>OY728163.1:1610876804-1612325441 GCA_963277665.1 Viscum album
AAATTTATTTATTGGATATAGTTAAAAATAACTCACTATTCCAAATTTCTTAAGTAGATTTTCACCCATAGAAGGTGATTAAAGTAGAAGGAGAGAGTCATCCATATAAGAAATGTCTCTGGTTTTATACAACTAGTGATTCCAACCAAATTCAAGGATCCTCAAACATTCATGATACCTTTAAAAATAAGAGAGAATTTATTTTATAATGAAATTATATATTTGGGTGCTATGAATAATGTGATTCCATACACTATATACACTTCTATGTAGGTTGGAGAAAATCAACCAATGGTAAAAATCTTGAAAATTTCTAAATATAGTACAATACACCCATTCGGAGTGATAGATTATGTTGACGTAAGTGTGAATAATCTCATCTTTTACAAATTATTCTACATTTATCAGAGGAAATATACCAGAGTCCATAGACATTCCCCTCTCATTATCATAAATACATCCCTTAAAATAGATAATATGATCATAAATGTTCACAATAGAACATTCTCTAAGGAGTTTGTTTGTGAAAAGGTAAGTTTTAATTTATTGGATACTATGAAACACCCCAATGGAGAGAAATCCACTCTTTATGTGAATCTGATGGAAGTTCTCTATAATGACTCAGACACACACAAAAAACATTATCTCATCAACCCATACTTTGATTCATTTTCCTCTTCTTCACTCTTAGATTATTTGAGGTGTGATTCATGTTTTCATTTTTGTTTGAGTTAATAAAAGTATAGAATATTTTCATTAATTGTTTATTTTTCATTATAAGGTACCCATGACTGTTGACTATTCTATAAATCTCATTTTCATTGATTATCATTATTTAGATAATAAACATGGGCATATAGACAATTTCATTGACCTCAATCCCTTTAAATTCCCTCTCTCAATCCAAAAACCACCAGGGTTGTAACAAAAACCACGTACTTCTAATTTAAAATGCATATATCTTGATGTTATTGACTAATTTCCCACCATTATTTCCAATAACATCTTTCTATAGTATGAATCAAAAGTAAAATTTCTTTTGAGATACTATAAAATGAGATGGGATAGACATTGTATGATATTTATGGTATTATCCTATCTATTTTTATTCACCATATAATTTTAAATGATGAGGATAAATCCCTAACGCAAGATCAATGATGTTTGAATCCCACCCTCCATCATGTTATAAATATGGAATTTAGTAAAATTCATGTTCCTAAGATAATCTATCCCATATCTAAGATTAAATAGTATAGCTTGATGATAGTTATGCCTTAAAAATATAATAACATCATCATCAAGTGAATGTGATGAATTGGTTCCCAAATGTCTCCAAAACATTTAGCAAGTCAGTATTGTCTAACATCAATTTAATCAATACACATGAATAGACAACATGCCTCTAACATAAACTGACCAAATGATATATATTTAGACTGTTAAGACCCGTTGTTTTTTTCTTTATGTCTATTAGTTTTATTTTCGTATCCATATATCCCCTAAGGATCATGAAAAAACATCATTTATCGGTCTATTCGACATTTTTTGAGGCATAAGTTGCTTTTTCATATCTCTAATGCTCCTAGTACCTTTCAATAATGTATGTTGATTATTTTTTATGAGTAACATGATAATTTTATGGACGTTTCTATGGTTTATTTCGTGGTTTATTGATCTTCTGTTGATGACTCTTTGGTACACCTAGGTACTTTATTCCACCATTACATTGAAAAAGATCACATCTTAAATTATGATAAATTTCATTTCATGTTTGAGAGTGGGATAGTTCATGTTAATGTTATTTAAAATGAAGTAAATCCATTCAATAAATCAAACTTTAATTAATTTCATCCCATTAATATATAAATTTTTTTTAGGTGCAATCTCTCTTAGGTCATGCTGGTTTTTACTGTTGATTCATTAAAACTTATGTAAGTCACACATCCATTTTCTTTGTAATTTTAGACCCCATAAAATGCGTCCTTGAAATTTTCCAAATGCTTACATACATGATCCAAGATCTTATAACTTTTATAAAGCTTCGATTTGGTAGGTCGTAGGGCCCAAACGGAGTTATGGATTAGGATTTATGGACATTTGAAGTTGGGCTGGAAAACTGGTTCGCAAAGCCCATTCGCGAAGCCCCCTCCGCGATCACGGAGCACCGCCGTGAAGAAAATGAGGCGGTAACGCTCCGCGAACACCCTGAAATTCTCAAACAGGCCGAAAAGCACCGGAGGCGGTAATGCTCCGTGAATGTCGTAACGTTTGTGAACCCACCGCGGAACAGAAGAGGCGGTACCTCTCCGCGAATCCGGTTGACATTCGCGAGCCGCCGCGAAGCAACCGACGCCCCCCTTCACGCCGCGTGATCTCTTCTTCACGGCAACTCTTGCCTATTAATACCCATCTCTCCCCCCCCCCCTTCTCCAGGACGGCCACTTCTCCCCTTGGGCGGCCGATCTCCCGGTCCGTGGAGCTCCGCTTTGCGGCTCCGTGAGCAACTTCCTTCGTGTTGCTGCTCAGTGAGTCCCTGATCCGCGAGCAGCTTCCTTCGCATTGCTTCTCTACAAGACTTTTCTCCGTGATCCGCCCTTGCTCCGCAAGAGGCCCATGCTCCATGAGATCCCTATTCCCCGTGAGACTTTGCTCTGTGAGCCTCCCTTGCTCCGCAAGAGGCCCATGCTCCGCGAGATCCCTCTGCTCCGCGAGACCTTTGCTCCGTGAAGCTACTTCATGAAAACCTATCCTTCACGAGGCTCCTACCTTCGCACCCACCGATCCATACCGCAGGGGGTTGTGCCCCCGCACCCCTGCTCGGGGTCAGTTTCAGGCTGCGATCCCGGCCCTCCGGGCCGGTCCCTTCGCTACCGTCACAGACCCCCATGAAAAAATTGAGAGTCACACTGCAATATTTTTGGGTCGGGACTTCGGGATTTTCCATTATTCCCTTATGCACACCCACCTTCCACCTATGGTATACCATGATTTGGGATACTCCTCCGCATACCATGAAACACCTTGAGTTGAAATATTCCTCTTGGTTTCATTCCCATGTCGTGAGTTGAGATTCCCATCATCAATTCCCCGAGTACCTTGAGTCGAACCATTCCTCAAGCAACTCCTCCAAACCCTATCACTTGGCTCCTATACCAGGTTGAACCAGAAAGGGTCACCCTTGCGTAAGACACAACACCATCCATTCCCAGGCACCTTATGCCTAACAGTTCTATTTTCATGACTATAAATGGTAGTAGTATCTATCTAACAAATGATAGGATGCCTCTTGCTCCAAGCAAGAGATGACTTGTGCTCCAAGCATAAGATGCCAATAGTCCTACCTACAAGACTCTAAACAGTATTTCTCCCTATGTTCAAATCATAGGATGCCTCTTGCTTAATAAAAGACATGCCTCATGCTCCTAGCATGAGATGCTAATAGTCCTATCTACATGACTCTAAACTGTAGTAATCCCTATATGATCAATATAGGATGCCTCCTGCCCCAAACAGAAGATTCCTCATGATCCAAGCATGAGATGCTAACAGTCCTCTCTACATGACTATAAACTGTAGTTCACCCTATGTCCCAGACATAGGATGCCTCTTACTCCAAATAAGAGATGCCTTATGCTCCAAGCATGAGATGCCAATAGTCCTATCTACATGACTTTAAACTGTAGTGATCTCCCTATGTTCCAAACATAGGATGCCTCTTGCACTTAACAAGAGATCTCTTATGCTCCAAGAATAAGATGCCTAATGCCATGATTACAGTGGCATGATTCCAACGCCCCTTGGCATTACCCCTCTTGTGCACCAGTGCACAGGTGAGGGCCTCAATTCACCAGTGAGTTGGAATTCCCTCATCGCTAAACATGAGGAAGACATTACGGGCAGCATCCTTGCGTAAGCCCCATTCACCATTGTCGCTCTATAGCGGCACCCGTGAAGCTTCCTAGCGTAAGCCCCATCCATGATTGTCGCTCCATAGCGGCACCCAGGAAGCTTTCTAGCATAAGCTCCATTCACCATTGCCGCTCCATAGAGGCACCAGGGCAGCTTCCTAGCGTAAGCCCCATTCACCATTGCCGCTCCATAGTAGCACACGGGCAGCTACCTAGCGTAAGCCCCATTCACCATTGTCGCTCCATAGCAGCACTCGAGCAGCTTTCTAGCGTAAGCCCCATTCACTAGTGCTGCTCCATAGCGGTACTTGGGCAGCTTTCTAGCATAATCCCCATTCACCATTGCTGCTCCATAGCGGCACCCAGGCAACTTCCTAGAGTAGGCCCCATTCACCATTGCCGCTATATAGTGGCACCTGGACAGCTTATTTGCATAATCCCCATTCACCATTTTTTCTCCATAGCGGCACCCGGGTAGCTTCCTAGCATAATCCCAATTCACCAGTGCCGCTCCATAGCGGCACCCGGGCAGCTTCCTGGCATAAGCCCCATTCACCTTTGTCTCTCCATAGTGGCACCCGGGCAGCTTCATCGCGTAAGCCCCATCCACTGTTGTGATTCTATGCAGTGGTAATCCATTGACATCCTTATCTAGCGGTAAGCTGTTGTGATCCTATCCAGCGGTAAGCCATTGTTACCCAATCCAGCGGTAAGCCGTTGCAACCCCATTCAGCAGAAATCCGTTGACATCCTCATCCAATGGTAAGACGTTGCAACCCCATTTAGCAATAAGTCATTCACATCCTTATGCAGTGGTAAGCCATTATGACCCAATCTAGCGGTAAGTCGTTGAAACCCCCAATTGGTGGTAATCCATCATCAGAAGAACTACGTGGACTTTGATTCCCTACCACAGGGATATGTAGGAAGCCTCTTCAAGGCGCAATCCTGAAACTATCATCTTCCTTTTCCTCGGGCCTCCATCCTGGAGTAAGTCCCAGCACCATGGGCCACCTAATGCGTAAGACCCTCTTCGCTTCCCACGGACACACCCTTCGCGATGTGATCATCAGGTCTTTTTTGCCTCTTGTTTCTCACACCGAGCACGACTCATGTGGGATTAAAGTAAGCATCGACTATGACACCCGACCCCATCTAGCATGACGTTAAACTGTATGCCCCCGTCCAGCATGATGTTAAACTGTATGCTGTCTCACATGACATTAAAATGTATATCCCTTATGAACTATGAGGACTTTGATCCATGTCAAGGCATGGTACATAGGAAGCCTCCACGAGGTTCAAGACCACCGCCCAATGTTTTTTCACGTTAGGGTTCACCCTCGTCCCTCATGACGTTAAACTGCATTCCAGTCCAGCGGTAAGCCGTTGTGACTATCCTGAACTATGTGGACTTTGATCCATGCCAAGTCATGGTACGTAGGAAGCCTCATGAGGTTCAATCCCACCACCAGTGGACCCCCAGGTTCACCTTCACATCGGTTCACTGACAAAGCCCTCCCTGAACTATGAGGACTTTGATCCATGTTAAGGCATGGTATGTAGGAAGCCTCCCTGAGGTTCAAGCCCACCACCCGGTCGTTCCAACCTCATTCACGTCGGTTCACCAAAACCTGGGTAGCCTAGAGTGTAATTTCCACACCTTATAGGTGAAATACGAAGACTTTGATCCATGTCAATGCATGGTATGTAGGAAACCTCCCCAAGGTTCAAGCCCAACATCCATCAGACCAAGGTCCACCTTCACGTCGGTTTGCTGACGATACCCATCAGACCAAGGTCCATCTTCACGTCGGTCCACCAGCGTCCATTATGAACTATGGAGTCTTTGATCCATGTCAAGGTATGGTATGTAGGAAGCCTCCCTGAGGTTCAATCCCACCACCATTCATCTAGACCAAGGTCCATCTTCACGTCGGTTCACCGGC
This sequence comes from Viscum album, assembly GCA_963277665.1. Classification (NCBI taxonomy): domain Eukaryota; kingdom Viridiplantae; phylum Streptophyta; class Magnoliopsida; order Santalales; family Viscaceae; genus Viscum; species Viscum album. Next base: position 1,610,882,665 of record OY728163.1, read on the forward strand.
GCCCCATTCCAAACTATGTGGTCTTTGATTCCCTACCACGGGGATACGTAGGAAGCCTCCATGAGGCTCAATCCCAGCACCTATCCATGCATCCATTCTCATAGGCCTCCTCCTCAAGTGTCCCATCGTCCCACCGAACTACGCGGACTTTGATTCCCTGCCACATGAATATGTAGGAAGTCTCTTCGAGGCTCAAGCCCAACTTCATCATCACCCTTGTGATAGTCCCATTTCATTATCACTCTACTTCATTTAACTCTCCATCATCCATCCTGATTCTCATATGGGCCGCCACATCCCAGTGGGATCATTCCATACACCTCCTCGCTGCTCCTAGTAGTACTTGGGCCACTATCCACGCATAAGCCCCAACATGTCTTCGGGTCGTTGTCCTCTGTGTACACCCTGATTCATCAACCCTTTGAACTACGTGGGTTTTGATCCCTATTGTCTACATGGGGTACGTAGGAAACCTCCACGAGGTTCAATCCCAGCAAATGGTAAACCTTGGTGATTCCCCATTATGGGGTGCACACTCCCTGATCCACCCTCAATGGTGTTCAGATTAGCCATTACGGTGTGACATCTCCCCTCCAGGGAGCACACCACCTCGGATCCATCCTCATTGGGCGTTCTGATCCATCCATCTTCCAGGTGTTCTCTCCTTGGGATATACCAATCTGATCTGTCTCTATGGGATGTTCTGATCCCTCTCATACCATCTCCGCAAGACGTTAAACTCGCAGCCTACCTCGTGATTAACATGAGATTCCTGAGGAAAACCTCTGATAACATGCCTATGGCATAACTGTCTCCACAAGATGTTAAACTCACGGTCTACCTCGTGATAAACATGAGATGCCTGAGGAAAGCCTCAGATGACACGCCTTTGGCATAACCATCTCCGCAAGACGTTAAACTTGCGGCATACCCCATATTAAACATGGAAAACCGAGGAAAACCTCAGGGACATTCATATGGAATATGATTCATCGCATTAGACGTGGGATGACTCAGGTTATGCACCCTTGAGATGCCATCTTATGAGGAAGAATACAGGTTCCCCAATGTCCACCCACCCAGAGATGCCCCGACATGCCTGATGTTGTCATCTATTCTGACCGAAGGTCGCTACCATGTCAAGATCCCATGGAATGTCTTGACAGAAGTAGTGTAATTAACCTGCGTCCATAAAGATATGGCACTGGGAATGAGATTCACGAACAACGTATTAAATCTATGAGGGAGACCCGGACTAGGTGACGAGTTCTGAGGAGGAATCCACAGAAGGAAGAACCGGCATCCCATCATCCTGTTTCGATCAAGGATCAAACGTCCCTGAACAAGGATCGAATGTCGCTTGCCTTTGGAAAGCGGGAATGCGGGGTAATAAAATAGTCATGCATGTCACGCCCCAGCAGACGGACGCATGCGCCCTGACAAAAGCGTCGGAAACAGTAATTACAAAAAAAAATTTATTTCCTTTTTAATAAGAATTTTTAGGATTCATTAAATTCACTAAAAAGGAGTCTCACATCACCTCCCATCAACCAGACACCATAGTGGGATCTCCCCTTAGAACAAATGTGTGATTCCTATAACTTTTCAGTTGGGGTTGTTTTATCACAAATGGTTGAGAAGTCTTCTAATGTTATTTCATATGCCTCACAGACCCTTGACCCAACATAGTAAAAATACACAACCATAGAAAAATAACATCATTCAATTGTGTATTCCTTTGAAAATTTTTGTTCATATCTAATCAGATCAAAAAATCATTGTGTTTTCTGATCATGTTTCCCTTTGTTTTCTCCTAAATAAATCTAAATATAAGCCCCAACACATTCTGTTGATGCACCTTCTCTTGGAATTTGACCTTGAGATTCAAGATAATATAGGAGTGGATAATGCGACAGCTGACAATAATAGTAGGATTTCCCCACCATTGGTCCACCATGCTAACTCATCCCTATCCATTGGATAATTATTTTCTCATGAGAACCTTTGTGATGTTGTGGACCATAACCATTTTTATTCATAAATTATTAATTTTTTGGTAGCATACCAGATCCCCATTGATTTCATCACTTCACAATCCCATAGATATAATCATGATTCATGATGGTACATTTGGAAATAACCATATTTTTGGACAATTTGTAATGACCACGTTGTTCATTGGTGTGTCCCTAACCATGATTTCACCTCTATTTTGAGCTTCTTCGACACTTTGTCTCATGGGGGAAACTTTGGCTCTTAATGTAAATCATGAAATGTCCTCAAATCGAGACTTTATTGGCCAAAATTGAATAGATATTTCCATCTGTGTTGTAAGTCATCTTTATGATGTCAATTTACAGGGAATATCACTAATAGGATTGAAATACCATATAAAACCTTGCTATTTTGAGAAATATTTGATTCATGGTAATGGAATTCAAAAGGCCTTTTTCAAATTCATTTGGCTTTGTGAACATCTTATTAGATATTGACTATATATCTAAATGTGTGCAACAAAAGGATACTCATACTGATGACTCTCATGTGGTTGATGATTTTTTTTGGTCCCATATTTTCAAAAGGATTTCTTCTCCAAGATTTATCATTAGTTATTAGGGTTCAAATTTTTGCAACCATACCATGAAATTCCTTCTTTGTAAGTATGAGGTTGTTCAGAAAGTTCCATCATCATATTTCCAAAATATTAATGGAAAAGTATAAATATAAAACTAAGAAGTTAATAGAATCATGAAAAAAATGGTACAACACACTAATAAATAATGAAGTTTGTGCTTTGATGATGTACTTTGGTTGTAGTGAACAAATATTAAACCATTGATTGAAATTTCCTAATACATGATTGTGTTTGGAAAGGATTGTCACATCCCTGATTGTTTTTGGAAGAAATTAGGTGTGTTGTATATGATAACACCCAAATATACAAGAGATGGAAAAGGATAACCATTATGGGATGATTAATCAGTGGAAGTTTTACATTGATGAGAAGGCCCTCATGTATAATTCTACACTAATTATACACCCATTTAAGCATCATTCCTAATGGCATGGTCCAATAACAGTTACTAATGTTTAGCCTTTTGGTGAAATTCATGTTTAGCATTAGCATATTTTTGAAATACTTACCATCATTAGGGTGGTAATTTAAAACAATTTGGTTGATTTTACAAATCATATGGTGGAGGAAATCCACCTTGAAGATGAAACATACTTGGAAATACCATCATGTTTTATCTTTCCTTTCTGCATTCTCATTTATTACAATGAGGACACTACACACTCTAGGTGTGTGTGTTGGGGAGTATGGGTAAGTTCATGTGTTTATTAGGATTTTAATTTTCTTTCTACATTCTTCTCTTTTTAACTTGATGAATAGTATTTATAATTTTCCCCTACATGTTGTGTTTATTATAATTTTCATCAAATTTCTTCATTCTTTTCTTTTTTGCATGTTGAATATTATTTTTACCTTTCCTTCCCACTATTATACTCACCTACTCATGGAAATTACCAAAAATGTATGTCAAAATTTCTGATTCCTTATTTTTTTAAATTATAGAATGTAATTTTATAATGAATTTAAAATTAGGGTGATATTTTTTTAAAAATGGTTTCTTATCAAAGATATAAATGTTTTTATCTCTATAAAACCATGAAGCTATAGGATTCACTATGTGTGAGTAGTTTATGGTAAAATTGTGTCACTAATATCTCCACACATATTTTCACCTAAATATGAAGTGTGAATATTTCTCACTTAATAGAAGTTTAATATAAGTAAAGATAATATTTATTAGTTTTCTAAAATATATATTCCATACATTCATTCCTTATCTGATATATTTCATTACTATATAGGATTTACCTATGTGTGGGTACCAATTATCTGGCAATTGGACACCCTTAATAAAATACCAAAAATAATAAAGCAAAATAATATTAATAATTAATAAGAATGGGAGTTATGGAATAAAAAATGTTGGTATCTTGGTTAGGATCTTATGGATTAACTTTAGGAAATTATTAAGTGAGTGGGTATTGAAATTGGATTATAAATAACAACACCAAAATTAGTGTTTAACAGTGGTTTTTTAGCAGCGGTTTAGTAAACCACCCTAAAACATTTTTTTCCACAACCTGACACTTCTCCCCCAAACCCCCCCCCCCCCCACTGCATTGACCCCTACAGCCCCCTGACCACGCAAATCCCTACCCTCACTGCACCATGTTGTCGGTCTCGAGCCTACCTTCCCCTTGTCGTGCCTCTCCGTCGGTCCTGAGCCTCACCTCCAGTATAGTATTGATGTTTCTTGATGATTTGGTTTTTATTTTTGATTTTGGAGTCATTCATTTTAAGTGTATTCTAAAATTAGGAATATTTATTAATGTGATAGTGTTTGATGTTGAATTGTTTTTGTTTTTAATGATTTGGGTTAGATTTTGGAGCTATAACTTAGACATGGGATGGATGAATTGGGATATGGTTCTAGGTGTGTTTAAAATTATGTATAAGTTATATGATATGGGTGTAGATATTTGGGTACTAGATCTGGTTAGTTTTGGGGATTTGAGGTGAGCTTCAAATATTTTTATTATTGATATAATAGATTCCCCGGTTCCTTTATTTCCAATATATAGGAAATGAGCCATTAAATAGATATTTATTGAGAATTATCTGTATTGAAAAGTGATACATTTGGGAGGATATATTTTTTTACCTTATTACCTTGATTACAATGTCATTAAGGTATTATTTTAGAAATTTGAATGGCAAAAACATTCAATGGTATCAATTTTTTATTCTGATTGATTGGTATTTTTTTGATAATGAATTCAAAATTGATATAGGTTATTGATTTTACATTCTAAGTTATTTTTTAATGAGGTTTTTGGTTTGGTGTTTGAATTGGGGATTTATGGTACAAACAACTAGTTTCCACATATATTTTACAATTATAGGTGACCATGGGTACCTAGTGGGAGTTAAGTAGTTAACTTTGGACTTATAAGATTATAGGGTATCCTAAGAGTGAAACCATAGACCCCATGGCCCCATAAAATTTACTTGATAAACATGATGTGTATATATAAATATTTAATGTGAGGATTTTTTTTCAATTACCCCATCTTGATCATTTTCCCCCTTTATCCCTTAATCCTAGTCATATCCAGCCACATAGAAGGACCCTTTAAAATGTGGTATTGTGCATGATGAAATATCATTTATATGTTTATGTAATTGGTGCATTTTTTGTGATTCATGTGGTCCCTGTGGAGATTTTACTATTAGTGGTGGTAATTGGGTTTGAGTTAGAGTGTGTTGTTCAATGAAAAAATGGTTGGTTGGAACGAGATGTGACATTGTATTATGTGTGATATAGTTGGGTGATGATCATGGTTATGGTGATGATGTGTGATGCAGTAGCATAGAGTTGGTATATGAATTATGTATGGGGTTTTTTATTGGATTAGTTGTTTCCTTGTAGTTATATATTGATTGAAAAGTCTCATTCTCAAATTTAAATAAATTAATATGTAATAAGTTTTTTGGGGAGGAAATAAATAGATGATAGAATAAATTATATTGTGCATGATGAATGTGCATTATTTTTTCCTCTAGAGAATGTTTATTTTTTAAATAAATAATTTATAATAATCTATTTTTTTGATAATAAACATGTAAAATAATTTAATATAGGGAATGTTATTATTATGATATTAAGCATGTTTATGATCATGAGGTAGAGAATTTTTAGTGTGTAAATATGGAGAACTTTGTGTTCATCTATCATTAATTGATTTTATTTTGCTTACCTTAGGTTTCCTTATTTAAAATTTCACATGTATAACCTTGATTTTTTTATGAATATCATATGAAAAATTTGGGAATTATATTATAGGGTTTATCTTGAAACTTGTATACTAGAATCCATCTCGGGCCATCAAGTGCTAACTAAGTTACCCCAACCCTTAACCTCACATGTTTTGATCAATTCTAGTGATACATATATTATAGCCACAAGTCATTAGAGTTCCATCAGAGAATATAATTTCAATATATAGTACTAACCATAATAAAAAACATAAGTGAAGGTCATCACAATAGCCAGTGCTAATCATATAGAAAATCCATCTCATATAACATGACATTTAAGGATAGAATATCAATATCCAAAATCTCTCACATGTTTATTTTTTAGAACTATATGTTTTGAATTTAATTTTATTTGATTAAATGATAGGAATTCCAAATACTATGTTCTATAAGGTTCCATCGACCACATTTATAGATGATGATCCATCTGTCTCCCTCCCTACAGCATCTGAGATGCCATCTGTTTACCCCTATACACCATCTCTCACACCCTTTGTGAGTATCCCATCAGCATATCAGTTAATGCCTTATTATACACCAGCCTCATCAGTGAGGGATTATGGCACCACTCATAGTTTATTGAGGGGATACAAGATATTTATTGTTACAGGTAAAAAAATTAATATGAACAAAACTTATTTCACATTTTTATACTAACAATTTGTTCATAAGAGATGGAAAAAATGAAAATATGGAGAAAAATATGAAAATTTCATATTTATGGTATCTGACTGGACTAAAGATAGTTGTACCATTTGATTAATATGGGTTCCCTACATATGACACCATAGGGTTACTTGGTCAGATTCTTGGTCAGCTAGTCGCGGAGTTTATTTCCCTTCTGATTACGTATTATGATTGGAGGAAAGTTCCTTCATCTCATAATAACGATGTTTTTATTCAAAAATAAAGTTAATTTTAGTACATTATGGTGTAATTGAATTTTAGTATGTTATTAAATTTTAATATTTTCGAAATTAATTTCTCTGTACATATTTTTTTCCACTTTACGGTTCCTTATGTGCTAGCACAAAAGTGGACATTGAAAAATATGGGCAAGAAATGGAAAGAATTTAAATGGATATTATGGGCCAATGTCAACGATACTTCATTGAGCACCCAACAGATGTATGAAAAGTTACCCAATGGGGTACCTAGAGAGAAATGGAAAAAAATGACAGACATCGTGATTATAAGCATATGGTATTTAAATATATATTATTATATTGATATCATTATATATTTATAAATATATATATATAAATATATAACATTTCATACATTACTATTAAATTATACTTGATCTATTTCAAGATCTTTCAAGGAATAATTCATCGATCTGGGCTAATCAAATCTTCCCTCACACTGCAGGGTCAAAGAGTTTTTCTAGAATTCGATTGACTCTGGTAATATTTTAATTAGTTTAAATATTTATTAGACAATAATATATATTTAATATATTAAATTTTTATTTTTCTTTAATTAATGCAGTCATAGTGTTTAGGGAACCAATAATCCCAAACAGAAGTGTGGTTGGATGTTTATAAAAAATCTGATGGGAGTTTTGTTAATGATATTGCCAAAGAATATGGGGTATGAATTAATTTTTCATTATAATAAATTATTATTAGTTATCGCTATGTTAATATATATTTCTTATAATATGACTAATATTTGATTTATCTGTAAAAATTAAAGAACTATGGGATGCCAATCTTGTGCAGTCCTACTCAGTCTCCCAAGATGATCCGGTTGGTAAAGTGCTTGGGAAGGAGCATCCTAGTCAAGTGTGTAGGATGGGTTTGGGACCCTTACCATAAGAGGTATTTAGTAGGACATCGTGGATTCAGGTTTCTTGTACTCCTAGGTATAGTCGAGGTGCTCAGAGATATTATGTTTCTATAGAAACACTATTCAGGAATAGAGGGCTCATATATCTGCTTGCAGAAAGCGTTGGTTGTTTCATATCAGAAGAAGACCAGATCAGTCCCTGGTGATATTTCATTGATAACGGGTAGTGAATGGGTAAATCACACAACTTAAAAATTATTTTGTTAGAAAACATTTATTGGTTTTAAGTCCAAATATAAATATATGAAATTATTTAATTTTCAATATAATTGTCTTATAGGTGCTGGTAGTAGGAAGTAGATATGGAGGTTGAGAGAGTGACAATGAGAGTTCATCATCAGGCAGTGATTAGTGGTCTTATTTATATATTGGAAAAATATGGAAGCAAAGGGTTTTTTCATGTATCATGTATCATGTATCATGTATCATGTATCATGTATCATGTATCATGTATCATGTATCATGTATCATGTATCATGTATCATGTATCATGTATCATGTATCATGTATCATGTATCATGTATCATGTATCATGTATCATGTATCATGTATCATGTATCATGTATCATGTATCATGTATCATGTATCATGTATCATGTATCATGTATCATGTATCATGTATCATGTATCATGTATCATGTATCATGTATCATGTATCATGTATCATGTATCATGTGTCATGTATCATGTGTCATGTATCATGTGTCATGTATCATGTGTCATGTATCATGTGTCATGTATCATGTATCATGTATCATGTATCATGTATCATTTATCATGTATCATGTATCATGTATCATGTATCATGTATCATGTATCATGTATCATGTATCATGTATCATGTATCATGTATCATGTATCATGTATCATGTATCATGTATCATGTATCATGTATCATGTATCATGTATCATGTATCATGTATCATGTATCATTTATCATGTGTGGCACATAGTAGTCCCCTAATATTTTCATGACCTAACATTTTCATGATTCCCCATGTTTGATAAACTCATTGGAATTTGATTTGGCTTGATTATTTAGTAAGGTAGTGAGTCTAGAATTGGTAAATTATGATGTTGGGGGAGTATGAAGTAATCTATGTTCCATATGGAAGATGGATATATTTAATAGTTTCATTTGAGATTTGTTAATATGTGTAAATTAGTATTTTGGAATAACTAATATGTAGTTTATTTGATTCATTTTATTCATGTTGAAGACACAATCCCCACAGTCATGTCATTCAAGGATGGGGCCCACAAATGTTTGGTCTACCATTAACCACATTTGAAACATGGGAAATATCACTTCTCACAATAGATCCTTTGATGTGTGTTCCCTAGATGGTAGGATAGCCTATTTTGGACATGTTCTATCACTATAAGGGAGAATAATACTTGGAGGATGATGAAGATCCAAATTGGGAGCTACACCACTATGTGCTTGAGCACATTGAGTGGGCCTATTTATAAGATAGTTGATCATGTAATCATCCTATTATCAACTAGCATATAGATATATTCACAATAAATTTTAATTTTTAATGGTCAATTATTAGTTGTGGTACTCCCACTATCACAATTTCTTATTTATGCAAGACCTCAATGTCATAAAGGTGCTCCCAACACATTTAATATGTTACATAGAAGGATATTACCCCTGGTACTCAATTGTTTTGAAATGGTTTAAATCCAATTGACCAATCTCATACCATTCACACTATAAATTCCTTTAAAATCTCTCAGAAACCATTAAAATATGCCTGTCCCAACCCACCATGTGCTTGACGTGGTTCATCAATGACCACATAGTACTTTTAGAAAGTACTCATATTGAACTGCTTTTGGTTGAGTATTTTTTGATAACATTCAACATTAATAGTCTACATATATAAATTCATATTCTGACACCTTTTATTCAAGGTACCCCAATATCACTTTGAGCATGCTCACCACTACTTATAGCCAACTTCCAGTGACATTTCTTGATCTTACCAAATCTTACTTGTTTATGTCACCATTGAAAAAAAAACATTCTAGTTAATTCCCAACCCAACACACCTTGATAACAAAAAGGTATCCCAATCCTAATTACTATAATTGAGCTTCTTCCTTGTATGTATTTTATCCAGTACCTGTAATTCACTATGGAATACAATTGTACTCAGTTCCAGTTATCAAGAAACTCAAAAACAAAAACCACTATCCAACGATCGGTCCAACACTCACAAGAGTGTTACCCTCCAATATTTGATGTTTATAATCAATATATTAAAGATTTATTTAAATAAATCCTTATGTAAACCTCCCATGGATTCCTTCCATCCAAACAAAAATTCATTGGTTTTACTTATTTATCTTGGTATATAGACACTCTCCCAATATACATAGGATGGTGTCAATATATTGGGAATGACTGAATCTAGAATAGAAGTACACCATATTTATAAACATTACCCATTCCTGGTACACATATAAAAACATCCTGATATTTTTGAAAAATTATATTTATAGTCCTATTTAGGTATTCTTATACACACTTCATCAAAACATGTTATACTTTCCTTGAAACAACACTTAATGACATGTCTCTCGATGATGTGTGACTAGGTCCAACAATGGGTCAACCACCTCAGCACACCCTAAAATCCTCATTGTACTTCTATGGTATATATTTAAAGGGTTATACCCCCAAAATTTCATATTATATTTAACATGATGCATATATGGAAGGACCAGCTCCCCTTCAAAATTTGATCACAAAAGAATCAACTAATCCACTAAGGACTTATGTGTTTAAGAGATTCCCATATTAATAGATTGTGTTTTAATTAAGGTATAGATCACAAAACCTTATATCCCAATGACAATATGTTATTTCTTAAATAACCAAAAAATTCCAACAATGGATATCATCATTCATCAATGGTTGCGTAATCAACCAACCACATTTCCATCTTGTTTACATGAATTAATAGACAAACAACCAACTGGTAAAACTCATTGGTCACTTATTTGTCTGGAGAATGAATCTATCATCTAGAATTATTTTAAACTCAAACCTATGTTTTAAAAGTACTCATCATGTTTTAGAAATGAAATATTCAATATACCAACTCATCAGCTTCAAGAAGTCATTCAGATATTTTCAAATTGGTTCATTACAATTGGATCCCTCCACATGAACGGGAATAGTTTCCATAATACTCATCATTCTACCCACCTTAGGAATTTCCTGGGAATCATTTTATTGAAATAAAAACCTTTCCATGTAACATGCTTCATCAACTACTGAATCTGGTTCCAAAACCAGGATAACATGCTTATATTAATTGTCATACTGAATTAAATAAACATCATCCTCTTACAAGTGTTATAGTAAAGGTTTTCTCATAGACACTTGTTTGATTATATTACTGAGCCTTTTTTAAGCACTTCATCTATATGAAACATGAATTACATACTAAAACTAATCAGTAGTGTTGTCGGACCCAATTATTTTTACAATGTTATCCTAAGAACTGAGATAAATCATGATTATTAGGATGGCTTATAAATACATATTATAATCTCGTTCTATGTAGTTTGAAGGATTATAGCTTAGATTTTGGTTCTATATGGCTTAAATTCTTAGATTTATAGATATGAAACATTTTTAGATGGTTGAGATTCTATGGTTTAGATTATTATGTTATCTGTTCACTGTATATTTTTTTTATGAAACATTGTTATATTATTTACCACTGAACATTGTTAGATGGTTTAGATTATTATTTTATATGTTCTCTACCTATGTTTTTTTTTTCAGCGTACTGGTACTGGGGCTGCAGAATATTTTAAATTTTTTTACTTGTAAATCTATATTTAGCAGCGGTTTAAACCACCGCTAACGAAATTGACCATATTTCATGGAGGTCTAAACCACTTTTATAGTCTTATATTATCTTATATATGGTGATTAAAACTACAGATAAATAAATGTGAATTAATTTTTTTTGGTGGTTATGGTCGCTTAGTGGCGGTTTTAATGTAAAAATTTTAAAAGACATTAGTGGCGATATAAACTGCCACTAAAAATTCTTAGTATGACACTTCCCAAAAACCTCTGCTAAATTAAGAAAACCACCATGTGTTGGATTCTAACACCAAATTTAGCGGTAGTTTTATGAAACTATTGTATAACATATAGTTGCAGTATAAAACACTGCCATATTAAAAAAAAACCTCCGCTATAAGGCACTTTTCTTGTAGTGAATGATGTAGGGATGGCTTTCTTGAATGAATTATTTAAACATAAATTTTTAAAAATAACCTATATTTAATGGAAATAAAGGGGATATAATTTCATGGAATGGTATTCACACACATGTGGAGACTTAGTGACATGATTGAATTTTTAATTAATTTCCTATATAGATATCATGAATCTCATTGAATTTTTTTTTTCTAATAGAAGTTATGAGAAATCATTTTCAATGGTCATTTGGAATAACTCTTTTATGTGGTTTCTGATTTGATCACATTGCTATAATGAGTTATAATTTTATTGAATGTTAAATAATAATGAATTTGGGAATATATTCATGCATAATTTTTTAATGTAAATGAGACTTTTCCCTGGAGTTAAAATTGTTAGTTGTTGGGGTGTCATCACATAACGATTCACTATTAATTTCCACTCTTAAACGAAAGCATTAAATTGGTTTTGTAATGAAAATTTAAAATATAATAAAAAAATACATAAATTTTTTTATTCAATTTTTCAATTCTTATCAATGTTAAATAGGTAAATTTTACATGTATTAATTATTTCATTGAATGATAGGTTATTTGGAGATCCCATGATAGAATTCAAGGAAAACGGTCCAAAATGCGTAAGAGACTGAGCATAGTTGGGGACTTAAAAATTTATGATGGATAATACATGCATCTGATTGGGTTATAAATTGGTGGAAGAGTACAAAAATATGTGTGATATATTACTATGGAAGACCATGGATCCCAATTCATCCATTTGAAGGACAAAAAGTCTCCCATAATGTTATGAAATTCTAGATGGCCCAGATTGGACCACCCTTATATATTTGGGCCATTACATAGTCCTAAAATCTCTAATTGGTTATATTCTACATCTAATGGATAGATAACTCAAAGATCCACCTCACAACCAAATTTTTAGAGTATTGGATTCATTTTTTTATTCAACCAATCAAATAAACTTGGTGAGAAAATCTATCATGAACATCTCATGTACACCTATAAACTATTACATATTTTTGTATTCAACTTTCCATATTTCCTTCTAAAATCACTATGTGGTTCATTGTAAAAAAATTCATGAATAGGGGTATGTTGAGTATAATTTGAGAGACTTATTATTAAATTTATATCCTCTTATCCATTTTGTACTTCTAAACCTCTTTGTGATCAATTTGGGGGGTATTTGTTATAATATTAAGCTCCATGCTTGTTATCTTTCGATGGAAATTGAATTTAAGAGTTTTTTGTTCATTATTATTCATTTATACCTTTTCATTTTTTCTAACTCTAGTATGAACAATTAAAAATAAAATAAAGATTAATACCCAAGATTCAAGGCATAACTCAGATCTTGTGATGATTTGAGCATGTTTGTCTCTTTTATTAGCCCTTCCCTTTCATGAGAGTACAAATGGGTTATGTCAGTTGATAAAATATATAATCTTAAACCCATGAATATTGATGTTCCTCTCTTGTAAAAATTTTTTATTGAACCACATATGGTCATCTCATACCTATTTTGATGTGATGCATTGACTGATTTTGGTTCTTACATTGACGTTCTTTTTTTTATTTTGAGCAGTCACTAGCAATCAATATCATCAATTGATTAAATACAGGGTGTTATTATATTAATAATTGATATACCATACTATTTTCAGTTTTTATAAATCAAGTAATCAATGATATTTCCCACTTCCTTCAAGAGCGGTGATGGATGAGACTCAAGGGACACTCACCCAGGTTGATCATGATTTCTCCATCTTATTTCTATCACATAGTAATATTGTTTCATTTTATATATTAATCACATAAACCCAAATATAATTAATCCCTTTATATATTTAATAAAAACATTATAAAAACATTTTTTTATTTATGATTTATGGCTCCTTTTAGATTTTACCTAGGGTTCTTGTTATACACTAAAATTCTAGAAAAACTCCACATCTAATTTAATGGGATTAACAACGCAATCAATGAGGATTGGGTTGAGGAACCACCATAGATAATGAAAATGATGACGATGAGGGGAAAATGAGTCTATTTGCGCATATTTTAAGGTCACAATGCTTGGACCAGGGTTACTATATTAAGGTTATTGATCTGGGACCATGTGAAATTAGAAAACAGTTTGCTGGAGTGATGATTGAAATATTAGAGAATAGTTTAAAGTCATGATACTTGAACTATAATTTAATAGTTGAAAACCATGATTATTGTAATATAGATAAAAAAATTAATGTCTTGATTCCTAGACTATGAATATTTTTTTTATGATAATGTTTTCATGGAATGAAATAGGTAAAACCTGATGTGAAATGTTTGAAATAGATTCCCACATACCAAACAAATATAACAAGAAGATTTAAACATAGTTTAGGTTCATAATGCTTAGACCATGGGTAATTTGGAAAATAGTTTCACATCATTATGGTTGGACTGAAAATTTGATTGTATCAAGGGTATCTTTGTGTCATGAAAGATGTAAATATCGACGTGAAAGTAGCATAGGAGGATCACGCATACATGAACACCTTTAGATTAATTTCATAGAGTTTACAGTCAATATTAATGGACTTTGAAGGGAAAATATATATATTTACTAGAATTTGTTTTTGGTCCTAGATATATAATGTTTAGGAATTACTATGTTTCCAATAAGAATGAGAATAAATTCACATGTAGTTCTGGGACATAGAATTATAGTAGAACAATTCCAAATTAGGTGAAATGATCTCTGATAAAGGACTTAAGTCATTCCACAGTTGTAGTAGAGAATCCCATGTTTGAGACATGGGGTAAGGCTACAGTTTAATGTCATATACTAAGTAAATTCACCTTTTTTGTCTCCATCCTATCATATATGGAATCTCGTGTTCATGACAAAGGTTAAGGAAACATTTTAACACTGTGCACCTATGATGTTGGGATTTTTATTTCAAGTTCATGCTTCTTGGATTTAGACTCTTACTAGTTTAGGGTCATGAATATCAGACCGTCGGGGCTAAAAATAATTTATTTTCATACCACCTAAACATTGTTTAATACATTTTATGGTCACACATGTTTGACCAAGCTAGATACTAGTTTAAGGTTGTAGATATTAGACCAAGGATGTGGAACATGTGAAACATATAAGGTAAATTCACCTGATATGAAAGGATGGACCGAGGAGGCCTCCCAATGAAACAAAAACACATCCATGATATAACCTACTCATATTTTAGGGTCATGAGTATAGAACCCAATCTTATAGCTTAAGGTTATAGAGTTTGGACCATTTAAAAATATTTTAATGTCATAATGCTTGGACCGAGATCTTGTTTGTAAAAACCACATGGGTACAAGTACTACCAATAAACCTAATCCCAAGTGAGTCATGATTAGTTTGGGAAACAACGAGTTGTGTCTGGATTTCCCTATCACATGGAAGTACACGGTAGGGGAAAGGGGATGTTGGGTTGAGAATGTCCCAACAGTACTGACCTCCTAACTCAATGTGAACCTATTCATGGATAGGTAAAACCAATGGTGTTGGAACTCCACCAAAACATAAGGAGGTAAAAATGAGTTAATGAAAGACATCAGAGGTTTGGGCCATGAATGTAGGATGATAGAAGGGTAGGAAACAAGTATATAACATGTTCAAAACACATATTCCAGAACCACATCAGTCATTTATGGGGTGAGAAAACATATAATCAACCATGAACCATGATCAAAACATATAAACCGTCATTTTTTATAAGAGATCAATCAAAGAATGTTACCAGGATGGGTGGTTTTTAATTTTTTCAAGACACCATCATCATTAGGGGGATATTTTAGATTTGAAGGATGATGTGGATTCAAATCATTGAAGACTCAATGTATGGAAATTAATTAAGGTAATATCAATTTAAAACTCAACAATCTAGGTTCTACATCACATCACATTCAAGAACATCAATTTGGAATATTTAAAGGTGGGTGCTAAACCATTGTCAAATCTTGGGATTCTAAATTAGGTCGGTGAGTGGGATAGACCTATAATACCGGATCTCATTTTCACTAAGTATCCCATGAAAATGGGAATCACGCCATGTATAGTTCTTGAGTACGGTACAATAATAATCTAGAACCAAATTTATATTTGTCTCCCATTTGAGGGATCATGGAATCTCACAATTTTGCATCATGGGATAGGTATGGGGAGTCTCCTCATGCTTTATGAATGAGCCATCCAATTTTATCAACCCATGGTAAGACTAGAGGATAATGTTGTGTGATGAGGATGTTTGTATTTTTAGTTTAATGTCATACGAATCAAACTAAGGATACACTTTTAGTTTAAGGTCATATAGATTAGAAAAATTACATATAGTTTAAGGTCATGATTAATGGACAAATGATGCTACATGGTTAAAAATCATGCATCAAGGATGAAGAATATTCCATTTAAGGTTCTGTAGATAGAATCAATTTTTCTACGTAATGCAATGTTTCTATGAATTTTATTTTCATGCATTATGGATGATTATATTAATTTTAAGGTCATGCATACCTGACCAATTATGATATGCAGTTTAAAATCATTAAAAAAGGATGAATTATGTTTCTATTAAGGTTATGGAGATATTATTGATGATAGTACCTATTTTAACATCATACAGTAAGGATGATTCCTGTTTCTTTTAAGGTCATGCAGGCATGACCAATGTTTTAGTATAGTTTAACGTCATTTAGAAAGGATGAGTGGTGGATTTAAATTTAGGTAACATGTATTTGACCATTGTGTTGTATAGATTAACATCATGTTACCAGGATGTTGTTCCATAGTTTAACATCATGCGACCAAAATGATAATTTTTATACAGTTTAATATCTTGTAAATAGGATGCTTGGTAGGATTTTTCCATACACAATTCCCCTAGATTAATAGATTTCATACATAGGTTTACCAAGCCTCAATAGAATTCTTGTGATGGATAATCTAGAATTAGATTCATCAATTATGATTTATGTCTAAAACTGTAGATTTTAGCTATAGAGGCATGGTCATCCTCACCCCATAACGATGGTTTGGGATACTTGTGGATCATGGGGATCCTACTATATAATTCCATTAAAATTTACCTACCATACATGAAGTGTTCATCAATAATGAGTTAGGATATGTCATATGGAACATTCCACATTCTATTATTGGTGTTATAGGAAGGACCCCTACACCTATTTCTCATTATGGGTAGGACCTCCATTAATGGATAAAAATGGCATAAGTGATAGGGAAAGTTGACTCAAAAATCATGTTAGACATTTGGGGTCTCGATCATAGTTATATAAACATGCTTTTTCATGTATTTTATGGGTTCACATGAAGTTACCCAAGGGTCTATGAGGTAACATGAACTATTGGAGATATATTGACATTATAAGGGATGATAGTCTGCCCCCAATGTGGAAATATCTATGATGAAAATAACTATTGGAGTGGTTTATCAAGGAGAATGTATGATGATAGGGAAATCTAAACTCTTTGGATGATTAGAGAGATGGTACCTTGGTTATATTTAAGAGTATATATATATATATATTCATAGGGAAATGGTTCCTAGGAGGGGTAGAAGCCTGAATAATTTTTTTAATGAGCCTATATAGAATGAGAGGTGTGGAATCATGGATCATTGGTTAGACATAGTGATTGATCCTAGGATGCATGGAAGCATGTAAACACTATTTGATGAGAAAATTTTGGTATGGAGGCATGGAAGCTTCTATCGTATGTTTGACTGGGAGATGTCTTCTAGGTTTCATGGAAGCTGGTATTGTCAGTTCGATGAGGCGATGATGACCTAGAGGAGTGAAAGCCTGGATCTATAATTCAATAGGGTGATGTGACCAAGGTGTCATGGAAGAATGTATCATCAGATCACTAGGATGAAGGCATGTAGGAGGTATGGAATCCCAGTACATCTATTCAAGGGGGTGATTGCAACTAGTAGGCATGAAAGTTTATATATTCATTTCAATGGGCTCATGGTGCATAAGATGCATGGAATCTAGGATCCTTGTTTTAACAAGTAAAAGTAACTTATGAGGCATGTAATCGTGAATCTTTATTTTGATAGTGTGATGACACATGAGAGGGATGAATCCATGTATCATTGGTTCGATGTGGTGATAGCGCTCGGGATTCATTTATGCCTGGATAATAGGATCAATGAGGTAATTTCACCAAGGAGGTGTGGAAGTCTATATATTCTATTAAACATGTTGATGGTACCAAATATATGTGGAAGACTATGTCATATGATCAATAGGGTTATGGCTCCAAAGAGTTAAGGAAGCCTGTATTGTCGGTTCAACAGGGCAATGGTGCCTGAGAGGTATGGAAACCTGTATCATCTGTGTGATGGGGTGATGGTTACCTAGAGGAAGGGAAGCATGTATCATAGTTTTTATGTGATGATGGAACCAAGGAGGTGTTGAATCCTAGATCCTATTTTAGACTAAGAAATGGATTTTCGGAGTGGTGTATGCCTATCTCACTAAAATTTCAAGGTGAGGACACCCAAGAGATCAGGATTCCTATCTCATAGAAATACCGAGGTGAGGGTGATCAGGAGGCAAAGATTCCTATCTCGTCGAAATGTTAAGGTGAAAGATACTAGAATATATGGATTCTTATCTCCTTAAAATGTAAAGTTGGTGATTCCTGGGAGCTATGTATTCCTATGTGACACAAATTTAATGGTGAGTAAACCTAGAAACTATGTATGCCTATCTAACTAAAATGTTGAGGTGAGGGTGCCTAGTAGTTCTAGACACCTGTCTCACCAAAATTTCTTGGTGGGCCACCTAGGAGAAATGTCTATTATTATTACTGAAATATTGGGGTGAGGTTCTTAGGAACTGTGGATTCCTATCATTATGAAATGTGATGGTGAGAGTTCCCAAGTGTTGTGGATTCCTATCACATTGAAATATCTAGGCAAGGGAGTCCAAGAGATTTAGAGGCCTATCTGAGTGGAATCTTGCATATTAGAGACATGAGAGTAGGGATATGATTGGACTACCACTAGTTTTGATGCTAATGAGAATAGACCAGAGAAATTAGGTAATGGAAATGATTGACTTTCCACCTATGTTGGCAGTGAGGAGGCTGGACCAGAGAAACTGGAAAAAATATTTGATAGACCTTCCCTAGTAATGGAACTGAGGATCCTGGACCAGATCCAGTGGAGTAGGGATTTGGGAGACATTCCCATGGTTCTAGTGATGAGGAGCTTGTACCTGATCAATTAGAGTTAGGATGTGACTGACATTACCTTGATGTTGGCACTAAGGATCCTTGAACAAAGAAACCGGTGCATGAATATGATCTACCTGCCCCTAGTGCAGGTAATGAAGATCCTGAAATAGAGTAACCATAGTATGGATATGATTGAACTACCCCTAGTGATGGTGTTGAGGTTACTAGACCAATGTAACTGCATTAAGGATATGATTGAACCACCCACACTAGCGGTGTTAAGGATCCTTGAACAAAGAAAAGAAAGAATGGATATGATTTTCTTTCCCCCAATGCTATTTCAAATTAGCATATACAAGAAAAAACAGTGACATGATCAACCTACCCCATGTCTCACATTTATGAGCCTAGGCCAGAGAACCTAAAGTAGGGATATGATCAACCTAAACTTTGTTCTAGTGATAAGGATCATAGACATGATAAACCATAACATGGATATGTTTAACCAACCCTCAGTGATTTCACAATAGATCCTAGACTATATAAACTATAGTATGGATATGATTTACCTTCCCCCATTTATAGTGTTGACACGGCCTGGGGGGATCCCTCCCAATATGCTCCAATGCATTGGTCACTGCAGAAATAGCTCTAACATCCACAAACTTCTTAGTATATGGGAGTGATAATTCATAATTCTTTGAGGAGAGTCTCATGAAGATGTTTTTATTGGTACCGAGAGTGGTTTCCTTCTACATGAAACTTGGGGGTATTGGTGTCAATGAGGCATTGATGCCTCCTAGTATTCATACAGCTAGTTTTGCACATCCTCTTTAATATATAGGATAAGGGATTCACATGGGTGATGCCCTAATTTGTACATAGCCAACATTATTTTTCTAATCGTAGTTCAAGGAGTATACATTTACATCAGTTTAACTATTTTTTTCTTACACTTTTACAGCCAGGGCTCACATGATCCTAACATCTGAATTCATTTCCCTGTATTCCCTCTTTCAAAAGACATTCACCATCTTCCACTATGGTTGGTGATGTTGGATACTTCATTAAAATGGTAAAATGGGATTTTGTTTTCTCCTTCCATTGATTCCTCCTTGGATCTCATCTCCTAGTCCAGGTCTCCCCCATAAATTTTATTAATTTTCCTAAAAGTCATTCTTAATTCTATCTCAAGGTGGACTCTAGTTAATTACGTTTCTTCTTTCTCGATAGGTCAGTAACCCTTATTTGGATTAATTGGAAACATTTTTTATGTTGGTGAAGCACTATATATTGGGTTTTTTAGGTACCTCTAATTTCATCCTTTTTGGATGAAATCATTTGTGTGAGGCTTTCTAAGCATGAAACCCAAAGAATCTCATGGTAGCCATGAGGTAGTTGATGTTGGGGGGTAAATCTTACAATGTTTTTTACCTCAGGAATACAATATTTATTATGTCAATTATTGATTCTAGATCAATTCACAAGTGAATAATATTGGGGAGATAGATCATAACACATTATAGTGGTGGATCAAGGAATGATTATAACATCTTTCATATACATATTGGGACACCATATAGAGATAGATCAGGTAAATTATTTAACATTGCATGGAGATGGATAATAAGGCCTCATGGATATAGATTAGGTAATGATTTTAACATATTTTGTATATATATCATAACAACTCATTGAGATTGACCAAGGTATGGGTTTAAACATCTTGAGGATATGGATCAGAATGCCTCATGGAGACGGATCTAGGCATGAGTTTAAATAATGTGTAGAAATGGATCAGAACTACTCATGGAGATAGATCATGACATAAGTTTAATATATTTAGAATATGGATCAGAATGAATCATATATATGGTTAGGGTATGGAGTGTGTCCCTAGGATAAAATATATCATACTTGGGTTAGTAGAATATTTTCACAGAAGGGAATATCCCACACATAGATGGATGATTTTTTAGGTGATCAAGAACCCTTGTAGAGTTATTTTAGTTTATTGAGTGTGTCTTTGGGTGGGAAGATATCACACATGCATTATTGGAGTGTATTCTCTAAGTAGAAGACCTCAAAATGGATGGATGGATTGTCAGGTGTTTAGTACGCCTTGTAGAGGTCGATCTCGTTATTGAGTGTTTCCCAAGGATCGAAGATATCATAATTATGATATTGGAGGGTATTCCTTGAATTGAATATCTCACAATGAAAGGATTTGGTGTTAGATGATCATGATGCCTCCTAGAAGTGGATATAGTGATGAGTGTGTTCCAGGGAGGGATGATATTACATTTGAGGTAGTTGGTGTATTTCTAGAAGGGAAATTCTCACATTGAATGGATAGAGTATTGTGTGATTATAATTCCTCATAGTGTAAGACCAAGTGATTGACTATGCCTTTAGGATGGAATATATGACACATGGATTAGTGGAGTGTATTCCTAGAATAAAATATCTCACACTGTATGACTGGACTATTAGGTAATTAGGACACCAGTTGGAGGAGGACCATGTGGTTGAGCATATCTATTAGAGAATAGATAACACACTATGGTTAGTGGGGTGCATTCTTGGAAGGGAATATCTCACACTAGATATATGGAGTGTCAGGTAATCAAGATGCCTTGCGGAGAAAGATCTGGTGACTGAGTGTGTCCCTAAGAGGGGAAATATAACACTATGTCTAGTGTAGTGTCTTCTTGGAAGAGACGATCCCATATTGGATAGATGAAGTGTGGGATTTAACCTCATGGAAGAATCCTACATATCCAATTGGTAATCAGGTTTCAAAACCCACATAGTTTGATCCCATAGTTTATGGTTTTGTGATAGGAGTATTCCATGTAGCTTAATGTCATGTGGTAATTATGTTTGTGTGTCAAAATGATGGTATGTGAAGAATGGTGTTGGGATTATTCATGCAGAACACTTAGGCACTTCTAGGAACATTTATAAAGTGGTTGGGGATTATGAGTGGGTGCTTCCTAGGACCTTCTATGAGAAACAATGGTGTGATTGGGGCCTATGTAAAGGAGCTACATAGGTGATCCTAGGAGTAGTGATTATATGATTTGAGCTTACATGTAGGAGATTATTTGGTGCTTAGAGAAGTAATCATGGTGTTATTGGAGAATAATCATTTTTGGTTCTCAGACGCTACTTAGGGAAGTGATGGAGTGATTGGGGAATATGTGTGGGATGTTCTTGTGTTCAGTTAGGAGTAATGATGGGGTGGTTGGGAATCCCACATGGAATCTTCCCATTCATTCAACCTCATTTAATGTCAATAGGGAATCTTGAGTTCATTTCATAGGGTCACATTACAGTTTTATTTCATGTGAAAGGACATGTTTTGTGGGGATTATGCATTTAGCTAATCTTTCTATATTCTACAAGTTGATTCATGAGGACATCTCTACCTACTGATTGGTGTAAGAATAAGATTGGTGATTACACTTGAGGTGGAGGACTATGAGGAATGTTTTAGGACTACATCATGTTCATTTCATAAAAATTATTACACTTGATTCATAAGTCATCTCTTTTTCATAATAGTATTCATCCTATGTTTGAAATATTAGGTGTAATACATTTTAATGTTATGTAGCGAGTACTATGGATGTCATAACATGATCCATGAATGAGTAATCTTATGCATGATAAATAAGGAATATTTTATTTACCACATGGGGCATCGTATAATTTCAACATAGGGTATACTATAGTTTAACATCATGTAGTGAGGACTACTAAGTGGGAGATTCCTAGAAATGGTTGGTGTGGGACTTTTTCATGTGTGGCCCTTTAATGTTCTATTTAGAATGAGAGTTGGGTGATGGGATTCCAAGAGTTTATTAAGGATTTTTTGAATCCATCCATTAAGGGAGTCATAGAGGATAATATAAACTTGTGTCAAAGGAAAAGGACCAATAGGAGTAGGTCTACTCAAGGAATTTCATGGAGTGTATTGGAGTATCTGCACTCAAGGTATTATATGGGGTAGATGTTGGGATATATAAGGGAGAAATCAAAAATTTCCTCAACCTAATGTTAAATATTTCATTATTTGAATCCCCATTTTCCATGGGTGTTAGTGAAGATAGTGACAGGACTAGGCCGGAGGCTCGGGACCACATCACAGTACCGGTCCCTAGCAGGGGTATGGGGGAACCCTTGTGGTATGGACCAATGGGTGTAAAGGTAGGAGTGTCATGATAGACATGGGTTTCATGAAGAATAAAAAAATTTAAGGTGAATAGTATCTATAAATGTATGTTCTTTTAAAATAGGGATAAAAATATTCATGGAAAACATTGTTTCATGAAACATTGGAGTTTTTTAAAAATGCTAGTCTCATGAGGCATGTCTATCTTACCCGATAATCATTATTAATGAACATAACTTTTATGAAACATACTAAAGCAGTAAACTACATATGGAAGGATTTTCATGATAGAATTTAAGGAAAATTACTCAAGGGGTAACGAGTTATGTGAATTCAATAAGCTCTCTATAGTCTCGGGAATTGAGAGTGATATGTCACAGCTCAATATATCTTCCAACAAATGATGACATGAGGGGGTATTTATAAGCTCATCAGAGGTGAGGTTTATGGTTTCATTAATGTTAGATTCCAAAATTAATATTCAAGAGATTCATGTGTCTAGGGAGTTCTCTCAACCATAGTGACATTTCATTGAGGTTTCTATCAAGGCTCTATGCATGATGGGGAATTCCACAAACCAGAGTAACGTTGTGAAAATTTTACCATTAAAACTCTTCATTAGATGGGTAATTCTATGAAACAAAGTGATTTTTCATGGTTTTTATCATCAAATCGATTCATGGTCTATGGATATCTGTGAACTGAAGTGATATCGCATGGAGGATACCATCAAATATCCACACAGCCAGTAATTCTATGGAATAGAGTTCCAAAAACTAGCTTCCATAAACCAAACAAATGATATTTAGATTTCATCATCAAAGATCCTTATAGTAAAGTAATTTCACAAAAAAATCAGTTTTCTAGCCAAATTTTATCTAAATTCATTAGTATGTTCCTAAATCAACTTTATTGGACATTTTTAGCAGTCTAACATAAAATATCCATAACATATTATCTTTAACTCCATTTTATCTCTAAAACCTACCAAATATAACACTTGTAAACAATATATGATCCTTATACATGTTCAAAATCATTTTTTCTATCATTGGATGCATTATTCTTGCACCAAAAAACTTTCCATTTTCTTGTGCATGGTACTGAGAAGTATAGTTTGACCAAATGTTGTACTTGTAATATAATTTCATCAGTTAGGAGGCTCATAAGTTTTATACATTATCTATGGTAATATAATAGGTAAATAAAAATATATGATTTATTATGGATATTACAAACTTGATCAGGGATCGTGTTTTGACTTCCTTGGCGATAACTTCTTTTACCCATTTGGAGAAGAATTCAGTTGCAGTCATAATGAACCTTCATAATCAAGATGTTTCTTGTGAGTATTTATCTAAAATCTCGAGTCCTCATACAAAAAAGGGCCATGAATATTTTGTTTTTTAGAATCTCTGGTATTCAATGCAAAAAAATTGGGATTGGTCTTACCCACATGGCATCTCTTGGGGAAATCAATGCAGTTATGAAACATGATGGTCCATGATTAAACCAACCTACGAATTTAAAGGTAGATTTTTAATCCCACTTGATGAAATCCATATGATCCTATGTGACCCACTTTTATGATTGGATGTATCTCATCTCACTTACTTAAATGATGTATAATTCCATCGATCCAATGCAAGTCAGGGGCCTTCTCAAAGTTAGGCCCACTCTAGAGGGTAAATTGGGATGAAATTCAACATGATCCTTAATGATCATCATAGTCAAGTAGTAGAATATATAAATAGAGATAATCAATAAAAATAGATATCAAATTTGGTGTTACATCTCTTTTGGGATATTTCTATGTTCCCAATAAGGAAGTATCGGAAGTCATCTAACATAGTTGTTGGTTTCCATTATCTGAAGTGTCGGGGTCAATAACCCTTTGGTTTTCGATATGAATGAACAAAAAATCAAGATTTATTTCTATAAGAGACTTATCCAGGATTTCCAATGTTTCATCTCGACCGTTCGGTGACCCTGGAACATGGGTCACCATCAGTTGGTAAGGGAACTGGGCCACTAGCTGATGAGTATGCTTCATCATGCCAGCAATCCCTTTTATTCTTACAATGTAGTAACCATTGATCTATTTTATTATTAAATTTGAGTCTCCATTGGCATGTAAAATGGGTAAAAAAATATCAAGATCCAACCTGAGACCAATAATAAGGGCATGATACTCTTCTCTATTATTGGTGAATCCCTCTGAAAATAGGAAAGAGTATAAAAACGAACATAGGATGGAATGATGAAAAACAATTCACAAGCCCAACCTGTTGAGCTTGGTCTTGTTAATACTTCTACCAATTGGGATAAGGGGGGAACCATCAAGATGTATCTTCCATTATGGTACATCTTGATCTACTAAAATGATATACTTATCCAAAAAAGTTTCATATTGGAGGAGTTCTTCAGGGGATGGATTTTTATCCAAGAATTATATTAGTGGTTTACCCTTGAGGGTCTTATTTGGAAAACATATGATGTATAACTAGTATAGTATCATTTCCCAACAAGACAATCATTTCATCATAATGTGGCAATTTAGGATGTTCCTTAGCAGGTCTTCCCAATACATTAACAATATCTCATGATGATGTAAATAATGTTGCAACTTCTTCACTACAAAAACCTATGTGAGGAAATTCTTCTTGATGGGGGAGTGTTGAGTGTCCATGTTTATTATCATCATTCTAAGATAGTCATGAATTTTCCCAAATCCTCATTTTATTCTAGGGTTGGAGGGTTCATAAGGACCATTAATAACTCTTCTCATAAATGATCAAGGGTTTCCCTGAGATGGACAACATTAGAATTGGAGGTTGTAGGAGATATTTTTTTATATCCTCAATGTTGGTATGGTACTCAACATCCCACTAATAAATGATTTTCTTCCTCATGAGCCTCATGAGGGGCTTACAATTACTGACCATATTTTTAATAAAATATTTTATATAGGCTATATGGACTTGGAGGCCTCTCAACAACAAGAGGTTCCTCATAGGAGGGAATTAGTTGGTAGCCTTAATATTCTATAGGTCATTCTTTATTCCACTATTCTTAATTTAAATGTCTTAGAACATTCTAGAGGGTACCTCAAATGCACACTTCATGGGTTTCACCTTCATGTGTCGGGAGTGGGGGAAGTCGAACACTTTCTAAAGGTCTTTGAGATAGTCCTAGAACTAAAGTTATTTGACCAACATATCAACCGAAAAAAACTATACCAATGTCATGTGTACTATTTTAAAGATGTTTTATATGGTACACTGATAAGTTGATCTATCATTCCTCGAGCTGAAAGGTATTTCCTTGGAGAAAAAAGACCCTTGGGGTTCCTTGAAGGTGGTGGACTCCCCATACTCATTTTTCATAAAAATTTAATTATATCTAAAGTATTCATCTATAAAGGAGAGGTCTTGGATCCTTTTTGTAGCATCAATAAACATATATATCACATGAAGGGGAAATTCATCCTTTGGTAAATAGAAGATAAGGTCCTAGAAGTCAATGAAAATTTTTATATGTCTGTTCTTCTTAATTATAGGGAAAATTTTGTATAGGCATTGGGTGTATTGGACCTCACTAAAGATATTGTCTTTGATAATATTGTCAACTTATGCCTCAATCATATCATTGTGAGAGGTTTGTATATTTCTGGTAGGATTCTTGAATCCATGATGACTCATTGGGAGACTAAGATATTTGATGGAGACTTGGGGGGTCTAGACCTGGAATCTAATCACACTCCTATAGAATATATCCCAATACGATCTCATGAAGTTCACATACTACTAGTTCTCCTCTAGGGGAATGTTTGAAATGATCAATGGAATCCTTTGATATTCCTTGAAACAAATTTTTTCCTAGGTTAACACATCAATAGTGGTAGATACATCCTTTTCAAATGAAGGGAAGAATCTTCTGAATACTATAAATCATCTCAGATAGGGTGATCAAAGTAATGGGATGAATGTAATATGATAACTAAACTGGTGGGAGAACATGTATTGAATTGTTTGGATATGGAATACTCCATAAGGTGTTCCTACTCTACTGAGACCACTATGACCGAAGTTGTCGGGTCAGTCCCATTTGTCTTCCGGTCATGAGTTCCACCATTATTATCGAAGAAATTGGGATGATTCAAATTTTCCTGAGTTATCCTAGCTCTATAAAGCATAGAAGAATGTCATATATTAGTCTCCATGGAGGGAAATTCATGGTACATCATTGTACAATGCACTTCTAGAATCACATAGGCCTATCCATTGTAGGACTACATGGTAATCTTCAAGTACTCTATATTCTTGGAGAAAACAAAACAAACCCTAGATCAAGAATCATGTTCTCTAAATAATAAATCATGGGGAAAACTATCTTTTAATTCCTACCATGGACTAAATATGGTGTACACTAGATCATTAAAGGAATTTATGTGCACAACCCTATCATTTCAAACCTGACTTCCATCCCTCTTTTCATAATCATAACCTTGGTAGGGGGGCGCAAATGAGTCGAAGGGGTACACATCACCATAGAGAACACCTACTCAGTAATCAAGGGTTTATTTTAGGAAATTGTGATTTGAAGTGGGGACCACCACCTGTAAATGAATATAGGGTCTTCCAAGAACTTTGTTTTAGATAGTATCATATGAGACTACCATGAATTCAGTTTTTGAAATCAGGCCACTGAATTGAGTCTTCAACAAGATTTTCCATGTAGTTTTTTATCACCCTTATCATAACCCTAGATTTTTTGTGTTGGAGGGATACAAATAATATTACGTGATTAATAGTTTTTGGATTTTTGGGGTTAGGATTAGGTTGATCTCGCTACTTGTCTCCACTTGGTAGTGTAAATTTTATTTTCCATTGAACTAGACTGTGATTTACAACGGGCGTATGTTCCCCTTCATGATGACACTAACATAATCCCTCAATTTGAAGAAACTTTTAAATGCATCATCATGGGACTCACACGTTTTCTTTGATAATAGGAGAGCCTCATTAATTTAAAGACTTGTGGGTATGATAGTGATGTTATTTAACACATCATATTTCAAAGTATGGAGAATTCTATTCCCACAACTGGTCTCATCATGTAATGGGGTTGCATATGCTTATGAGTGATCTACAAGTGTCTATATTGTACTAGAAATGTTCTATTGGTGACTAGATGACATTATCTGAACATCATACAACTAATTTCTAATCGGCTAAGTTCAATCCTTGTTTGGATGCTGATGATCATGTTGCTATCATAAATAATTTGTACAATAAAATAATACATTTAGCTAAAAAAAGAATACATTATGGTGAGGGTAGGGAGAGTTATGCCTACTGAGATCTAAATAAATCCAGCTTCATGGTCTTAGTTTCATGAATGACTTAATTTGAAACCCTAGTCTGAGTATTCTTTTAGCTAGAGTATCCTCTACCTCTCCTTCAATTATGTCAGTTTTAGGCACTTGGGGGGTTTACATGGCATTACTCACTGCCATATGTTTTGAAGTGGTCTACAAGCTCAAAAACATTTATAGAGGTATAATCCTACTCATCATAATTCGATTATTTTATAGATGGGAAGAATCTGGGTGCCTCTCCCAACTCATGAGTCATTAATTCACTATGAGTGTGAGATAATTTTAAAACCAGTGGGGGAATCTAATTTCCCTTGTGTCATTGGTTCCAGTTTTATTGAAACGTGGAATGTTGCGGGTCAAATTTATAGGCATATATATAACGAGTCTTGACAACACCAAAGGGTTTTGGATCACTCAAATAGGAACCAATGACACCATGGGTGTGAGAGAATAAATTATAATACAACCAATCATCACAATTCTATGTTTTATAGGTGAAAATATATTGGGACTCACCATATCCCTCGCCATCATTATTGGGACCAACACAGATATGTGCTGCCTACGCTAGAACGCCTCCCAACATGATAAAAACTAGATCTCATTAGTCCTGTATACAATCTTTGAATGTGAATCATTATTTGATGGTGTATTTGAGGATCCTTTAATATGTTAAATGTTCATCTCTTCCAGTGAGTTTGGCCTCCTGGGGTCTCATGGACGCTAGAAATTTCCTTATTCCCTTCACTGGGGAGTAGATGAAATACCCTAGGGCATGTGAATCCTCGAAGGATTAAATCCTACTTCTTCTCTTTGGTAATATAATCCTTGGAGTTAGACCTTGATGGGGGGTGGATCCACATTCACTTCTTGAGGCTGTAGTGCTCTGTATGGCTATGCCTAGAAAGGCTGCACTAGGTGAGGATGGGTTTGATAAGGATAAACTCAATTTGGTTCATCTAAAAAAGTGACAAGTCGGTGTACCAGATCATGAACCTCTTCTTTCAAAGTGACAGGTGTTTCTAATGTCCTAGGTCATCTTACTGGAGTTATAAGGAGAAATGGGCCCGACTTTGGTCTAGTCCACTAGAAGGATTCTACCATATGATGATCCTTTTCAGAGAACTCTTGAAATATTATTATTTAGATCATACATATGAGGGTATTGATCATATCATTCTTGATGTTACCAAGTCACATATTAAGTAGTTTCTCTTAGGATAGTGGAATGTCAATCCAATATGTAAGTCCCTTACATCAGGAGATGAAGTTATAAACTCAATATCTATGACTCTTATTTCATTATAATATTTTAGAAATTATTTTCTTTTGTGTGGTGGAGATAAACTGGAAGATGAAGTGTCTATAGAGGTATTCCCTACTAGTGATGGACCATACATGTAGATGACCATACTATATAAAATAAGGACCTTTGAATGTCTGAATGAAGCATTGGAACATGTAATCCTACTAATATTCATGAGTCCCTAATATTAGGCTACACCTTGAGGTGAATTGGTCTAGGTTATCTAACAGGACCCAAATTCTATTAAACAGGCTTAATCTAGGGCTAATAGATTATGGGGGTTCTCTCATATGATCCCCCCATAATGGATATATTTTTACTTCTTGTGTTATTTACACATTAGATGTTTCCAAAGCCTTGAGGTGCCTCGTTATATAATATATCACTTTGTCTAGTTAGGTATTTTTGACCACTAATGCATTAATTTGATGTCAGCTCGAGGAGCATCATTACCTTGATCCCGAGGTGGATAATCATTCTTGTTAGTTAGGGTGAGAGACTCATATAATGGTCTTTTTCCATATCCCATGGATTCATCTCTGATCATATATGAGGGACTACCATGTTCTAAGTAGGGTTTCTAGCCAAGTAGGACTGGGTGGCCCACTAGAAGAGATATAGAGACCCTTATGGAATTTACATGATCTTGGAACTTCTCAACAATGAGATTAATAGAGAGCCATTTTTATTCCCCAAAGAACTCCAAAAAGGGGGCTACCATGGTAATGAACTCTACCTTCAGCACAACCCCATATGATTCAGGTGGCGTTACATTTACCTTTCCTTTTTCAACATGTAGATGGGTATGTAGAAACATATAATTAGGGGGACTCTAGAGTCCCAGTTCTTGTATCAACTGATGACTGAGGAAACCTATTAGGTGATTTACCAGGTACTATTTTATCCTTTATGTAGGTCTTAATTACCATACATTATGTTGGGAAACATGTTCCTCTAATCCTCTATCATGTTTTATAACCCTTTTTACCAAAACAGTAGTCATAGGTGAATATTAATCACTGGAGGAGAGGCTAGATTTTCATTCTTATCACTTTCGCATGATAGGTATGAAATGGAGGGAATACTATAATACCAATTCTTTGATATGAACATGTGGAGATACCTCTTAGATTACCCATAGGATGAAAACAAGGCTGTTGGTGTAGGTTTATTATAGAATTTGAAAAATCCATACGAATTAGGGTGAAGCTATATCAGGAGCACTATGATATCATACTTTTTGTATTTTTTCTTGATGTTATAAAAGTTCTTATAGATGCATGGGTAGGTTAGTTTTCATCCACGGAGGCGGTAAAAATTCACCCAGATAATCTGGTGGAAACACATTGTCTGGTTGATAGTGAGGGACTCTAGGATAAAACATTATTGAGTTATATGAGGCTAAAGCACAACTGATAGCTTCTCAGTGGCTAGAACTTATCATAGAACCTCTTTATCATTGAAATGGTCTTACTCTTTGTTATCCCAAACCCTATTTGGAGTATTCTAATATAAGTGTGGTGACACTAATGTAGAAATTCATTGTGGCTACTCTATTAGATGAGGGGAAGCCCAAGGGGAAAATACACAATACATGTTGGAAAATCTCTTAGAGGAGGATCCGGATTCATGATTGTGACCATGTATGATGGAATCCTTACCACTACATCCTATGTATAGATAGCAGTGACCATATATGGATCAACAGAGTGAGCCCAATCATCATAAGGAATCATCCAATACCCTAAAATATCTACAAAATCCTGTTTGAGGGTAGAGAGGCTGGAAATATGTGGTGATGAGAACATCTATGCATGATCCTTGAGGTATTCAATACATCCTCCACTTTTATAAACCTACAGAGTGACCTGGTGATATTTTGGACATCGAATTCCTTTATTACAAGCCTCACTCGTTGAGTTTAATTCCCAGACACCATCGGATTGGGTGATTGTTCCCTTGTTTATCCATCCATTGCATTAGAATATGAGAAGTCATTGATGGTATGATACTTCATAGGATTACTCCACCAATGAAGTGGGAATTATAAAATCCATGATTATTGAGATTCACATATAATCTCTATACATGTGCTTTATCATACAGTGTGGGATGAACACTACGGTAGGTATTCTCCCTCCTACCCTAGGTTTGTTCATCAGAGTACGGTATATCTTAAGAACTAAGAGAAACTCCATACTGGAAGTTGATAGTATGTGTAGGACCTCTATACTGTCTAGAAGAAGGATGGGTTAGAACTCAACATTTTATTACGGGATCATTAAGAGAACCATTGTACTAGATAGTGGTAGCATGGGGAGGACATGCATGCTGACTAATGATAGCATGAGGAGGCCACCCATGTTGGATGATGGGAGCATAGGGAGTAACTCTATACTATTTGGTGGTTTTATCTATATGAACTTTGTAATGACTTGTGGTATCATGAGGATGAATTATATTTGGACTATGGGATCGTAAGGAGGACCTCCATGTATATTGATGATGGTGAGGGGAGGGCCTCTACATATGTTCATGGTACCATGGGTATGACATCCATACTGATGGATAGATATGAAGGGAGGTTCTGTGAATTCACTTTCCTCATCATGGGATGGAACATAATAGATGTCTGTAGTGATAGTCACTGATATAGACAATCCAACCAGCCTAAGAGGTGTATTTAGTCTCAATCCCATGGGAAAAAATATATACCCCCATTCACCTATTGTGGGGATATAGTAATGTGGATAAGTGGTGGTAGGGGCCACTAAATCA
The DNA here is from genome assembly GCA_963277665.1 of Viscum album. Taxonomy (NCBI): domain Eukaryota; kingdom Viridiplantae; phylum Streptophyta; class Magnoliopsida; order Santalales; family Viscaceae; genus Viscum; species Viscum album. The sequence goes on from OY728163.1 coordinate 1,610,915,547, forward strand.
ATAAAAGACCCCCGTTATTTAGAAATTATCATGGTCTACCCTCGTCATAGAAATGAGGTGTTCAAGGATGGGACAAATGATGCAGGGATTATGTCTAACAATTCCTTGGATTATGAAACTTTCCATTATTGGTTATTATGAGGATTGGTTGGAGACATCCATAGATACGTCAGATTATTAGTCATCTTAGGCATGGAATGAGAAGCCCCTACCTCCCCAGTGTAGGGGACTGAGCCTTCATAACACTTTGAAGATAGGCTCCCAAAGTGGATTTCTATCAGTACCAGGGGAGGATTCACCCTATGCCACAATTGATGGTAGTAGTATCAATTATGTGTTGATGAATCAAAGACTTGGAAGGCCATATCAATTAGAGTAATGACCCCTTCTAGTTTGTATTGAAGCACTATGGCATCAATCACCCTCCTATAAATGAGATTGGTCGATGAGATAGGGTGTGAGATCCCAGTACCTATAGATATGGTGGAAATTTTGGTTGGAGTTTAATTAGGTTGGTTCAACACATTATAATTTACCCAAACAATACATCTATAGGAATTAATTTTCCAATCTATAGTATCTTGATTCCAGTAAGGAATGTAGATTCATTCATAAATACAGGTATAGTGAAAGAAATTCCCAATTCCCCAACATCATTTTTTCTTCATAGAACAATGAAAGGATCTACAATGATGATGTCGCATACTGATTATGCCCAAAATTTCCTACCCCAAGTCATAGTCAAGTTCCATGTTGGGCCCACCATTTCCCTGCTAAGTCCTGGTGTTGAATATATATATCTAGTGATAATAAAATCTTTTTGTACATCAAACTTTACTAATCTCTGTAGATGAGGAAAAGAGTTTCACACCATGGTTCACTATTTCAATTTCCAATGATTTTTTTAGTTCCCATACATCCATGAAAATTTCATTACCATATATTCAATACTTATTAAGGTTGTTGTCTTCCATCACTCTCATTAGTAATGTCATATACATTATCAAAATGGGAGGATGTGATATTTCTCACTCCTTCTATTTATTCTTCCTTGGATCTTGATTCCTAGTTTGAGTCTCCCTAAAATATTTATTCCATGTTCAAGAAACTCATTATCAGTTCCATCTAGAGGTGTAAACCAATTAATAGTGTTTTTTTAGTATCATCAGTGATGAAATATTTTTTTTGGGAAAGAAGAAACATTATTCCTATCAGGGAATGTCTAGATATTCGGTATATTGGACACCTATAAAGTCTTCATTTTTAGGGGACTTGCCGTGTGAAAGGAATCTTAGGCTTGGAACCTTAAGAATCATGTTTTTGTTGTAGTGTAGTTAGAATTAAGGTAATAATGAATATAAGGATTTTTATATCATGTATCCCATATTTATTGTATTGGGTAGGGATTCTGGATCAGGGAACAAGTTTATCATCTTGTAGAGATGGATCAAGAATCCTGTAAGAGGCAGATCAGGGCATGAGTTTAGCATCTTGTGGTGATGGAACATGATTCCTTTTATGGGTGCATCAGATATTGAATTTAACATCTTATGGAGATGTTTCAAGATTTCCTTTATAGGTGAATACTAAAATGAGTTTAACATCATGTGGATATGGATCAAGAATCCCTATTTGAGGAAGATTATGGGGGTGGAGTGTGTCCTCCCATGGTGGATAATTTTACATAGAGAGTAAGGAGCATGTCCCCCCAATGCTGGTAGTTTTAAACAAATAATTAAGTAGTGTGTCCCCCCAAGGGGGATAATTTTATACTACGATGGATTGGGTGTCAGGATTGAACCTTATAAAGTTTTCTTATGTACCTCATCAGTAAATAGTGATTAAAACCCACGTTGTTCAGTGCTACAGTTTAAGGTTGTGTGGAATGATTGTTCCATGTAGTTTAATATCATGTTGTAGGAATAATAATTTCATGGAATTAGCATCAGTTAGGGATAGTGTGGGGATTACACATGGATTCTACCCATGGAAGGTGATTTATATCATGGTTGGAAAGGATGGTGTGGGTATTTCATGAGGAAACTTTCCATATATGGACTTTCATCCCATGGTGATAGAGATGGTTAAATACCTTGATGATCATAGATAATTCATATTATTTCCATTTCATAGGGTAAGAGTTGTAGGGTCATGCCATGTCATTCATACATGGGTCATCTTGTGTACACTATATAAGTAAATAATTCAATTTTACATCATGTGTTGGAAAAGTTTTCATGTATTTTATATTCATGTGACTACGACATGGATTAGGGTAGTTTAACATCATGCAGATCATACATGGTTGGGGTTGTGACCTAGAAGGGGACCCTTTCATGGAGAGTTTAATATCCTAAATATGTACCCACAACCAAGACATGTCAATTGTTTCTTGTGATGATCCCACCATTCTTGATTATGTATTCACCGCCCATTCCCATTTGGAAGGGTCAAGGTGTAAACATGGTCATAGAGTAGTGCTAATCTAGATTCCAAAAATTAGGGTATATATGCTTAGGTGAAATAGGAATTATGGTACCTATTTTAGGTGAAATATTTAGAGATTATGGTATCATTCACATAAATATGGAAGTTGTGGTTTAGCCAATTTTTTATGAGCATAAGGGACTTGGGCACTCAAATTTCATGAATGGGGGTCAACTAAAGAGAGACGGTATAGAGAATACTAGAGGTTGTGTTTCATTAATTATAGGGATTCACAAATGTTTGGGGACTTGTGAAGTCCATGTGTTTCCTAAAGGTTAGGGGTCTCACAAAGGAGAGTTTTTTTTAAAACAAGGTGACCCTGGATTAGAGTAATGTATTGGTTCCCATGTTGATGGTTTTTTGAAGGATAATCATATCATGAAATACTTATATCCACAAGTTTCTTTATTATTCCATGAAGTCCATGGACCTTAATGATAATAATTTTAACCACGGGTGAGGTTCTAAACATATCATTAAAGGTAGTTTCACAAAATATGTATAATTTGTAAAATCTATATTATCTCTCTCACAAATATTCGATGTTTTGTGGATTTAGATAATTTTTCAAAAGATAAAATGATGTGTCCCCTTAAAAGGTGGACTCTAGGATGTATTTATCGGCCCAATAGAGGCAATGGTGTAGGTTTTTTGAAGTATGGTTCTCCTCTTAAAGTATTGTGAGATTTTAATAATAGGGAGGAGTTACAAAAAACATAGTTTCCATGTGTAACAGTTACCATCAAACCTCCACGATGTTGAGGTATTCCACAAAATAGAGTTCTAAAAATTAATACCTATACTACAAAGAGCATATCATCAATCCTTCATGCAACGATGTTATTTGATAGGCTATGCGCATTAATGAAGGTGTTGAAATTTATGAATACAGTCCTTTAAGTGGTTTTTTGGGATATTTTTGCATGAATTTATTTCAAGTAGTTCATTACTTCCATGACCACTCTAATGAAAGGTGTATTTTGGCATCAACAATATTCATTCATGTAAAATAATATTTTCTAATTGTAGTTAAAATTAAAATTGATGAAAAATATTATTATTTTAATTGAATAATTTTTTTAGAAGAATGTTATTTGGAATACTTATTTCACATCTGAAATTCACACTCTAGTGTGTATAGCTATCAAAAAGTTCATTCATGTTGATTTTTTTTTGAGTGACAATGTTTTTTGGGGTTTTAGAGAAAATGGTGAGAACTATAGTCTTGAATATGTTGTTTGCTGGTGTAAATCTATAGAAACCATGAAGATAAGTTCTTATTTAGATCCTTGTGAGATGACTCTGTCATTCACTACCTTGGATGATGAACCAGTTTATCTTCTTTTCCTACCTCTAATTTTGAATTCTCTTGACATCCAGCTAGTGAAAATACTTTTCACCTCATGTTATCGCTTTATACTATTTAATTTAATAAATGTTTGGGGTATGGGTTTGGAAAAAAACTCATGATCGAATCATTTTGATCTAGTTCGTATAGCTATCTTGTTTATTTATTAATCTAATCAAGGCACGATATCTATACAGTATAACATGAATTTATATTATAATCAATGGATGATTTTGGGATACAGAGATGACATTGGGATATAGGCAGATGCATGTGGGGTATTTTAGGTCATTTTTATTGTTCAAGATATTTTTATATTTCCCAAAAATATCTCATTCATTATTAATATTTTTTCATTGTGAAATTTTTAGTATCACATTATAATATTATTGTAAATTTTTAATTATCTTTTAATATTTTAGTTCACTTATGAATCATTTGGTTTATCTTTTATTTTTAAATGACTTATTTGATATGTGTGGGTGGAAAACACATAGTTAAATCATTCTAGACTCATGGTAACATTCATATGGTTGTTTATTTTAATTTAGAGGTTAAAATAATCTCCATGGGATTTGTTTGATACCCTTGGTGGGATAACCTAGGTTATTTCAATAAATTTATTAATTTTAAGAATAATAGTTATAATATCTAAAATATGGAAATCATGTATTATGTTTTGTGAATATAATAATTTTTTCTATCAAAATTAATCTTCTAGAAGAATTAAATATTTCATTTTAAAATTGAATAAAAAAAATATAGTCTATTTTGGTGCTGTGGATAGTATTTTTATGATAAGTATTAAATTTTTTGAAAAAACATTTTTTAGATGAAAATTTTTATATTGTAGTAGTTCTAGGGGATTTTATTACATTAGTCATTTATCCTATTATAAAACACAGTTTTATATCTAAATTTGAAGAAATGAATTTTTTTATAGAAATAAACAAAAATAACTCTATGAAATCTCTCATATTGGATGATTTTATACATTATTTTTATTAAATATTTTAAAAAAAAATGGTGGAGATATTAGTTCTCTTATGAATTATTTTTGGAATGATAGGGTGTCATTCAATTTTATTTATTATATTATTATCACATTGATTACAATGGGTTATAATATATTTTTTGATTCTATATCTTATACAGTGAGTTTTTGTTAATCCTTTTATAAAAATTTCATAACAATTCTAGTGGACATAGTGTGAAATTTTCCTCATCTATTAATGTTTTAGTAATAATATTTTTTATGTCAAAAATATATCCCACTTATAATAAAATTATTTCTCATGAATATTTTTAATAAAATAATATTTAAAAATCTTATAAATTATAATTTATGGATTTAAAAAATGATATAATAAAAAATATATGATATATTTGAGTGGGTTTATATGATTTCAATAATCAGAAATAAGTTTTTCTTGATTCATGTATTAATGTAATTGTGTGATTTTTTTCCACAATTTTATATAGTGATAATAATAATGGAAACTTTTATTGGACTATTTTTTTTTAAATAAAATTAATGAAAATGGTATCTTATTTCTTATTATTTACTATTTCATATTATAGATGATATTTCTTAAATTATTTATACTATAGGATTACAAGGAAGGATTCATGGTGCATCAAAAATAAAACGTATCCCTTTAATTACTCATTTTATTCTTTATTGATGATATTATTCATTCATGTTTTATTTTAATGATACTAATTTTTTCTATAAATTAGTGAATTATGATTGGTAGTAGAAAATTTCTATCTCATATAATATGTTTCCAAATATTTTAAATTAAATAAAAATATATTGGTCGACTAATTATTTCATAGAAGTAAAAAAACTATATTTTTTCAAATATAATTTTAATATATTTATTACTCAATTATCTTATGTATTATTCCAATTATTAAGATAAATTTTTTTATATTGACATGATTCATTTTAATTTTTGACAAAAAAATGGGCGAGGGGTGTTCATTGAATAACATATTACATCTATTCGTATAAACTTTTATCAAATAAAGTTGAATGATGTCTTGTATTTAGATATTAAAATAAATTTAGTTAGACAAAAAAATTATTGTTTGGATATCTAAAATCAATGATTTTAGGTTTTAATGTTCTTAAAGAAAATTTTTTCCCATACATGGATTTACATAATTATAATCTGGGTTTCAGACCAAGATTCTTTTATAGAGGTTTATGCAGTACCAAAACATTATTTAATGAAGTATTTTTCAAGAGGACTAAAAATTAGAGTAGATTTAAAAATTTAAATAGGGATAATTCATGAAGGATTTATAATTAATTTATCCAACTAGATTATGTAAAATATGTGGTCAAGGAACATTTAAAAGATGATTTTATTGATTTGTGTTCGATGATTTTTATAAAAAAAACTAATGTTAATGATATGATAATTATTCATTATATCACTATATATATTGGTTTTCAACTAACCATATATTCTGGAAATATAAAATAAATCAATGTTATAATGTCGATTTAGGTTATTTTTTAGTAATGAAAGGAATATATTCAAATATATTGTAGATTTTGAATATTTTTTGGTAGAAAAATATTTCAAAAAAATCCAATCATTTTGTGTAGAATTTTATAAATATTATTCCCATGAGATAAATCATTAATGAGAAGAATATTTTTTCAAGTACATATTACCATTGTGCTTAGATGTTCTGGAGTCCATTATTCATACACTCTTTCAACATTTTCCAGTATAAAATATTTAGCAAAAATGAGTTAATAATTTTTTTTCCCAAATCTGGGTTAGGTTTCTAATATTAATTTTGTTTATTTATTATATAAATTATTAAAAAATTATAATTATATAGGAATAGTGAACCTTAAAATGGTTCTTTTATATGAGAAGAAATGATATTATAAATTTTGGGTATGAAATGTTGTATTTTGTTTGGTTTAAAAATAAATGACACTGAACCCATCTTAATTAGTTTAATAAATATCCAACCAGTATTCCCCACCCAAACAAGGGTTTATTCAAACAAACTCACCATTGAGATTTGTTTTAGTTTAAAGGGTAGACAAATTAATGATGAAATAAAATATAAATTGTCTAGAAAATTGGTTAATTATTATAAATTCAAAAAATGGATACTCTAAAAACATAGAAATAATTAAATTCAATATAAAAGTCACTATAGGTTATTATTAATGGAATCAATAAGTAATTACAAGATAAAACATCCATACAAATATATACATCCACACTCAGGGATCATTTCTCTTAAAAGAGACTGGGTATAGATAGGAGAAATCCTAAAAGAGGATGATAGCATCAAACAAAATGATTATCTATTGAAGTTAATAATTATTATGTTTAATGAAAAAAATCACTAAAATTCATTCGTTAGTTGATTTGATGAAGTAAAAGAATCAAAATGTTTACCATTTTAGTCTAATTTCTCCCAAAAGCTTACAGTAAATTTATTAGATAATATTTTTAATAAATTTAATGCTCAATACATTTCACCCATATAAATAAAATTATTCCTAAATACCAGTGAATATTGGTTTGTAAAGTATGTGGGCCACCTACATCATATTTTTACATTTAGAATGTAAACTTTCTAGTCGTTACTTGATTCTAGATCAAGTAAAATTGGGAATCTAGTGAACTCTAGGTCATGAGAATTATCAAATTCTTGGTCTATGTTGAGATTTATTAATCAAAAATACTATTAGAATTAATTTTATAAATAATTAATTGGACTTATTTATATACCCCCTGTGTAATTTGGAAACCACTCTCATCCCACTGAGGAAAACCCCTAGCATAGTGGTCGAATACTGCTTGTTTGTTGCAACAACCCTAGTAAAAATTTACAAATTATCCCTATTTATTTATTAATTGATATATTAAAAGTACCATAATGTCCCAATAATGAAATAATATTATTATTTATACATTAAATAGTATTTAGACCATTAATTATAGACATCCTTGGGTGGTGATAGATCATTTTGTCCCTCTAGTACTAAAGATAATCTAAATATCTCAAGGAATCTTGTCATGAATTCTACTAGAGAAATTATACCATAATTAATGGAAGGATTAAATGTTATTGTAAAACTCCATTCCCCTTCAATACATTATATCCCAAAAGCTTCATATCTACCACTATTGAAGGTTCATTCATAAAATATCGTTAAGACATCATAGATTACTCGAACAATCATATTTATCCCATGATTTATGTAGGGGATATAACACCCCCTTTTCATATAAATCACAAAAAATATTCATATAGTCTAATAATTCATTTCTAATTAGTTATATTTAATTAATTGACATTAAAATGTTAAAAGAGAATATTTAAATCCTTTTATAATTATTGTGGGTGGTTCTAGTCAACCCAAATTATATATAAAGTCACCCAGCCACACATCTTGACTCTAATCAATGAAATATAATTTTTCCAAGAAATACAATTCTTATTTTTGGTCTTTTGGTTTTATAGGTGGCTCATATTAGGTTGGTTCGATCTTATGGTTTTATGGTTTTATTGAAAACAACTACTTTATTTTATTATCAATTTATTTTGAATAAAATTTTGAATTATTGAAAATTAAATATGGGTAAAATTTATCATTATAGATAGGGTTATGTTGTTTTTAGTGATACATTGGGTTAAAATTTACAATGGATAGCTCTCAAATTGGAATATATTAAATTAAAAAAAATGAAATTTTTTCTAGTAGTTGAGTGGGGGTTAAATCTTTGTAGAAACCAATTAAATAACATCTTGTTTCTATTTATAAGGTAGTTACAAATAACTAATGACCTATAACTATTATAGAAAAAAAGTTTCATTATTCAGATAGTTTCTACATTATCATAGAGATTAATTTTTATTGTTTTGAAGATTTATTGTTAATAGTGGATAAATTATATTTTGGTTTAAGAAGTTAAAATTCATTATTTTGTAAGGAATTAGATTAATGGATCCCCCTTTGTATTTTACTATGGATTTAGAGGTGTTGTGAGTGGTTATGTAGATGTTATGTGAGCTGTGAATGAGTTTTTTTGTATTTAGATGGCCACCACTCAATAAAATAGGATGTGTTATTGTCTATTTTGGTTGTTTTAGAGGTTTTATAATGGGTAAATGCCATTTTGGAGAATGTGGTTCGGAAGGGTGGATGTAGAGATTTTTTGTTTTGTATTTGGTCCACCACGAGTGGTGAAATACACATAGGGGTTGGCGTTTCACATGGGGTGTCCAACTATAAAAAAAGTATACTAAAACACCAAGATGGCGGGACATGGTTCTTGGTGATTCACCTATTGTGAAACATGGGCTAGGAAAATTCCAAGGGTGTTAAGAGTGTCTGCATGTGATGATATATTTAGTTTGATCACTCGAGTTATATGCATGGATATTATAAATAGTGAGGTGTCTAATTATATTATAGTCATTGATGTATTATTCCAAAAGGGTATAGTTATTTTCCCTAAATTTTGGTTTCTTATCATGGTAGTTTTTTAGGGGTGAAACACATTTCATTATACTATATTACAACCTTTGGTTATTTTCAAGGTATCTTGACATGGTTTTTAAAAATTTATAATCTCTATATATTAAAATTATTTAAAGTAGTATATTATTTTATCATTGAGAACCTAGGGTATAGTGAGAGTAAGTATACCTTAGTGGATGCTATTATCACCACCTATACAAATAAAGTGATGAATCTTAGTTTTTTTCTCCACAATTTAATTCAAAATCATACTATCACATAGTCCACTCACAACTATTTAGATGCCTCTCTTGAGAGTCTAAATTTTTTGTATTATATAGATCAAAGTACATTCAATAAAGGTATTATCTTCTCCCAATTTATAATCTCTATTATTATTGTATTCTTCTAGAGGATAATTTTGGTGGAGTTTTTCTATTTTTTAGTTGATAATAGAGCATGGATTGTTGTTGATTTATTATAGTTTGGTTTTTATTATTTTTTAATTTGTTTTTAGTGGTTATTGAGTCCTTGATTATTTCTTTCATAAGTTTTCTTTTGTTGAAAATTCATGTAAAGGTATATGATTCAATACTCTCTCCTTTCTTTTTTGAAAATTTTGATAATATTATGTTTTTGATTATTGGGTTCATTACTATTAATTAACATAAGAAGATAAATTATTGAGGATATTTAAAATAGGTAGGGTTATTATTGTGTATGTGCTTATCAATATCCTCCATTTATTTATTATATTGTCTTTAATTCTATATGCTTTTTAATAGAACCATGAATAAATAACAAATAACATAGAAGCAAGATTGGTAATCTATTATAATAAAGTGGGTATGAAACTAAATATTATATGACCACTGAGCCCCCTAAAGATGAATAACTATATTATGAATTTATAATGATATAAGTCCCTTTTTTTATTATTTGATAGACCTTATAATAAATTCTTCATTTATATTCAAACAATGGAATCACCATACATATTTGAATGAAAATTGAAGTGTAAAATAAAAAGGTTTGTTTTTTTAACTTGCAACTAAATTACAATTTATGAAAGAATTATATTATTTATGGTAAAAAATTTAGTTTTTTTTAGTCTGATAGTGATATTTGGTTGGTGATGTTGTAGGATTATTGTTATGAATGGTTGTGAATGGAAGGGTCCAGTAATAGTTCTTTATTGGCATGGCATGTAATGCAAGGCTTATTTAGATATTATTGATGTTATAAGATGTAATTGATAAATAATTAATAATTAATGGAGTTTTTAGTCTAGAAGTAATAATATGGAAACTTTTTTTCTATTAAACCATGTTAACTATGAATAATAGAATTGTAATAGTGTGGTTTTTGGATTATAAGTAGTCATTCATAAAAATGGTTAATGGTTGGGAATTATTTTTTTATGTAACTACGTAATGGTTTTCATTAAACATGTTAAATTGAGGGATTATATATATATAAATTCTTTGTAAATGATGGAATTATATAAATTGTTAAAAATATTGATTAAATGAGTAATTTTAATGATCATTTTTGTTGATTGTGTGAGAGTGGGGTGGTTGGTTTACATGTGGGTGTGGAATCTACTATACATGTTGACTTGGGATATTATAGAGCTTGTGGGAGATGGATAGAACTTTTTTGCATAAAACCATAGGTTCATATTGTGTGTGAATATATTACACATTGTATATTTCTCATAATTTTTATATAAACACAACTAAATAAAAATAATATTATATATCCTCAAAGGTTTTGGTTTCTATGTGTTTTCCACAATATCCAAGTCAGTGAGGGAGGATAGATGGATATTGGACTTTTCCTCATTCTACCATCAATATAAGTATATGGTATAGTTGGTAGTAATATTATTTAGTTGGTTTTTTTTCATGGTACGATGAGGGATTGGTGTTGATGTCATTCATGTTCACAATATCTTAATATAATATGAATATGATGAGATCATTAGGGATATGATTTGCTTCTATTTTATAGTTGGGATGATTGGAATAAGTTCCCATCTAGTATTACCTATTGAGGTGATATTGTAATTGTAATTTGTTGATTGACATAGATTTCCCATTATGATATGGGTGGTGATATGGAATATTGGGAGAATAAGAATATGGATGTTCTAAAGTGAGAATGGAAAATAAGTGAGAAGTGGCAGTGGGACCTATGATTTTATACTTACAAAATTATCTTCTTAGATTGTGTTCAGTGATTTGTGATTAAGAGTTGGTGAGGATAGAAATGGGTAGTCAACCATATAAGTGATTTTTGGTTGTGATACTCATTCAGTGGAGGATTATTATTATTTTATAATAGTTTCATGAGAGGTCACTAGGAGTTCCCTACTAAGTATATGAGTTATTAATTCCTCAGTATATATATTGATAATATTTTTCAAGTGATCAAAAGATATTTTTTGAAGGAGTTTGACCATACTAACTTGGGGTAGAGAGTTGATGGCGTTGCAGCCTATGATACATTTGGTAAATTATTTTGGGTGAATACTTATATTTTATTTCATACACTATAGGATATTATTGTTATGATATATTTTTTTATTTTATATGGTATGGAATTTATTAATTTTTTATATCTAATATATTTTTCATAACTTCATTTATTGATGGTAATGTCTCTAATGGTGTGATTTATACCATTGGTTCTAGTTTCCAACCTGTGGCCAATTAGAGGAGATATTTGGGGGTTAATACTTATCTTTATTTTTAGACCTTGAGGTGTACCAATGGATGGGGATTCATGATAGAGTGGTATCTAATATGGTGGTTGAGATATTAGATAAATCTTAAGGAATATTAACTAGTGAGGAATGGATTTGTTAGTAGGTAAATATTATAAATTAATACCAATACATGATATAAACAAGGGATTCATGCTAATATATAGTATTTTAATGCCCTTGGTGATCTTACATGAGTAACATAAGCATATATAACCTACTATGTGAAGTGATGTTGCTTATATGGTAGATAGCTAGGATAATAATAGATACCCATACATTACATATATAAATAATATGTCTTATTGATATAATATCAATTACACTTTAATATGATCTACACAATAAAAACAAAGGTTTAGTGTATTTGGAAACAAAAATACATAAATAACTTGTTCATAAATGTTATACATAATTTCCCATTATGTTAAATAAAATGAGCACCCTTAAATGACATTAGAAATAAAAAACTATTCTCCATAATATACTAAAGAAAAACATAAGAAAGGTTGATATCATGTGATCGGTATGATTAAACATAAGAGATATCAATTAATGATAAAAATTGAGAATATGATAAACATAAGGGTACGATAAAATAAGGTTAACATTAGAAAAACATACCCATCAATTCATAGATCATAATCATGATAAATGGTGGAATGTTTTATCAATCAAATTATATAAGATATAATAGTTTGATATCATCAATAAAAAATCATGAGTCATTATAAAATATTATAATCATATGATAGATGTTTTTGGAATACAAAAAATCATATAAAATCATTTCTTTTTTCAAGGCCCAAATCCAATACTATCACGGTGGATTGGGTTCACTCCCCATTCCATTATTTTTCTCATTCAAGTTTTATCGCAATACTATCGTATTAGAAAAAGTTCCATAATAAACTAGATTCACTACCCATCACATTCCTTATAATCTCATGATAAATACTTTTATACCTAATGTATTAGAGGGTTATATTATTATTTGCCCATCCACCACTTAATAAAAACCATACATATGTGCTCTATAAGATCATAATGTAATCATCGTATCATTATATCATAACCTATGTAAAGGATATGGGTTTTATTAAAATTTCATCATCATGATCCTAAATGATATAGAGACAAAATAAATATGGTAATATTGGTTCATATCCCTAGACAATCATATGAAACATCAAAATATATTGTTATGGATGATGATACCTTTAAAATATCACTAGGTTATTTATTAACTAAAATTAACTTTATAATTTTAAATAACTTATTTCAAATCATAAAATTTATAAAATATTAATAAAAAAGTTTTAATTTAAAATAAATAAGAAAAAATATAAATTAATTTTCAAATCATAATTATTCATGATGTTGAGAAAATACACTTATCAAGTGTGTGATAAAAAAATTCATTCCAATTTTTGTTAAAAATTAAAAGTTACCAAGTATATAAAATTATAATATGATTCCATTTTAAAATTGGTTTATATAGATAAATATAGTTAAATATCGATTTAAATAATCTCTTTATAATAGTACAATGTTTCCTCAAAACATTTTAATGAAATTATGGACATGGAAGAAAAGATTCCCAATGTAAGAGTAGAATTTTAATTAAAATTTATTTTTGGTCTCATATGTACATAGATATATAAAATTAATGGAAAACATGCATTATCTATAAATAACCATCGGATAGATTTATCATATAATTTCATCATCATAAAATTTAATCATATAAACTCCCGATAAAATGTGATTTTAACATAAAACCCTTACCATATGTTTATCTTACTTCGTAGGCACTCTAACCTCGTGTAGAATAAATTTAATTTTATTGTAATTCTAGAAAAAAATTACACCTTTAATACCACACATGGTTTACTTATGACATATTATCACATATTCATTATCAATATTTCATTATCGTCATCATTTCAGGTGTCAAGTACTTCATTTTTATTATATATTTTTATTTGGATATTATGGTCTGTGTACTTTGATCATCATTACTTTATCTATATAATTTTAATAATTATATAAATATCATATAAATTCATGATAAATATATTTATAACCATTCATATAATTTGTGATTAAAAATAAAAACCATCAATATATAGAGATGGTAGCCAGTATGTACGCATGAGTGATGTTTCCATTTTTTTGATAGATGGAGTGAAAGAAATATAAATATGTCTTTGGGTTACAAAAATAATTATTATAACATAAATAAAATATATATAAATTAAATATAACATAATAACCAACAAATAATTATTTGGAAGAAAAATTAATCATATTGCAAAATGGAAATGGTAGTCCACGTTTATGCTCGAGGGATAGTTTCATCTACCATGTGATAAATAATAGGTGGTAAATTTACATGTAATCATTATAATAATATAAAAATATATTCTTAAAACTATATTGATCCTTTTTTATGGATAATTTTTTTAATGTAGAATAAAACATAAAATTAAAATAGTGTTGTTAAGATCTATACATCTTTGTGGAGTGATCACCTTTGGATTACTTCATAAGCATTGAAGGACTCTTATAGAAGAAGATAAGAGGCCCTATGGTGAATGGGTTTAATATTGGAAGGTTTTAGAGAATATATTTTTAGATCTATTATGATCAAATTTTTTAATAATGTATGAGATGATTTTTCATTTTATAATTGAGGAGAGTGAAACACGTGTAATTTTATAAAATATTGTAATGATATAAGGTTAATATCATAGTAAAGTGGATATAAATGGATATTTATTCAGATATAAGATAATATAACAAATAAATATCATCCAGTAATAAAATATATACATGTTTTAGAGGCAATATTACCCTTATCACTTGGTTTAACCCCCCCCCCCCCCCCCCCGTTAAACATGTTCTAACCATAAATATGGTAGAAAAATTTAATTGTTTTTAATTTTAATTAGAACCAAAAAATATGTTGAACATATTATACTATGATGATAATTTTTATTGAAAATATGGATTCTACTTTTTTAGATTCAATTTCTATAATTTGTAAAACTTAAGTTTAAATAAGTGCACATACTGTAATGAAAACCCATATTAGAATAAAATGTATTTAAATCATAAAACATAAATACTGTGAAAAAACAATAAAATTAATGTTTAAATATTATATGGAATATATAATAAATATATTTCATTAAAACCATTAATAAATAGTGAGTAATTTAATTTATAATGATAAAAAAACATTGTGTGCATAATAACAAGTTTCAAAAAAAATGTATTTTAAGCCCAAAAAAGAATATAGAAAAAATCATGTATAATGATTATTCCTAGAAAATTAATTATATTTTTGAAAATTAATGGAGGCTTAGGTTAATTTAATATTAAATTAAAAACATAATGATACTTTTACATGAAAATAAATGATAGTTTTAGAAAGTCAATTATTTCACTCTTCACTAAAATATAAATATTTTTATAAAAAATCCTAAAATTTTACCCTAAGATAATAAAAAAATTCATATTTATAAATTTATATTCATTTCCTAATAAAAAATATAAAAAAAAATTATTAATAAAATGTATTATTCTTTTGTAAAAAATCTGTTAAAAATCATTTTGAAGAAAATCTATTTTTGACCCATAAAATGCCTTTACTGAAAGATGAGAATTTATTTATTATTAATTAAAAAATACATTTTAATTATTTAAAAAAATTTACATGTTTTTTATAAATTTGTTTTTTCCATTCATACCTTCTAATTTTATTTCTTATTTATAATAGGATATTATATCATGGTTAATATAGAAACAAGTTTCTATGTATGGTAAACTATCTAATACTACTAGTTTATTTCAGGTAAAATACATAAATCATATAAATATATTAAATTCTCCCCCCTTATGAATTTTGGAATCAAAATTATATCTCTATGATAAAAAAAATATGAGGATATCTCTACTTTATTACATCATCATATTCCCATGTAGCATCCTAAAGTTTATGACCCCCACCAAATAACGTTAATCAGATGAGTAGTATTGTTATGTAGATATTTATATTTATGATACCAGATTTTTAAAAGTATTTCATTATAAAAAAATATCATTTATTAGTGGTATAGCCTCAGAGTTTACAATACGTGATGAATTAGATATGTACTTCCTCAGAAAAGATACATTGAACACATTGTAAAATGGAAAGAGGTTTTGTGATAATTCCAAGTGATAAGAAACCATCTAAATATGATTATCTCAAAAATAAAAATATACATATAGATTAGATTTCTCTTCTTTTAAAATATAAGATCATTATTATATGGGTAAATTAATTAAAATCCTTATCACAAAATTTAAATAATATATATCACTGGTGATTTTTATTTATAACAATTTTTTGTTCTCTAAGACACCTTGATATGTTACATAATGGATCTGACCATATCTAATATTTTCCAAAATATCCCAATACCAAATTTATCTTTTTATCCAAATTAAACCTAATATTTCATAGTTCTACACTTATTTCTATATATGGATTTATAAGGTTCCGTTCGAATTATCTACTAAACAATATTATTGTTTGAAAACTAGACTATAGGAATATATTGATCCCAACAACCTTTGAAATTAATTTAACTTGATCCCAATATATTATATAGGGTTTGAACGGTTCTCTAGAAATGACTATCTATCTTAGGATGATATTCATTACTAAAATAGAACTCCATATTCAAAAAATATTGTAGAAATATCCAAAACATCAAGGTAAACATCTGATGCTAATCAGATAAAATAGAATATTTTTCTCCATGTTACATTACCAATTCATTAATTTAAATCACATAAATGTAATGGTTTGTAAACTATTATCTAATAATAAATAATTTTTTTATATCTTTATATTGATTGAGTACAACCTAAATTGTTTTATCGCCTTTAGATTTTTTGGGGAGTATAATGACACGATCCATGGTGGTTATCCCTATTTCCATTATAATATGGTTAATGGTTATAGAATCCCATTTGACTTATACCTCTTATAATTAACATATTTTCATACCCCTCACTATGATACAATATTAAAAATACCACTCCATATATTTTCCCACTAGAAATTATCTTTAAGATATTTATATATCTTCATACTTCTAGGATTTATTAGAAATAATGGTCTACTATATTCTTTCAATATCTCCTTCATTATGTCTGGTATTGATGGGAATGATACTCAATTCAAGAACCATATAATTCTATCCAAATCTATGTTGAACTCAAGAACATTAATCACCTTCTATTGCATCAAAAAAGCATCCTTTTATGCCTCTTTAATATTCCAATGGACAGATGGTTAAACATAGATTTTATCATGAAAATATTTCTCCCCATCATTCTGATTTCATGGTTTATCCTATTCAAATAAAAAAATATTGGTTATTTTTTTATTATCATCATAGAAAATATGAAATTATACTTTCAATTCAAAGTATCAACAAACATGATCACTTTCCTAGGGTGGTAATGTATTGAACAATCATAATATTTAATCTACTATAACCATCTATTGTAGTGTATATTCAACTCTGGTATTATAAATATACACTTCAAACATTTACGATTAGTATATTTTACACATCTGACTCTATAAAGATAATGCCTCTAGATCATTAATGTTTATATTTCCACTTCTAACTGTAAATAATTTTTTGTGTAATTTATCTCATGAAACTATAATTGGTTTGAGGCATAAGTTATCACTATTTCATTATATATAATAACACAACCTAACACATTTTTTTATGCATTAATATAAATCACAAACCCTTATATAATGAAGGTTAGTGTGAGAATAAGTTATCTAACCAACCTTATCTTTAGTTACACAAAATTATTATTACATTTTTCATTCCAAATGAACTTTAACTACCTTTTCGGTTAACATTATGAGTGGATTAATTATTCATTATAAATCCTTTACAATGAATAGATAATATATATCCAATCCATGAAAAATATATATCTCATTCATAGTGATTAGTTTAGGAAAATGTCCAAAAACATCAATCTTTTATAGATCCATTTAAATACTCGTTCTTGAGATTATATGGCACAAAAATGAAACCTGTTATATCCAAAATTTAAACATAGTAATTTTTTAATGCATCTTATCCACCCATAGGGTATTCATTTTAATACTCAAATAATATTTAAGATATTTATTTTAATTGGATTATATAATAATGTTATCTATAATGACTACCATAAACTGATCAAGGTAATCTCTAAATAATCTATTCCATAAATTCAAAAAGATAACTGGGGATTTAGTAAGACCAAATGGCATCACTATAAATTCATAGACTCCATAACTCAAATAAAAGGTTTTATGATGTATGTAACCTCTTTTGACCCACTACCGATTATATCTAGATCTATGATCAATCTTGTAAAAAAAAATTGATCCCCATAATTGACAAAAAAACATCAATAAGATGAATAAGATACTTATTATTGATTTTTTTACCATTAAGTTGATAATAGTCAATACAAAGTCACATTTATCTATATTTATTCTTAATAAAATTTAATGGTACACCCAAGGGAAATGAACATGGTTAAATAAATCTCTAATCATTATTCTCTTATATTTTTTATTTACTTTTTACATCATAATCGGGGCCATTTCATATGTAGTCTTTGAAATGGTTGTCACACATGATATTATTTTTTTTGAATGATTTAAATCATGATTAAAAGGAATAGTAGGTAACTCTTTTGGAAACATGTGAAACAGACTCTAATGAAATTGTAATATCATTGATGTTGAGCTTTTCCACAACCACATGAGATCAATACCCCCTTTGAATATAAATCAAGGACAATGAAACTGATGTAACTCCCATTAGATGTTAATATTTATTCCTTCACTAATAGAAAAATATATGTTGGTTCAAAATATCTTATGTGGCATCCCTTCAACTATAATTAATATGGGATTTATATAAATAATTATAGTCTATTCCCAAAATCATATGAATTTAAACTAGATGATGAATAATAATATCTCTATTAAGTATATTCCAACAAACATAATTTAGGGAATATTTATATACATAATACGTGATCATCATAAAATTAAAAAAAATTATGGCTATTTCACTATATAATAATTTATGTTGTAATATGATACACATAAAAAATCTTTACGATATAAAAATGTGCGTAGAACTAAAATTAAATAATACATTATCATTTCTATGGTGGATTCTAAGTTTACCATTCCCCGATTCACTATCACATCCAATATCAACAATAGTGATCACATGATATTTCACTTTTACTATAGGATTAAGAGGTTTCTCATTTCAAACATCGTTATTAACCCTCAAAGTTGAGAAATGGTTAGCAAAATGTTTATACTCTATGAAATTATAGATTTGGAGTGTGGGTGGTGCATTTTTTGATATTTATATCTATTTTAATCATTATCTAACCTCTTCACATTTAATTGGAATTTTATTTCATGATTTGAATATTTTCCTCATATAAATAACTTACCAGTACCCTTAATATAAATTCTTCCGTGATTATTTCCAAACTTCTGGCATAATATATAACTCATCATCTTCCCTCAATTGTTTTGTTTATTTGAATTTCCATTAAAGTCCATATTCCATTTATTAAAAAGACCATGAAAATTATTGGTTTCCCTAAAATTCATTTCTACCATGTTAGAACATCAAATGATTTATTCATTTCTAATGATCTCTAATATGGATAACATTCTTTAGAGACATTATTTTAAGCCACTTAAGAATAAATAAATATTTATTTCTAGTTTAATAATAATATCAGATACATACCATAAATGTATTGTAAAATTATACTCATATATACCAAGGGATTCATCATCCTTATTCTTATAATAAAGTTATTGTTTCTCTATCTTCATATAATGAAACGGGTGAAGTAATTTTTCAAAAAAAAGATCCTAAACTCATCCCACTCCATTGAGTCAATATATTCTAATAGATTTTTTTCTATGATATGAGTAAACTATTGATCCACTTCACCTTCCAAATGATAAACATATATGATAAAATTTTCATGTTCTGACCAACTAATAATAAAAAATATATATTTTTAGTGGTATTGATCTATTTCATAGTATATAGTGGGTCATTGAACACACAAAAAGAAGGAGAAAATTTCCTCACGAAGGGCTCAGTGTCACAATTTTTCCTCCATTATTCATTTGTACTATCAAATTGATTCATGTACTTAGAATATTTTTTTTAATCATAGAGAAAAGTTTTTCATTCCAGCTCCAACAACATTCAATTGCACAGGTGGAAAATCATTATATTGTTGGTCACATTTAGCACTATAACATTTCCAAATTATTCTAATCATTGACTAAAACCAAAATGAATAGTATGATAAACTATAATCATAGTTTTATTTCATATAATCATGAAGATAATTTATAGGATTTATCAATCACAATATCTTCATTTCAATATATGACACCTAATATTGATCCACAATAATCCATGGTCATTATCTATTAAAATCCATAATAATATTAGTTATAAAAAATTAATTAACATAATTACATCCCACGTGATGCTCAAAAAAATAATATAGTAAGGAACCATTCAATATGCACCAAAATTATGGTTGAGATGTACTCGTCCAACACTATTGGTGGTTATTACCCCATGATTCATTTGTTCCAAAACCACACCAACCTATAGTATGCATAAATGGATGTATTTTTTAGGAAAACAACACTATTTTGTTTACCATAAAATATTTTTTTCTCATATACATATTCTTATATTATTATCTTTAACTATAGTTTTATAATATGTGTTTCTTAAAGTATATGATCCTTGCACTGATACCAACTATAGTGTCTGAGATTCACATACATTAGTAGTAAATATTATTAGTGAATATTAATTATATATCAAAATGATCCATGCAAGAACTGAAAAGGAATATTATCTTCTGAATCATGTAAACATAAGCAAATAGAACATAAATTATATAATAATTATGTACTACATTATTTGAAAGTATCCCTTTTATGAATAATATATTGAAACCCATTTTTTATAACATGGAGAAGGGATACAAAATAAATGGTGAGATTATATTCTCATTTAGAATAAAAAATATATATATAAATCCATGTTCATATATTAGAATTATATAGAAATAAAGTAATGAGAACATGAGCATAACACTACACAATTAAACCCATCAATTCATATATCCAAACAATGAAACATGGAATAATGTTTTATCAATCAACAGACTTAATAAATAAGAGTTTATAATCATTATTAATCAGTCACGAGTCATGATACCATTTTCATAAGAATAATATATATGTTTTTGTGAAATATGTAAGCATATAAAATCATTAAATGATATAAGTCTCATTTTCAAGGAAATAATAATGGATTGGGTTCACTCTCTATTCCATTATATTCTATAGCCAATGTTCAATCCCAATACTATATAGTTAGACAAATTCCCTTAATAAAATAGGTTCACTCCCCATTATAGTACTTATTAGCTCATTAGATATCCTTCATTATGAAATTTAGTAGAGGGATATATATTTCTTTTCCCACCCATCACAAAATAAAAAAAATACATATGTGTTCCATAATAACACAAAAAATAATTATATAAAAAATAAAAACCCGTTATTATTTGATATTCATAAACTTTTCATTATCATAATCGTAGACCATACATATAAAAAAATAAATATGGTAAAATTGTATTATATCCCCATTAAATTATAAGAAAAATTAAAGGTTGTTGTTATAGATATGAATACCATTAAAAGATCACTAGAACATTTCATGAAGAAAATACTCATTTCATTTTGAAAGAACTTGTTTAAATTAAAAAAAATTTGAAAAATATTAAGGAAAACATTATCTTTGGAAATTAACGTGTAAAAATATAAATTCATATTAAAATAATTTATTATTCATTATGTCATGGAAATTTTTTCATGTATTATATGTTAATAAAATCCTTTCAAATTTTTAGTAAAAAGTGAAATGTGTTAGGTCTAAAAATTATAATAATATTCATTTTAAACCTCTTTTAAGATAGTAAAATATTGTTAAAAAATTACATTAAATAATATTATTAGAATAGAAATAATATCCTTGAAATAATTTTAAATAAAATATATACACTAAATAAAACATTCACTACCAAATAGAAAAATAAGGAATGATTTCCTTAAAACATTATTACATTCTATGGAGACATTGTCCATGAAGTTGAGATGTCCTCCAAGATAAAAAACCTCACCATACTCATCAAAAAAATCAAAAAAAACATTTTAAAAATCAAGTTGCTAGATTATAGAGATAGAAACACAAAATTCATCAATGATTTACAAAGGGTTCGAAGGGAAAATATACCCCTTTAATTACTTAAATGTGGATTCTTAATCCTTAAGGAAATAAAGGAGTTATCCACTCACATTGTCTCTTTTTACATGAACTTATTCAATGGGACACCATGGAATGTGATGATGATGGAAAATATAATTCCCATGTTGGTAACTGAGGATTGTAACTCTCTCCTCACATCAAAAACCTTGGATACTTAAATCAAGGAATAATTATTTGTCCTTAATAAATAATGATCTCCAAGACTATATGAATTCACAAACATCTTCTTCCAATATTATTGGGATATCATCCAGAATGATGTGTGTAAGCTTATCAAGCATTTTTCAAGTTTGGGACATTTTATCAAGGTTTTAATGCCCAATTCATTATCTTAATTCGAAATGTGTAGAATGTTAGTGACATTAGTCAATTTAGGTAGGTGGATCTCTTCAACACAATTCACAATGTTATTACAAATATCCTTTCCAATGGACTCTCTCAAGTCTTGGATAGAATTATATTCTTAAATCAATTTGTATTTGTGAAAAAAATTAGAATTTAAGATTGTTTGATTACAACCTCAGAGTGTGTTAACCTCCTTTGATAGTCCACTAGGGGTGGAAACATTTCTCTTAAACATGACATTAAAACCCCCTTAGACATAATGGACAGGAGTTTCATGGGCAATGTGCTCTATATTTTTTCCTTCAGTATACAGTTTATACACTGGATAATAGAGCTAATTGGATTTTCCCACATATCCATTGTCATTAATGGGTCCCCAAAAGGGTACTTTAAATGCTCCAGGGGGTAATATAGAGGTATCCACTTTCAGGTATTATATTTTCAATTGTAGATTAATATATTAGTAGGATTATTCTTTATATAGAGAATACAGGTGAAATAGAAACTATCATAGTGGTTAGAAGTATTTATTCTCCTTCCCACCTATTTTTTCGGATGATATTATCTTTTTTACTTAGGGAGATAAGATTAATATAAACAACATAAAATAAAATCCCTCTTTCTCTATGAAAGTGTTTCAGGAAAAAACCTAATTGGATAAAGTACTTCATCTACTCTAGAATTAATATTCCAGCCATAAGAAAGATTTGTATCATCAAAAACCTGGTAATGAGAGAAGGATCTATACCTTTTATCTACCTTAGAGTTACCATGTTCTAGGGTAAGCTTTATGCTTCTCAATTTTCTAATGTAGTGGGTTAAGTTAGAATAACTCTTGCATCTTGGAAAGTAATTTCACTCTCAATGGTAGGTCAAATTTTCATTGTTATGCATGTGGTGGTTTTAAAGATAGTCTACTCATTCATGGTGTTTCTTTTTCTTAATTACATCATTAAATCCATTAACCATAGTGTGAGAAATATTTTTTGATTGGTATTATACTAGAAAGGAATATTATAATAGCCTCATGGAAATACTAATTCATACCTTAAGGTCTAGGTGGTCTTGGTATCAGAAATATGAAACTCTTTAACCAGTCTCATCAATCATAATTTATCTTCTTGTTAATCAATAAAAATAATCTTCATTTTATATCCTTAGATCTGGATTTCTTAAAAATCTTATATCAGGCATACTGAAATACTTGGAGGCCTCTATTTGGACTTGTTTGAGAACTTTATTCCAAAAATACCAATGCACTCCCATTGGCTTGTAAATATGGAATCCTCTTGTAAAATTTGGCATGTCAAATGGAATGGAAAACCTTTGATTGATTGGTTTTTTTCCTCTAATTTTTCAATCAACTAGAATATATTGATCAAAGATCAATTGGATGATCTGGAATTTCTCCCAAATGATATTTCTTCAACTATTTAAAGTTATGAATTTATCAACAAGGATGATATGATCATATGGTAATAGTCTCCAAATGGCCATCTAAATTCCAATACATTCTATAAACACATTATTCTAGTATATCACAAATGGATTGACACATTTAATAAAAAGTGTCTTCCTCCTTTAAGGATCACCCTTCTCTAGAGGCTATCGCTCAAAAAAAATCCATTTGATAAAAATATACAACAAGATGGTAGTTCCTTGTTCACTAAATGTGTCATTTGTCATTAGCACTGAGAAGAAATCGATTATCACTTCTTGGGTTTAAAAAAATACTCCATATTTATATAAGATTGTTTTCTATATCTTTTAGATTCACCCAGCTCAAACTGGATCGCTTCAACACTTTCTATTTTCTATTCTTGACATCTTATTTTCCAAGTAGATTGTAATACTTTTTAGAGTGTCCTATGCATATCTGATTCACACCATATAAATATATCGAAACAAATCCATTAACTTTCCTAAACACATAAACACTAAACATGATCTTTCCAATGCTATGGAAACAATACAGAATGAAAATTCACTACATGCTGGTAGTTGCAGCAACTTGATTATGGATAAAACTATCCTAATTCATCTAAACCAATTAGGAAACTTCCATAAACCTACTAGAACTATTGAAGTATTCTAGTTTTCGACTTTAGTTGGATAGTTAAAATACAATATAGATGGTGCCTTAGGGGAAAATAGGGGTCCATAAAGATACAAGATCATCTTCAGATACCATAATAATGATGTTGTGTGGTTTCTTTATGGTCCGTGTGGCCGTCTCACTACCATGTAATCAGAAATAATGTGTATTATCAAATCAGTTGATAATTCAAGTCAAATAAATTGAAAAAACTTATGGTTTGAGTGTGAATCCACTACCATTTTTCAAACCGTAAGGATGGGTATGATTCATATTTCATGGAATTTGAAAGAAAAATGGGTAAATTTTATTGAAAGTCATTCTTATAAGAGCTATATAATCACTCACACCTTTTGAGAAGCCAATTAAATTGCTGATGGTATTGAAAATAAAGGATTTAATAAAGAGGGGTGTATATTCTCTAGTACTAATACTTATGACATGATTCCTACATTTAACTGAGAAAAAATTGAAATAGATTCTTTTGGGTTCTTGTAACTTTTTATTGATATAAATAAAGATCCTATGAGCTCACCTTTCTCAAAAAATATATATATAATCATGAAAAAAATGAGACAGTTTTAAAAAAAACTTTACTTTATGTCCACCATTACTAGCATGTTCTCTAAAAACTTGTGTATTGTATTTAAATTAATTATATTTATATACTAGAAACATAATAATTCTTATAATAACAAAAAAAATTATATAAAATTTCTTATTACATTTCAATTAATAATATTTCATTACCATCATCATTTCGGTTGTTAACTGCTTAATTTTTCATTTATGTTTTGGTTTGGAGGTTATAGTCATTTTACATTAATAATGGTTCGTTCATTTATATAATATTAATGATTATATAAATATAATATATATCACTATATATAAAATTATAAACATTAAAATAAATACTTGATGAAAAATGAATTACATCATAATGTGTAGATGGTAGTCTGTATATACACACGAGTGATGTTTCCATTTTTTAATAGATGGAATGAAATAAAGTTAAATTTTAATTAACATTTATAGAATAATTATTATTTAATAAATATTTTATATATATATATATGTTAAATATGACATAAAAATAACTAATAAATATGGGGATTGAAAATAAATCATATCGCTAAGTGGAGGCGGTAGTCCACACGTACACATGCGCGAAACTTTCATTTTCCATTTGATGGATAATAGATGGTAAAATATTGTTCCATCATAAAAATTAAATATAAATATATAAAATATAAAATATTCAAAATATTTTTTTAGATATATTAATTTTACATGAATTATAAGGAAAAAAATTTAAAGAGCATGGTTAATATCTATACCTTTTTTATGAGAGTCCTTTTTTGGCTTACTACTTAAACCTTAAAGGATTCATATTAATAGTATAAAAAAAATATATGATAAATGGAAGGAATATATGATTATTATTTAGTATTTATTTCCCAATATAAAGGTTAAATTTGTTTAAATAATTGAGAATAATAGGTTCCATTATATAAGTGAGGGGAGGGACACACAATGAATTTTGTTAATGATTTCAATGATATAAGGTCACTTACCTAAGAATGTGGCATAAAAAGGAGAATGATTCATATAAAAAAAATAAATTTTAAATATATTAAAAAATATTAATTATAGTAGTGTGGGATAGAATCCTACCCATATCTCATTGTTTAGCCTTGGGTAAACCTGATTCAACCTTAACCACGGTACCCAAAAATTCATTTGTACTATTCATTAAGATAAAAATATGAATTTTACCATATTAACTTATATTAATTATGATAATTGAAAGTAAAGAATATTTTTTATCAGAATCATTTTCTATAGTTAGTAGAATTTGATTTTAAATAAGTGAAAAAACAATAATAAAATCTCTTTTTTGAAAAAAATAATTAATAGAGATAAAAAAATTAATCACATTCATTTTATTATAAAGAAAATAAAATTAATTCTATGATATTAAATTGAATATATAGTCTATAAATTGTATTATAATTATTTATCAATATATATTAATTTAAATTATTAAGATGAAAATGATTGTTCACATAAAAATAGTTTTTTGATGGAAAGAATTATTTTAATCCTAAGAATAAACTTATATCAAAATAAAGTATAATTATGATTTATATATAATTAATTATCATACTTCAAATTTATATGTACTTAGGTTACTTTAATATGAAATTCATAAAAATGGGTATTTTAATTAAAATAAAAGGATAGTTTTTACACAAGTTGGTATTTCTCACTAGTAACTAAAAAATAAATCATTAAAAATAATAAACATTCACACTAAGATGTTATAGAAATTATGATTTATAAAATAAGATTCATTTATGCAATTAAAATTTTAAAAAATGTTAGAAATTAAGTATGTTTTTCACATGAAAAAAGACAATAAAACCCATTTTTGAAGAAAACATATTTTAAAGCATAAAATAAGTCTATCAAAAATTTACTAATTGTTAATTATTAATTAAAAAATAAATTTGATTTATTTGAAACCTTTATACATATATTTTATAAAAAATTTATTAGCATTCATAAATTCTAATTTAATATCTGGTTTATAATGGTTTTGAATATCATTTTTTATACAGACCCTAGGTTTCATTTAATGAAAGCTATTATATACATCATGTTTCTTTCAAAGGAAATACATATAAAATCTTTGGGTGTTTCAAGAGTTACATGAATCATTACTTGCTTCAATTTTTTAACAATGGTGATTTTTTATAAAATGAAATAAATCTATTATAATAAAATTTATTAACTAAATCCTTTTCTATTGGTAATATATGGTTTTCTATTATTATAAAGGTATTGGTCGTTTCTCATCCATGTTTGGTTAATGATGGTGAGTTTTTATAGGATGGTTTGGTTGATCATCATTGGGTTAAATGATTTGGGGATAATATTTTGTGTCATAAGATGTTATTTTATTTAATGAAACTGTTTTTAGTGAAGTTTTAGGGGATGTTACCAATTTGGATATGAAGCATTTGCTGGAAGAAATGAAGATCGCCATCAGCCTAATTTAGGTCCATGCTAAGTATTCAGTTTCACGGGTGGTTAGTTAGGTGAGTGGAGGATATCTTTACGGGTGGATGTTGTTTCTCAAAGAGAGGAAGGAATCAAATATTTTTTATGCATTTTTCTAGGATAGGTTTTGTTTTGATTTTATATCCTCAATGATGTGGTTATCAAAGTGGTAGGAGTTTTCCTCACTACAGTATAAGATATTGATCATGTGAGAGATTTTTGTTATACTTGATAACCTTATTCATTTCTTCCAAGACCTTATTTTAGATGATAGATCTAGTGTATGAATCTATGAAGATAAATTTTTCCCAACTATCAAATTTGTGGTCACTCCATTTATGTTTCATATGTATAAGGTGGTGAAAACAAAGGCTAAGGCGATTTAGAGTTCTCACTATCAAATATGTTAGAATAATATTCTAATAAGAAGATCATCATATAGAGGATTTTAGATGTCAGTACAGTAGAGGTTCTAGCCTATAGAAAGTGGACCTCAGTACTCTGCTTATTGGATTTATAGATCCTTCTATTCTTATGTATCCACTGTGAGCCTTTTTCTTATATGTTACTATTTTATACACTATATAAAATTGATGATGTATTTAATATCTACCATGGGGATCTACTTTTAAATGGGTTGTTGTCTTCTATATCCACCTCATTTATAGCTAGCTCTATGGTGATTATAGTAATCATGGTCACTGAAATATCTTGAGCAGCATATACATTGGGATTATGTTCTTCCAAGGGATAATAAAGATGGTTGGGTCCATCATCATGATTTCCCTCACTGTTATAGACCTATAGTAGGGTGTTTTAATAGAGGTTAATGTATCCAAGGCTAGTGAATCTAAGGATATAGGTGTGGGAATTTATATTCCATTTGAGTTCCAACATCAGTGGGATCATAGATTGTTTGACGTATGATTTTCTTACCATATAAATTGGATTAAACCTTGGTTGATTTAGTCTAATAACACTAATCCATATCATCATCCTTATTCCATGTTTTGAGACTAAATGAGGAGACACTTCCATTTATCCTGGGGTTGACTATAATCTTTTGGAATCAATTGATTTTTTGGACGTGTTTCTATGATAAGAATTAATATTAAGGCAGATTCATTCAGCTTGGTATTTATTATAAATACAGCTGAAATCTTATTATGTCATCCATGTAATGGAATTCTTGTTTAAATTATACACAATTATTAATTACTTCTATATAAATATTTAGTTCTTAATTTTTTAATTCCATTTTATAGTTCTTTGGTGACTGATATTATTGAATTTGTTATAGGTTGTTAGAGTAATTATTATCAAAAATAGATACTTTGATCATATATATAATGTGGGATCAAGACGTAGAGTTCCCTAAGGTAATTTTAGAGGATCTTTACTTTTCCCCCAAAGAAGTTATACCCATACCCCCTCAAAGTGAGAATACGTTTGGGATTGAAATTCAATCGGGTGATTTTATGATTTTGATGGATCTATATTTAATGGAACCTTTAGAGAAGAGAATATTTAGAATCCAGATCAAATATTAAATGTATAATATCCCCATATAGACTGGGTTATATACTTCTAGATATTTAATGTTATTCATTAAGAAATCAGGTTGTGGATTGAGTTTTTGTGTGATTTAAAATAAGTTGAACCATGTGATAATTAAAAATCAATATTGCTTTCTAGGGATATATTACTTTTCTAACTTGATAATGTGAGAAGTATAGTTTTAATGTATAATATGAATAAAATATATCATTCAATGAGGTTAAAATTTTAATAAATATTGAATATTACTTTTCAGTGTTGATACATGCACTTTGAGTTTGTAGTTACATTGATGGGTGTCACGAACACACATGTGTTGTTCATGGGAATGATGAACTTTATATTCCATAAGTTACTTGATTGTGTTTTAGTCTTATTTATCAATGGGATTCTTGTATACATGAAATAATAATGGAGGAATATGGAGAACCTAATTGATAGCTTATTGACTCTCTAACACTACTATATCTATGAGAATTAAAACTAATATGAATTCAGACATAGGAGGTGCGGTCCCTTGTAGATGTAGTGTCATAGTGGGGTGTAGTGGTTTATTCCTAAAAGTTTGAGGTGTTTTTTATTAGGATAAAATTGAAAACATAAAATGGGTTTATCAATTCTTTGGTCTGGAAGGATATTATCAGTTGTTCTTAGTGATATTATCTTGAGTCGCATCTCCATTGACAACCTTGACCAGGATGGAAAAGGATTTATTATGGATTGGTTAGTGCCAAGGGTATTTAAACTACTTGAATAAATAGTTGATAAGTATTCCCATTATTCAACATCATGAGGAATGAGATCTGTTAGAGGTCTCCTATAGTGAGTTCCATTTTATATTAGAATTTTTTTCCAATGCTATAATGTGAAATTATCTTCAATACGCATAAGAAATTTGATCCCCATGAGCTTAACTATTTAACCAATGATATTGATTTAGAAGATTTGGTTTTCACACTATTTTTCTAGAAACATTTTTTCATTGTAGAGTACTTTGTGATCTTCGTGGATCATTATAGACTAAGGTATGCATTCTCTTCATTGAACTTGAACCTACATTGATGAAGGTGGATGAATTTTCTCCCAAATAATGACAATGAGATATCTTAATTCCCATGGAATGGAAATGTGTTTATTTTGGAACTAAGATATAATTAAAAATATATTTTTTTTATGTGTATGATGATGCTTGAATTTGAATGTGGGAGATTTCATATATGTATCTTGGTGGACATGAGGTGGATGGTAGAATATGGAATTGTCCATATGGTAGAAGAATCCTCCTTCTTTTGGAAGGTGGGGCATTCTCAATGGAGAGACTTAAAGGTGGAGTTGATGCAGGACTACATTGATCAAAGTGTGTAACACCCAATGAATTTATACTATGTATATTTTTTATATAAATTTAATCACTTCTATAGAATAATTTTCAATAAATGAACCTTAAAAAATCTAGAATAATATTATTTGTTCAAAAAATTGATCACATGGATAATAGAATGAAGGGAATGAATGAGATTAACTAAATTTAAAAAATATTTTTGAAATTTTTCTTAAAAATTATTTCATTGGTTACCAATTAATTATAAATGAAAATAAAAATCAATTTAACATAAAGGGAGTGTTTTTTATAAAAAAATATTTTTATACCCATAATGGAATTTTATCCTAAAATATAAAATTAATCAAAATTAGTAAAATTACGTAATAAAATTTATATGTTATATATTAAATGAATTATTTTAAAATTTTTCAAATAATTTTGATAGGATTAAGATAAGAATAAATCAAATTGTAAGTATAAAACCTATATTTTTCTAAAAGAAAATTTACCGCCATTTAATAGAACACATGTTTTAAGACAAAATGTTGATAATATTATAAATTTTATTTCGAAAAATAAAATTAATTTTTGAAATTGAAATAAAAAATTATCTTATGATGATAATTCTTATTTTTCAAAGAAGTTTCATTTTTTGATGAACAATGAAAATGCTAAATTTTTATTGAAAACTACATTGTTGTCTAATTTATTTATATAGTGAAATTATATTTTAAAAAGTTTTTAAAAGATAAGTAGTTCTATAATAAATCAATAAATATAATTTAATTAATTCAAATAAATTCCACATTGAAATTGTATATAAAAACATTTAAATCTTTTGAACATTTTAACCTTAAAAACATGATTTCCCGTTGCGTCTGTGGGATTAATTTCAAATATAATTTTGAGCATTTCGTGAATTTAATTAGATAAAATGGATGCCATATATGAAATAAAAATTTCCAAATTAGGTATTAATTTAACTTTAATTTCTATTAATAAAAATATTACACTAGTAAAAATAAATATTTACTATCGTATAGGTAATGTAATGAAACAGGTTAATGTTAAAAGTCAAAGGCATAAAATACCAGAAAAATAAAATATTTAATGGTTGGTTGAGGTATTTGTTTACCCTAATAATCATTTAAAATATTAATTATTATCATAATATTTTGTAAATTATTTCCACGCCAATGTGGTTGGCATAAATTATAAAATAATAATTATTTAATCGCTTAAACCACCACTCCTCGTGTATAAATACCACTTTCAACCACACCATTTCTCCTAAAAATACCTGAATCTCATAAAATATATTCCAAAAACTATCCTCCTTAATATACCCATGTAAAAGTGATACTGTTAACACATAAATACCAAATCCAAGGTCCTTGAGGGGTCCTTCAAGGAGGTGATATTCAAGAGGTAATTTTCTCAAAACACCAGTCTTATTTTCCTTACATCTTATAATTTATTCCCATATCATTAATTAATCATGTCACAATGAAAATATAATAATTTATATACAGAATTTTTTATTTTTCTAATGTAATATATCATAACCACTTAATTTCTCATCTCCTGTCATTCAAAGAAATGAAACTATTGTCCAAATTATGTTGTTAATTGCTTATAGGAATAATCATTTTGATCTTTTTCAAATACTGCCTTCATAGATTGTAATAAAACTATTATTATGGGTAAATAATATTTTTATAATAATATTTCAAAATATTTAATTTTATATAACTAATATATATGAATAATATTAAATACAACAATACTAGTTCGTGATGATCGGAAAACCCACAAAATTAAACTACATTTCTCATTAACATTTTATCAAATGAATCATCCTAATTTAATAAATAAAAATTATTAATGATACTATTTAATCATATGGATGACCATTAATACTATTTCATTTATCTTATATTTATTTATTTCAACCTTACAAGAAAATCCATATGTATACATAAATGAACCGATCATCAAACCATGAAACGAACTCACCCAAAACAATGAAAATAATGAAATATTGCTAATAAATGGGTAGTAATATTTTATTAAAGAATCATATAATGTATTATAAATATGAATATATTTATTTAATGAATTAATAACGTTATTTAAACCTTTTATACATGAAGTTAAGGTAATTATAATTAAAGAGAATTGTGAGGTAAGTGATTTTTCAACTCAATTTCCATTCATTAGGTTACATGATTAATTCATTGATTATATAATGATAAGATTATATGTGGAATAAAATATTAATTTCATTATATTTTATTTCCAATTATATTTTTTTTTATGATTTTTTTACAAAAAATAACCCCATTGATTAATTCTCACGTCAATGATATAATCTTTTTAAGGGTTTCACGCCACAATTTTTCTTCTATGAGATATATTCCATATTCACCACTTATTTATTTTTCATGGTTTATATACTTCCCTATTATATATAATATAATTAATATCATGATTTTAATGTTATTAAATGTTTTATTTGATATTTATTACTTTTATGGTACATACGATACGACTGCTTATAAAGTGGTAAGGGAATTATTTACCCAATTTCCATTCTTGGGTTAACATTATAAACCATTGATTAAGTAATTATATGACTATTTGTGGGATTAAATTTTATTATATTATGTTTCGTTTCCACTTTTTTATGTTTATTTATAATTAATTCTCAAAATATTTTACTTTTATTAATTCTTACAACAATGATATGATATTTATAATGTATTTTCAAAACAGAAAGGATTTTTTTCACAAGAATTATTTCAAGTGATATTTCAAAATTACAGTATAGTTGATATAACATTATTTGATGATACATATAATTTACCATGGATATTACCCATGGAAACTATCCTCATTATTTTAATGTTTGGTTTATGTTTTTGATGGATTGATTTTTATGAATCATGTTTCTTTTTTTATGAGTTGATGTGAGAATTGTTTCTGAAACACATTTCATTTCATGGATTCTAATGTGATGAATAATGTAAGATGTTGTCCAAAACATATGTGTTATTTTCAATATGTTTCAGGTAAGAACTATGTCTCTCTTAAATTCATTACGAAATTATAAATTTTTATGACCTCAAAGGGCACACTAGTGGTTAACCCTAGATCACAATAAAAGGTAACACTATTGGTCAAACCAATACCACAATGAGAGGTTACAATAGAAGTCATACTATGCCTAAAACTAGTGGGAACATTAGTGTTCATCTCATGTCTTAAGTAGGTACACTGGTGAATAGACCTATACAAACTTTTTATGAATATATTAGTATGTATCCTTGAAATAATATTTTCTAAGTTACATGTATGCCACAAATTTCATGTATTATGTTATTGTAATACACTCAAGGATCATGTTATTTGATTATCTTATGATTCAAGTCTCATAAAATTCCAATATTTAATTACATGATTCATACAATTACCATTGATATGCATGGTATAATTTTAGAATGTTATGTTCATGATCCTATGATTATGTTACATGTCTCCATTGTTTAGCCTTACTGATAATTGAAGATCACCCTTTTTGTATGTTTATTTTCCCCAAGTTATGAAAGAAGGATTTAAATATGAAATGTTAAATGGGTTCTAATTATGAAATAATAAGTAAGACATGATGTAGATGTTTTTTTACATTTTTTTTGTTTCCATGTTTCTAAATACACTAAAATCATATGATTCAGGAAAGGTTTTATTGTGTATTAAAAGAGTGTGTTGTTATATAGTGAATTCCTATAGAGATGGTCAAAGGATGACCATCATCTATTAGTGTCTCGGGGAATAATTATACATTTTTAGTTATGTGAGAGGGAGAACTTTGTGAGTTCCATGACATAGCTATAGTAGTTCATATGGGTGTCTCCAAGATGTATCATGTTTTGTGGAGGTAGGTTTGGTGTTCTATGATAAATTTATAGATAGAATTCATTTTAGCACAATGTATTGTGTTTTATAATGTGAATGTAAAAAAATCAACTCTTTTTTGATATATTTTGATGTTATTGGGTGCCAAAAATTTGAAATGGGGGACATCATGAAGGATTTTATCATTGTTTTTTTTTTCAATCTCAATGGGGATATGATTCTCTTTGGGTGATAGTGTAGAATATAAATTTTTTTATTAATTTCTAGAAATTAATGAATTAGGTGATATATATGCTCAATGAGGTGGTATATTGATGATATAGTGTGTTCTACTGGGTGTTAAGGACTATCATTTCCAATTGGGATCTACATTTTACCTCATGATTCTAGGGTTCTCTTCAGCATTCTTTAGAATTCCAATTATTCATTATCATATCCTTCCACTAAAAACCAATGGGAAGAAAATGTAAAATATATAAACCGTGGAACATATGTTGTAGGCTTTTATCATGAATTTCATTAAGCCATGGTTAAAGAACTTATCATTAGAGGAGTATAATTATTAAATTATCTACCACTCTTCCATCATCATGGAAACTTTTGAATATATTTTTGGGTGTCCATGTAAATCATTGATGTATTTGACTGATGTTGGGGAGAATGATTTCCATGGACCAATATAGTGTAGATCATGACAGAGAATTTATAAGTCATCCGAGAGTATATTGAAAAAGAATCAGACCATCATAAGTACTATAATAATTAGAGAAGGTGTCCCTTGGTGTTTCGTGTTGGGGTTCATATGTTTTATGTATTTTAATTGTTATTTTTTTTGGATATTTAGTAAAGGGGGTGAATTATCTTCCTTGTTTATTTTCCCTATTGATGAACATGGGATAGTTAGTGAGGTGGATAACTATTGGTGCTTCTATCACAACTATAGATGAACCACTATTTCATACATGTGTCTAAGATCAATTGATATCTTTATGATGAATCCCAAGTAATTGATTTGGGGAGTTAGATATAAATGATGAAGTAAAATTCTTAGAGGGGTTGGTTGAGATCGAGGATCATTTGGAAGAGACTTTTTATTGATGATCTATTCCTTGAGTTTATATCCTATTGAGGATTGATGGTTTTTTAGAGATTATGTGAGTGTTTTACTGGTGAATTAATGGTGATTATAAACTATTTTTTTGATTTATGATTATGTTTTGATACTTTAGTTAGCCTTTTATGGGATTCTATTATTGATGCATGCTTGAATTAATGATATTTTCTGATATTTTTTAAATATATCATGTTTTTATATTTCATATATAGTTTTGTCATTATTTGTGATATATATCCCCCAAAAGTTTTGTTTCAGATTTCATTTTTGTATTTTTATACACCCTTTTCCCCATATTGTATTGGCTTTGTTTTTTGTCTCAATATCATTGAGAGGTTTCCCCTGGGTGGTTTCTCACACCTCTTTTCTTTTTTATTTTCATTATGGGATTTTTAAACTCTCAAAGAGCATATTTTTAGAGGTATCTTATGTAATGGATAAGATTTCTATATCCTTAAATTTGTGTCTTCCACAAACATGGATGTTTCATGAGGGAGTACATAGATGTTATGGAGGATAAGGATGACTTTCGGTTAATTAAGAGGGTCACAATGTCATAACAGAGGGAATGGTGATATATTTTATAAGGGTTATGTAGGAATACATGTAGGGGAATAATGATTTGGGGCCAAAATTTTGGAAGAAAAACTTCATAGATCATTATATCAGTGTATGATACACCATGGGTAGTGTAACACCGATGTTGGTTACTATTTCACATGGGGGTCTACCTGTGTGAAATATAAATGTCGAAATATAGAGATAGAAGTGTGTGGTGCATGGTGATTTTCCAAATTAAAAAATAGTAATGAGAAAAATTCCTCAAACATTGGTTGTGTTAGTGGTGTGGGTCATGGTGTGGTTGAGCACTCAAGGAATGCATGGGGAGAGTGAAATAATAAAGGGGTCTCACTACATTATGGTCTTTGGTGTGAAAGGTCGAACAACTACAGTATTTTTCATACACTATATTATTGGTTTGGGGAAATTATCTTGTGGCTGAAATGAATTACACCATGTATTTATTTAAGGCATGGTACTCTTCAGGGCATCTCGATGTGATTTTTTGTCACACAATCTCCCAAAATTCAAACACATAAAAAAGTAGGATCTTTTTTGACCAATTATGAGGACCTAGCCTTAAAAAATTATATAATCTACTATATTTAGACAAGAACTAACATTATTTCATTCTTGGGTATCCTTTATATTTAGTTTTTATAGAATTAATTAATAAACGTTATATAAAAATCCCAAATATTAAAAACTGTACACTGCTGATTGGTATTAATTTTACATACAATATAATTATTTTAAAAATAAAAAAAATTATTTTCATGAAAAATATTTACTGTATTTATATTAACCAAATTATTATCTCTAATCATCCTTAATCCATATGAAAAACTCTTGAATATTTTGGATGAGCACAAAAATCATATTAAGGATGATAAAATGATGAAAAAAAATTAGTGTAGTGAAAACATGAAAACCCATAAAATGTTAACCTTTATCAATATATTCATTGAGTATATGAATTAAAACATATCATCATAAAAAGTTCATTTATTATAAAATAAACTCTTTAAAAATAATATCATGCATGTAGAAACCTTTTTCGGATGCTTAGAACATTATATTAAAAACCCATTTCAAAAAAAACCAAATACTAGTTAAATACATAGGGTAAACCACTGTGGTTAACTCCCTTCTTAATGAATATGAATAAAAAATAATATTTTCCAATTCATTGGATATATATATATATATATCAGGCTCACTAGATCATATGAATAGTATCAGGATCACCCATTCATACAAGTTGTATCGGTCTCACCCTTGCATATAAGCTCTATTAGGATCACATGTTCATGTAATATACATTAGGAACACCCATTAATATATGTTTTATTAAGAACACCCACTATATATATAATTATCAGGTACCGTATCAAAATAAAATAGTGTTTTTCTTTCAATTTTCATCATAAATCCCTTCAAATACTCTTTTTAACCAGAACACCATTTTTATTTAGAAACCCATTTTAAATACTAAAATTCCTAAAAAAAGGAAATAAGTGATTTTCTTTGAATAAAACCTAGATTATTTTAAATTTATTAAAACATCAAATAATTTTTATGGAGGTGGGAAAATTTTTTTATGTGGTATATGTTAAAATAAATCATTTATATTACCTTTTGTAAAGAAAGTAAAAATATTCTGTACAAAATAAGTAAAAAGGTTCATTTTGAAAATATTTGCATGAATTATAAAAGAAACATAAAATTCCCTTCATAATTCATTTATATCTATATAAATATATCCATTAAATGATTTTAATAATATTTACATGGAATATATTTATTTATAAAATAAATCATTAAATTAGTTTGAAACGAGGTTTTTAAAGTAATGTGTCCATTAGCTTGAGTCTTACTCATCACATATCTTATTTATCAGACATAATATTAATATTATGATAATTATTTCATTTCATAAGTTCCTTTTTCATAATTTTTATTGATTTTATTTTATATATTACCATGTTATGTTTAAATAATTATCCACTTAAGTTCATGTCTGACATTTTGATGATATTTGTCTCATAACTCAACCTTGAATTTCAATGGTTGAATACAGCCAAATACATAATTATTCCATCATATCAAGATTAAAAAAATGTCATAATTATTTTTATACATAATTATACTTTTAATACTAACCATAAAAGATGGTTATAAAATATGAATAATGTTACAATCATTGGGATGGTATATCGTACATACACATGACTAATGTTTCCATTTTTGAATGATAATGATGGAAATAAGTTATGAATTATTTTATAATTATAATAATATTTTTATATAATAAATATCATATTATTTGATTAAATATACTTATATATAGTAGATATTTTATTTGATTTTAAAAATTGAATATCATCAGTTTTTGGAGGTAGTAAACCTCACATACACCCAAATGATTTCATTTTTCAATGGATGTAATGGTAAGAAATTTTATGATATATTATATTTAAAATTTGATAAATATATCACAAATATCACACATTTAAATTAAATACAACAATATAACAAGTCATGAGAGGCAATGATGCTAAACGAATTATATTTGTTCGTGAGGTGGTAATTCTCTTCACTCATGAATAATGGTATTGTTTACTATTTAATGGAAGAGAATATGGTCATAGGTTATACCATTATCAAAATAAAATCTAATTATATTGAATATATTTATGTTATTATTTCATCATTTAAGGAGGTAAAATAAGAAATAAAATAAAATCTCTTAATTAAGCATTATACCTCTTCTTCGGAACACCCCATTGAGTTTATACATAAATCCTTTCAATGTTAATTTTATAATCAAACTAAAGGATCAAAGACATGGGAATTTATAAAAAGAATGGATATATGTAGTTCATTTGGAAATAGTAAGGAATATAAAGTGTGAATAAAATAGGATAGCATGATCCCTTTTATAAGAGAGTTGAGGGGTAGTCTTTGAATTTCATAATGTATCAAACTAATAAAAATTATGTTTGAAATAAAAATGGCTCCAAATGTATATAATTAAAATAAAATAGTATTATTGGTTTATAGCCTCTTATTTAACAAAATTTGGATGATATGCTTGGTGGAATTTCTTTATTTTAACCGATAGTAAGTCTTTTTTGACAATTATCATGGTATATTTTTTTACTCTTTAGGGGTTAAGAAAGTTATTATAAATGGAAAATTTTCCCATAAGTGGACCATATATTATATAATAAAACATATTATAATCTATTTGATGAATATAATAATTTTATGAATTTTAAATCATTTAATAAAATATTATTTATTATAAAATATAATTAATGTTCATTTTGGAACTATTCATATAATTTGACATTTAAAACAATGTAAAAATTGAATTAGAATATAATATATTTATGATTCACAAATATTTTATTTTTATCTCTAAAATATATAGGATGTTATACTTTGCCAAAAACATATAAATATTTTTATCTTAAAATATTTTTCATAACTTTTAAACTATTTTCATAAGCATTGTGTCTATGTTGTGAAAGAATTTAATTTAACTACCTCAAAAATAATAACTAAAAATAAATTTTCATGATAAAAAAATTATTCTAATTTAAAATTAAAATTTATAACCTAACATAATTTTTTTTTATTCGTTTCCAAAAATATTATAGTTATTAAGATCAGGAAAGTGATATTTTTTACTTTATCTTTTTCATAAATGTAAAAAAAGGTTAAAATATAAGAAAAATTGAATAAAGATTCTATTATATCAAAAAATGGATGAAAATTGATGAAATAAAACCATTAAACATGAAAATTAAATTTCTATAGAAATCTTAAATCCATAACCCAATGCTTTAACAATATTTTATCCAAACCAAGGTGAAAAATATTTACCAAGGATACTATTAATATTGAATTGAAAGAAAATGGACCTATTTAGAAAATTAAAAAAATTCTAATACCAAATATTGAATCCATTTATCATGTAATAATTTATATAATTAGTAAAAAATAATTTAGAATAGATCACAAAACACAAAAAAAATGTTTTTTTCTAGAAAAATGATTTTTAAGTATAATTTTTTGTATACCAAATTCTCGTATAAAATTCATTCCAAACACATTAATTGGATTATTTGTAAACAAAATAAACTAGATATATTTTAAAACTAATTTAAAATAGATTTTTTATTTTTAAATATTTGAAAATGATATGTAGTTTCAATTGAAATCTTTGTTTTTAACTATTTAGGGAATAATCATTTTTTTAGAAAAAACCCAAACATTAACCTAATATAATTATTTTATGATGATATAAAAATTGATGATAATTTTATCAAATTAAAATTATAAAAAAATTTAATTCATTCTTTTAAATAAAACCTTAATATATAGAAAACGCATTTAGTGAGAATAAAATCATTTCCTTTTTATTGAAAAATTAAATACTATTATTATAATGAATATAAATATAAAAAATCTTATTCATGATTACTAATAAGGAATAAAAATTATTTAACATAACATTTCCTGGGTTATTACATTTTTACCCTTTTGGAAATTTCAACCTTGAAATTTAGTTTTCTATTTAAATAAGTGGGGATATTTTTTCTTTCATCGCGTTTTCATATTCATTTATTGCCTCATAAACCATATAGGTTTTAAAAAATACCTGACCTTGATGAATTAAGTTATTTTGTAACACAATATCAATATTCTTTTTAATTTTTTACTTTATATTCCTCTTGATAATGGTCTTCTTCCAACTGAACTGCTTGAAGGCTCAAAACATAATATGCATCTGGCACATATTTTCTTAACCAATAGACATGAAATATATTATGTACCTTAGAAAAAATTATGGGAATAGACACTTGGTAGTTAAATAATCAAATTTTATGGAGTATTTCATTAATTTAAAAAGAACACCATACTTATCTTCCATTTTTTACTAAAGAACGTATTTTTTCATATAGATACTTTAAGAAAAACATTATAAACATCCATAAAAGAAAAGTATTTATTATGATTATATTTGTAACTTTTATACCTATACTTTGAAATCCTCATATGTTGTTGAATAATAATCACCCATTAAACTATTTCATCTAACAACTCTGGCCCCAACAATTTCATTTCACCTACTTTATCCCAACATCCTAGAGTATGATTCCACTTTCCATATAATTCCACAAAATGTTATATATGTATACTCGAATGAAAATTGTAATTATAAGATAACTCAAATATTATAAGTTGTTTAACCAAACATACCTAGTAATCCATTGAAAGGGCATGAACTAGGTCTTCTGGGGTATGAATAGAAAATACTTATTCTCCATCATATTGAGGTTGGAAGGATATACTTAAATTTAATTAACTATCAAAAGACTTTCAAAATAATTTCTGAAAATTAGAAGTAAATCTTGGAATAAAAAACATATAAAACGGACATAAGAACACCATGTCAAGTAAATATCTCCTTTATTTATATTCTTTAAATATGCTCATAAATACACTATATCATGAATGGGAAGGTAATGTGTATATTTAATTAAATATTCAATATTTACACAAATAACATTATTAGATCAAGATTTATTTTATAATCCCACCACATATTATATATATATATATATATATTACCATTCCCAATTTGGTATTAGAATAGGATTAAGCATAACAAAAAATAATTTTCATTTAGATTTAAACTATTTTAAATTTAAATATCTAAAGGGAAATTCAGGCATATCTCTTTTCATTCCATCCTGCTATTAATACTATATATAAACTCTATACATGGTATTTCATAAATTATGAATATAAAATAGGGTGTTATGATAATCCATCAATATAGATATACTTAAATAGTAAGAGCATGGTTCACATAATCCCTTTGAAAATTTTAAAACAACTTCATTGTAAATATTAAGCTCGGGAAAATTATAATTCTTAATAGTATCCACCTATTCCTATAAAACATGATCATCTTTCTAATCTTTCATATTCATCCTGACAATATTGACTGCACTGACAGTTGAAACAAAATAGATAAATTCCATGGATTCATAATTTTAAGGCCGACATTCATAATATCATTTACAAAGGTTCATATTATCTATTTAACATTATTTATACAGTGTTATATTCTTGAATAAAAACACCATTTACATTATTTTAATTTATCGTATGGTAATGAAATATATATTTATTATCCTTAATCATTTCCTACTATCTTATCAACCTCATATTCATTTATCTCTGAGTTATTATACACTTCAATCTTTTATGATCAACATATATTACACATTTAACTCTATATAATTGAATCCTTAAATTTATAAATTAAAAAATAAATTACCTAAATATAGATCATTTTTATGGTATCTTAACTCGTGATTTTTTATTTGATATGAAGAATAATCAATTACCTAAACATTACACATCAAAAAACAAAAAATAGTCCCTTTAATGAAGCATTTTTTAGACAAAAAATTGACTATTTCATGTGGGAGGGGGGAATTAGAAAATTCACCAATCATATATTTAGTTCCCATAAACAATTATTAAACACTTTTATCCATAAATATTATATCCTTTTTGATTTCTCTTATATAATGGTCTAGATTATAGAGAATTGTTTTCAATAAACCACAAATAGTAAACCACTAATATAAGAAAATTGTAAAAGTTTATTAAATTTTTTAATTATTTTCCATTCTAAAAATGATTTTTTTTTAGTAGTTTAAACATTTATATAATTTTTAGAAACAAGTTTCCTGAGGAAATAAATATATTGGAACCATAGATCACATTTACTAAATTTTTCATATAGCTTATTTTTTATTAAGGTATTCAAAATAATACTTTGATATCATTCATGATCCACATTAATTTTTGAATATACCAATATATCATCAATTATCACAACCAAAAAATTATCTAGATAGTTATGGAAAACTCTATACATCAGATCAATAAATATAAATGGTGCATTAGACAACCTAT
This sequence comes from Viscum album, assembly GCA_963277665.1. Lineage (NCBI taxonomy): Eukaryota > Viridiplantae > Streptophyta > Magnoliopsida > Santalales > Viscaceae > Viscum > Viscum album. Next base: position 1,610,959,127 of record OY728163.1, read on the forward strand.
AGAGTATAACTACAAACTCATAATGCCCATATCTAGTCTGAGGCATACTAATCAGGATATGTTCCACCTCTAGATTAAACTAATGATACCCTATCCTTATACCAATCATTAGAAAAACATTTCTCCCAAGGCTTCTACTACTTACTTAAATGGCCCAACATTTACCGTAGTATTAGAAAATTGTTTTTACACACCTTTTTTCAATCAATATTGATTATTTCCACCATGTGTAACTAATTTCATAAAAACGTTAGAATAATTACCAAACCATTTCAATTAAAAAATATAATTGTTGGATGGTAATATGTTTCGCTGTTATTAGATTATTCACAAAACTTTTCTCTACTGACATAATCCCTATGACAAAACTTACACCAATAGAAACACCTTTGAGATCCTATAAAGGATTCCCTAAAATTTATTTGACCAAATTTGGAAAAAATTAAAGGCTTAACACTATATTTATTAGTTGAATTATTCTCCATTTATTTCCTTATTGACCACTTCGTACTCAATTTGTCTTGAGAAAAATAATTTTCTGAAAATGGTATCTCATATTTCTCAACACATCAAATAAATTTATCATAAATTTTAAATTCCCATGATAATAAGTCTTTTCAAAAACATTTTTTCAATATTGTGTGAGATAAACTAATTTTAATATCAAGGGACTGAATAAATTTTGGTTCATACCTAGTCGATCATGTAATGTTTACATCATACACTACTATTGAAACCTTCCATTTTTAAATTAATTATAACAAAACATTTATCTATTCTTAGTTGAACAATAATATGGAAATATTCCACCTATAAATGTTTCTTAAATGTATCACATTTCATGGCATTAAAATCTTCCTTCTCATTGGTATTCTTATCTAGTGAACACCACCGATTAGTTTCACCTTCAAGACGATAAATCTCAAGAGACACCTTTTAATGTTATTAACATCCCTAATACTAAAATATAATTTCTAGATAATTGATACATATTTAAAATACCATTTTATATAAATTTCCACTAAAATATGGAGGGTTCTATTTCATAAAAATTGCAACTATCAATATTTTCTATTATAGTAAATTTGTTTTCTCTCTAAAATGGACACCAACACCATCTATAGCTTACATTTAAATAGTCATCACTATAAAAAAATATTTTGTTAAAATTTCTACCATTCCATGATAAATATTTTGAAGGGTATATTCCCCTTTAGACCTTATTAATTAATCTTCCCTATTTCCTCACTATAAAACTAAAAAAATAGATATATATTAGATGAATCAACACGAATATCTTAAAATTAATTATTATTTCAAATTAACCATAAAGTTGGATATTTTTAGTGTATTTTATAATAATTATCATAACCTATTATGTTATATAATCCTTTCTATGATACCAACTATAAGAACCTAGACATTAATATTACATAATCTAGTGTATTTATAAGAGAACTCACATTATTTCATTCCAAAAGATATTTTAGGTTCACAATTTTATATAATTATTTTACAACCCTTACATAACAAACCAACATTTTACAAAGAGGATAGTTCTATTTGGATTTAATTTTTCCAAAACTATAAATAAATAAAAAATGAAACATGGATTTATTTTATTGTAAATTATTCAAAATTTTCAAATTGATCAAACCCTTTTCCTAAATCATACTTAATATAAGGTGAAAAATATGTGAAAACATGGGATGAGAATTAAAATAATGGAAAGGGACATAAAAGAATGAAAAATATGTTAATCCAAGGAAGAAATTGAAATTCCAAAATATGTTTACATTTATGATAATATTCTTTTAGAGTTTTAATTAAATCATATCCATATGAAAAACACAAACCTTTTTTTATAAAATAATACATTAAAAATACATATAACGAATGTAGATTCTATTTTCAGTGATCTAGAAAATTATATTCATAACCCATTTCATAAATAACAATATCCTCATTAAATAAATAGCATAAACATATACAGTTAACACCATCCTTCCTAAAATTGAATACATAGAACATTACACAATGAATTAGAGATCTATATCAGGCACACCAAATTTTATAAGAATTATCAGAATCATTAATTCATATATGTTATATTAGGATCACCCATTTCATATAAGTTGTATCGGGATCACCCATTCAAATAATATCTATTAGTATCAATCGTTCATAAAAGATGAATCTCAATCACCTTCTCTTTATGTAAAATTTTAATGTACTATATCAAATAAAAAAATATTACTTCACTTTTCATTATAAAAAAAATATATAAGTCTTTTATCCCAAATGTATATCATTTTTGGTTATCAAAATTCCCATTTCTTTTATAAACCCATTTTCAAATCTAAAATACAGAGAAAAAAAGTTGAGAAGGGTATTTTTTTAAGAAATCATATAGTCATAAATAATGGAAAACATAAAATAATGGTTTCAATTGTGGTAATATCCATCAAAATCATATAAATAAAAATAAATCATTTCTTTCAATTTTTTAAAGAATGTAAAAACGTTCCATATAAAATACATGAAAACATTCCATTTAAAAAAATTTGTAATAAACCCAATGAAGATATAAATTAAACTTTATAATTCATTTTTTATATAAAAATACATTCTTAAAATTATTTTATTAATTAGACATATAATATAAAATTTATTAAATAATTTATTAAAGTGTTTTACTATTAAATTTTAAAAGTAAAGTGTCCCTTACCTTGAGTCTGGACCATCACACATGTTATTTGTCTTCCTAAATAAAATTTTTTTAGAAAAAATTATTAAATTTTTTATAAAACAATTTCAAGTTTATTTTTTTTTACATTATTTATTAAAATTTATATTTACTAACATAGAAAATTAAGTTTACATCATACATTTTGAGGATATTCATATCATAATTTCGAAATGACATTGGTAGGTTGACTATTTTCTTAATGTTTTTATTAGATAGTATATATAAAAATAATCATGGAGTAATTAATTTTTTATGCATCATGTATACTTTCAAGATCAAACATGATTTATGTTTCTGAAAATTTAATTATGGTACAATCGTGGGGATGGTTGGTCATATGTGTGCATGATTAACATTTATATTTTTCAAATATCATGATGGAAAAATTAAGTATTATTTTATCTCTCCATAAAAATTATTAAATAATAAATATATTAGTATTAATTTAATTATATTTTTATATAGCAGTTATGTGATGTGGTTATGAAAAAAATAATCACCTCGCTTCGTGGATGTGGTAATCCACACGTATTTGTGAACGATGTTATTTTTCAATATATTGAAATGTAAAAAGGTATATGATATCTTATGATTGTATAATGAAAAATATTTCATGAATATAATAAATATACAATAAATACATCATTATAACCTTTCATGACATGTTGTTATTATAAATTAAATAAATTATTTCAGGAGGTAATATTTCATTATACACATAAACAATGGTTTCGTTTTCGATTTGATAGAAGGGGATATGGATATAGTTTATTCCATTAACACAATGACATATTTTTATATTAAATACATTGATATTATTATATCATCATGGTTGGATAATATTTTAATTAGGAAAAATATGAAATAAATCAAAAATGTTTGGTAAAGGATTATACATCTTCTTCGGACGACCCCATTTGGATTGAACCTAAAGCCTTTATAGGTTGGATTTTAATATAAAAAGGGACAAAGGAAATTGAAAAGGGTGTATGGAGTGGATTTTGGTAGGTATTTATGGAACCAAGAGTCATCTTAAGTGTTAATAAAATAGAATTGAAGTATCCCTTTTAAAACAGAGGGGAGGTTTAGTCTTGGAATTTCTTAATGTATTAAATTAATATAAATTAATTTTCTTGAAAAAATGTATATGAATTGTTATAATTTGAACATACTGTTGGGAATTTATTATCATGAAAATACTATATAATTATTATTGATTTTTATATGGAATTGTTTTTTACTAATAAAATAACTTTAAGTGAATTTAAAGAAATTAATATTTTTCGAAATAATTATTCTGAAACTATATTCAAGAATTTTATCAAAATGGAATATTTTTTAAAGTATTCATAATGTGTTTTAACGTATTCTAGAAACACTATTCATACCCTACACATGGAATATTAATGTTTGGAAGGAACCTTGTGTTTGGAGTAGTGTGTATGGATCATATACCCTATGATTTTCATGAAATTATGGTTTATCAACCCTAAGTCAGTATGGAATATGATATTTGATAAAATGAAAAGTATGGTTAATCAACCCTACATTTGAGGGAAAAAATATATGCCACATCAACTCTACTTTAGTAATCAACTGTACATTTTCAACCCTACTATCTGTATTTTTTCAACATGTAAGAAACCCCATGTTTGATCGTACAACAACAAATTTTTAAATCTGCGATATTATTTGAGGTTTATATAATGGTCTCAAAATAAATAAAGATTGATTCACAGTTGTTTTATGACTGACTCAAAGATTTGTGTTTAGCGGAGTAAATCATTCCTATTTTTTAATGGAAGTTAGAAAAATATCATGAATGATTCAAATATACATTATCACGGTATGTCAAGAGACACTCTTGGATCTTCTCAATAGGAAGAAAAGTTGTGTGTTCTATATATGGGTATAGTATTTTCTATTTGAATATATATGATATACGACTGTATATTTTTGAATATATTATGTATAATGAATTGATAAAAAGTTAAAATAACTGTACTATTTAATGAAGAGAATACATGTTGAATTTATATATTTTAATCTCGTACTATTGAATAACTACTACTGCTTGTTTTTTGATAATTTTATTGAAGATCATTTCCAACCAAGAACTCTTCAAGTCTATTAGTAATTAAAAAATTCATCTTTGAAGAAGAATATTCATATTATGTTATTTTATACTGAAAATATGATCTAGAACCTTTCATAATAATCAAATCAAATTAATTTTATTTATTAGAGTTTTGATTGCTTAAAATCATTCACAGAGGAGTATTAGATTCTCAGACTAAGAAGTGGACATTTGGTTCCCTATAAAAGAACTAGAATAATTTATTTAGCCTAATTTTAATGGTTTCAACCATCTTCACTACATTTTGGATTCTTGAGGTCTTATGATAAGATGACCTTATCTATTAAAAATCACTAAGTTCATAGAAAGCACATTGATGGAGTGGACTAGGAGATCATTTTTCCCCGAACCACAATAAAAATTATTGTGATCTTCTTTACTATATATCTTCTTTTAAAATCTATTATATAATAAATTGCTACATATATACATAAAATAAAAAGTAATATAATATCTATAATATATCAAGATTATCTAAACGAAAGAATTAACCACCCCATTATGTGTCATTTTATTATTTCAAGCTAACAATTGGTATCTATAGAGATAATTCATGAAAAATCCTTATAAAGATCAAAAGTATAAGTTCTACACAAAGTATATTTCAATGGATGATACTAAATAAGTTATGTCTATGATTCATGCTCAATATTTCAATGGTTATAACTAGGGAAGTTGTAAATTATGTATGATCATCTATCTAAATATTCTAGTCTTCAAAGCTTATATGAAGATCATTACACTAAATTTAATTCTTGAGAGACTAGAATCATTGGATGATTATAAATAATATGATTATGAAATCAACTAAAAATAAATGAATTCTATAATTTTTGGACATGGAGCTGAAAAGTAAAATCGAGTATCACAATTCCCAACTTCTAATGAAATGTGGTAGACAATCACTATTTAATATGAAGGAACTGATAATTCATACATATTAGTTATGCTACTAAAAAAATATAGTTTGACACATCTAGAATTTATGATGTCGAAACAATCACAGAAAATGAATAGTAAGTTGGAAGAAATTTTCAACATTATTACTTCATTAAGAGATATAATTACTCAGTTGGATCAAGCACTAAAAGTACTAAGAGTACTTCCCTCAAAATGGAATAGAATTTCTATAGATATTTGAAAATCATCTCCTGTCAAAAATTTGACTATGGAAGAATTATATGGAATACTGATGATGTAAGAAGAATAGATGCATGCAGAAGTTAGTGATCATGAGATACTGAAAAGTTAAAACACTTCCCTTAAAGATACATCTCGTTGTCATGAAATTGATCGATTATCCAGGAAATTCAGAAAACTATCTAAAGAGAAGAGACTTACAAAAATCCTTGAAGAAATATGATAAATTATCCAATTAATTATGATGCTACAAATGAAAAAAATGTGTCATAATAGACCTGATTGTCCAAATATAAAACAAGAAAAAATAAAGATATAGAATAAATATCTTAATAAAACTGATTATAAGAATAAATATAAGAGAGCTATGAATTCCAAATGGAGTATGCCTAAAGACTTTAGAAACTCTTCCAAGTCCAATTCTGAAAAATAGACACAAAATTTGAAATAAAACATGAGATTTATAGATAAGGATGAAAGTAAGGAACAAACCTATTACTCTTATACATCTGATAATGATAGTTGTTCAAATAGAAAACTTGCTATCTACAGCTCGATACTAGAAGAAAAATATGATTCTATTATAAACAACTATAAGTCATTAAAAAATATTCTCAATTATTCCATAAGTGAAAGAGATACAGTTCTAAAACAACATTATAAATTAATTGAGAAATTCAATTAATATACATCAAATTGTATTGTTCGTGAAAATGAAATAAAATAATTACAGGATGATGTAGAATCTTTCAAAATTTATTCTAATGTTTTTAATAAAGGAGAAAAATATCTAAATAATATTCTTGGAAAAAAATCCTTAAAAGTGAAAAATATATAATATGAATAAAGGCTAAAAATCAAAATTATATAAAAAATATTTTTTCCCCAACTCAAAAAATGCTACCTAATTTCATTGTGGAATAAAAGGAAATTATTCACACAACTATTATATAAGAAATAATTAGATAATTAGAATAAAAAATGATTTTATTTTTAAAAATAAGTTTGAAGCTACAATATATATTTTGTAAAAATAAATCAAATCTTCTTTCATATATCATTTCATGCTGACATAGCTGGACCCAAGAAAATATGGGTAGCAAAACAAAACTATGTTTAAATTCCTTTTTAAGAAAAATGTTACATGATAAAAACATGAAATATAGTGTAATTATAGTGGCTACTCAAGACATATGAGTGGATAATAATCCATTAATAAAACTCTCAATAAAATGGATAGAGGACTATTAAACTTTAGAGGAAATGAAAAAGTAATGATAGTTGGTGTTGGATTATTTATATATTCAAAATCAATCACAGTCAACAAAGTATTGTATGTAAAAGTTTTAAAGAAAAACCTTATATATATTTCTCAACCTTGTGATGACGGTTTCTTTGTGGATTTATATCACAATTCTTGATCAGTTTTCAAAGAAAACATTGTTTAAATTTAGAGCACTTAGAACTGAAAATGATTATACTTTGAACCTAAATTCCTTGTGTGAACAAAAGCGAATTTTTAAAATATTGAGAAAAACAAGTCATGGATATTTCATGGGAGAATTTGACACCACGATATATTTTAATTAAATAAATTTTATAATAAAAAATAGTTTCTTAATTTTTAAATATTAAATATTAAAATGATAGATTTTGTGATGCATGCCATATAGGCAAACAATAAAAATCATAATTCAAGAAAATTAGAAAAGTTTCTACATATAAACCACTAAAACATATCCATATGGATTTTTTTAGACTATCTAAAGTAGAAATATTGGTTGTAAAGCAATATTTTTATGTTTTAGTTGATGATTTTTCATGATTTAATTGGGTTTAATTTATAAAACAAAAAAGTTAAGTATTCAATATTTTCAAAATCATTGATAAAATTATTCAAAAAATATATTTTAATAAAATTTATTTATGAAGTGTTGATGTTGGAGAATTTTAGAACCAATAATTTAATTCTTTTTAAAAAAAATTATGTATTAAAAACACATTATATACATCAAGAACACCTCATAAAAATGGAAATATTTAATGTAGAAATAAATTATTTAATCAATGGAAAGGACTATGTTAAATTAATATTTTCTTCCTACCTATTTCTAGGAAGAAACTATAAGCACAAAATTCTATATCATGAATATATTTTTAATAAGACCTATTTTTAAAAAGAAACCATATGAACAAATGAAAAACATTAAACCTAAAGTAAAGTACTTTAATGTAATTGGATGAAAAGTGTATATCTTGAAAACTAAATAAAACATATGTAAATTTGTTTAAAAGTGTGATTAAGGAATAATTCTATGATATTCTTCTATTTCCAATGCCTATAGAGTGTATATTAAAAATTCAAGGATTATTGAATAATCATTTCATGTGTTTTTTAATGATACTAAACCTTTTGGAAAATGGGAAGATCAAACATATGACATTTTTCACTCTTTTGAAAAAATAACACTTCATTCATTTGAAATTTATTTTGAAAATAAATTAAATTCAATTCAATCCAGTCCATAATAACCTGAGACTGATGAACCTAAATGTATCTTACCTAGGTAGTCTAGAACCATAAATGATCATGATTTAGAAACTGATATAGAAAACCTAGACACATGAGTTAGAACTAGAATAAATTATGGAAACATAGTTGAGTATTCTACCTTTGTATCATAATTAGACCCAAATTATATTTAAGAATCTTTAAAAGATAAAAAATGGTTAATATCTATGAAAGAATATATCGATCAATTCAATATATATATTGTTTGTGAATTAGTAGACACATCATCCAATTATCTAATAATAATAATTAAATGGGTCTTTATAAATATATAGGTTGATCAAAGTATCATTACCAGAAATAAATATTTATTAGTAGACAAGGGTTATAACCAGAAAGAAGGTATAAACTATGGTAAAATCGTTGCTTTTATTTCTAAAAGAGAAGAAATTGTAATTATTCTATATTATGTATCTCATATGAATTGTAAATTATAATATATGGATGTTAAATATTCCTTTTTAAATGGATATTTAGTAGATAAAGTCTATATTGAACAACCACCATGGTTTAAAAACACTCATAAACATGGTTCATTTTGTAAAATTACCAAAGAACATTATAGACTTAAATATAAAACTATAGCTTGGTATAAGAGACTATGCTCTTTTTTATTGGAAAATTGTTTTTCTATGGTATTGGAATATCTTACTTTTTTTAAGAAAATTTTTTCCTATAATATAATATTGGTTCAAATTTATGTTGAATATGTTATTTTCATATTAATATATAAAAATATATTAAATGATTTTACAAATCTAATGAAAAAAAATGAAATGATTGTGATGGAAGAATTTAATTTCTTTTTAGTATTTCAAATTTATAAAAAAGATTATGAAATATTTTTAAATCACATTAAATATATAATTGATTTATTAAAATAGTTTGGAAATTAAAATAGTATGACATACACAACTCATATGTGTACTAATATCAAACTTCATTTGGATAGATCGAGAAAATCAATGGAGAAAATGTTATACAAATGTAATATTGGAAGTTTACAACATATTACTGCTAGTATACTAGACATGATTTTTTTCTATATATTTATGTGCATGATTTAAGTCAAACCCAAAATAATCCCATCTTACCGATGTTACAAGTATTTTTAGATATTTAAGAAATACATTTTTTAAATATCTACTTTACCCAAAAGCCTATTATTTTTATTTAATTTCATATTGAGATGCTAAATTTGTAGGATGTATATTATATAGAAAAAGATATTCTGGAACCTATCAATTTTTAGGAAAATATTTAGCATCATGGTTGAGTAATAAATATAATTTAGTTTCTCTATAAATAGTTAAAATATAATATATATCTGCTAGAAGTTGTTGTGAAGAACTGTTGTAGATGAAAAACACCATAATAGAATTTGAAAATAATTTTAACAATATACATATATTATGTGATAATATCAGTGAAATTAATATTTTTAAAAATCTACTAAGTAATTTTAGAACCAAGCATATTGATATATGGTATCATTTTCTAAGAGACCATTTTTTTATAAAGGATATATCGAAAAATATTTTAAATACTGAATATCAACTAGTTGATATTTTTACTAAACCACATTCAACTATATGTTTTGATTTTAATAAGCAGAGATAGGGATATTTAATTTCAAATAAATTTGTACTAATTTATTTTTTTAATTTCTCTATTAATATTTTTTATTTTATTTTTGTTATGTTTTTATTCATTTTATCTCTATTTAAATAAAAAAAAATAAGTTTATTTCAATTTTGTTTTTATTTTTGAAGAGGTGTGTCTATTAAAAAATAAATAAATAATTATTACACTACATAATTGGCTCAAGAAAGTAGATGTCATCACTCAAAGAATTATATAGAACTTCCTCACTCAGTTCTTTTATATAATCCAATATTTCAAATCATTTAGACTTTTGAAGATGCCGTTTCCCTTTGAAAACCCTATAATTTGAAACCTTCAAATCTAATATTTTCTGAAATTTTGATGATAGAAGTAGGAATTCAAAGTTGAATAAAGAAATATGTTACCTGTACAAAGATTCTTAATGGAAAGGTAATATATTTTGATTGGCTCAATCAAACGAATCTTTTTCTGAATAATTATTTATCTTTTGAAGGTTAAGAAATTTTTTTAATGATAGAAATATAGATTATATTTTAGATGTATAAGTAAAATATTTCATCGTAAATTCATAGTGTAGTTTCTGAGACACAAAGGATATCTTCATTTTGAATATTTATCATGTTGTATTTTCATTATTTTTAGTGGAAGTAGCCAATGTTTTCATCTATCCCAATGAATGGGTTTTTAATTTTTACCTTTTATAAATATGGAATCAAGAACATGAATCATTGGATTTTATTTCATTTCTCTTCAGCTCCACATAGACAAGAGAAATGTATGTTATTGATATTGATGTTGCCCAGAATGTACTACTCATGTTTATTCAATAATCTATAACTCTATTGGAAAATAAACTTGAGAATATTCTTTATACCAATATATATATTATCTTTTTTATGATTAGTTATGCCACATTTAATTTACCATGGAATATGTTAAGGTGAATTCACCACTACTGCCAAGAGGAGGAAAATATGTATTTTTTTCCTTATAGAAGGATAATATTAATGCCTCTACATAAAAATGGTCTAATTAGAGATATAAATATTAATTATAAATTTCATCAAATAAACATTCTCAATGATGGAACTCTAAGGAATATATGTTTCTTTTGGAGTATATTCAATGGAAAATTGCTAACTATTCTTGTGGAAGAACAAAAAATATCTACTTCTGATACTTAATAGGATAAAAGATTTTTGGGATCATAAAATTTAATCAATATTCAAAAACAATATGAAAAATAATTAATTTGGGATTAATTTAAACTAAAAATACGTCGAATCAGGTACAATGTCACTGATCTTGATGTTTTGAGGCATTTCCCACCATCTTCTAAAAAAATTCAAACAACCAATCTATGGGCCCTTTTCCTGAAGCCAAGATATAGGGATGAACCTAAAACTAAGGAAGCTACAATTCATGGATCTATTTTTGAGGTTACTAAAGTTGGTGAATTGGGACCACCAAAAATTCACCCGATCAATAAAGAAGATATAGAGGCTCTAAATCAATATGAAAATCATACTCAACAAAAAATTTCTGAAGAAGTCTAAAAAAAATCTCAAGGAGATGATTAAGTTCAAAAAGTTGTGGATGAAACTATAAATCAAATCAAGAATCAATCAATTATATTTTATTCCCTTGATAAGGATTCTTTTTATCCAACTAAGTTAACAAAGATTCTTGTAGTTTAATTTTCTACCTATAGTGAGGCTAGTAAAGAAAAAAATTTATCCTTGGTTGACAGAGGTCAACCAGATCATGTTAATGAAGAATAAACTTTTAATTAATTATACAATCAAATTGAAGGATTGGTTTCTAATTTCAACAAGGTAATGATGAATATTAAATTTTGTAAATTGGGTTATTGGATGCAAGAAAATAGTTTGAATATTTAAGAAATTAAACTATACCTATAGTGGACTTTGAATCTTTTCAGACCCAACAATATAATCTCAATGAAAATTCAGTTTTAATAGGGTATTTTGATGAATTTAAAAGATAAATGATGATTCATTTTGGAAAATAAAATTAGAATCTATTTCCAAAATTGATTTCACAAATTTAAAATTGTAATTAGGAATTCATTTTGAATCGATAAAAAAAGTGTTTGTCAATCCAGAGATTCTACATCTGTAACACCATCTTCTATAGATTTAGTTAATTGATTTCAATAAATTATATAACTAATTTCTGATATAATTGATATGATTAAATAACTTTAGTGCATCATTGAACCTCGGAATGTGTTGTGATGATAAACAGAGAGATTCAGTTGAATAATTAACCTTAAGTGAAACTGTAATAATATTGTTTCTCAATTAGTTAAGTTATAATCTCACAAAGTTTCTTAAAACTATGGAAAATCAGCTTGGATTACTTATTTTTAATCTAATTGATTGTTTAAATATGGGTTAGGGCTCATTCTGTATTGAAAAGATAGTTGGATGACATCATTTCATAAAAATTACAAGACAATTTTTAAGAGTTAACAGATGTTTTTCAGGCTCCTCAATATTCAAAAATACATGAATCCTCTTATGAACCATCCTTATCACAGTCATCCAGTCCTTAGTTTTAAACCTTTCTTAGACAACATCACTAGTGTATTCACAGATGTCTTTTAATTAAAATTATTTTCATTTCACTGCATGATTGTTATTATTATTGTTCATTTCTTTAGGCAGAACAAATGTATCATTTTTATATCTAGTATAATATAACATTCATTTACAGTTATGTTCTATAATGAATATGTTTTGATCCATTATCATATGATTCCATTTTGTTATCACAAAAAGGTGTAGAAAATTGTGTAAACAAAAAATTATCTAACTCAACTAGATGTTTTTAATACCAATGTTTTATATTATCAATAAATCAAAATAATACTATGGAAAATTAATTCCAAAAACAAAAAATGTATTATTTACAATATTATTTATTGGGTGTTTAAAAATAATATTTTTCATAATTTATTTTTATGTGTTTTCTAATCATCTTAAATGGGGATATTTTTGGACATGTATTGTCTTAACCTTACTCTATAAATCTTATTGATTTTGATGCTCACAAATACCATTGTTTATTTTGTTAACAAAATTAATTCATGTGAATTTTAAGAAATTAATATTTTTTTCAAATATTAATTATATAATTAAATTTAAGACTCTAATCTGTGAGGAATATTGGTTAAAGTTTTAAAAATGTGTTTTAATGTATTCTGGAAACACTATTAATACCTTACATGTGAAGGTGAAATGTAAGGAAGGAACCCTATGTTTGGAATAGCACGTATGGATCATATGCCCTATGTTTTCATGAAAGGATGATTCATCCACCCCACATTAGTATGGAATATGATATTTGACAAAGTAAAATTTATGGTTAATCAAACCTATGTTCGAGAAATCAAATAGATGGTACATCAACCCTACTTTGGTAATAAACCATACATTTTCAAGGCTACGTTCTGTGTTTTTTCATCACAAGAAGAAACCCTACGTTCAACTATTAAACGACTAAGATTTATATCTATATATTATACAATATTTCTATAATTACCTTGATGGAAATAAATATTGATTCAAATATGTTTTACAACCAATTAAAAGGTACATATTTAATAGAGTAAATCATTTATATTTTTTAGGGGAATTTATGAATATCTTGAATGATTCAAATTTAAATGATCACGATCTATCAGGTGACATTCTTGGATATCCTCAACTCTAAGAAAGGATGTGTTTTCTATATATGGGAAGTGTATTATCTTATTGAATATATATGATATACAAATGTATATTTGTGAATATATTTCAGATACTAAACTTAAACCAAATCAAGTGACTCTACTATTTTATAATGAGGCTACAATTTGATGTTATATATTTTAATATTGTACTTTTGTGAAACTTTTATTGTTTTTTTTTTCTACTAATTTTATTGAATATGATTTGAAACATAGATCTCTTCAAATATATTATTAAATAAATAAATGCATCTTTAAGGAAAAATATTTGCATTCTCTCATTTGATGCTGAAACTGTGATCTAGAGCCTATCATAACACTCAAATAAAGATATTTTTATATATTGGAGTTTTACCAGATTGTACATAGTCATGGATGAGTATCAACTCATCAGACTAAGCTGTGGACATTATATTCCTTGTAATAGAACAAAAAGGCTTTATTTAGCCATATTTTAATTTTTTCAACTGCATGAACTCAGTTATAAGTTTTAAAGGTCCTGTGATTAGAGGACCTTATCTAGTGAAAATACCTAAGATCACAGAGAGAGTGTTGGGGAGTATACAAGGGTATCCTTATACCTAAAACCACTATAAAAATTGATGTGTTCTTATTTACTATTTATCTACTTCTCAAATCACTTATTGAGGAGAGTGTTATGTATATGCCTAAATTACTAAGAAATCTATAAGCTATAATCTTTCAAGATTATCTAAAAGATGCAATTAAACTCCCTCTTATATATCATTGTATTATTCTGACCTAACATATATGAATAGTTTGATTCTAATTTACCTAATCCAAAAAAATGTACAATTTTTTGTGATGTTTTTACCCTTATCTCTTAATAAAACCACATTGACCTTTTTTTTACAATTAGCACAACATTAATGTTTTTTAATCATTATGGGTCATGAAAATTACTATAAAAGAAAAATTAGACTATAAATGGACCACAGATGATATTTTAAACCAAATGATATTAAATAAGAATAAGATAAGGATTTTATGGATTTTAAATCATTTAACAATACATTAATTATTATAAAATATCATTAATGTCATTTTTTAAACTATTCATTTAATTTTTAACTAACATGAAAAAAATATATATATAAAATATAACACATTCAAAATTTCATAATATGTTATAATTATCTGTAAAAGTATTGGGTCACTATAATTCACCAAAAACTGTCTTTGTTATGTTTTAAAAAATAATTTATTTATTTTTCTCGACTTCTCCAAGATCTATGTGAGTGTTGTGAAGGACTTTAAGGTAACTATTTCATCACTAAATACTAGAAATAAAATACCATGATAAAAAAAGTATTTTTATTTAAAATGATATTTTTATAATAGGACATAATTTTTTTATTCCCAATTACTTAATATTATATTTATTAAAATTAAGAAAGTGACATTTTTTACTTTATCTTTTTCTTACATATTATAATGCTCAAAATGAAGGGAAAATGATACGATATTGACATAATTTATAAAATTATATAGAAATACATAAACACCACCAATCCAATATGATAGATTCAATTATTATATATTTTTTAAGGCCCAGTCTCAAATTATTACTGAGTTTTACCGATTTATCCCATACTACAGTGACAAATATTTTCCAATGTTACCAATCACAATGAAAAAAAATCATATTTATAAAATTTAATCCTCCTGATTGTGAATAGGAAATAAATTTTTCCTGTTTCCATAACAATTGGTTTCAAAAATTAATTTTTGATAAGAAACAAAAGACAACATAAACAGTTGTTTTCAGAAAAAATCATTTTTAAGTATAAAAATGTTTTATACTATATTTAGGTATAAAATTAAGTCTAAAAACATAATTTGATTATTTTTAATCAAAATGAACTAATTAAATTTTCAAAGTAAGAAAAAATACAATTTTACTTTGTAAATATTTTAAATGGAAATAAATTTTTCAATTAATATCATTATTTTTCACTATTCACTAAAAGATAACTTTTTTAGAAAAATAAAAAAATCAAACTAAGATAATTTTGACATGCTGATTTAAAAAAGGAATTAATTTTTTATAATTTAAATTATAATAAATGTAAAATAATATTTTAAATAAATTTGTATAATATAATAAAACCTATTTTAATAAAAATAAAACTATTTTTTTGTTGAATATTTACTTAACATATAGAAAATTTATATAGAAATATGAAAAAACATTCATGAATATTAATAATGCATAAAATGATGTATCATAACTTTATATAGGTTGTTACACCAAGGGGAACCACAAGTATAGTGGGAGTCACTACATTACTGTAAAGGTTATTCAACCCTACTATATAAATAAAGGGTATACACAATCTTATTTCTTTTCTTGACTTCATCATTTGAACTCCAACTGGACTCTTGGAATCTAACCACTCTCCAAATATATCTATCGAATGTGTAAACCTTTTGGTTCATCCAAATTAATGTATTTCCAACTGAAGTGAGTAATCCTCTCCTTTCTAGATATCTTCTATGCATAAGGTTTTTTTAATGGAGTTTCTTATTTTTGGAATCCAAAATTCATCATTGATTCATAGAGACTTAATAATTTCATGTTCTAGTGAGTTTTCCTTTAGTTTTGGAGTTTATTTAATCATTTATTATTCTATTTTCAAGTGGTTTTGTCTTGAATTGTTTAATTAATGATTAATATTTTACAATCTCTCTTTCCTTTTGTACATATTGTTAGATTTTAAGGAATCTGGATATTTGGATGACTTATATTATTTCAAATAATAAGATAAAAATTTTAGAAAATATAAAAGAGAATAGTGGATTGGTATGTATGTGTTTTTAAATTTAATTGTATTATTTTATTTGTTGTTATTATTACTGTGTATTTTGTAATAGAAATAAAAATACCTAAGAAAGAACATGAATATGATATTAGGATTTTATGAGAATAATGTGGGGTAAAAACCTAAATATTATTTCATAACTAATCAGTAACATATTAATGAACTATTGTATGATATCCTAATGATATGAGCCCATTTTTTGTTGATTTGATATCATTTTGAAGCATTGATCATTTTGGTGTCTAGATTCTAGATTCAACTAGATTGATTGAAATATAATTGAAGATGATAAATAAAAAGGGTTTCTTAATTATCCAGTAATTAAATTCATTTTTCTGTTAGCTACTTATTCTATATTCTTGAAAAGTTAGTGTTGTTGATATTGTGAGAGTGTTTATATGATATGTGGTTGGGGATGTTATGGTAGTGGTGAGAGGGATGGTTGAAAAAGAATGTTCTGTAAATGGTACATGGTTGTTGTGGAATAAAATTTAAGGAATTTTTAGCAATTCTTGATTGAATGGGATGAAAATATTAAAAACCAATATATAGTGGGGTTTTGGGTAATTAATTAACTATGAGTTAAATTTGTATTAATTGAATGATAGTAACAAGGAAATAGAAACTTGAATATCATGGTTATTGGTTAATGACTCACATGTCATTAAAATGGGAAATTGTTAGGAATACATATTGTAAGAAACAAACGAATGGTTTTAATTAAATATTTAAAGATGGGAGGATTTAATAATTATAATGTGGTTGTTAATTCTGAAATGATTTAAATAGTTAAACATAGAGATTTTATAGGGAATTAGAAATCTCTATGTTTAACTATTTAAATCATTTCAGAATTAACAACCACATTAGAATGTTCATTTTTGTCATTTTGTTTGATAAATGTGGGGCCATTTTACATTTGGGTGTAGCTGTGATTGTTAGTTATAAGTTGTGTTGTCATAGAGGTTTTGAAAGCTGGAAAGAATTTGTTTATTATAAAAACATATGTTATAATTGTGTGTGACTATATTAACCAATTGATTTTTCTCATTATTTCTATATTCACTCCACTTTATTTTAATAATCATACCAACACCATTTTTTTTAGTTCTAGGTGTTTTCCCAAAAATCTAGGTTGATGAGAATAGATGGATAAACAAACCCTCTTCTCAGATTTACCTTTATTACTAGTATATGGAACAGTTAAAAATGATATTATTTAGTGGGTTTCATGCATGTAAAAATTATGGAAATAGGTTGATGATGTTTTTTTAAAAAATACCATTCATTACTAAACATATTAGTAGATAGATATAGATGTGATATGGTTTTGATAGGTAGTTGTGATGATCGGTATAGGTTAACAGATGGAATTTACAATTGTGGTGAAGTTTTAATTTCCAGGGTTTGGGATATAGAGCTTTCCCAATATGATAAGGATAATGATATGGAAGGAATATTTGAATAATATGACATACATTGGGTTTTTAGAGTGATAAACAAGTGGGGATGTTGTAATGGGGTGACTAGGATTATATTATTTTGATATTATGTTATCTTTTTGTGTCATATATTTGTGAGAGGACCTCTTTGAGATTGTAATTGGGTATTTTACCATGCAGGTTCTTGTTGGTTCTATTAATTTTTCACTGGATTATAAGTTTTATCTTACCATATTTTCACATGGTCCTTGGGAGAATCCTACTATGTTTATGTGTTATGATATTTCCAATATATATATACTCTATTTTTCACGAGTATAGTATGATTTTTTGATTGAGATTAATCATATTATCTTGGTGTGTATATTGTTTTATAGTGCAACTGACTGGGATTCTTTTCGTAATTTATTTTTGTATACTTCTTGTATCTGGTTTCATGATTAATGAGATTTTATTGTTATAAAATCATATTTTACTTTATATAGTATGGTGTTTATTGGTGGTATTCATGTTATCTCCTTTCCATATCTTCATATAACATCGGTAATGCCTCCCATTGTGTGTTTTATATCCTCTTTGGTAGTTGTCAAACCATATCCCATTAGAGGTGTGCTTTGAGGGGCATATTTTTTCTTTATTGTTGGCCCAGAAGGCATACTAATAGAAGGGATCCATGAAATTTCTGGTCTTTTGTGGCACATAATTAGAGTCTAGCTATCCCTTTTGATTGTTGTAATATTTCTTTTGATTTCATAATTATCAATCAAGTAGCACACTGATTATCATGTTTTATGAATAAGTTTTATGAAATGTTTTGGTTTGATTTTTTTTAATAGTTGTTGTTTCATATGATACTGATGGATTTAAATTTATAATATGATTGTGATTATTTTGAAAAAAAAAAGAAATAAATAGAGCCACATGATATATATTATGTGGTATACAAAATTAAAATATTCGGAAAAAACATAACAAAAAGTTATTTATTAAAAAACTAAATACCCAATAATATGTTTTTCTAATATAGACTTATATATATTCAAACAACATAAAAAATAAAATTAAAAAAATAATTTTTTTAAAAATAAGTCATATGGTTTAAAATATTTAAAATATTTTTAAAATTTAATAATTAATATTTTCTAGATAAAGCATATGTTTCATTTAAAAAAACACAAGTAATAATAATTATATTTGAGGACCAATTTTCATTCAAAAAAATATGAATAATATACAAAAATATTTTTCATGTTTTAGAAACAATTTGAAATAACAATATTTGAAATGAAAAACATATGTTTCATGATAAAATATATATGTTATAATTATTTTATTTTAAAATATTATAAACATAAAACTATTAAAATTTTAATAATAATAAAATAAAAAATTGGAACGAATTTCCAAAAAAATTGTTCTACCTTTTTCCAGTTCTAAAAAACATTGAAATAGATCTTAATTATAATATTGTTAAAATATTGGTGATAAAGGTAATCATTATCATCATAAAATATGTGTTGATAAAATGGAACCCATTGAGTTTTTTTCCAAAACAATAATAATGATAACCCTTTATCATTAATTTTTAAATCCTTATAAATGTGCTCCCTTTATTAGTGCTATTTTAGTGCTAAAAAGAGTACCTTATAGATAAAATTTTACATATACATATTTATTCTTAAATATGATTTATATTCAAATAAATATTTAAATTTATGTAAATATAATTTATATTTTTTTTTAATATTTTTTCTTTCTTTCAATTATTTAATACATATATATAAATAATCAGATATATTATTCTAATTAAATATATATATTATAAAATATAGTGATATAAATTATATAATTTGATATATAAAAAATTAAATGTAATATTATGAACGATATAAATACATTAAATATAGTTCATATGTAAATTTATATATTATATTAATATTATATAATTTATAATATATATACATATATATTTACATTAAATATATTCCATCGTATAACTATATAGTTTAAAATAAATATAAATATATATATATATGAATATATAATTATATAATAGAAAATTTCATTTGGTTTTTCAAATTCACATATATCTTAGTATAGTGAACATATATATATACATATATATACACGCAAACCCATTTTGGTGAAGGAAATAATATATATGTATTTTATATATTATATTTTATTATATTATATTATATTATATTATATTATATTATATTATATTATATTATATTGTATTATATTATATTATATTATATTATATTATATTGTATTATATTATATTATATTATATTATATTATATTATATTATATTATATTATATTATATTATATTATATTATATTATATTATATTATATTATATTATATTATATTATATTATATTATATTATATTATATTATATTATATTATATTATATTATATTATATTATATTATATTATATTATATTATATTATATTATATTATATTATATTATATTATATTATAGTATATTATATTATATTATATTATATTATATTATATTATATTATATTATATTATATTATATTATATTATATTATATTATATTATATTATATTATATTATATTATATTATATTATATTATATTATATTATATTATATTATATTATATTACATTATATTACATTATATTACATTATATTACATTATATTACATTATATTACATTATATTACATTATATTACATTATATTAAATTATATTATATTATATTATATTATATTATATTATATTATATTATATTATATTATATTATATTATATTATATTATATTATATTATATTATATTATATTATATTATATTATATTATATTATATTATATTATATTATATTATATTATATTATATTATATTATATTATATTATATTATATTATATTATATTATATTATATTATATTATATTATATTATATTATATTATATTATATTATATTATATTATATTATATTATATTATATTATATTATATTATATTATATTATATTATATTATATTATATTATATTATATTATATTATATTATATTATATTATACTATATTATACTATACTATACTATATTATATTATATAAATAAGAATGCATATAATTATCAAAATAAATTTATATATAAATGAAAGTAATATCTCCATCATAGTTGAGCAAATAAAAATATCGAACATTAATTATATAAAATTTATTATATAGAAAATTTTCATATATAATAATATAAAAATTATATACAAATCATTATTTATAATACAAATTGTAAAATGTTATTCAAAAGAAATTAATCCAATTTTATACAGAAATATGTGTGTCTATGTTTATATGTTAATTTTAACAACATATATACGTTTGTATATAATTTATAATGTAAACACCCCTACCCTAGTAGCGTAGTGTCAGTGGTTAATTTATTACATTAGCACTAGATACAAGGAATTGCTTCTCAGATATTATAGGAGATGTTTTCATTGAAATGAATCATGGGAAATTGTAAAGAATGATTTAAAGAATATATTGTTCATGATGGAAGGAAATTATTTTCTTTTCATATATGATAAAAAAATTCTTTATAACTATTGTAAAAGGTTAAAAAGTTCATCACTCAGAAAATGAAAAGAATATTCATTTCAAAAGACTCCTTAAAAATTAAAAAATTGGTAGAATTTTATTTAATAAAATTTTTTATAATTTTTGGAAATATTCTCTAAAATATATTTAGATAACCATGGTATGAAATAAAAGGTATTTTTGACTAAAGATAAAAACAATGTCGTCATTCCTTAAAAAAATTTCTCAATCATTATAAATATTGAGGAATATCAAATGTCACTATTTTTTGAAAATTTAATGAATAAACATAGGGGAATATAATATATTAGTTTTATTACTAAAATATTAAATAATTACCCTATTGTATACTTAAAAATAAAAAATACCAAATAATGATTTGATCATGTAATAAACCCTCCCACCGGGTTCTACTTCCTACATATGTATCTAAAACTAAAACATAATAAATGTATATTTATTATAAATATATTATGGATCCATAATCTCATATTAAATACAATATATTATTAACCAATAACCTTTATCGTCCCTTTGTTAAATTTTTTTATTAAAATCACTTTTATGGGTAACAACTACTTTTTTCGTGTAAAATTTGGTCTACTGGTTTCAGTACTTTTATTTTTATCTTGATTACATCATATATATAATGTTAAATATGATATAAATATTATATATATTCATTATATATATATTAATACATAATATTTAAGGATATAAAAATTAATTACACTAGTACATAAGATGGTAGATCGTACATACATAAAAACTTTATTTGAACTATTTGATGGATGGAATAAAAAATGGTAAATAATAATTCATCACTATAAAATTATTTTTTATAACATATAAATCATATATATTCATTAAATAAATCATTATTACCATCCATTTAATGAATAAAATAAAAACAGATCACATTGCTACATAGATGTGATAGTTCACATATACATATAAGCAGCGTTGTCATTTTCAACAGATTGGTTGGTGAGAGGGTGTCTATGATATTATAATTATATAAGAATAATAATTTCATCTATATAATATATAATCATTGTTTACATATTTATAACCATTTAGGTGAAATGGTGATGAAAAAATAATTACACAGCTTCCTAAAGATGGTAAATCGTATGTACGCACAAGCGATGTTTTCACTTTTCACAGCATGGAAATAATATTGACTGTGTTTTTCACATAATAATATTAAAATATAATTATATTTATGATAATTTATTTATCAAATTTTTATGGGTACAACACATTAAGAGGAACTATTAAAAGAAATAAAATTGATGGACTTGGAAAGGATGATTACATCTTCTTCGGTAGAAGTCCATGAAATGTGTTTTTAAGGGAACTAGGGTAGGTATTTTGAGGAGATAATCACCTCAAGAACTTATATAAATATTTTTATAATATTATTTAAAATGTTTTTTAGATATAATCCATAATGTGGTGTAAATAAGTGATGGATGAGATTCACTTTTATAATTGTTGTGTGGTGTGCTTTTGGAATTTCTTAAAATATTATATTATAATAAAGTTAATATCTAGAAGTACTGACTCCAATAGGTTATAAATTAGATTATATTATAGTAACAGATTTAAATACCATCAAAAATTAAAAAAAATATGGGTTTAGGATTTTTATAAACCTTATTTATTAGTTTATCCCCTAGTTAACCTATTTTAACGTTAATTGTAGTAATGCATTTTTCACTCTTAAAGGATTATAATTTTATATATAAAGTAAAAATTGACATATAAATGGGACATGGATGAAATTTTAGATAATATTTTTTTTTTCCTTATCCTATTTAATTATATATATAATTTTTAAATAAATTTCAAAAATATTATTATGATACATTATCATTATTCTCAATTTTCACACTATTCATTTAATTTGACTAAAAATTCATAAATAAAACCTTTAAAATATAATATAATCATGTAACACAACAAAAGTATTCAATAATAATATATATAATTGGTGGAACACTATAAATCATTCAAATTATATCACTTAAAATATTTTTAAAATCAGTTATTTTATTTTTTTTAATTAATTAAATTAATATTAAATATGTGTTTTATATTCTATTAAGGTAGTAATATAATTATTAAAAATTATAAATAAATTATCATAATTCAAATAAGTAAATTATTATATATATATATATAAATTTTATTTCATTCATATCATGCTATTAACCCTATGTCGACACATAAGATATATTTAAAACATACAAGAGTGAAACTTTGTAACTTTATTTACATTAAATATTATATACTTCATATGCATGCATAAGTGTCCATTAAATAATTAAATTTCCATAATATGGTAATAAGTGTTGAATTACCTTCCTAAAATAAGAATTAAGATGAAATATTATGACTGTATCACTTAGTTTAACCAAGAGTAACATGATATACCATTTACAAAGGTGATAGTGTTTTCCACATTTACAATTCATAATACCTAAAAATAAAATTGAACTATTTTCAATATTTTAACCTCATAATTTAAAATATGGAATCCATTTTATCAAACTCAAAAACTATAAGTCGGAGAAATTAATTTTAAAATATTTATCTAAAAATCTATGAAAATAACTTTAAAAAATACAGTTTTTAGTATAAAATAGGAATTATACTTATCCCAAGACTAATAAAAATATTAATTGAAAATTAAAAAAAATAGGATTGATTATAAAATATATGATTTTAATTAAATTCAACCACCATTATTGGTTATTTTAATTTATTAACATAAAAACACATTTCACACATAAAAATAGTTTTTCGAAAAAAAACCCATAGTTTACTTTTAAATGATTTTTATTAGTATTTATACCCAAATCATAAAAAATGAAATTATTTTATACATTTGTAAAAAATAAAATTTAAAAATAAAAATTACCCTATTCATTCATGACAATTTAATGGCTAGTATACAACAGTATTCTATTTCTATTGTTCTTTTGGACATTGGGTGGTGTTTATTTCATTTTAATAAAAAATATTAATTTTTTTAAAAGTAAATATACCAGAAAATATCTTCATGTAACATTATTCTATTATTTAAAAAATATCATCATTGAAATTCACATAATGTAACCTCATGAGTATATTTGAGTAGTTATTCATCATAATTTTTTTAGGGTTTTATGTCACAAAATTTGTTCTATGGTATATCCAAAGTACCTTTACAAGTCGTGTCATTTGATTCCTCAAAAAGGGTTCTCTGGAGTCCAAAATGTGGATAGAATCTTGACCGTAATATATATTAGGTTGAAATTCAATTTCATTAGAGGTGATAATATGTTTAGGGTCAAACATGTACTTCCCAAGCAATGATGTATGTAATATTTTAGTTACTTTAGAGAGGCATTGTGTCATTTCCAAATGATAGGCCACAAATCTGATTCTTTTGGTGATTTCAAAAGGTCTGGTTTAATAGGGGATCAATTTAAATTTCATACCAAACATGATATCACACTTCCATGGGGATATATTCAAGAAAACCAGATCCGCCACTTGAAGTTCCAAATCATTTATCCATTTTTTGACATATCATTTTTTCCTAATTTGAGAAAATTTTATATTTGTTTGAATAGTTTTTAGCTCTTTTTTGTCTCCTATGAATGTTTTGGGCCTACAATATTTCTTTCACAGACATCATCCCAATAAGTTGGAGAATAAAATCTCTTTCCACATAATGCTTCATACATCACCATTTGAGTAATTTAATGGAAATTATTATTATATTTGAACGCTACCAAAGGTAATTACCGATCACATATACCATAAATGTCAATAGTGAAAGGCCTTAAAATATCTTATAACATTTGAATAGTCCTTTTATACTATGAATCCATTGGTGGGTGATAAGTGATGCTCTAATGAAGCTCATTATCAAGAGAATTCTAAATACTTTTCCTAATTTTGTTGTAAATTTTGGATCCCGATAATACACAATTAAAACAAGTACACCCTAAAGTCTCATAATTTTGTTAATATAGAATAATGTAAGGTGGTAAAAAGTAAAATAATTTATTCTTATGAGAAAATTGTGTAAATTGTTTGAGGTGATAAACAATAACCTAAATTTTATTACACTTTATTACAGTCTTTAGTAAACTAATGAAAAATCACATTGTAATTTCATCTTCTTTATACATAGGAATAAGTTTAGGTTTCATGACTCTTTTGTCTCTCTAAAATTACCTTTTAACAAAAAAATCTGGAAAATAATTAACAATTTCCCACTTCATATTATCCCCCAAAAGGTGTCCATTCAAATATATATACATCATTGTGCTACCAAGGTTTATAGAGAAATTATACGTATGTGCATCATCCAAAAATTCTCTTTTCAACTCATATATAGATTTAAAACATATCCTATTCTAAAATATCAGAAAACTATGTTCACAAACAATGTTTTCCAACATTCCATCATTCATGAATTTAAACATATTTTGAATATTCTGAACATCTAGATGAACATATTTAATTACATTATAATATATATTGTTTAGCAATCATATAAAAATGGATTCATGTCTCCCATTCATTAATAATTACAATATAAATATTTTATTGATCTATTAAAATATGATCAATGTCGGTTCACATTTCTGTTAAATCACCATGATGTTTCCTACACAGTGAATCTATAGCCTTATATTCTTTACCTTGGTGTTTTCTATTGATAATTAATAATAATTAGGTAGATCAATTCATTCTATTTCCTAATATCAATCTCCTTATATAAGATGTTTTATTTCAAAATATTATGATCTATGTATATCTCACACTTTTCACCATAGAGATAATATCTCCATATATTTGAATAAAACATTACAACCAACTAATGATGATGGTTTAGATAGTTTTGTTTATGAAACTTTATATTTTTTATTCATAGGCAATGAATTTATCATTATGTATAAGGACAGAACTATGTAACATCAAATATGCATCACTACATATCACAAATCAATCATTTTATGATCGTATGTCCAAAATTAGAACATTCACCAATATCCAATTAAATTCGTCAAAATATTATTCACATTCTATTTTCATTAATAATGTAACCCCTTTATGTGTAATCTTGGTTGAAAGGTTATTAAACCAGGTTTATTTTTTGAAAAAATCACTTATATTAACCCACCAAACTAGTGAAACTATATACCTCAGTTATGTACATTATTGTACGCCATTCTTGATCTTCCATTGTCATCAGAGGATCAAATAATATTCCATACATGGAGAAAATATGTACAAGAAATGATAATTTTTAATCCATAATTTACACTAGCTAAATTTTCCAAATAACAATTTTCTTCTAAGAGACTCTGGAATAATCAACACATTATTCTAAAGGTCCTTATATCTTTTAGAATACACCAAGACATCAACAAAAAATGCCAGAAAAATAATCATGATATTTCATGAATATTATATTAATTAGATCCATGAAGATAGAGAGTTCATTATTCAATCCAAATGGAATTAATGAGAACTCAAAATGTCCATACCTCATCCAATATACTAACTTTTGAGTATCTTCCTTATTTACTAAAAAATGATGATGCCCAAAATGAAGTTCAATCTTTGAAAATTATCTATCTTTAATAATTTTATAAAATAATTAATCTATGTGAATAGGTTAAACTTTTTATTTATTATAATAACATTGATTTAGCTATAATCAATTCACTAACTCACAGATCCATCATTATTCATAGAAAATAAAAGAGGATCCCCAAGGAGAAACACTATAGAATATAAATCTGTTATCACAAAACTCTTTTTTTTACCCTAATTCTTCTGTGGAAATTATATATGTACTCTTTGATATTGATACTTCATAAGAGATTAAATAAATGGAAAACTCAAATTCACTCTCTGATAGATGTCAATATAATTATTTAGGAAATACATTAACATTTTTCTATACAATAGGTATATAACTAATTTGAGTATTACCTTTTGCATCCATAGCATGTTTCATCTCTTCGTACCTAATAATATCATTCATAAGAGATACTAGGGGTAGATATGTACATCAAACTTATGATTATGTTTCACCCTTAATTACTAGGAATTTCACATCTTCTTCATGAGTTGTTACTTATTTCTCTTTCCCACAAAATTTTGCACCATATTTTGACATCGAAACAATACCATACATTATATAAAATTAAACCATAGGTATCATAAGGATGTTTCTAGATAGGGTATATTTAAGTTTCATAATGGTAAATAAATGAATCATCCTTTTTGTGGTGAGACTTTCACAAGGATTCATAATTAATATCTCCCTTGTTAAGGATCATCAGAAATATATACTTTTCTTTGAAAAATGGAAAATATAAAATAGTCAAAAGATATAGAATAAAATAAAGAATTTTATAAATTTTAATATATTATTAAAATACCCACCACAAGATCATAAGGAACTTTTACCTCATATCTTGTGATTGTGTAATCTTAGCCTTAATCCCTTATCATTTTCTGGGGAAATTTTTCTTGAAACTTAGGACAATCATTTGGATATTGTTTCATCTTCTTATAGTTTAATCATTTCACATTAGTATCTTCTTTCTTTAGATTTCAATTAAAATCATGGTATCCTTTCTCCCCACTCTTATAGAATAATTCAATTATTATAAAGTATATTAAATGGTGTTTCATTCCATATTTATTAAAATATGGAAATTACACCATTCCCCTCTTTTATTTATTCATATTTACTTATAAAAAGTTCTCAGCAACCCTTTTCTTATATTTCATTCCTTCAAATCCATATGACATGTCACGACCCGACCTCGGGGCCCGTGCCGTGACTACCCCAAGCCCGCCTTCCATAGGCCAGGGGCTGGCGACTAGCACCAAGGCGTAAATATCGGTAAAAAGGGAAGGCATTGCCTTTGTAAAGTAAACAAGCACCACAAAGTAAGCAAGCGGAAGAAGTAAACACTAAGTAAAAGCTGGTACAACAGTAAGTGCAGAAAAGTAAAGGGGGACGTAAATACAAGCCCAACTGTAAAGTACAACTGAAAGGGGAAAACAGCAACTGAAAAGTAAAGCCGCAACGTCGAGCCGTCCACTGGAATTCCCACCTGAAGGGTGGGTACAGATAGCCCCCACTGCTCCTCGGGTCCACCTGACCGCTCTGAGTACATCCCGCCCAGTGGTCCACCTCCAGGTACCGTCCTGCTCCGCAAGCCTCCACCACGATCAGCGCTGTCCGTCGTCTGCAACCAACACAACGTAGTGTGGGCATAGCCCGTGCAGGGGTGAGTATAAACTACTCAGTAGGGACCCCGAGACCCCCGAAGGTTTCCCATAATCCACAAAGGATAATCCACAAAGGAAAGATACAATCACGAAGTAACATCCGACATGGCTTAGGTATATGCCCATACATATACCTAATTCATCAATTCTCACTCGGATCTAACATCCGAGCTCAGGTACAACCCAGTCCACACAGGAAAGCAAACTTAAAATCCACACAGGATAGCTCAACATAATCCACAAAGGAAAGTAAAACGTAAATCCACACAGGATAGCTCAACACAATCCACAAAGGAAAGTAAAACGTAAATCCACACAGGATAGCACAACACAATCCACAAAGTAAAGTAAAACAGAATTTCAGCTCACTCAGGTATACTTCTTCGAATGATGATAGAGATGATCACTGATCCATCTAAGTCATCGGACCCACAAAGGATCTATAGGTACTAACCCCCACAAAGACCCACACAGGATCGGGCCCACACAGGACCTATAGGCGCTGGCTCACACAAAACCGTTGAGTGTTGACCCACACAGGATCGGACCCACACAAGATCGGTAGCACTGATCCACACAGGATCGCTGAGTGTTGTAGTCGTCGTCGTCGAATCCACTGAGGATCTCTGCACAGTCGTCATCGTCACAGTAGCAGTCCCAGCCAGCTCTAGGGTTCCCGCACACAGCAAGCTCGTTCGGGAGGGTCTGCTCCACGAGCCGAGAGGCTGATACATCAACTGACACATAGTCTAGAGTTTATGTATCCAAAAGTTCTGTATCGTCAACAGGAACTCAATGTCGCAGACGGCGTGTCAATCGGACGCCTGGTCTGAGAGTTATTGGTTTTTTCGTCCCAGGGGCTCGGTTGGTTTTTAAGGCAAAACCAACCCGACCGTACTCCACCTGTGTCCAAACCTCGTGCGGAGTATGCCAAAAGATCCATCTCACTTAGTGGAAATCAACAAAGTAGACGGCACGTCGATCGGACGTCCGAATCTCAAGATATGAGCATTTCTGCTCCGAGGGCCCGGTTGGTTTCGTGTACGAACCAACCCGGCCGAACCCAAAGTAATACGAAATCTTGAGTGCAATATACCGAAACGACCATCTCGATCCAAGGATCGCATCGCCGCTAACGGCGCATCGTTCGGAGGCCCGTAGCTCAAGTTACGGGCAAAAGACCGAAAACGGTCTGAAGACGGGGGGTCTGGGCCCGGACCGACCCGTCCCAACCCCCCTGGGTCGGCCCGAACCGGGTCGACCCGACCCGGGTTCGGGTCCCACCCGGTTCGGCGCGGCCCGGCCCGGCCAGGGCACGACCCGGCCGGTCGGGTCGGCCCGGCTCGGCTCGGCCGAGCGGCCGAGCGAGGGAGCCGCGGGGCGCTGCCCCCACGGGATGAAGGGGCCGCGGCCCCGCATGGGGCCGCGCTGGATCAGCGGACGCGGAAAAGCCGCGTCCCGTGTGTTCCGGACCCGCGCGGCCGCGGGTTTGTTGGCCGCCGCCACCGCAGCTTCAGCTGCGGTGGCCCTGTCTGGCGGCGCGCCGGGGTGCCGCCGGTGGGTTCCGCGGGCCACCAGAGTTGCTCCGGTGGTCCGATTTCATT
This sequence comes from Viscum album, assembly GCA_963277665.1. Lineage (NCBI taxonomy): Eukaryota > Viridiplantae > Streptophyta > Magnoliopsida > Santalales > Viscaceae > Viscum > Viscum album. Next base: position 1,610,989,887 of record OY728163.1, read on the forward strand.
TCCGTCTGCGCCGTAGCTCCTCCCGGGTCCCGTAATTCACTGCGGAAACAATGAATCACCTCTACGGCATGTTTTTTCGTCGCCCGCCAATCCGCACATCAACGAAGAACTGCGGAGGGTTGTCGAGCCGTGTTTGTTTGGCCCGCACCCTCCGCGTTAGGTGATAACAATCGGAAATAAATTATTCAACACATGAATAATAAGAAAGGCACAATTTTAATGGAATTAAAGTTGAACTTGATCCGGGTTCTTTGTTTTTAAAAGAAACAATCACGGGAATAAAAATTATTTCACAAACAAACCCCTACCTCGCCGTAGTCGTCGAGCATGCGTTCTTCGCGGAATTGATCATCGCAGAAGGAGGTGATAGTTGCGTCGCGGAAGGGCATCGCGTCGTCGCGGAAGGGCGTCGCGTCGTCGTGGAATACGGTGTCACGTTGACGGACTCCGAGGTTCAAGAACATGTAGATTTAATTATATTAATTAAATCCATGTTGTTGTTATAACCCACAAAGAGATTTAAAAGAAGAAACTCAAAATCTCCTAACTCAAGCAGTTGGTTATCGGAGATCGTTGTGGGGAAGAACATCTCGGAAGAAGCGTCGTCGATCTCCGAGGGTGACGACGTTCTTCACGTTTTTCACGTTCTTCGCGTTCTTCGCGTTCTTCGCGTTCTTCGCGAAGGAGGATGAAGGCACAAAATTTCTGTCAAAAGGCCTCTCAACAAGCAATCCTCAAGAAGTCGTGTGTTGGTCTTATTTTATTATTACACCAACGGATTGTAAACATGTTAAGAAACAATTAAATTAATTCATATAATTAATTTAACGAAGTTAACTGCCCAATTAATTGGTGCGTTAAGAATTTAAGAAAACGCGTCAGTTGACTTTCATAATGACGGGTTTTCGCGGGTGCGTTACTTAGCGGAAAAGAAACAGTGGGGCTCGTGCAGGCCCCACCTCACAAATATCCTACCAGGAGGGTAGGATATTTCGGGTTCTACCCTATCCGCTTCAACTCAGCTTAAGCAGCTTAAAGTGGCTTTTAAGTGGCTTTAAGTGAAATAAAATAAAGTTTGTCGTACCAATTATTTTATTTCTTAACTTTAAGCCCAAAAATTAAAAACCACACCCGAGCAAACGCCACTCCGGAAGAGGCGTTTCTAAGAAAATACCGGCACTGTGATTACATCGGTGCCCTCAGAATGCGATTCCGAGCACCGGTTTAAAATTTAGAAAAACCCGCTCGTCTGTTCACTGAACGTACCCGAGCCAAACTTCGGAAAATGATTCCGGGCACACCGGGCCTCGGAATCAGGTGTCGTCAGAAACTTCGTTCTTGTAAAATTCCAAAGAAAATTAAGTAAAAAATTTCCTTGAAATTTACAGGTCTTTACATCACTCCCACCTCAGGGCTTTACGTCCCCGTAAAGATACATCATAAACTAGGGAAACAAATGTGGGTACTGAGCACGCATCTGAGCCTCCCGCTCCCAAGTGCTCTCCTGGAGGTTCCCGTGCTGCCATCTGATGCGCACAAGAGGAATCGATCGTCCACGTAGGACCCGCTCCTATCGATCCTCGATCTCCACCAGGACCTCTGCAAAAGTCGCCCCATCATCCACGTCTAGCTCCCCATGGTCAATGATGTGCGTCGGGTCGTGCACATATCTCCTCAGCTGAGATACGTGGAAGACGTCGTGCACCCGGTGCAACTGAGGTGGTAGATCCAGGCGATAAGCCACCTCGCCAATCCTACTGAGGACCTGGAATGGTCCGATGAAGCATGGAGACAACTTTCCGCCTCGGCCAAATCTCTGTAATCCACGTCGAGGTGAGACACGCAAAAAGACGTGGTCACCATCCTCGAACTCTAGTGGACTCCAGCTCCTGTCAGCATAAGACTTCTGTCGGCTCTAAGTTGTCCTCATCCTCTCCTGGATGACCTAGACCTTCTCTGTCGTGGCCCGGACCATCTCTGGTCCCACAAGTGTTGACTCCCTAGGGTCTGTCCAGCACAAAGGAGATCGTCAAGGTCTGTCGTACAACGCCTCATATGGTGTCATCCCGATGGTGGAGTGGTAGCTGTTGTTTTACGCTAACTCCACCAAGGGTAGGTGGTCCTCCCAGCTGCGCCCAAAGTCGAGGACACATGCACGGAGCATGTCCTCGAGAGTTTGAATGGTCCTCTCCGTCTGACCATCCGTCTGAGGGTGAAAGGCGGTGCTCAGACGTAGTTGTGTCCCGAACGCCTCCTGCAACCCCTTCCAAAGCCGGGAAGTAAAGCGAGCATCTCGATCGGAGATGATAGATGATGGCACACCGTGAAGCCGTACAATCTCCTGAATGTAGAGACGCCCCAAGCTCTCCACTGAGCCCTGCTCTCTGATGGGTAAGAAGTGAGCCGACTTGGTGGGTCGGTCGACAATCACCCAGATGGAGTCGTGACCTCTGGAAGTGCATGGAAGTCCAGTCATGAAGTCCATAGATATGCCGTCCCACTTCCACTCTGGGACCTCCAAGGGCTGTACCAAGCCTGCTGGTACCTGATGCTCTGCCTTTACCTGCTGGCAGGTGAGGCATCGAGAAACGAACTCTACCACAGCCTTCTTCATGTCTGGCCACCAGTGCTGTCATCTGAGGTCCTGGTACATCTTCGCCACTCCAGGATGTACCTCCAAAGGAAAATTGTGAAACTCTCTCATCACCTCCTCTCGTAAAGCGACTGGTACCAAGGTACGTCCTCTGAAAAGGATATTGTTCTCTACTCCAAAGGAGAAGCCATCAGGTGCATGTCCTGAGGATATTTGTGCACGCCGCATCTCACAGTTAGCGTCCCCATGATGTGCCTCTTTAACTCTCTGTAGTATTGGAGGAGAGACTATGAGAGACTGAAGTAAGGCAGCGCCATCTCTATCCACGAAGGATATCCGCAAAGCGTCTAGCTGCTTTGTCGCCTCTTCGAGTAGCTGAATGCCCGTCCTCCTGCTGAGAGCATCGGCTACTACATTCCCCTTCCCAGGAGTATAGACTATCTCAAAGTCATAGTCCTAGAGGAACTCGAGTCATCGCCACTGTCTCAGGTTCAGGTCATTCTGCGAGAAGATGTACATGAGACTCTGGTGGTCAGAAAAGACTGTAAAGTGCTCGCCCATCAGATAGTGTCACCATGTCTTCAGGGAAAAGACCACTGCTGCTAACTCCAGGTCATGGGTAGTGTAGTTCTTCTCATGTGGCCTCAACTGACGTGATCCATAGGCGATCACTGCTTGCTCCTGCATCAGGAAACATCCAATTCCGGTCCCTGATGCATAGTAGTAGACTACGTACCCTACTTCCTCCTCAGGAAACCTCAAGATAGGTGCGCTGGTCAATCCCTGTCTCAGCTCCTGGAAGCTCTGCTGACATCTGTATGACAACACAAAGGGTTTCCCCTTCTTCTTCAAAGTTGAGAGTGGTTCCACAACTCTGGAGAAGTCTGGCACAAATCTCTGATAGTATCCAGCTAGTCCCAAGAAACTCTGCACCTCCATCACGCTCCTGGGTGGCTCCCAAGCTAGCACTGCCTCGATCTTCGTAGGATCCACTGCAACGCCCGCCTCAGAGATGACGTGTCCCAAGAAGTGGACCTCACGTATCCAGAACTGACACTTTGAGAGCTTTCCATAAAGCTGGTGCTCTCGGAGTGTGTCTAGTACAACCCGTAAGTTGTAGGCGTGCTCCTCCTCAGTCGTCGAGTAAATCAAAATGTCGTTGATGAAGACCACGACAAATCGATCGAGGTATGGCTAAAAGATACTGTTCATGAGGCCCATGAACACTGCTGGAGCATTGGTTATGCCGAATGGCATAACCAAGAAATCATAGTGGCCATACCGACATCTGAAGGTCGTCTTCTGCACGTCCTCGTCCCGAACTCTGAGCTGATGATAGCCTGACCTGAGGTCTATCTTCGAGAACCACCATGCTCCCTGTGGTCGAGGTGGACCTCCTGGTGGTGGTGGTGGCAGATCCTCAAAGCATCTCCCACCACCTGTTGCTCGGATAGCTCCCCTGCCTCATCCGCCTACTCCCTATGGACCGCCACGGTCAACCCTCTGCCTCTGCCTGGGTGGCCCCTCCACCGTCTGCTGCTCCTCGGCACGGCGGGTCGGGCAGTCACGAGCCATGTGGCCCTGCCCGCCGCATGCGTAGCACTACCTGCCTCTCGAAAGACTGGCTCCACACTGTGTTCCCCACACTGCTGAGCCAGTGTCCTGAGGTCGTCTGCCGGAAGGTCTAGTCTTCCTAGACCCATGAGTCATCCGTCGGCTACCTGCTGCCGAAGACTCTGCTACCTGCCGCCCTGCGGTAGGTCTCGCTATGGACTCAGCCAGAAAGCTCTCGATCAGAAGGGCTCGCTCCAGTACTCCTGCCTGAGTCAGAATGCTGAGGGAGATCAGCGATGCCCTGATCTCATGTCTCAATCCCTGCTCGAAGGTCCGGGCCCGGAAGAATGGGTCCCGTACCATGTCGGTCGAGTAGCGCGAGAGATCGGTAAATCTCGCCGGGTACTGGGCGACCGTCAAGCTGCCCTACTGCAACTGAAGAAGCTCCTAGATACACACCGCATGGAGGGTGGCTGGGACGAACTCCGAGTGAAAGAGGCTCTCAAAGTCCGTCCAGAGAATAGATGCCTCATCGTGCACCTGGAGCATCAAGCTCCACTATCGTCCTGCTGCTGCGTACAGTAGGCTCACAACGAGGATCACCATGAGGTCTGCTGGTGTCCTCACTAGCCTGAAAACTCGTACGACTGCCTCCAGCCAGTCCTTAGCTGCCTGGGGGTCCATCTCCCCATGGAACCTGGGCGGTCGCTAGCGCTGGAACTCATGCAGTGCACTGAGGTGACGTGCATCGTCAGTGGCTGGTGATGGAAGCATCGGTGGCTCGGCGGGTAGAGGTACCGCTGGTGCCTCTGCTGTCAACGGGCCCTGTACCGAGGCCTCGTCGCTCAGTGGACTATCGTCACGTACAACTCTCGGAACCCTAGCTGGCTGCCGTCATGGGGCCATCCTGAAAAGAAACAGGTGTGCCACGGTCAGAACAGTATACCTGGTGAGCTGATACAAGTAATCACAAGGAAAACTTGAAACACACATGCAATCAATGTTTTCGTGCATTAAGTCGTAAATCAGAAGTCATGGTCCTGGTGTATGGATATGTCGGCCGCCGCACCAACACTGGACTCCCTAGACTGATAACCACACCCAATATGCTAAACACTATTTCTTCACAAAGAAGAAAGATCAGAGTCTTCGATAGAACCGACCACCTCTGATACCAATTTGTCATGACCCGACCTCGGGGCCCGTGCCGTGACTACCCCAAGCCCGCCTTCCATAGGCCAGGGGCTCGCGACTAGCACCAAGGCGTAAATCCCGGTAAAAGGGAAGGCATTGCCTTTGTAAAGTAAACAAGCACCACAGAGTAAGCAAGCGGAAGAAGTAAACACTAAGTAAAAGCCGGTACAACAGTAAGTGCAGAAAAGTAAAGGGGGCCGGAAATACAAGCCCAACTGTAAAGTACAACTGAAAGGGGAAAAACAGCAACTGAAAAGTAAAGCCGCAACGTCGATCCGTCCACTGGAAGTCCCACCTGAAGGGTGGGTACAGATAGCCCCCACTGCTTTTCGGGTCTAACTGACCGCTCTGAGTACGTCCCGCCCAGTGGTCCACCTCCAGGTACCGTACTGCTCTGCAAGCCTCCACCACGATCAGCGTTGTCTGTCGTCTGCAACCAACACAACGTAGTGCGGGCATAGCCCGTGCAGGGGTGAGTATAAGCTACTCAGTAGGGACCCCGAGACCCCCGAAGGTCTCCCAGAATCCACAAAGGATAATCCACAAAGGAAAGATACAATCACGAAGTAACATCTGACACGGCTTAGGTATATGCCCATACATATACCTAAGTCATCAATTCTCACTCGGCTCCAACATCCGAGCTCAGGTACAACCCAGTCCACACAGGAAAGCAGATGTAAAATCCACACAGGATAGCTCAACACAATACACAAAGGAAAGTAAAACGTAAATCCACACAGGATAGCTCAACACAATCCACAAAGGAAAGTAAAATGTAAATCCACACAGGATAGAAAAACACAATCCACAAAGGAAAGTAAAACAGAGTTTCATCTCACTCAGGTATACTTCTTCGAATTAGGATAGAGATGATCACTGATCCATCTAAGTCGTCGGGCCCACAAAGGATCGATAGGTACTAACCCCTGCAAAGACCCACACAGGATCGGGCCCACACAGGACCTGTAGGCGCTGGCTCACACAGAACCGCTGAGCGCTGACCCACATAGGGTCGGACCCACACAGGATCAGTAGCACTGATCCACACAGGATCGCTGAGTGTTGTAGTCATCGTCGTCGAATCCACTGAGGATCTCTGCACAGTCGTCGTCGTCACAGTAGTAGTCGCAGCCAGCTCTAGGGTTCCCGCACACAGCAAGCTCTTTCAGGAGGGTCCGCTCCAGGAGCCGAGAGGCTGATACATCAACTGACACATAGTCCAGAGTTGATGTATCCAAAAGTTCCGTATCGTCAACAGGAACTCAACGTCACAGACGGCGCGTCAATCGGACGCCCGGTCTGAGAGTTATTGGCTTTTTCGTCCCAGGGGCCCGGTTGGTTTTTAAGGAAAAACCAACCCGAACGTACTCTACCTGCATCCAAACCTCGGGCGGAGTATGCCAAAAGATCTGTCTAACTTAGAGGAAATCAACAAAGTCGACGGCACGTCGATCGGACGTCCGAAGCTCAAGATATGAGTGTTTCCACTCCGAGGGCCTGGTTGGTTTTGTGTACGAACCAACCCGGACGAACCCAAAGTAATCCTAAATCTTGAGTGCGATATACCGAAACTCCCGTCTCGATCCAAGGACCGCATCGCCGCTGACGGCGTGTCGTTCGGAGGCTCGTAGCTCAGGTTACGGGCAAAAGACCGAAAACGGTCTGAAGACGGGGGGTCTGGGCCCGGACCGGCCCGGCCCAACCCCCCATGGGTCGGCCCGAACCGGGTCCGGGTCCGACTCAGTTCGGCGTGGCCCGGCCCGGCCAGGGCGCGACCCGGTCGGTCGGGTCGGCCCGTCTCGGCTCGGCCGAGCGGCCGAGCGAGGGAGCCGCGGGGTGCTGCCCCTGCGGTATGAAGGTGTCACGGCCCCGCGTGGGGCCGCGCTGGATCAGCGGACGCGGCAAAGCCGCGTCCCATGTGTGCCGGACCCGCGTGGTCGCGGGTCCACTGGCCGCCGCCGCTGCGGCTTCAACCGCTGCGGCCCTTTCTCGCGGGTCCACTGGCCGCCGCCGCCGCTGCGGCTTCAACCTCTGTGGCATGTTTTTTCGTCGCCCGTCAATCCGCACATCAACGAAGAACTGCGGAGGGTTGTCGGGCCGTGTTTGTTTGGCCCGCACCCTCCGTGTTAGGTGATAACAATCGGGAATAAATTATTCAACACATGAATAACAAGCAAGGCACAATTTTAATGGAATTAAAATTGAACTTGATCCGGGTTCTTTGTTTTTAAAAGAAACAATCACGGGAATAAAAATTATTTCACAAACAAACCCCTACCTCGCCGTAGTCGTCGAGCGTGCGTTCTTCGCGGAATTGATCGTCGCGGAAGGAGGCGATCATCGCGTCGCGGAAGGGCGTCGGTTCATCGCGTAAGGGTGTCTCATCGTCGCAGAATACGGTGTCGCGTCGACGGACTCCAAGGTTCAAGAACATGTATATTTAATTATATTAATTAAATTCATGTTGTTGTTATAACCCACAAAGAGATTTAAAAGAAGAAACCCGAAATATCCTACCTCAAGCAGTTGGTGATCGGAGATCATTGTGGGGAAGAACGTCTCGGAAGAAGCGTCATTGATCTCCGAGGGTGACGGCGTTCTTCGCGTTCTTCGCGTTCTTCGCGAAGGAGGATGAAGGCACAAAATTTCTATCAAAATGCCTCTCAACGAGCAATCCTCAAGAAGTCGTGCGTTGGTCTTATTTTATTATTATGCCAACGGATTGTAAACAGGTTAAGAAACGATTAAATTAATTCATAGAATTAATTTAACGAAGTTAACCGCCCAATTAATTGGTGCGTTAAGAATTTAAGAAAACGCATCAGTTGACTTTCATAATGACGGGTTTTCGCTGGTGCGTTACTTAGCAGAAAAGAAACGGTGGGGCTCGTGTGGGCCCCACCTCACAAATATCCTACCAGGAGGGTAGGATATTTCGGGTTCTACCCTATCCACTTCAACTCAGCTTAAGCAGCTTAAAGTGGCTTTTAAGTGTCTTTAAGTGAAATAAAATAATGTTTGTCGTACCAATTATTTTATTTCTTAACTTTAAGCCCAAAAATTAAAAACCACACCCGAGAAAACGCAACTCCGGAAGAGGCATTTCTAAGAAAATACCGGCACTGCGATTCCATCGGTGCCCTCAGAATTCGATTCCGAGCACCGGTTTAAAAGTTAGAAAAACCCGCTCGTCAGTTCACTGAACGTACCCGAGCCAAACTTCGGAAAATGATTCCGGACACACCGGGCCTCGGAATCAGGTGTCGTCAGAAACTGCGTTCTTGTAAAATTCCAAAGAAAATTAATAAAAAAAATTCCTTGAAATTTACGGGTCTTTACATGACATGGATAATCATTTCACGATCATGATAGCATATGATACTAGTCCATTTATGATAAGAAATTCAATTAGACTGGTTCTCTTTGAAGGATTTGAATAATTCCATTAATGTAATGGTAAATCATGCTCTTTGGATTATTTACATAATCAACATTATACATTATTATCCTTGTAATGGTTTCTTAATACTGTGAAACAATTTAATCTTTCTTTTTCCAAGGCTCATGAATTATCTCTCCATATCTCCTCATTTATCTTGAGGAAAATATCACTCCGAGAAGAGTTCCTTAAAATCCTTCCAATCTATGCATTTTATTTATTTTTCATCATTATTGTTTTGAATCAACAACTAAAATCATTATGAATAACTTTAGGGAAGATAAAATTCAGTGAAAACCTTATCCCTTTTATTACTTCCTAAGGTTGGAAGTATCTTTTCTAAGGAACTTGTCCATTGTTTATCTACAATTGGAATTTTTTTCCAATTTAATGATGGAGGTTACTGATGCATGAAGCAATCTAACATTATTACAACATGTTTTGGATTAGTATGATTCTCGATACGGTCAATATTATTGTTCATAATCTAGGTCTAAATTCCAAATATAGTTATAATTTGTTCAGATCTAGCTCCACCTAGAATATAATTACTATAAGGGAAATCAATATTTCGATTATTCATATTGATACAGTTTCTAATACATCTATTATGTTCTATTTTTAAAAAATGGAATAGAATATATTATTTTAGAAAATTATGAATCATAAATTATATTCCAAAAAATAGATAAATGGTTAATAGAAATTAAAAAATTATATATAACTAATCTATATATCATATGATTTGTTTCTTAGGGAATATTTCCAAAGTATATCATCAGGTTTAATTATCTAATATATTTTTTCCTAAATCTAGCTTCCAATATTTTTTAATAAAAATGTTTTTATACTAACTATAAATACCCCAACCATAGCATGCAAGATATGGTTGTCACATTATTATATTAGCAATAGATACATGGAATCACATCCCGAACGACGAAATAGTTTAGTAGTCTTTGAAAATGATATACACACTTAAATATCAAATTATAATTGAAAACATATAATACAAAATAGTATTTTATTTGAGTACACAATTATTCCATTTTTCATATCCCTTTATACCAATAATAGTACACCTCATGTCATCATGGGGAAACAGAACATTAGAAAGGGGTGAGCCTAGATTCTTTGTTAGGGAATGCATAAAAGAAAATCTATCAAGAATAAACAAGTCATAATAAAAATGGAGAGGTAAATAACAATAAAAATATTCCATTTAATCAATATCATGAATATTAATAATAATATGTAAAAAAATAAATGGTTGTCAAAAACACATTATAAATAATAACATGAGGTTTAAACATATCAATGGATATTATAAATAATAAAATAATGACAAGAAAGACAAAGAATAATCTCACAATGAGGAAATTTATAATTTGATAAATCATAAACATACCTAAAGGGACTTATTATAAGACATATTAGATAAATGGTAAAGGCCTCATCCAAATACCCATAAGAGTTTGTCTCTTAAGAAATATCGTGGAATGAATGTTCTATAGAGGGATCTTTCTATTATTTACTAAGTCCAATGTAGTTCTAATATTAATGGGGTGAAATTTAATCATTATAAACATTTTTGTTTAAAATTATTATATGAAATGTTAATACTTTCCTCAATCAATAAACGTAGTCAAAAACAATAAAAAGTAATATTCTGAATTGTGTAAAAATAGTATGTCCACAATCAAACTGATCATAAACCATCTAGAGGAATAATGTGGATGGTATCATTAGAGTATATTCTCAGTATAATACCTAAAAAATGATGTTAACATAGATTATTATACTTTAAAAATTTCAATGTAAAATTTCATGATCAAATTTCCATATTAAAATTAAAATAACTTTTTTAAGATCTATTTTTTAATATATTAAGTAAATAATTTTATTTTTAAATAATTATGGAGACATGAAAAGTAATATTCAGTGAAAATAATGTTCATGACTGAAGAAAATTCAATTCTTGTCTTGTAAGAAAATTAAACACTCTTTCAACACTATTATAAAATGGTCAAAAATTAACTTATTCAAAAATTACAAGAAAAATCATTTCAAATAATTTTGTAAAAAGTAAAACATGGGTAAAAATATCTTTAATAAATTATTTTATGAATTTTGGAAACATTAATGAAAATATTTTTTAGAGAACTTGGATTTAGAAGAAGGATATTTGGTGGATGAGAGAAATATATTCAGCTTCCCCTAAAAAACATTTCTCAATCATTTTAAATACCCAGAAAATGAAAATGATAATAACATTTTTAATATTCATGATTAACCATAGGGGAATAGAATAGATTGGTTTTAAGGAATATAAATTAAAAAATTACTCCAACATGTACTTAAATATAAACAATCCAAAATAATGATGAGATTGTGAAATAAACACTTATCTTAGGTTTGATATCCTTAATATGTATCTTATCCTACTATATCTTAATTATAGAGTTTTTTTCATATATTATACAATAATAATCTCATATATCATATCATATGTGATTTAATTATAATCTTTTATCACCATTTATTAACAATTCCTTATTAAAATTACTGTTTTAGGTAATACATTTTTCATTTTTCATGTATGTTTTTTATCAGTAGTTCTGGTCCAATTATTTTTATAATGGTTCTATTTTATCCAAAATTTAAAATTCGATATATATATATATATATATATATAATATAAATTAATTACATATTTATTTATAATATTCATGTAATGATAGTGATTAAAAACTTAATTACACCGTTATTGGATATGGTAGGCCATATGTCCAGAAGAACATTATTTTATCTTTTTGAAATATATAATGAAAAAAGGTAAATAATAATTCACCTTTCCAAAAATATTATTATAACATATAAATATTTTATATTAATTAAATATATCTGTATTACCATCTATGTAGATCATAAATGAAAAATGGATCACATTGCTTCATGGAGGTGGTAGTACATAAATACAAATGAGACAGACTGAAAATTAATTTTTTATTACAAAAGAGGGGGAGAAGGACCACCCACAAGTCTTAACACACAAAGGCTCTAGGGAGGATGAAAATGATGAATACCAAGGGAGTCCCCTAAAATAACACATTTAAAAAGAATCAGAAGAGAACCAATGGCATTGTAGATGATGAGAGGATTACCCTAACAACATCCTATAGCTAATTCATACACTGCAAAATTTCCTTCTCTCCAAAAATGCCTCACTGAAGTCTCCTTAGATAATCCCTTCAGACAACACCATACAAGATACAAGAGGTCCCAGGGAGTGAAAATATTCCCCTGAAACATTTTCACCAAAACCTATGAATTATATTCCATATCCTTTACTTGAATATTGAACCTATTTCGTAATTAAAGACCCAAATGGATAGCTCTAACCTCCACCCCCATGGAACTGCCTTGGCCGAAAGAAGCACTGAAGGACAGTATGCCCAACCCCCTGGAATCTCTAATTAAACCCTCTCCTTTCATATACCCGTTCGCACAAGAACCATCCTGATAAAAAAATATTGAATATTTTATTGATAATAAATGATATAATTTCTTCACATTAAGCTAAATAGGATCAATTATGAAATATTTTGGATTAGATCATTCATTTTCAAATTTGATGAAAAATCCAGTTTTACCCTTTTAAAATTCATTGTAGTAGTTAGGGTATAAATATTGTTATGTAAAATATTTTGACTTGAAATTTTGTAAATGTGTTTCTGAATTAATGGGATACAAATTATATTTAGGAAATGGGAGTTAGATAATGCATTTTAGTGGAATAAATGGGCCATGAAGACAAAGTTGGACAGAACCATCCAGATTGGGCACCACTTCACTATTTTGGCCGTAACTTCTTCATCCAAACTTGGATTGAGCCCAAATTTTGAGGGAAGCTTAGGGACATAATTAGAAAGAAATAAACCTTACATAAAGCCAGCCAATTCCCGTTTTTTGGAGGTCAAATATGTAGTGATACTTGGAATAAAATATTTGGACGAGTTTTCATTTCACACTTAAAAAAGTTATGTAACCCTATCCCTCACAAACTCTATTTAAATGAGGTTTTCACTCTTTGGGAGGGTTGGTAGAGGATTTAGAAATTTTTGTAAGAAAGGGTGTTTTTTGTGATCCCCTCACAACTCTTGGAGGAAGTAAGGCCTTGTGAAAACATCTCTTCCAAAAAGGATCTCCTCTCCCACCCCCTCTTTGTGTTTATTTTCTTTCATTTTTGTATCTTGAATTTTTCTTTAATTAATATTCTATGTTCTTCACTTTTATTATTATATTAATCTTCATAATTAGGTTGGAATCAAGAGTGGATGCAAGATTGTGTTCTACCCTTTCAATCCTTCCTCATGCAAAATGTCTCCATGATGACCACACCGCCCATGGAAGAGTAGTTTTCTTAGTGATCGATCTATATTCTACACTCTTCATTTAATTATTTTGAATCATTGAGATACTTTAATTCACTTAATATGATCAATTAATTGAGTTTTTAAATTATAAGAAACTAATCAAGAAATTGAACAATTAACACAAAAACACACGAGGTCGAGATTTTGTGTAAATTGTGAGAGCGCGATCTTAATTGGTAATACAAGAACACACGGGATAAATTTGTAGTGTTCAAATATAATACCTAAACACAATTCATCCTCATTTCCAGAATTTATATGTTCTATAATTAACCATTTACCATAATCTAGCCATATTAAAACAATCAAAGTAGGGTGATGCGATTGCGTGTTCCGAAGCTAGCCTAAGGGTTTAAGTAATTTCATCTTTGTGGTTAAGTTAACTCTCGTAGGGATTGAGGGTTAACAAATTAAAGGATCATAATTAAGTAGATATTGATTTAAATGATAATGATTAATAAGTAAATGAAGAGTTTGAGTTATATTGATTATGCCTTTTAAAATATTTTCTAAAAAACATCTTCTTGTTGCGTCTTTTTAATCGAACTTCATTTCAAAATTAAAAACAAAAAATGCAATCTTCTTCCAGAAAACTTTTTCAAGTTTTATAAACGATAAACACCCCCCCATCCTTTAAAGTAGTGTTTTAATTCTATTATATTTTATTTTTATAATACCTTTAATAATTTGTTTTAATTTACTTCCTCTTTTGAGAGATGACCTGGGTCAGCCACTCTGCCGCACCTAAGTAACCCGAAACCGAACATTATTTGAAAGCGCCCACGATAGCGCCTTTCACATTCACATTCTTTTTTTAGACTATCTAGGGAGGATACCATTTCACCCACCACCCCTACGACATTGGAACAACAACCAACCTATTGAGGAAGCTACATAACATATGAGACATATTTCACCCCCAGAGCAAGGATAAAAACTCCATCACCAGGGATCTCAGCTGAACTTGAAAAAACAATATCAAGTGTCACACCCCAGTTTTGGCTTGGTTTCATACATCCCATAAGGTCCAGAAAACCAAGTTAAAGATGATTCTCTATAGCTTCTTCTCCATGTCATCATGGTCTTATCCATGGAAGCAATTGGAAACTACCTCTTTCAAGGAATTTCCATCACAAATCAGACTAGTACCATGGTTCATACTACCCCAATTGTCTCTCACCCATTCACTCTTTAAGAACATGTGAAAAATATATTTGCAACATGAGCTAACACAACACCATCATCTCAACACCAAAGAGATACCCTTACGCTGAATGTTTTCATCAATTGGAATCACCTGGTTTCACATCCTCCAAACAAGAAAACTCAATTTCAAAGGAATCTCACTACACCATAACTTATCAACCCACACGTACACATGAGAAACATTATTGTTTCCCCAAAAATTGGAAGATATGTGGGTATATATGATATTATAATTATAGAAGAATATTTATTTCCTAAATATCATATATATTCATTATTTATATATCTATTACAATCCAATTTAAATGGTGATTAAAAATAGATTACACCTCTTTGTGGATACGGAAAGTCGTACGTACACATGAGCGATTATTTTTATTTTGTTAGATTAGAAAATGGATGGAATTTGGTTGTACCATAAAATTAATAACATCTCATTATATTTATTATAATGGATTTATTATATTAGAATGGGTACAACACTTTAAGATGATGTAAAAGAAGAAATAAACTTAAAGGACTTGGTAAGGATATTTGCCTCTTCTTTGGTAAAACTCCTTTAAATCTCCACTTAAGGGACGTCATATATGTATTTTGGGGAGACAATCACCTCAAGAACATGAATAATGATTTTTATAATTGTAATTTATAGGGTTTTTTTGATATATTTGTCTCAAGGTGGCATAAATAAGTAAAATAAGGGATGCTCTTTTTATAATTGAGGTGGTCCCAATTTTAGATATTTTTTAAAGGATTAATTTATAATAAAGTTATTATCAAGATAATGTTCATCCAAAAGAAATGTATTATATTATAAGATAGTATGGGGTTAAAATCAATTAATACATTAAAAATTGGATAGGTTTATGTGGTGTTTTAAACCTTATAAATTTTTTACCCCCTTAGTTAACTTATTTTAACATTAACCTTTTAATGTATTTTTTCACTCTTAATGGATTATAATTTTACATATAGGATAACTATTTACTTATATATAAAAAACAAATGAAATTTTAGACCATATCTTATCCCCTTTATCCTCATTCATAATTTTTTTTATTTTTGAATAATTTAATAATATAATATTTTCATAGATTATCATTAAAATATTCATTTAATTTGAAAAAAATACATAAATAAAAGTTTAATTTTAAATATATTTCTTTTAAAATATCATAATATGTCATAAAAATCTATAAAATTTTTGTAAAATTATAACTCATTCAAATTACATCAGTTTTTTGATTTTTATAATTAATTATTTGTACTTTTTTAATTGAATTAATATTTTGTTAGTGTTACATAAGAATTTAAGGTAGTTATATAATTAATAAAAAATAGAAATAAATTTCCATTATATAAATAATTTAATTAATATCAATATATAAATTTTGGTTCATTAATATTTTATTTTTTCACCATGTGGACACATAATATATATTTGAAACATAAGACAATGACACTTTGTAACTTTCTTCACAATAAATGTTATATTGGTCGTTTTTTGGATTAGTTTCTATTAAGAAATCTAGTATTATCCTAAGGATATGAGGGTGTGATAAAATTTATGTAATGAGAATTATGATAAAAAATTATGACTTTATCAGTTGATCTTAACCTTGATTTACCTCACTTACCCTTTATAGCAGTGATAAATTTTACTATTGTTATGATTCACAATGTCTAAAATTAATTGGGATATATTTTCCAAATTTTAACCTATAGATTCAAAATATGGAATAAATTTTATAAAATTGAAAAACTCTATGTTTAATAAATTTATTTTAAAATAAGTGTGGAAAATGTAATGAAACCCATTTTAAGAATTGTACTTTTTAGCATAAAATTTGATTTATTTTTATCATATGCACAATAAAAATATTACATTAATGTTAAAACATTTATTTAATATAAAATACATAAATTTTATTAAATTAATTAAAAAATAGTGATTAATTTAAATTATTATGATAAAAACACATTACATTCATAAAGATAGCTTTTTAGAAAAATAGTTCTTTTCCTTTATAATGATTTTTATTTGTATTCTTAATCAAATTATAACTAATGAATTTATTTAAAAAATTTGTAAACTGTATAAATTTTTAAATTTAGTTATTATTATTTTTAGTTTCAAATTTGACTATTGGGTTATGATAGTACACTATTTTTATGGTTCTTTTAAACTTGGGATTGGATTTATTGAAATCTATCGAAGAGATTAAAGTTATTCAAACATAAATATACTATAAAATATATAGATATTAAAGGTAATTTTTTTAAAATATAATAATTTAAATATAAAACATAATTAATATAATATATTTTTAAAAATAATTTATATAAAATTTAATATTTATACTATAATTTTAAAAATGTATTGAAAATATTTTTTATTTATATTATTATGACCCCCTCTCGATGAAACCCCCTAGTTTGGATATAGGGATATGAGTGACCACTAAATCCCACCTACAATGGATCATAGGTTGGAGACTAGAACATAGAGTGTTTGTTCCAATAATGGGAGGAATTATTCTATTAATTCACCATAATATGTAATAAATCCACCAATCAACTAGATATATATAAAAGAAAGAGATAAAATCTCACAATCCCAACTGAAACTATTTGAAAAAAATTGATATATAACAAAATATAATGCAAGACCAATCTCTTAAGTTCCTCTCCTACTACTCAAAGTGATGTATTCCCCAATATACCTCAAAATATCTATAAAAACGTCACAAGAAGAACAATAGAGGGGTGAACACCAAAGATTACTCACTAGGATAATATCTCAAAGAATAACATCATCCAAGAGAAATAATGATATCATGATAGATATGTTTTTTAACAAATAAGTAAAATAATATGGAAATATGAACAAGTTACTTAAACAATTCAAAATCAATATATATTTATAATCAATCATCAATAACCAATCCACCCAACTATTATACCGAGAAACCTCTGATGTGGGTTAGTCCTCATCCTTATCTACCTTAGCCACCAATGGGTCCTAAAATTTTATCATTAGAAACATTCAATAATCCACCATATCAAGTCACATTAAACATAATTCTAGACTTAGCACAACCTACCATACCCTCTGGTAGGGATTTTTATTTTCTCATTAGAATTAGTTATGCACATGAACACTGAAATCTAATCCATGTCATCACCAAATATTGCATTTCATAGAACTCATAACAATAACAATAATACATAACCTTGTTATAAATTCCAACGATCACATCAAGTAAAATGTAATCCCATATAAGGAATAATAATAAGAACCACGAGTGAGAAAAAAATTCATAATTATGCAAGATAGTGGTCAAAAATAATAATATAAATTATTATATCATTAGATAATGTAATCAAGGAAATACCACGGTCATCAAATAATTTCCCTGAAAATCTATTTCCCACTTCATCAACTATTTTAATTCATCCTTATTTCATTTAAAAATATCTAATAAATTTAATATTTGGATATTCAAACTGTGAAATTATTTTGTATTCAACACATTCACAACGAGAGTATCAAATCAGATTACCAATCTACATAATTCACTTGGAATCAAACCAACCATATAAATAACTTCATTCATAAAAATATTTCCAAATATCCAATTCGCAATCTGGTTCCACTTCATTTATTGTATTAAGATAAGGATTAAACTCTTTTTTTATTGAACTTCAATGTTTATTTAGTAATTTATGATCATTAGAGAAATTGATCCATCAAAAATACTATTTGAATGATAAATATGATACTTCACCCTCATCCCACCATATATAATGAAAATTACATCTAAAAAACCAATTTGGAACCCTTTAAGCCTATATAAAGTATAATATACTAAAATTAAACCCCAAATCCAGTACTATATTTAAATCAACCAGCTCCATGTATATGATCCATCTCAACATAACACAAAAACAACCTTTTCCTATTATAGTGGCTCACTCTACACATCTAATATTATGGAACCTCCAAGATTAAAACACTAAACCACTGCCTCTGAAGGACCCATGAATCCTAATAATTAAATTCAATGATGGTGTAACATCCTGATATTTTTTGAATATATATTATTTTAAATTTATTTAAATTATTGTATATATTGAGTTTTCTAAAATTCACAGGTTAGTATTATATTATACAAAAAACCATATTAATGTTTCATTTCACATAACATCAAGTTTATTTGATAACATATGGTACACTCAAGGTCAGGTCTTACCAAAAAATATTATATTGTTGATATTATAATTTATTATGGAAGTTATCAAATGGTTTTTATATTTCAATGTGTGAATAATACTAACTATATAATGTTTATAGAAGTTTATAAATTGTTTTTACATTCATCCAAAATATTTTATAGGCATAGGATAAGATGAAATCAAGTTTTGCGTATAAGAAATGTATTTTTCTAAAAAACCATTTTACCACCTTTTAATGGAAGATATATTTTTTAAAAAAACTTATAAATTTTATAAATTTTATTTTAAAAAATAAACATATTTTTTGAAAGTGTAAAATCAAAATTTACTTTGGGTGAATTTTTTGTAATTTCTATGATGTTTCAATTTTTGATTAATAGTGAAAAACTCCTGAAATATAATTCAAAATTGTTTTTTCATCTAATTTATATTTTAAATTTGTTTTAAAGAATAATTAGTTCAATTATAAATAAATAAATACAAATTAGGTAAATTTATTCAATTTCACATTGAAATTTGATACAAATTCATTTCAAACATTTGAACATTTCTCTATAAAAACCTGCTAAATCACAACATCTCTGGGGTTAATTCTAAAATAATTTTATACACGTCAATAAATTGAATTTGAAAAAATGGATATTATTATTCAGAATTAGTATTGAATTTTTGGTATAATAAGATAAAATTTATTTTCTGACTGAAATGATTACTGATAATACATAAAATTAATTATATTGTTTAAGGTATAAACAAGAATACTTAATGACTAGACATACAATATAAAGTCTATAAATGACCTAAAAGTTTTCCAACACCACTTTTCTTTAAATATTTCTAACCTCAACACCTTATGATATATAATTATTAGTTATTGGGATATTATTCCACAAAATTGGCTAGTATAATATGTTAAGTAAGAACAAGACAAAAAAGTAACCTCCCTTGCCTTTAACACTTATAATGCTTTGGAGTTGGGAATAGGATACAGAGTTATGGTTCTAAATATTATTTTAAAAGATAAATATGTTATTTTTTAAAATAAATTCTATTTAGTTTTTATAGATCATATAATTATATTATGTTATCTAGAAATTCCAACACATGTATTATTTAGTTAACAATTAAATAAAATAAATTATGTTTATTTACATGATTTAAAATTACTAAAAAACTTATATTATACCAAGTGATTTTCAAGTGTTAATAAATATAAAATATGGTCCATTAATGAGACAATTTATTTTTTATAATGAACATATTTACCCACAAATAGTAAAAAAATTGTAATCACATTTATGGTTAAAGCCGTGTTTTTTCACATTACATGTGTTTCTATTAAAATTAATTTACAAAACCTGTGTTTTTTTTATTTTATAAATTAAATATAATATTTTATAATAATTTTTTATAAATTTTATAATAATTATCACTTTAATTTTTTCTTAATTGATTATTTACATGTGTTAGAAAACTAGCTACCTAAATAAAAAACAAAATGAAAAAATATGGACACTTAATGACTAAGAAAAAAAATGATAAATATTCATTAATATTTTTATGGTGTGAGTTTGGATCTACCATAATTCTATTTTAATCAATTATTTTTCATTTTTTAAGAACATTAGTTTAGGGATACCTCCCAATAGTGTTTACTTTTTTATATTTACAAAAAACACCAATCCTCCTCCACTATATAAGGCAATCCCTATTATCATCTCTTGAAACCTATAAAGATTTTTGTATTATAAAAAACAATAAAAATAAAATTAAAACATCCCTATTCTAATATATAACCCTCACTTTTGGTAGAATACAAGCCAATCATTTCCATAGGTTAAAACCAAAATGAGTTACCTGAAGAAGTTTTAACATTCTTCAACAACCACTTTTGCATTATTTTTTTATCCACTCATTCAATTATTATTATTCCATTAATATATGATAAAATAAATATCCTCAATATACTGATATTATTTTATTTTAATGGTTTAAACTACACCTATAGACACTTCCATAAAATGGGTTTTTAAATTATCGTTCATGTGTGTGGGGACTACCGCCTCATGAAACAGTATTGTTTGTTTTTTCATTACAACATTTTATTTTTGGGAATTATGATGGAAATAATTTTTTTATATATATAAGATATTTATAATTTATTCATACTTATGGATATATTATAAAACATATACCTTCATTATTTCCATTTTATGGGAATATGATAAACATCATTTGTGGATGTGTAAACTAATGCCTCCTCAAAGAGATATGATTTATTCATGCATTAAATAGAATATATTAATGATAAGTTTAAAAAAATATTTGATATACATAACATATATATTATATTCATGAAATATTCAAATTTCATTTAATATAATATTTTATTTTTTATTACAATTTCACAAACTGAAAAAATGATAACGTCGCCCATGGACGTGTGGACTACAACCTCACCAAAGAGATGTGATTCATTTTAAATAAAAATAATTATATGTATAATTATATGTGATTAAATAATATGGTATTTAATATATTATTATCATTATTTAATGATAAATTTTACTTACCAACATTCCATAATGATCATTGAATAATGGGAGCATTACCCACGCATACATATGACCTACCATCTCCATGATTGAAATGTTGGTTAATTTTTAATAACCATATTTTATAATGGGTTTTAAAATTATAATTGATGATTAAATATGATAATTTTTTATTATTATTATTTATTTATTTATTTAAATAATGTACTCTTTGACTTTAGTCGACCTAGAAAAGTCATTTTTATGTATAAACCCAATATGGTCAAAACATCTGATTTAAACTTAATTGAGTAAGTAATTGTATAAAAAATTATTATAAGTTAAATAGAATTATAAATAAACTTGAAAAAGTATATCAGGAATTTAAATAATTAACATAAGTTTATTATTCAGGAAGATAAATACACACATGTCAATTCGGACACAATGTAAGGGATTTTATCTTAATATCCATTCATTGATCCATATAGTGATGTTATCAACCATTATCCATTTATGAGGTGTATATACATCTAAATTGATATATAATATCATGAATTTATTTATTATAATCTTATTAATAAATTTTCATTAAATTTTATTCTTCTATAGGTTTAATTATTCCATTATTTTTATATGGTATGGAACACTTTGATTCAAAAATCTATTTTAAAATGTTTAAAGATTTAATTTCATAATATATTCCTCCAGGAAAAAATTCATGATATTATTTTATTTTTTTAGTTATTTGGATATAAAATAATTATAAAGTATATTTATTTCTATTTTATATTTCATTCAAATGATTCAAAAGAAATATTTTTACATGATTTAAATGGAACATTTTGACAAACGACAAATAAAATGTTATATTTTTAAAGTATAGGGACAAAAACATTCCATGTTGTCTATAATTTTATTTGTTTTATAGATTCCATTTTCTGAATGCATTTTTTCTTAAATGATTATTCATATTTCCATTTTTTGTTTTTTGGTATTGAAAATGGGTTTTCATGGAAAATTGTGTTTTGGTATTGAAAAATTGTTTTTAAAATATATGGGTATTTTTATCTGAAAGTGTTTTTTATATGGGCATAAAAATATTTTTTCAAATAAATTTATGATGAAAGTTTTTTATTAATTATATAATAGTTTTTAATTATATGAATTGGTTGATCCCATTACACCTTATATGTAATGTGGTATAGATAGCGCTAGGTGATCCAGTTATAGCTTATAAGTGGGGTGGAATAGACACCGTCGGGTGAGTCCATTAAAACTTATACATGGGGTGGAAAAGATAGCACTGGGTGAGCTCGTTATATATTTAATTATGGTTGGATATATGATATTCCTCTAATTAATTGGGAATGGAATTTGACCTTATGGTAATTCAATTTTTTAGAGTGAAATGTTAGGAAGTCATTCGTATAACTATTACAATTAAAAGGATTATGAAAGGGTTTAATGAATATGAAGCTCTAATTAACCAAAAGAGATTTAAATTTATTTCTATAGTATTTAATGATGGGTCCTTATTATTGGTATCATAGGAAAGGATTAGAAAAAAATTATAGGTTATGATAGTGTAAATAGAATGAACTTAAAATATTTTACTTTTTGGTAAAGTTGAAATTATAATTAACTTTAAGATTTCAATGTTTATTCATTTAAATATTTTTTGTTAAAAATGGTTTTCCACACAAGAAATTAGAAAGCTGTAGTGGGAAGGAATCGAGAGGAAAAAAATCCTTCAAAAACAATATCCTGAGACGGTTGGAATCAGAATAGAACAATTTGTTGTAGTGATAGCTTAGTTACCAAAATCTATTAATGTTGGTTCTATACATTCTATAGAGGAACCCAATATACTATGTAGTAACTTTTCCATTGTGTAGAATTTTATTTTAAGGCATCCCCCATCATTCAATGGATCATATAAACCAGTGGTGGTTGAAGGATGGATCAATTCGTTGGAGAAGATATTTTAAGTCATGGGGTGATCAAAATTTCAAAAGTTAACCCTCTAAATTTATCATTTTGATGGTTAATATAATCTAAGGTTATCTTTGGTTAAGACTAATTTTGAGAAAGATGATATTTATTACATGGAATGAGAAAATTTAAGAATCTATTCCTTGAGAAATATTTCCCTAATTTTTTTCTGATTAAGAATGAGAAACAATTCTTTTAATTAAATAAAAATGATGATGATTTACTGGCCTCATATGAAGCATACATAAAAATATTAGAAAATTATGTTCTATATTTTATATGAGACATTGATATTAAAATTAATATATTTTACTCCATATTGAAACCAAGTCTATAAAGATATTCAGCTTCTCAATAATTTAAATTTTATGAGAATGTTGTTCATTATGAAGAGAATGTTGAGATAAAGTTTTTTGACAATTATGTTCCACGAGACGACTACTATAATAAATATTCAATGTGGTATGAAATTGAGAAATAACCCACTAAGAATAATATAGTTAAGCCCCAATCATGTTCTAAGTGATGAAAAATACATTTTGGTTAATTTTTTATAGGATCTTGAAAGTGTTATCAGTTTGGTATGTTTGTTCACAAGGTTCATGACTTCAAGGAAAAGAGTCTAGAACAATTTAATAATGAGATAACACATGGCCATTAAATAGTAAGAATATTTAGATAAAATTATATGAGACATTGTTTTAATTTGTTTCAAAAAATACCTAGTTAAGGTGAAAATCATCATGATCATAAATAAACAGTTGGGAGAAAACAAATTTCTATTACTTAATCTTATACTAATACATCTAGTGAAGTGATGAAATCTACAAGGATGGTGGTATTCATAAATTCTTAACCATAAATTAAATGTTATAGAAAATCCTTCTGAGGGTTTAAGTGATGTGTCCATACTGTGATTAATGAATTTTGGGGGGATATTTATTTGGTTTTATATTAATGTAAGGCTTTAGTTTGATGATGATTATGCCTTTAATTTTCGACATATGTTTTTGGGTATTAGTAACCTTAAGATTTTATATGATATTTGATGATTAATGTTAATTTAATAGATGTTCATAAAATTTATGGAAATGTTGTGAGAATAAAATTTTTCTTGTAGAAATATATCAACTATGTATATTTCATTATATTTTTAGACAATAATATAATTCTTGAACTTTAGGAATATAATATTTTAAACAATGATTTTTTCAAAATTCAACCCATTGTTTTCTTAATGATTTAACATAGATTATAAGGTATATAAATGACCCAAAAATTTTCCAAAACCAATTTAATTAACATATTTCTACCATCCCCACATCATTCTTAATTTATTTGATTTATTAGGGTACAATTCGATGAATATGGCATATATAATAATTTGTGTGTGAAAAAACAAAAAACATTTTTCGCCATTAACAATTATAAATATTAGGTGCATGGAATAAGATAAATAAGTTTAGATATAAATATTATTTTATCGAATAAATGACTTATTTTGATTATAATAATTTATATTTAATTTTTAAATATGATATAATTACATTAAATTCATAATAAATGCCAACGTATCGATCATTTATTTAATAGTTAAATAAAAAAATGATATTTTATTAAATGATTTAAAGTAACTAAAAGAATTATATTTTTAAAATTTATTTGATTGTGTTAATATATTTAAAATATGTTCCATTAGTATTTCTATTTATCTTTTATAATGATCATATTGACCCATAAATATTATAACGAATTTTAGCAGAAATATGGTTAAAGTAGTTTTTTTTTCTTATGATATGAGTTTATGTAAAAATTAATTTCCAACACATAAGGGATTTTTATTTTGTGAATTATAATTAATATTTTCGAAATAGTGGATCTAAATTTTCTAATAATTATAACTTTAATTTAGTGTTAATTTTTTAATTAAGTATTTTAGAAAACTAACTACTTAAAAACCAAAAGGAAACAAAATAAGAAAACATAAACTCTATGGAAAAAATGAGAAAAAATCAATTTTTTTATATTTTGATTGTTTCTTTACCATAAATCCAATTTAATCCATTATTCTTTATTTTATAATCACATTATATAAGGGATACCTCCCAATAGTGTTTACCTTTTGGTATTCACGACAATGCCACTCCTCCACTATAGAAAGTCATTCAATATTACCCACAATTCACACCTATAATGCATTTTGGATCATCCAAACCCAGCCCAAATCTAATCCTATTATTTTTAATATCATTATAGAATACTAAATTTGAGAATAATGATAACCAATTAAGTCATTAGGTTAAATCTAAAAGGATTTTCCCGATGAATATGTAACATTCTTTAACGAGCACTTCTATTTTATTTCTTTCTCCACTCATTCAATTTTTATTATTACATGATTATATAATGAAATAAATATACTATATATACTTATATGTTGTTATTATATGTTTTTTACCTATAAATACAAATACTTCCATCATATGGGTAATAAAATTACCATTCATGTGTATGGAATACTACTGCCTCACGAAACGATGTCGTTCATTTTTCCATTACCACTTATTATGTTTGGGAATTATGATGGAAATAATAGTTTTATATTATGTATATGATATTTATAATTTCTAAATTATTATTTAATCTTTATATAACACATAACATCATTCTTTCTATTTAGTGGGAATATGATAAATCACTTGTGGATGTGTGAACTACCATATCCTCAAAGCGATATGATTATTTCATGTATTACATGGAATGTATTAAGGGTGTGTTTAAAAAATTATGTGAAATATATAACATGTATATGATATTCATGGAATGAGTACCATTATTTAAATAAAATATATCATTTTCTTTATTACTTTTTCACAGACTAAAAAAGTGATAACTTCGTTCATGGATGTGTGGATTACCACCTCCTTGGAAAGATGTAATTCCAATTATATCACAATAATTAAATATATAAGTATATATAATTAAATAAAATTTTATTTAAGTCTTAATTATCATTATTTAAATATAAATCTTACTTACCACCTTTCTATAATGATCATTGAAAAATGGGAATGTCACTCATGCGTACATATGACCTACCACCTCCACAATTGTAACTTTGGTTCATTTTTCATAACCATATTTCATGATGGGTTTTAATAGTATAATAGATTTATGAATATGATAATTATATTATTATTATTATTATTTATGTGTTTAAATAATTGTAACTTTGAGCTTATTTGACCTATTGATGTCATTTTTGATACATAAATCAAATATGGTCAAAACATCCAACTTAAACATAATTTATTAAGTAATTGAATGAGACATTGTAATAAGTGAAATAAAATTAATAATAAAATTTAACATGTTTCTCAAAAAAATTAAATAATTTTCATACATTTATTTTTTAGGAAGATAATGACACATATGAAAATTCGGACCCAAAGTAAGGTATTTCGTCTCAATCTCATTTCATTAAAGAATATATTGATGTTATGAATCATTATTCTTTAATAAGGTGTATATAAATAACCTTTCAATTATCATATCATGAATTTATTTATTCTAATTGTATTTAAATGATTCATTAAATTTTATTCATTCTTGGTACATATGATTCAATTATTTCAAAGTTGTATGGGACACTTTGATTTAAACATCCCTTTTAAAATACTTAAATATTTTATTTAAAAATGTTTTCCTCCATTTCAATATTCTTGATAATATTTTATTTATATATTTATATTGATATAAAATTATTATAAATGAAATATATTTATATATTAATTTTATTCAATTTTTTTAGAAGAAATATTTATATGTCTTTTAAATTGAACATTTTGACAAAAGACAAATAGAATGCCATATTTTTAAATTATAGAGACAAGGTAATTTCACGTCGTAATGAATTTTATATAATTTCTATATTTCATTTCATGATTAAATGTTTTATTAAATGAAAAAACGTCTTTCCTTTTATGGTTTATTTATGTATTTGAAATCTTTTTTCATAGAAAATCATGTTTTGATATTGAAAATGGGATTTTAAAAGAGTAGGGTATTTTTATTTGAATGTATTTTTAATATGAGTTTAACTAGATTTTATAAGAGGTATTTATGATGAAATGGATTTATTAATGATATGGTACATGATAAGTATATGAAACGAGTGATCCAGTTATAACCTATATGTGGGGTGTCCTAGATAGCATCATGTGATCCAATTACACCTTATACGTGGGGTGCCCTAGATAGCACATGGAGATACCGTTATATCTTATAGATGAGGTGACCCATATATATCAAGTTTACACCGTTATATATTAATTTATGTGTGGGTTAGTGATATACATCTGATTCATTGGGTATAAAAGTCAACTATATGATTATTTTATTTATAATAGTGAATTTTTTGGATATTGGATGTATGACTATTCCAATTAAATTGGTTTTTAAAGGGATTAATGAATATGATTCTTTAACACACCAAAAGAGGTTTAATTTTATTTCAATTGGATTTAATAGTTTTATTTTAAAAAATAATAATTTGGTGGTTTTTTATTTCAAATGATCAAAAAAATTAAGATAAAGGTAAATATTATATGAGTTTCCGTGTTTTTACTAGGCTAATATTTTTCTTTCTTTTTATTTCCCTAAATGAGATTTTTTTCTCAACACATGTTTTTAAAATATTTTCCCGTGGTTTAATGAATGAAAATGGAATGGAATAATTAAATTTTAATTTAATTTAGATTTTATATGAATATAATTCATGTTTTATTTTAAAAATTTATATTATGTGAAAAAATAGATACTGGTCGGAAGTTTCCACATTGTATTTTGTAGATTTATTATGTTTGAGTTATGGCCCAATTATCTAAAACTCTTAACCTGAAAAGAACATAAATGTGAGAGAAAGTAAAATTCTTATCATAACTCAAGATTATGTAATGATTAATTTGGTGTCCATATAGATTAGGGATCAAATAACTGTAAGGAAAAATTATAATTTAGTGTCCAACTTAATGATAATTTCAACAAAATTACCTCACTAACCCATGCTATAATCTATCCCTAACTAATATAGATGGAAATAAAATAAAGGACTAGTATCTAATTCTAATAAAACCCTAATCACTACCACGAGTAAATTTAATATAAGGTGACAATCTCCCAATAGACTTTGAAATTACCTCTACATTATAAATACCCAAATTTTATATGTGAATTTGTATTCATATAGTTAGTATTCATATTATATTTCCTTCCATTCAAATTACAATTATCAAGGTGATTAAATTTTAATTAATTCAATTTCAAATTTATAAGTTCAAACATATTTATTTATTCCAAATATATTCCTTCACAATTCTATTAATAACAATTTAGGATCATAGTCAATTATAAATTACCTATTTCTATTCTAAATAAGGTAAAAAATGCAGAAGTAGGTTGAAATACCAACCCTACCACTCTATATTCTTATTTCCATTCATGTATGCCTTCAATATTATTCCATGAAATATAAATATAAAAATATAAGTGTAATGATAGTGTAATGATAGTGTAATATTTTAAATAAAGGGAAAATTCATATACCGAACTTTATAATAGATCATAAGAATTGAAATTGAGAAATCACCCCATACCTCCTTCCACACGACAAAACAAACTTCAACTAGCTTGATAGAATGGATTTTTAAGAGTAATAATGGAATTTTTATAATGAACCCTTCCCAAAGGATGAATTAGGGTTTGATAGATAAGTTTTATAGTAGAAAACAAATCTTAAACACACCCCCTGAACCAAACTACATCCAGTGAACTCATGGAGAACATAAATATTTACTGTGTTTAAATAAAATTATATTGTGTGTTATTTTCTGATATTAAATTTCATAAGAAAAATAATATTTTATATGATTAAATATGTGCGTTTTAAAAAAATTAATAATGGATTCTATAACCCCTCAAGCAAAGGATCTAATAATAAAAATGGAAGGACAATGATTCTAGTCATTCTATTCAAGATGGGTAGTAATAAAAGGGTTCAGGGTCCAGAAAGGGTAACCTAGATGAATCCATATCTTATAAATCATAAATTATTTAAAAATATATGTGAAATATAGAAACTCATACCTAAATAATCCAATAAATTCCATATTTAGAGGACTGAATATGAGAACCAATAAATTTGAATAAAGATTCATTAAAACTTTATCATATCCATAACCATATTCAATAAAAAGGTAGAAAAAATAACATATGTTACATCCATAAAATCTTAATTAGAACATCTGGGATATATTTCAAAATATTAGTGCAAACTTTTCTCAATTAATAAATAATCAACCTCCAAAAGGTGAGGGCTAAGACCAGAGAAGAGGGATTGAATGGTGTCCAAAAATTTACATTAATTTTTTTAAGGGTCTAGTGAAATTGTGTCTAATGAATAATATTTCATGAATCCATAATATTTATAACTATTTTGAAAAGGATTATTCTGTCACTTCTAGTGGTAGGTCGACACCACTATACCTTGGTTATTCTACAAATCCACAAAAAAAACCTGTTATGCTACATCACAATAGTCCTCATCAAAATACCCACAAAAACCATGATTAATATCTATCCTAGATCCTAAAATCATAGGGTAAGGATATTTAATAACCTAGGAAACATGCCTCAGTATTCCCCCAATCATTAGTGATAAGGACCTGAACATCATGTTCCAGAGTGAAAACCAAATACTCCATACCATAATGTCTCCCACAAGAAAATAAAAAATCATTAACACTATGACCATTCCATAGTTGTATCCCCATAGTGTAAGAACCGCTGAAATTGTTGATGGAATGAAATAATAATTTAGGGTTATTTGGTCACAGTATCAAAAAACACACTATAACCATGGTTTCAGAACAACCTTACATGATTTCAAAGAGAAACCACAGTACAGGAATCCTTACAGTGGAAGAAAAAAATTACTCTTATATACCTTTACAAAACTACTCGAATAATCCATATCAAGATTCCAAATCATTATATTGTACAATATCCAATCATATAGTGAAACTCTCACTAGAAAAATTATTTAATTAACTTTATATTTCCATCCTTGAACAACCACTTGACTCCTCCTCAATACTACAAAGTCAAAAAGAACAAAGCTATGGATTAAAAAAATTAGTCTCTTACATTAGATACCTCTTTAAAAATTATTATATTTTCTAATTACAACAAAAACTTGAGAATTGAGGTAAATATATTAATAAATTATTTTTGAAACCCAAACATTCATATTAACAACAACACAAATGATCCACACACTGATAATCCAAATGAAACTAGTAATATAAAATATCAAATAGAAAAACATAAGGCAAAAAACTCTCGAATTTGATGTAGTTAGAGACAACATTATCTTAATAGATACTTCACCTCCTATCCCATAACTAACTACCCATAATAGATAATGAGTCATATTGAATCTTAGAGAAATCATATTAATGATAACCTAAAGAATTACAATGAAAATAGTTCAAATATCCCAAAACCAAAAATATTGAGCAACTAAATCATATAGATAGAAACCATTATATAAAAATATAGTATCATGTCACTATTGGCTTCCATAGAGATTGATATCTATAACTTGGAACATTCATATCAACATCTCCTAAAACTTAGGAAGGGTCTTCATTAAAACCTTCTCTTATAGAGAGGATTATCGTTATGACCTTTCTATGAACTCTCATGTCGTCCCATGAAAATGTATAGATGTTCCAAATGGATAACTAAATCTATATTTTGAAATATAACATAAAACAATACACATATTCAACTTTACTAGTTATGAATTGAATAAAATCACCAACCAGGTCCATAAATTAATTCCCAAACTCACACACACTATAAAAATTATTATGGATCTATTTAAGCAGTTTTATGTAGATATATATCTGTTTATAAGAAATAAAATCCTTTAATATTTATTTAATCTTCTTACAAGGCATACCAATTGAGGTTGTACCCATTATCTCCCATTTATATTTAACAGCCTTCTAAAAAATCCAATACCTAGAGTATCTCCAAATCAATCTGAAGTCCTCACCAATTCAAATTAAACATTAATCTACTCAAACCACTCATCATTTTCCTAGCTATAATCCCTAGAGTAGAACTTTAGAATACTCTAACATTGAAAATTCAACAAAGATTCATTCTATGTTTCCACTACTTCCATCTCATTTACTATGTTTCATGGATTTCATGATTCCATGTCTTCATATCAATATAAAATAATTATGTTATCATGCTTAACATGAATAAAAAAATACCACAAATAATATCATATCATTTTTCAAAACACATCAACAGGACAAGTACACCCACTTATCTCATCCACACTAAAACCATATCATTATAACAAGTAGGAAACACATGAAATACCAGCTCTCTACCTATTCCAACCATCCTAATGCCATAAACAACACATTTTATCAAAAATAATTTTTTTTCTATCCCAACATCATTACATTCACCACATATAATCACATAAAATCATATCACATATAATAATAACAATATCACAATATTCTATTCCAGGAAACACTAAAAAGGTATAAAAAATAAATCATTATATTATTCAATCATGTAGCCTAATAGAAACTCATAATTAGTTCGTAACCAAATAGGTGAATGATTGTTATCCCAACACATAATATTCAACAATCATTAGAAGAAAAATTCCTAAATGGTATATGGGTAATATTCATATTCATCTTCTCTTATAATGAGAGGGTTATAGAAAATTAATCATATTATTGTGTTAATTACAACATAACATACTTCCTAAACTCACAAATGGTATATAAATGCTTTTATTTCATAATTTTTACTTAATCAGTTAATAACATGGTTGTTGAATTGCATAGTAAAATATAGATGATTTTTTAAGCACATCATTCTTAATTAAGGAATAAATAAAAATTCATAAGAAATATATCATTGAAATCCTGCATCAATTATATAATTTTCAACCTCATGCATGTTTTCTAGTTTAATAATATAATATATAACAAATTACTTCTCACTATAATCATGAAAAATTAAATTATCCTATGAAGAAAATGTTATAGTCATGTGTAAAAATATTTCATTAAATTATATAGGATGAATAAAAAAATCATTACTCTATATTTCATTGTAGATAAATTAACTCATACATGAATGATGTATTCAAATAAAATAATCTTCAAAAACTATATGTTCAACTTAAAAAATGAAAAAAAATCATGTTATGAAGTATTATAATTTGAAACATGATTTTGAAAAATTTTATTCAAAACATTTTACCTTGATTGAAATATAATCAATATGGTAAAGTTTAATCAATAAGGTTTCTAGATTATTAATCCTTATAGTGAAAAAATTTAGCATGATTATTCCATTAATGTAAAATATTCCACTAATTAAGAGCATGATCCTAAAAATTCATTATTCGAAGAGAATATATCATCTAGTTATGAATAAACATGGAATATTAAGGGAAGAAAATACTATGACATATCCTATGTTTTCAAGAAGGAAGGATTTAATCTATCATGTATCACTTTATTAAAATTCATGATACATAGTTATAAGGAATGCATCATATAGTCATAGGTGAGAATAAAAAAACAAACTAATCATACCCCTAAATCAAAAAAAAATTACTCAAAGTGAAACCTATGGGAATGATATTTGAAATCAGCCAATATTTTATACCACATAATTTGTAAATATATTCCTAAGAAAGCTTAAAAAAATATAAGGTCAATGATTCAGATCATAGGGGATCCTAAATACCTATTTCATAGGTATTCTATTTTACCTACATAACTATTTGGTTTAGATGACAGAATTTTCATACCAACCCTAGGAAATCCTACCATGTTCTCCATCATATCACATAATATAAATATTTGAATCAACGCCTTCAAGACCCTCCCCCATATAAACCATTACTATTCCAGAAAAGGAGATGAGAGTGACCCTCGAATCCAACCTCCCATAGGCCATGGGTTGGTGACTAGAACCAAGGGTATTTTTTATAATTGTGAGAGGTTTTTTCATCTTAATTCCTAGGAAAAATGTAATCAGTTCACCAATAAACACTGTAAATATAAATTAAACAGTTAAAAATTCCCAATATCAACTACAATTACATGTTTAAAAATCTAATACAACCAAATATAATGCATAACTAGGATCCTAAGATCTACTCCCACTACTTGAATTGCATGATTACCCAACCATCCAATAAATATACTAAAAACAGATCTGGGAAAAAAATATAGGGTAGAGAACCTTTGGAGTAATTAGAAAGATCTTATCTCAATGAATAATAATATACAAGAAGAATTTATATCTTGGTATAAATATGTTTGGGAAAAACTAGCTGAGATATATTGGAACAATAATTTTTTCATCAAACTAGTCATAATTAATAGAGATATATCATATCTCCATCACATCCAATTTACTCAAATGATATACTAAGCCACAACTGATAGGGTTGGGCCTCAAACTCTCATACACTATCCTACTATACAACCCAAACTTCTCTTGCTGTTATGAGTTAATCAGCCCACCATATCAATTCACCTATGATGTGGGTTAGGCCTCATACTGACCTTCTCCAGTCTTTAGTTGGGCCCAATAGTCACTCATAGGTGTCAGTCAGTCACAATCACATCAAAATGAAAACCATATATCCATAACAACTTGTAACCCATGTATCCTAGCACAATCACAACATGACATAACCATGTTACATGTTCCCAAAATCATTTCATATCAAATGTAAACCTAAACAAAGAATAATAATCTAAACCATGATTGGGGAGTTTTTATTATCCCAGAAAGATAATGTTCAAAGAAACAAATATATATCTATTTATCAAAAGATAACATAATCAAGGAAATACCATCATTATCATGTAATTTATCTTCTTATACATTTACCCATTACATTTTTTTAAATTATTCATGTTATTATATAAAAGTCTATAAGAAGTAAAAAATTATGATATCCCAATTTCTGGATTATTTATCATTCCTCTCATTTAAAAATATCACCACAAAATGGATTAGAAATCAATTTCGATAATTAAAAATCAAAACAACCATATAGATAATTCCATTCATAATCATATTTCCAGTATTAAAAATAATTTTTAGGTTTACCTTAATTTATAGACTTAATATAAGGATTAAATGATTCCAGTTATTGAACATATATGGTTTTTAGTTATTTATGTTTTTTATCTTAATTTATCTATTAGAAGATATATTTTGATAACTATATCTCATAATTTTACATCATCTCACCATGTTTATGGTAACCCCTATCCAAGCCTATATAAATAAACCCTCTAATGTTGTATAACCTATAAAATACTAAAAGGAATAATTTACTCATTTTATTTATATAGACCAATGAAATCATAGTACATAATCCCTCTTATCACCACACCAACACATCCCCTTAATATGATTTTTTTCTCTATACTTACCTTAATGAAAAACACCATCATAGAAGGAAATACTAAAACACCTTCTATAAAGAAAACCTAATTCCTTAATATATGGCTTAAGATTGAATGAATCACTATAAGGTATGTAAAACATAGAAATAAACCAAATATAATGATCAAAAACATTTCATCACTAACCATAGTTATAATCCTTCCTTTTATAGTACATATATTTAGAAAATATAGGAAAATAATCTAATTATAGATCAACTGTGAACTATACTAAATAAAATGGATTACAAGGACACAAGAACTCAACTATCATCGATAAAACACTGAAACTATAAACACTAAAATTATAAACATAAATTAAATTTCATATTAGTTAACATTAAATCCATATTACCTTCCAGTAAAATCCCACTCTCAAGATACATAGAATATCATTAATTTAATTCTAGGTTTTCATGCTCAATACATTTTCAATATACGATATATATATTCTAGAAAGAATTAATACATAAATATACAATAGAATAATAAAAATGGAACCTACCAGTTTATCATATCAATCATGGAAAAAATAGATGTTATTCAATATACATTCCTATAGCATCCTGCCTTTTTATAACATAAACATTCATTACATTACACAAAACTGAGGATCTTTAAGGTTTAGTGTCCTAGAAACCAGGAACATAATACATGAAAACAACATAAAACATTCTTCTTAAACACTTGAAAGGATTCTCCTTAAGTTCATCCTAGGTTCATTACTGCATCTCATAACCTGGGGACATACATCAAAAGAAAGGGTGAGCAGAAGGCCCAGTAAGGGAACAAGAGAAACATTTAACATGTGAACTTGAGATACATCAACTATGTCATGGAAAAGAACTTTAAGGCATGAGAAAGAAATCATGTGGCATATCATAATAAAAATAAAATTTTTCATAACTTTAAGATTTGGATACATCATTTAACATATAAAATCATGAACATATCACCAAGGTCCATCCCCAAGGTGTCATATGAAAATTACCAAGGTTATTCACCAAGATATCATGAAAATTGTAATCTCTAGTGGTTACATCATTACCCAATGCATTGGAGCGCTATCAGGGCGCACCCTTAAATTTTCCTTTATTATCATGTGAGCCACATATATCATCATAAATCATTTCATAAACAACCCATATTGAATAAAATAAATGGGTTTCATTTCATAATCATAATGTTTTAAAAACTGCTTTAAAGACATGATCTTTATGTCACTTTAAACCCACGGAAAAGGAAAGAGGGTCTCATGTATGTAAATCCCAGAATTTAAAATAGAAAATTTTGGTATATATGTGAATACACCTTTAGAAGAAAAATCATTGAGTATTCACTTAAAAAAATAAATGAATTTGAGAATAAGAGAGAGACATTTTGAGACGGAAATTCTGCAGCATAACGGCTATGTTACGAGGTTTTAGAAAACATTGAAAAGAGAGGGTACATGGGTCAAACACTCATAAATGACCCATAAAACAGTATAGGGGTAGAATATAAAGGATTTTAGAACATGGTAATGAAATATGAAAGATATACCATATGAAATTAAGAACATGAAAGGAAGACAAAAAAAAGATTTCTCTTATGAAAATTCGGCAGCCCAACGGCATCACTTAAACTTCAACAAAAATGAATTGATGAGATCAAATAGGGTCTCTCATAATATGAACATAAAAGATCATTATGATAGATATAGATATCATACCCCAACATAATACAAAAGGAACTTCAAATACTTGACATGAAAGTAGATCTTTGAAGAATGAGAAAGGCAAACGAATCCCTTAAAAATTCGGCAGCCTAACGGCGTCACTTAAACTTCAACCAAAAATGAATTGACAAGATAAAAATAGGGTCTCTCATCATATGAACATAAGGTTTCAGTATGATAGATATAGAGATCATACCCCAACATAATAAAAAGGAACTTGAAAGACTTGACATGAAAATAGATCTTGAAAACGAGAAGGGTGAAAGAATCCCTTAAAAATTTCGGCAGCCTAACGGCGCCACTTAAACTTTCATAAAATGAAAAGATGAGAGTAAGAGGGGGTCTCTCATCATATGAACATAAAAAGGACAGTATAATGAATATAAAATAACATCCTTCAACATAAGAACATGGATCAAAAAAGGAATGACATAAAAGATATTACTTGAAAAGAAAGAGAGAGGTCGGATCCCTTACCTTAAAACGTAACTCTTAAAACTCAAAGGTTTGGACCTTGAGGGCTTGGGGGCACCTTGGGGGGACTCCTTGGGAGGTAAGGAGACTATAACTTCGTTGAGAATGATTTTGGAGTCCAAAATATGAGAGAATGGCTTGGTATTTATAGGTAAAGTGAGGGGACAAGGCATTAATGGCCAAGGGACACCTCATAAGTGGGTTTCTCAAAACCATGTGCTCTCCCAAGATATTTCCCATGAAGTTAGGCCACATGGGGCCCCCAATACAATAATTCATCACCTTTGGTCGGCTAACCCATAAAATATCTCATGCCATCATCATCACACAGTTATGATGTCATTAAACATATCGAAACCCTAAAACTGTATTTTTACTATTCACTAAAAATTCAACTTTCTCAGAAAAATCCCAAAATTTCACCTTAACCAAATATCGATGCTCTGATTACAAAAATGAACTCCATTTTATAAAAATAATTTTCTAAATATTTTTAATTTAATTTTTAAATAAATACACTATTCACCGAAAATTCATTTTTTCAGAAAAATCCCTAAAAATTACCATAACATAATATCGATGCTCTGAGTTCAAAAATGAAATCCATTTTATAAAAATAATTTTCTAAATATTTTTAATTAAACTTTTAATTAAAAAACACTATTCACCCGAAAAAACTAATATTTGAATAATAAAATATGAAACCGTTATTTAACCATTTTATTAAATCACATTACTTAATCAAGGTGCCTAGATTATTTTGATACTTTCTTTAAGTGAGATTACTAATCCATTTGGTCACAGTACTAATCCTAAACATAAAATCACTATTCATAATTTACTATTCATCAAAAATTAAGTTGATCTTATTAGACTCTAAATTTCACACTGAACATAATTGTAGACGACCATTTTTCGAAAATCATTACACATTTTTAATTATTTAAGGTTTACATAAACATTTTTAAAATATCCTTTTTCTAAAATTCATCAAAAATATGCATACTATATTTATCTGTTCATTTGAAAATTCATAAACTTCATCATAAGAATAAATCAAAATTTTTATTTAAAACAAAGCATTATGCAAGGAAGTTACGGTCTCCTTACATAGCCCCTTATCACACCAGTATAGGACCTAAGTGTAAGGTGTGCTAAGGTGAGAGAATCAGAGGAAGGCTCGGCCAACATCGCACGAGTAGTAATTTCTATCAGTTTGAAATTCTAGCGAAGGCGATTTCATTCTAACTTCACACGATGAAGTTCGGCTTGGGTTTGGTCCAGAGTAAAGCCCAGTGGTGCTACCTCCTTCCCAAGTTCTGTTAGATGGGCTTCGATTGGTCCAAGACCACTGGGTGAGGCCATCAAATCTTCTTTATATATTAATTAACCAAGATTACTTGTATTTAGAGACAATAATCAAAATGTTTAGTTTCCAACGGTCACATTGACCAATGGTCATATAACAGTCAAAAACTCAGCGGTCTCATTTAAATTATACTCATGTTATCAAATGAAACATTTTTGTTGAGTAAAAAAAATGACACACAAAATTATGAAACAAGATTTATTCAAAATTTTGGGTCGTTACAATCTTCCCCCCTTAAGAAATTGCGTCCTTGCAATTTTTAAAATTGGGTTGTGAAATTTCATTGAAAGTCCCACATCGTAAAAGGAGTCAGTAAAACTATTACTTTAAAAGAAAGAAAGGTAAGTACAAAGGTCACCCGAGTTAACCCACACTAGTATTCCATGTAGGAAAACGTGTACATGGAGGAGAAAACAAAGGTTCAAGTTCTGAGGGAGAGTGATAGAGAACATGATTAGGAGAAAGTTAACCATAAGAAAATCCCAAACTTATGATGTGTGTAAACGGTCTTTGATTACCTAGTAGGAAACTTAAACCAACAATATTTTTGTTTTACGTTTCTTTTCATAATTTTTAGGAATTCTTTTACTACATAAAAAAATATAAGGAAATATACCTACCTTCATGTAGAGTTTCATCCTTTAATAAGTTTCTACCAAAACTAATCTTTTCTCCAAACGATGAGCATTCAAAACTACTTGGTCTCATCCAAACACAAGAATAATCTTCTAGAGAATCACGTATTCCACAAAAGAAAAACTATCTATCTTTAAACATTTATCCCAAAAACAGAAAGGGTAAGATAAAACAACTCTTCATAAAGAAAGATTCCCATAGGAAGGGAAACTACTTTTAAATCTTCAAAGTTCCATGGTACTACCCAGAGTTCATCATAGACCATTCTGTAAGTAACTATCCTTAAAATTCCTCAAAATAACCCAAACTAAGATTGAAACCCAAATACAATAAGGACTTGAAAACAGAGTCTTCCAAGATAAACTTTATCGTTCATCTCCAAACAACATCAACCACTCCTAACATCTTATAACCAATGTAACTAACCTAAACATATTTTCCCAAGATAGGTCAATCATTTCCATAAGTAACCTATAATACCATAAGTTCACCTTAAATTCGTTGATTCTTCAAAATATAATTCAACCTTTACTCCTCAATGAAAATACCATAGTAATATATTTACCTCGATCAAATAGGGTTCCCAAAATAGTGAACGTCTTCCAAAATAATAATCATCTTTTGATCCCCTAATAATCTTTGTCATATTAATACCTCAATCATCACATTTTCTATCACATTGGTTGTTGGGACATGTTCTTCCATTTCCCACCATTAACTAAGAAGAAAAAGTATAATTAGGGGCTTAAATACTTAGCCAATAATCATGAAAAGGAACTTAAATCATATAAGGATAACTTGTAGAAGAAAATTATACCCTAACTTGTGATCCCCTAGGTTTCAAACTAGGTTATCCATGATCATATATCCTTATGTGAATATTTATTTTATTTTATCTTTGTTCCTTTAATAATGGTTCATACTAAGCTTATGAATTTACCAAAGAATTTCCCCCGGGAGTGTCGTAACCAAGAGTGCAGCAAGTCCCGTTGTCGTGTACCAGTTCCCGTTCGAGTCTAGCTCAAAGCGGTGTTTTCGGGTTTTACCCCTATGTACATCTGTGCTAGAGCCACCTCTACCTACTCGTATCCAGACAAGGATATATTTTCTTGGCAACCCCTTACTCAATACTCACCAAAATACCAGGAATATTTCCTATATGTAAACATTTCTATAGGCTTCTTCCTAAATTTTTCATATCCTAATTTTCACAAATAACTAAACCATACTTTGATACCAACTATAGCATCCTACCTTTTTATAACATAAACGTTCATTACATTACACAAAATTGAGGATCTTTAAGGTTTAGTGTCTTGGAAACCAGGAACATAATACATGAAAACAACATAAAACATTCTTATTAAACACTTGAAAGGCTTCTCCTTAAGTTCATCCTAGGTTCATTACTGCATCTCATAACCTGGGGACATACATCAAAAGAAAGGGTGAGCAGAAGGCCTAGTAAGGGAACAAGAGAAAAATTTAACATGTGAACTTGATATACATCAACTATATCATGAAAAATAACTTTAAGGCATGAGAAAGAAATCATGTGGAATATCATAATAAAAAAAAATTCATAACTTTAAGATGTGGCTATATCATTTAACATAAACAAACCTGAACATATCACCAAGGTCCATCCCTAAGGTTTCATTTGAAAATTACCAAGGTTATTCACCAAGATATCGTGAAAATTGTAATCTCTAGTGGTTACATCATTACCCAATGCATTGGAGCGCTATCAGGGCACACCCTTAAATTTTCCTTTATTATCATGTAAGCCACATATATCATCATCAAGAATTTCATAAATAACCCATATAGCATAAAATAAATGGGTTTCATTTCATAATCATAACATTTTAAAAATTGATTTAAAGACATGATCTTTATGTCACTTAAAACCCACAGAAAGGGAAAGCGGGTCTCATGTATGTAAATCCCAAAATTTAAAATAAAAAATTTTGGTATATATGTGAATACCCATTTAGAAGAAAAATCATTGAGTATTAACTTAATAAAATAAATTAATTTGAGAATAAGAGAGAGACATTTTGAGACGGAAATTCTGCAGCATAACGGCTATGTTACGAGGTTTTAGAAAACATTGAAAAGAGAGGGGACATGGGTAAAACACTCATAAATGACCCATAAAACAGTAGAGGGACAGAATATAAAAGATTTGAGAACATGGTAATGAAATTTGAAATATATACCATATGAAATGAAGAACATGAAAGGAAGACAAAAATAAGATTTCTCTTATTAAATTCGGCAGCCCAACGGCGTCAATTAAACTTCAACAAAAATGAATTGATGAGATCAAATAGGGTCTCTCATCATATGAACATAAAAGATCAGTATGATAGATATAGATATCATACCCCAACATAATACAAAAGGAACTTCAAATACTTGACATGAAAGTAGATCTTCGAAAAATGAGAAAGGCGAACGAATCCCTTAAAAATTCGGCAGTCTAACGGCGTCACTTAAACTTCAACCAAAAATGAATTGAAAAGACAAAAATAGGGTCTCTCATCATATGAACATAAGGGTTCAGTATGATAGATATAGAGATCATACCCCAACATAATAAAAAGGAACTTGAAAGACTTAACATGAAAATAGATCTTGAAAATGAGAAGGGTGAAAGAATCCCTTAAAAATTTCGGCAGCCTAACAGCGCCACTTAAACTTTCATAAAATGAAAAGATGAGAGTAAGAGGGGGTATCTCATCATATGAACATAAAAAAGGAAAGTATAATGAATATAAAAGAACATCCTACAACATAAGAACATGGAGCATAAAAGTAATGACATAAAAGAGATTACTTGAAAAGAAAGAGAGAGGTCGGATCCCTTACCTTAAAACGTAACTCTTAAAACTCAAAGGTTTGGACCTTGAGGACTTGGGGGCACCTTGGGAGGACTCCTTGGGAGGTAAGGAGACCTTAAATTCGTTGAGAATGATTCTGGAGTCCAAAGGATGAGAGAATGGCTTGGTATTTATAGGGAAAGTGAGGGGAAAATGCATTAATGGCCAAGGGACACCTCATAAGTGGGTTTCTCAAAACCATGTGCTCTCCCAAGATATTTCCCATGATGTTAGGCCACATGGGGCCCCCAATAAAATAATTCATCACCTTTGGTCTTCCAACCCATAAAATATCTCATGAAATCATCATGACACAGTTATGATGTCATTAAACATACCGAAACCCTAAAACTGTATTTTTACTACTCACTGAAAATTCAAATTTCTCAGAAAAATCCCAAAATTTCACCTTAACCAAATATCGATTCTCTGATTACAAATATGAACTCCATTTTATAAAAATATTTTTCTAAATATTTTTAATTTAATTTTTAAATAAATACACTATTCACTAAAAATTCATTTTTTCAGAAAAATCCCCAAAAATTACCATAACATAATATCGACGCTCTGAGTTCAAAAATGAAATAAATTTTATAAAAATATTTTTATAAATATTTTTAATTAAATTTTTAATTAAAAAACACTATTCACCTGAAAAAAACTAATACTTGAATAATAATATATGAAACAGTTATTTAACCATTTTATTGAATCACATTACTTAATCAAGGTTCCTATATTATATTAATACTTTCTTTAAGTGAGATTACTAATCCATTTAGTCACATTACTAATCCTAATCATAAAATAACTATTCATAATTTACTATTCATCAAAAATTATGTTGATCTTATTAGACTCTAAATTTCATACTGAACATAATTGTAGAAGACCATTTTTTGAAAATCATTACACATTTTTAATTATTTAAGGTTTACATAAACATTTTTAAAATATCCTTTTTCTAAAATTCATCAAAAATATGCATACTATATTTATCCGATCATTTGAAAATTCATAAACTTCATCATAAGAAGAAATTGAAATTTTTATTTAAAACAAAGGATTACACAAGGTAGTTACGGTCTCCTTACATAGCCCCTTATCACACCAGCATAGGACCTAAGTGTAAGGTGTGCTAAGGTGAGAGAATCCAAGGGAGGCTCCGCCAACATCGCACGAGTAGTAATTTCTATCAGTTTGAACTTCTCGCGAAGGCAATTACATTCTAACTTCACACGATGAAGTTCGGCTTGGGTTTGGTCCAGAGCAAAGCCCAGTGGTGCTACCTCCTTACCAAGTTCTGTTAGATGGACTTCGATTGGCCCAAGACTACTGGGTGAGGCCATCGAATCTTCTTTCTATATTAATTAACCAAGATTACTTGTATTTAGAGACAATAATCAAAATGTTTAGTTTCCAGCAATCATATTGACCAATGGTCATATAACAGTCAAAAACTCAACGGTCTCATTTTAATTATACTCATGTTATCAAATGAAACATTTTTGATGAGTATAAAAAAAATAACACACAAAATTAGGAAACAAGATTTATTCAAAATTTCGGGTCGTTAAAATGCCTTCACTCTCTCGGGTCATGTTCATGTTTCTATCTCCAATAAATTAGATTCCATAGCATTTTTATATAGGAACATTAGAGTATAATGATAGTGTATAATTTAGAAAAATCAAAATATTAATCATAAAAGGAAATATATATTAGATAACAGGACACACGAAATAGAGAGAACCCAACGTCCCTTTACACTAAATCAAACAAACATCATTGATTCCATGAAAAGAGATTGTTTCTAATGATTTCATTGCGGAAAGACACATGTGTGTGAATGTGTGCTGATTTATATTATTACCCCACATTCCCACCTTCTAAATGTTGGAGTCTTTCATCACTTTCATTGGATATGTCTGCTCTTTCATCTAATTAGAATGATGGGATATTGTTTTCTTCTTCCGTGGATTCCTCATTGAGACTTGTTCTCGAGCCCGGGTCTCCCTCATAGAGTAATTTCATGTTTGTGGATCTCATTCTTGTCACCATATTTTTGTCGAATCTTGTTAATTACACTACATATATCTAGATTTTCCATTTGGTCTTCATAGGGAAAAAAACCTTCAGTTATGATAGTAGTCGTGTTGGGAAATTTTTTCATGTCTAGATGATTAGAACATTGAAAACCTATAGTCTTCCTCATAAGAGGGAATCTCATGGATTCGTCTTTGGAATGAAACCTATGGAATAATTTTTATATCATGATGTATCTTATTCCAAAGTCATATATCTTATAAGACTTTCACCTTAGGCGTATCATATTTTCCATGAAGTGGATGATTCAATAGGCGCATATATCTGAGGCTTTCACCTCAGGCATACAATGTTTTTCATGGTATAGGTATTTGGGGTCACAGTTTTAAATTATTTTTATATAGATTAGAAAATATAGTTTATATGGATTTATGTATGAGTTTAACATATCATGGAGAAAAATATGACTGATCAAGGCCCCCATGGAGGCATATTATTGAGGTGAATCCCTAGGATGGAAGATGTCAGACCTGGATTTTTACCAATGGATGGATTATAATTCCCATAGTGGATGATCTGGGAGTTGTTTCCCATAAAGGGAGGATGTCACACCATAAATGTTGGTGAGAACGTCACATGGAGGGAACCCTGGATGTATGGATCAGAATTACCATAGTGGTGGGTCTGGTATGTGTGTCCCAAACATGGAAGATGTCACACCATGAAGATTGGTGAGAATGCCCCATGGAGGTGAACCCCATAGGGATAGATAATAACTCTTGTGGAGGTGGAGCCAAGAGGTTTGTCCCCTAAAGGGAATGTGTCACACCATGATGGTTGATATGACACCCATAAAGGTGTATCAAGGTGGTATATCCGTGGGAGGGAGCACCTAGGATTACCATTGTATGGGATTGAAACTCACAGAGCTATCATATGTACCCTATCTAGAAAGGAGGGATCAAAAACCATGTAGTTCGATGCTATAGTTTAATGTA
Source organism: Viscum album (assembly GCA_963277665.1). NCBI lineage: Eukaryota > Viridiplantae > Streptophyta > Magnoliopsida > Santalales > Viscaceae > Viscum > Viscum album. The sequence continues at coordinate 1,611,034,781 of OY728163.1, forward strand.
TCTTGATCGGACAAGTCCATGTATTTTAACATCATGTTGTAAGGATTCTCACATCACAAAGGAATCAATGATGAGGGATGGTGTCGAGCTTATTCATGTAATATACCCTTTTTAAGAGGATTGATCTTGGTTCGAGTTGGTGTGGGGCTTACGCATTGAACTGATTGATGGACCTAGAAGTGATGTTACCTACTAGGTGAGGGGAAGGATATTACTGGGATGTGGCCTCAATAACATGTAAGTGAGTGTGAATATTGGGTTTAGACCTTAGGGAGGAATCCTACATATCCCATTTAGCGAGGAATCAAATCCAACAATGTTCAGAATGGTTGGGGATTATATGAATATAGGAGACCTATGGAAATGGAGCATATTTTTTGGGGCTTACGCCCAAGATTTCCCCATGGGGTTTTTATGGTATTGGTCTTACATGTAGGAGTGTCCCATTGAGAATAGTTAATGGGCATTATACCAAATAATAGGCCCATATAATAGTGTGTATTTAATCATTAGTATAACCTCTAAGCCCATGTGAGTCATTCTTGGTGTGAGAAAAAAATTAAGAAGTATATATAATTATTTTGTTGTTAAATATGTTCCATCAATATATGGTGTGGGGATTATGTATAAAGATATCAAAGAAGGATTACATTCCATGTGGGGAGGATATAATTCCTTGTGAGAAAGATCTCATTCCCTGTTAGGGTAGGTAGTGTGGTGAACATCCCATGCCACTCACATAAGAAGCATCCTATGATTATTTTATAAGGTAGGGCCACAATTTAATGTCATGTGTTAAGGATGTTGGGACTATGAATTTTTACATCATGAAGCTCATACATGGGGGACTCACTCCTTACCGCTTAGGCATACACAATCAACTCTCATGTTCATATAGAAGGGAAATGGATTTGGAAATTTTAGGTTTTAACAGTGGGGAGGAGTAGTCAATCAGGAGGTCCATGTTGGGGTGCCTATGTTGAGAAGAAAAATCATTTAATGTACCTAAGATGAGAATAAAAATGTTTGTGGGAGTTTTTGGTATCACATGAAGTAGATTGAGGTAGAATATTAGGTGGAAAATTTAACATAGGGACTCGAGGTGATGATGGACTGATCATAGATGGGTGTGGGGACTCTGGGAACTCAAACTTCGTGAAGAGGTGTTAGGAGAAGGAAGGAAACATGTAAAGGCCCTTGAAAGTGGTTTCATGAGATAAATGGCCTCTTAGAGAGGTTCTTCATGAATCTTAGGTGACTAATGCAGGTTAGGGGATTCATAAATGAGACGAAATGATGAAACATGGTGATCCTACCTTATTATAAAGTCTTGTTTTAGAAAATAAATGCATCATGAAGGATGAATGATTTGTGAATCCTCAAGTGCCTCTGAGGGCCTTATTCCTTCACGAAGGGATTAATCCTTCATGAAAGAAAGATCCACCTTTTTTGGGGGAATTAATGAACAAACAAAATGAGGTTCTTTGAAGCCCAAGTACCTTGGATGATCTATTTTTGGTCTGGCTTATGATGCTTAGGTGGTTCATGAATTATGAATAATTTTAAATTCAAAATTTCCAGTAACCATCCCCTTATGGTTGGAATGAGAGGGGTATTCATAATAAATGGACTTCATGTATATGGAAATCTATTCAAAAAGGAATTGTGGTATTTTATAACGGGTTTAGTTCATTCAGAACCACGAAGGACATTATTAATCTTTCACGTAGTTGCGAAGCATCATCAGGATTGTAGAGGAATCTATCATCACTTTATGTGTTCATAGAGGGGATTTCATGGATGGGAGCTCCACATGATTAGACCATTTTTGAAGTGGTGGGGATTTAAAAAGTGGACCCTAAAGTGGGTTTTGGGGCTATTTTGTAGGTATGTTCTCTGAACTAGCTATGTATTCCTCAACTATTCTAATGGAACATATTTTGAAACCAAAAATACACCCTCAGATTGGGAGCTGATGTGAAATGGGGGGTCAAATTATATGGAAGAATAACTAAAAATTGAAAATATACTCCCTTTTAGTAATATCATTCATGATTCTCACTTGGGATCTGGACTCATGATTGTTTCCAGTTTTAATGTTGTCCTGAAGTTCAGATATATTGTATTCTAATAAATAAAATTTTTAGGGTCCCTCAAATTCACCAACCCTTCATGATAATAATGGATTTGGATCTCTTTTCAAAAATAACTTCATATCTGAAAATTTTCTCCATGAATTCATCAATAGTGAAATAGACTTCTGGACCTTTTACTCTGAGAATGTTGCATGGAGAACAAGACCCTGCGAGCCACATCTTCGTGAAGTGATTACTACGTCACAGATCTCCATGAATCGGTCTTTGTGAACTTTCTTCATGAATGAACTTATCAAACTAGACTAAAAACACTTAAGACATGAATCCAATGGCTGATCAATAAGCATATTGGTAAGTTAACATGAATGCTGGTCACATGGAATATATGAATGAGAAAATCATAATTAGGGAGTGAATCCAAAGCACTGCAGAACATGAATCAATGCTTGAACTAATAAAGGAGGTTTAAAAGGAATATACCTTGTGAAATATGATTCTACTTCATGGATTTGTCTTAATAGATGGTTTATTCTTCCCAAATATGATTTGGGATGATCTAGCTTACAAGTTCAAGTGCATACCAGGGAAATACCAATGGCAGAGGGCTACTATGGGCTATATCTGTAAGGATCATGCATCCATCATAGAAGACTACCTCTATAACCATATAAACAATATCGACAGAGAGAAACTAGAGGAAGAGGAATCCCAGCTACAGTATCAGATGATCATAAAGGCAAGTTTAGGGGACCTACAGAAGGAATGGAATGATGGATAGGATTTTCACCAGGGTGATACCTTTATAGAATAGTGGGTTGCACCTCCTATTCATGTGTGTCATGTCGAGAATTAGAAGTAGATCTGAAGTTGGTAGGATATTATAAAGTAACGTGGTCATAATGTATCCATGTTTACAAACTATAGGAAATCATTCTTGAGACACTAATAAGATGTTCACTGGGGACCAATACATTTCATCTGCATCATAGGGAGATCAGTGTCACCCTCTAGGACCTTCACTGAATCATCTAGATCTTGATCTTGGGGGGTGATGTATGATTAATTTATCCTTGTGGAGAATGTATAGGGTCCAATATTAGTTTTTTTACTTAGTGAAGGAACTAATAGATCTAGTGTATGGGACCTATAAAGATAATCTAGGTATGAAAGACATTCTCTTTTAGAAGTGGCTCAGATACATCTTGAACGCACCAGGAGAGGATCCCACTGAGGTGGAGGATCTAATAATTTAGTAAATGAAGAGGAAATTCACATGTCATAATGGATGTGAGAAGGTTAATGAGGTATCCTACTAGAGGATTATGTAAGTTATCCAGCGGAATCCATGGGTATACAATGTCAATACCGAGCCTCAACTCGTAGTAAGGTTGGAATGATTCATCACATCACTCATTTTTTTAGGATTCTTCAAGTGAGGGGTAAGAACATGGGGGATTAGCCAAGAAAATTTATAATGGCGACGATGATGGATATGAGGAAGCATTCCATCCGTTGTATCTCAGTATTTATGATGTCATACAAGTTACTTTGGGACATCATTGAAGGGAATATGCCACTGTGAGTGTGTGGTCCATTTCACTTTATTTATAGCTGGGTGGCCACACACATGGGACGTTATGAGTACCTAAATCCCATTTTCACTCCAACAAAAAAAACCTTCCATAAATCCATAACATCATCAGGAGACACCCATTCATCATGGTATTTAGGAAGGGATAAATAAAGATGGGTTGGTGAATTGCTTCATCTTCCATGTGTTCTCCCTACCAATGGGGGTGGTGAATGATGATGGTACAAGGAATGAGGAATTGATATCTTACCTCTTGACCTTTCAATGTGTGGTATTGGTGGAAAGAGTTTAATAAAAGACAATTTTCAATCTATACAATCCACACCAATTTTCAAGAGAGTTTAGGTTTATGTTGAGTTTTACCCTACTGGTGTACTCAAAGGTGAGTAATGAGTTTCATCCTTCGATGATGAGGCAGCTACGATGCTTGTTCACATGTCACGATGTAATGATGTTGAAAAAGATATCACAACCAACTTCTATTTACAAGAATACTCATGATTACACATAGTGTTGTGAGAGCACATATCCTGGGGTCATACTAAGGCATCGGGCCACCCGAACTAATAAAGGGATAGCCCCTCTACCGCGAGTTTGGGTTTGAACTGTGGCTAGAGTAATCCACATCATCATAGCTAGCCTAGTTGGAAGGGAAATAGAAATGGGTCCAAAAATTTATTTTTCTAAACAGGACTAAGTTAATGTAAGAGGTGTAGTAGTACCATGACCATAATCCTTGGGAAGGTGAACCCAGGAGGAATGGGATCAATTTACGACAATTCTTAGTGTGAACATCTAGGGACTAGGGAAGAAAATGTATCACCCAAATGTTCCTAAATATGTCATGTATCCTAATGTCTGGGACGCCTAGGGACTTAAAAGCATATCACTACTCTTAGGGGGTGTGGAAGTATCTCATCACTGATGGGATAACCCTCACTGGATTGAGCCATGCAAAGGTGGGCACATATGATCCTCAAGATAAAGAAATGTAATGCATGGTATAGGTTAAGGATGTAGTTTAATCCCATGGAAATATTCATCCCTTAACTGATTGGGTTAAGATTATACTGGGAAATTATTCCTCTTCAGCCTCCCTTGAGAGCTATGTGGCTATTGGTGTAGTTGATAGTGGAGAATCAGAATAGTCTTGGGGAAGTGATGTCTACAAGACATCAGAATGGGATAGGAGTTCTATTGCAAGCTAGGTAACTCCCTAATAATTTCATGATTTCAAACACCAATAAATACTCAAATCATTACCTAATATTATAAATACATATAAAGGAATCGACGATAACTAGAAAAGGGGAAGATCATGATAGATCTCAAGAGGAAGGTGAGGGAACCTCAACCCATAAAGGAGAGGGTGTGGTGACCTTCCCAAACATCATGGTCAAGGGAGATCAATCATCAACATCTGCCACAAAGTTCGTGGCTGCAGAGGATGAGGTGGGGATGTTAGAGGATATTCTTATATTATAGTTGGTTTCATAGGGTATAAATTTCAGTCCATTTGTATATTTTCTATTGGAGGGTTTTTCTAAGACTATGCCCTTGTTGGAGAGGGTCGAGGAAAGGCCCACAACAAGGCAGGAAGAAGGAGATGGGGTCATAAAGCCTATGGTAGTGGAAATACTAGAAAGGGATGATATCGTCAAAAATTTTATGGGGGAAATGATAATGGAACCAGTGGATAAGGAGACCTGAGAGGCTATATTCGGTGTTCCTGTCCTATAATTTCCACCAGTGATGGGTGTGGGAGCTGAAGCTAATGTTTGTGTGCTAGTTGAAGTATTCAAGAGAGTTTAAATGATAGTGTCAACTTCTTAAATACCATAAGGTGTAGAATAGTATTTAGATATAGGTGGAGAGGATGTCAAGGATATGTTCCATGGGATAGTCCTCCAACCACTTTCATCCCCAAATGGAATAATTTTCCAACCACTCACGTTTGAAGAACTGCATGTTTAGGATCCAACAAAAAATATATATTGTGATAATTCCTCCCCATAATCCCGCACCACCTAAAGATTTTAAGGATTATAGTGTATAGGTTTCCGAGGACAACTGGGTTGTCTGCCACAAGGCATGGAGGAATCTATAGAACCTCATCACTTGTATCAGGATAACTAAACTGAAACAATAGGTTGATTATATATGGAATTTTTTTGTTAGTATAAGGACTAGTAGGGTTAATTGTATAATTTTTCATACACTTCCAGGTACTTACTCATTGATTAGACACGCATAAAATGAAAGGATATTGATTTTTAATAGAGGAAAAAGAAGGAATATTTCCCTCAGGTTCTTCAGAAATATGAGGAAGATATTTCCCATATGGAGGGGCTATAGTATGAACATGAGAAGACTCCTACTACATAAGATAATATCACTAACAATATAAGGGCTCACCTGGAATCATCCAAGTCCAAGAAGGATTACATAAATAAGAAATAAAATAAGTTACATGTGGAGAAAGACTTGTAGGGGATTAGGGATGAAATTTTTTTTCTCCAAGGCCAATGAAGAGAAGGAATGCTTACCAACGTGAATGCAGGTCTTAAAGACCAGTCATCCAATGTTTCCTGAGCTACATCACTCAATCACTAATGTGGACCTATATAGGCACATTTTTCATAGGGGAGGCTCCAATATGTGGATGATTCCTAAGGCTCTTGTGTTCATAATTTTTTGTGAAAAAATTTTATTTCTTTATTATTTTACATTGACCCTATTTTTGACACAGCTTACAAATGATCCCTAAGATCACATGGGTCATTCTTGGTGTGAGAAATAATGGATGTCCATGTGATTCATATTTATATAATAATTCTAGAAAATCATCAAACACTTACAGTATGATATTGTTGACTGTCCATCAAGAGTGTCCGAGATGAGAGAGGATGATGTTGGAGAACAAGACCCTCAAAAAATCGAATTGATATTACAATGATCTCTAGTGAATGACCCAGATAACACCAAAGTCATTGATTTCTACTAAAAAATAGTAATGGTGAGTGTGAATCACAATTCTAAAAACCTGGAACATAGTGAGTGAGTAATGGTGATATAGGGTAACTATTGACTATGTTTCAGACAAAACATTCATACCATTAACCAAGAATGGGGGAAAATGAGGTTCATCTTCTGAACATATTAAAAACATTGAAACTATCTTAGATTTTCATCCAATGTATTATGGGGTGTTTTCCTAGGATGGTAGTTTGGATTTTTTCCAAACACCATTCTATTATGGGGTCCCTTCAGATGTGTAAGATGATGACGATCCAAATAATGTGCATGTGAAGCATAGAAATAGAGTGATGGAATGTTCAAATTTATTATAATACAATAGAAATTATCACATCCTAGATTAGAGAACATTAGTTTAGGCATATCGGTATTATCAAAGGTAAAACTCATCTTGTAGGGGATAGTCATCATGATAGGTGAGTGATAGCTGAAAATGTGAATAATGTCTCAGATGACAAGAAACATAGGGGAGGTCCTCTCATGTGTGGGACTAGGATTCCTTGCAGTTTCACATCATACAATGAGGATGATAGAAACATATTTTAATGTCATACGGTGAGGATGATGCATGGTATGGATTAACATCATGTAATCTAAATTAATCTCACAGTTAAATGTCATGTGATCGGGACATTGCATGTAGTTTAAGGTCATATGTAATTGACCATAGTGACAAGTTTAATTTCATACTCTATGGAATAATCTTCTTAGTTTAAATAAATATAGTTATGAAAATTGCATAAATTCTAATGTTGTGTTTCATGGACTAAAAGGGGAAATGTTCAGTCCAAAGGTACATACATGACATGCAAGAGGAAAACCCAAAGTGAATGGATCTAAGGGGAAAAGGTTTTATGAATTTTGATTTAGTCCTAGGGATGGTAATTATGGGTGTCACTACATATCCCATATAGATGGTAATCCAGACAACTATAGTTTTAAAACATGGCACGGTAGATACCAACATTGGTAGGGGTCATCCACTCTGGTGATGGAAGTTGAGGAATACCATTATTTTCATGGGGAATCCCATGTCAAGAGAATGGGTTTATAAACATCTCTTATTTAGAGGCATCCTGATTTGTATGGGGGTAGAATATTAGTTTAATGTTGTCTTTTGAGGAAGTTAGGATATGCAGTCTAATGTCATACAAATCAAACTATAGGGGATGAAAATAGTTTAAATTCATAATGCAATAACCTACTATAAATAGTTTAAGGTCATGTCACATTTACCATGGTATCTCAGTTTAAGGTCAAGGATTTTGGACCATGGGGGAAGAAATTCCTGAAATGGTTAAGGTGGTGAGGAATAGTGACAAAAATAACATAAATTAAGGACAAGGGGTCCCAATGCCACACAAAACATTCCCAAGAAGGCCTACACACATTTTAAAGTAGTGGTGCTTGGACCAGGGCTCTTAGTTTATGGTCCAAGAGTTCAAAACAAAAGGGATATTAGTTTAATTTCATATAGTTTGGACCAAAAATAGTGGATTTATAAAATTATTATATGTAGTATGAAAGAGTAAAAACCCCAACATGATTGAGGATCTAGAAAGCATAACACCATATATGAACATTTATATGGACTGTATATAGTTGATGTTATAAATTCTTTGATGTAATTGAGGTCAAGGGGATGAAGTGTTGATAAATTTACAGCTTGGCCTAAATAAAAAATACCTCCGAATCGATAGTATCCCAAAAGGATGAGAATAAAGCAACACATTGTATCTGAACATGGCGAAGAAGAGAAACATGCCAGTAGGGGTGATTCTATCTAAAGAGGGAATTTGAGGCATCTCATAAATTTCATGGGGCATCCCTTAATCATGGCATGAGGTAAGGTTTGTTGACCACCACATACTTAATGTATGGGGAATCCTGGATTAAAATAGTGTAATAACCATATCTCATGTGTTTTAGAGAAATCCAAAAAAAATTAGGGTAGCTCTATAGTTTAACTTCATGAGTTGAGGATGTTAACTCGTATTTTATGGTCATCATGTTTGGACAATGTTGGGGGAACGTCTCAAATGGTTGTGTGTAGTGTGGTTCCCTTGAAAACTCAACGTAAATTTTCACCAAATATAAAAAACAAAAAATGGAACATACTAGAGAAAAAAAGACATTTATAGTCATTATTCTTGGAAATGGACTCCTAGTTAATGTTCATGGAGTTTAGACCCTTGAAAAGAGTTTAAAGTCATGTTTCCCCAACCATGTGTACCATTTATCATCATGTGTATGGGACATGTACATAGATTTTAATGTTGTTAAATGAGAATTAGGATGGGAATATAGTTTAATATCAGAAAAATAGGATGATGGTGATATATATTTTATCATCATATAGGTTAGATGCTATTTTTTACAAAGTTTAACATCATGCAACCTGGACGTCATTTGCTATACAGTTTAATATTTTGAAACTTGGGTGATAGTTGCTACACAGTTCAACATCATTCCACTAGGATGATATTTGTTATGTAGTTTAACATATTTTAATTAGAACAATAGTTTATAGGAAGTTTAACATCATGAAACTAGGATGATAGTTTTTATTCAGTTTAACAACATGAAACTAGGATGATTGTTTACTTAAGAGAAGTATAGTTTGATAAAAATGTAGTTGGGTGGAGGATTAATTCACTCTCCATCCATGGTGATCAAAGGGTATGCTTCATTGTAATTGACCTTGTTAATGATGTAATGTCCTTCCCACTTTGTCTCCATATTTTTTCACTTATTTCCATGTATAATTAGTGTGATGAGAACCAATACCATGTCCCCTTGGATAAATTATTGGAGCCAAACATTATTTTTAAATTCCTTTAATAGCATGATCTTGTGCCTCTATATATTATTCCATTCATGAAGCCTATTCAATTTGAGGGATTACAGCTCATCTAGATGTACTTCTACCATTTTTGTTTTGGAATATTATAGTCATAAACATCTATTCAGAGTTATGAAATCTGAATCTCAATGGGAAGGACTGCCTTTATTACATATACCGGGGAATATGGAGTCACCTAGGTGTAATTATGAGTCAATGTTTGATACTCCTAGAGGGTTTGAGGATCTTTTATGACCAAATATTTTTATTATATCCCTATATATTCTAAAAAAAATGTAGAGGGTTTTTTTTCACATCGATCTTTCTAGTTTCATATCTATTATAGATGGAATTGTTGTTGGACCAGATATTATGCATTGAATGAAAAATCATTAACTCAGTAGCCCAAAATTTGGTGAATTTTTCATTGATAATTTTATGAGATACTCCAAATTGGTGGATGATGTGGGAGCTTATGAATTTAATCAATAATTGGTCCTTTACTTCCTTAAGAGGAATCAATTATTCCCACTTAGAGAAAAATATTTCATAGTTAGAATGAACTTTTTTGGGAAACTTATTGCTGGAGGGTATGGTCCCATGACATGAAGTCCACATACTAAAAAGGGATAAGAATATTTGGTAGTGTGAAGGTGCTTCAGTGGTTGATGCACAAAATCAGCATGAGTCCGGAATGCATGACACCTCATCATGTACTCATTGTAGTCATGAACCATGGTGGTAAAAAATTATCCCAACCTTCTAATCTGGCTGGAAAGATTAAATCCTTCTTGATGGTCACTATAATAACTAAAATTAACTTCTTACATAACCTAGGGGATCTTATCTTCATGTATATAACATAGTATAATTTCAACAAACCCGTGTCTATTGAGAGTATGCTTGATATTAAGCCCACTATAGATGGTGAACTATCTTGTGTGTCAGTATATTCTTTCATGATTGGCTTTATATAGTGAGACAATACATCACTAGTGATACTCAACAAATAGTGTTGTATAATCAGAGAATTCTTATTCTGTGTGGGGTCCTAAACTTAGAATCACCATAGGACATATTGTTTACCTATTAGAAGTATTCATCATCTGGAATGTTCATAAAAATGACTCTACGATGTACCATGTGAATGAAAAAAATCATCCTAGTGGGGAAATGGAAGAGAGGCTACTAGACTTGCAAAAGAATTATCCCGACCATTATATGATATAGTGACATGAGTCACTTACAGAGGTGAAATGAATTGGGCCATTGATTGGAGAGTGTGCTTCAATAAGGGAAATATCTTTGGATTCCTGATGGTATAGTCACTATTGACCTATTTGATAACTAACTTGGATTATACCTTCACATACAAGGAGGGATTATCAATATCAATAGAAAATTGAGACCATTTATGAGATTCTAAAACTCAACCTCATTTTTGGTGGCATATTATTACATCATGAATGAGTAAAACAAGACAAAATGTTTCTGGGTGATGAAGAATATCCCCATGCCTAATCTTTTTATCGTGGAATTATTGAGACTTCTACCAATTCTGCACTGGGAGGAACCATAGAAATTAATATGCTATTATATCATGTACTATTCCATAGAGAGGATGGAATTATCTCTAAAACAAACATTTAGGGTCAATTCATTAGGAGTTGGATGAGCGGCGACATGATAATCCAACACCTAACTCCTGATGGATATCTACAGGACATGCATGATGTCAGGTAGCTGAAGTATCACTGCCCAGTGTGCTATCCATCCTATTAACTTGGGGAGACTTATTATATAATTTATTTGGTCTACTCAGGACACCAAATTTATAACATGATTCTATAGATATTTTCATATATTCTATACCAATAAATCCATCTCAAGGCAGCTCTTCTCGAGAGGGGAGTTTTGGGCCTCTGTGTTTAGGATCATGTGATTGAGATAGTATAAATTGTTATGTCTTCCTTAATTGTTATTTTTGGTGATAAGGGAACAAAGGTATTGTTATAGGAAGGTCACATAAATTACATGAGGCTTTCCAAATATGGGTGGCACCAGGAATAGAGGTTTTAGTGGACACTACCTGATTGCCTCAAAAGTGGCCTAACACTCCTCATTCCACTGGTTGGAATTGCCATTATTCATCATCCTGGAAAAGGGCATACACATTCTAACTAGAATTTTGATAAATAGTTGTATATAGGATGATTTTCCTTCGAGACCTCAGAGCTCCCAGAGGTTTCTCAGAGGAGGCATTTGGATGATGGAATTGATCTTTTATAGTTTGATCTCAGAGGATAATGGACTTTATCTTCTCTAGTTTTATCTTGGTCCCTTTTTATCGAAAAATAAATCCATAAAACATCATGTAGGTAACCCCAGAGGAACTATTCAAGGGGTTCATCTTAAAATTTTGGGTTTATAGTAATAAAAACACTTTCCCAAGATCTCTAATATGGTCTTGATTCTTGTGGGATTTGACCACCATTTTATCCATGTAGCATTCCACCAATGTCCTAAGGATCAGTTCGATGATGTGATGCATGGACCATTATTATGTGGCATCTATGTTCTTTAGATCGGAAGGATTTATTTAATTATTAAAGGTTCCTTGTAGCACTCTGAAGGTGGTAGAGTCAACATATCCATAGGCCAGCTGGATTTGGAGGTATCTGAGGAATCTATCCCTGAAGAAGAGATCATGTAAACTGGCTGTAGAATCCATCACAAACTCTATCACTAAAATGGGAAAACCATCCTTCAGAAAATGGTGGTTAAGGTCCCAAAAGTCGATACATACTCTGATATAACAGTTATTTATCCTAACTAGGATGATGTTGGCTAGCCAATTTGGGTACTGTAATTCCACGATTATTTTGTCTATGATAATCCTGCCAACCTCATCATTGATCATGGTACCATGAGAAAGGTAAATTTTCAAGGTAGGATGCTTAAATCTACAATGATTCACAAATATACTATGACATTGGATGGTGAACTAGGGGTATAGCCATTGAATTTCTTCATATATATCGGAAAATACATCATGATTCTACTTCAGGAAATCCACCTACTACTATTGTTCCTATGGAGGCATAGTTTCACTCATCAGTGTTGGACTTAGATATGCATCAGTACCGAAGTTCACTTATATCATCTTATCAATGGTGGTGGGGGAAGACTCTTCAAATGCGGGAAGATCATCTCTTGGATCCTCTTAATCATTCGGGGTATGGGAATCAGTGGGAAGTTATGGTTCATCTAAGCCAATTGATTTTGGTGGAGAAATAGTTCTATCTTGGGCAGATGTGGAATCATTACTACGGGAACTTCTGCTCTGCTGAATCCATGGAGATATAAGCTTTCAATCTAATTATATTAGTTCCTAAACCTTGGGGTCCATTCTTGATGCCAAATAAATGATAGAGGTTCAATTTTTTGTTATTCAATCTGGATCTACTGAATAGAGATGATTTCCATGGAATGGTGACCATAGGGTGAGCATCTCGAAACCTCATAGGGGTGGGATTTCTAGTATCACTCAGGATTGACCTATGTAGAGGGATGATGTAATCTTCTAAAATTCATAGTACTTAAGTACATGGTTCCCCTTACTATTAGAAACAAAAAATAAACTTCCCTTGTATGGGTGTGTGGCTTCCAATATTTCATTTGGAGGGGATTAATGCATCATCCAGGTCTTCACAAGGATGGGTTGCGATTGTTGTGTGTTCCACCTCATTGATTTGAGCCTGCTTTTCCTTTCTCTTGTAATATAAATCATATACATAGTGGTCTTTAGAGGATTAAAATTGAGATGCATCACCCTAACACATGCCTACTTGACCATTGACTGAGTACTTGAGGCATTGGTGATATGAGTATAGAATTGTTTAATGATGATAATCCATAGGCTACCCACCAAAGCGTTAAAGGTGGTATCATGTGAGATGAACATGTACTCAGACCAATCTACCAAGACACTAAAATTGGTCTTTAAATGAATCGCACCACATTGTATTTTATCGGTCCTATCATTTCCATGAATCTTCAGGTCAAAGGGACTCAAGCCTCCTTCAGTGAGCCCCAACTAGTGGAGTATCTACATCGGGATGAGATTGATATCAAAAACAGAGTCTAATTGGTAGAAAATGATTTTCACCCCATTAAACTATCTTGTTATGTACAATGGTAGAATGTCTCATGCATGTGGTAGTCATTATCCTCCCTAGAGAATGACATGATGCCTTGAAAATCTTCTTGCTCAACTACTATTACATAGTAGTCTTCTTCAGGTTCTACCTCTACAAAAAATTAGAGGGGGATCCTCAAGACCTATATGAGAGCTTCACACGTCTCTTATATTATGAAAAGGAACTTGGGGATCGATAGCCTTGTAGGTATGTTGGAAAGGTTCTTTGACACATCATACTTCTATGTCAAACTCGCATTTCTGCCTACAGGGGGTCTCTCTTTGGCAGGAGGCATAACCGATTCAACTGGCTATACCACCGGGTTTTAGATGGTGATATAAATTTTTCTTATACTCATTGGCTAACTCACCTAAAACCACTATTGAACGACTATCATCTATCTAAGTCCTATAATTCGCTGGATGCAACAGATGATGATGTGTATGTGGTTGTTTTTATCGATCAGCGAGCATGGTCAGTTGTGGTGGTGTGTCTAACAGAACGGGCTGGGAGAATTGTCCCTACTGAACTATGTGAAATACTTATTTCTCAGCCTTTTTAGCATGAACGACATTCCCTAATCTACCGCACTGAAAATTCTGGTGGTTCACATGTCCTTAAAATCCTTTTTGACGGTGTCAACCAGAGGCACTAAGAGGGATTCCCTAGTACTCATCATCATCTAGAACCATGAAGGGATCTACCAACTCAATAGTTTTCACATAGTTATACTCCTTATCATAAATATCATAGGGGTCTTCTAATGATGGGATAACCATGCGCATGATTCCTATCTTTGGATACATGAAATCACCAAGAGTGTAGGATGAATTTCTCACTTAAAAGGGATTTTTCTTTACCTTTCTCTATGATATCTAACTCTTATGTGCCTTATAAGGCTATGATGTGGATGAAGAAGTATTATACAGGGAATTCATGGTGTCTTCATGGGATTAGGGCCACACTAAGTGGGTATAGATGACACCATGGGCAAAAGAGACTACTCTGTGAGCAAACTAGTAATCATATATCTATATCCTAAGGTTGGAAACCTATTTCCATTCACCAAATCCCTCATTATTATTGTCGGGCTCAGTGGAGATGTGTTCCACCTATGCCGAGACATTTTTCAATTTATCCAAACCATTATCCACTTGGTCTGAAATTCAATACATAAACACATATCATTTTTTTATGTCATTTCCAAGGATCTTTTTGTACGGGAAATGGTCGGGGTGATTAGTACACTTAGCTTCATGGAGAATATTTCACTCTAGTAGTTTTAGACTCCCATGTAAAAATTAATTGAGGAAATAATTTAGAACATGTGAATCCTTGAATGAATAATTCTATTTTCTACTATTCAGTAGGGGTACTTTAAGGTCCTAACCCTAAAAAGGGGCTAGATCCTAATGTAGAGATGGAGAAAAATTCTCTCTTTTAGAATATTGTTCATTGTGTGGCAATTATATCTGATTTTTTACAAGGTGAGGCTGCTACACTCGGTGAGTCTTTGAGTGGTGAGGATCTGTTGAAAAGTGATCCAAAAACTCTAGTGGCTCAAGAGCCACTACTTATAAAGTGGAAGAAGTATCTACCTTGACATATCTTTTCATGAGTGCCAAATGGATCAATGGATGTGCCTTCTTGGATTAAATTAAGGCTTCCTCAATGTTATGGGACTTTTTAGTGAAATCCTAGAACCCACCTAATAATTTTTTCATGATGAGGCTAGGGACCATCTCTACCATGACATTCCCCATGAATAATGTTAGTATTTATTCTTGAGTCAGCTGAATTTTGATTGAATACATGAGGCCTTTGTTCCAAAAATACAAATCTTGGACTCTGTCCTTAGTATTTTTCATTCACTTGGAGAGGTATTTGATGCTTATATTTCATGTTGTGGAGATGTAATAGTATATAAACAACATAGAGAGGTCTTCTCAACCAGTAATGGACCCTATGGGTAGCTGTCTATACTAGAAAAAGACAGGTCCTTCCAATGTATGGACAAACCACCAAAGCTTGGTAGCATCATACTACTCTGGGGATCCCAACATGGGCCTAAACCTTGAGATTAAATGATCCAAATGATTCATTGGTTCACCCATCCCATTGAAATAGAAAAATATGGGGTTCCCAATATGGGGGTGCTCACATATCATCCATCGATGTCAGGTATGGAAAGCATTCAGGTGGGATCGCCACCTATCATTTCTCTAGTGCTTTGAGGAAAGTGGTGATAGCATATATCAAATCATAAGGTTAGGGAACTTTATCTTGATAAGGATTTCAAACAACCAATTCATTGACATGGTCATTGACTAGTTATGAAGTCTCACCATCTCATGGAGTGGATCGACCAAGGACTTGAGGAATATTGTCATGCAACTCAGGTGGATTTGGGGACTCATATCATGGTCACTTTCCATAAACTCCCTCATCTACTCTATCTCAATTCTTGGGATTATCGGGCTCCACTGGTAGAAACTAGATGAGGAAGGCTTGTTGCTTCCCTAGTAAAGGATATGTGGTATCCCATCAAGGAGCTCCATAATATGGGAGCTTCTTAGTGTGGATCTCATCGATGATCCTTTTCTGATATGTGACCATATAGAGATAATATTAGAATGATTGAAATAATTAATCTATCTCTTGATCTTGTTGGCATTACAACTAGTGGGAACCAATGTGTAGGGATATTGGAGGCCAACATTCTTTCTTTGTGGGTGAGTGCATAAACCAATATGCGGGTCTATTTGATACTATGCTACCTTAGATGGATGTTTTTTCATATTAGACCCTATGTTGAATTCCATTATTTCATGAAACATGGGAATGACCATGTTCATCCTAACTATACCCAAAGGAAAATCCTAAATATAAATTTTAAAGTTAAGTTATCCCTGGATATAGCTGAAGTGAATCACAACATACTATCCACATCCCTTGATCTGCAAATTTGTGGATGCATCTTCCATGATTCTCTGGAGAACTATGAGGATCGTAATTCATATCTATTGGAGGTTCTAGTGGTATCCATGTGACGTAGGGTGTTGAACCACTATGAGTGATACCAAATCAACCATTCGGAACTATTGGTCAATTCCATCGAAGTGGTCCCATCTCCTCAGTAAAATCAACTAACAATCTTATAGGTAGTGAAGAATCACCAAGATATCCTGGTGAAAACACCTAGACCTTAGTGAGGGAATCCTATATATCGTGGTTGTAAGTTTCTTTCAGCCAAAATACCAATCAAAACTCATTGGAAACCAAATTGTCCCATTTTATTTCATGCTCAGAAGATGGGACCTACTCTTTAATTTCTCAAGATTCAATCAGTTCTATCCAAGAGATAGGTAGAAAGACTGATGTGGACTGATACAATAGTATTTTTATGATAGAGGAGACACTGTGTGAGTTATCTTTCCACTACACATTAAGTCTTATCTTTAGGTTAGTACCAACCACATAACCAAATCTATATAGGATGGAATTTCTACAACTACCTCATGTACAAGGAAGGTGGTGCTCATCGGTGGCTCTTCAGGTAGATCTCCATCTGAAGCAGTCAACCAAGAACCAAAAACCTATTCATTATCATTGTAGTGGTGGAGAGATAGACTGAAGGAAATAGAGATGCTTGCATTGTGAGCTCCAAGAAGGGACCCGAAACATCTTCCACCTCCATGTACCTATGGAGTGATTTTGGGATTTATTTGATCTCACCTTTTAGGTTGAAAAACATCACATGTCATTCTCATTACCCGGAATCTTCTGTAGATGTTGTGGGTGAAGGATCCATTATTGAGTAACATTCCTCCTTGGTATCCAATGGTTTATTAGGTTGAAAATGATTGATGTTTCTCTAAATTTTTCCATCAGTGGCAGTGGTTCTTGTTTCATCCCTGGGACATTTTGTTAGAGAATGGTAGTTCTTCGATAGAGGGAGGACCTCCATGATCATGGGTGGTATCACTAAGAGTACCTCCTCTTTGATTATTAGGGAAATGGGGAGGGCCTCAGTATCAGTTTTTGTTTGAGCGGGGAGGACCTCCGCATTGGCTGGTGAAGAAATGTGGAGGAACCCAACTCTGGTTGTTGAAAAATTAGGTAGGACCTTTGCTTTGGTCGGTGTGAATATTGGGAGGACCTCCATGATAACCGGTATTAATGTAATGGGGAGGACCTTTATACAGAAGGGTTGAATGGTGAGGAGTACCTTCAAAATGATTGAAATGGACATGAGGAGGACCTCTATATTGAGGAACTAGAATATGGAGAAGACCATCATAAATGTTGTTGAAATCATTAGTAGGACCTTCACATTGATAGGTGGGAACATGGGGAGGGCCTCCATGTTCACTATTGAAGGAGTGAGGAGGACCTCCGCTCTTATTGGATATGGTTTGGGGAGGGCCTCCGTGTTTGTATATAGTGAAAGGATGAGGACCTTCATATAGACCATCTATGAAGAAGGTAGTACCTCTGCTTTGGTCAATTCTAGAGTGGGTAGGATCTCCACTTGAGATGGTGGAAACATGGGGGGACCTTCATGTTGAGTTTTGATGAAGCGTAGAGGACCTCTACTTTGAATGATGATGGACTAGGGATGACCTCTTTCTAATTGTAATAGTGAGGATGATCTCCACATGGGTTGGCCATGTTGTGGGGGTGACCTAAACTTTGGAAACTCATCGTAAGGGGATGGCCCATAACGGTTGTTAGTGGTGATAGAATCTTACAGTGTCAACCCAACATGCCTGTGAGATGGAGAAGGTCTCCATCCAAACCAGGAAAAGATGGTTCCTTACTCATATTTCATAGGGGTCTTGCAGAATGTTCCAATGGTGGAAAGGGCCACTAAATATGTAAAATATTATGCCCCTTTTAACATAATTAATTTATCAAATATTTGAAAATTATCTTTCAAATAAAAACATAAAATATTGGGAAAAATATTTTTATATAAAAATAAATTTTTATATATTATGAGTTTTTTTATCATATTAAACATTAATTATCAAATTAATGAGTTTTAAATATATTTTTTATGTGTTTAAACATCATTTTAGAATCATATTTTAATTTGGATTAAACTAATTTATTTATATAAAAATTATATAACTCTTATAAAATTAATTCTATGAAAAAAACTAGTTTAGTTTTACTATGGTAATGAATTTGTATCCTAATTTATTTTGGATTACTAAAAATAATATTGGAATAGTAACATAATTTCGACCTTCTTATTCAAAATACATAGTGTTTTTTATTACATAAAATTAATACGTATAGGGAAAATTAATTTTACAATTTTCTTACATAAAACCCATTTTTTAGAAAGATAGTAAAAATTCATCATAAGCCAATATCATTATATAGAATTCATAAATCATGTTTAATTTCATAAAAAAATACTCAGATTTTTATAAATTAAACTACTAAACATACTAATGAATAAATTCTCTTTATAGTTTTCATTATGTGGTACTTCATGATATGGTGTTTACCTACTATAGTATAGTATTTGGTATTACATACTCTACCACATAAATAATTTCATACATAAAATTGGAGCATATATCAGATATCAAAAAAAAATATTATATCCATATAACTTTTTCAAGCTTCCAGGTTCCCTCTTCTATGTTTTTATGTCTCCAATATACTTTCATCTACCGATTGATCTGATTCTGCAACAATTGTGATTTGGTGTTAACAGTCCAGATAAGTTCTTTATTATAAGACAAGCCAGTCTCTAATTATATTCACTTATATGTGAACACATGTGTTAAATCTTGCATGTATTTCATTAGTAGTGAAATGTGGAAGTTTTCATGTACTCAAAAATATGTGGGTGGGATATAAAATCTATAATTTATAGCTCTAATTATTTATTATATTCAAATAGGAACAATGTTCCAGGGGATGAACTTCCCCTTTTTACCAAATCATACTACCCCTTACATGGTTAAACCTTCAAGAATACATGATCCCAAACCTAAAATTCCATGTATTTTCTTTTATTATCAATATAGATTTTTTATTTGGTCTAAAATGATTTAATATGGTTATAAATATTTCATACGTTAAATGTTTTCTCCTCTATAATCTCTGTTCTAAATAACCTTATTTCTTTTACTTCTTCCCAATAGGTTGGAGTGCAACACCTCTTCCCATACAATTATTTTTATAGATTGATGGATACTCAAATGGAAGAAATAATCATATGAAAATTATAAAAAATCTAGATACTGATCCAACATACCTTTTGAGTCATGATAACATGATCTCAACATATCATCCAATGTTATTTAGTCCTTTTAGACTACCCACCATTCTAGGGAATATATTTGGTTCGTAGATGTACCTCGGTGTTAAGATCCCTTTGGAGACTCCTCTAGAATGTCATTGAAAATGAAGGGTCATGATTATATATGATTGATAATGGTTCTCCCTAATGCATTATGATTTCATTGATATTGTTTTGGGAAAGG
Organism: Viscum album; assembly: GCA_963277665.1. NCBI lineage: Eukaryota > Viridiplantae > Streptophyta > Magnoliopsida > Santalales > Viscaceae > Viscum > Viscum album. The sequence continues at coordinate 1,611,055,051 of OY728163.1, forward strand.
CACTCAAGGGGTAGATATTCTCTTGATAAAAAGAAAGGAATAGACTTATTAAGATGATCAATAATGACCCATGTAGTAATATTCTTCCTTTGAGTAATTGGGAAACTAGATACAATGTACTTCATTACATTTTTTCACTTCCTTATAGATATAGTAAGAGGATACATAACTCCCTTACGATATTGTCTCCCAACCTTCACTCGCTGGAATAATTAGAATCTAGACATATTATCTACAAAAATCCCACTTTATTCTATTCAACTAGAAATTTTCTCTTAAATCACACTACATCATTGTTCTTCAATGGTGTATAGGTCAATTTGATCAATGTGCTTTATCTAGCAGTTCCCTTTCAACTCTGATATGGATAAAAACCTAACATATTCCCAAATATCAATAAACAATTTTATAGATAAATTCTATAAATTTACCATCATTTACTCATTTAATATACCTTTTTTTTCTACACATCCTATTATAACTTCTCTATCATTTCTAGAAAAGATGGTTTACTAATTTCATTTAAAATGAATGATGGCTCCCCTAGACTATAAATCACTATATCTATCTTTACTAGATCTCAATTTATATTATCCTTATTAATCCTCATCATGGTCAAAAACCCATGTTCCCTACTACTAAATGAATTATCCACACTTTTTCCATTAAAAGGGTGGTAGTGTATCAAGAAATCGTAGTCCTTCAGTAGTTCCAACCATATTTATTATCTCATAATAATCTCCTTTTGAGATATTATATTCATCAAAATCATATGTTCTATATATATCTCACATCATTCTCCATAGATTTAGTGTCTCTATAATTTCAAGGAAAATATTTTATAATCCAACATAAGTTCATGAGATGGATTGCTTTATTCATTATTTTTCAATTTCCTTGAAGAATAATAAATCACATATTCATTCTATATAAGGACATGATCATGTCCTTTCTTCGATGTATTACTATAAATTAAAAATCCTCTATTACTGGATGGTGGAATAAATATTTATGCATTAATATTTCTCATATTAATCTCATCATAAAATTCCTCACATTACCTTGAACATGTGAATTTAAACCCTTTATGTGATAACTTGGATAACAGGTTGGCCAATGGGGAAAATCATGAAAAACTGCATATATTCTTGTTAATCCTAGGAAACATTAGATATCAATTATGTTTGTAATTATAAGCTATTATTTTACTATATTTATCTCTTAAGGGTAAATAGATATTCTATCCCAAGAGGTAGTATTACCAATAAAATAAATATCATTGATCCAAATATTACACTCCTTAGATTTCCAATATAATTTCTTTTTTTGATGAGGGTCTACAAAATTATTTACATATAAATATCTTGATCATAATAGTAAATAAAGTATATTAGGATATTGTTAATGAATTTAACCATTATTTAATAGAGATAATTCTTGAATATTTTATTCAATAGATCAACAAATATAGTTGGTTCAGTAGTCAATCCAATATGAATTATCATAAAATCATATTGTCCATACCTTGTTTGAAATACCATATTGGGTATATCATCCTTATTCACCCTTAGATGATTACAACTAGGGTGAAGATTGATCTTATAAAAGTATTAAGTTACTTGATTTTATCAATGAATTCATAAATTTATTGTAAAGGACAATTATTATTTTTTTGAATGTCATTTATCTACCTATAATCGTTACATATTCTCATTGATTAATCCTTCTTTTCATGCATAAAATAGATACCTTTTGTTGGAGAAGTAGGGAATATAAATCCACTATCATAAAACACATGTATATATTTATCAAACTCCACTAACACAAATACTTTCATTATAATAGGAATATTAGATAATAGACTTGAATCAGAAATGAATTCAATGTAGAACAGAACATCATAATCTGATGGATGACCGTGTAATACTTCTTGAAAAAAATCAATTATTATATACCATAGGTACATCCTATATTATCATTATTAATTCCCAATAAATATATTTCTATTTATCTTACTCTATTCCATATATTTCATTAGTGAGTAATAATTAGGTATGCTCTAGAAATCACTTAGATGATGATGTTTCCACTCTAAAGAAAATTGATTCAACTTTACCTTCATGAATTGAAATGTACATCTATAAGAAGTAAATTTTTTCAATGTTGTATAAAATCCAAACCATACCAAGTATTGTAAAAATTTAAATCATAGTTATGAAAAACACATTTTAAAAAAGGATATTCCCATGATTTAAAATTTTAACTTCCCTACTCATCTTTATTAACAAAAATACTTTTACTCAGTTCTCAATTGATTATTCCCTTAGTTGGGTGTTAGGAAAATATCTAATATTTTAGGAAAACAAGAAAGATATAAAAGACTATTAAAATCCATAATAAAATAATATTTTACCTATATTTAAGGATACAATCAATGTACCTACCACCACATCATTTGTAACATCAACTTCTTCTATGGTAATTGCATAATGTTTTCCTTTCTCCGTTTTCCTTTACTCGGATAAATTCCATTGATGATTGTGGTATTGGTTCTTATAATTTCCCAAATACCTATTGTTAAATCATTGAACATCAATATATTCTTCCTTTCCCAGCATTTATGACATTTATAGACACTTTCTCTATGGTTATAACAAATATAGGTTCTCATACAACATGTCATAGGGTGTTTCTTCCCATTTCTATCACATGTTTTAAATCTCATCCTTCCATTCTTCTACTTTTCAAAATTTTATTCCTATGATTCTCAGTGAAAGTCTTCTTCTCCTAATTTCACTTTAATATATAAATAATAAAGGGCTAATTTTTTTTATTATAATGTTTTTTGAGATTATATCCTCATATGATGAAAACATATGACCAACCAACACCCATTGAAGGATCAACTTTATCCCATCATTAAAATGATAAATATTTTTAATATCTATCTATATTGTTCATAGTATGTCTATCTAACCATGTAATTTTATCCTCATACTTAGAAAAATTTTCTTTCACTTTTTGTTTAAGACTGGGTAATTTAATTTCCATTTCCTCTCTTTTCTCATGATCAAGGTGTATTTGATAAAATTAAACCTTAAAAGTTCCTCATTCCATGAAGTTAATCTCATATTCCTCTTTTATTTTTTGAAATAGCTACCACCATTGGTCAAAAAATACCTTAAGATTATATAGAAACATGATGACCTTTTCCTTATCACTACTTATTAAAGTGAGAAATACCTTCTTTATGTACTTCATCCATTTTTCGATACACTAAAATTAGTAGTTTCAATAAATATTGGCAGTTGTTATTATATGAAATGGTCCAACATATTCACCCCATATTATATATAATTATATTTGGATATGAATATGAGATTATTTTTCCTTACCTATGTCAACTACCCCATTATGGTTATGAACTGATTAACATCAATAATAACTTCATTAACTTTATTAAGTGAAATATCTCTACAATGACAATGAATGTTAATTTGGTTTTCATTCCTCCTATTAGTCTCCACCTCTATACAATGGAATACACATAATTATCTCATGATATAGAATTGTAATATATAATTTCCATTATATTTCCTTAAGTATTCCTTATAAATATTGAGGGGTTTTTCATAGAGATTGTGGTATCTAACATGGTTCCACTAAATATAGTCCCCAATGTTTCAACAAAAGTTAAATAGATAAAAATTATAACATCGTAGTCTTTAGAAACCCAAAGTCAATTGTTATATTAAATTATTGGTATATAATATAGGAGTAAACAAATGATCCAATAGATCAGAATACTTTGAAGACTGCATACATAATTACAATACATTTTAAAAAATTAGATGTAGTATGAACATATTGGGATAAAATTATTATCCTTTCAGTGAAATCAAAAAACAATTAAACTTATTCCTCCCCAATGTTCCCTATAGAAAATAAAATCAGTAAGGGTGAGCTCAGATGCTCACTAAAGAGTAACATATCGCTGGAATTTGTTTAACATAAACATATAATTATATATATGGTAAGAATAAATAAACACCATTAATTCATCATCAACTAAAATTGAGGTAGTACTATATCTATGAAAACAAATAAATATATGTATTACAATAAAAAATGATCTCATATTAATGGAATCAATAATGTGAGACATCATAAAATTCAATCATGGACTTATAATAATACATGTATCCTATTATGGGAAGATACATACACTAAAACCCAACGATTTATTCTCATGAGACTAGTTGATGCACTGAGGGGAAATATAATTCCATGCCCTACTCGACACTTAATCAATACCAACACATTCCAAATAATAGTCATCAAGACAATTAATAATAATTCCAATGAAACAACTTATTGAATAAAACATAGATATTGGTCTAATGAAATATACATAAATCCAATGCTACACCATTCAATTTAATAATGTGGATAACTAGGAGAACATACCTCAATCAACTTAAAAGTTATGTGGTATAATCAATGTAATATGATGTATCATCATAAAATAAATATAGGGGATAAGGTACTTCCAATGTGATGAATTATCAATAAAAAATATTAATTTTTTCAATATTATTAATTTTAAAGAGACCAAATAAATAATTGGATATATCCTTTATCATGATTCTTTAAATTTGTGTCAATATTCCAAATCATTTCCACTAAAAGTGACTCAACTAGTGTGTGGTATTGTTCCCCTCAATGTGAATCTAGGTTATGATTCCTACATTTCCCAACTAAAACTTTTTAGGGGGGTTAACCCTAAATTTATCTATTTTGTGGCTGCATCCACCTGCTTATGTCTAGATACATATATTCTTTCTCAAAAATTCCACACTCTTTTACTACACCAAAACATGATATGTTTTTACAGAATCAAAAAAAATAACTATGGAATCCAAGTAATATGATATATGGATTATAGTATAATCATTTAAATCCCTTAAATTTCATCATTAATATGGAATAATTTCTTTAATCTAAATGTGTTCCCCACACAAAATATAATAGGACAACAGCATAACAAAAGTCCAAAAGAAGGAAAATCAAGATGCAAAAACTCGACATATAGATTGGGAAAAAAATTCAATAATAACCTCTTAAAAGAGAAGTTATAAAATTGATTTTAAAACACCACAAATAGAATAATATCATATCATAATAAAATAGTAGTATATATCCCACATAAAGGAAATCAAGTGCTTGATATAGAACATATCTCAACAGATGAATGTGAGGTGAAAAACCCTGACCTCTTGTACTGACTTCCACGAGCATAGTATAAATACATGTTTCATCAACATATGTGTATTAATCACAAAATTAATAACATAAATAATTTCAATTTTCATCTATAATCTTTGTAAATATTTATTATCAACATGAAATCTTCAAATTTTCCGTATATGCATTACTTGTTTTGATTGTTTTTATCTAGGTACTTAATATTGGTGATCATATTCATTATTCTTCCAAATTAAATTTTTAATAAGTAAATAAATTTTTTGTTATGAATATTTATAAAAAATTGTTATTTTTTAGTTAATTTCATGAGTTTTTAGATGTTCTCCTTGAAGATGAAGTTGTTAATAAACATGTTTTGGTGATTTTGAAAAAACGATGGGTGTTTCTTTAGTTTATGTATTAGATATATATATATATATATAACATTCAAAAAATATATATAAATCATTATTTACACAATAATATAATATTATAAATTTAAAAATGTTTTCATGTTTATCCATATTATGAATTCGTAGTACCAGTGAAGTTCATGGTTAAACTGAACCAAACATGAACATACACTGATTTAATGAATTATTATGTGTTGGATTTGTTGTAATATAATTATACCATAAGAATAATGATATGATTTAGTGATAATTAGTGTATTATATCATAATTTTAATAAATTATAAGAAAAAATAATGGAAATAAAAAATGAGATAATTTTATTAAAACATTATCCTCTTAGTACACTTATTTGAAATTAATAAATTCATATTTATCTTTTTTTAATCCTACCCTAAATATGATATAAATTTTTTCTAATAGAACCTTAATTAAATCATAAAAATTACTTTCTTCCTTTAATCTCATCCTTATATCCATCCTTTTTTGGTAATGATGTAAAATTAATCATGTGGCATTTTGGAGGTGGTAGTCCATACAACACGTGAATGATGGTTTTTCTTTTCTTAAGGGAAAGGGTAATTGTGGAGTGAGTTTATTTAAAAAATATAAAAACAATAAGTATACTATGAATACTGAATTCATAAGCATAGGATACTAAAAAGGGGTTCTATATGAAGTGAATAGGTTTTATTTTAATGAGGAAACAAAATTATTAGAATGGTATTGATGGAATGGTGATAGTACCCTCTTATTCATGAAAAATAGGGTATTTGTTGGAAACTAGTTTTAGGTAAGGGGTATGAATGGAATCATATGGTGGTTAAGTGTGTTTGGAGAATAAGGTGGAGAAATGGTAGGTGAGATGTGTGGGTATGAATTTAATACCTATATAAGGATTTATAGATGGGTTTTTTTACTATTTAATTATTAAAAATTTATGATATCTAATTTACCCATTTTTACCTTAATAATCACGATTAAAAGATATACATGGAAATTATTTAATTTATAAAAATATAAGATGAACCTTATTAAAAAAATAAATGTGATGAATCTGAATTTTATATCCATTTAACCTAAATAAATTTCTAAATATAAAAAAATATAACATTTCAATTAAAACATAAAATTTTGGAAAAACTATTTTTATATATTATGTGTTTTTTCAGAATAACCATTAATTGTTAATTAAATTTGTTTTTTACATTCTTATAATTCTTATTAGATTAATATTTTAAGTTGTATTAATCTAATTTATTTAGATTAAAATTATATAAATATTATAAAATTAAGTCATTGAAAATAACCATTTTACTTTTATAATGGTAATTACTCTTTATCTAATGTAATTTATTTTTTATAACTAAAAATATAACTGGGAGAGTTACAAAATTTGGACCAAATGATTCTAAATTTAAATTCCATTTTATCAAATACAATTAATATGTGTTGGGAAAAATAATTTATCATTTTCATGTATAAACCCATTTGTTTAGAAAAATCCCAAAAATTTATCATATTCTAGTCTCTTTATGATGAATCAAAAAATGATGTTTTTTTCGAAAAAAAACTGAAATTTAAAATTTTTTCTTTTAAATGTAGTCATGAATAAATGTTTCTTAGAGTTCACATTTTGTGATAGTTTAGGATATGGTATTAACATGCTATATTATGGTAGTGGGTATTACATTCATTTCATAAATATCCTCTAAAATCTATATCAACACCTCAAAATCCTATAAATAACATAGGTAGGTCTAAATTCAAACCTAGGTCTTACATAAATACAATATATTGTAATATTTATTGAATAACCTTTGTGATTATTTGTTTTAACAATGTTTTTGTATTTCTTAACAATGATAATTTTTGTATTGATATGTTATTATTTTTCAGGATTAGACCAGGTCCAACATAATAAGTTCTCAATACACTATTGAATGTTTCTGAATGTTATTGAATACAAATAGAAAGGTAGATAAAAGTTTTAACCTTATTAATTATGTTATAAGAAATAGGTTTTTGTACCCATGTTATCGGACTGAGCAACACTAGATGTTGAAGTGGTCAGAAAGATTAATTTGTTGATAAGATGCACTAGTGGTCTCAGGTCCATTAGTATGAAGTTCAAGATCTATCATACATGATGTTTGTTATAAATTAAAAAGTTTTTGAGTGATTAATTTATAATTTTACTGAAGAGTTTTGAAAAAAAATGTGACTTCATGAGCTATAATGTCTTCATAATTTATAACCACAAATCAGATGATGATTTTCTATTTATGATGTTATCACAAATCATGAAAACTATCATGATAAAATATTTTGATGAAATGGAGGAATTTTAATGTTTTAATTATTTTCATAAACCTTGGAACAAAATATTAGATCCATAATTACCAGATTGATAGGTTTTTAGAAGTCATAATGTATAAAGCTGGTGAAGTTTATGTTTTTCAAAGTTATTAAGTGGAGTTATCATTTGATGTAGTACATCATAATGATAGTTCCATAAAATTTATAATTCCAATATGATGAAGATTTTATCTAGATTAACATTGAGGAGGAAGGTCAATCAGACTAGGAACAGGCATTGATTCATCAAATGAATGCCTCTAACTGATAACACGTCATATTCTGAGCATTACAGTGATCAGTGTTGCTGATGTGGATCCATTAAAGGAAAATCAGTTATTAAAATAAGTGAATATTATAAAAGAGTTTCATTTTATTGAGGTGAAAAAATGGATAGTTTGTGTTTTCAATCAAATAATATTATGACACTAATAAGTCATCTACTGATAAAGTTCATCGTAATATGATGAGAAAGAAAGAAGATCATAATGATCTAAGAAAGAAATGTAGATTGCAATGAGCTGATAAAGAAAGGTAGATCATAAAGAGCAAAGGAATATAAATCTAAGGATGTTATTTTGGACTAAATAAAATTTAGTTTGTTTGAGAATACTGTTCTAGAAGAAAAATTGATTAGTTTTGAAGAAGTCAATTTTGACATTGTTAAACATGAAATATAATTAAGATTAAATCTAAGAGTTTTTAGAATTTGAGGAAGTGGGGATAGTTTTCATGTTTCCAACCATTTCCATTCTATATTGCATATAAATAGTTTCTCAATACATTCATAATTTTAAATTTTTACGTAAGAGAAAAATATGGACCACAGAATAATAAATTTGAAAGTTCCTTTTGGAAAGATATCTCATTAGAAGATCCAACATCAATTTTTTTGTTTACCAGATTGAGAAACATCATTTTTAGAATATTTTATTGAGTCTATCGAACTGGGTAAGATCATATTGAGTTTTTTAGAAAAGTTTGATAAGTGTAAATTTAGAAATAGAAGACTGTATTGATTTGATCATACTGAGTAAATAAGACTGGGTTTATCAAACTGAATGTCATTATATTTAGAGTCATCGGACACTAGAACCTTTGAAAAGAAAATTAAAAAAAATACTTTTATTTTGGTATAATTATTTTATATGAAAACTTTATAAACTAATGGGAGTTAGTATAATATTTTTTATCATGAGATATAATGTGTCTAATGGTATTTGGAATAAGTTTTATTCACTTATTCATAATAATTAAATTTTAATAAACCCGTGAGAGTGGATATGGAATGGATATAGGTTCATACACTAAATTTTAACCTTGTATGTCTCATGTTATTTACTTTTATTCCTATTTTTTCATGAATAAGTATTTACAAAAAGATGATAAGTATATGAACATTAATAGGTTGGTAGGATTATGTTTTAAAAAGTATTGAAACATATAATAAGTGAACAACGGATTAAACCCCCTCTTTATCAGTTTTCATTCGATCCTTTTGAACTTCAGTTGGTATTAGTGATATGGTTCCCTTGTTGAATCCTTATCATGGGTAATATTATTTTGGAAAACAATATAGGAATTCCTAGATTTGATTTGAAAAATCATTATCGATGGAAAATAGGATGATTCCTTATCTCCTATTTCTTGGCCTAGAATATGCGCACACAGCTACAATTAGTTTTCACCTATTGATAAGGATTCACCAATGATTTTAGTAATAAGATAAATATCTAAGTTTATGGAAACGCTAGAATTGATATCCTTATATTCATATCAAGAAAAATTTTATATGAAGGTGATGGGTCTCAAAACATAAAAGTGTTTGTGGGACAAGCTGGAATGTATTTTTTAAGGGAATACTAAAGTTAAGGATGAAAATCTAGAAATTTGGTGTAGTAAGAATGAAGAAATCAAAATGAGAGATGAAGAAACTATTGATGAATACATCACCACAGTAAATGAAATTGTTTCAACATCAAAGGATTCAGATATGTCTCAGATGATTCTAAAATTATATATAAACTTATAAGAAACTTTTCAGATAGGTTTTATTCCAAAATACCCTAACTGACTGAAAGTTAACTTTTTTATTGATTTTGAATAATGCACTATACACAGGATACCAAAAAACACATCACTGTGGTTTAAAGTAATTTAGGCCCATCGCATCATCAACAACAAACTTCATCCCCTCAATAGGAAAAGAACCTAGGTTAAAGAAGGAGTACGTAGTTTTATTTGAAGTTTCCATATATTCCAAAAAATCAACCATAATGTTACCCTCCCACCATGTGTGAGAGACCTCAATATGATTTCTCATAAGGATTTTACATTTCCGGATGATGTATTGAATATTCCAAGTATTGTTGCATTTTCCTATCAGTGCTTTATAAAGAATCATAGAGTATGTCTCCACCATCTTCAAAACAATTTTCCTTTGGTTTCATATCTCCATACCCTCAACCAGCGCCTAAGCTTCCACTTGCAATACATCGCCTCTTCCATATGCAGCTGTAAAAACTGCATTTACTAACCCATTCTAGTTCCTAATAACACCACCCCCATGCATATCCCCCCTTTGTAAAGTCCCATATGTATTTATCTTGATCCCCTTTCTAGGAGGCTGACATCTTACCCAGTGTCCCTTCTCTGTAATACCCACATGGTTTTTACCTGAGAGGCTCAGAATTATAGAATTCACTAAAGGCGCAGAATGACAATCGGGACTTAATCGGAACAAATCCAGAAACATGTTTTTCATTTTAAAAAACATAATGGCCTGATATCCATGAACGTTTTTGTGAAGAGCCTCATTTCTAGCCTTCCATAAAACCTAGAATCCTGTAATGAGGATGACCATACTAGCTTTCCTCTCTACCCCATGCGAGCCAACTCCTATAAACCACGAACAGATGAAATTTTCTTGCACCCAAGCAGACCTATCCCAGCCGAGGAAGGCACCAAAGGCCTACTATATCCCTCTTACCCATTCACTATCATAGAATAGGTTCCCCACTATTTCATGGTTAAAGTACCTGCAACACCAACACCTATAATCCAAGTTCACTCCCATGTGTTGCAAATCTTCATTAGTGGGAAATGCTTTATTCCTCACACACCACAACAGAAAATTGAATTTGGAGGGAAGATCTTTTCACCACAGAGTCTCCCCCCATAGATCTTCATTCTAAAAGTCCCTTGTCACACCTACAAATTATTTTATAGAGAATAAACCTAACATAGAGCCCATGAAAATGAATCTATCAGGATCATCACTAGTAATAATGCTATTAAAAAGGGAATGTTGGCTCTTATCCAAAATGGCCTGACTGAAACTGGGATGGCCACTTGCCTCCTTAAAAGATAGGTCCGGTGTGGGGTAGCCTAGAAACCAAATCCTTCCCCCCCCCCCCCCAATCATGCTACCAAAAATTGATACTCCCTCTTCCCACAACCCACCGAGAGTGGTGCTTTAGATTCTCTATGTACAGATGAACCAAGCTTCATATCTGAGAAGATCATGTTCTCTGCTCACTCATGTTTAGGCCATAAATGTTCTGTATTGTCCTTACCCAAAGAGAGCGACCCTTCATATCCTCCCATGAAATCTTAGCATTAATCCCTTCCATGGTGTAGGAGACACTCCTAAGATTAATGCCCACTTCGGAGAGAGGTCTAGCAAGACGTTTCCCCAAATCCCAGTGATGTTTGCCTTCCATATTCTCATACCAAATGAAGGACACTATAATCCTCTTTAAGTTGATAATCACTCTCTTGGTCACCTTCAGAGTGGAAATAATTTTCATGGTAATTGAAACTAGAACATTGTTCACTAGAGTAATTCAACCTCTAGAAGATAAGAATATATTTTTCCAGTTGTAGATACACCCTGAGATTTTGCTTATGAGCATATCAAAATGACGAATCCTAAGGGAAGAAGGATCAATCAGTGCCCCGAGATACTCTATAGGAAAAGATTCTCTTTTCATATACATGATAACCCCCAAATCCCTCTCCCTCCTTACTAAGATCTTCCTGGTTGTATAAAAAATACTTTTCTCTTTATTCCCCACCTACCCACTCCACTTGCAGTATTCCCCTAGAATCCCATTTAACCCTTGCGTTGACCTTATACTACCATTGAAAAAAACAATTGTGTCTTCTGCAAACATCAAGTGTGAGATATCCCTTGTGTCATGCCTGTTATAATAGGGGGGAATTTTACCCATGTTGAGGCTCTGGTTAATATATCAGTTGAGAGCATTTTGAGAGAGTATGAAAAGACTGGGGTAAAAGGGGTCCCCTTTCCTGAGACCACAACAATCCTTGAAAATACCAAATGTATTACCTAGAAATGAAGATTCAATCCACACTGATCTGAGGGAATGAAAAATAAGGTTACTAGTCCAATTGGAGAAACCCATGCAAGCCAGGACTCTAAGGAAAAAACCCCATTCCACCCTATCATAGGCCTTACTCATGTCTAATTTAGCAACCAAATTTCCCCCGAAAGACTTTTTTTTGATGAAACTTACCATCTCTTGGAAAACTCCTATCGCACCCTAAATTGACCACCCTTTAATGAAACCATGTTGTTCAGAAGCTATCTATGTGACCAAATGACTAGTCATTATTTTGTTGAGGATACTAGATAGTGTCTTATACGATATGTTTCACATACTTATGGGCTGATACTGATCAATGGACTGCGGGAGACACACCTTAGAAATAAATTCCATCTTGGTTTCACAGGAAATATGCGGCAAGTCCCCAACATTGAAGAAATCTTGGAAAACACTCACAAGAACCCCTTTAATAAGATCCCAAGACGCCCTGTAAAAAGATCCCAAGAAGCCATCAGGACCTGGTGCACTATCCAGGTTCAACGTCCATATCACCTCACACACATCAGCTTCATCTAGAGTCCTCTTCAACACCCTATATATATCCTCTAAAACACTACTTGAAATACCCGAAAAAACTTAACAGCACCCCGTAGATACCCCCTAACCATACCAGGTTTGGGATCCTCCAACAAATATTTGATAGATTCATTAACCATGTCCCCTACCTCATCATTATCATTGAAGTAGGTCTAATGTTCCCTTTAAATGTTGGTCCTTTGAACAAAATGATACTCTCTAATGCATGCGTGAAAATACATGATGTTGAAGATGTTGATCCTTGTGACACTGATGATAAATAAGGATGATTATTTAAATTAAAAAATCATGTCTCTTATATCTAAGAACTATCAAAGTGGAATAGGAATGTTTATATGTAGAAATCATAACTAATGTTTTGAGTATGGTGGATTTGTACACAATGCTAGAAATTTTCCTAAGAATAATTTTGGATATTATCATGATGATTTAGATAAAAAAACAAAGATGGAATGAGTCTAATAAAAGTTATAAATAAGAAACTTCATCCAAAAAATCTAAAAAGAAGTTTAGGAGAAACAAGAGTAGTATGTTGATTAAGAAAGAATAATTAGACCCAACTAAGAATAATTCCTTAGAATATGAATGTTTTGAAAATTTCAGAAACATCATTGAAAAATTTAATAAAATAAAATATTCCTCATATATTGAATAAGGTGGTGAAGAATCATATAGAGTGTATTAAATCATAACAGAATTTTTTCCATGTCTTAAGAAAAAAAGACTTTGAATAAAGAAATCAGTGTAATGAATAAATATTGTGAAGAAGTTTCTAAAGGAAGAACTGTTTCCATCAACCAGGAGGAAGAATACATCCAATAGATATTAATTAACAAACATAGAATTTATTAATATAAAAATATGGTTAAAGATCTCAGTAAAAAGATGGAAGTTTAGGATGAAGAAGTAAAAACATTTCAGTGAAAAATTATTGATTCTATATGTACATTGAGAAAGATAAATAAAACCTTAAATAAATCATCAAAATTAAAATTTGATATTTCTAAATTTTATAAGAAAGCTCAAAATAAGAATCATTTGAAATCCTCACTCACTAAAACTAATGTTTCATTTTATAATCCTATAATTTCAGGTTCTGGAAAATATGTTGTGAAATCTTGGGTAAGAAAAGTCCGTGAGAAACCTATCACATGTATAAAATTTTGTAAATAACATATAATGAAAGATATTTTACATCAATATTATGACGGAGTAGAAATATGTTGTAAACCTCAACTAAAATTCTACAGAGAAATATATTTCTTCAATAGAAAATAAATATTTGTTCTTTATTGCTGGTGTTGTGGAATATATGGGTATAGAAAATATAATTTTTGTCATAAATTTTTATATCCAATAATAAGGTTTGAACAAATTAAAAACAATGGTGGATAAATTTTGTGTAACTACTCTAACCCACATGAAGTTAAAAGGAAAAAAATCATGATGTTAGAAATATTCCAACAAAAAAATATATTTTTAATGTCTTGAATAAGGTTTTAGAATATTTTATTGGGCTGGCCATCATGCTTGAAGATTTATGATGCTCCTTCTGGAACATGTTTCTTATGGTAGAAAATAAAAGAAATCTAGAATGAGGATAATTAAGGAAAGAGACTTTGTTGTTGAGAAGACTTTGAAAGAAAGTAAATGGAAAAACCACGTATACATTATAGTAGTTGTTATTCACATATGGCATGTGATATAAAAATCATTAAACATATTGAAAGTCATGATGGAGGAACATTTACCATTAGTAATGATAGTTCATTAAAAATAAAAATAACTGTAATGACTAAGATTGAATGTGAAAAGTTTAAATCTAAATATTTTTTATTTGTTCATGGGATAAATAATAACATACTTAGTGAAAGTCAACATTGTTATGATGGGAAAGAAGTGATATTCAAAAATGGTTTCCGTGTTATTAAATGTGTGAATGTTGGAAAGGTTATTACAAAAGGTGAAAGAACTATTGGGTATCTCTTCTAAATAGAATAATTTAACAAATTATATTACTTAAGTGCTGAAGATGAAAATATATTTTGGAATATAAGACCTGGCCCCCTTGGGGAGAAAAACATGAACAAACATTCTAAGCTTTATGTTGATAAAAACATTCCAAAATTGAAAATAATAGAATAATATTTTATATATATTGTTAGAAAAATGGAATATGGATAACAAAAATCATAAGAGAATTGATATTCAATCTACCATACCTCTTCAGATTATTCATTCCAATTTATGTGGACTTATGAGACATCAATCAATAAAAGGATATTTTTACATCACCACTTTTATTATTAATTTAACTGATATTAAAAACATCATGTGTATGAAACATAAGTCATAGGATGTGTAAATGATTATGTTTTTCAGAAAATAAGTTGAGAAACAAATGGGGGTTTATATGAAAAAGTTGACAAAAGATAATGGTACCAAATTCAAAAGAAATAAATTTGAAACATATCTAAGAAATCATGGTATCAAACATTATCATAGTTATCCATATCCTCCATAACAAAATGTATTAGAAGAAAGAAAAAATAGAATATTTTTGTAAAGGGGAAGAAGTATGTTAGAAGAATATAAACATTCATTACTCAATTAGAAAGAAGATGTTTGTACAATCCTACTTTTTCAAAATAGATGCATGCTCAGACTAAAATCAACATGATTTATTTCAAAACGTGTTATAACAAAAAATATTCTTTGAATTAAATCAATATTTTTAGAAGTTTATGTTTACTAAAAATTAAAAATTAGGATATGGTAATGTTTGATGAGAATGGTGTAGAAGGAATTTTTATTGGTTATTCGCCTAATGGAAGAAGTTAAAAATGTTAGAAAAAAACTTACAATGGTTAGTGGACTAGTATTATGTGAATGTAATTAAAAATATAAATTACTTAAAAAATTTAGTTTATAATGCTAGGAGGATAAACTAGATATTTTGAACGATAGTGAAAGTAAGTCAAAATATTCTTATAGAGATTCAAGATAATCGTGTGATAAGGAGAGTTCAATTGGAAAAGATGAATTGAAATTTCATACCTTACAAAAACATGTTGGGTTTGAAACATTATTGGTAAATTAAAGGAACCAGTTAAAAATAGAATAAATTTTAGATTATAAAATCAAAATTCAATCATCTCAAAATTTGAACTAGAATCAGTTTGAGAAACTATTTAACCAAAATAATGGGTGAATGCTATGAATGAAGAGTTGGATCAAATTGATAAAAATAAAATTTGTGAACTTATTCTACGTATGAAAGGTAAAATTTTATTATAATAAAGTGGGATTATATATACAAGTTGAATGAACTTGGGGATGTTTCTATAAAATAATACTTGATTGTTTTTAAAGGCTATGAAAATCGGAATAGTGTGAATTTTAATGAATCTTTATTCCCCTATTTCATGGTTATATACTATAAGAATGTCTCTAGTAGTGGTTGGACACTATAATTACAAATTATATCAAATGTATGTGAAGACAGAATATATCAGTGGATAAATTGAAGAATAAGTTTTCATTGACCAACCTTGTGGGTTTCAACTTGATAATGATGAAAAAAAAATTCAAAGCATAACAAGGCTTTGTATGGGATAAAACAAGCTCAACATTATTAGTATTCAAATCTTAAAAATTGTTCTAGAATGTTAAAATTTTATAAAGGAAAATATTATTGGAACATAAAGGTGAAATATGTTGACTCCGTAACTATAAATGTAATTGTTTATTTGGATGATATAATTTTTTTCTAGGGATAGAAAATATTTTTTTTTAACATTTTATGAAGAAATGAGGAAGAATTTTGAAAATTAAATGTTGGGAGAATTTACTTTATTTAATGGATTAAAAGTTCAACAAAAAGAAAAGTACATTTTCTTATCTCATGAAAATTATGATATAGAATGGGTAATGAATTTTGGGATGGTAGAATCTAATGATGTTTCTACTTCAATATATGTGATAACAAAGTTGAGTAATGACGATTTTGGAAAAATTTTGAATCAGAAAGCCTTTAGGAAGATAATATAAAGTCTACTTTACCATACATCCTCAAGGATTGATATTTTTCAGGCAGTGAATTTGTGTTCTCCGTATCAATGTAATCCAAAATAATTATATATGTTGGAAGAAAAGAGAATTCTTATATATATCAAAGAAAAAATTTCACATGGGATGTTCGATGGATGACAGATCAAGGGGAATTTGGTGAAAACCCTTATGAACATTGAATCTATAGGAATATGAATCTGGATTAAAATCTCTATAGATGATTGGGTTTTGATAAAATATGAGCATCTTAGGCATAAGGAACACCTCATTCATGCAACTCAAAAGGAAAATCTAGAACTACCACTCTCTATTGATGCTACCAAGACAAAGAAAAACTTTTCTCATGTTGTGAAGGACACCTCTCGAATAGCCTTCTCTTAAATTGATATTCCTCCTCCTAAATGTGTAATTAATAAAGGTATAATTTTCCATGTCTCAAAGAACTAGTAGGTTGTTGATGAAAAAATTATCCTATGTAGATACCCAATCATTGCTCAAGACTTGTTCCCAAAAGGCGAAAATATCTAGAAGATAAATGATCTGACCATGTAAATTGTAGAAATTTGGGGATTTTAATATTGGTGAATTACAGAAATGAGGAAGGGATACTACCATGTCATTTCACCTTCTGATGAATTCAATAGAAAGGCATGGAGCATGGGATCCATCTATCTCAAGACTGGATTTTTTAAACATACTATAATCGAATATAAACATTGACCATAATAATATTTGAAAAAAAAATTCATAGTTATGGATTTTTATATGGAATTTTAATTGGTTTTATTGTCATCCTAGGATACTCTGAGAAATTTCCTCATCTATGGGAACCTTAATATGCATGGATAAACATACTAAAAATCCTCGATTTTGGAATTTTTCTTAAGTACATGTTGAGGTGGACATGTCCAAAACCTTGGTTGAAGAGGTTTTCCTTACTACAGGGGATGACCATATGAGGATTGAGATTAAATATAAGAGAAATCCAAAATACAGGTTGAACAACATATTTTTTTCCATGCTAGTGTTTAATGTAATAGGGATAAAGTGTACAACTTCTATATAGTGGAAGGGCATGATGAT
Organism: Viscum album; assembly: GCA_963277665.1. NCBI lineage: Eukaryota > Viridiplantae > Streptophyta > Magnoliopsida > Santalales > Viscaceae > Viscum > Viscum album. The sequence continues at coordinate 1,611,073,164 of OY728163.1, forward strand.
GCCTCATGTCAAAGGAAGAACGAAATGAACATGATAATGCCTTATATGTCTCAAATTGTTGAAAATGATGAAACTTACAGAAAACAAGGAGGTAATATCCTTAATCGTGCATGTTTATCACACAAAAAGTTTTCACAAGGATATGACTCCTGATGGCCTAAAAATAAAAAGGACAAGGAATCACTTGAGAAGTATATGTCCTCTATTTTCCAAGTGGTACCCATTCCAAATGAAGGGAGTGATCATATATTTTCATGTGGAGAAAATGATAGTACATAGAAAAATGTACTCACATTATGCATTAATCAGGTAGCTACTAACAATGGCGATGTTAGACCTGAATCTCAGGAGCAGTAGGGCAACAAAGCTGTAGGGGATTGATATATTACATGCAGAGTTCAAGTAAACCTTGATGAGAATACAGTAGATATAACACCTCATATGGTTGAGGTCATTAGAGGAAAAAATGATCAAATTCATGGTAGACCTGGAATGGAAAAAACTTTTAGTGATGATATACATGACTAGGGGAATATGGGTTTTAATTATGTTGAAAGGAATGATTCCCCTTTATGTAGTAAGAATTAAACTCATAGAGAATAGATTTCAGTTATGATAGGTACTGGACAAAATGGGAAACAAGGGTGTAATAAAATAAAGTATGTTGTTCCAAAAGGTTTAAAATACCTTCCTGTGGTGGATAGTAGGGACAAATTTGAACAAACCACTAATGGATGTGGATGAATATAGCCTTTATACATCCCCATCCTTATAAGGCTACTAAGAGGAAGGTTTTGATGACATGTTTATCTAGTGAATTTCAGTTTGGAAATAAATACACATGGTGTAATGGAATTTTATGGTCTGATGAAGCAGATGAATCACAAATTAGTGAAAAAATTGTCTCTATGAAGCATACAGTCTTACCTAGTGATATTGTGATAGAGGATCCTAGTGATAAAATCAATGTATCTGAGAAGGATGATTTCAAATGTGAAATGTATTTGGGTATAATTCACAATACATGGATGAGTAAGGTAAATGAATGAAAAGAAAAGAACATACAATTATGGAAAAAGAGTAAAGGCCCCTAACTAGGATCTAGACCCTATATCAATAAAGATCATTTTCTATAACATTCATGGTCTTTGGAACTTTAACATGGCCAATTCTCCTAAACACTACATAATGGACTAAAAATCCTCTTTAATAGGAATTGGAGAGCCTAAAATGGCTTTTGAAAAGTAGAGATCCTTTAGGTGGAATTATATTGGGTATAGGTTTGTCTCTCAAAATTTGAATGGCAATAACATGGAATGCCTTTGATTTCTAAATCATGAAATTATTCATGTTACCTCCTAGCATAAAAAATCATTGTGGATCTCAATCTCAAACACTAGTTAGGGGCACAGTTTTAAGAATTATTTTATCAATTCCACTACATCCAACATCATAATAAAGGACCTTTGGAATGATCTTAAGGCATTTTCTAGAGATGTTAATCATAAATGGGTGATAATGGGTTATTTTTATACCATCATGAGACTTGAAGAGAAAACTAGGGTGAATTTCAATAGATCATAATCTCTAGAATTATCCTCAATTATTGATAAATTTCATATCTCTGATGTTCCTATGGTAGGTGTTTATTTTACTAGGAGTAAGTATACCTTGAATGGGAGGAAGTCAAGAATTCTTGATAGATTCTTTGTTTAGATGGACGATGAGAGTCTGATCTTTACCAATTCTACGAACACACTCCCAAAGAACCATTGAAATAACAATCATAATTTAATGGATCTATTCTATCACAGGATTAGGTATTATCCTCTTCTTTTTCATTTCAAAAATGGATGGATTGTGTCTCCTAGATGCAGGAATGTAATTATAGAGGCATGGATGGAAAATATTCTTGGCATCCTACTACATGTCTTTGTATAAAAACTGGAAAATGATGAAAGAATATTAAGGGAATGGAGAAATAATTCATACTCTAAACTTAATATTGATATTGAATCTTGTTATGAAAATCTAGATAGCTTCTAATATAGAAATCCACACCTGGTTGACCCCTTAAGAGAAGAAACCCAGGCTACCTCATGGTTGGATAATCTCCTTACTGTCAAATAAAGTACTTATATAAGAAACATACATATTAAATGGATGGAATATAAAGATAGGAATTTCAAAAAAAAAATCATGTTTCACTAAGAAAAAAAATATTAGGGCATGATTAAGGGCCATCAGTATTGATGGATGTCTCTACACCTCCAAAACATAGAATATTAGTGTAGTAGTGAATTAATTCACAAATCTTTACTCAGGTGATGGAATAGACAACACCTAGAAGATAATTAATAACATCTACCCTTTAATTTATGACCAAAAAAATTATACTCTTACAATGACACCTTCAAGGGAGGAAATCAAGAAAGTTATGTTATCTCTAAACATTGAAAATGCGGCTGGTCCAAATGGATTCACTAACAAGTTTTTCATGATTTATTAATACACCCTCTAGGAGGAAATAATCAATTCAAATAGGGATTTCTTTACCCATGATTCCATTCCTTATAGGGTTAACTAAAATTTTATTGCCTTGATACTAATGAAGGAGAATGTTATTGACATTAATGAATTCAGACTAGTAGCTATTGGGAATACCATCCCTAAAGTCATCATCAATATTATAATGATCGGATTGGGGAGTTTCATTAGTGAACATATTTCTTCAAATATGTTTGGTTTTTTACCTAAAAGGTTAATTCATAATTGTATTTTCACGTCCTTAGAGAGTATTAATATGATGAAAATAAAGTTAAAGAGAGGAAAATTTTATCTCAAAATTGACATCTCAAAAGATTTTGATACATTAAAAGGTAGCTTCCTTCTTGATGTGATCAAAATTTTGGGATTCTTAAATGGGTTTATAAAACATGTTACTTGATTTCTTGGTTCTACAAGGCTGTCAATCTTAATTAATGGATCCCCCATAGGTTATTTCCAATACACTAGAGGATTTTGATAAACAGATCCTCTCTCAGTGATTATTTTTTCTATTGTTGAGAAATATTTGAGTATATTCTTCCATGAGTTATCATATATTGATATTTATAAGCACATAAATACTGGAAGGGACCTTCTTATCCCTTATCGCCTATTTTATGATAATATCATCCTTCTCTTTGGGAAATTTTCAAAGAGAACCATCTCTGTGATTAAATCTTTTTTTCCAGATTATGAGGAGTCTGCTGGTTATTCCATCGGTTCAAATAAATAGTTCCTTGTTTTTTGAGATATATTATCTATTTGACAGAAGAAACAAATCACCAGGATGCTTGGTGTTAGGAAGGGATCTATACCATTTTCTTATCTTGGATTTCTCTTATTCTATGAAAAGGTCCAAAGAAAATATCTTGAAGACATATGTTATAAAATTATTAATCAGTTGTCTATATTGAAAGGAAAATCTATGTCTCATGATGGGAGGGTGTGCCTCATCAATTCGGTGATTACATCTAATATTTTTTATTTACTATCCCTCTATAGGTGGACAAGAGGCCTTATTAATGACATTCAATTCGTGATGAGAAACTTTATATGGATAGGATTTCTAAAATAAAGAAAGATTATAATGGTTTATGGGAAGGATTTCATCAATCTAATTGATTAGGGAGGCCTTGGAATCAAGGACCTTATAATATTAAATGATGAATATATTAACAAGTTCACTTGGATCCACCTTACCTAAAATGACTCTTATATGGGTTTCTTATCATGTAGGTTCATGATGAAGCTTCTTAATGGGTATTCTTACTAAATTTCCTCATTTGTTTTCCCTTTCTTAGGCACTTGTTCAATGATATAATGAATAATTCTAAATTGTTAATTAGTAGGCAATCCACCCACAATTGTTGGATCTACTCTTAGCTGGAAAACCCACATATAATTATAAATATATATTTTATTATGGATGATATGACTATTATATAGATTTTTCATAAAAATGGATGTCTTTATAATATTATCACCCCTAAGGATATCCTATAAATTAAAATTTACCCCTTCATAGACCACTACACTTTAATATGGAAGCAAAAAAATAATGGTCTCTACAATACAATGGGTCATTATAAACTCCATTTTGATGCATATACTCAAGATCCCACATGGATTATTAGATTCAAGGTACCTATAAATCCTTCATCAAGGTCCCTTATCCTATGGAAATTATGGAATAATTGGATACCTACCCCTGATAGACTAAGGAATGTTAGACAATTCATTTTCTCAGATTTCTATTTAGGTTTCAAAGTATATGAAAATCTGCAACATGTTTTCCTACACTGCACCTGTGTACAATTCTTATGGAGATAAATTGGATGTTTTTGTAATGATGATTTATTTAGTTACATGAGAATTGATGAGTTTTTGATTCACGTCACTAAGAGTGGCTGATGCGAGCAGATCCAGAACCTCTTGTTGGCAGCCACTACTACTATTTTTCATTACATATGGATAGACAAAAATGCACCCATGGTTGATGGAATTAAACCCTATTAACATGTAGGTATTTTGTAGGTACACAGGGAGGCACATGTTGGTACTACAATGCAAGTTGGTACTATAGAAAACTACATTGATGATCATATCTCCATAAACATGCTAGCTAACTTAGGGAGGCCAATAAATCCCCTCATGGTCAAGAACATCTATTGGATCCATCCTAACCATACTTGTGTCAAAATAAATTTTGAAATAGCATCTATTGGCATGCTTGGATTGGCAGGATGTTGTGGTGTCTTTTGTACACATCGCAGATTAGTCAAAGTATAGATCCATCATTTTTTTGGGAAATATATTTCTTACGAATCTGAGTTATGGGCTATTATATATGTTATTAAACATGATGTGTATCATAATTGGATTGTTTTTTGGAAAAAATATTATTTGGATCTCATTGTTAACACCCTTATGTTGAGAAATAGGAATGTACCATGGTGGATCCTACCTCATTGGATTGGGTGTCTCAATCAATTGAGATGCCTCAACCTTATTGTGACACATGTATATAGGGATTCCAACTAAGATATCAATGCATGATCAAAGAGAGAAATTATTGAGATGAATAATATGTGGTCCTTCAGGATACCTGAGCATTGTGCATAGTTTATGGGGGGTGAGATGAGGGGAGTGGTTAAATATTTCTTTTGTAAAAATTCCTTGTAATTCATTCTTTATACTTGTATTTATGTTTAATATTTTATGGTGCTAGCACATCTAGACCCTAGTTTTTTCTGGTAACAATTTCAAATGGTTTTTTATACAAAAGAAATTGTGAGATAAATTTTTATGGTTATATTGATGCATATTGGGATAGAGATTGTATTAATATAAAATCGACCTCATGAGGATCATTTTTCATGGGTGAATGTTGTTTGAGTTGGAATAGTGTGAAATAATGTTTAGTAACATTAAGCACAACCGAATCTGACTATACTACATTTACTCAAGATTGTAATCATATTTCATGGATGAATGTTCAGCTAGATAGTTTGAATGTTAATTCTTATAAAACATTAAATATACATTTTGATGATTAGAATGAAATTGATCTTTCTAAAAATAATTTCCAACTATTCTGAAAAAAAAACATTGATAAAATGATTCACTTTATAGACGATAAATTTTCTGATGGAGTTTTTTTATGGAATATATCTCAATGAAGTATCAAATTACTGATATCCTCACGAAGGAAATTAGAAAAGAATGTATTGTTGAGTTGAGGCTGAAACATCATGTTCAGCTTCATCCAATGATATCCAAAATATCATAAGGAAGTACCCCCGCTATTCTTTGTATTAGTTTCTCAAAGGGAGATTTAATGTAACAACTTTATTATGTTTTTACTTATATATATTAAATGAATCTATTGAAATGTTTATAATAAAATAGGGGAGAGAAAAATAAAAGTGAGAGGAAAATAAAAATGGGAGTGGAAAAGATAAACGTGAGGAGGGTGTTTATCATTACATGGTTGAAATTTTTTCTTTCCACAGAGGGATCCAATTACTTAAAAAACAATAATTTATCTAGAAGTTTGGTGTTAGGACACTCTCTTTTGAGGAAGGATGTGTTTTGATAATAGTTAAAAAACCCATGAATTTTTTAAAAAATATGAGTTTTTTAAAAAAAAACTGAGAGTTAGTAATGTTGTTACAAAGGGTTGTCAACAAATCCAAAAGGGGGACTAAAGAACCTCTGTGATAATTTGTTTTAACAAACTATTTTTTAACAACTATCCATTATGTATAAGAATGTTTTTATTTTTCCATATTTGACCAATTACATCGTAATGAGTTTTCATAAAAAAAAATGTTTCTTGATGTTTTTGAAACTAAACACAAAGGGAGAGAAATGTTTTAACCTTAAGAAAAAAAATTTATGGACATAGGTTTCTAGAATCATGATATCATATCGAGCATCACTGGATGCATAAGTGGTCAGAAAGGTGAGTTTTTTATCAGACGCACCATCGGTCTCAAGTCCATCGGTATGAAGTTCAAGATCCATCAAACAAGGTGTTTTATACAATGTCATATGTCATTGAGTGAAGAGGTCATAATGTTACAGAACTGTTTTGAATGAAGACAGTGAATTCAGGAGTGAGAAAGTCTATATACATTCTAACCCTAAATCATACGATGTTTTTTGGGTCATGATGTTCTCACAGATTAGGAAATCTATCATTATTAAAAATAAATTGATGAAATGGATTAATTGTAAAGTATATATTTGTTTCATAAAGATAGAAATAGAAGATCAGGTCTAGAAGTACTAGAATGAGAGGTTTTCAGATGTCAGAATGTGTAAAGATGATGTAGTTTGGCATTATTTAAAGTTACTGAGAAGAGTCATCATAAGATGTAGAACATCATAGTGATAATTCCATCATAATGATAATTATATTATTATTAGGATTTTTACCAAACTGACATTGAGGAGGAAGATTAATCAGATGAGGAATATGCATTGATTCCTCAAATGAATTCCTAACACAGATAACACTTCGGATGTAGAGAATCAGATTGATCTGAGTTTCTGATGTCGATCCATCAAAGGGAGATCATTTATGAGAATAAGTGAATATTGTAACAAAGTTTTTTTCCTTGAGAAGATACAAAATAATAGTTCAAGTTTTCAATCAAATAAGTTTATGACACCAATAAGTCATCTACTAAATAATTTTATTGTAATGAGCTAAGAAATAATGGTATATCATAATGAGCTGAGAAAGAAAGGAATACATAAATAAACTGAGAAAGAAATAAGGATCTTAATGAGTAGAGGAGTATAATGATGAGGATGATATATCAGACTGATGAAATTTAATTTTTTTGTAGAAAACTAATCTCCAAGAAATCTTTAGACGGTTTTAAGAATACAATGTTGAAGTGGTCAAATATAAAATTATATTGCGCATAAATCTCAGAGATTTTGAATTTGAGCTAGAGCTGAATGTTTTCAAGTTTCCATCCTTTCCCATTCGGGGTTTCCTGTAAATTTTTTTAGAGTAAATTCATACATTGTAACATTTTACGTATGAGGAAAAGACGAAATAATGAAGAATTTTAGGGAATATTCCTTCTAGATAGAGATCTCATTGGAATATTGGAAATTTTTTGTTTTTTTACCTAACTAAGAAATCCCATTTTAAGAATATAATATTGAGTTAATGGGACTAAGGATGTTCATACTGAATTTTTTAGTAGACTTTGAGAAGTGTAGATTGAGAAAGGGATGATCATATGGAGTTGATCATACTGAGTCAATTAGACTAGATTCATCAAACTAGAGGTCATCATATTAAGATTCATTAAACCCAATAATTTTTGTGGAGAAAATTGAAAAAATTATTTTCCCTTTTTTCTAAATCTTTTTATAATAAAACAATATAAAATGAATAGAACCAATATAATCTTTCTTATCAGGAGATAGAAGGTGTCTAATAGTAGTTGGCCCATGTTTTATTCACATATTCATAGTAATGAATTTACGTAGGCATATTGGAGTGGCTATAGAAAGGATGTAGGTTCTCACACTATGGCCAAACATTATTAATCTCATGTTCTTTACATGATTACCTATTTTTTCATGCATGAGTAATTACAAAAACCTGATACGAATTTAAATTTTAATAGGTTACATGGGTTGTGTTTTAAAAAGTATTAAAACTTATAAAATGTGAGAAAATGATTCAACCCCACATCTCAGTTGTTATTCGACCCTTTATAACATAATTTATAAATAAAAAAATAGAATTTAATTTAGTATAAAATATTAATTAATTTATATTTTTTATATTTTCTTGAAAATATAACTAATAATATTTTATTTAAATTTGTATCTATTAATATTTTATATTATTTATAATACTAATATTATATAAATTTTTATAATTAGTAATTATTAATATATATTTATATATTATAAATTTAATAATTATCATTATTTTTATATATTAATGATTAATTTTAGTTTATTTTATGATGAAATTACAATAAAAGTAATATTATATGAATTTTATATGGTTAGATATACACAAGAATATGTTGAGTTAACCTTTCAAACATACACATTTAATTTGGTTCTAAAAAAAGAATACACACAAAAAGACTTATATGTGAATATTTTTTTGTATAATTTAAATATTATTATATATATTTAGAATTATTAAAACTTATATAAAAATAATAATCAAATTATGATTTTTTACATGTTAGTAATAAATTTTAGTTTATTTTGTATAAAAGTTTAAAAAAATTAATGTAATATGCATTGTATATTGTTTGATATACACATGTATGTGTTGTGTTGACCCACAACTACACATTTCATAGGGTTCTTTGAACACATAGGCATATACACACTCATATATATTAATATGTGAATAAATATGCTAATACACACACACACTTCTAGAACCCTCGGTTGGTTAGCCTTATCCCTCCCCATGAGGATTGGAAAGCGCTCACTACACATTCTTATTGATCGGATTATGACACTCAAGTGGGTGGGTGAATTGAGTTCCTATAAAAATTTCTTTTAAAAATTTTATTTAAATGATTCACCTAATTAAAAAAAAATGGTCTTTTAACCAAGGTAGCAAGATTATAATAGCTTGACTATACATAAATTTTCTCATAATATTGATTAATTATTAGTTATACCAATATGATAGATTGATACAACCTTTGAAACTACTCTAATAAGGAAAGAAAACTATAAATACTATCCAGGACTAACTATCAAAGTAAAAAAAAAATTCTGAAATATGAGTTAAAATAGAGAAAGACTATATTGAAAGACACAACGGATAAAAAAATTGGATCAGTCTCAAGACGAGACCTAGTACACTCAACATGGGGATCACCTACCACTAAGAAATATATATATATAATGCTTTGATCCACACCCTGGATCAGGGTTAACAGTAACAATCAAGAATGTCTAGGTCACAAGATCTCTAACACTGTTCTTTGTGGGAAAACTATCACCCATGTCACACAAGAGATCTTCCACAGTTATACATTGGTGGAACAAGATGTAAACAAATATTTGAGTGAGGATATCTTATATCATCCAGTTCAGTGCATGAGACAGTGTGTGTCTTCAATACAAATACACACACTTCTCAAAGAGTAATAAAATAGTACAAAACATAGCAGAGATTTGTAAGATAGATTTTAGAAGGATCTATGTGTCGTGAAATTCATCTCTAGACTCTTTGGATGCATTAGATGCAATGTTCCAATCCTTTATTGAAAACAGAGTGACGTGACTCGAGTGTTTTAGTTTTCAGTGTAGTAAGATGTTGTTCTTCTTCTTCGAGTTGATGCAAGGATTATTTCAAGATGGTTTATAGAAGGTTCTTCTTTGTTTATAGCATGTAGGAATTGAATTTTCTTCATTCATTGTGATCTTTCATGTATGGGTGTTCTTCTCGATTTTTATGCATTCCACTGCTATATATATTTTTTCTCCATTACCACAATTTTATTTTTTGGTCCAGGTTCTTGATTTGGATCCAAAAAAATTCATGATATCTACACCTCGTACCTTATACTATCTGCTGACAGGATTGTAAATTATCATTAATTATATCAGTGTCATTAAATGACTCAAATATGACCATTAGAAGCAACTTTTAAATTTAATTGAAAAAGACAGAAAAATAGTTAAGTATGGAATGGTGTCACAATTGTAGTGAGATAGTCATAGTGAGACAATCACAGTGAGACAGTCACGATGAGATATAGAAATGGTAGCAAAGTAGTTGTGTCTGGTCCTTTGTGAATTCTGGAATCGGTAGCACGATTATGGTGTTAGGGAAATGGTGTCTCAGATAATAGTGTCTAGTAATTTGTTAAAATTATGAATGTTGTCTTATTATGGTTTCATGGAAACAGTGGCATGGAATCAGTGTCAGATCCTTTGAAAAAATATAAAACCGGTAGAAAACTTACGGTGTCATAGTATTTGTGAAAATATTTAACTGGTATCATTTTTATGGTTTCACAAACTTAGTCAATTACTTGTAAACTGTCTTAATAAGAAATCCTCATAGGATGGATTAAGATTAAACATAAGCATACTAAAGCATAATAGAACAATATTAAACATAGTTCACAAGATTAAAATGTAATTTAGGATATTTTGAACATGATCTTGTGAGAGTTTAAAAACATGAGTTATAAGAGTGTAAAACATCATTTGTAATCATTAAAACATTAGAAATAAAAAAATATTCCCCTATTTGAGGATCACAAATCATGGAATTTACAAGCCAAATATTTCATAAATAAATAATCAGAATACCTATCATATCAATATAATAGATCATATATATAATAAATAGAATAAAGGGTATTTCTTTCCTCAGTTCTTAATTTTTCTTTTGGGTTATCCCCCTTAGTATTTCTCCCCCTTATAATTCTAGTTCTAATATTTTCTCCAATTTAAATGAATACATATTATTCCTCCCCCATTTGGGATTATCAAAAAATTAGGATAAATAAAGATAAAAAACAATGACTAACAGAATATAACAAGTGGTGAAATAACATAATGCCACATTCCATTGAATAAAAATAATATATAGTACAAACACGAAAGAAAATACAATATAACCCTATCAAAATCATCATAAACTTCTTGGTAGAGTCAAAAAACATGGCTTATCCATTAATAGAGACATCAGATAGAGAATCAAGAGGGGTAGAAGTGTAAGTGGTAAAATCAGTGGTTAGGAAAGGTAGTGGAACTCCTTCAATGATAGTAGGTCCAAGGGTAGGTAGGGTGGAAGACTGAGGCAATGGTTTTTGAATAATGATAGGTCTGATCTGAATCATATCCTGAGCAACAGACATAGTCACTGGGTCAAAAGAGGTAGAGTAAGAATGATAGGTAGCAGAAGGTAGTTCATTCCACAAAGGAGCACCTGCCGGAGCCATAATTATAGTACTCTGAAAATGAAGATAGGATTCAAAATCATGATAAAATCTAAGCTAATATATCCACCATAATATATGGCCATCTCAAAGTCATCCTTTTTTTCTAAATACTTCTCCAAAGTGGGTGTGAATTTATTGATCTTTTGTACTTGATCCTTAAAGTCTTGAGTGACCGGAGGTATCTTCAAATAATCCACAAGATACTATAATTGATTAGTCAAATCATTCTTTGAATAAATTCTCTTGAAGTAAAAGTCAAATTTCATAGAGATTTATTCTTGTGTATTAGTAGAAATCATTGAATGAACCCTCACCAAATCAAGAACATTGTCACTATTCTCGATGAAAATAGATAGACTTTCCTAATCAACACCATTCAATACTAATTGCAGCTCTTCTTTGAAAACTGATCTGATGAGGTCACTATCCATAGGTTGAGATATATTTCCAGAGGCAGATGAAGCTGAAACATCTTATTTGAGAGACTTAAGTTGATTTAGAACCTTTTGTAAACAACCTTTATATTCATCGGTCATCCTATTGAGCCCAAAGACAAGATCACACCTCTCATTTTCTATTTGGTGTTGTTCTCAACCACCTTTTCATATCCTATAATCAGGTTTGGTTGAATCAAAGACACAACCTTATGTGGAATCTTGTCAGCATCATCCTCACTAAGATGAGAAACAAGATCTTGACCAGTTTTCAAGACTTTATTCATATCTTCATCCATTGATTTTAGAGATTTCACCTCATCACTCATCGATTTTTTGCAACCTTAACTTTCTGAATTTCAGGAAGCATATTTGGATGGATCTTCAATATAATTTTCTCTAATATTAGTGCAACATAACTTTCATTGATATTTGTTATTGGGCCAGGTTGAGACTGTAGAAGCTTACCAAATCCATACAACATGTTGTCTTTGAAAACATTCGGATCATTATGACTTAAAAACATATAATATTATTGAGAATATTCAGAAATAGGAACTGAAATAGGTTTATATTCCATGTCATGGGATACTTCATTGGAAGAAATTTGTTTCAACTGAATCATGGTTGAAATATCCATCCCCTTTACTAAGGCCTCTTGAGAATTATCCATATAAAAATAACTGGGAAACTTATACCAGATATCCATGGAACTTAGGTCAATAGGATTTGGAGGTTTAATACTTTCTAAGCTAGGGTGTTGGTCCCCCTCAACAGGTGCATCTTATATAATATTAAGAGAATCAGTCTCTTGACCCATTCCCATATTTTCAGCTCTTTCAGTCACACCCATATCTTATATAGCTAGGTGAAATGCATATTTCATTCTTTCCTAAGTAGATAATATTACTTCAGGTTCAACATGTTCTTCAGACTATTCCACAATAGTAGGCTCTTCTTCAACAACAAGCTCTTCCTCAGCAACATGCTCTTTCTCTACACCAATAATTCCTTAAAAAAATACTTTATCCTTTTCACTTGCATCAACATCACCTTTAGATAGAGGTGATATCTCATAAGATAGTCAAAAAAACCTTCAATAACATCATCAAGTGTTTCTTTATCCAGATATTCCATAATCTTGTCAGCTTCTAATCCAGGATCAGCTACATTTTTAGGTCTTGATGGATTTTCAATAGGGTTAAAATCCTCATAAAGCCTATAATTATCCTCAATTGATGATCTCTTCCATGGATTCTAGCTTATTTTCATTCTCTTACAAATATCTATAGTGGTATAGAAATCATATTCCTCAAGCACTTCTTCATTCTATCCAACCAAAACTTTGTCAAGAAGAATATCAGAAATGAACCTCGAATAGAAATGGGAGGTGGACTATGATGTATTTTTGAGTGTATCAGACAAGGGAAGTATAATATACTTACACAAGTTGATTTTGTGTCCATTTTTCATAATATGAATTAAAAATACATACTGCTACTTAAGAGTGTAAAATCCACATTCCTTGGAAAAATAATACGTTGAATGAACTTTAACAACAAACTTGACTCACCATCAAGCTCAGCTACAATATGCCTTTTTTTCTTCTTATTCCCAGTCTAACTTCCCAGAGCCTCTTCTAGGCTAAACACAATAATAGGTGGAGGAGTACCTCTCTAAAAGTCCTCAAAAATCCCTTCATGAGGTATTCATAGAAAGGAATCCCATAACCTCGATGAAAAATTATATCTTTGACCATTTACCTAGCTTCATACCACAATATCATCCTTGGAATTGAAGTAAAATTGAACATACTGATAGAACTCAAAAACCATCTTCAGATAAATGTGTCTTTTCTCATTGGTAAACCAATCAAACCACCCCTATTCCATTAGAAATCTTAGAACCAGACACTCACTACAAAAGAGAAACTTCGTAAAAATTTCCTTTTCGGGCACGACTTTGCGATCCTCAAGACCAGGGTTACGTGGTTTATCTAGTATTAAAACAGGAGCCTTCTTTGGTTTCTTCTGAGACATGAACTTCTCAAGATTCGATGAGGATGGATACTTTATCATGTGTATTCAATGTGGGCTCACAAAATATGGGAAGGAGGGAATGAATTTTGAGAGAGATAAAGGGTTCCCGTTTTGAGAGAAGTGATCTTGAGAGAAGTAAAGAGAAAAGAATTTATCATTTAGGGAGTTCAAACATCGCAAAAAATACATGGTAAAAGTAATAAAACAATAAATACTAAATAAATATTTAAAAATAAATTTTGAATAATATAGTGAGACCGATATAGGAATTCACGATGTCAATGTTACTCTGTGACTCAAACGGTGCGACGGTAACCAGTGAGACAACAAACATAAGACAACAAGCAGTGAGATAGTAGTTTGAGAAAAAAAATCCTAATACAGTAATCTTGAGATAGTAATACTGAGATAGTAAATCATTCACTCAAGGTTAATATTTCCTAATTCATGTATGATGTAATTCATTCTTTCCTAATTTAATGTCTTACTAAAAATGTCAAAAAGCTAATGTTTTGTGCCAATGAATTCTAAAGTAATATCACCTTTTTGATAATGATCTCTTAAAAAGTGAGTTCTTACATAAATATACATTGTTTAAGAATAATAAACGAGATTCATTGATATTTTAATAGCACTTGGGTAATTAAAATTTATAGTTACAAGCCTGAATTGATATCCATAGCCTAGAAAAGTGTTTTTTGTCCACAAAATTGGAGCACAAAAACCACTAGCAGCTATATATTCAACTTCATTAGTAGAGAATACAACAAAGATTTTCTTTTTTACTACACCATGAACTTAGTGACTTTCCCAAAAAGTGACATGTTCCAAAGGTACTTTTTCTATCTAACTTACAACCACCAAAATCAGCATCAGAATAGCTAACTAAGTCAAATTATTTTCCTCTAGGATAGAACAGTCCTAAGTTGGTAGTATGTTTAAGGTATTTGAAATACTTTTAACATCAAGAATATGTTACTCTTTAGGGTTTTCTTGAAAACCATCACACATACACACATTAAAAATAATATCAGGCCTACTAGCAGATAAGTAGAGTAAACTCCCAATCATTCCTCTGTAAGTGGTTTGATCAACAGATTTACCATTCTCACCAAGATCCAACTTATAGGTGGTACTCATTAGAGTATCACTAATTTTAATATTGTCTAATATAAGAAATTTTAGAAGATCATTAATATATTTACTTTTATTTAAAATAATTCCATCCTTATTTTGAATGATTTGAAATCAAAGAAAGAAATTTATTTCACCCATCAAACTCCTTTCAAATTCATTTTGCATCATTTTTGAAAAATCAATACATAAATAATTTTTTGAAGATCCAAAAATAATATCATCAAAAAATATTTGAACATATAAATAATCTTTATAAATTATTTTTATAAAGAGGGTAGGATTTTCTATGCCTTTTTTAAAACCATTGGAAATAATAAAACTACTTAATCTATCATACCATTCCCTTGGAACTTTCTTTAAACCAAATAAAAATTTTGTTAATATAAAAACATTATTTAGAAAAGGAGGGTTTTTAGAACCATTATGTTGTTCAAAAAAAACATCCTCAACTATATAACCATTTAGGAATTCACTCTTCACATCCATTTGATATATTTTGAATTTTATATGTGCTACATATGCTAACAAAATTCTGATGGCTTCAAGTCTAACAACTAAAGAAAAAGTCTCCTCATAGTCAGTCCATTATTCTTGACTATATCCTTGTGAAACTAGTCTAAATTTATTTCTTACTATGGTACCATATTCATCTACTTTATTATTAAACACCCATTTAGTGTCTATGGTCAATATGTCTCTAGGTCTATCTATAAGTTTTTAGACATTATTTTATTCAAACTGATTTAATTATTCTAGCATAGCCACCTCCCAAAATTCATTATTGATTGCATCATTGATGTTATTTGGTTCAAGTTATGACAAGAAGGCTTGATGTTCAAACTCATTTCTTATAGAATCTCTAGTCTATGTTCCTTTATCAAAATATCTAACAACGGCATCTAAGGATGGTTATTAAGGGTTCTAATAGATCTAGAAAAAGAAGGACTAGTAATTTCAGGTTCTTCAACATGTTCAGGTTCATCATCGCTCGAATCTGGAGAATTTATAGAACTAGATGTTTTAACAGATTCATTCATAGGATAGTTAGAAGATTTAGCATTGTTTTCCAGATTTGACATATCATTCTCAAGATTTTCTAGAGAGTTTTTAGGTTTATATGGGTATGTTTCATCAAATATGTCATGTACAAATTAATCCACATATTTGGTTCTCTTATTGAAGAGTCTATAGGCTTTACTAGAAATTGGATAACCTAGGAAAATTATTTCATCACTCTTAGATGCAAATTTTTCCAGACTATCCTTAGTAATAAGAATATAAACTTTGCAACCAGAAACTTTAAAGTAATTAAATTTGGGTTTTCTATTGTTCCACAACTCATAAGGAGTTATTTTAAGGATAGTTTTAATCAAGACTCTATTGATTATATAGTAGGCTATATTAATAGCTTATGCCCAAAATTATATAGGTAGTTCATATTCATTAATAATTGTTCTAGCTATTTCTTGTAAGGTTCTATTTTTTCATTCTATAACTCCATTTTGTTGAGGTGTTCTAGGGGCAGATAAGTTTTGACAATATCCATTTTTTTAGAAAAAAAGATTCAAACTCTTGGTTCTAAAACTCATAGCCATTGTCACTTCTTAGGGATTTAATTTTAAGACCACTATGATTTTCAACAGTCCTAGCATACCTGGTTAAATGAGAGAAAGCTTCACTTTTGTGCACCAAGAAGAAGATCCAAGTAGATCTAGAGTAGTCATCTACAAGAATTAAGACATATTGATTCCCATTATGACTTGAAACTCTATAAGGTCCAAACAAATCCATGTAAACCAACTCAGGAGGTTGAGATGTTGAAACTTTTTTCTATAGTTTGAAAGAGAATTTTTGATTTTTAACCTTTGGCAAGGATTACAGACTTTTTCATTTGTAAAATCATGTTTAGGTAGATCCTTGAATAATACTTTTCTAGTAAGTTTTCTATTTGAGTGTACATTATAGTGTCCTAATATTATATTCCTAATAAAATAATCTTTGTGAAAAACAGTCATGCAAGAAACATATTGAGAAATTAAATAATATAAGTTAATAACATAATCATTTTCATTTCATAGAGTAGAAAATACTAACTTATTTTTAGAGTTAAAAACATTGAATTCATCATTTTCAAATTTAACATTAAAACCATCATCACATAATTGAGAGATACTAAGTAGATTTTATTTTAATCCGTCAAGAAAAAGTACATTAGAAATTAAAACTGAGTTAGGGTTACCAATATGGCCAAGGCCAATTATTTTTTCCTTTAGCATTGTCACCAATGGTGACATGCCCACTATCAATATTTATCATGTTCTTGAGGAATAAACAATCTCTTATCATGTGTCTTGAACATCCACTTTCCAAGTACCATAGAATTCTACATGAGATCTTTAAATAGATTCCTACATAAGAATAAAACAAAAGAATATTTTGGTACCCATATTTTATTGGGTCCAAAAACATTAGTAATAAGTGATTTGGGAATCCATACTTGCTTCATGGGTTTCCTATAATAAGAATGTAAAGAATTTGAAAATAGAGTTTATTTGGACCAGAAAAACATGAAACTGTAGAAGATGTCTCATAGATGGATCTTGAAATATATTTTCCAGAACTAGGAATAAAACTATATTTTCCATATTTTGATACAAAATGAGTTTTTTTTAATTTTCCTCCTTACAGGTTGGTATCCTATTCTAGTAGTATACTTAGGAGTTACTTGTTTACCAAGAATTTTAACTAAGATTTCTTTCCATTTTTAAATATTTATAGATCCTTTTTCAATTTATCATTTGACAATTTATGTTTATTGTTTTCCATAAACAATTGATAATTTTTCTATTTTTCCACAGTAAGTTCATATTCAATAGTGGTAGTCAAAGAATGTTGATTCTGTAAGGATTTGTATTTATATTTTAGTTCATTACAGGTGTCCTCAAGCATTCTACAATACTCAAACATTTAATTATTGGTCATATTTTCAGAATCAATTTTATCTCCAGAATAATAATAATTTTTCACATGATACATAAGGGTTACCTCATATGTGTTTGTCATAAAACACATATTGGCTTTGTCAGCCTTTTCATCATGTGAAGACTCTGAGTCACTTGAACTATCATCATATTCACTCTATGTTCATTTCATTTTCTTTTTATACTTTCTATCTTTGTCCTCATATCTATTATTATATTTCATCTTGGGGAAATGATCCTTTACATTTCCTCTTCTATTATATTCATAACAGACTATTTCATTGGAAGTATCACCTTTCTTCCAATCCTTTTTCCAGTTGCCCTTGTTTTCATATTTATATTTTTAGTTACGCTTACTGAAGAATTTATTTCTTCTATAAAACTTCATAAACCTTCTAGATAATTGAGAAATCTCTTTATCACTATCTAATGGTGAATCTTTATTAATTATACTTTTATATTGAGGTTGTATCCTTTCCTTTTCCTTGGTTTTGGAAGTAGTGGTTTTGAAAGCCACTGATGTTCACTTTGGTTCATCTTCCTCTTCCTTATTGACTTTTAATTATTACTCATATATAATTATCTTCCCTATAAATTACTTTACCAGAAACTTGATGATGTCACGAGATTCTCTAACTAATACATAATTCTCTCTCTATCTATCTGGTAAGCATTTGAGTATTCTCATGATTTTCTCCTTGGGTGTAACATCCCTTCCTAGAGAGATCATAGTATTCACAATTTCATTTAACCTAAGATACATATCAGAAATAGGATCAGCAGGCTTTATTTTAAAGTTATCATATCTAATGGTATATGTTTTTAGTCTCATTTCCTTAACACTATAGGTCCCATCATGTGAAACAGATAAAGTGTCCCAAATTTCATGGGTTGTTTTATATGAAAAAATTCTTTTAAACTCTTCATCTCCTAAAGAATAGTATAGGGAATTCATGGAATTAAAATTTTTATTATAGGAATCCTTAGATGGGTCATACTAATTATTCCTATCAGTAGCAGGAATAATATATTCATCTATAATTGAAGACCAAATCTCAAAACCTATACTTTCTTAGTGCATTTGCATTTTCATTTTTTGTTGTGGATAATTTGTTCCATTAATGAATGGAGGTATGTTGGTAGCAGCACTTTCCAATCTATTATCCATGATAAATAAATAATATTTTAATAAAATAGTAGTTTTTAACTAACATAAATTTAAAGATATTGAAAATAAAACTAAATCACAGTTGATAAATATTTTAAAACAAATTAAAAAATTTTAAACAGAAACTTGAAAACACCCTCTGATACCAAATGTTGGTCAGAGTAGGATAATCAATAGGTCATGAATTGAGTTCCTATAAAAATTTCTATTAAAAATCTTATTTAAAATATTCCCCTAATTAAAAATAAAATAGGCCAGTTAACCAAGGTAGTAAAATTATAATAGATTGACTGTTCAAATAGTTTTACAGAAGATTGATTAATTATCAGTTATACCAATATGATATATTGATAAAACCTTTGAAAATACTCTAATAAATAATTATAGTTATAATTACTATACAAGACTAATTGTCAATGTAAAATTTAGTTTTCTGAAATATGAGTTAAAATAGAGAAAGACTAAATTGAAAGACACAGCGGATAAAACAAGTGGTTCAGTCTCAATCTAAGACTTAATCCAATCCACTTGGTGATCACCTACCACAATATATATATATATATATATATATCTTTGATCCACACCCTGAATCAGGGTTAACAACAGTACTCAATACTTTCTAGCTCACAAGGCCTCTACAGTTATTCTTCGTGGGAAAACTATCATCCAGGTCACACATGACCTCTTCCACAATTATACATTTGTGAAACAAGATGTAAAAAGATATTTGAGTGAGGATATCTTGTATCCTCTAGTTCAGTGTAGGAGACAATGTGTGTTTTCAATATAGATAAACACACTTCTCAAAGAGTAATAAAACAGTACACAACATATCATAATGAAATTAGATAGATTTTGAAGTCTCTATGTGTCGTGAAATGAAACTCTAGACTCTTCGGATGAAGATGATGAAATGTTCTAGTCCGCTACTGAAAACATATTGTCGTGAGTCGAGTGTTCTTGTTTTCAGTGTAATTAGATGTTCTTCTACTTCTTCAAGTTGCTTCAAGGATGATTTCAAGATGGTTCACAGCAGGTTATTCTTTTTTTAAGCTAGTATGAATTGAAAGTTTTTCCTTCGATGTGATCTTGCATGTATATGTGTTCTTCTCTTTTTTCATGTATTCTAATGATGTATATATTTTTCTCCAATGCCATGATTTTTTTTTAGTTTAGGTGATTGAGTTAGAGCCGAGAAGATGCACAATTTCCACACCTCGTACCTCATACTGTCTTCTCCCAGGATTTCAAAAGATCATTAATTATATCAGTGTCATTAAATGACTCAAATATGACTGTTAGAAACAACATTTAAATTTAATTGAAAATGATAGAAAAAATGGTTATGTATGGAATGGTTTCACACTTTTTGTGAGATAGTCACAGTGATAAAGTCAAGATGAGATCTGAAACCAGTAGAAAAGTTATGGTGTCTAGTACTTTGTGAATTCTAGAACCAATAGCACAGTTATAGTTTCAGGGAAATGGTGTCTCAGATAATGGTGTCTATTCCTTTTTCAAAATTATAAATGGTGTCATGTTAGAGTTTCTTCGAAACGCTGGTATAGAAACAGTGTCAGGTCCTTTACGAAAATCTGAAACTGGTAGAAAACTTACGGTATCATAGTATTTTTAAAAATATGGAACAGGTAGCACAGTTACAGTTTCACAGACTCATTCAAATACCTGTAAACAGTCGTATGAAGTAATATTCACATAATGGATTAATATTAGACATAATCATACTGATGGAATGGCCTGAAGGCCTTAATTTTTTTATTATTTTTAATAATCCACCTTTCGAGGGGTGAGGTGGAACCCTTACAGGGCCCGAATGCATAGATACAATTACATGACCCATAGGTCTTATAGGGAATCACCTAGACAATACAACTTAGAACTGTTCCTCCCTATCATATGTCATGATATCAGCACTCCACCTTCGCAGGACTGGTTAGATAGCTGTCATATGCAAAGCTACATAGGCCTAGTACCGATGGCAAAAACATACCCTCTCATTCTTTCAATTCTCATTCATTCTGCTCTAGTGAATGCACCTGCCCTGAATCCTCATCTAAAGCCTTTTCTCTTGTGGTTTGACTAGTATATCTGCATTCATGTGTCCTAAAGGCCTTGGGGTGACCCTAAGACCTTAAGGTGGCCCAAAGACCTTGAGAAACAACTGGCCCGAAGACCTTGGGTGGCCCGAAAGCCTTACAGGGCCTGAGGACAAAACCGGTGGACCAGAGGCCTAGATGAATGAATAGTTCCAGCTACAACAGTACCAAACAGTACCTGATACAGTGCTTTCTACAGTGCTTGCTATAGTACCTGGAAATACGCCTTCAGCCGGATTTGATCTTGGGTCTCTTGGATGCAACTACAGAGTCCTCACCAACCAGGCTAAGGCTCATGTGCTAGACATAAGTATACTAAATCATAATAGAACAAGATTAAACATTGTTCAAAAGATTAAAATGTAATTTTTGAGATTTTGAACATTATATTTTCAGAGTTTAAAAACATGAGTTATAAGAGTGTAAAACATGATTTGTGAGCATTAAAACATGAGGAGTCCCGTAATTATTTTATTATATATCTATGTCCCTTGACGTCTAGTAAGATGATAACCCACAGGCCAGCAACCTAAAGGCCCAGTGATATGTCTCAAATGCCTCTTTTTTTAGTTGTACCATTACTATTGTCCCCTACTACAGTGCATCCAAACAATACCGACACTACGCTATGGCTACAATACTGGTATATTACCATGGAAATTCATCCCTACCCAGGTTTGATACAAAACTAGTACCTTGACCGTGCATACACACATCATCATAAATCAAATCTTAATTTCAAAATGTATTAATAATTTAGAAGTGATCAATGAATCTTAATAATAAATATGTTGAAATTACAATTCTGGTCATAGTTCTCAAATATGAATAAGTAAGAGTAAATACTGATTTATGTAAAATGAAGTTAAACAGAAACAATAAATGAAAACAGAAGTTATTGATAGATGAAGTAGCTGAAACATTAAACATGTAAATAGAAACATGGAACCATAACTTCAAAAAGAAAAGAACAACATGGATCATTGTCAGCAAAGAAAAAAATATGGACTATTATGTTACCCTTGAAATTAGACAATAGGATGTTTTTCCACTTTGGTAACAGAACTTCAATACAGTTTCAGTAGTAGATACATGAATGATAACAGTAACATGAACCATGATTTTCAACAGTAGTAGGCCTACCCATTAGAGTTCAGCTCGGGTCATCAGAATGTGCATTCAATAGCCTCACAGTACTGCCATCATCCGTCAATTGATGTTAAACTGATTCACTCTTAGAAAGAATGGATGATACCTCACATTAATTCTATAGAAATATATGTTCTCAATTATATTCAATTTGTATTCTATTTGATAGATAAAAATTATGCATGATATCTATATTACTGAAGAAATATTCAAATAGATATTAAGGACAGAAATGATTTATTACCTTCTTTATTCAAAAGGGGTTGAATAAGTTCATAGGATGTTAAACTACTAATTCTATTATAATGAAAATTAAACTAATATTTTATGTGAATGAAAATGTGAAAAAAGAAAACCTAGAATCTATAGTTATAGCCAAAAACTTACGTAACTTCATCATATTTTAAGAAAACTTAATCATGCATTGCATTTATTCATACCCAATTGTATTCTCACCACTGTATGACATAAATAAGAAACCATATTTGACTTTTTTTCCACCAATATCTACATAAATAACCATCAATGAGAGTATATACATCGATCATTAAACACAAGTCTTGGAAATGAGTCTCATAGATTCTCTTGAAAATTTTCCACAACATAGCTATGGTGAAACTTCCATATTGACATTCAAATTCAACCTCTATGGGAGTCATGTCTGCCTTGCTGTATTCATTTCAACCACCAACTATGGAAATTCCTACATCCATATACTGTAATCAACACTTCAGTATATCTACCTCCAACTATAATCTCATTGCTTCTAACCATATTTATACAACGGTTCACAATCAATGCGGAATATAAAAACAATCAAAACAGAATCCAATCAAAACTCATTAGGTCAAAACAAAATTATGCAATCAATGCAGGGGTATACGTCTATACCAACAAACAACAATATAATAAAAACAAAATCCGATCAGCAGAATATATAAAAACTTGTTACAGAGAGAGTATAAAAAGATAATTGTTTCATCATACTACTGTTTGATATTAATCAAAACTATAGGAAAATAAGGCAAGAAACTGGATATTGAAAAATCCAAAATTGTTTACTAAAATATTTATGGCTTTTTTGAAACTGGATTTGAATGTAATTGAACCAAAAAGGCATAATATGAAGAATATGTACTAATCCAACAAATTCATTAAAACTTTTTAACATTTTAATGTGAAATTATATTAAATCTATTCAAAAATTTATAAATCTTTATATGAAAACATAAATATATTTTCCCACATAAGTGATGCACATTACATTAACTACTTAACCTAAGATGCAACTTCCACTCCACATTATGTCAACAGATTGACATAATAGCAAGTGGTTCTCTTGATATTACGTAATCATATAATGTATTGTCAATAGGGGGAAAGAATGTTATGATTCATAAAATGCATTCTTCATTTAGCAGAGATCGAAACACATTGATTCAACAAGGAAGACATCTCCGATGAAGGCAATGAAATCAAACCCATTTAGATGTCTGGACTATCTATTACATAACCAAATATTTTATGAAAGAATAACATAAATAATGGATAACTGAAGTGATTTGTGATCCATCCTTGACTCTTCATTGTACGCATGATAAAGACCACCTTAGCAATGAAAGTATCTGGCATATTCCTAAAAGCATGCATAACTAGAAGATGCATGTACCTATCATTACATATTGGTTTCATTGTATTATGTCATATCAATCATATTATTATGTCTTTAGTGCATAAAAAATATATATAGTGGATTAAATATTGAAAACAAATCACGAACAGTGAATGGAAACTTGTATATAGTTAAAACACATATACAGCTGGAAGCATGTATGTAGTAGAAATACAACATATTAACAATGAACAATATAACCGATTATGAGGCGAGCACTGATGATCCAAAAATACCTAAAAATACAATAAACTATATGTTATAAAATGAAAATTTTAAAATTATGGCAAGAATAAAAAACATGAAATTTACAAAGTAAACAATTTTAATTAAAAATTTAATATACAGAACAAATTAATAATCCACATAAATCATTAAACTGAATCTGTTGATTATAGTTTATAGCATACCTATACTATGTTGTGACAGTGGTGAAGGAAGAAGGATGGTGTTGAGACTTGGGCGAGATTTCAGAATATCTTGACATATGATTCAGAACAATAATCGAATAAAAAATAAATCAACGTTTAACAACATGATGGAAAATTAAAATAAAGGAAATAGTTTTGGGTAGGTAGTAGCAAATGTGTCAACCTTATTCTCAATCACATCACTCAATCTGCTTTCAAGAGACTTCCCTAGCTACTTCATGTGGCAACGATCAAGCCCAAAAGATCCTCCCCCTCATTCTTCTATGTTATATGCTTCCTGGGCATCACAATGTAAAAATCTAGTCATACCACAATTAGTTTTAGAGATATAGTAATGGTTGGTATATATCATTTCCATTATACCTATTTAATTCATGCTTAGTATAGTAGTGTGATATGACTCTAAAAGAAATGGAGGAGTACACCAACCTGATTACATGGAACTCAAGAGTGGGATGTTCCAGTTAGTCCAGGTTCCTTGATTATAAAGCATGACATTAAAGTATCTCTCTCATGCTTCATGGAAACCAAAATATAAATAATAGGAAAATGATACCGATAATTAAGAATCTCATATCACCATTTGTTATATTCCAACTCAAATAACATAATCAATTGATAGATTTGAAAACGAAGATAAAACTAATGAACTAATTCCAAAAACATAAATAATGGAAAATATCATGTAAAAAATTGCATTACATCTGGATAAATTTCATCACACAATGGTGGATGAAAAGAGATGAATTTCACAACAGATTTATAAATTGATTCAAAACTTTCTCACAACCCTTTCTAAATGGGTTTAAAAAACAAAAAGAATGCTTGAAAACACAATCATTCATATCCTTATAAAAGAAATCAATAAAGGGAATGAAAAACATAATTAATTGTTTCCAATCAAACCTTTTAGAAGGATTCAGTCATACCATCGACAATACATTGAATCCTTTATCCAAAATATTTACTCATTTTCGATGTCACAGCTCCTCAAAAACATAATGATTGCAGGTCACGTACCTTAGCAAGCAACATAAGTGAGAAAAATATAAGATTTAATTAATAGAAAAAGATATCATGAGAACTACCTTGAATATGTGTTACCATTGCATTCAAAAACTGGAGATGGTGAAAAATAAACCTAAATTAAATAAGACATGTAAGCACATTGAGCACCATTATTGAAAAGTTATGCAACATACAAACAATGTACAAATCAAGGATGATATTGAATTTGGTAGAACATGCATCAAAATAAAATGACCCACTACTCTAAAATATTATATGCAACTAAGTGACAAAATTATAAATTTTAATTAATAACATAATTATTGCATGTCACATACTTGAGTAAGTAGCACAAGTGAGAAAAATATAAGTTTTAATTAATAGAAAAAGATATCAGGAGAATTACCTTGAATCTGTGTTACCATTGCATTAAAAAACTGAAATTGGTGAAAAATAAACCTAAATTAAAGAAGACATGTAAGCACATTGGGCACCATTACTGAAAAGTTATGCAATGTACAAACAATGTACAAATCATGGATAACATCGAATTTGGTAGAACATGCATCAAAATAAAATGACCCACTGTACTAAACTATTATATGCAATTGAGTGAAAAAAATATAAGTTTGAATTAATAGAAAAAGATATCAGGATAAGTACCTTGAATATATGTTACCATTTCTTTCAAAAATTGGAGATGGTGAAAAATAAACCTAAATTAAAGAAGACATGTAATCACATTGGGCACCCTTACTGAAAAGTTATGCAACATTAAAAAATGTACAAATCAAGGATAACATTGAATTTGGTAGAACATGCATCAAAATAAAATGACCCACTGTTCTAAACTATTATATGCAATTAAGTGACAAAAATATAAGTTTGAATTAATAACATAATGATTGAACATCACATAACTGAGTAAGAATCATAAGTGACAAAAATATAATTTTTAATTAATAGAAAATGATATCAGGAGAATTACCTTGAATCTGTGTTACCATTGCATTCAAAAACTGAAGATGGTGAAAAATAAACCTAAATTAAAGAAGACAGGTAAGCACATTGGGCACCATTACTGAAAATTTATGCAATGTACAAACAATTTACAAATCACGATTGCACGTCACATACCTGAGTATGAAGCATAGGTTACAAAAAATATAAGTTTGAATTAATAGAAAAAGATATCAGAAGAATTAACTTGAATCTATGTTGCCATTGCATTAAAAAAATGGAGATGGTGAAAAATAAACCTAAATTAAAGAAGACATGTAAGCATATTGGGCACCATTACTGAAAATTTATGCAACGTAAAAACAATATACAAATCATGGATAACATCAAATTTGGTAGAACATGCATCAAAATAAAATGACCCACTGCTCTAAACTATTATATGCAATTAAGTGAAAAAAATATAAGTTTGAATTAATAACATAATTATTGCACTTCCCCTACCTGAGTAAGAAGCATAAGTGACAAAAATATAAGTTTGAATTAATAGAAAAAAAATATCAAGGGAATTACCTTGAATCTGTGTTACCATTTCATTCAAAAACTGGAGATGGTGAAAAATAAACCTAAATTAAAGAAGACATGTAAGCACATTGGGCACCATTAATAAAAAGTTATGCAATGTAAAAACAATGTACAAATCATGATTTCAAGTCACATTCCTGAGTAAGCAGCATAAGTGACAAAAATATATGTTTTAATTAATAGAAAAAAATATCAGGAGAATTATCTTGAATCTGTGTTACCATTGCATTCAAGAAATGGAGATGGTGAAAAATAAACCTAAATTAAAGAAGATGTGTAAGCACATTGGGCACCATTACTAAAAAGTTATGAAACGTACAAACAATATAAAAATCATGATTGGGAGGAAGTATTGATTAAAAGATGTATAAGACACATATCCACCAATAATCGATTCAACTTTTTCATGGACTACAATAACCTACAAAAAAAATTGAATCCCCTCTAAACAATAGATTCATTCAAATCATTATGACTGTAGAAGAAATTATCAAACATTTAGATTACGACGCATTCACCAATGATCCAAAAATACCTGGAAATACAGTAAACTATATGATATTAAATGAAAATTGTAATATTATTAAAGTGAACAAAAAACATGATCGTAAGTATTAAAAATTTTGTGATATTACCTTCAACAACTTCATGTTTTACATGCCTTTGTGACATTAATGTATGATCTCCTAAACCATTAATGAAAAATTGAAGATGTAAAGATTTAAATACACAAAATTACTATGTTTGGTAATGGGTTGAAGCTGCGCAATGGGGAAATCCTGACCTGTATTTGTGAGTTTCAAAGGAACAGAAAGCATATCAGATGACTTAAATCAAAGGGAGGCCTACCAAAGTGATTCATCGTAGTTCACACAGTGGAATGGGAGACTGCTTGGACATGAAGGCATGAATATGTGATGGCCGCCTGAAAGCAACAGAAATCATAGGTTTATAACCATAATTATGCACATAAAACTAATATCATCATAGAAAAACTTGGGCTTCATATCTCGTCATAAAAAATATAGCAATAATCATAAAATAGGTTACTCGTTGCGCGCTCATTATCGATACTTCCACGGCTCGATGCACAAATCCATAGACACTCCATGAGTAAGCCACCAATGATTTCTCTCGACAACAACCTTCGCAAAAGATCTGAAATCCATGAAATAGGTTACTTGTTGCGCATTGATTAAAACACAATATTTGATCTACCAAACAACCATTCCAACGTCAGTTCGAGCTCTTAAAAATTGTGAAAGTAATTGAGGTGAAGCAATATGACCTTTTATAAATTATCAACAACTGGGATTGGTCCATGATTTCTCTTATAGAACAACTTCGCTGGTGTAATAGATGAAAGAAAGGTTGTGCAATGTGGTTCTGTATTGAAGGGCTCCTACAGCACAACACCAGAAGAATACCCCCATGACATCGCTGAAAATGGTGGTCTTTGAAGAATAATATACCAAAATTTCAGTGGACAATAAAGAGGGAATTCAATTCACGTTTCTCAAAAGAATCAAAAAAGACAACAGGAGTCAAAACTCAAATGAATCAACAGTTGCACATAATGAATGTTGAAAAACTTCCAAATTAAAGTCAATTTCATTCAGAATATTGAAAAAATATGAGTACTCTTTTCAGAAAATACACAATTAGAGGAGAATCAGAGGAAACCCAGGAGCAGGAGCATGACGCCGGCGTAGTTCCACTGCCATCATCCGCAGGAGTAGTTTAGGGTTTCCAGTTGTGGAAGAAGGATTTGTAGTAGTTAGGGTTTCCTGGAGGCGATTCCAAGCGTCGACCATAGTGACCCAGTGGCAGTCAAAGATTTACAGTAAATGACTGAGTCGTGTAACGTAAACGCTTGAGGTACTCGGCGGAGCAGTCGAAGAAATCGAAAATCCCTAATTGTCGGAGTTTGAAACCACACCCATAACGTAAACGCATGCAGTACTCAGTGGATGATGCGGGGTAGCCGTATAATGGTAGGGTATGTGTTTGAGGTCGAAATGGGCGGATGAAGACTCAGGGGAAGGAATGGGTGTAGAAGAATTGAGGATACCTAATGTCGACGTGGGATGAAGAAGATGAATGAAAGGAACCCTAATCTCGAATGCTTGATAATTGATGGAGGATTTTTGTTTCTTAGGTGATGTGGGTGCATAATGAGGTAACATGTAAGCCTGAAAACACCCGGTATTAGTATATATAATAGATTATGATAGACTTTACCACTAAGGGAAGACCCCAACTACAAGGTTATATATGTAAATTTTTAATTGAAAAAAAAATCCAATTTCAATTATTTAAAAGAATTTATAAAATGAACATATATTTATTTATTTTATAATTTAATAATTAAAAAAATATGAGGAGGCCGATGGACCGACTCTCGAACGCGCAAGAAACCCTACCTCAAGATCCTTCACCGATGTGGTTGCAGGGAGAGCCAACGAGAACGCCGTGCCCTGCGCAATCGATTTTGTCCCAGATCTTTGCATCAAACCAAATCATTTTCGTCACCTTGGGAAACCGACAATTTCATTCTCAACAAATGAGGTTAGTCTTCTAGCATCGGATTTACGCTTTGTACTTGTTGGGAAATTTTCTAAACATAGGCTGCCATTGAATCACTTGAGAAACTCTCTTGAAATCATCGGATTTTTGGGTTTTCACATCGGCCTCCTGAATTCATCAAATGATATATTTCAACTTTCTTCCGAAGATGATTACTATAGGGTTTGGGCGAAGCGTTCTTGGTTTTTTGGGGGTTTTTCTATGAGGGTTCTTAAAGGGACCCCTGATTTTGACCCTTACTCTGAATCCCCCATAGTCCCGATATGGATTGGCTTCCCTGGTCTACCGCTCCATTTGTTTAAGCAGCCTGCCCTGTTTCTGATTTCCATGCTCATTGGAAAACCCGTGAAACTGGATTCGGCGACAAAGAAGATCTCAAGACCATCAGTCAATAGAGTTTTTGTTGAAATTGATGTTTCCCATGATCTCCCTTCTCAAATCTGGATTCAAAATTGTAATTATGGATTCTTTCAGGAGGTAGTTTATGAAAATCTAACAGATTTTTGTCACTCTTGCCTTAAACTTGGACACGCTTCGAAGGATTGTAACTACAAGACTCCATTTCATATTGCCAAAAAAGTGACCTGGGTTGAAAAAAGCATGCAGGAACCCGGTATGAATGTGAGTAACACAATCGAGGTTGGCCCCTCGGATGCTAGGGTACCTTCAGACTGGCCTAAACCAGATTTGAATAAGGAGAATTATGAAAACATTCCCAGCCTCTTCAAACTACATGCTACCCGATCGTATCTAAGGAAATGTCAGTCTTTTTCGATGCTTTACTCACTGCCAAAAGCCCCATTACAGACCCTCCACCCCTGCTGGAGGAACATGATAAGCTTTTGGAAAAGCATGATACCCATCATAATTGTCACAATGTCCTCTCTGATTCTAGTGAATCCTCACGGGAGGATGATGATCAACCTATTCAAATTGAGGAAGCCTACTTGAAGTCAAGTGCAAGGAAGGGAAAAAACCAATGGTAGATGCCGATGGTTACATTACCCCAAATCCAAGAAAAACAAGAAAGCGTAGAGATTATTCTCACCTTGAAAGAATGATTGTTACAAGGTCTTTAGATGCCTCTAGGAAGGAAACTAATGATCCTCCACCACTCCTAATGGGGGTTGAGACTCCACTAAAGTCCATGCCTGCGGATCACTCATCCACCTCCCCAAAATCAATGGATTCAGATGACACTGATAGTGATCCTGAAAATGAACTTGCTTTTAGGGATGCTTATCAATGTGAAGATAAATTGGACTTTTCTGAGGAACTTCGCTCTTGGATGGATGAGAATGATACAGTTGCCTTCCGTCAATACAAAAATGGTGAAATGTCTGCTGATATCTACCTTCAACTCAGAAAGATGATGTTTCTTAAAGTGGTGGAAGAGTTTAAAAAGAACCCAGACTTCAACTTCAAAGACATTCCTTGGGAATGATTGATTGTATATTGTTGATGGTCCCTGTTTGACTAGGGATTTCTGGTTTCTCGACTTCCATTTAGCTTCTTTTGATAGATTCTTTTGTTTTTTGACGCCTCCTGGTTTTTAATCCATGCCTTGAATTTGGTAGATGGGTTGTATTTTTATCAGCTCCATCAGTCTGCTTCTGTTATGCACAGGCTTGAGTCTATATCAGTTCGGCCTCCTTGGGTGTCCCCCCTTTGTGGCATTTGATCGCTGCTCTAATAACATCCTAGGATGTGTTTGTTTTTAGCTCAGCTTATCCAACTGAAATTGAAGACTTTTCTGCTTTGGCCTGGAACTCAAGCTTTGGTTCTCTGTTCTTTTGGACCAATGTTTGGTTTCTTGAAGAATCATTGAAATCTTGAATCTCTATAGAATTACAATGATAACATGGGCACTTTATTTCCTTTTTGGAGGTTTCATAATTTTCTTGAGGAGGATGTTGAGTTTGTCTCAAACATCTGCTGTAGAAGCATTTGTGCAGTATGTGATTCTAGTTTTGAAGATTTTGACATCAAAACCACTGTTTATCATCAATGACTGTTTCAAGCATGAAGACTAATCTGTTTTACAGATGCTTCCTTATGGGTCATTTCCATTCTTTGCGGAAAGATCTTGGCTGGTGGCTTTCCATGCTCCGGTTTTCTATGATCTTTGTTGTTGTTTTTCTGGTGGAGGCAGATACGTGTCTCTCAATGACTTGCTGTTTCTTTTCTCTGCTCTTTGGCCTACTAATATTGTTATTATGAGTGTATTGGATGTTTTGGAACATGCTTGCTGGCGACTTGGAAACGAGCTGTTGAAGATTGATCAATGCTGGAGACTTCTTCTGTTCGGCTATTGATTTTCTGCAATGATCTCTTTGTCTGCCCTTTATGGTGGAGGTCATCTACAGGTTGGTGAAAGGAAGCTTCGGTCATGCTTTTTGCAACTTGATCTCTTGTTTGTTTTTCTTGGAAATCTCACTTATAATCCCCTCAATCCCCATTGGTGTAAGCCCTTTACATCTCATGCTTGTGGTATATATACATTTTTATAATATTAAATATTTATTCAGAAATAGTTGTAACCATGGAATTGAAAAAATGAACACATGGCCCTGAAAAACATTATTAAAAAAACCCACACTTGAAACAAGTTGGAGGATTTCAAGGTGTAGGATACCCAAAAAGAAAGTGAATATTCTTCTAATAGTTCCATGAAATGATACTAGGATTTACATGAAACAACACTTGGATGAAATCATGGCCTTCACATGTCTTATTCAAATTGGAGTAAATACATACTAACTATTAACAAAGAGCATTGATTGATTATAAAAAAAAACAAGCTACATTTTAAAAATGTCCCATGAAATGAAATACGTCACACAAACAAAAGGCCACACCATTGAATAGTTCTACCACAATAGTGAAATAAAAGATCCAACAATAACCCAAACAAAACCTCCCCAATATGTAAATAAGACTACATGCACAAAAAAATTTAATCAGAATAGAACATAGTATGAAACATGAATCAACAATGTTTCCACAAAATCCAAAAAGCATTAATAATTTCATGCACAATTGAACTAAAATAGTTGTTTCCATTAAGATTTTATGGAACAATATTGGTAAAATTGAGGTATCCCCCTCAAAAATTCTTTCAGTTCTGACCACAAGAGTAGCTAGATAAAATAATTTTTATAATTCAAACGATGAAAACAATAAACCAAATTGATTCTATACACTGCTGCTTAAAAAAGAAAAATCAATCAAATATTACACTTTAAATAGAAAGAAGCATTGATCAACCAAACATGATCAACATGGATCCCATACATTGTGGGTCAACAAATTATCTGAAAATTACTACCATTAAGAACCCTTGTATATCCACTACATGGAACAATCCATTTGAAGAAAAAGAAAAAATTATATAATTTGTAATTTATTATAAACCTTCTGAATATAAATATAAATTTTTATATTTATCCATTTTTATTTGAGTATTCGTTAATTTTTTATTATTTCAATATATATAAATAATAATATTTATTAATCTTTAAAATCTTATTGTAATTATTAATTTTAATTAATTCATTTTTACACGTTTTTAATATTTAATTAGTTAATATTTTTTATTCATTTTTATATTTTTCCTTTATTAATATTTTTAATTTATTATTTTTTAATATTTATTCATTTTCAATACTTATTAATTATTTATATTTATTAATTTAATGTTTTTATATTTTATTCATTTTCTAATAGTTATTTATATACATTAATTAATTAATTTTAATTTTTTTAAATTTTATATAATTTATATTATTAAAAATAATTCATTTTAACATTTTATTTTCTATTAATATTTTATTTTTTATATACTTTTTTATACAATTATTATTTAACTATTTTTATTTAGTAACGTTTTTGAAAATATTTTGTATTAAAATATAACTTTTAATATGTATTCATTTTTATTTTTATTTTTATTCGTTTTGAATTTTTTATAATTTGCACAATTAACATTAACTATTCATTTATATGTATACATATAATTATTTATGGATATAATTATAATTTTTATAAATAATGATATATTTCAAAAAAAAATATTTGTTAATATAAATATTCATACTTTTACCATTATTGATGCTAACTTTAGCACTAATAAAAGTACATATAATATTGGTAAAGTTAGAATTTATATAAACATGATACAGAAGGGTCAAGCTCAGCATATCAATCTTTTATTAGTGATAAAGATATATATATCATTGTAATGTTATTGCTGATATAAACCTAACATGTTAGGGTAAACCATTACACATTATGATTTTATCTGCACAGACCATAACATTAATAAAATAGGCTTTCGTCAACAATTATGATTTAATCACTAAAAAAATATTCTTTTACCAATTCTTTTTAGTAAGCGCTGATAAAGCCCTACTATCATTTTAAATGAACCTTAACTATGCACCTAAACAAACCACCCTTTCATGCTATTTTTTAATTTGTACTCCGTTACAACCTTACCATAATTTTAAAAATGATTCCACTTCTAAAATGAATGGTGTGTAATGTCTTACAATTATGATGTATTTTTATTATTTTTTGTACTGTACTTCATGTAAGATGAATCCACATTCGCTTTCTCTCCGTCACAAGTCACATATTATTTTTTGGTGATTTCTATGTTTTTAGTAATTTTTATATAACTTTTTTCCTAAAATTAGGCATTATGTTTTATAGATATGAATTTATAATTGAAATCCCATATTGGTTGGGGTCTAGGTGGAGTATTTTTAAATAGAAACTTTTAAAAATATTGTTTAAGGAAAAACATATGGTCTCTTTTAGAAGGATAGAAAATTGATATATTTTTTTGTGTTTTTTGTCTGAATATATTTGAAGGGGAATGGTTTTTATATAATAAGTTAATGATTTTTTTTTGTATATTAAAAAAAAGTACTATTTTAGAATCTGTTGTTTTCTATTATAATACCTATTTATGTACTGGTAGTTTTGAAGTGAGAAAGTATATTTTTGAATTTTAAGGATATTTTTTGTTTTAATTTATATTCAAAAGTAAGTTATTTTAAAAATCAATTTCATTAATTATTTAATAATTGATTTGGGATGAATTGTAGTTTTATTCCTACTGAGGTTTGTCTTCAAAGTTTTGGTATTCAGCTTTGTTCTAAATGTCCTTTTTGCCATCAACACAGGGAAGATACCAATCACCTTTTCTTGTCTTGCGCCACAGCTTCGGCTCTTTGGAATTATATTACTGATGTGTTTGATTACAAATGGTTGCATTTTGACTCCATTATTTCTCAAATCAAAGGCTCTTTGGCGCATGAATTCTCTCCGCAAATCAAGAATCTATTCACAATTGGTGTTGTGGAGCTCCTCCACGTTATCTGGTATGCTAGAAATGATTTTATGCACAACAATTGCTCATTTAATCTTAATGCAGGTAGGATTCGAATTATTATTGCCGTCAGGGAGGCGACTTCGATGCAAAATGCTCCTTGTCACAACACTGTTGGAGACCTGATGATCATTCGGCATCTTGGAATCAAGGGTCTTTACAGGCAGCTGAGGCGCACCTTTGAGGTTTTCTGGCAAGTTCCTCTTCCTGGTTGGATCAAAGTTAATGTGGATGATGCTTCTAAAGGCAACCCGGGTCCTACTGGATGCGGTGCTATCTTCAGAGATTTTCATGGTCGAACTCTTGGTTGTTTCTTCACCAGTTGCGGTTTGGCCACCTCGTTAGAGGCAGAAATGTTGGCCGTGATCCATGCGATTGAGTTTGTCAGACAAAAGGGATGAAACAACATTTGGATTGAAAGTGACTCTACCACCATTATCCAAGCTATTTGGAATGGTACAATGCACCTTGCTTGGCCGCTCACCACCCGATGGATGAGCTGTCTTGATTCGATCCGTGAGATCAATTACATAGCCATGCATGCCTTTCGTGAAGCGAACACAGTCGCGGATGGTCTTGCCAATAAGGGTATCAACCAAGGCCTATCTTGGCTGGAGGAATTACCAGTTGAGTTACCCCCCCTCTATGAAAAAGATTGTAATTAGATTCCCTCTTTCAGAATTTTGTAGTTGTTTCTCTGATTAGTAATAAATTGTGTCTTGGTCTTTGGCCAACACACCACCTTCTAATTTTTTTTTAAAAAAATTATAAATTTTATGGGTAATATGTTTTTCGAAGTTACATATGGATTCAAAACATGTAATTCAAGTTTGAACCATGTGTAACATAACCACTTATAAATATTTGTATTTTTTTGATGATTTTTTCATACTAATATTTAACCAAGTAAGGTATTTATTATGGAATTTATCATAACCAATATATGTTATAAATAATTTAAATAAAGCATAAGATATGGAAAAAACCATTTACGACATATAAGTATAAATGCAAAAGATACTATTTTAAAATATTTTTTCTATATTTGAAATGTAATTTAGAAAAGAAGAAAAATTTCTAATAATGAACATTTCTTATAGTAAATTATGTTATACCCATGCTTCCCTTATTTAAAGAGAGGAAGGATTTACACATTTTATTTTTATTTTATAGATAAAATCCATTTAGTTAACAATTGAAAAGACATTTTAAATTAAAAAATTAATGATATATAATACCAAAAGATATTGTTTCACTAAGAATGACAATAAATGTTTAAGTCTTTATTCAAAACCAATTCCATACTAAACTCGTTATGAAAATAAACAACACTAGTATTTATAATTTTTTTATGTTTAGTTTAGGAAAGAAACCAAGTTAGTGAAAGTCAATATTTTTAAGGATGAAATCATTCCTTTTCACATGGTTAAACACAATCATTATCGTATCATCAATGTAATTGTTAACCAAGGTAAATTATTAGTCATTGACTTATAATTAGTTTAGGTTTTGGGGGAAATCAATTACAATGATATTCATAACAATGTGCAAAAATGAATTTTTAACTAAGTTGTACTCATACGATTAAAATTATTTTATTTTCAAATAGGATTTGGTTTACAAAAAATAATCAATATAATGAAAATATAAATATTAATAAAATATTAATTTCATTTATTAACTGAATGTCTAATACATTTTAAAATGTGTTTTAATTAATCAAAATAAAGTCTTCCAATATGACCCAAAAATATGAAAAAATTACTTTATATATATTAAAACGATTTGGAGATTTATAACATTTATAATCATTAAAATGTAAAAATTGAAGTATGTAAGAAATTAAATAATGACATAACACATTCTTAGTTAATGTAATATGGAATTTTAAAACAATAAACATGATTAATGGACCTTACACAAGAAACTAATAGTAAACACATAATGTAAATGTGTTATCATGGAAAACAATAATTTTAAAAATTCTAAAATATATATAATAAAAAGAAGGATATAATATAAAACTATTATGAGAAATCCAACATAACATGCTAGAATGTACTTATTGAAATTAGAATTTAACATGAACAACAAAAACATTACCAAAAAATAAATTGTTATAAGGTGCTAAAAAAATGTTTTAATGATAGAAAGTATTAATAAAATACCATCACATGGGTTTATGTAAAATTCCATTTACTATCTTTAACATTAAGTATCACAATACTTTTCTAAAACAACTCATTCAAATCCCTTAATTTTTTAAAAATTGAGTGGGATATACTAAATATCTTCCATTATTATGTATTATAATTTATTATTTTATTTTTTTAAAAATAAATACTCCATATATTCTATGAATGTAAAAATAGAAAATTATGTATGCTGTATGTGTATCTAATTATTCATCAGAAAAAATGAATATTTATGAACCAAACAGGCTGAATATGAATAAAAAA
This sequence comes from Viscum album, assembly GCA_963277665.1. NCBI lineage: Eukaryota > Viridiplantae > Streptophyta > Magnoliopsida > Santalales > Viscaceae > Viscum > Viscum album. The sequence continues at coordinate 1,611,110,798 of OY728163.1, forward strand.
TATATGGATTCCAATCATATACTAAAGAGTTTGTATATCAAGTTAAATAGTTCATCATGTTTGAAATAGTGTGTGGAAATGAACATTGTTATATTATTTTCCCATGTTTATGTTGTTCCTATTAAAGAAAAAATTCTACATTTTGTATTAAAGAACAATGGATATTCCAGGTAATAGATTGTAGTTTTAAATGTTGGAATATTTATGGGGAAGATATAAATGTATCTTGTGAATGGGATAACATGATGATTTATGGATCATCTAGTATGAATTCAATTATAAATGATGATAGTACTCGTATTGAGGAAATGAAACCGAGAGTTGAAGATGAATGTAACAATTAACCAAAAGTATTTGAGAAATTATATAGGTGTGAATATATTAAATTTCATGTTGGTTGTACTAAATATATAACATGATCATCCATACTTAATCTATATAATATTAAAGATAGAAACAAGAAGAGTGACTACAAAATATAAGGTTGGTCGGAGTGGATACTCAAGAGGGGGGTGAATTGAGTTCCAATTAAAATTTCTGTTACAAATATTTCTCTTAAAATCCCCTTATTTAAAAACAAGTTAAACTATAGTGAATTGATACAGATTATAAAAGTTAAATTAGTTTCTCAAAGACTAATTAGGTCTTAGTTAATTTAATCAGATGATTAAATTGACTATTGAAACTAACTTACTGGTTCACAATAAGTACAAAAACTTGCTAATTTAACTATCAAAGTAACTTTAAAACAAAATGTATTTCAAAGTAATTAGCAGGGGAATATAAAATATATAGTATAATTTTTACTTAAACTAAAATGCACAACAGGTGTAACCAAGAGGTTCAGCCTCAAGCTGAGACTTAGTCTTCTTAAATAATTTATATAAATTTGATCCACACCCCAGATCGGGGTAAACAACAGTGAACAAACTGTCCAGGTACAAAGACCTATACCACAGTTCTACGTGGGAAAACAAACAACAACTCACAGGCTGTCCAGGTCTTTCTTGACCTCTACCACTATGCACAGTGGGATACAAGGGAGTTATAGAGTTTGAATGAGGATTTAGAAATCCTCCAGCTTAGCACAGGAGACAGTGTGTGTAAGAAATATACAGAGTATACACACTGCTCGAAATGTAAATAAAAGAATCACTAAGAGAATAAATAAGAGTTTAGAATGCTCTAGTGATGTGAAGTGCAACTTTGGACTCTTTTGATTAATCAGAAATGCTTCTGAGTCCTTCTCTGGTTTTTGTCTGAAAAACAGAGTGTCGTTTTCTTCCTTGGTTTTCAGGTTCAGCCTTTTCAGCTTGAGTGTATAAGCAGCTTCTTGTAGTTCTTCACTCCTTGACTAAGGTGCATCTTGTGTTCTCCTTTAGAGTGAATGGATTGGTGTATGTCGAGTGCTATTCCAGTATGAATGTAGCCTTTTCTTTTTGTGTGAATGCACCACGTTTCAATGCTGTTCAGCCCTTGCCTTTTTCACACCCTTCACGTGCCTTCTTGATCCTTGTGGTTGCCTGGTATTTGTCCTTACTTTTATAGCTTTCAGCTCTGGTAAAAAGAATGATTACCTTTTTCATGGGTACCAGGTACGGTTCCCTGACATGCCAAAAAACATCAAATGTGACAGTTGCATAATAAATAAATAATATTGAGAGTATAGAGTTTGACTGGTCAGTCTTTCATTAGTAGCCTTCTGTTGGTAGATGTGTCACGGTGGACTTTGTAGCAGTGACCGGGTAGCTCTTTGATCTTGTATCGGTAGCTCCTGGTATCGGTAGCTGTTACTCTATATCAGCAGCTCTATATACCGGTGACCCCTTCTATCAGTAGCTCTTGGTCTATCGGTAGCTCACTTTGTATCAGTAGACTTACTCTATCGGTAACTCTGGTGTAACAGTAGCTTGTATCGGTAGACTTACTCTATCGGTAACTCTGGTGTAATAGTAGCTTGTATCGGTAGACTTTTAGTCTACATATCAGTAGCTTGTTTTGTCTAGCAGTAACTTGCTTGTATCGGTATCTTGAAGTATTGGTGACTGTCTATATCGGTAGACTTGATCTATCAGAGACATGTGCTTACCAGTGGACTTATACATATCGGTAGCTCTGCATATCGGTGACCTTAACTTATCGGTGACTCTGTCTATCGGTAGACTAAGTACCGGTAGATCTATATCAGTAGCTATAAGCATATTAGTGACTTAATACTTATCTGCTTTATGCAGAACATATCCGATTGAGTTATAATTACTTCAAAACTCATATAAAAATAGATAAACAATGATTAACATATTTCAAAGATTATTTTACTATTATTGGCAAATAGAATGTCATAGATTGAACGAGTTAGAATATAGATAAACATTAATTGGGATTATCAAAGTATATGAAAGCGTAATTGGGATTATCAAAACAGGTGAGGTCAACAATCTCCCCCTTTTTGATAATCACAACTTATGATATTATAGTCTCAAAATAATGAGTAATTATATCAGAGGATATATCATTAAATCCAATTATAGCAGAGAAAACAACACACCAGAGGTAAAAATGTAAGATCTGAAAGGATCAACATATCAGAGGTAGAATGAAATGCAATGGTATCAAAGGTACAAATTACTAAAACATAGTAGCTCTCCCCTTTGGTCATAAAAGAAATTATTCCCACAGATAGGTTTCTCTTCGATAATATTTCTCCCCCTTTGTGATAATCAAAAAGTGGGAAACAATAAAGAGAAAAGGAACAAAATGGGAAAGAAGAGAAATCCATTTGTATTTCATGTTCCAAAATGGTACAGGGAAATAAAACAAAAAATAAAAGGAGTTCCTATCAAATATCTTAGCCACTTATTCAATCCACATCCTCAATGTGAGATTTTACCTTGGGATCAGAAGAGGATTCAGGCTATGTGGAGGCAGGTGAAGGCTTAGTAACACCATAGATGATCATAGGAGGTTGAGCGACTGGAACTGTTCCTGGCCTATACTAAGTAGTTCTCTGAGTGATCATAGGAGTAAGGCTTCAGATGGATTGGGCTGGAGTCATCTGAATAGGAGAAGCAGTAGAGGCAGAGGCAGGTAAAGCTGGAGGTACAATCACTGGCCTAGCATCAACATGCAAGAAAGGCAACAAGAGATTTCTGAAATCCATAATTATTCCTCCTCCTCTCTCCATAGCAGATATGAAATCATCCTTGTTATCCATGAATTTGTCCAAGGATGGTGTCAATTCCCTTAGCTTTCTGACTTGCTCTCTGAAGGCTTGATTGATGGGAGGTAACTTCAGGGTTTCTAACAGAAGTTTTAATTGGTTTTTGAGTTGATGTTTGGTATAAATTCTTTGGAAATAGTAGTCTACCTTGTATTTCACTTCTTTCTGAGAGGCAGAAGCTTCTCTCATATAGTCTTGGACTATCTTCATTATATCTCTAGTGGTATCTCTAGTAGAAATCACCACTTTTATCAGACCAGATGAGTCCATAGAGCCACTGGTTGATGCTGAACCAAGCTTCTCTTTCATCACAGCTCAAATCTAATTTAGTACTATTAAAGGTCTGGAGGAAAGAGAACCAACATAGAAGGTTACTGTTTCCTTGAAATTTTTGGTCAACCCACTGATAAGATTTTTCACTTGGGAATCCTGGGTGCTGACATGTTCTTTCATGGAGGTTTTAAATCCTTCAAAAACTGATACCATCTGGCTCAAAACACCTTTGACATAATCTAAATCTTTATCTTCTCGGGATTTAGAACTCATAAGATTCTAAATAGATAATAGATTTCTTTAGAGCTTCAACACTTTCTTCCAGGCTAGACAACTGATTCTGGAAAGCTATAACTTCATCCACTATCTCTGCCATAAAGGTAGAGACATTATAGCCAAGAGAGAGTTCAAAGGACTTTTCCAAATTGCTCATCTCTTCAAAAAAGAAGTTCTTTAACTTGGCAACAGAGGCACTAAAAGACTCTTTCAGCTCATTCTTTAAGAATTCAAGGTCAACCCTAGTAATCACATCAGCAGGTGCAACCACAATAGGTGCTCTTTCAGATGCTATACTAACCACTGAGTCATTTATAATCGATTGAATTGATGCTACCAGTGAGGCTTCCATTTTCCTTATTTCTTCCACAAAACTGATTTTGAGATTAGAATTTAGCTTATCTAGATCATGTATTCTTACCAAATATTCAGGTAAAAACTCAGTCTGAATATCATAATTGATTTTTGGTCTATTGAGGGATGCCTCATTATCAGAATCCAGATAGTCTAATCCATAAACCACAAAACCTGGGTCTTCTTCCCAATCCTCAATTTCAACAGCCACTGAAACACTGCCAAACCTGGTTTGATGCTCCCCCTCAATGGGTGAATTCTCTTGTACAGTAATAACATTCTCATCAGGTCTTTCTTCCTCAGAAGAATCTTCTATAATCAACTCCACCTCTGCAACAACAAGAGGCTCCTCTGGATTAGGCACAGGTCCTTCCATCGCTCCCACTACATCCTTAACAGATACAACTGATCTTACAATCAATGGAATCAGACTTAAGAAAACAGAATCAGATGCTTCAGATTCATTCTCTCTTTCTTGTTCATGCTTAGGGGCTGGCTGGTCTTCCTCATCAGCAGGTGTCTCTTATTCTAATAGAGTTTCTTTTCTAGATGATACAATTTTAGCAACAGGACTTGGGGGCAAGTCCGGATCTCTTCCATCAGCCATAAAAGTCTCTTCTTCTTTAGTCTCATTATTGTACTCAGGTTCTTATTCATCATGTCCTAGACCTGGATCCCTCACATCCTTAGGCCTTGAAGGATGATCCACAGGATTGAATTTATCATATAACTTCTTGTCATCATTAACCCACTCTCCTCCCCATGGGTTCCAGTTTATCTTTATATATTTGCAAACTATGTTTGTGATACAAAAATTATTCCTTACTACCACTGTCTCATCTTGAGACTTAGCTACCCCTTTCACTTTGATCATCACTGAGATCAACTTGGCAAAGAATAGGGCATTGGTCTTTGATTTTGTCCTGGTCATTTCCTCCATTTTAATTATTAGCAATCTGCACAGATTCACATTCACACAATGTCTCAAGAGATGTAACAAATAGATATCCTGATATCTTAAATTCGCAAAGTCCCCTCTCCTTGGAATTAAGACATGCTGAACAAACTTGAACAACAATCTGTTCTCTCCATCCATTTCAGCATCCACCACTTGTCTTTGATTGCCACTACCGGTGAGTTCCTCTAAGGCGGTCTCATAGTAGAATATATCACTTGTAGGTGGTATTTCTTTCTATACATATCCAGAAACACCTTCGTGTGGAACCTTCAGGCATTCAACCCACTCAAAGGATGAAAAAGATATCTCCTTTCCATTCACAAAAGAAATCACTCGGTTCTCATCTTCTGACTTCTCAAAGCTCACAAACTCATAGAATTGTTTCACCAACTTTGGATAGTAGGGACCATTATTTTTTAAAAAGAAATCTACCCACTTCTGATCTTCCATCACATCGAGAACTAACGATTTACTAGCCAACAACCATTCCACGCATAGCTCTTTTTCGATCACAATAACTCTTTTGAAAATGAGGGTTCACTGGTCACCTCCCCGACCTTTTTCTACCAACACTACCACTTGATTATGGCTCAGACTGCTGCTTCTTTGCATTCGTCTCATCAATGTCATCTCTGATGGTAGGGAGTTTGGTTTTTTCCATCTCTGGTTTGAGGAACTTAGGGTTTTCGAGAAATTTGGGAGTAAGGCTTGAGGGTAAAGGGTTTGAGGCTCGGTGGATTGAGAAGTAACTAGGACTTTGTTTTATCATTTAGGAATCATAAAATAAATAAAATAAAATAAAATATAGATGATACAGATTCTGGCGGCAGACAGAAGTTTAAAATAGCGCGTATTCTTCGGTAGGGTTTATCGGTGAGAATTCCTATCAGTGAGGTCCATCGGTGAGGTTTATCAATGAGTATCACATCGGCGAGGTTTAACATCGGTGAGGTATCTACCGATTAAGGTTAATCATTCCAAACTCATGTCTAATGTAACTTAACCTATCCAAACTTAAAGGTTTGGTGAAAATGTCAGCTAATTGATGTTCAGTACCTATAAATTCAAGAGTAATATCACCTTTTTGGTAATGATCTCTCAAAAAGTGGTTCCTTACATCAATGTGTTTGGTCCTAGAGTGAGATACATGGTTCTTTGAAATATTTATTGCACTAGTGTTATCACAGTTAATTGAAACATGCTTAAAATCATATCTATAGTCCAAAAGAGTGTGTTTCATCCACCAAATTTGTGCACAACAACTACCAGTATCTATATACTCTGCTTCGGTAGTGGACAAATCTATAGAATTCTTCTTTTTACTAAACCAAGACACTAAGGATTTTCCTAATAAATGACATGTTCCAGATGTGCTTTTTCTATCCAACTTGCAACCAGCAAAGTCAGCATCTGAATAACTCATTAATTTAAAAGATTGTCCTTTTGGATAAAACAAACCCAAATTTACAGTGTGTTTAAGATACTTAAAAATTCTTTTAACAGCAAGTAAATGAGATTATTTTGGATTAGCTTGAAATCTTGCACACATACAGACACTAAACATAATATCTGGCCGACTAGCAGTAAGGTAAAGTAAGATTCCAATCATACCTCTGTAATTGGTTTGATCCACTGGTTTCCTAGTTTTATCTGCATCCAATTTATAGGCAATACTCATAGGAGTATCATTTTCCTTAATACTATCCAAACCAAAACGTTTTAAAAGATCCTTTGTATATTTAATTTGATTCAAAATAATACCATTTTCATTTTGAAAAACTTGAAATCCAAGAAAATATTTGAGTTCCCCTATTAAACCCATTTCAAATTCATTTTTCATACTCTTTGAAAAATCAGTACATAAAGAATGTTTAGAATATCCAAAAAAAATATCATCAACATAGATTTGTACTATAAAAACATCTTTAGAAATTATTTTAATAAAAAGATTTGGATCAACAATCCCTTTAGTAAAACTTTTTGAAATAAGAAAATTGCTAAGTCTATCATACCAAGCTCTTGGAGCTTGTTTTAAACCATATAAAGGTTTATAAAGTTTGAAAACACGATTTGGAAAATGAGAATTAGTAAATCCAGGTGGTTGTTCAACAAAAACATCTTCAATTATAAAACCATTTAGAAAAGCACTTTTGACATCCATTTGATATAACTTAAAATTCAGATGAGCAACATAGGCAAGTAAGATACTAATGGATTCTAATATAGCTACAGGTGCAAAGGTTTCCTCATAGTCTATTCCTTCCTCTTGACTATATCCTTGTGCAACTAGCCTTGCTTTGTTTCTAACTATATTTCTAGACTCATCAACTTTGTTTCTAAAAACCCATTTAGTGCCTATTGTCAATGTGTCCTTGGGTATGTCAACTAATTCACAGACTTTGTTTCTTTCAAATTTATTTAACTCTTCTTGCATAACCATTACCCAAAACTCATCATTGATTGCATCATTGACATTTTTAGGTTCTAGCTTTAAAAGAAAGGCTTGATGTTGAACCTGGTTTCTTAGAGAAGCTCTAGTCTGTGTCCCTCTATCAAGATTACCAACAAAAACATCCAAAGGATGATTCTTTAGAATCCTAGTTAATCTAGTAAAGGTAGGTCTAGAAATTTCAGGTTCATCTATAGGTTCGGTTTCAATAGATGAAGATTCTGGAATATGTCCAGAATTGGATGTTTTTATAGTAGGTTCTTTAGTTTTATCATTAAGGTCCAGAACAGTCAAATATTCTTCAAGATTTTCAAGAGAAGACTTAGGTTCATGTGGATCAGTTTCATCAAAATTGATATGAATATATTCTTCCACACATTTGGTTCTTTTGTTAAAGACTCTATAGGATTTTCTAGTTATAGAATAACCAAAAAAAATTCCTTCATCACTTTTAGAGGCAAACTTGTCAATATTATCCTTTGAATTGAGAATAAAAACATTGCATCCAAAAACTCTGAAGTAATTAACCTTAGGTTTTCTATTATTACATAATTAATAAGGGGTATTCTTAAGAATTGGTCTAATCAAGAATCTATTAATAATATAGCAAGCTGTATTTATAGCTTTAGCACAAAAATAAATAGGCAGGTCATACTCATTAAGCATGGTTCTTTCAATTTCTTGAAGGGTTCTATTTCTTTTTTCTACAACACCATTCTGTTGAGGTGTCCTAGGGGAAGAGAAATTGTGACTATATCCATTGTGTGAGAAATAAGATTCAAACTCATGATTTTCAAACTCACGACCATGGTCACTTCTCAGGGTCTTAATCTTAAGTCCACTAAGGTTTTCTACAGACATGGAGTATTTAATAAAGTAAGAACAAGCTTCACTTTTGTGAGCTAAGAAGTATACCCAAGTATATCTAGAAAAGTCATCTACTAAGACATAGACATAGTGCTTACCATTTAAACTAGAAACTCTAGAAGGTCCAAACAAGTCCATGTGAACCAACTTGAGAGGTTGAGAAGTTGAAACTTCTTTCTTTGATTTAAAAGAGAATTTATATTACTTTCCCTTTTGACAGGGATTACAAACTTTGTCAGTTGGGAATTCAAGATTAGGTAGGTCTCTAACTAAGTTATTCCTAGTCAGTTTTCTAAGTGAATGAATGTTTTAGTGTCCTAATCTTCTATGCCAAAGCCAGGATTCTTTTTGAAAAGAATTTAAACAACTAACATTTTTCTTGGATAAAGAATTCAAATAAAAAACATAAACATTTTCATTTCTTAAAGCAGAGAATACTAAAAATATTTTAGAGTTAAAAACATTACAAGAATCATTTTCAAACTTAACATTGAAACCATCATCACATAACTGAGAAATACTTAATAGATTATATTTAAGTCCATCAACAAATAAAACTTTAGAAATTAAAATTGAATTAGTGTTACCAATCTGTCCTAGGCCTATGATCTTTCCTTTAGAGTTATCACCAAAGGTGACATGGCCTCCATTAACCTTTATTAAGATTTTAAAGCATGAGTAATCTCCAGACATGTGCCTTGAACATCCACTGTCTAAGTACCATGTTTTCTTGTTAGAACTCTTCAAGAAAGTCTCCTACAAAACAGGTTTAAATAGAGAATGATTTTGGTACCCAGATTTTCTTGGGTCCAGACAGGTTAGCAATCAAAGCTTTAGGTACCCAAATTTGTCTTATGGGTCTCAAATAATTTACAGAATCAATAGTTTTTGAAATATAAACGTTATTTGATCTATAACCATATGAATAACTAGTTGAAACATACAAATTTCCAGAACTAAAACTTGTAGTATTCTATCCAGATTTAGAAATAAATCTAGTTTTAGTAAACTGTCTCTGTACAGGATGATAGCCTATTCCAGTGGTATATTTTGGTGCCACTTGTTTTCCTAACATTTGTATAAGTGTATCCTTTCCATTTGTGAATTTTTCTAAGTCCTTCCTTAATTACTCATTAGACAACTTCAGTTCAGTATTTTCCTTAAATAATTGAGAATTATTTTCTTTCTCTACATCAAGAGAATATTTTACAAAGCAGGTTAGAGCATGCTATTTCTTCAAGGTTTTATACTTGTCCTTAAATTCATTACATGTATCTTCTAGCATATTACAATATTCAAATAATTCTTCATTAGACATATTTTTAGATTCAAACTCAGAATCAGAATCATCTCCAGAATAATATGAATTTAAAGTAGGAGTGTCCAGTGTTACCTCATATGTGTTTGTCATAAAACACAGTTAGCCTTGTGAGAGTCTTCATCCTTAGTAGAATCATAATCACTTGAAGTGTCTTCTGAAGCACTCCAAGTTGCTTTCATTTCTTTCTTATACTTCCTGTCCTTATAGTCATGTTTCTTTTTTGAACTTCAACTTTGGAAAGTCTGCCTTTACATGTCCTTTCCTTTTGCATTCATAGTAGACAATCTCATCACTCTTATCATGATTTTTCCACTCCTTCTTCCAATGGCCTCTGTTATCATATTTTCCTTTGTAATTTTATTTTCTGAATAATTTCTTCTTCCTGTAGAATTTTTTAAATCTTCTGGCTATTTGAGCCATCTTAGCATCATTGTCAGAATCTGAACTTTCACTTGATGAGCTGTCAATAGGTATGTGAATTTTCTCCTTGTCCTTTCTCCTTGAGTCAGTAGAATTAAAATCCACTAACTTCATTTTAGGTTCATCATATTCTTCCTTATTTACTTTAAGCTCTTCTTCATACATCATAAGCTTACCTATTAATTCTTTAATAGGTAGTGTACTGATGTCGCATGATTCTATAATGGAAACAGATGTGCCTCTCCATCTTTCTGGAAGACATCTTAATATTTTCATGATCTGTTATTTTGCAGGAACAACTTTACCAAGAGATCTCATGGTGTTGAAAATCTCATTGAACCTGAGATACATGTCAGAAATGGGTTCATCAGGCTTCATTTTAAAATTATCATATTTAATAGTATAGGTATTCAGCCTCATTTCTTTAACATTGGTTGTTCCCTCATGGGAAATAGCCAAAGTGTCCTAGATTTCATAAGCAGTTTTGCAAGCAGATATTCTATTAAACTCTTCATCTCCTAAAGCACAGTACAGGGTATTCATTGCTTTACAGTTATTATTGTAAGCTGTTTTAGTAGGTTCATCCCAAGTAGTTCTTTCATACTCTGGAATCTTATATTGAGTTTCTATAGTAGTCAAGATATCAAATCCCATACTCTCTAAATGAATTTTCATTTTAAGTTTCCACTGGGCATATTTGTACCATTAAATAAAGGTGGACGGTTGGTAGTAGCACATTCTAATCTATTGTCCATAACTAGATTTTAGAAAATATATTTAAAGAGATAAAATTTATAACTAACAGAAATTTAATATCTTTAAAGATGCAACTAAAATCACATTTGAAAAACAGAGTGTTTTGAAATCCTGTATTAATAAAAACAACCTCTGATACCAAATGTTGGTCGGAGTGGATACTCAAGAGGGGGGTGAATTGAGTTCAAATTAAAATTTCTGTTACAAATATTTCTCTTAAAATCGATGTATTTAAAAACAATTTAAACTGTAGTGAATTTATACAGATTGTAAAAGTTCAATTAGTTTATCAATGATTGATTAGGTCTCAGTTAATTTAATCAGAAGATTAAATTGACTTTTGAAACTAACTTACTGGTTCACAATAAGTACAAAAACTTGCTAATTTAACTATCAAAGTAACATTAAAACAAAATGTATTTCAAAGTAATTAGCAGCAGAATATAAAATATATAGTATAATTTTTACATAAACTAAAATGCACAACAGATGTAACCAAGAGGTTCAGTCTCAACATAAGACTTAGTCCTCTCAAAAAATTTATATAAATTTGATCCACACCCTGGATCGGGGTAAAAAATAGTGAACACACTGTCCAGGTACAAAGACCTCCACCACAGTTCTACGTGGGAAAACAAACAACAGCTCACATGCTATCCAGGTCTTACTTGAACTCTACCACTATACACAGTGGAATACAAGGGAGTTATAGAGTTTGAATGAGGATTTAGAAATCCTCCAGCTTAGCACAAGAGACAGTGTGTGTAAGAAATATACAGAGTATACACACTGCTCGAAATGTAAATAAAAGAATCACTAAGAGAATAAATAAGAGTTTATAATGCTCTAGTGATGTGAAGTGCATCTCTGGACTCTTTTGATTAATCAGAAATGCTTATGAGTCCTTCTCTGGTTTTTGTCTGAAAAAAGGAGTGTCGTTTTCTTCCTTGGTTTTTAGGTTCAGCCATTTTAGCTTGAGTGTATAAGCAGCTTCTTGTAGTTATTCACTCCTTGACTAAGGTGCAACTTGTGTTCTCCTTTAGACTGAATGGCTTGGTGTATGTCAAGTGCTCTTCCAGTACGAATGTAGCGTTTTCTTTTTATGTGAATGCACCACATTTCAATGCTGCTCATCCCTTGCCTTTTTCAAACCCTTCACGTGCCTTCTTGATTCTTGTGGTTGCCCAGTATTTGTCCTTCCTTTTATAGCTTTCAGCTCTGGTAAAAATAATGATTACCTTTTTCATGGGTACTAGGTACGGTTCCCTGACATGCCAACAACTATCATTAAATAACATTAATTGCATTAAAAACATCAAATATAACCATTGCATAATAAATAAATAATATTGAGAGTATAGAGTTTGACTGGTCAGTATTTCATTAGTAGCCTTCTATTGGTAGATGTGTCACGGTGGACTTTGTAGCAGTGACCGAGTAGCTCTTTGATCTTGTATCGATAGCTCCTGGTATCGGTAACTGTTACTCTGTATCAACAGCTCTATATATCGGTGACCCATTCTATCACTAGCTCTTGGTCTATCGGTAGCTCGATTTGTATCGGTAGACTTACTCTATCAGTAACTCTGGTGTAATATTAGCTTGTATTGGTAGACTTACTATATTGGTAACTCTGGTGTAACAGTAGCTTGTATCGGTAGACTTTTATTCTGCATATCAGTAGCTTGTTTTGTCTAGCAGTAACTTGCTTGTATCGGTAGCTTGAAGTATTGGTGACTGTCTATATCGATAGAATTGATCTATCAGAGACATGTGCTTACCGATGGACTTATACATATCAGTAGCTCTGCGTATTGGTGACCTTAGCTTATCGGTGACTCTGTCTATCGGTAGACTAAGTACCGGTAGATCTGTATCAGTAGCTATAAGCATATCAATGACTTAATACTTATCTGTTTTATGAAGAACATATCTGATTGAGTTAGAATTACTTCAAAACTCATATAAACATAGATAAACAATGATTAACATATTTCAAAGATTATTTTACTATTATTGGCAAATAGAATGTCACAGATTGAAAGAGTTAGAATATAGATAAACATTAATTGGGATTATCAAAGTATGTGAAAGCATAATTGTGATTATCAAAACAGGTGAGGTCAACAGATAATAAGATTTTTTTTCCAAACATATGATTTAAATGAATATTTCATTAAATTTATATGATATCCGAATGAATACATTCCAATATAAATGACTACACAATATTTTAATAAGACCATGATTCACAAAAAAATACTATAAGTATGGTGAAACTCGATACAAGAAAGGCCAATCATGTTGTTTAAATTTTGTGTGGTAATTTCTAATAATGTTAAGGTTTAGATATAAATAAATATTTATATATATATATATTTATATATATATTGGTGAGGATACTAGAAGGTATTTAATGGGGCACCAAAATACAATAATTTGAGATGGGAAATATCATCACATAGTATACTCTCTTTCATGGAATAAAATTGACCATGAGAATCCAATATATAGAAATAATCCAAGAAACCTGTGTTGACGCTCCTTTCCATAACAGAGTCTAAATGAATGAAAAAGGGGAATACCTTAAGCACAAAGAGATTCATCCTTTGAAGAACATCAAAAATTGACAAAGGCATGAACTAGGAACTCTTTAAGCATGGGTCACACAAGTTTTCTTATGGGTCATGCAAGTATACTTGCGCGCCACATATGGGTCGTGCAAGTCACTTGCACGACCTATTCTTTTTTCACCCAAGGTCCTCAATGGCCTATAAATACCCCCTGTGGGCCCCCCATTTCAAGGACGAAAAATCCAAAACTCAGATTCAAGCTTTGGTCACCCAAGTCTCCGTTTGAAGTCTTCCGAACACTTATAAGGTAATTCTTTACCTAGAATGGAAGATCTTAAGAGGAAGAATAAGGCCTAAGTATTAGAACTCATCAATACTTGTGCGCCTAAGTGTCTAGACCTTAAGGGAAGTGATGATACTTGCGTGCCACCTTTCCTTCTCAAGGAAACTTGCATGCCACCCATATGAAATCCTCTAGAGATGATACTAAGGGCTCGAATCCAAAGTCACCCAAGTATCACTTCACAGGTTCTTCGTTGCCCAAATGAACTCATGTCGCACAAGTATACTTGCGTGACTAGGACTTTCACGCCAGACCAATACTTGCACGCCTCCTTCCAATTCACTTACTTTCCTCAAATTCACCTCTCCTCTTAAGATTTAGCCTTCAAAACACTCTTTAAATCCATTTATGGCATGGTTCCTTTGTTGGATTCCTTATATGAAAGGAATTCTGTGGAATATCTCTCAAAACCTTGTGATTTACATAACTTTATGTCACTAAGGTTAGATATTTCCTTCATTCAACCTCATCCTTTAAGATGATAAGATCTTTAATCCAGGAATCCTCCTTAGGAATAAGCCCCAAGTTCCCTAGTCTGGGAATCCTCCTTAGGAATAAGCCCCAAGTTCCCTAATCTGGGCATACTACTTAGGAGTAAGCCTTAAGTTCCTTAACCTGAGCCTCCTTTTCAGGAGTAAGCCCCAGATCTCAAGTCCCCTTAACCTGGGCCTTCTTTTCAGGAGTAATCCCCAGGCTTAATTTCTTCTGACTTGGGCTTCCTTCTCAGGAATAAAACCCAATCATTAGTTCCTCTCTAATTTGGGCATCCTTCTCAGGAGTAATCCCTAAATTAAGTATTCAAATCTCCATAAAACACATATAACTTTATGGACCTTGTTCCCGGGTTTCTCCCTTGAAGTAAATCTTGATCCTCATATATCTTGGGTGGTCATACATACATAAGCCCGACATCATTTCTTATGATTGCATCTTTCATGGAACAATCGTCCGATTTTACTAATACCTCTTGTTTCTCACACCGAGCATGACTCACGTGAGCTTAGAGTGTAAAATTAATTATGACATCTCTCTTTGAGCCATTAATCATGCATGACCCTCATACTTCTACACTTGAACTATGTGGGTTCTAATTCCTTTTCAAACAAGGATACATAGGTAGCTCATCTGCTGGTACGATCCAAACTCTAAAATAATCCCTGTCCTTCTGAACGACAATAAACATCAAGTGCCCCACTGAGTGGCTTTAAAACCAGTATGGTTATCATAATGACCAAGAAATTTCTATATAATGTGTTGAAGGATACCATTGAATAAGAATCTCTAATAAATATGGATGATTATCTATCAATGAAGAACCTCAAATAAATATAAAAGATTCTATAAATCTCATACATATCAATCATTGATTGTCAGATCTAAAGGAAAGATCATTTTCATACTTGGTAAATTAATAAGGATTCAAGAACATAACTTAAATCTATAAGAGAGTCCCGGAGTAGACAATAATTCCCCCCAAAAAGGTGTGATGAGTCTGACCTCCCATACTCTCGACCAATGAAAATTATTAAGCCTCATCGGTCCACAACTAATGAGCATCTACCTTTGGAAAGTAGGTCGAAATGGATATAGAATCATTGGATGTTTCCAGTTCTACGAATAAACCCATTATAAACCGATTGGAATGTTTAAACCTTAAAAAAATGTGGTCATACCCATTTCTAGAAGAAACAAAAATGGTAAACCCGATGTGAATCCTTAACCAAGTTAAATGATGTTTTACTTATTTGTTAGGACCCTGTTTAATTCAATGTGAGGGCCAACAAAGCAATCAATAACATATGTGCCCATCCAAAAGATGTAGTGACCGAACTTATCTTGATTATGTATGGTATATAAAACATGCACTCTTTTCCAAGATCTCTCTGCGTTATATAAATGGATTCTATAAAGTTCACACCTGTGAATTCCTCGACCGTTACTCCTGCTGGATCCTCGTCCACTTTGAGGACGACATCACCTACTCAGCGTCTTCAACACTGGGTCTCAAATGCACTAGTTAAGGAATACCATCAACATGGTACCATTCCGACTCTAGAGGCCTCTTTACAAGACCTCCAAATTAAAAATTCACCCTGGTTGTCTGGATAGAGATGACCAGTGATCAAGAAGCAGGTGGTTCCAACCACCATTTCCAACTGTTTCGGTTCGTTATCACCGGAATGCAATCAACATTCCCTCCCATTTTTGGGGAGGTGAATGAGAAGGTCACTCAAGTCCTTAATTCAAGGAGACATGAGTCCTTCCCGATGGCTCCCATCAACAATCACCGCCAGACTCGTGCGGCAGTGCACCCTCAGCATGATGAGGGCATCGCCTTTAGGGGTTCGGCTCAGGTTCCTTAGACCCGAGTCTGCAAGACGAACCGTAAAAGGTGAAATATGGTCAACAGGGAGCAGGTTATTACTTCTTCCCCCTCCTAAGAAGTCCACCAAGACAACTTCATAGCAAACAACGAGCGGTCATATACACCCGTCCGTCCTGATGTTACTACCCAAAAGACTTGTTTTACAGTAACACGCCAATCTTGCTAGGAAATTCCAGTAGAGTATTATAGGTAGGCATATACACATATTTATAATTTATCAACCAGTCAACAGGCTCGTCTGACTACACCCAAAGAGGCTCGCCAATCTAATATGGTGGCAACTGATAAGTAGGGACATACACCTGTTTACAATCAACAATTCTGTCAGCAGTCTCGTCTGCCAGTATTGAAGGAAATTTGTCAACCATACTTGATGAAGAATACATAGCAGGCACATACACCTGCCAATGTTCATCAAGCCTGCCAATAGTCTCATTTGGTAGCACCCGGAGAAGTCGGTCAGAAAGCTCCAACGACAAATTTGGAGCAGACTCAACTCTCTACCCCTATTCAAAAGTACTATCAATATCCATTATCAGAAAAAGGAGGACAGGAACAGACACATACACCTACTCCATACATGGAACAGAATTATATTCTTGTTTCGGTAGCTAAATTAACCAAGCACATTCTGACAATGGTGAAAGATCAAAATAAAATATCTGCCCATATTCTGGATGCTTGGCAGAATATTATAACAACTTCAGCAGCATCACAGGGAAGGAATCATAAATATATCCCTGTCAGTGGAGTGACTCATCAAAATATCACTCTGGAATAGATACACACTTCTATCCCAGTCCAGGAGGGTTGTGGGGCATACTCCCTCATGTCATATGGACAATCAAGTCAGGCACATACACCCAATTTGAATGGAGATAATCATCCTAACCTGACCATTTCTCTTGAGCAGGCACATACACTTTCCCATAATAACCACTTTTTTCAACAAGTGATACCAAAGTGAGTAAGAATGTGTCTAAGAAAAATACCCATCCAACACAGTCAATAAATCAAGAGCCAATCTGTAATAAGGCCTTACTTGATGTTGGAGTTCTTGAAGCCCTCATAAAATTATCTATTGCAACTCAAGATTCTACTCTCTCATTTCCCAGTAGTGGGAACAATAATTCCGAATGTCTTCATCAGACACTTCCTCATGAAGGCTTGCTTCATGACAATTTGGTAAATCTCAAAGTATCATCTTAAGATGAGAGCCACGATAACCCTCTACGTGGCCAGAAGATCAAGGAGAAAAAGGTTTCATCCTTTTCTGTAACCCACCATGGTGGTCCTCCCCATGATGATGAATTTAGCTGCAAAAGTCCTCTCCATAGTAGTAATACACATTGCCTAGAAAATTCTTCAAAAGACAATGTAGTAACGAGAAATCCCTCTTATCTTAAGGCACTTACAAATGTGAATCCAGTCATGTCTGATGATTTACCACTAGAAGGTGAAATACTTTCTCAATCATAAGATAGCCCAGGGTGTAGGTCATTCTCCGAACCACCCCTGGGTCATTCATATTCTAATTTGATAAATTAATTCTCTACCAATCTTGTTGAATCTGATGAAGCAACAAAGAAGAACTAGCTTTGGTCTAATCAGGTAGAATAATCTTCATCGAATGATAAGGAGGAAGTGCTGAATATGAGAAAACAACTGGCGAAAGGTGAAGTACCAGTCATTTTTTGGCCTTTGGCTGACTCTCAGTATGATATTCCAGAAATGTTGACGGAAGATTGTATTCACGATATTCATCTCAACATGTGGAAAACTCTTTGTCACTTGAAAAATAAAATATTATCTTATGATGAATATGAAAATCATGTTAAGATAATAGAAGGTTTACAATGCCAAATTTATTTTGTATCTCTCTCGGTTTCCCGACATCCAAAGGTTGAAAAGCAGCAGAGATCCCTTCAACGTTCATGCCTTGGCGCACTAAAAAGATTGCTCCAGTTAATTTCCAATGCCCCATATGGTATTCATATCAGGTGATGGGGTGTTCATGGAGAAATACATTTCACCATACTCTCCAGTCAACAAAGCCCACAAAAAATGGTCTCATACAGTGTTATTGCCCATGGCCAGCCACAACCAATTGGTTTTATGTGTAATAAAAGGCTTGCTCAGGAACATGCCTCAACTGGTTCTTCCCAAAGTTAGGCATACAAAGAAAAAGTTGTCGAATTACTCTTGCATCAGGAAAATGAGAATATCAAATAGGCCTCTTATTTAGATCATGCGCATCATCAGGTGACAGAATTGTCGGAAATCATCCAAAAGTCATTTGAGCCAGGTGATTTGAGTGGATGTAGGTTGATGCATCCGGAAAATTTCTGAACTAAAGTCCGCAAAATCAGAATATCTTTTAAGAAAGTCTCAGATGTAGTAGCTCAATAACCACCTCAGCTTTCCAGAGAGGGGACTCTTTTAACCCAACCCTCGGAATCAACAAATAGGATTCTAGGAGTTGAGCAGGAATAATAGGAACAGTCCCAGTCCACCGGACTGGGGAATTTTTCAAATCCTCAATCTCTTCCTCAGTGAAATTCAGTCTTATCTTGATTAGGGAAGAAGCCACAAGAGGAACACAAAGCCGAATTATCAGGATATTCCCTCCAAATTACGTTTCATCAAAAAGATCCTAAGGGATCAACTCAACAAAAGGTAATGTCTCATCAAGGACATGGGAGAAGACAGTATCACAGAAATGCCGATAGAAGGGATGCAGTGCGTTATGCATCAATAAATGTCATCGATGACATTTTCACTGATCCCCCAGAACATGAGGCTCACTCAAAGGGATCATATGAAGAAGTTCCCATTCAAGAGGCTGTGCACACAGAAGTAAATGAAGAAGGTGTGTGTACACGAAATCAAAGGCTTACCCAGAATCTAGGTATTCCTTCAAATAACCAACTTCCCCCTCTCTGAAAGGTGTCTAACAAAGGGAAAGGAAAAATTCAGGTTACATTCCACCGTACCTCTAGAGAAGGCCAATCACTCTCACTAGATAAAAGGTTCACACAACAAGAGGAAGAAATGAAAGAGTTAAGGAGGTTGAATGAGGAACTACTTCAAGGTAGTCTTCCTCCTAAGCATGCTGGAGTCAGTCAGTCAAGGGAATTTGTTGCAGTTATAGAGATAGATCAATAATATCATCCTTTATCAGTACACCCTCACAGGTCTAATCCTATGGGTTATGCACAACAACAACCAGTAGTGCTACCATCAGTTGCAGTACTAGTCACCACACCTGTCCAAGCTCCAGTTATTGCACCTGCTCAGGTCCAAGCTCAACCAAATGTTTCTCAAAAGTTAATAACTACCATTGAGTCATTAACAGCTCGGTTGGAAGCTATGGAGGTAAAATGTGCACAAATTCAACCAAAAAAGAGAGCTTACCCTGAATGGGTGGATGCAATTCCTCCCCCATCAAATTTTTCAAGTTCCACATTCCCAATTTTTAATGGTTCGAGAGATCCAGAACAACACTTAACACATTTTTTTTCTCATTGTGATCCTATGATGGGAACTCCTCAACAAAAAGAAGCAGTTAAGCTCAGGTGTTTTGTACAGTCATTACAATGGCCTTCCTTTTTCTGGTATAAAAGCTTGCAGTCCCAGTCAATTACCGGGTGGGAAGATCTCCATCAACGATTCATTCTTCAATTCATCTCAACATTTCCAAAGAAATCAGTTTTTGATCTTAAAAATTGTAAGCAAAGGGAGAATGAAAGAGTTTCGGATTTCATTGCTCATTGGAAGGGATTAACATATTACTTAATCTTAGTACTCCCTCAAGAATAATTGTTGCCAATCTGTGTGGAAAATCTGTGTGATGAATTACGCACACCGTTGATCCCTGTGAAATACACATGAGGGTTTCAAGACCTTACTTCGATCGCTCAGCAGATCGAAGACTCTCTTACAAAGACTAAGGATAAAACTCATGTAATTCCATCAGCTCTAGGAAGGATAATGGGTAAAGCAGAGACTGCTACAATCACACTTAAATAGGAACCTGTACCTGCTTCCACTTCAAGACCTTCATCATATCAAAGGGCTCCACCTCCTGAGCATCAAAAACAGTATCCATTTCGTCAAGATGAATAAAAGAAATAAAATATGGAAACAATTTGAGGAGTTAAAGAATAAAGTTTATTTTTTCCGAAATGAACAAGTTCCTGGTTACTTCATTTTGGCTCTGGAAAATAATTTGGTTTAGTTGAAAAGGATTAAAAGGCCGAACAAGGAAGGAGATGAAGACCTTCCCAACTATTTTCCATTTCATCAGATGTTAGGGCATCCCATTCAGGAATATTTTGTCTTCAAAGACCTCCTACAAAATATGGTGGACTCAGGACAAGTAAAACTGAAAGGTTCTTCAGCCCAGGTAGCATGTGTTACTGCTACAGATCCAGAGGAAGAAGGTGAGTGGCAAGAAGTCAAAAGAAAAAATGCGCAGAAATATGATGATTGGATGGTCAGGAAAACGATCAACCAAACTCATGCCATTTTATGAACACAATTAAAGAAACCAATTGTGTCTTCTACTATAAATGCCACAGAAAAACCCCCTTCATTAGAAGGAAAATCCTCAAAGAAGCAGCATAATTCGAAGAAAGAAGAGCAGTCAGAAGAAGATGATCTCGTGTCAAATCCCAAGTTGTCTTTGACTCTGGCAGATTTTATGCCATCTACTTCAAATCCACGGGCACTTCCCCACCAAACGGAACAACCTAAACTGGATAATTAAGAAGAGTATTCCTCAGATGAAGAGTTGATCTTTGGTTGTGTTAACATGATTCACTTAATAGATCCTTATGCCAGTCACAGTTTTGATCTTGATGAGCCTGAGTTCTTTGCATCAAACAGAGGAATTAGAGGGAGTTCTAGAGGTCTAGGATATAGGAGAAGACGTGGATATTCCAGAAGCCACTATTTAAATCCTACCCCTGCTAGAACTGTATATGCAGTAGAAACTCATGGAAAATCTCTTCAGCGGGCTCAACAAGAACAAGAAAGTTCTTCCACACATGGAAGATTCAGTCCTGACACAGTTATTTTGGAAGATCAGTTAGAAGTTACACCTTCTTCCTCTCAGCAATTAAATAGACCTAGTCAGTCTAATCTTCCAAAGCCAGGAGTATTTCCAACTTCTACCCCGATACAAGATGCATCTACTTCCAAAGCATAAACTTCTAAGGAACCTGCGAAACCACATGTTTCTGTTGGGAAATGTAGAACTTTGGACCAAAAGTATGATGTCTTGAAACATTTGGCCCAATTACCGACCAAGTTATCAATTCTGTATGCTTTGAATCTATCAAAGGATCACCGGGAGGCACTCATTGAGGCTTTGTCAAGTACTCAGGAATTCGAAACTGAAATTGCTGCAGCTGAAGTCTACCATGTAGAGAATGATCCTGCAGAATGCCATGCAGTGATATCTTTTACAGATGAACATGAAGATGATGTTGTGCATAGACATATTAGACCTTTGTATTTATCTGTCAAGGTCAATGATGTAGACATCCAACGAGATTTCATTGATAATGGTTTAGGAGTCAACGTCATCCCTATTCGTAAACTTCATCGATTGAGCCTCACCGAATCTGATTTATCTCCTTCTACTTTGATGTTGCAAGGATATGATAAAAATGAACAAGAACCTCGGGGCGAGATTACACTCAGAACTCAGTTTGGGGATCTTGTATCCAATTCAGATTTCATGGTTGTTCATCATGACACAGCCTTCAACATTTTTCTTGGAAGACCTTGGCTACATCAACATGCGGCTATACCTTCATCATACCATCAATGTCTCAAATATTATTTCAATGGTAAAATTAGGACATTTTATGGTGATAAAGCCCCATTCAAAACATGTGAATCACAATACATTGAGGCAGAATTCTATCACATGAAGGTAAAGGAGGTATCTAAGACAAAAGAGGTTACCAAAATTAATGCTCAATATAGTTTAGAAAAGATTCCAGTAAACCCGTTCATACATGTGAGTATAGATTATGTGTTGCCTATCAGTCAAATTGACAGGATAGACCCAAATCCCAATACTCTTATGGAAACTTCCATAATGTCAATTACGAAAACCAAGCCAGACAGCATGAGAGAAGTTACTGATTCACCAGGCAATGATGAAAGCTCAAATGGAGATGTCTTCATTTCATCCTCTGAAATACAACAATTCTATACTTCATCAACCAAGCCAGAAGAAGTTATAGTAATGTCAGAGATGAACAATGATGCTGATTCTCAATCCATCATCTCCTCTTTATTACCCAAGGAATACCCTTCAACATCAATAGGGTCAGAAATGTTAGCCTCTTCTTCAAGATGTTCAAATTTTAACTTCTCTCCTGATCATGGAAATTCTGCTTCATCATCTACTATGAAAGTAGAAATATAGGACGTAACACATATTGAAGAGGAAGATCTCAGATATTCTCCTCCAACATTTGAAGAGGGTATCTCTACCACTATGGATAAACTTAGAGAAATAAATCTGGGTACAAAAGAAGATCCACTCCCCACTTTAATTAGTGAGGCCATGACTCTTGAAGAGCAAGAAATGTATATCTCATTTTTAAAGAAAAATCAAGATATATTTGCTTGAAACTATACAGAAATTCTAGGGCTTGATCCTGATGTTTCTACTCATCATTTGGGATTTCCAGAAGAACATTGAGGATTCAAGAAAGCCGCAAGAAGAACACACCCAACTTATGCCTCCAAAATTGAGGCTGAAGTTGATAAACTTATCAAGGTTAACTTAATTAGAGAAGTTCAGTATCCCAAATGGCTGGATAATATTGTCCCTATGAAAAAGAAGAATGGACAAATTAGAGTTTTCATTGATTTCAGAGATCTCAATCGGCATTATCCTAAGGATGATTTTCTAGTTCTGATTACAGAACACTTAATTGATGCAAAAACTGGCTATGAAGCACTTTCCTTCATGGATGGATATTCTGGGTAGAATCAAATCAGAATGAATCTAGAAGATGAAGAATCTACAGCCTTCAGATCCCCTAAAGGTGTGTTTTGCTATCGGGTAATGCCCTTTGGCCTGAAGAATGTAGGTGCAACATATCAATGTGCCATGCACCGTATCTTCGAACCCTTTTTAGGGAAATTTGTTGAATGTTAGGTGGATGATTTGGTGGTTAAATCCAGACAATGTTCTAATCACTTGGATGATTTGGACATCATATTCCACAAACTTCGACAATATAGTTTGAAGATGAACCCCTTGAAATGTGCTTTTGGGGTAACCTCAGGAAAATTTCTTGGCTTTGTTGTACGCCATCGTGGTATTGAAGTCGATCCCGAGAAGACAAAATCAATCCTTGGTATGTCACCTCCTCAAAATTTTAAAGAATTGAGAGGACTTAAAGGAAACTTGGCCTATATTCGGTGTTTCATTGCCAATCTGGCAGGAAAATGTTTACCCTTCACCAAATTGATGAAGAAGGGAGTCACTTACTAGTGGACTAAATAATGTCAAGAGGCATTCAATATTCTCAAGAAATATCTCTTGAGTCCACTGGTATTAATGCCACCTGTTTAAGGAAGACCACTTATTCTTTATGTGATAGCTTTAGAGTGATCATTGGGTGCATTCCTTGCTCAAAAGAATGATGTTGGGAATGAAAATAGCCTTTACTATCTCAGTCAGACTATGCTTGAGGAAGAAACTCGATATTCAAGTATTGAAAAGTGATTCCTAGCATTAATCTTTACAGTTCATAAATTGAGACACTACCTACAACATCATGAGGTCCAATTGATATATCGCAATAACCCGCTCAAATTTATCCTTAGTCGTCCAATGATTACTGGACGTCTTGAAAGGTGGGCAGTTATTTTGCAGCAGTTTGATATCCAGTATGTGTCTCAAAAGGCAATAAAGGGCCAACCCCTGAATGATTTCCTTATTGAACACCCTTCAGTATAAGATACATCTTTAGATATTGAACTTCCTGATGAGGAAGTCTTCTCTATTCAAGATAATCTTCAAACATGGGAAATGTACTTTGATGGTGCTTCCTGAAGTCCAACAGGGAATAAAATGGAAGATCCTAAATTCAATAAAGTTGGGTTAGGAATTGTGCTTATTTAACCAGAAAAGGCAGTGCTACCCTATTCCTTCTTATTGTTGGAAGTTAGTACAAACAATGAAGCAGAATATCAAGCTCTCATCACAGGATTGGAGTTGGCACTTCAGGCACAAGTGAGTCACTTAAAAGTAAAAGGTGATTCAGACCTAGTAATCAAACAAGTCAATGGGGATTATGCCATTAGAAAAGAAGAATTAATCCCTTTGTATGATTACGTCAGAGAGTTAATGGAAAAATTTCCTTCAGAACCGACATTTTCTTATGTCCCACAATCATAAAATTCCCAATCTGATGCATTGTCTAATAGAGCCACAACTTTGGAAGATCCAAATCGGGACGAAACAATCATCAGTATTGCCCACCGTCGTATAGTTTCACCTTATGTTCAAATCAGAATAGAGGAAATCAATGAAATTAGTCCCATTTCTGAACCATATGGTCATACTATAGGATGGATGACACCTATCAGGTAATACCTTCAAAATGAAACACTCCCACCTGATAGAGCTAGGAAAGAACAAGTCCGGTGACATGTGGTCAATTTTACTCTTTATGATAGCCCAGATCATCTAGAAAAAATTCTCTACAAAAGAGGTTTTGATGGAATTCTCTTCAGATGTATTTATGGTGAAGAGACACTGGCCGTCATGAAAGAAGTACATACAAGAGTCTGTGGTGCCCACCGGTCTGGACATAGTCTGTCTGATCAAATTCTAAGGCTTGGATACTTTTGGCCTTCAATGATACAAGATTGTGTTGATTTTACTAAGAAGTGTCATTTTTTCCAAGTATGTTCAAACTTCATTCATCAACCCCCAGAGTTACTTCATACAACTAAATACTCATGGCCATTTTCCATATGGGGAATGTATGTAGTGGGACCTTACCATTTAGCTACATCCAAGCAGTTTAAGTATGTTCTTACTGCGACTGACTTATTTTCCAAATGGGCAGAGGAAATACCTCTCAAAGAAGTTAGTTCTAAAAGCATTGTTAGCTTCATCAAGTCTAACATCATTACCAGATTTGGTGTCCCTCATACCATATTAACAGACAATGGAACCAACTTATTTTCATCCGAGGTTAGGAAGTTGTATCAAGAATACAACATCAAATCTGACCATTCCTCTCGGTATCATGTAGTGGCCAATGGACAAATAAAAGCCTTCAATAAGACTCTTTCAAACATATTGCAAAAGATGGTGGATAAAGATAAGAAATCATGGTCTGATAAACTTTTTCATGATTTATGGGATTATCAAACCACCACCCGCACTGATACGCGGTCAACTCCATATTCATTAGTATATGGAACAGAAGTAGTCTTGCCTATTGAGGTTCAATTACCTTCACTCAGAGTATCCATTTGTGATCAGTCATCTATAGATGAACAATATCAAAAGTGATTAGTTGAATTGGAATGATTAGATGAAAAAAGATTGTACACCCTGCACCACTTAGAAGTCTATCAGAATCGAATAGCACGGGTTTTCAACAAAAAAAGTTCGTCTTCATTCATTTATTCAAGGAGAATTGGTATTGGTTCTCAGAACTCCAATGATACCAGGAAAGAAACCTCTAAAACTTGAGCCAAAGTGGGAAGGACCTCACTCAATACATAAGGTCTACTCCAATGGAGCTTATTCTTTAATCTCAATGGATGGAGAACTCATTACAACTCCAACCAATGCAATATTCTTGAAGAAGTATTTTGTGTAACACAAATACATACCCACGTCCTACATGACGTTAAACTATAAAAGTCCCTAATTCATCCAACATGACGTTAAACTGTGTTGTCCTAGCTACATGATGCTAAACTGTGCAGCACTGGTCCATGCATATGACCTTAAAATATTTTTGTCCTTACTGCAAGACTTTAAACTTCATATCCCCCTACGTCCTATATGACATTAAACTGTACTTTTTTCCTACATGACATTAAACTGTAAATGTCCCTTCCTTCATCCCATATGACGTTAAACTGTATATCTTCTCATCCTACATGACGTTAAACTGAAGAAAAAAAGTCCTCACTTTCTCATCCAACATGACGTTAAACTGTGTCTCCATTGTCCTGACTGCATGACATTAAACTGCATAGTACCCTCTTATTTCCTACATGAAATTAAACTATGCATCATTAGGGTTGTTGCTACCTCTTTTTTCTCACACCGAGTATGACTCACGTGAGCTTAGAGTAAAATTCAACCATAATACCCTCTCTAGGCCACTAACCATGCGTAAATCCCAACACCATTTTTAGGTCATTGTCCTTAAGTACATCTCAATCACCAATTAATTTTTCAATTGAACTACGCGGACTTTTATCCTTGCCTTCTAGGCTGGGTACGTAGGAAACCCCCTGAGGTTCAAGCCCAAAACCAATCTCTTTACAACGGTTCACCTCAGTCTCATACGATGTTGATCTGTGAAGCAGCCCAAAAAAAATTTCTTCACAACAGTTCACCTCCGTCTCATACGATGTTGATCCATGAAGCATCCCAAAACCAATCTCTTCAAATTGGTTCACCTTCGTCCCACATGACGTTAAACTGTGTACATCCCTTTTTGTCCCTACTACATGACACTAAACTGTGCAGAACTACCTTACTTTCTATATGACATTAAACTATACAGCCCCCCATTGTCCCTCGCCTAAGAAGGAACCATCATTGACATTGATCTCCAATCATGTCATATTTCAAAGACTACGTGCATACATGGTAATTCCCGAACCTTTAATCTTGGGTCAAACCATCATTACACTAAAGTCCCCTTTCACCCTTCACTTGTACAAACCAAATTTGTACAGAGGATATTTCAAGAACTACGTATGGATTGATTCCCATCCTTATGGGATATGTAGGAATGTTTGAGCATCCCTCAAAATCTAGCCACAAGTATTTGGGCCTAACCCCAAATTCCCTTTTCAGTACCTTGGCCGAAAATTCCCCCTATGAAAACATGAATGTGGTATGAAAACCCTGGTCTTCATTCACATCAGGTTTATAAAACACACGATGTGTATTCATCATTATAGTCTGAGCTCTATGGCCCTAAAACTGATATCTCCTACACTCTTGTCCCACACGACGTTAAAATATATTTCAATTGAACTACATGGACTTTGATCCTTTACTTCTAGGCTGGGTACGTAGGAAACCTCCTGAGGTTCAATCCCAAAACCAATCTCTTCGCAACGATTCACCTCCATCTCATACGATGTTGATCTGTGAAGCATCCCAAAACCAATCTCTTCACAACGGTTCACCTCCGTCTCATACGATGTTGATTCATGAAGCATCCTAAAACCAATCTCTTCACAACGGTTCACCTCCATCTCATACAATGTTGATATGTGAAGCAGCCCAAAACCAATCTCTTCACATTGGTTCACCTACGTCCCACATGATGTTAAACTGTGTACGTCCCTTTTGTCCCTGCTACATGACACTAAAATGTACAACACCATCATCCTTTCTATATGACGTTAAACTATATAGTCCCCCATTGTCCCTCACCTAAGAAGGAATCATCATTGACATTGATCTCCAATCATGTCATATTTCAAAGACTACGTGCATACATGGTAATGCTTGAACCTTTAATCTTGGGTCAAACCATCATTGCACTAAATTCCCCTTTCACCCTTCACTTGTACGAACCAAATTTGTATAGAAGATATTTCAAGAACTACATATGGATTGATTCCCATCCTTATGGGATATGTAGGAACATTTGAGCGTCCCTTGAATCCATCCCCAAGTCTTTGGGCCTAACCCCAAATTCCATTTTTAGTCCCTTGGCTGAAAATTCCCCCTGCGAAAACATGAATGTGGCATGAAAACCCTGGTCTTAATTCACATCAGGTTTATAAAACCCATGATTTGTATTCCTCATTATGGTCTGAGCTCTATGAACCTAAAACTAAGATCTCCTACACTCTCGTCCCACATGACATTAAACTGTATTTCAAGAACTACATATGGCTTGATTCCCATCCTTATGGGATACGTAGTAAAGTTCAGTACCTCAATTCAGGACCCAACCACAACATGATTATGGTTAAGATTGGTCTATGTACCCCCTAAATGCATCATACAATAACCATTTTCATGTGTCATACTCCTAACCTTAAATATTTCAAAATCTCCATAACCCTTTTCTTGACTTCTGGTCACAAAATTTCTAATACCTGGGAATTCTTTTGCCTGACTATGCAGCACGTGCCCTTAGGCGGCCTTGCATAAGTAGTCTACATAACAGACCTGTCAGCCAAAATATACTATTGTTTGACTATGCACAAATTCCCTTAAGTAGCCCCACATAATTCAACCCCATAACAAGTTTTTTCAAATAGTGATAATTTCATTCTTGGGAGGAAAACCTATTTTGTCCTTATTGGTCTTAATAACAATATATAGGGATCCGCAAAAAAAATATAGCCATCCTTAACATATTTTTCCCATACTCTTGTTCATGATTTGAAAGTATTTAAGTCTATGGTTTATATTTCCCTTCCCTACGTTTGGGTCAGACCTTCGCAGGAGTAACATTCATCCAATTCTTTGACAATCTTGATTGGGAATATCCTCTCCATACTCAAGTAACTCTCTCCATACAGTAGACTCCATGCATTGGAAAATTTGAATCTCCATAAACTTTCACTAGCTTTTTAGCAATAGAAAAGTAAAATATCTAAGAGTTCTTTTTCCTGACTATGCAGCACGTTCCCCTAGGTGGCCTTGCATAAGTAGTCTACATAACAGACCTGTCATCCAAAAGATGCTATTATTTGACTATGAAGCCAATGCCTTTAAGTGGCCCTACATAATTCAACCTCCCTAACGGGTTTGTTAAATAGTGGCAACTTCACTCTTAAGAAATACTTCCTCTAATTCCTTTTATCCCTTTTTTCATATCATTCCTCAGATTCAAAATTTCTTAAGTCATGGTTTACATGTTTTCCCCCATACTTGAATCTGGTAATATGTTCTCAGATAAATTATCAAGGAATTGAGTCATTTTTTCCATTTGGTCAAAGCTATTTTGACCTTAAACATTAGCCTTTTTATGTCCGACGTGCATGACTTTAAACTGCCCACAAAAGACAAGGTAAATATGAACAAAAGTCAAGTCCCAACTCACTAAACATACATTTTTTATGATTTAGGTAAAATTGAGAAATAAAAAGATTCAAATTTTGTAGGGTTATTTTTATAATCCTAGCAACAATTAAACTATGCTTACTAGGCCCATTGGCTTAGGTAAAAATTTAAAGCAGGTAGCAAAAGAATGCAGACACAAATGATTGAAGATGAAAGTGTTTTTCATTGATGCACAAGAGTTATAAGGACGTCCACAGACTGAAGTCTCTTCTATTTTCCAAGAATTACAAGAGGATTTCAATATAACTCTTCATTTGATTTATGACATCCCAAGCTTCATCAGCATCCACTTGAAATTCATGAACTCAACTAGCTTCACCCTTTTCAGCTTGATGGAGTGCTTTCTTGGCATCTGTGATGGATTTCATACCATTTTTTTGAACTCCTTCCAGTGAATTATTAAGCCAGTCAAGTTCCCCAACAATAGCATCTAACTGTTGCTGAAGGTGCATCTGCTGGACAACTTTCTCCTTGATTTTATGCTTCATCTCCTTCAACTTTATAGCATGATCAGCCTCATCTCGGGACACTGTAGCCTCAAATTCATAGATATTGGTCAACAACCTCACTCTAGTCAGGTCTTGACGGTACCTTTGCTTCTGTTCCCTTATTAAAATGACTTGTTTCACCATGGTATGGATCTCTTGATATCCAAAACCGCCAAGTCCGAACATGACGAACAGGGATGACAGTCACAAGA
This sequence comes from Viscum album, assembly GCA_963277665.1. Lineage (NCBI taxonomy): Eukaryota > Viridiplantae > Streptophyta > Magnoliopsida > Santalales > Viscaceae > Viscum > Viscum album. The sequence goes on from OY728163.1 coordinate 1,611,141,018, forward strand.
TCTTCAAAGACATATCTTCAAGAGGCACTTCAGATATGATCTTCCATATGTTCTTCCATGCCTTGTGACGTGATAATTGGAGTGACTTTTGTACCTGCGGGTCTAATTCAACATCACTATCATAGGGGGGAATATAGTCTGGGATTAATGAACTTAGAGAAGTGCCCTGTTCTTCTCCTTCCCCCCTGACCCATGTTACTTCACTTTCTATTCCTGTTGGGGTGGAGGCTGAGGCTTCACCTCTAGATCTAGCCATTGAAATTGACGGCCCTGCATAGTCAATTGAAAGTTTTAGTTAGTTTCAAAGGATAGAAAAAGTTGATTAAGCCATCTTGCAAATTAAGTACAGCCATAAATATTATTATCTCTTACCCAATGGTAGATCAACAACATGAGAAGGCTGTTCCCCGTCCTTCCTAATTTCAACAAGATTTTTAGTATGGGTTTCAGGAAGCTCTTCCAGGTTAAGATCCACTTGAGCTAGCGTCTCTGCAATAATAGAGTTGTCTCTACCCCCTTCAGGCATTAGTAGTTCAGCAACTTGCTCAGATGGAACTACATATTTCAACCAATCATGGTCAAAGATGTAATAAGAACTTTTTAACAGGACGAAAGATAACACTCACATCCAAAATCTTCTAAATTACTTGGTAATTTAACATGATCTTAAATGTCTTCAAAATATGTTCCAAATTTCATCATTTCATCTAGTGATATCTTAGATTCCTAGTTAGTCTCACCAGTGGGAGCATTCGATATGTATTCTTGGCAACACTCATCCTACGACCTCTGACCCCAAATAGTTTCTTCAGAAAAAATTATAGCATCAGTTGCAGTAGCCACCAAATGTTCTGGTGAAGGTGTTGAACCTAAAATATCACAGAATGGAAGTTAGTTGATGTTTTCATTAAATATTCTATGAAGTATTGTTAATTTACCAGAAGTAGGATCTTCTCTCCTTGTAGCAGCAACAGGACCAGTACTGGGAACTGACGCTGGCTCTTCTTCAGGAGCAGCCAAGTCAGCATGAATTTGCGACTGTTCACCAGCACCCTCCGTTGTCCTCATAGGAGGGTCAGTCCTCTCCCTCAAAGGGGAAATTTAAGAAGCCCCTACAATCCCAAGAAGTATGAGCAATATTTTCATGAGTTAAGATTCATGACTATCTGAAGGACTTACCACTACTGATGAAACGTTTAGCTGTGGTCTTCTTCCTTCGATGTCTTTGCTTCTTTGGATTTTTGGGTGTGTTTACATTGTCATCTCCAAATATAGAAATTGGAGAATGAAAATCCCTTTTTAACTCTTCCTCCATGGATTGCTGGCATGGAGATAATCACTCGGTTCGTGAGGATATTCAGTAGCTCCGATGGTAGTACCACCAGGGCTATACTATGGTGAAGGAACCTCATTAGTTCCTTTCTTTTCAAGCTAAATGATGAAGAAAGTAATTTACTTGAGTAACAGAGCTTTAACTGAAATCAAGTTTCAATTCAAATAAGGAAAGAGAATTACATCTTCAGGAGCCACGTAATTGTGCCACTTCTCATCTCTAGAAGCACCATTCCCCTCAGTGGTGCCATGATCCATCATTTCCTTCACTCGCTTGGTGATAGGAATAGAATCATCAGTGGAATATATGAGCATTTATAGCTCTATGATGTAAGCCCGCACTTCATTGGGGTTATACTCGAAATGGATATCAGTAGAAGCCCGAAGATTCCCTACTCCAGGGATGTGTAGCCCTTCGCATAGGTCCAACCGGGCGATTTCAGTATCGCAATATAAACTCCTCCATGTCTGGACAACCTCTAGTCGTAGATATTCAGCATGTGTACTAGAAGGATGCGAGGAGGGTCCTACAATCTTGGACTTAAACTTCTTCCAATCTCCTACAATCACAAATAAAGGACAAGAAAATGAAACTTGTTACTCTATAAAGTAATGGAGATTAAATTTCCTCAATGATATAACTAACCAGGAGTCGATGGAGTAGGTATCTTAATCCTGAAAGGAGGATTATATCTGGCATGAGGATGCTTTGACGCATGTCGTGACTCATCATCCCCATCCTAGGAATCTGAAGAATTAGCCACGGGTGAGGAAATCGGTGAATCAGCTCTGGGTGTGGAAGAGTCACCTTCCAGACGAAGGGTTTCTTTCTCGACAATTATTTTCTTTTTCCCCACCCGAGGAACCAGATGATTCAGTACCCCTTCAGGGTATGATGCTACCCAGTTCTCGGCGTACCATGTAGTCAAGTTACTCGCCGCTCCAGCAACTGGTAGATCAAACACTGCCCCGGTCTTCTCCATAGCTATCAGCAACCATAGTTGTCGGGCAACCATCAGATGCTGCTCTGACCTAACATGCACAATAGGGGATACAAAAATCTATTACAGACACTTGAATTAGCGTGAAAATCTGTATGGAGCATAGGCCTCACATATAATCTCTCCGTCAATCCTGGTGTCCAATACACCATCTCTACAAGCCAGCATGTATGAACTAAATTCCAGGCTGGCTGTTCCATCATCAACAAACCGCCCGGTTGGCGGGTTTCCATAAGGAAAGAAATGGAATTCCTTGAACATGATTATCCTCACATTCATATCATAGGGGTTGAGGGACAATGGAAAAATTCCAGAATATGCCAGCACTGATGGCCTGAAAGAACTTCCAGGAACTTGTACTCTGATCTGTATAGCATATGTCCTGAAATGAGTGGCGATCCATACCCACAAAACATGGAATGGTCCCACTATTCTCAAAGGATACTTACCCATATAAACATGGAGTAAGATCCTATGAATCTTTTCCAAAATGGGGGTGGCCAACCCAACCATTTTCCTCTCAGCCAACTTGGATGCAACAACGAAGGTCCCTAGCCTGATGCATCCCTTTGAATCCCTAACTAGTAGAAGATAAACACTGATCCACAAGGCTAAGAAGACCGCCAGATGGGTCTTCTCTAGGATTATTTGATTCACTTCGTATCCCCACTTTTCAAATTCTCATGCTTCCAAGGTTGGACAGAATGTGCCTAGAGAACCCCTCTTCTCTGTTCTGGGGCAGCTAGTAGGATGAGTACATGTGGTCCCCTTCTACTTCTTTTTGGTAAGAAACATATCCATCCACTCCTATGGATTAATATCCTTTCTAGAATGATTTTTAGAGGTCTTCAAATTCTTAATCTTGTGGAAATTTTTCAATAATTCTTGACCCAAATCCGGAGTCTTCTCCGAATCATTCCAGGTCTCCTTGGGTGGGATGAATTCATCATACATATCGCCCAAAATTGGAGCCCCCGAGATCTTGTAGACATCCCATAAACTGATGCCTACTTCTCCACAATTTAGATGGAAAGAATTGGTTTCTGGGATCCAGTGGCTAATTAGCTCTGGCACAAAGTCATCATTCCTATAGACATATGTATGCCCAGCCCAGACAGCTTCATATATTGCAGCTCCTTTCAGATCCTCGACAAACTCTGCACAGGTTTGTCACACCCAATATTCCCACATCCAAGTTGTCTTCACACCTCCTCCAGGATGGAAGTCCCAACACTTCTTCCAGCCTTTGGATTGATCCATCTGAGAGTTTCAGAAGATTGAGGGATAACAATGCGGCTACAGCTCAGGCTTGTGAGGTTTCAGATCTGGGGTAAATGGGCTATGATGCATTATAAACGCCTTCTCCATTATTCCAGCATTTACAAACGATCCTCCAATTGAGACATTTGTTGAAGAAAAGTTGGTGTAAGATTGAAACCAAGAATGCAGAAGATAGTTCTTTGTATCTGGAATGTTGACTCCTTGCAGATGACCATTCCCATACAGAGGTAGGTAAATACTTTGTGAGAAATTAAGATGATACTTCTTCAAGTACTTGGCCAAATCTGGAAGAGTGTTGTCGTAGATATTGTAATAGCCATGGCCAACGATGTTCATCATGACATCAAACTGCTTTCTATCCATCTCATCAACCATTCCAATTCTTCTGGGATCCATTGAATCTGCACAAACACCAGATAATTAACTTTTAAGTAAGTTTATTTTTTATAAAATTTGTGAAGAAAAGTGAAAAAATGGCTAAGTCATTAAGGTGCTCAAGTCCCATATTGGCGTGCACGTCCAAGTTGGTCGCGCAAGTTTTACCGCACTAGTACTGGCGCGCAAGTCAAAAACTCACTACAGAAGCACGACACGAACAGAAGTGCATACAAGTGGAAAGCCAAGTAACATGCACGAATGAGAGCTACTTGCGCGTCGAGAGCTCAGGAGCGTTTGAAACCGAGTGATTTGCGTGAAATGGTGCCGCCTATTTATAAGCGAGGCCATACCCCTGCGCACCGGACCCTGCGTGCCAGAAGCATACCGCACGCCTAGTACTTGCGCGCCACAATAACTTGTTTCTCGTTTTCCTCAGAGTCAAATCCTATTTCCTTTTTCAGATCCAACTCTGATGGGGGAATTTTGTTGACGCTCATTTCCATCATAGAGTCTAAATGAATGAAAAAGGGGAATACCTTAAGCACAAAGAGATTCATCCTTCGAAGAACATCAAAAATTGACAAAGGCATGAACAAGGAACTCTTTAAGCATGGGTCGTGCAAGTTTTCTTATGGGTCATGCAAGTATAATTGCGCGCCACATATGGGTCGTGCAAGTCACTTGTATGCCCTATTCTTTTTTCTCCCAAGGTCCTCAATGGCCTATAAATACCCCCTGTGGGCCCCCCATTTCGAGGATGAAAAATCCATAACTCAAATTCAAGATTTGGTCACCCAAGTCTCTGTCTGAAGTCTTCCGAACACTTCTAAGGTAATTCTTAACCTATAATGGAAGCTATTAAGAGGAAGAATAAGGCCTAAGTATTAGAACTCATCAATACTTGCGCACCTAAGTGTCCAGCCCTTAAGGGAAGTGATGATACTTGCGCACCGCCTTTCGTTCTCAAGGAAACTTGCTCGCCACCCATCTAAAAACCTCTAGAGATGATACTTTTAGGTTCCGGGTGCAGCGGAAGCGCGTTGGTGGGTTTTACCAACTTTAATTTTAACGTTAAACAACGTTCAATCTAAGATCTGTCACGATATAAAATGCCGAATCTTCAGAATAGAACGAAGAACAAAAGAAAAGAAGAGTCCTGGGACCCTTGAGGAGGATCATCATATGTTGATTATAATTAATTTAATTAATACATAAGAATTACCTCATTGGAATTCTTTCTTCATTGATGTGTCCGGTCACGATTCGGTGATCCGTCATTGCATCATAGAATCCAAGTGTAGGATTCCTCTAGCGGTGATCCACACATGTGTCACGTATCTCCGGACGTCTCCGAAGGGATCTCCGGGTGCTAGCACGGAAGAACCTTCGCTTGCGATGTCCGCCTTCGACCGCCTTGATCCGGTGGAGGATCTTGCTCTCGTAACTTGAGGGTGTTCTTGCTGGAAAGAGAATTCTCTCTTGGCTTGAGAGTATTTCCAAATCTGTTGTGCACAACAATGGCCTTTAAAATGTTGGGGTTGCAAGGATATTTATAATCAAGTTTGAGGTTAATAGAGTTATGAAAATAAATAAACGTGTTACACGTTTTATTTATTTCATTAACTCTTATTGAAAACACCCATGTCGAATTATTAATTCCTTGACATGCACCCACGCTGATTATAATAAATATCATTTATTAAAACAATATTAAATCCTCAAAATCCCAACTGGAAAAACTACACGGTGTGTAATAATTAATGCACAGCGTGTACTTGTTTTCCATAAAACTACACGGTGTGTATATTTAATATACACGGCATGTACTTTTATTTTCCATTTTTCTCCACCAAATTTATTAGACCTTGAGTAATGACTATTTATTTCTTAAATAAATGTAACTGCATTACTCGCTAATAAATATATTATTTCATCTACAATATATTCTCTCGAATAACTAGTGTCAAAATAAATGCGATCAGACATCCTTAAATAATTATTAAACCACAGTTGGGAATAATATTTATTTAACTTGTTAAATTAATATTTAACTGAGATACATGGACACACTTAGTGTGTGACCCTCTAGGCCTCTTTCTCAGTGGCATTAGGCTGAGCCTGCCTAAAGTCCAAGGTTAGCGTCTAGCAACATGCCAAGGCACCCATAGAGAAAGAAGTTAACGCCGCAATGACGTGTCACCTCCTACGAATGCTTACCGTGTAATATAATCCATTTGTCTCGATATCTGCAATCAAGTGGGTTGCATTCTAGTGCCATCAACTCATGTGCTTGATTATTCTTTCTTTGACTTCCCGGAATTGAACTTTCCCATACCTTACCATGGCCATGGATTTATTTAGACTATATCAATTCCATCAAAGGGCCTGAGATATCTACTTCCATTATGGAATGGAAGGGACAAATCCTTTCTCACATTATCTATTAATGCGGTATTACTCGTGATGCACCCAACGTATCCTACCTCACTGCGAATAGTGTGTTGTTACAGTTTTCGTCAATACATCTAAGTGCGTGAGTTGTAATACCCATTAATAATAATCTTAAAGTCTAAGGACCAATACACACGTCCGCATATAGGAACATCCAATGACACTATGAAATGTGGATTTCCTACTGGAGGGTCTCGTTCTCATAATATCCTCCCGAATATTACCAAGGGTGCACACCATCAGAAGGTGCCTCAAAGTTTTATGAGTCCTCACCCATAATGACCTGTATTATTTGTGTCCCTCAAATAATATCATCCGTCCATAGAACATATATTCAAGAATAGTGTTATGGCACTTCCAGGTTCTCATCATAGCAGGGATCCACTATGACTCATTAATGCAACAGCTGTCCTTAGAACATTATCACATGCATTGTCACGTAGAAGGAAAATCAAGATATGATAAGTAGTTTATTAATGAATTAAGTACAAAGTAGTTGGTTCTAGGCCACCAACTCCAACAGACTCCCACTTGGACTAGAGCCAACTTCTAACAACCTTTAACCCGCTATCTCTCACATGATATTCATGCTTCTGCTGAGATAGGCCTTTAGTCATGGGGTCCACCACGTTCTCTTCCATGGACACTTTGCTCACTGCAACTTCACCCCTTTGATAGAAATCCCTCAAGAGGTGATACTTCCGGAGTATGTGCTTTGTCCGTTGATGTGACCTTGGTTCTTTTGCAAGAGCCACCGCTGCAGTATTATCACAATACAATGTAATGGGATATTTACTACTAGGCACCACATCAAGCTCCTGGACAAAGTTCTGAATCCATACGACTTCCTTGGCTGCATCAGAAGCCACTATATACTCAGACTCTGCTGTAGAATCGGTGACAATTGGCTACTTTGAACTCTTCCAGCTCACAACTCCTCCATTGAGACAGAAAACATATCCAGATTGCGACTTCAGATCATTCAGATCTGTCTGAAAACCAACATCAGCATACCCTCTGATGACAAGCTCCTCGTCTCCTCCATACACCAGGAACATATCCTTAGTTCTTCTCAGATACTTAAGGATAGTCTTAACAGCAGTACAATGATGTTCTTCTGAATCTGCTTGATATCTGCCTACCATGCTCAGTGTATAGGCAACATCAAGCCTGGTACATAACATGGCATACATTATGTATCCTATAGCCGAAGCATATGGGATCTTGCTCATCCTATCTTTCTCCTCTTGTGTCTGGGGACACATTTTCTTAGAAAGATGTAAGCCATGGGACACTGGAACCAATCCCCTCTTGGATTTTTCCATACTAAATCTCTTTAGTATCTGGTCAATGTATGTACCCTGACTTAGTCCAAGCAGCCTCTTGGATCTGTCACGAATGATCTTGATCCCTAGAATGTAGGCTGCTTCTCCTAAGTCCTTCATGGAGAAACACTTGTTCAACCAGTCCTTAACTGACTGTTAGGCTGGTACGTCGTTTCCAATAAGCAATATGTCATCAACATATACCACTAGGATGACGAACACATTCCCATTAAACCGCTTATAAACACATGGATCACATTCGTTCTTAATGAAACCAAATTCCTTTATGTCTTCATCAAATCGAATGTTCCATGACCTGAATGCTTTCTTCAATACATAAATGGATTTATGCAACTTGCAAACCCGTTTGGATTCACCTGGTGTCACAAACCCTTCTGGTTGTGTCATATAAACATCTTCCTGAAGGTTCCCTTTAAGGAATGCTGTTTTGAAATCCATTTTCCAAATCTCATAGTCATGGTAAGCTGCTATGGCAAGTATGATTCTTATGGATTTAAACATGGAAACTGGCGAGAAGGTTTCATCATAGTCAATTCCTTGACGCTGTCTGAATACTTTAGCCACTAGCCTTGCTTTATAGGTGCTAACTTGACCTTCCATGTCCAGCTTTCTTTTGAATACCCATTTGCATCCAACAGGCTTTACATCAACTGGCTCATCGACCAGAACCCAAACTTGGTTCTGATACATGGAATCCATCTCAGAATTCATAGCTTCTAGCCATCTTGTAGCTTCTGATATTTATACTGCTTCCTTGTAGGAGAGAGGTTCATCATTGTCCAACAATAATGATTCACCATCCTCAGTGACTAGGAAACCAAATCTCTCTGGTTCTCTTACCTCTCTTGAGCTCCTACGCAGTACTTGTGTTTCTGGAACCTCTTCCACGGGGACCTATGGAACTTGTTCCTGTACCAACTCCTATGTATCTTGAGCATCAACTTTATCGAAGTCAATCTTGCCCCCACTATCCTTCTTGAGGATGTGCTCCCTCTTAAGAAAGACGTCTTGTCTGGCGACAGTCACTTTCATGTCTTGAGGGTTATATAGGTAATATCCTTTCGTTTCCTTGGGATATCCTATAAAGATACACTTCATGCCCCGGGGTGATAGTTTGTTGCCTGATAAGGCCTTAACAAACACTTCACTTCCCAATACACGTGTGTGCAACAAAGTGGGTTTCCTTCCATTCCATAACTCGGATGGAATTCCATTTTCCGCCTTAGTTGGTACTCGGTTTAATGTGTATGCTGCAGTTTGTAATGCATATCCCCAAAAGGATAATGGAATATCCGCATGACTCATCATTGACCTCACCATGTCCAATAAGGTGCGGTTCCTCCTTTCACTAACACAATTCCACTGTGGTGTATAAGGAGGAGTGAGCTGAGATAGAATCCCAGACTCCCGTAGAAGATCGATGAACTCTTGGTTCAGATATTCTTCACCTCGATCCGATCAAAGCTTCTTTATCTTCTTACCAAGCTGATTCTCTACTTCATTCTTGAATTCCTTAAATTTCTCTAAGGCTTCTGACTTATACCTCATCAAGTAGACATACCCATATCTACTCAAATCATCAGTAAAATTAATGAAGTAAGAATATCCACCTCTAGCTTCTACTGGAAATGGTCCACACACATCCGTGTGTACCAATCCCAGAAGCTCTGTGGCCCTTTCACCTTGTCCACCAAAAGGTGGCTTGGTCATTTTTCCTTGTAAACAAGCGTGACATCTATCAAGTGGTTTTAGCTCAGTAGAGTCTAAATAGCCATCTTGGCAGAGCTTTGTCAAATGCTTCTCGTTCACATGACCAAGGCGGTGATGCCATAACTGGGTGATGTATGAGTCATGTGAGTTTGTTTCGTTATCGATTGAAAACACTTGGTTTTCATAATTCAATACATACAAACCATTATTTAAATGTGCCATACCATAACATACGTTTTTCTTATAAAAGATACAACCCTTATTTCCAAATTTGAAAACAAATCCATCCATATCCAAACAAGATACAGAAATTATGTTCTTGGTAACACTAGGAACATAATAACAGTTATGTAAAACCAAAATCATCCCAGTCGGCAATGAGAGGTGGTAGTCACCAATAGCCAACGCAGCCAGCCTTGTGCCATTAGCAGCTCGAAGATCCACCTCTCCTCTGGTGATCTTTCTAAATATACTTGGTTCCAGCATTTGAATACAGATGTGAGCCCCACAAGCTGTATCTAATACCCAATGTGTAGAAATAGAAAGATTTCACTCGATAACAAATGCACCTTTATCATCCCCATGCTTTTGGGTGCAGTTCCTCTTCCAGTGGCCCTGCTTTCCACATGCAAAACACACTGCCTCCCATTCCTTACCCTGCCTCTGGATCTTCCCCTTTTTGGAGGGATGGTGCTCGGGGGATTCAGACTGTTTATAAGTCTTTTGACCCTTTGACTTGTCCTTCCTTTTCTTGTTCACCATAAGGACTGCGGGTTTTTCACGCCCCATGTCCTTATCTACCTGGAGAATCAAGGTCAGAAGCTTCGATAGACTCTTCTCATTGCCGATCATGTTATAGTTGACAATGAAGCTAGAGAAGGTCTTGGGCAGTGATGATAGGATGAGATCTATATGCAACTCATCCAGGAATTTAATCCCTAAGTTGTCTAGGCGTTCAATGTAGCCAATAAGCTTGAATACATGAGGCCCAGCTGGCACAGACTCTCCAAGATTCATGGTAAACAAAGCATTAGATATCTCATACCTCTCCTGTCTTTCCTTCTCTTGGTAGATATATTTAAGGTGAGACATCATGCTATACGCGTCCATGTTTTCATGTTTCTTCAAGAGCTCATTAGACATGGCCGATAGCATGAAACACTAGACATCTGTGGCATCATCCATGTGTTTCATGTAGAGATATAATTCCTCATCACTAGCCTCTTTCCCAGGTGCAACTAGAATAGGCTCTTCCAGTACATATAATTTTCTTTTCGTGGCGAAGGACAACGCGTAAATGCCTCTGCCACTCTTGGAAATTGGTGCCGGTGAGAAGGTTTTATTTTTCGAGTATGGTTCACAATGATATGTTTGAAGTAATTTTCTTGCCGTTTTTACAAATTAAGGTGAGAAAAGGTTTAGTACTTTATTACAAAAATTGAGACAAATAAATAAATTAATACTTATTAGTCTCCCACTATTTTATCGAAATCCAATAGCCCTCACCATTGACATAGGAATATTCTGTTTCATGAATATTCTAGTGGCAAGGATCCATATTGCCCTTCACATTACCCCAACTAGGGTTGGTCAAGCAACTTGAAGGGTTTTAGGTAGGCATTCCAAATTCCAACTACATTAACTCGCAGCTCCTTGATCCGCTGAGTGGACTCCCCAATCCTGAAATCCTTTTTGGATTTCCTCAACCTTTGCCTCTTGGTCACACCAATTCCTGCTGTGGTAGTCAACCCTTGATGTGAACCAAGTCAAGTCAACCCAAAACCTTGAATTAGAATTCCCCGATAATTGAAAGCACCCCAACTAGGGTTGGTCAAGCACTTTGAACTATGGTTCGATTCTAACCAAGATTATGGAAGGCTATGTCGACTTAATATTTATTTTGAGGGATTTTATCCTTATACGTAAATTTCCATTTTATTATCTTTGATTACATGCTTGTTAATATTAAGTGGGATATACTTAAGTGATTAACCATGTCTAAGATAATATTTACGTATAAGCTGGTTTTATTTTAGTTCCATCTTGCATGCCCGTTTAATTCATTAATTTTGTGATCCTGACAACACACCCACAATAAATAAACCATGCAACTGACAGAAATAAAATAAATGGTATGATCATGAGCTTTTCTATTAGTTAGTTTATCTAGCGGTTGATAAACTAACCCAAGACCTAGGGGAGAAACACCTTGAACCTTTCGGGTTCATGTTTACAGCTTTCCACATGTCCACCTTTGTATCTCCTTGGATTGGTTTCACCTTGGCTCCTGAATTGAGCCACCTACACTAGCTTGGGAGCTCCATCCATTACATATGCATTTATCTCACACGTAGGTGAGGGGTAAAAGGGGTTTTTACATAAAATAATCCTTGGGCATACAGGCCCTACATATTAATGAGGAGATGGCTCACAGACCAACAAATTTAATTTAAATAAATAAATTAAAAGAAACCATTCACATACAAAGGTCTCGGTCTAGCTCATGATCATCCATACATGCAACGATATTTACGCATAAATAAAACTAGCATTCAATTCTTTAATCGTTCTTGTTTAATATAAATCACGCTCAAATCAATTAATTATCTTTAATTAATCAATCCTTTTATCTTAAATCCCTTTTTTGAATTTCCTTGAGATTCTAATACATCGTAATTTTAAACAAATAAATTCATTTAAAATTATCCTTGTACACAACTTGTACCTTGGAGGCAACCCGGTGAATTCCCATTTATTACGCAGATGTTAAATTAAACACATATATATAAAACACCTATCACGTGTTGTGCCTCAACTTTACACCTACACCATGGTACACGTCTCAAGGGTTTGTATAATATAATAATAAATTTTAATAAATCTGCATAATTTGGGTGAGTACACGGCATGTAGTTCCGACTACACGGCGTGTACTTTTCTTCACCGTCCATCCGAAGTACACGCCCGAGGAAAGGGCATGTTAATGTACTTCAAAAATTTTCAGAGTACACGGTGTGTACAGTGGGACACACACCATGTAGTTTCTACGTTACATGGTTTCCAGCCGGGCAGGCGGTGTACGGAGTACACGACCCAACCTTAACCCGAAGGGACTACACGCCGTGTTCATTGGACCACACAGTGTGTATTCTGGAAACCATGTGCCACCTATTTCTGGTCGACACACGATGTCTTAAATTCTTAGAAAGAATCCAATACATGACCTGATTTGGTGGATCAGTCAATGCATTAAACCTAGACTACATAGCGTGTACTTCCGAATACACGCCGTGTATTCTAGTGTTATACGGCCAGAAATGTTTGGCTCCTTCAGATGAGTTCCTCTATTTTATTTTAATCAAAATTAAAAGAAAAAATCGTTTCTGTGAGGTGAACGAGAAACGAGGGAGGAGGAATAGATCTCGATATTCAGATTTCCAGAACGATTAAACTTGAATTGAAATAACTAAATTATTAAATGCGTAAATTACCAATGAAAAACTAAATAATTATAATCAACGATATGACCCCCTCTGATACCACTTGTAGGTTCCGGGCACAGCGGAAGTGCGTTGGGGGGTTTGCACATCTTTAATTTTAACGTTAAACAACATTCAATCCAAGATCCGTCATGATATAAAACGCCGAATCTTCGGAATAGAATGAAGAACAAAAGAAAAGAAGAGTCCCGGGACCCTTAAGGAGGATCATCATATGTTGATTATAATTAATTTAATTAATACATAAGAATTGCCTCGTTGGAATTCTTTCTTCGTTGATGTGTCCGGTCACGATTCGGTGATCCGTCGTTGCGTCGTAGAATCCAAGTGTAGGATTCCTCTAGCGGTGATCCACACGTGTGTCACGTATCTCCGGACGTCGCCGAAGGGATCTCCTGGTGCTAGCACAGAATAAACTTTTCTTGCAATGTCCGCCTTTGACCGCCTTGATCCGGTGGAGGATCTTGCTCTCGTAACTTGAGGGCATTCTTGGTGGAAAGGGAATTCTTTCTTGGCTTGAGAGTATTTCCAAATCCGTTGTTCACAACAATTACCTTTAAAATGTTGGGGTTGCAAGGATATTTATAATCGGGTTTGAGGTTAATAGAGTTATGACAATAAATAAACATGTTACGCGTTTTATTTATTTCATTAACTCTTATTGAAAACCCCCATGTCGAATTATTAATTCCTTGACATGTGCCCATGCTGATTATAATAAATATCATTTATTAAAACAATATTAAATCCTCAAAATCCCAAATGGAAAAACTACACGGCGTGTAATAATTAATACACGACGTGTACTTGTTTTCCATAAAACTACACGGCGTGTATATTTAATATACACGACGTGTACTTTTATTTTCCATTTTCCTCCACCACATTTATTAGACCTTGAGTAATGACTATTTATTTCTTAAATAAATGTAACTGCATTACTCGCTAATAAATATATTATTTCATCCACAATATATTTTCTCGAATAACTAGTGTCAAAATAAATGTGATCAGACATCCTTAAATAATTATTAAACCACAGTCGGGAATAATATTTATTTAACTTGTTAAATTAATATTTAACTGAGATACATGGACACACTTAGTGTGTGACCCTCTAGGCCTCTTTCTCAGTGGCATTAGGCTGAGCCTGCCTAAAGTCCAAGGTTAGCGTCTAGAAACACGCCAAGGCACCCATAGAGAAAGAAGTTAACGCCGCAATGATGTGTCACCTCCTACGAACACTTACCGTGTAATATAATCCCTTTGTCTCAATATCTCCAATCAAGCGGGTTGCATGCTAGTGCCATCAACTCATGTGCTTGATTATTCTTTCTTTGACTTCCCGGAATTAAACTTGCCCATACCTTACCATGGCCATGGATTTATTTAGACTATATCAATTCCAACAAAGGGCCTAAGATATCTACTTCCATTATGGAACGGAAGGGAAAAATCCTTTCTCGCATTATCTATTAATGCGGTATTACTCGTGATGCACCCAACGTATCCTACCTCGCTGCGAACAGTGTGTCGTCACAGTTTTCGTCAATACATCTAAGTGCACGAGTTTTAATACCTATTAATAATAATCTTAAAGTCTAAGGACCAATACACACATCCGCAGATAGGAACATCCAATGACACTATGAAATGTGGATTTCCTACCGGTGGGTCTCGTTCTCATAATATCCTCCTGGATATTACCAATGGCACACACCATGATAAGGTGCCTCAAAGTTTTATGAGTCCTCACCCCTAACGACCTGTATTATTTGTGTCCCTCAAATAATATCATCCGACCATAGAACATATATTCAAGAATAGTGTTATGGAACTTCTGGGTTCTCATCATAGCAGGGATCCGCTATGACCCATTAATACAACAGCTGTCCTTAGGAAATTATCACATGCATTGTCACGCAGAAGAACAATCAAGATGTGATAAGGAATTTATTAATGAATAAAGTACAAAGTAGTTGGTTCTAGGACATCAAATCCAACAATACTAAGGGATCAAATCCAAAGTCACCCAAGTATCACTTCACAAGTTCTTCATCGCCCAAGTGAAATCATGTTGCGCAAGTATACTTGCATGACCAGGACTTGCGCGCCAGACCAATACTTGCGCGCCTCCTTCCAATTCACTTCCTTTCCTCAAATTCACCTCTCCTCTTCAAGATTTAGCCTTCAAAACCCTCTTCAAAGTCATTTATGGAATGGTTCATTTCATGGATTCCTTATCTGAAAGGAATTCTGTGGAACATCTCTCAAAACCTTGTGATTTACATAACTTTATGTCACTAAGGTTAGAGATTTCCTTCATTCAACCTCATCCTTTAAGATGATAAGATCTTTAATCGGTACATCCTCTTTAGGAATAAGCCCCAAGTTCCCTAGTTTGGGCATACTCCTTAGGAATAAGCCCCAAGTTCCCTAATCTGGGCATCCTCCTTAGGAGTAAGCCCCAAGTTCCTTAACCTGGGCCTCCTTTTCCGGAGTAATCCCCAGATCTCAAGTCCCCTTAACCTGGACCTTCTTTTCAGGAGTAATCCCCAGGCTTAATTTATTCTGACTTGGGATTCCTTCTCAGGAATAAAACCCAATCATTAGTCCCTCTCTAATTTGGGCATCCTTCTCAGGAGTAATCCCTAAGTTAAGTATTCAAATCTCTATAAAACACATATAACTTTATGGACCTTGTTCCCAGGTTTCTCCCTTGAAGTAAATTCCGATCCTCATATATCTTGGGCGATCATACATACGTAAGTCCCATATCATTTCTTATGATTGCATCTTTCGTGGCACAATTGTCAGATTTTACTAATACCTCTTATTTCTCACACCGAGCACAACTCATGTGAGCTTAGAGTGTAAAAGTAATTATGACATATCTCTTTGAGCCATTAATCATGCATGACCCTCATACTTCTTCACTCAAACTACGTGGGTTATGATTCCTTTTCTAACAAGGAGACGTAGGTATCCCATCTACGGGTATGATCCCAACTCTAAAATAATCGCTGTCCTTATGAACAACAATAAACTTCAAGTGCCCCACTGAGTGGCTTTAAAACCAGTATGGTTATCATAATGATCAAGATATTTCTATATAATGTGTTGAAGCATACCATTGACTAAGAATCTCTAATAAATACAGATGATTCTAGATCTATCGATGAAGAACCTCAAATACATATAAAAGATTCTATAAATCTCATACATATCAATAATTAATTGTCAGATCTAAAGGAAATCTCATTTTCATACTTCGTAAATTAATAAGGATTCACGAACATAACTTAAATCTATAAGAGAGTCCCAGAGTAGACAATAATTCCCCCCAAAAAGGTGTGATGAGTCCGACCTTCCATCCTCTCGACCAATGCATATTCTTAAGCCTCATCGGTCCACAACTAATGAGCATCTACATTTGAAAAGTAGGTCAAAATGGATATTGAATCATTGGATGTTTTCTGTTCTACGAATAAACCTATTTGAAACCAATTGGAATGTTTGAACCTTAAAAAAACGAGGTCATCCCCATTTCCAGAAGAAACAACCTCTATCTTATGTTATCTACATATGTAACACATACTTTTTTTGTATAATGTAGCACTAATGGTTTAAGGTTGGTTACATTGGTAAGTTATAATGCTCCACCATGGTTATGCATAAAGTGAAAATACATTTTTTTTTCATTTGGTGATATCAGGACCAAAAACATTCTGGTAATGATATAGATGTTTAGTTGGAACCATTATTCTAATATCTATTTTTGTGTGGCATTGAAGTGTTGAATCATATGATGTTCATAGAATTAAGAGTTCACATTGTGATCCATATTGTTTGGTATAATAAATGAACTTAATAACTAAGAATATTTTTAATGATATATCATTAAATAAATGTTAGGGTTCCTCGTTTGTGAAGAAAGTTTAGTTATGTTGAAACATTATTTGTTGATAGTTCACTAGGATGTCATAAAATTTTACCCTAATAATATAAATATTTATTTTAGAAAACATAATTTGATAGGAATTTAGAAGAAATAACAACACCTTCCTTATTGATAGGTGATGAATATTTTGAAAATCTAATAGATATTGGACTCATTTTTAGAGAAACCATTTAGAAAAAAATTAAAAGGGTCAGAAAAATTGATGAAATTTTTTAGAATTAAAATATTCAAATTATTTTTATGTTAGAAATTTTCTTTATTAAATGCATGTATAATATATATATATATATATATAGAAATTTAATTAGCATGTTACTAAATGAACCCATCAATAAAAGGTAGAATTAATTATAGGTTGGACATTATTGATATGGGATAAGTTAATATTTGGAACCAATTATGGGTGAAAGAAATAATTTTCTTCCTCTAGAAGCCTATAATACTTCCATGAAAGATTTATTTTATTTTTTTCAAAATCCTTAATGGTTTAAAGTTTTCATAGGTGTATTCATACAATATCAAGAGTGTCATGTAGATGAATAATTTTAATTTAAAGTGATTAAATTAAAATGATATTCATGATTTGATAAAAAATTTAGTGTGTGTGAAATTATAATTATATTCTACGTAATTTTTTTTAAAATATAAATACAAATTTGATTATTTTTCAAAGGTTTATATAATAAATCCATAGACCCGAAGATGTTGATAACTATGGAAAATGATATTATTGTCATATTAAATGAATTATAGATATTATTCCAAGTACCATTCATTGATATAATGGTTCACTAGATGGTTAATTTGGTTTTATATATCTATCTCTTTGTTCCAATACATTATAGATATATTTTCACTATATATTTTATCTATTGATTTTGAAAGGGTTTTCAAAAATCAGAGGCATTCAAATGTTTTTATTGTATAGAGATATATTATTTAAGAAGCTATTGAATTCTATATTTACAACCAATTTATTGTGGACAAAATTGGTCTCCCAAAATATTGTCATAGTGGACAAATTTTGGGTGTTGAAATTTCCCAATGAGACGTTTTTGCAATTACCATTAGAGAGCGAGTGTTAGATCACCTGTATATTTCACATAACTATATATATATTTCACAATATTTCGATACTCACAAGGTAATTATTATGAATTTAAATAAATTAAGTTATGTAATATGGATATAAAATACATATAATCAATAGTTTAAATGATTGTTTCGAGACTAAATTTTTAAATAGTTATCTTCAAATCTGAATTCAATTTTAGAATTACTTCCATTAATATCCTGATGAATTGTCGCATATTATTTATCTTATAATTGATAAGTAATTAACATTTTTATGTTCTTTATAAAGGAGTTGGATGAAATTTTTTTGATGAAAAATAGTGCAGTTACTCTTATTGAAGAAGTGAAGCATCTATCACATACTAAGGACTGGAATCTAATATACATGAATATTTCATACATTAAAAACACTAAAAAATATGGGAGTTAGATTATAAAACATTCCAATTGCTAATATTTTTTATGAAAATATATTGAAAATAAGGGTGAAATTAATACCTGATGAAATGGCATTCACATGAAAGTGAATTTAAATTAGGAAGAGTATAATGATGAACTAATTATAATGGAATCATAGGAATTAATTATATTGTTTTCCTTATATCCTACAAACAAAAATTCCTCAATTACTCTAATATTGTAAAAATAATTTTATGCCCAAAGGAAAATTCTATTTAGAATAATTTCATGGTGGTTTAAATGTAGTTGGTTCCTTTTATGTTATAGGGGACCGAAATGAGTGAATTTTTATAGTTGATATAGGAAAAAAAAATCCTTACAACCATTAATGAAAAAAAATATTTCAATGGATAAGTCCATTGAATCTCAGTAGTTTTTTATATACAATCCATTTATTTATAACATTATGTATTCACTGCTATATTTAGGTAATATAAATTAATTTTTTTTCTACTTAGAAATACAAAGTAATATCCAACTATGAATGCTAGAAAATCCAAGGAACAACATATCAGATAAGTTACAATTGAGCAAATGTTATAAGGAAAAGAATATATGGGTGAAAAAAGACAAGAGTGGCATAGAAAAATAGTGTTATCTATAATTGTTAAAGTGATAAGTAATGTTTTAAAATTATATGTACAATATAATGCATTTGGTCAACCTTTTAACCCTAAAATATCAAATTTCATTAGTTACATTTTGGTTAGTACTCAAATACATTTAAAAATTGATATCGACACGTGGCTCAGTGTTGTTCTTACATTAAAGGAAACCCATTAGTGTAAAATTATAATAGAACTTCACTAATATAACCAAAATAAAATAATTAAACATTAATATACATATCATTAATCCTTTTATATTATACTTACTCTAAATAAAATTTAGATGAAATTGATATATATGGTCTATTGATTGGATTATATATCATTTCATACACATATTATGAAGCATCACCTTAGTGAAGATGATGGGAACATAAAACCACACAACATAGCTATATATTCAAACATAATAAACCATAAAACCTGTGATGATTTTTTAAATAAAGATATTTATTTTAATGTAATTTTAAATTGTTAATATTTTATTTGAAATTACATGAATTAATGGATTTTATTTAGATTTTTTTTTTCTGAAACATCAAAGAAGAAAAGAAAATAAACAACATTCTTGAAACAAATGTACCCCTACCATAAAGAAAGTATGGGTTATAGATTCATTGACCAAAAATATGAATTTATTTTAAATATATAGAAAAATTTTATATGTTATAAAAAATAACCCTTTGTTTATAAATATATTGATGAATAAGAATTTATGTCCACTTCAATCCAATGTAATGTTTTATAAAATGTGGATTTTGTAAATATAAAGGAAAAAATATTATAGTAAATGAGATAGAATTTATGGGAATAATGCGTAAGTAAGTCATAATATAAATTTATTCTACTATAAAACTATATTTAATACCAATGTCTACAATTTTTTTTATTTTTTTTATCTTCTATAGACAAAATAAATTTTATTTACTAAACCCTATAAAAAATTAATTTCAGAGATTTTGAAGTGGAATGAACAGTCTATTCATGTTAGAGGTGTGGGTTTTGAGTTCCACCCATAGCATACTTTGAGGGTGTACAAACACAAGGGAATACTGATGAGAACCTAAGAAACCTATATGCATAGATAGATTCTCTAACATAAAAAAAATTTAGGTAAGGAGATGTGATAAGAAAGTTTCTTAAAAATGATCAATAAGAAGATTCAATACATCAGAGACCATAACATGAAGAGGTTCCATCGCTTTGGAATTTTAAGTATCCATTTTCACTCAATGGGATTCCTTTCCTAATGAATTCAATTTTTTCATAATAGTTTCTTTTAAATGAAAATCAAAGAACTACAGATAGCTTTCTTGTATTATAATTATACAAGGTTAAATTTAATGTGATTTCTATCTATAAAAACCCACTCATCACATTTTTAGGATAATTATAATGTAATATATCAATAGTAATATTTTACAAAGTAAATAACATTGAAAATATCACATAATAGTAGGAATTCACATATCCCAATAGTTGAGCACAAATATACATATTCCCCATAATGATATTTATGTTCACAAGTTTAATCCATTTATTTAAAATTTTATATCATGGTGTTTTAATATTATAAAAAATACATGAAAATGATGAGGAATGTCCTTTTTAATTTATTTTATAGAATACCATTTTACAATTAATGAAAAAGTTCAAAACTGCGGTATGTTATTATATAAAGATAAATATATGAGGATATAGAAGGTTGAGTAATGATAATATGAAGGATCAAATAATATATTGAAATGAAATTAAGAGAGTACCCTTTTACTTATAATTTCATTTCCATATTTATTAATATTGAAATTTCATGCATATACAACATTCCAAGATAAAAATTGGCCTACATTTATTTTTATGATTAAATTTATGAAGTGGATAATATAGATATGATTGATCATAAAAATGTAAGTGAAATAATCAATAATTAATAGTATAGAGACTCAGTTATGAATGTGTACATGATGAATACTATCATAATATATTTATCCAATAATTGATCTACTATGTATATTGTAGTTTAATACTATTAATGTTCTTTATAGGTGTTTATTCAAAAAAAATGCAAAGTGATGAACTTGTGAATAAAAATTTGGATTCATTCATCCCAAAGTCACACATATATATAAAAACCATTGGAAGATGATGAAATTTTAGTAATAGATCAAAAATTAGTCATAGAATTTGAAAATAAAATAACAAATGATAGACTCAAATTATGCATTCAATGTAGGGGATAAAACATTATATTCTAATCATATAAAATATATTTTATTTTTTTCTATTAGTTATTTAATTTTTAGAATGATTTAATAATCATTTTAAAAAAATTGGTTAATAAAATGATATATCTTGTGGATCCAATGTATAAATACAAAAATTATCAGACACACATATGGTCCTTATATTTATAATAAACTACAATCAATATTTTAAAAATATTTATAAATTATATGTTTTGTATTTTTTTAACAATATTTTTTATAATAGGGAAGTTTTTATTTATCATGAATACTATTTTATAAGGATGATCTATTGACACAATGACCGTATGGATTTCTAAAAATTAATAATTATTAAGGTATATATGATACTATATCAATAAAAACACATATATCAAAAAAATTTAATTATTTTTCTCTATGATTCGGTAGTCTATAAAATAAATTAATTTATGATTTTAATTACATTTATATAATTATTAATTATATCATATTCTATCCATGAACTGGAATCCCAAAATAGGTACCTCCTTATGTAATTTCAATTTCTTTTAAAATATATATTAACACATTCACTATATTTATATTTAAAATACTATGAGGAATATTGAAAATACACATATTCAAATGAGGAAATAGATTTTTTTCAAATTGAGGGAGAATCATACATGGTGTCATATTTTTTTATAGAAATCATGAAGAGGTGATTTAAATTACTGTTTGATTTTTTTTATTTATGAAAGATTATGAAGAGATAGTTTATCTACTACTTATTTAGTTATTTTTTTTATCATTTTATGTCATATTTATAGAGAGAGACTTTAGAATAAAAATTTTGTTGCATTTTTTTTAAATAATATAGAATATATAGAGTTTCATTTTAGTAAATAATTATATTGTAAAATTATGGATGTGATTTTGGGAGCCCATATTATTTCAAATAATGACCACTTGTAATATTTATGCTAATTTATGAAATTTAATATAGATATTAATTATTATGTATCTCAAAGGATTCAAACTAGATAGATAAAATATATACAGTCTTATGGGGTTATTTATGATCATAAATTTAATTTTAAATTAAATATTAAATATTAGATGTTTTTTATAAGAACAATTATTCTATATCGTATTTAGTATTGTCCTTTGATAGGATTCCCTAAAAAAAAAATTTAGTAGAAATAAAAATGTTAAGAAAGAAATTTTGTTTTACTAAGATGTATAATATTAGAAATTAATGTTATTGATATAAAACTAGAGTGTTTTTATTGAGTATAAAATAATTGAGGATAGATTTTGATGGTTTGTAAATGTTAGAGGCTAACATAAAAGGAAATTTTATTATAAAATGAATTTCACATACTCAAAAATGACCAAAAATTCACACATTATCTATGAATAATTTTTGAGATATATGAATTTAGTTCATGTCAATTTTAAACACAATATGCCTTTTATAAATTAAAGTGTATTGTTATAGTTTATAAGTGACAGTTTAGTTTAACACATGGGTCACATAATCAATATGAAGAAAATTCACTCAGACTATATTGATACTTTAAGAAAAATCGTGATAATTATTTTTTTGATGTGTATAAATTAACCTTTTATGTATGTTATTGGCCCTATCTAGTTTTAATTCTCACAAATCATGTCAAATAATGTTTAATCATGTCTCATGTTTTAAGTTCAAATATTCCTAATTATGATTCTCTATGTTAAAATATCATTTTAACATATTCTATTAATGTTTATAATATAAGACAGGCATAGAGAAAAAAATAGACAAGTATGAGTCACCAATATCACGACTCACCAATAGAAGTATGAGCTACTAACAGATGAGTCACCGACAACAATGTCTCACTATCACATCAAACCACCAATACTAGTTTGAGTCACCGATAGTATGACTTACTAAGAGAACAAAATACCAATAGAATAAACTACCAATAGAACTATAGTAGGCACTGTAGCATAATTATACAATGTATAGGAACTGTAGCAGATTCGTACAATGTGCGGGTACTGTAGTAGGTACTGTTTAGTACTGTAGCATCTAGAACTATTCACCTTGGGCCACCGGTTTGGGCTTGGAGTCCTTAAGGATTTCAGGCCACCCAGGCCTTCGAGTTAGTAGAGATTTCGGGCCACCTTTAAGGCCTTCAAGCGACTTCAAGGCCTTCGGGCCACATGAAATTGCCCCAGACAGAGTCTACAAAAAAGGAGCAGCCCTAGAAGAGGATTCAGAGCATGTGCACTCACTAGAACAGAGCCAAATGGATTTGTCAAAATGAGAGGGTATGACTATGCCATCAGGACCAGCCTGTGATTTCACAGGAAGCCTAGCCAGATGGCCATGCGAAGGTGGAGAGCTACTATCATGATGCAGATGCTAGGGAGGGGTGGTTCCTTGTAGATAGTCTAGTTGAATTTTTTAAGACCTTCGGGTCATGTAATCTCTTAAGCCTACGTGCCATGTAATCTCAGAGCCTACAAGCCTTGTAAGGGTTCCCCCTCATCCCTTGAATGGAGGGTTATCAAAAATCAATAAAAATGAAGGCCTTCAGGCCATTCGAGGGGACCTACTGATAGATGGACTTACTGACAGAATGACCTACTGATCAACACATAGAAAATTATCATTTTTCTTAAATTCAAAATTAATTCTAACTGTCATAATTATGAAACTTAGTACTATCTATTATATTAATGACCTTGGTTGTCTTTTATAGACATTTTCAAAGACTGGTATGAGGTACAAGGAATCCCTCATGTTGAGTATCATTCCTATTGTCGACCTTTGCAGTATATAAAGAATTCACTAGAGAAAAAAGTGTAGCAACCATATAGATAGAACTTATGAGGTGGAGAAAATCATATATGATAAGAAAACTCATTCTTGATAGTTGTGAACAAGGAAGGATTTTCCATGAACTAAAAAACCCAACATCCTTGGTGCATTAAACCCTAGTGAATATCACCTTTGAGGAGAATCACAACTCACTAGAAACTAGGAAACAACGCTTCCACAAAACTCTATTTTGTTGTCTATTTCTAGAAGTGGACTCGAGCTTCACATATGCTACACGTAAGAAGTACAAAAGATTCAAGCACATCACAATTCACATTATTAATATTTTATTATTATTTATAATATTTTGTGTACATTCATACTATTCCATCGAGTAGTGTGTCTATCTGTATCAAAAACACATATTGTCACCTGATCTAAGATCGAGGATACAAAATATCCAAACTCACTCATCATTCTAAACCATTTCACCCATTATAACTATGGAAGAGGTCCCTGTGTGAAATAGTTGTATTTTTTCCCATGAACAACTATGGTAGAGGAATAATTGACCTGAACACCCTTGTGTGCCATTGTGAACCCCGATCAAGGGTGCATATCAAGTTTTTTAATATAAACTGTATGCTGGAAGGTGATCACTATTTAGAGAGGATTAATACTATTCATGAGACTGGACCTCTTGTTTTTATCTGCTACATTTTTCAAATTTATTTTTCTCTTTCTTCACACATATTTTATAAAACTAAGTATTACTTTGATATTTAATCTTATTTAGTGTTTGCAATTGTTTTTTAGTTAGAAAATTATGTTCAAAAGTTATTTCAATCTTGCAAATTTTTATAACTGAGAATTAATTTATCTTTTGAGAAATTATTAGAACATTCAAATCTTATAAATCTGATACTTTGGTTAAATGGGTTGTTTATATTTTAATTTGGGGGGATTTTTAAATTTGGTTTTTAATAGAAATTCTGGTAGGAACTCAATTCACCCCAATCTTGAGTGTTTTACACTGATCAACATTTGGCATCAGAGGATTTTTTTATCTTCTATTTTCAATGTTTTGAAAGATGTTTTAAATATTTTAAACTTTGATTGTAGTAGTGTTTTAAAGATCACTAATTTTTTATTAGTTCTAAATTTTTAGCTCCTTAAAAACCTATTCTTTATTCTTTATTATGGAAAATATTTTTGAAGGTGTTTATACCAATAGAACTCCATTTTTCAATGGAACTAATTATGTTCAGTGGAAAATTAAGATGAAAATGAATTTAGAAAGTATGAGTTTTGAACTTTACTTTTCAATTATAGATGAATATAATATTCATACTACAATTATAAATACATGGGATGCCCCAACCAAGGATACTTATAATAATAAATTCATGCCAATGAATTCCTTATATTGTGCCTTAGGACATAAATAATTCAATAGGATTTCTGCATGTAAAACAACCCATGAAATTTGGGATACTCTAACCATTTCACAAGAAGGAACCACTAATGTTAAGGAAATGAGACTCAATACATATACTATAAAATATGAAAACTTTAAAATGAATCTTTATGAACCTATCTATGATATGCATCTCAAGTTTAATGAAATTGTAAATACTATGAATTCTCTGTGAAAGGATGTTACAACTAAGGAACAAATCATGCGAATTATCAGATGTCTACCAGATAGATGGAGAGAAACCTCTGTGTCAATTAGAGAATCTTGTGATATTATAAATTTACCAGTCAAGGATATGATATGTAATCTAATGATGTACTATGAAGATATGAAGGTCAATAAATAAGAGGACGATGAACCAAATAGAAATTTAGTGGCTTTCAAGGCCACTTCTTCTAAACACAAAGGAAAGTTGAAGGCACAAACTCATTATAAAAGCTCATCCAAAGAATAATCACCATATGAAAGTGATGAGGAATAGGCCCAATTATCCAAAAGGTTTAAAAAATTACATTAAGAATATGTTTTTTAGGAATTCATGCTACAAAGTAAAGTATGACTATAAGAGAAACTTGAAAAAGTATTGGAAGAGAGGTGGTAACTCAAATGAGACAGTGTGTTATGAATGTAAGAGAAGAGGAAATATAATGGACGGATTTCCTAATATAATTTATAAGAATAAATACGAGGACAAAGATAAAAGGTATAAGAAGGAAATGAAGGCTACCCGAAGTGATTCTGAGGATATCTCTAGTGAGTTAGAGTCTTCACATGATGAGAAAGATGAAAAAGATAAAACGTGCTTCATGAAAAACACTTATGAGATAACCTTTGAATATCCTATACAGAATTTCTACCATTCTAGAGGTCAATCTAATTCTGAAAACATGGATAGTAAGGAAATGTTTGAGTACTGATAAATGCTTGAAGACACATACATTGAATTAAAAGATAAATATAATGTTTTGAAGAAACAATATGATCTCACCTCTACTTTAAATATGAGATTAATACATAGAAAGAGAGAAATGATCAATTGATACTAGTATAGGTTATCAATATGAAAAAGAAAACATTGTTAAAAATTATTTTTTATCAAAATATGGAAAATTAGGCTTTGTACCTAGATTTGAAAGATCTACTGCATGTTATAGCAGGGGACAATCTTTTACTACTTCTAGTTATTCCAGACCAAATAAAGTTTATTTTTCTAATAATCTAGAAACTATTTATATGAAACCCATGAAGCAATTATGGGTTCCAAATTCATTAATTAATAATATTACTGGACCCAAGAAAGTATAGGTACCAAACTATTTTCTTTTTTGAATTGTCTATGTCAGAAGCATGTTTATAGAGATCCTATAAAAGTATATGGTACTTGGATAGTGGATGTTTGAGAAACATGACATAGGACTACTCAAGCTTCAAAAATATTATAAATATTTATGGTGGGAATGCCACTATTGGTGAAAATTCTAAAGAAAAAATAATTGACCTTGTCCAAATTAGTAACACTAATTAAATTTTAATTTCCAAAAAACTTTTTTTTATTGATGGATTAAAGTACAATCTACTTGGTATCACTCAGTTATGTGATGATGGTTTCAATGAAAATTTTGATAATGATTCTTGTAATGTGTTTATTTCTAAAAACGAGTTAGTATTTACTAATTTTATAAATGAGAATGTTTAGGTTGTGAACTTGGATTCCTTATTTTCTCAAAATGTTTCTTGCTTAGGTGTCTTTCATAAAGAATATTGGCTTTGGTATAGGATATTAGGCCACTATAACACTCACCCACATAGAAATATTATATGTAAAGGGATAGTAAAAGATCTACCCAAACTCTAATTTCTAGACAATAATGTCAGTAATCCTTATCAAAAGGGAAAATAGAACAAAATATTATTCAATCAAAAAAAAGTTTCAACTTTCAAACAACTTGAGTTGGTTCACATGGGTTTGTTTGGACCAACTATAGTTCATGTCTTAATTTTAATCACTATGTCTATGTTCTTTTATATGAATTCTATATGTATACATGGACCTTCTTTTTAGCTCACAAGAGTGAATCATGTTCTTACATTACCAATTATGCTAGATCAGTAGAGAACCTATGTGGTATTAGAATTAAATCCTTAAGAAGTGACCATGGCTACGTGTTTGAGAACTAAGAGATTGATTTTTTTTCTCAGAAAATAGATATAGTCATAACTTCTCTACTACTAAGAAACCCCAACAGAATGGAGTTGTAGAAAGAAGGAATAGAACCTTACAATAAATATCCCAAAAAATGCTTCATGGTTATGACTTACCTATTTATTTTTGGGTTAAAGCTGTTAATATAGCTTGTTATACAATTAATAAAGTCATAATAATACCAATTCATAAGAAAACTCCCTATCAGCTATGGAACAATAGGAAACCAAATGTTAGATACTTTAATGTTTTGGTTGAAATGTTTATATTCTCAATACTAAGTAAAATCTTGACAAATTTTCATTCAAAAGTGATGAAGGCATTTTCCTAGGTTACTCATCATATAGAAAAACCTATAGAGTTTTTAATAAAAGAACCACATGTGTGGAAGAATTTTTACATGTTAAATTTGATGAAATAGATCCACATGAACCTAAAAACCCTCTTGAAAATATTAAGGATGATGTTTCCAATTTGGACATTAATGATAGACCCCCTGATTCTATTATTAAGAAAGGTGCTAAATCCTCCAATTCTACAAAATATCTAGACTCTAAACATAGTGAACCTAGCCCTATAAATGAACATGAAATAACTAATCCTTCCTTTTATAGATCTATTATAACCCTTAAAAACCATCTCCTATATTATTTAGTTGAAGGCTTAGAAACAGAGACAAAGACTAGATCTTATCTTGCGAACCATGTTGAATATAAAGATCTTGGTATTATAGACTAAGTTCTTTTCTTATTTATAATGGTTTTACAAAAGGTATAGCTAATCCTACCCTCTTTATAAAAAATAACTTCTTCAGATGTTTTAGTATTTCAAATATATCTTGATGAAATTATTTTTTGATCTTCAAAGAATTCATTATGTATTGAATTTTCAAAAATGATGCAAAGTGAATTTTAAATGAGTTTAATGGGAGAACTCAAATTATTTCTTAGATTTCAAATCATTCAAAATAAAGAAGGTATTATTTCAAATCAAATTAAATATACTAAAGATCCTTAAAAAGGGTTTTGGATTTGACAGTACAAAAATTAGTGATACTCCAATGGGTACCACCGGTATGTTGGACCCTGGTGAAAATAGTAAATCTGTTGATCAAACCAATTTCAGAGAGATGATTGGAAGTCTAGATTACTTGACTTCTAGTCAACCTAATATTATGTTTAATGTATTTATATGTTCTCATTTTCAAGAAAACCCCAATGAATATCATTTAAATGATATTAAAATAATTTTCAAATACCTCTAGTATACTACCAACTTAGAATTTTTCTACCCTAGAGGACATGAATTTGATTTAATTAGTTAATTAGATGCTAATTTTGGTGGCTGTAAGTTGGATAGAAAAATAACCTCTAGAACTTGTCACTTTTTGGGAAAGTCTATAGTATCATGGTGTAGTAAAAACAAATATTTTTTTCATTATCTACTATTGAGGCTGACTACATAGCTGTTGGTAGTTGTTTTTCTCATATTTTGTGGATAAAACACACTTTTCTATATGATGGATATTAATTTAGACATTTCCCAATGAAATTTGACAATAAAAGTGCTATTAATATATGAATGAATCTAGTTTCTCACTCTAGAACAAAAAATATTTATGTAATACATCACTTTTAGAGAGATCATTGTCAAAAGGGTGATATAAATCTTGAATTTATTAGCGCATAACATCATCTTGCAGATATGTTTACTAAGATGTTAAACTCTGAATGAATGAGTTGCATCAGACATGAATTAGGGATGATTAATTTTTGAGGAAATGCTTTTAATAACACACTGTTAAAACTTAGTGTGGATGTCTCAATGATAAGACACTGAAAATGTCATGCTGATAGTGTCATGTCGACACTGACAGTGTCATTCTAACAATGTCATGCCCACATTGATAGTGTCATGTTGACAGTTTTATGCCAACGCTGAAAGTGTCATTCCGACATCGATAGTGTCATGATGAATTTATCTTACCGATACCGATGATGTCTCATTGAAGGCCACTCACAGATAGAACTCACCGACTGTTTCTTTTTTTATTCAAAATGATGATGTTTTACTTTTTTTATTTTATTTTATCCATATTAATTGATTTATGACTTATAAAACCCTAATTAATAAAACCGAGTCGATCCTAATTTCTTATTACTCTTGGTATTCCACTCTCACACTCTTACCCTTATGTTCTTTTTTACATTCGACCCTTTTACCTTCTTACCTTCAACCAAAACCTCGAGATGGTTATAGTAAAATGATTCTCAAAAGGATCTAGAGATGTGTCACAAACCACAAAGAGACAGAAAGGAGAATCAAGAAAGTCTAATCATATTCATCCATGACTTGAAAATAGGGTGGTAATGCCTGAAAGATAAGTGCACTCAGAATGGTTATTAATGAGTAAGTCCCTCTTTTTAAATGTGTTGCAGACACAAGGATGGTTGGAATGGTTCACAAATTATGAAAGAGATTATTACCCTAGACTCATACATGAATTTTATCTTTATGCTAATCTTATTCTAGAAGGTACTGAGATGTACTGGATTAAATATGTGGTGGATGAAAGAAAATTATATATTTCTTCATGGTGTTGGGAAGAATGTATGAAAGTACCTAATGAATGGATCTATTATGACTATAAAGGGATTAAACCTCCCACATGCAATTTATTTTTCTATGAGAAATATTTGGGTGAGCTAAGTGGTAATGAAGAGAATAGAAGACTAATTACTACAAATTTGGATGGTGAAAGCAGGTTGTTATTCAACTTCATCCAACACCAGTTGTGTCCCAGGAAAGGGGACGTTGGATTACTCAAGTACTAAGATGTACATATTCTATATTTTTTGAAGAAAGGATATAAGGTAAATCTTTTTAGGTATTTTATAGTCCATATAAGTGAAACAAAAAATATTTATTGCAAGAAAAAATCACTATTTACCCATGTATGATATCTACCATGCTAAAAGCCGAAGGATGTGTAAGTGAAGATGAATAAACCATTTGTTCTTATAGTGGTATCTACCTAAGTAAGGATATTTGTATGAGAAAGAGGATAAATTTGAATCCTTGGATGAGGGAGTGGGTTGGAGATGATGAGAAATTATATGAGAATTTAAACCATGTTGACCATCCATCTAGGAAAATAGATGTAGTTGATCCTGGTCTACCACTAGATGATGACATTTTCTATTCTGATGAAGAGAAAGCATCTAAAATTGGTAAGAGAAGCTGAATCTCTTATAGATGATAGGGGTAACCTTGATATTGGTGAAAGTCCTAAGGGGATGAATTTTGGGCATGATTTTCCACCTTTATATCTACCTTCCATGGATCCTATTATAGCTCAGGATGATGATGATGAGGCTGAGGAATCAGGTAGTGTTGAGTATAAAATTGAATCATATTGTTCAAATGAGGAAGCTGGAGAAGAAGAAGAAAAAAATGTGGAAGAGGAAAGTGGTAATGAAGTTAAATGTAGTGGTAGTGAGAAAGAGGATGAAAAATCTTGTGATAAAAGTGGAGATTATGGAGAAGATGAAGATGAGCAGGAAAGTGGTGGAAGTGATATCAGTTTGGATCATCTAGATGATGATCAAGATGTTAATTCATAACCTGTTGGTACTATGGCTCAGGAACAAATTTTATAACCTCCTAAAGCTGGTGTTGAAGAAGGGGAAGTAATTGAAGTTCATGCTGAAGTATAAGTACAATTGTCCCATGTACCAAGATTAGTTTATTCTAGAAGGAGAGATAAAATTGAGGGGGACAATCAATCCAAGAAATTGAGAGTTAATACACTCACTCCTTTTGAAGATAGTGTGGTATCTGAATGGGAAAAGAATCATGGTTATATTTCTATCAATTTGGATTACTCTGATTCAGATACTGAGGATGGTGTAGTTGTTCAAAGGAGACCAATAGTTGAGGAACCCGTTCATTCTTAGACACTTCCAAAAATTTTATATGCTTCTATTTGTGAACCACTAGTGACTTCAGTACCCAATGATTATATCACCAAATATGATTGGGAAAATTTAAAGAAATATCTGATCTCTCTTATTAGAAATTCATCTCAAATTGAAAATTCTCATGTTCTTACTCTACATGAAAGATATATTTCTCTTCTAACAGAAAGAGTGATTTCTCAAGTGGAACCTAGGCTGATCTCAATTGTTGAAACAGTAGTAAAGGATAACTGGAGCATGAGAAATGAGTTAAATGAAATGGTTTCTACCATAAATAGATTAAATATGGATTAAATGAAATCCTTAGATAAAGTGCTAAATACTTTTGAGGATGTGGTTTCTAGAAAAGTGGATGCTCAACCTCAGCCCCCTGATATTGATATGAATCAGTTGATATAGGAACTCAGATATTTATTGCAAGGTGCTTCTAGCTCAGGAGCTCTAGTTTCACACCCTACAGACATTGAGAAGGCCAAGAATGTGATCAGAGAAGAGCGTTAAACAATGATGGGTGGCATTGACCAGGAGAGTCTCCCCAAGATTTTGGAAGAACTGTGATCACATCTATGACATGGTGATATTCTATTCCAAAGGTTCTACGACTACACTAGATGAAATAACCAAGATATTGGATTTTTATTTCAAGAGAATATACACCAAGCATTAGCTCACCAACCACGTCATGTATTTCATTGATAATCTGAGACTTCCTCCAGTGACATAAGGTTTCAAAGATTAGGTGAAGCAACTTAAGGAGTTTACTCATGCTCTTGAAAGTTTTCTGAAAAAACAAGGAATATTTCACAAAGGATATAGACTATGGAGGGAAGATTATCATGGATTTTATCAACACTCTCAATCCCTATCTTTATGTCTAGAGTAAAACTATTGTTGTACCAATTTCTTAAACTCTCAGACCAGCTCTCTAATCTGTTGTGTCTGCTTCTTTATCCTTTCCTTCTTAGAAAATCTATCATTCTCAAACATTCTGGAAGATATTTCCTATCATTTTTAGGAAGATTACTAGAAATCAACCCTCCTATACCCCATGTAACACCCCTTTAACTTGATTAGGTATGTTTCCCCTTTGTTTAAGTTCCCTTTGGGTTAAAATTCCTTATAATTATTCTTTTGTATTTTTTGCAGGTTGCAGAGTAGGTACACCCTGTGTACTGAAAGTACAAGCTGTGTACTAGAGGTACATGTTGTGTACTATAGGTACATGATGTGTACTGGTTTCTAGATTCAAGTTATGAACGGGGAGATCATACTGTGAGATAGTATACATTGTGTACCTAAGTTACAAATCATTTAGGGTTTAAATAGATGTTTTTAAACTGTTGTGTTGGATTTTTCAGCTTAACTTATACAGCGTGGACTACACATCATGACTCGGCCCTTTCCAGCATAAAGTCACGTGTTTGGATGTTTCACCCAATACTCTCTTCCTAGACGTCATTTCTCTCAAACCTAGGCTGATCATATGAGAATTTTAGAAGTATCTATCCTTTTAGATCGATCTGACCAGATTTTGATTTTCGTTGCATCCATAGTGTGTCTCTTCGGGTAAGTGTTCTTTTCGGTTCTTCATTGTGGTTGATTGTGGTAGCACCCTAGCATTGTGATACTGGATCTGTTGATCTATGTTAGATGTTTATTCTTGGTATATTCTATATCTGATGCGAGATCTCATTTTGAAGGCCATTTCCTTCATTGGTTGGAGTGTGGGGGGTATTCTTCCTCAAGGTATGTGGGTTTCCTCTCTTCCGTCGACCTCTTGTATTTAGATTTGAATCAATCCTAATATGAGATGATTTGATATAGGGCCTTCATTGATGGTTTTGAGTTTTTTTTCTTTTGGATCTCATTACAGGTATGTTTGACCCAAACATTGAGGTGGTTGGATTCATCTCTAGCCTATGATAATGAGCTTGATTACTATTTCTTTATAAAATTGATTTGATAAATCGACATGATTGTTTGTGTGTTTTGAAAAAAGGTGTTTGAAAGAGAAACAAGGTTTCCATGGTTTTTGATAAATGGATTGTGAAATGGTTTTTAATGGGTTTCAAAGCATTGAAATTGGTTTATGAAAAAGAGAACATGGGTTACCTTGGGTACTTAGGCGAAAGGTTTATCTTGAGGCTATCGTCCATTATTTTTTGTTTATCAAGGGGGTTTTTCTTGGGGATTTCCTCTGTTTCCTAGAAATGTTGTTCTAGGGGACTGATATTGACATTTTGGAGGGTTTACTCATGGGGTATTCCTCTACATCCAAGGCCTATGTTATAGGATCAGTTTTTTTGTGCACTTGATTATTGTGGTATGACTAGTCTGCTACCTAGAATTGTAGTATTCCTTGGTGTTGTGATACATGTGTTCTAGTTTTGTATCACTTTTATTTATGAGTTAACCTTCATATTCATGTTTATTATTTTGGAAAGTGATATGGAAAAATATTCTTTAAATTTGATATATATATTTTATTGTTTATAAATGTGGAAAAATGGAAATGTTTACAATGTTTTCTATAAAACCGATTCACTAATTATCTTTACATGATTTATTTTAAAATGAGCATACATGATTTTTTATACAAAGACTTGTTGTGGAACACCTAGGTGGGATCCTACATGGCCTATTATCTCACACCCTGCATAACTCTTCGATAGTTCATAGACCTTTGTTTGTCTTATGGTGCAAGGAAAGGCAAGGCGCCGTAGTGAGGCAGTGAGATTCATGTCATCTAGTTGGGTAGACAGTGGAAAGATGGTGGGAGAATTTCCATACAATATATTAGAGTTTCTATTAGTCTAGTCCTTTATAGATAGTTGGACTTGTCTTTTGGAGTTTTAGATACTTTTTTAGTTCTTCTATTTCCGCTATTTTCATACAGTTATGGAATATATATTCATTGTTCATATAGTGTTTCTTTCTTAATCTATATATGTATTCCATGTGGTTTCTCAGGTTGGTAGAAATTGTTCTCTCAGTTTTTTCATTCGATGAATGGGTTCTTGTCACCATCCCGTGTGGATTGAGAATGCCCTTCAGGTATGTGATGGATCAGTTTGAGTGTTGAGTTTGAGGGTAACCCAGGTTGATTCATTACAGTTTTGTATTAGATGAGGTCAATCCTCAAGAATCATTTTCATGAGATGTCTATTATACTGGAGATAGGATTGTCATGAATTATTATGTATTTTGTGATAAGTTCCTAGCTAGCTCTTGTCAATATGAGACTCAACTTTCCATGGGATGTTGGGATGTGTGTCTCCAATATTGGTTTTTGTTTTAAAAATCTTTGTTTTTTATTATGGGTGTTCTAATTTGAACTGATATTTGTTATGTTGTATGATCATTATTATGTTTCGGTGTGCAATAGTATTCCTCTGAGACATCTTCCCCGAGTTCCTTAGGAGGGTGCAACTGATACTCCTCAATAGAACCCACAAATAGATCAGAATATCATTGATATGATCATACAGGTAGTCTTTGCTTTTAATTAGGATGTACCACTAGTTCAAAATGTTGTTTTTTGAGGTAAAACCAGTATTTGTAGGAGAGATAGATTGATCACTAGAGTTCTTGCATAATAATCCACCATCCTTTAAAGGTACGAATGAACCTCACCATGCAGAGGATTGGATGGATAGGATCAATCAAATATTCAACTTCCTAGAGACACCGGATAAAATTAGGGTGAAGTGTGAATCATTCAAACTCAAGGGTTCCTACAAGAGATGGTGGGATTCTATGGCCTAAAAAGATAGACATGTGGGCTTGTATTGGAAGGGTTTAAAAACCCTATTCTTTCAGTAGTTTTGTTCTGAGTCACTGATGTTGGAAAAGTCTCTGGAGTTCCTGCTGTTGCAGCAAGAAGATCATTCGGTGTCGGTATCCACCAACCAGTTTGCTGATCTTGTCTATTTTTCTCTAGGAGTGGTAAATAATGTCCAACTAAAGGCTCATAAATACATTCAAGTTCTGTGAATGGATATCAGATCATAGGTTCCTATGAGGAAGATTTATACCTAGGAAAAGATGGTAGATAGAGCTGTGATGGAAGAAATTAACATGGAAGGCAAGGTCAGTGTTACCATCTATTCTCTTCCATTAGACGAAAACTTTAGTGGTGTGCATGGGAAGAAGAGGAAGTGGCAGGATCATCACAAAATTGGTGGAGGTGAGTCTTAGTAGTGAGCCTCTTATGCACCTTTTGTTGCATCTATTAGTGTGCCCATATAAATCTATCAGTACAACAAGGTAGGACACACCAGACGTTATTACCATGTGCCTGCGAAGACAAGCAATAGCTGGGGATGTGTTGGTCATCTACAATGTTTCTGTCAAGCTATGACTATGCCTCATCATGGTTAGGGTTCTTTGGCTTCAAAGGATACTACAATGCAGTCCGAATCTTCAAATACTATAGGTTAGCTACATGCCTCAGGATTGAAGCATTTACATATAGTATATGAGTTTCCAATTGATTTTGATGGAGGCCAGAAAACAGTGAGAGGTATGCTTCTCATTGAATCATCAATATCAATTTATTTTTTTGATATTGGTGCATCCCACTTGTTTATATCTGTAACATTTGTTGATTCTCATAAACATACAACATAACTTATGCATATTATAATGGAGATAAACACACCTCTTGGTAAGGATAAAGAGCATGTGTTTTTGTGTCCTTCTTATTCATTAACAATATTCGATATGTAGTTCATCTGGGATTTTATCATTCTTGATCTAGATCTCTTTGACATCATCATTGGTATGGATTTTCTTGTCACTCATCAAGCTAAGGTTGATTGTTATCATCATCATGTTTTGTTTCTTGTTGATGATGGGAGCTCTCATGTGTTTCAGGGGGAGTGGGACCTAAGGTCAGGTTATGTAGGACCTTTCCACCCAGTTATAAGGAGTTTTTTTTGGTTTATGTTGCGTTTGAGCCCATTGAAATTTCTTCTGTTTATGAACTTCCAGTTGTTTTTTGATATTTCTCTAATGTTTTCCTAGACGATTTCTCTGAACTTCCTCAAGAGAGAGAGAGGTAGAGTTTACGATTGACTTGGTGCCAAGTACATAACTGATATCTATTATTTATTACCGTATGGAACCAGTGATGTTGAAAGAACTCACGATTTAGTTTTAAGACCTATTAGAGAAAGTTTTCATTCTCCCTAGTATTTTTCCCTGGGCATCCCTGTACTCTTTTATAAGAAATAAGATAGTTCAATTTGGTTATTTGTGGACTATCAGAAGTTAAAATCGTTAATGTTTGAGAAAAAATATCCTTTTCCTCATGTGGATAATTTGTTTGATCCATTGAAGGGGGAAAAGTGGTTCTCAAATACTAATCTTCAGTCGAGTTATCTTCCGCTTAGAGTTTGAGAGTCTGATATACCAAAGACAACCTTCAGGAGAAGGTATGGCCATTATGAATATCTTGTGATGCCTTTTGGTCTGAATAATTCTCTTTTAGTTTTTATGTCTTTGATGATTCAAATATTCCATCAATAATTAGACACTTTCTTAGTAGTGTTCATTGATGATATTATGGTTTATTCAAAATTCGAGCTTGATCATGAGAACCATCTGAGTTTGGTTTTGGAAATTTTGAGAAGTCTCTATCTGTATGTAATGATTTCAAAATGTGGTTTCTGGATTCGAGAAGTGAAGTTCTTGGGGCATATAAATTCTATCCATGGATTATCAGTTAATCCAGAGAAGGTAAAGGCTATTATGTCTTGGAAGGAAATTCAAAATTTCTTTTAAATTCCAAGCTCCCTTGGTCTTTATGTCTACTACCAATGTTTCATTGAGGCTTTCTCTAAGATGGAATCACCTTAGACTAATCTTACTAGAAAAGTTGTGAAATTCCAATGGGATGAAAAGTGCCAATATTTATTTGATGAACTGAAACAACTTCTGATGTCAGATCATATTCTAATCTTAAATGAGCCTATTAAGGGGTATATGGTGTTTTGTGATGCATCTGGTGATGGTTTGGGATGTGTGCTTATGCAGTATGATCATGTGGTGTCATACAAATCTCGTCATCTCCGACCGCATGAGAAGAACTACCCACTCATGATTTAGAGCTTTTAGTAGTCATGCATGCACTTAAATGTTAGTGGCACTATCTCTTTGGGGGATAATTTCATAGTCTTCTCTTATTATAAGAGTCTGAGAAATATATTTTCTCAAAAGACATGAATCTCAGATAGAGATAATGGATAAAATAACTTCAGATGCTTGACTTCGACATCAACCACACCCTAGGGAAAGGGAATGTTTTTGCAGATACTCTAAGAAGGGATGTACCATCACATGCTATTTTGGAATCAAAGGAGGAGTGGAATATTATGGGTATTTTTTCTCAGCAGCACTTGTTCGCTTAGTAGAATGTTTCAGGTATCATTCTAAACAGTACCCAATTTTCACCATCTCTTATGAAGTCCATCTTTCAAGGTTAGTATAAGGATGATGAGTTTCATAAGACTCAAGAAATACTTTATGGTGGGGAGACTGTTCCTGGTTGGTCTCTTTCTTTAGATGTCATACTTCACTTTGGGAAGTAATTTTTTATCCAAGCACCTATGATATGTTCAGTCTTGTTCAATTTTCATATCTCTTCATGGGTTTTTCATCCAGGCACTATGAAGATGTATTATGACATGAGAAGAAGATTTTGGTGGCTAGGTATAAAATGTGACATTGTAAATTATGTATCCCACTGTTACACCTTCCAATGGATAAAGACATAGCATTTGAAACCCTATGGTTTTCTTCAGCCTCTTCCATTGATGATTTGGAATTGGTATTAGACATCCATGGATTTTTTTGTTGGGTTTCCACTAAAACCCTGAGGAAAAAATGCTATCTGGGTGGTTGTTGATCTGTTGATGAAGTATTATCATTTAATTCTGATCAAAGAAACCACTAAAGTGGAAGATCTAGGTAAGATGTATGTGCAATAGATTAGGATTTTACATGAGAGTCCTTATACCATTGTTTTAGACAAGTATCCTAGGATTACCTAGAGGTTCTAGAGAAGTCTTAAAGTGGAAATGGGAACTCATATCAAGTTGAGCACAACCTACCATCCACAGATTGACAGTCATACATGGCATTTAATTATGATTCTATAAGATATGCTTTGTGCATGTGTCTTGGATTTCAGTGGATCATGGGATTTACATCTGGGGCTGTTTGAGTCTGTTTAAAATAATAGTTATGACTCATTGATAATAATGGAACCTTTTTAGGCATTTTATGGTCACCCATGAAGATCACATCTTTGTTGGGATGAGGTGGGAGAAGTAGCTTTGGTTGGACCAAGTCTGGTTCAGGAGATGTCTGCAAAGATTTAGGATGTGTGATGATGTCTAGTGACAGCCTAGAGCTGACAAAAATCAAATGAAGATCACCAGAATCGACCTTTGGAGTTTTATGTGGGTGACTGTGTTTTCTTGAATGTTTCTTCTCATTTGGGACACCATCATCTTGGAAAGAAGGGAAAGTTGGATCTAAGATATATTGAACCATTTAAGATCACTCAACGACTTGGATAGGTTTCTTATCAGTTAGTATTATCAATTCAGTTGATGGGAATTCATGACGTTTCCATATATATCATCTTAGGAAGTACCACCCTGATCCTGCTCATGTTCTATGTTGGTAATACATTGAGTTAGAGACAGATGCTTCTATTTTGGAGAAACCAATTGTGATCATTGACTATTAGGATAAAGTCTTTCATGGGAAGTCCATTATGTTGGTAATAGTTCAATGGTAACAAGGATCATATTCTCATGAGACTTAGGAACATGAGTTGTTGATGAGAGAGTAGTGGCCTCATATTTTTCTAAGAGTTACATCTTCCACATGAATTTTCGGGGACAAAAAGTCTTTATGGTGGGGATTTTGTAACATCT
This sequence comes from Viscum album, assembly GCA_963277665.1. Lineage (NCBI taxonomy): Eukaryota > Viridiplantae > Streptophyta > Magnoliopsida > Santalales > Viscaceae > Viscum > Viscum album. The sequence continues at coordinate 1,611,180,741 of OY728163.1, forward strand.
TGTTACCTTGATCAGGTATGTTTTCCCTTTTTATAAATTCCCATTTGGTTAAAATTCCATATAAGTCTTATTTTGGATTTTCCACAGGCTGTAGAGCAGGTACACCCCATGTACTGGAAGTACACACTCTGTACTGGTTGATGGATTCATTTCATGAATGGGGAGATTATGCTGTGAGCAGGTACAAATCATGTAGGGGTTAAATATAATATTTTTAACCAAGGAAATGAGTATTTTGGTGTAACTTATCCAGCATGGACTACACACTGTGACCAAGGGTTACACATCATGACTCAGCCCATGCCCAGCTTAAAGTCACATGTTTGGCTATTTTTCTCAATCCTCTCTTCCCATACATTGTTGTTCTTGACCCTAGGAAACTGCTAGGTGATTTTTATAGGTTCCTCTCCTTTTGGGTCGATTCATTTGGATTTGGATATTCGTTGCGTTCGCGGTGTGTCTCTCCAAGTAAGTGTTCCTTCCAGTTCTTCATTATGATTGATCATGGTAGCACCCTAGCTTTGGGATACCAGATTTGTTTATTTGTTTTGGATGTTTCTTCTTGGTTTCTTCTAAATCCATTGTGAGATATCATTTCAAAGACCTTTTCATTCATTGGTTGTGGTGTGGAGGTCATTCATCCTCAAGGTATGTGGGTTTCCTCTCTTCCTATGACCTCTTGTGTTTAGATTTGAATCAATCCTAATATGAGGGGACTTGATTATATATTCTTCATTGACAGTTTTGGGTTTTGTTTATTTTTGATCCTGTTGTGGGAATGTGTGACCAAACATTGAGGTGGGTGGTTCCTTCACTAGACAATGATAATGAGCTTGATTGATATTTCTTTATAAAATTTATTTGATTAATTGGTATGATTGTTTGTGTGTGTTGAAAAAGTGTTCTAAAATAGAAATGGTTTTCCCTAATTTTTGATTACTAGATTATGAAATGGTTTTGAATATTTTTAAAAGCATTAAAATTGGTTTTTCAGAAAGTGCACATTGGTTACCTTGGGTACTTATGTGGAAGGTTTAGAGCCATCATCTATTATTTTGTGATTATCAAGGGGTTTTTTCTGGGGTATTTCCTCTATTTTATATGTCTATTGTTCTATGGGACTGATATTGACATCTTGGGGGGTTTAATCATGGAGTATTACTCTTCTTCCTAGGCATGTGTTCTAGGATCAGTTTTTTTGTGCACATGATCATTGTGGTACGAGTAGTCCAACCTAGACCTGTAGTATTCCTTGATGTTGTGATACCTATGTTTCTATTTTGTATTTCTTGGAATTCTATGTTAGCCTTGATTTTTATGTTTATTATTATAGAATGTTATATGAAAAAATATGTTTTGAAACTGATATATCTGCTTTTGTTTAGAACTATAGAAAAAAGGGAAATGTTTACCGTGTTTTCTATAAAACCACTTCACTACTTATCAAGCCATGTTTTATTTTAAAATGAGCATACATGATTTGTTACACAGAGACTTGTTGTGGAACACCCATGTGGGATCCTACTTATAATTTTATCTCACACCCTATTCACCACTTCGGTGGTGTGTCGACCTTTTTTTGTCTTCTGGTGTAGGGAAAGACAAGGTGCCATAGTGAGGAGACGAGGTTCATGTCAGCTGGTTGGGTAGATGGTTGTGAGATGGTGGGTTTTTTTCCACACCATTTCTTAGATAAGATATTAGTTTAGAACTTTGCAGATAGTCAGACTTGTTTATTGGATTTTTAGATACTATTTCAGTTCTTATTTTTCCACTATTTTCTTAAAGTTATGGCCTATAAATTCATTGTTCTTAAATTATTCCTTTCCTGCTATATATATGTATGCCATGTGTTTCTTCGGGTAGGTCAAAATTGTACCGTTAGTTTTTTATTCGATGCCTCAATGCTCTTCACCAGCCCATGGGGATCAAAAATTCTATTCGAGTATTTGAAAGACCGGGATGGGTGTCGGGTTTGAGGGTAACCCGGTTTGGTTTGTTACAACCCAAGATTTGGCCCCTTCAGTGTTTTCTGGAGTTCCTCTTCGTCCTCTCAGAATTTACTCTGAACCTCCAACCACTACCTCTACATATTCTACTCTACCTCTACATATTTCGATAAGGGAAAGGCAGTGATGGGATCCTCTTTAAAGAAGAGGTAGTTTGGATCACTTGTTTGATAGGGATGCATTCTTGTATTTTTGTTATGTTGGTTCTCTCCAATGTAATTTCACATAGATATGAAATTCAGTATCTATTTATTTATTTGTTTGTGCTATGATTATTTATATTCTTCTTTATTCTTTATTCCGTGATGCAATTTACTCCTTTTGATAATCCCAAAAGGGGGATAAGGCATTATGTATTATTTTACCTTTAAATAATATGGAAACATGAAGGGGGGAGAATTCTCTTTCATTTTAAAAAAATAATGGTGATAGTAAGAAGAATGACTACTTTGATCATTATGAATCAACTGATTGTGCTTTATAATTCCACGATTTTTGATCATCAAAAGGGGGAGATTGTTGGACCTCTTTATTTTTAATGCTCAACAATAATGTAAAATCATGTTTAATCAGGTCACAAGTTTTAATTTCAAATATTCCTAATTATTATTTTCTATGTTCAACTATAATTTTATCATATTCTATTAATTTTTATAATATAATATAGGGAAATAGAAAAAAATGGACAAGTATGAGTCACCGATATCATGACTCACCAACAGAATTATGAGCTACCAACAGATGAGTCACCAACAACAATGAATCACCAACACATCAACCCATCGATACAAGTTTGAGTCATCTATAGTCTGACTTACTAACATAAAAACCTATAGACATAACAACCTACTGATATAAGGACTCCCTAACGCGTCCACCTACCAACATAAGGACTCACTGATGCATCAACTTACTGACAGAAGGATTCACCGACGAATCAACCTACATATTAAAGGAATCACCGATGCATCAAACTACCAATAGAAGGACCAATCGATACATCTACCTACTGACAAAAGGAATCACTAAGAAATAAACCTGCCGAAAGAAGGACCTATCGACAAATGGACTTACTGATAGAATGAAATACCAATCAACACTTAGAAAATTCTCTTTACTCTTAATTTCAAAATTAATTTTAACAGTCATATTTAGGAAACATTGTACTATATATTATATTAATGACATTATATGTGTTTTTTATACATTGTCAAAGACCTATACGAGGTAAGAGGAAGCTGTCATATTAATTATCATGCCTATTTTTATCCTCTTTAGTATATAAATAATTCACCTTATAAAAAATTCCATAAATGATATAGAGAGAACTTACGAGGTGGATAAAAACATATACGAGCAGAACACTCATTATTTATAGCTGTGAACAAGGAGGGATTTATTGTGAAATAATATTCCCAACATCATTGGTGCATCATACCCTAGTGAAGATATCCTTCAAGGAGCATCACAACTCATTAGAAACTAGAACATAAAGCTTTCACGACAGTCTATTTTGTTGTATATTTTCATAAGTGTACTCAAGATTATCATATGCTATACCTAAGAAGTCTAGAAGGATCAAGCGCACCACATAGATAATTATAAACCTTTTATTATTATTTATGCCCTGTTGTGTACATTCTTACTATTATTTCGAGAAGTGTGTGTTTCTCTATCATAAAAACATACTTTCTCCTGAGCTAAGAATTAGGATACAATATATCCTCACTCACTCATATTTATACACCATTTTCACCCATGTATAACTGTGGAAGAGGTCCCTCTGTGACCTGTATGTATTTTATTTCCCCTGAATAACTATGGTAGATGTCTAGTTGACATGGAAAACCTTGTCTATGTCATAAATCCTGATTCAAGGTGTGGATCACATTTCTTAATATAAACTACAAGGTGGTAGGTGATCTCCAAGTGAAGAGTAATATGCCTCTTCTTGAAACCGAACCTCTTGTTTTTATCCGTGGCATTTTTCAAATTTATTTTTCTCTTTTTTCACACATATTTCAAAAACTAAATATTACTTTGATAGTTAATCTTAGCTACTGTTTATAACTATTTTTTAGTAAGTAAATTACTTTAAAAAGTTATTTCAATATTGCAAATTATTGTAACTGAGACTTAATAAATCTTTTGAGAAATTAATTGAACATTCAAAACTCTTATAAATCTTATACTTTGGTTAACTGGGTGGTTTAGATTTTAAATTAAGGGATTTTTTAAATATGTTTTTATTAACATTTTTTATTAGAACTCAATTCACCCCCCTCTTGAGTGTCATACTCTGACAAACATATGTGATAGATGATGTGATCAGTAATACTGAATAGTATTGTTTTCAATTTAATAAAGATATTTTTTAAAAAACACATGTTATAAACCCAAAATTAATAAAACACATACTGATTTATTTATATTTTATGAAATTAACATTAATTATTTTTTGATGTTTCAGAATAAATGTAACACCCTGAGCCTTCACAATACTCTTCTCTTTCAATAATGCAATAGCTTGCATTGTACGCAAGTTCGAGATTCTAACACACCGCGACCAATCAAAATAGCCATTATGAATAGTAATACCAAATTTTTGAAATTATATACATTTTATATTTCAAAATGGACTTCATTTTTGGATTTGAAATATCTAAATTAGCCTATGTTGAATTTTTGGTATTTTTCTAAGAACTTCCAATTTTTTATGAATAATGAAAAATACTTAAAAACAACATTTTTAATCAAAATAATTTATAGTGATAAATTATACTATTGAATGGTTTTAGAGTATAATTATAATATATTTTTACCGTTTTATCCAATGGTGGTCATTAAAATTAATTTCACTTTGAAATTGGACATAAACAATTGTCAATCTTTTGATATATATTGTTTCTTAAAAACACGCTATTTGTTGTGACAACGAGAATTAATTATGAAATTAATTAATGAAAATTATATTTTTGGAATTTTGTAAAATAGACATCATTTTTGAATTCGGAATATCAATTATAGCTTAGGGTTAAATTTTGGCGTTGTTCTGAAAAACTTCAATTTTTGATGAATAGTGAAACCACTAAGTGGTAGTTAAAAAACTGATTTTTTGTTTAAATGAAACATTACCACTTCTGTGATTTGATTTTCAAAAATCCGACATACATGGTTGTAATTAGGAAGTAAAATGTGTTTCAATGGGAATAAAATAATTTTTTGGTGAATAGTAACTTTTAAGTTTAATTAATCGCGATTAAAGGTAATTACTGGAATTTAAGGTAAAAATGATATTATAAAAATATGAAAATACCTTTACACTTGTCCTACCCCTATTGGATGAGTCATGGCCTACCAAGAAAATCCATGGGTCAACTTGGGTACCCCATGGAGCCACTTTGGTAGGAAAATGACATAAATAACTTTTTATTTAATGTTAAAATAAAAATGTCACAAACAAGAGTTGTTTTACTAAAACAATTTTTAAATTGAGTTATACAAGTCATATTTTTGACTATAAATATTCATTAGAAAGCTAAAAATATTTCCTACATCATGATATTTTTTTTATAATTTTTAGACATTAAATAAATTAAATTATTTATGACACCATGATGATGCAGCGATTACCTCATTAATTAACGATTTAAATAAAATGAAAAGATAATGTAAAATATAAGACTTAAACTTGTAAAAAACCTATTGGATGAGTATATTTCGAACCCTTATCACCTCATCCTATAAATATATAAGTTTGGGACCATTAGAATCCGAAAAATCATTTCATAATGATGTAACATTTCAATCTTTCCAAGAGTGCCCCTTCTCTCCTCTTATAAAAGGCCCCCACCACTACCACCTTACTCACACCTTGAAAGCCTTTTGGCTCGGAAAACCTCTGACCAAATACTCTCTCAACTTCCCTCCCTTACTCTTAGAAGCCTCAATTTGGGCAGAAGTCTTCCCAAGGAAGCCTTTGGCTCAAATCAAAAAGTGTTACCAGATTTTAAGGTAATGTCTTCTCTAATGTTGTTTTGTTTTATTTTGCTTCTCCAACCCCTTAAACTCTTTTTATTCATTTCTTTTGTAACCACACCAGTATATAAATTATACTAGGATGTTTTTATGATAAGTATTTGGTTTAAACTTACACACACCTTCGTCTAATGGTTAAATAACATACTGTTTCTGTGGGTGGCGAAATACTGCCTCACGAAACGATGATTGTTCAATATTCTTTTAACACCTCTAATGGTGGCAATTTTGATGACACTATTTTCATATATGATATATATATTATGTTTATTTTTTCCTTATGCTTCTGTATTTTTCATTTATGGCATACTTTATGATTTCCATTATGGGTAAACGCGATAATTTCATTTTAGGAAGTGCGGACTACCGCCCCCTCAAAGTGATTTGAATCGTTAATACCATATGTGGGATGTATAAATGATAGAGTAAATGGTATTATACATTATATTATACTGGAATTATATTATACCTTTATATAATTATGTTTCATTCCATTAAAATATGAAATAGAAATGAAAGTAGCGTTCATGCGTATGTACGACTTACCGTCTCCATGAACGGTGCATTTAATTTCTTACCTCTAAATGTTATGTAATATTATAAATGAATGTATATACTGGATATATATGTTATATATGATATCTACATCATGAATATAATTCTGGATATAATGGATATTTCACCACATGAACAACTTGTAATTATAAGAAGTATATTTTTGACTCAAGTACCAAAGATCGACAAAACAACTGTTATTAACATAAATAATTACATAATGTTCATAACATGGTAATAAGTGATATAAAAGGAATAATGAACATGAAAAAGGTTTTTAAGCAAATATAAATTAACTCTAGTTTATTATTCAGGAGATTAAAGAACGATTGAGTCAAGTCGGACGTGAGGTAAGGGAATTTCTTAACCCAATTTCCATTCTTTGGGTTAATGTCCTACTTTCAAATTATGTCATGATATTATTATGTCATATCTTGTATTTGTACATTATTTATGTGTAATTATAGTGAATACACATAATAGACCTATTTTATTTTAAAAATGATCTTTGTAAGGACTTCGTCTCAATCTCCTTTCATTGAGGCATATTTGGTTTTATACACAACTTTCTTTTATACGGTGTATAAACCCCTTTGACTTTTATGTTTATTCAAAAGGAATATTTTTTATACGAAGCATTTTAATAAATGACAAAAAGGAATGTTTTTCTTGCCGTACGTATGCGGCGACAATGACTTCTCCGCCACCGTGACCATTATTTGAGTTTCGGCTTCCTCTACAAGCCATAACATTTTTTTTTAATAAAAAATAAATACAAAGTTTTAATTTTATTTTATTTTGGTATTGAAAATGGTATTGAAAGTGTCTTTACTATATCAATGTGTTGTATTGATATCTTGTGATTGAAATGTGGAAATGTTATGTTTTCTTTATGCATGTTTTATGTGATACGATTGTGTTATATGATACGTTTAAACCTATTCATATGAGGAATGCATTGGACTTAATAAGTGACGGGTGGAGCCCACTATAGCTCCTCGATGCATCGGTAGGTCTCATGAGAAAAACTAGTGTCTTGGCACGAGGCCTTGACAAAATCTTATTTGTGGTCTTGGCACGAGGCCTTGACTACGTGGTTATGATAGTCTGGCATTATGCATTCCATCATTATGAAAGTGGTTATTAATATTGCATGTGATTATTCGACTAGTAGAATATCCATGTGAGTAAGTAAATGGAATTATTTAATTTTATTTTTTTTGCCATATCATGCTGAAGTTCAAGTTTAAAAAGGCTTTTGTTTTAGTTATACATTGTCTTAAATGTTAATGTTTATTTATGAAAGCTTCCGCAATATTGTTATCCTTACTGAGCATCTGAGCTCACCCCTTTCAATGTTTTAATATTTTCCAGGATGTGAAGAAGTATTTTATGAATGACCTGTAGGGATAGTCAGAAGAGGATATGAGTGTGGACTATGGAGACTTTGTTATTTTAGTTTTTCACTTTATGATGTAACGTAACATTTATGAATGTATCTAGTGTTTTCAAGACTACTAAACTAATCAGTCTTTTGAGGCTTGATCTTTTGTGATCATGCCTATGTTACGAAGTAATGCACCGACTCTGGGTAGCTGGGGTCGGGGAATTACAGTTGGTATCATAGGTAGTTTAGTACTAACCTTGGAAGCTAGATTTAGATAAACTCTGATTAGAGCACATATCCCAAAGATAGACTTTGAGGATTAGTATAGAAGAACTTCCTAGAATTTTGGTATTATAGAGATTTTATGAGTTTTCCGAGCAATACATCCCTGTCTGGATACGAGAAGGTAGAGGCGGCTCTAACACAGATGTACCTAGGGGTAAAACCTGAAAACACCGCATTGAGATAGACTCGAACGAGAACTGGTGCACAACAACGGGCCTTGCTGCACTCTTGGTTACGTCACTCCTGGGGGATATGCTTAGGATAATTATCATTTTCTTTGCAAACCACTATGAAGGGTTATGAGTATATACTTCCTCAAAGAATTTTTTTTTATGATTATGGATTATATCCATAAATAGTTCAATTTATGTTAGGTATTTTACAAGTATGGAATTATGTATTTTGAATCATAAACTAATATAGTTTATGCCGTCGTTTAGAAATGGCGCCTAGTGGAAGGAATGGAAACCGTATCAATGCACGCACTCCGTGTAGGGATTTCCCTCCTGCTCAAGATAATTATTGTGGATCTGGAGATACAACTGGTGCTGATCAACTTATTACCATACTAGGACAACTCACTCAGGTTATGAATAATAGCCTTACTCGTATGGAGCACCCTGATCCGCAACGTGGAGGATCAATGTTAGACCGCTTCATGAGGCAACAACCACCAACATTCAATGGGGGTAAAAATCCCTTAGTAGCTGAGCAATGGATAAACTCCTTAGAGAAAATATTCCATGCCTTGGGGAGTAGTGAAAGGGAGAAGGTTGTCATGGCAGTTTACCGCCTCACTGGAGATGCCGATCAGTGGTGGTCACTGATTCAAAACACAAAGGAAGATGATGACGTATCAAATATGGAATGGAGGGAGTTCAAAGAGATTTTCTTAGAAAAATACTTTCCTCGTGACCATCGAGCAGATATGGAAAGACAATTTCTGAGTCTGAGACAAAAGTAGGATGAGAATGTCGCAAAGTATGAGGCCAACTTTACAAGGTTAGCGAGGTATGCTTCAGATTATATACGTAACCCAAGAAGTAAGATCGATCGTTTCTTTGATGGGTTAAAACCATTTCTCCGTCGAGCACTAGTATCACAATCTTTCTCAACGTATGAAGATATAGTCGCATGTTCTATCAAGACAGAATAGTAATTCTATAAATCTTATGACAATAAAGTAAAGCAAGATAAGAAGAGAATGGTGGAACAAGAGACAGATAAAGGGAAAAAGGGAAAGAATGATTTTTCATTATTCAATAATTGTGGGAAGAATCACCCCGGTACTTGCCTAAAAGGAATGAGAGTTTGTTATAAATGTGGAGAAAAAGGTCACCAGGCTCATGATTGCAAGGGAAAGAAAGAGGCTATCAATGTTGAATGCTACAATTGTAGGGAAATGGGGCATTATGAAAATGAATGTCCTAAGCATCAGGGAAACTTACCTCAGAAAAGGCCAAGGGATCAAGGAAAATCTTATGCTGTTACTACAGTTGAAGCGGAATAATTAATGTATTGGTGCTTTTGGACACAAGGATTATATTCTGGTTATAAGAATAATGTGATATATATATAAGGATTGTACTGCAGTACTTGTTGTTTTCATTAAGGTTTTAATATGATAAAGGTAATCATATTTTTAGTATGTGACAAAAAGAGAAGCTTTAATTTGTTTAGGGAATCTGATGTTACAATTGATTTTGGAATTTAGAGACCTTTTAGAGAAAGTCTAGACAGAGACATTTTGGATAACTGTAAAGGTTGGAATGGATTAAGTTGATCTTTGGATAGTATTGTTTAAGGTTAAAACATTTCTGAAGATTATTTTTGGAATATTATAATACTATAGTTTTAGGAAAAGGACAACCTGCAGGGTGGGGCATAACCCGTCGCGTCGGACAAAGCTGCCGGAATCGAACCCACAACCATAGTGTGACAGGCCTTTATTACCTACCACTAGCCTACAAGAAGTCCCTGGTTATTAAAAAATAGTTTTTCTAATCTAAATGGTATGTGGTAATATTTGGAACCTTATACAATTAGGATAAATAGAAATTTTTTGAGTTCTATTACCATTTGGAGTGAAATATGGGTTCGTGGTAAAAATTTATTAAAGAATGAAATCCTACATGACAAGTAAGTATATTTCCTTACATTTTTAGTAAATCTCTTAAATAAATTCCTCAACTTTATAAAAGGTAACTTAAAACAAAAACGTTGTCGGTTAAATTTTCCAACTGGGGATTCAATGACCGTTTAACCAATCACAAGTTTGTGATTTTCTTATGGTTAACTTTCTCCAAATCCCGTTTTCTAGAACTCTCCATCAGACCTTGATAGTTTGTTTCTCCTCCATATCCATATTTTCAGAGAATCCTAGTATGGGCTATCTCGGGTGACCTTTGTACTTATCTTTCTTTCTTTTAAAGTTATATTTTTATTAACCTTATTTTTGATGTGGGTTTTCCACAAAGGTATTTTCTATTTTCAACCTTTTATTTTCAAAGAAAAAAATTTCAAATTGCGAGGACGCAATTTATTGAAGGAGGGGAGAATGTAACACCCCGAGCTTTCATGATACACTTCTCTTTCAATAATGCAATAGCTTGCATTGTACGCAAGTTCGAGATTCTAACACACCGCGACCAATCAAAATTTCCATTATGAATAATAATACCCAATTTTTGAAATTATATACATTTTATATTTCAAAATGTACTTCATTTTTGGATTCGGAATATCTAAATTATCCTATGTTTAATTTTTGGTATTTTTCCGAGAACTTCCAATTTTTTATGAATAGTGAAAAATACTTAAAAACAACCTTTTTAATCAAAATAATTTATAGTGATAAATTATACTATTTAATGGTTTTAGAGTATAATTAGAATATATTTTTACCATTTTATCCAATGGTGGCCATTAGAATTAATTTCACTTTGAAATTGGACATAAACAATTGTCAATCTTTTAATATATATTGTTTCTTAAAAACACGCTATTTGTTATGACAGCGGGAATTAATTATGAAATTAATTAATTAAAATTATATGTTTTGAATTTTTTAAAATAGACATAATTTTTGAATTCGGAATATCAATTATAGCTTAGGGTGAAACTTTGGCGTTGTTCTGAAAAACTTCAATTTTTGATGAATAGTGAAACCACTAAGTGGTAGTTAAAAAACTGATTTTTTGTTTAAATGAAACATTACCACTTCTGTGATTTGATTTTCAAAAATCCAACATACATGGTTGTAATTAGGAAGTTAAATGTGGTTCAATGGGATTAAAATAATTTTTTGGTGAATAGTAACTTTTAAGTTTAATTAATCGCGATTAAAGGTAATTACTGGAATTTAAGGTAAAAATGATATTATAAAAATATGAAAATACCTTTACACTTGTCCTAACACTATTTTCTGAGTCATGACCGACCAAGAAAATCCATGGGTCAACTTTTGGATCCCATGGAGCCACTTTGGTAGGAAAATGACATAAATAACTTTTTATTTAATGTTAAAATAAAAATGTCACAAACAAGAGTTATTTTACTAAAACAATTTTTAAATGGGGTTATACAAGTCATATTTTTTACTATAAATATTCATTATAAAGATAAAAATATTTACTACATCATGATAATTTTTTTATAATTTTTAGACATTAAATAAATTAAATTATTTATGACACCATGATGATGCAGCGATTACCTCATTAATTAACGATTTAAATAAAATGAAAAGATAATGTAAAATCTAAGACTTAAACTTGTCAAAAACCTATTGTATGAGTAGATTTAGAACCATTATCACCTTATCCTCGAAATATATAAGTGTGGGACCTTTAGAATCCGAAAAATCATTTCATAATAATGTAACATTTCAATCTTTCCAAGAGTGCCCCTTCTCTCCTCTTATAAAAGGCCCCCACCACTACCACCTTACTCACACCTTCAAAGCCTTTTGGCTCGGCCAAACTCTTCCCAAATAATCTATCAACTTCCCTCCCTTACTCTTAGAAGCCTCAATTTGGGCAGAAGTCTTCCTAAGGAAGCCTTTGGCTCAAATCAAAAAGAGTTACCTGATTTTAAGGTAATGTCTTCTCTAATGTTGTTTTGTTTTATTTTGCTTCTCCAACCCCTTAAACTCTTTTTATTCCTTTATTTTGTAACAAAAACAGTATCTACAATATACTATGATTTTTTTATGATAAGTATTTGGTTTACACTTACACACACCTTCGTATAATGGTTAAATAACATACTGTTTCTGTGGGTGGCGAAATACTGCCTCACGAAACGATGATTGTTCAATATTCTTTTAACACCTCTAATGGTGGCCATTTTGATGACACTATTTTCATATATGATATATATATTATTTTTATTTTTTCCTTATGCTTCTATATTTTTCATTTATGGCATAATTTATGATTTCCATTATGGGTAAACGCGATAATTTCATTTTAGGAAGTGCGGACTACCGCCCCCTCAAAGTGATTTGAATCGTTAATACCATATGTGGGATGTATAAAGGATAAAGTAAATGGTATTATACATTATATTATACTCAAATTATATTATACCTTTATATAATTATGTTTAATTCCATTAAAATATTAAATAGAAATGAAAGTAGCGTTCATGCGTTCGTACGGCTTACCGTCTCCATGAACGGTGCATTTCATTTATTACCTCTAAATGTTATGTAATATTATAAATGAATGTATATACTGGATATATATGTTATATATGATATATAAATCATGAATATAATTCTGGATATAATGGATATTTCACCACATGAACAACTTGTAATTATAAGAAGTATATTTTTGACTCAAGTACCAAAGATCGACAAAACGACTGTTATTAACATAAATAATTACATAATGTTAATAACATTGTAATAAGTGATATAAAAGGAATAATGAAAATGAAAAAGGTTCTTAAGCAAATATAAATTAACTCTAGTTTATTATTCAGGAGATTAAAGAACGATCGAGTCAAGTCAGACGTGAGGTAAGGGAATTTCTTAACCCAATTTCCATTCTTTGGGTTAATCTCCTACTTTCAAATTATGTCATGATATTATTATGTCATATCTTGTATTTGTACTTTATTTATGTGTACTTATAGTGAATACACATAATAGACCTATTTTATTTTAAAAATGATCTTTTTAAGGACTTCGTCTCAATCTCCTTTCATTGAGGCATATTTGGTTTTATACACAACTTTCTTTTATACGGTGTATAAACCACTTTGACTTTTATGTTTATTCAAAAGGAATCTTTTTTATACGAAGAGTTTTACTAAACGACAAAAAGGAATGTTTTTCTTGCCGTACGTATGCGATGACAATGACTTCTCCGCCACCGTGACCATTATTTGAGTTTCAGCTTCCTCTACAAGCCATAACATTTTTTTAATGAAAAATAAATACAAAGTTTTAATTTTCTTTTATTTTGGTATTGAAAATGGTTTTGAAAGTGTTTTTACTATATCAATGTGTTGTATTGATATCTTGTGATTGAAATGTGGAAATGTTATGTTTCCTTTATGCATGTTTTATGTGATACTATTATGTTATATGATATGTTTAAACCTATTCATATGAGGAATGCATTGGACTTAATAAGTGACGGGTGGAGCCCGCTACAGCTCCTCGATGCATCGGTAGGTCTCATGAGACAAACTAGTGTCTTGGCACGAGGCCTTGACAAAATCTTATTTGTGTTCTTTGCACGAGGCCTTGGCTACGTGGTTATGATAGTCTGGCATTATGCATTCCATCATTATGAAAGTGGTTATTGATATTGCATGTGATTATTCAACTTGTAGAATATCCATGTGAGTAAGTAAATGGCATTATTTAATTTTATTTTTTTTGCCATATCATGCTGAAGTTCATGTTTAAAAAGGATTTTGTTTTAGTTATAAATTGCCTTAAATGTTAATGTTTATTTATGAAAGCTTCCTCAATATTTTTATCCTTACTGAGCATCTGAGCTCACCCCTTTCAATGTTTTAATATTTTCCAGGATGTGAAGAAGTATTTTATGAATGACCTGCAGGGATAGTCAGAAGAAGATATGAGTGTGGACTATGGAGACTTTGTTATTTTAGTTTTTCAGTTTATGATGTAACGTAAAATTTATGAATGTTTCTAGTGTTTCCAAGACTACTAAACTAATCGGTCTTTCGAGGCTTGATCTTTTGTGATCATGCCTATGTAACGAAGTAATGCACCGACTCTGGGTAGCTGGGGTCAGGGCGTTACAATAAACCACATGTCAATCTGACAGACAGTGTTGAAAATATGAATGTTATTGTATGTTTTCATTTAAATGTGAAAATTTAGTTCAATAAATGTTTGAAACAATTGAAATAGAGAAAAAAACTTGACCTATCACAATATTTTAGACAAATTACTTTTGAATCATTTTTGACATGTATTAATTAATTTCACATCAATCTAACAGAAAGTGTGATTAGTGTATCTGAAAGTGAATGTTTTCAATTTAAAAACTAAAATTTTAATTCAAAAGGAATGTCACAAAAAAAAAATGAGGCATAGAACTCCAATTATCTTGATACATTTTTTAAATGATTTATTATTAATTTTTGGTTTGTAGGAATTAACCTCACATTAATAACACATAATTTATGATTGGTATAACTGAAATTGTGTGTTTAAAACTTAAAATTGGTATTTTAGTTAAAACCCCATATTATATACTAAAATCTTATTAAATGAACTCGAATTTTCATGATACATAAGTTAATTGATCAGGTATTTTTTGTTACATATATGAATTAAGAACACATAAATATGACAAACATCATGACTCGTGTAACTAAAAGTGTGTGTTTTCAATTTAATGTTTTCCTTTTAATTTAAAATTCACACTTCATTATAAAAATTGATATAAGTCACTCATATTATCTTGATAATTTTTTATTTATGTCTTTTTTGTGATTAATTTCACATTAATATGACATGTGTTGTATCCATTCTAACTAGTAGAATATGTATTTATTTAAAAGTGGTATTTTAGTTTAAAATGTTCATCACAATCTCCAAAAAAGGTAAATACTCTTAGAATAATTTGGTACTTAAAAAATATCGATAATACATTTGTGATGTGATGGAAGAAATCAAACATTAATTAGACACACAATGTTCACTTTAATAATGATTATGTGTGTTTTCATATAAAAGTGAATATTTAGTACAATATGTGTGTCACATAATCAAAACCAATAAAAAATCATTATATTTTCTTGATAAATTGGGATAAAGTTCAATAATACATTTTTTTATGAATAATTCTACATCAATTTGATACATGGTGTGTCTGATATGTCTACAACTACTTTGTTTTAGGTTAAAAGATACATCGTAGTTCAAAATAAGTGTCATATACTAAACAATTGAGTAAACACACTTGGAATGTCTTCATACTTTAGTAAAAAGATAAATAATTCATTTTTGATTTTTAATAATTAATTACACATAAATCTAACACACGGTGTGGCTATAATGATTTAAAGTTATTATTTTTTAATATAAAAGGCATATTTTAGTTTAAAATGCGCATCACATTCTCCAAACCAAGAAAAAATGATCAGATTTCCATTATACATAACTATTTTTTTGGTTATCCATTTCTAATATGATGTAATTAACCACACATCAATTTGACATTCAGTATGACTGATATGACTTATATTGCATCACATACTCAAAACAAGAAAACATATTGGTAGTTTCGTATTACTTTGTAATATTTTTATATATGAATTATGTAATACTTTTTATTTATGTATTACATTTTATCAATCATATTATTATTTTTATTTATTTTCTATATATGCATTATTACATCATATTTATGATTTGTTTCTTTATTTATAGAATTACTATAATAAACATTGGTTTTTATTACTTATTCATTCTTCTAAAGAGTTGGGGTTGATGTGTTCAATAATTGGTAGTGTAATCAAGCTCAATTGGAAGGGGGTACCTAGGGGAGTGGAATATATGGCCACTAAATCTCCCACATGTTGTATTTTTTTGAGTTGGGTTGGAAATTCTAAATTTTGTAACAAATAATACATATAAATCTTACCATAATGTCTTAAAAGGTAATTTTTTTTAAGCTGTAATTTATTATAATTTAAATTTATGTATAATTTATTTTATCTTATTAAATTTTCTATTAAGTGTGTTGATAATATAGAATCACATTTCAATAGTTGATGGATTTTATTAGGTCTAAAATTAGTAAGGGTAAATGTAATCTTTTATCATTACTAACTCTTTTACTGATAAAATGAGCTTTTATCAGTGCTGATAAAACAACCAAGATTTTATGAACATTGAAAATATCAATTCCTTTTTTGCTTCAAGTAAAAGAAAAAATATTTATTGATAAAATCCTTTTATATAGTATTGTAAAAAAAATAATAAAAATTATTTTGTCAAAAAAATGTACAAAAAACTAAAAAATGAATAACTATTATTTGACACACATAACATATCATTTGTGCACCAAACACTTAAAACCAATAAAACCTAAAATTTCATAGAAAATGATTTATTTGATTTCAAATACATAAAAATAATTTATAACTAAATAATAAAATTTTAAAATATATAAAAAGTTTTTTGTTTTCAAAAACTAAAATTATAAACATTTAGTTTAATAAAAATCAGATAATATCACAAAACTAAATAAAATAATTAAAGAAAAATAATATCCACTTAATATATCTGCACATTGAATATCAAATTCCAATATAATTATTATAAAATATTTATAATTTAAAATTAAATTATTGGACATTTTAAATTATATAATAATTTATTTATCACATGATATTTACATTTGAGGTTATAAAACACCCATAATTAAATAAAATTTACTTAATGAGAAACATTTATATTTATAATTATAGACCAAAATTTATAAAAGGCGTGGAATCGAATAATTAGTGGAAAGAAAATAGTTTTCCTCATGATGGAACATATTTTTTGATTAAAATTTTTCCTCAATATATAATCCTAAATGTTATATGAATTTTTAAGCTCTATCTTGTGTTGACTGATCAAATACATTAAGATATTGAAAAAATATATTGGGGGAAAGATGGTAGAAGGAACAAAAAATATTACTTTTAATGGGGGATGCTTTTTCATCCTAAGGTGTTTGATGGTTAGGGTTTTTGGAATATAGGTATGTTTAAATATTCCCTCATAGCCAAACAGTGTTTGTTGTGTCTTTCATCACTGTTGTCTTTCATGGAACATGCACTAAAAGGAAATTAAATTCTATGAACTAATTTACATTAGGTATATCTTACCTAGAAAAAAATATTTCTATGGAGAAGTTTGAGGGATGATCTAGAGGGTTTTTTTTTTCATTCAATAAAAAATGGGAAACGAGACAGGGTTAGAAGTATTTGGGAAAAGTGGCCTCAAGAAGTGCAGACAACATTAATTTTTTTTTCTACCAAGAAGCATAAACAGGGTTACAAATCCACTAACACCAAGAAGGGGGAATGGACCATATCCGTTCATTCTTCTTACAACTTTCAAATGAGGTGTGAATGGGGTTCATGCCTCTTTGTTTTTATTTTTGTTTACTTTTTTAATTTTTCTTTTCTTTTGTATTTATATATATGACTTTATAAAGTAATTAATATAAAAAATAATTTATAATATAATTAATATGATTATTAATAATAAATATTTAATCCATTAGAGTAACTAATAATTAAAGTAAATGTAATCTAAAAAATAAAATTGACTAATTAATAACATGGATTAAAAAATTAAAAATTAATAATATAATTACTAAATGATAATATAAATAAAAATAATTATACATTTATTAATATAATTATCAACTAATAATATATTGAATAAATCTATAATATAATTAACCAAATTTGAAATTATTAATAATATAATTTTTAAAACAATTAATAAATAATAGTTAAGAATATTAGAAATTATCTAAAAACATATAATATTTAATAATGAAAAAACCACTTAATAATACTATTAATAGTAAAAAATATTAATTTTATAAATTATTTATTGTATAATCACATCAATTAATATTTATTTTATTTATTTCGAATAATATTTTTTTAATAATTACATTATAAATTACATTTGAAATTGTTATTATTAATTATTAAGGATGTTCATAATTTTCACTATTAAGTGTTAATTATTCATGATATCTATTAATTATATCAATTATATTCTAATTATATATTTTTTTGTTAATTATAAATAAACATAATCTATTAACAGTTATAAATTATCTTAATTAATATCTAAATCAATTATTAATTATAATTATAATTACTTATTTTATTATATAAATAATTAATAATAATTATATTTATTAATTTTAGTTATATTAATTAGTTATAAAATATAGTTTTTCTATAATATAAAATTATAAAAATTCAACAAACATATAGGTTAAATTTCTATTCAAAATTAATGAACAATATAAAATTTATCATGATTATATACATCATTGTCTCAGACTCTCCGTCATGCAATAGTATGGTGTATAGAAAATTCATTCACATTGTATTTGTTGATGTTTGTGCTCTAGTGTATAATCCCCAATTTTTTCATTTAGCGAAGCTGCCTCTACATCATCTGGTGTAATATGCATTGAATATGATGTGCCCTAACCTATTCCCAATCCTACTTATAAAGATTATGGTTACTAAATTGAAATGTCTCCAATATTGGGTGAAGAAGGATGGTGGCCAAAAAAAAAATCCCACATTGTTAAAAGACGGATGGAATGTATTGGGAATCTCACCACCAAGGGAAAATATAGAGTCAAATATTCTCTAGCCACTAACTATCAATATAGCATAACATGATAAAGTAAGGGAGTGTGTGCAAAATAACTGGAAAAAGTGTTGTGAACCTCCATAAACATATCTCTAAAAATATTTGTTAAAATTATAATCTATATCGGATGTTTGGGAGATGTTTCAAGAGTAATATGGAAATTATACAGATCATATGAAATAGGAATAGATGAGCATCTAGATGATCTTTTTGGATATCATCCTTCTATGCCACATGTTTAGGTAGCATATCAAGATGAGGTTCATCATGCTCCAACACATTAACTAGGTTCGCATCATCACATGGGACATTAAATAATACATACAGATAAATCTCATCTATGGGATTACATAAATTTTCCATTTCTATATGAAAATAGCCCAAGTAAAATGTGAATCCCTATAAGAGATCAGATATGTGTATGTAGTGTGTGATACAAGAATACATAAGAAATGATTCCTTTTTAATTGTATCAAATAAAAGATCTATTTAATAGTTGGAATATTTAAAACCAATCCATGATAGTATCTCTTTTATTATTTTATAAATATGAAAAAACCCATGAAATACATAGGCTTATAATCTATATATTATGATATATGCATGCATATCACGCATGACCACTATAATCAGAACTCATGATAGATGTCCAAACCTATAATCATAACTCATTAAAGATGTACAACATCTTAATATTTAGTTCATGACATCACCACTAAATCCTTTCTTCTCCAATATATTCAAGTAATAAAGTGAATCAAGCTTACAAAGTGTTGTAGGAATGGGTTAAGAGAACCCAAACTACCATATAACTTAATTGACATGACGTCACCCAAGCATGTAAAAATAAATAATAGGGACTACGCATGTGTAGGTAGTATAGATCAATGTGCGGTAAATCTGATGACATTAGATATCAGAAAAAAGTATGGAATATATGATACTTCAAAAAAATGTGTATATAATTAATAAAATAAATAAATTACAACAAACAATAATGGTTTAATTTTAGAATTAATTACCCTTTATATAATCTGACCAAAAACTATCATGTATAAGTCTAATAGTGTTGAAATCATGTCTCTCAATATCTAAATTTATATGGACATGGATCCAAATACATATATCATTATTATAGTTGTAGTTTTTTATTTTAAATTTACATATTTAACCTTGAAATAAGAAGGATGGATAAACATACAATCATTTACAAGATAAGTCATGCATAATATCTATAGGAAAACGTGTGAGAAAAAACTGAGTAAAGATATGATTTTTCACTCAAACACACATTTGAACAAGAATAATACATCATTTAATATGCATATTATCAATGCTATATGCACTACATAGTAGTCTGTATATATATGCAAGACAAAAAAAAACCACCACTTCTATCTCTATGTCTTATAAAGGCCCTTAAGTAATGTTAAATATATAAAATGGTTGGAAGTTTAATAATTTTCTATAATGTTCCACAAAAAATTCTCAGAATGTTTTCATGTTCAAATGTCACGATAGTGATCTTATCAGCATCATTATCTTGATCAGTGAAGTGAATGTCTATTTATTTCACATATATACTATTTATAATGAATTACTATCCATCATCCTAGTCCTATATCCTCAGTAGTCTCTATACCAAATCATAATAATCACAAAAAAAATCATTCTATCATACGTACACCCTCAACACGGAGAGATATATACAAGAGAAATCCTATAGAGAAATGGTTATCCCTCCCATTGGTTAATGGAAACTGTGTGTATCTAGATTTCATCTATCTACAAGTGTTTCCATGAGATGGTGATTTACAAATATAAATTTTCATATTGACACACCAAAGAACCCTACACATCACTGATGGGGGATGATCACATAATAGTGTATGATGTGATGGAAGTGTGGTGAAATTTATATGCTTTGAGGTGGAATGTGATGGACCACTATGGAAACATGAGAATCATGAGTCTCCTAGAATGTGAGTAAAGGAAAAACTTCCATATATACATATGATATAATCGTTACTATTTATACTTGATGTAATACTTGTATAATTGTTTTTGAAATATAAGTACAAAAAATGAGGTAATTTGTATAAACTCTTAACGAATAATGAAAAAAATTCAAAATATAATAAAAAATTTACAAATTAGTGATAAAATACATAAAAAAGGTCAATATTAAGGAGAAAATATGCTCCTTCTTTTCATGTTGGTACATTTTTATGGTTGTGACATTATTTGTAACATGTGGTGCATTATAGTCCCACTCCCCATTCTCAATTCTATCCCTTCTCAGAACACTTTTTATTTCCCCTAGGGAACAATATATTTATATATATCATATACTTTATTTGGTTGACTATCACACAAGATAAAATGGTGAAAATCACCAACAAGAATCTAAGGAGCATTTTTTCAGTCAACTGGAGTGATCATGTGATATAATAGATCAATATTGGGTTCCTGTGATAAGTTAATTGATGCACAAGATGTAATTATAGGAGAATAGGGATACCTTAATCCCTGTAAATTATATATTCATAGTAATTTTGTTCCAATAATAAGACTAGAACTCGATCAATATTTCCTTTGTGTAGTCCATGACACTCTATTACCTCAAAAAATTTCCCTTCTCGACCAAATATTTGTACATGAAATGATGATGCTTACTATAAATTTGTATCAATGAATATTTGGATGTTTTGACCAAAATGAATCAAATGTCACATCCCCTAACAGTCCTTGTGGTATCATTCAACAAGTTACATTATATATAAAAAATCTTCTGTTATATACCAAAGATCTATAGTTTATGATCAAATCTGATGAACCTATTTTTTCATTCGTCAGTTTTATTTGTCACATGTTTGTATCTCCTACCATTATCATCTATTAATGACCATTTCATAACTAAAATATGCATCATATAATATTTCATGTTCAGATAGGACCATCAAATTTCTTCTTACCACTAATTGATTTTCTATTATTACGGATCACACATTAAAACTATTAAACATGAAAATATTTAAAAGGATAGTGAAAATTATTCAAATAGATATATATTTTAGGAAACATAGATACCATGATAATGACCATATTTATTACTTCATATTTAAAATATTTAAGAATATTACTATAAATTTTACTTATGAAACATCTATGATAAGTAATAAGTTATCACCATGAAATCCCATCACAGTTTTCAATATATATAATTACTCAAAAAAGATTAGATATTAAGAACAATCTTTGGTATTTCATAACATTAGTTCATATACAAGATATGGATTGACTCCATGATTAAAAGTTCTCCTTTTCAACAATGTAGAATGAAAGGAAAGAAAAAAAATAATGATTACCATTCAATGTGTATGTAATAATTAGTAAAATTATATAGTTACCATAAAGAAAATTTCATATCCAACTAATTGAATTGATTTCAATAAGGAAATATCATAATACATGTCTTGAATTCCCAGAATAACTTATGGAACTTCTAAATTTTTAAATCAACCTAGTTACTCTATGAGGCATTGTTAAAGGTTTTAAGATGATATGTATTTTAATTATTAATGTTGATTGTGAACTAAAACATTAATGTAATATTTATATTTAGGTTCATGTATCTTACACAAGGTTTCATTCATATTAATCCAAGATGAATCAATTAAATGGAATGAATATTATTTGAATGATTTCAATGAATAAATGAAAATGGGAATTAATGTGTATCCTTACATTGAATATGAATGATTCCATTCATTAGATGAAATTCATTAATGATGGATATAGAAAGGGATGATATCCCTTCTATTTTGCTTTACCAATTGCATGCAAGCTGGTTTATGCTCTCATCCTTCTGATATCTTGTTAAGCAAATCATTGAGGATTATAAAAATTCATAAACTATATAGGGGACCACTAATTAATATCGGGATATAGAATCTGATGATTCTCCCTTGGTGGGTAGAGATATTTTCCTGCTACTTTAGTAAAAATTATGATGTTTTCTAACCACATAATGTAAGATTAAATTCATTACAAAAAAAGCTCTGTATTCTCTATTATTTATTTATTTGATTTATATTTCATGTTTTTTTATTTTTGAGGATATTTCCTACATTTTTTAGTATTCTTATACAATAAAAGGGTTATACGATGACCGTAAAAAAATATTAGAATAATTAGAGAAAGTTTCCTTATCATATCAATATATATTTATCTCTATTTATAAAAACACATGATATATGATATGTTATCAGTACATCATTGGGTGATAGTTTTTTTAGGATAAAAATATTAGTTAAATTAAATATTTCATAGAAATGATTGAGTTAATCGATTAACATGGTTAGATGAAAAATGTTTCTTTATGTTTTTATTATGTTTAAAAAAATGAGTTTCAAAATTGGAAATAAATATATAGAAATAGAAACCTTATAAGATATATTTTTATAAAGGTAATAACCGTTTTACCCTTATGTGAGTGGTTCTTGTAAAGGGAAAATCCATTTAACCTTATACAAAATCTTCTGCATATAGGTAAAAGTGAAATAATATTACAAAGAAGACTTTTCGTAAAGTATTATCAGGAGTACCCTTATGTTGAAACATATTTTGTAAGGTTATGAGGATCCAATCCTTGTGTATATTTTCTATGTAAAGTTATAAGAAAAGGGTGTTCATTATGATTATGTTTGACTACCCTAACATAAAATAGAGATTCTGGGAAAGGGTACCTGGAAATTTTCAATTTTTATTGTTTTCTAAATATTCATTATGACTATAAAATGATTATATTTTATAGAAAAACGTATTTTAAGAATATTTTAATTTAAAAAAGGTTTATAAAATAATTAATTATAATCTTTTTCATAATTTGTAAAATATTTATTTATGAAACGTTAATAAAACAGTATTCTAAATATTAAGTGTCAATATTCAAAATAATTTTTACCAAAGTATTTAATATTCCTTATAATATAGAAAAAATTAAATAGAAATTTCAAGGGGTATCTTATATTGAGTTCTATGTTATAAAATAATTCCAAAATTTAAATAAGTTTTTTTTAATTATGAATTTTTCAAAAATAATTATTTTGAAGTTGATCAAATTAAATTGTGTCTAATTTTGGGTAATTATCAAAATTATTATTTAAATAAGTAAATAGATTATTTATAAATAAAAGTGAGTTAATAATCAAGTTATATTATTAAAAAAATGTTAATAGATAATGAAAAGTATTTATAGGAGGTTTTTGAAATTTATAAAATTTGGTTTTTATTAATTAATAAACTATAAATTGTTTACGGTTAATGTATTAATGGATTTTGTCATGACCCATCCCCTGGGGCCCATGCCATGACTACCCCAAGCCCACCTTCCATAGGCCAGGGGTTGGCGACTAGCAACGGAAAGGCGTATCCCTAAAGCGGGAAGACATTGCCTTTAAACCTATACATACACACTGAGTAGAATGCAACAAGAAGCAACCACTAAGTAAACTGTTGTAGTAAAAAGAGTGATGAAATTAAAGGGGACAGAATACAAGCCTAACTAAAAGTATGAGTACAACTCAAAGTACAAATACAACTGAAAAATGAAAAGCAGTTCCTGGATCGTCCACCGTGGATCCTACCTGAAGGGTAGGTACAACTCACGATCAATAGTCCCCGCGTCACGTCACACCAAATGGTCCACCTCTACATATTGTCCAGTCCTGGCTCCCATAGCCTTGATCAATGTTGTACATCATCTGCACAAGACACAACAAGGTGCGGGCGAAGCCCGTGCAGGGGTGAGTATAAAAATACTCAGTAGGGACCCCGAGATCCGGTAGGTCTCCTAAAGTTCCAAAAAGGAAAACCAAAAAGCAAGACATCAACTCTACTTAGTTATATGACCATACATATACCTAAGTTATCAAGTATACCCATATCATCCATGAGGAAACACAAGGCCCAACTCATTATCCCAAGGCTCAACTGTTCCATGAAGGAAAGAATACCACGAAGGTAATTACAAAGAGGTAAGTACCACAAAGGTAAACCACACAGAAGAATACCACAAAGGTAAAGACTCATATCACATAGGTATAAGTGAAGTATAGAAGTACAAATGATTAGTCACAAAGCTAGATCATCTTATTCTGTCAAGAGGCACTGCTTCTGATTATACGAAGTCTGACCCACACATGATCGATAGGTACTAACCCCCACAATGACCCACACAGGATCGGTATGCACTGACCCACACAGGATCGCTGAGCGATGACCCACACAGAATCTGACCCACACAAGATTGGTTTGTGCTGATCCACATATGATTGTTGAGCACTGACCCACACAGGATCTGACCCACACATGATTGGTATGAAAGCTAATAGCTAGCCACATATTCTCTAGGCCTAAAAACAGGTAACAATCCCAGTCGCAATGTCGAACACCTCAACTGCTGGAGAACTCTTCCTTTATCGAGTACAGTGGTCCTGCCGCATCACACAGAGGTGCTTCCCACTAAACTTGGACTGCTGAGGTACTCCTCCTGTCTAGTACCGTGGGTCTGCTGCATCACACAAAGGCGCTCCCCAACTTGGGTCTGCCGCGTCACACAAAGGCACTCCCCCTCATGGTCTGCTGAGGTACTCCTCTTGTCTAGTACCATGGTTCTACCGTGTCACACAGAGGCGCTCTCCACTGGGCCTGTTGAGTCACTCCGAGTCGAAACGATCATCAATTGTCAAGTCTCATCCAGTTGTTGGGTTCTGTACATAGCCCGCTTGGGAGAACCAATCCACAAGCCATCAGTCATACATAAACCACCCTGAAGTTCCATTAATAAGTATCCCAAAGGTCCGTCACATCATAAGGGACCCAACGCAACAAATGGTGCGTCAATCGGACGTCTGATCTGTAAGTTATTAGCGTTTCTAGTCCGAGGGCCTGGTTGGATTCGAGGTTCAATCCAACCAAGCCGTACTCTAACATTATCCAAAACACAAGTGGATTATACAAAAGGACTGTCTCAATCCAAGGATTCTAGTTCCATATACGGTTCGTCAAACGGATGCTCAGTTCTCAAGTTACAGCCAAAAAGGTGAAACTGGGTCCGGATGGGCTTGGGTCCGATCCGACCCAGTCGGACTGACCCGGCCCGACCCAGGTCCAGCCCGGATGGCCTGGGCCTTGGTGGGCCCAGACCGCTGGGCCGTGGTCCGGCCCAACCCGCATAGGGGCGTCCCGGCATGACCAGCTGGGCGTGGCCTGGTGGCGCGGCCTGGTGGCACAACCTGGTGGCACGACCCGGTGGTGCGGCCCGTTGGCGCGACCCAATGGCGCAGCACAGTGGCGCAGCCTAGTGGCGTGGCCCGGTGGTGGGGCCTGATGGTGTGACCCTATGGCATGGTCTGGTGGCACGAATCAGTGGCGCAACCCGGTGGCATGACCCGGGGGCGCGACTCGGTGGCGCGGCCCGGTGGCGCGACCCAGTGGCGCGTCCCAGTGGCGTGGCCCGGGGGCGCATCCCGGTGGCGCGAACTATTGGGCACGGCCCGCCCGAGCTGGTGCCGAAGGGGGAAGTTCCTCCCTTCCATTCAAAACACCGAAGGGCAGCACCTTAGGCGCTGCCTTGACACCCGCTGGACCCGAATGGGTCCCACCGTCCCACAACGGCCGACCGGGTGCTCTAACCGGTCTTCCTACAAGTGGCGAGGTCATGTGATACTACTCCACCGTGGCCGGACGGGTGCCGTCCTCTCTTTGTCCTCCACCACTTCCAAGCAACTACGGTCTCCTGCTCATCCGGCGGTGTGGATGCGCGCCTCCCTACCTTCATGTGGCTGGCCGGTGTGCCGACCCTACTCCTCTTCCGCGGGTCAATACATCTCCATTATTAGCCCAAAAAATAAAACGATCACATATTCATGATCCTCAGGTCGAGGTCTCCACATCCGTATGTCGTGCTCAAAAAAATATTCCATTTTCAGCATCATTAAATATTTGGCGTTGAAGAACGCACGAAGAACATGTGGAGAATCAAAAATGAAGAGGAAAGGTATATGTGTGGGACGATGGCCATGTTTGTTTGGCCATTGTCATCATGAATTCAGAGTTTTAGGAATCAATAAATAAATTCAATCATATTAAAGACCCCTACCTTGATTTTCCGTTGGAGGTGGCACGAGGAAGAAGATGAAGTCGTTGAAGATTGACATCGATTTTCGTCACTCCTGCAAGACGCTCCAAGGTCGGTTTCTCGTTCTTCGATTCTGGAAGTTGTTTTTCATTAGAGGATCTCCTTTGTTAGAGAAATATCTTTCCAACTCTCCAAATCTATCTCCTCTTTTTCCAATCCCTTTTCCCGCGATAGGTGAGGTGTGAAATTAAATAATCTTAAGAAATAATTTAATTGAAGTTTGTACGTTAATTAAATTAAGTTGGCACATTTAATTTGGGGGAATCCAAGAGTTTACTCCCATTAAAAGAGGGGTTTGGGTGGCCCCTAACACTAAATTAAAATGGTAGTTTTCAAGCTTAGGTGGTCCTCACCACTAAACATTCAAATGAGATGTTTTAAAAATAAAATAAAAGTTGTTCATTATTTTATTTTTATTCTTTTAACTTTCCCACGAAATTCCAGGAAACTAACTTTCACCCTAGACCTACTACAGTCAAAGTGAAGGTATCCTTAAGTGAATATCGGTGTTGTGAGTTCAACGGTGTCCTCACATTTCAATTCCAAGAACCGGTTCAAAAGTTACAAAACACCGCTCGCACGTTTACTGAACGTACCTGAAAAAAAGTGCAGATAATTATTAACAGTCACCCTCGACCCAGGCCGGTCGAGGTTAGGCTCCACCTAAGTGAAACATGCCCCAAAGAACCCAAAAATACTCTCATATTTTCAATCCAAGTTACTGTTTAAAAGTTATGTATTTTAGAATAAAATAATTGTCACTTAATTATTTTATTTACGACCAAAGACTAACTTTCACTGGTGGCCCACGCCAACAAATGTTATTATCTAACTAAAGAAATCATACCCTCACGAGTTCAGTGGTGGTCTCATATTTTTAATCTGAGTTACCATTTGTGAGTTATAATAATTTAAAAATAAAATAATTTTCTTTAATTATTTTATTTACAGTTATGCCATTTTTAGGTTTTCTCACAGGAGGCTCGCGCCGAATAAACTTAAGTTGCGCCTATGGTAAACCCACCATCCTGAGTGAAAAAGTGCCCTCATATTTCTTATTTGAGTAACATTTTAACAGTTATTCTACATTTTTAGGAAAACTACTTACGCGTGCTAATTAAAGCTTAACAAAACTTCAACGGATCATTCCGGGCACTCTGGGCCTTAGAATCGCGTGCCTTCAGATTTTGAGGCCTCAAAATTATTCCATATAATTAAAAAAAAATATAAAAAATTTCTGGGACATTATAGATTTTGTAATATTTATTTCAAATATCTTGTTTAATATTAATGTGTTAATATTAAAACTATCATAATAAAATTAATGTAATTTATAAATGTCAAAAATCATAATACAGGGTATTAAAAAAATCACCTAAAATTATATGCAATATTTTTATTATTAAAATTATATTTTTATTCAATGAAAACTGATTTATAAGAGTTTCTATGTCTCATTAATATGGTCAAAATAAAAAAATATGTTTATATTCATAATAATGAAATTTTCATTACTATTTAATTTGAAATTATTCAAATTAATATGGAACCCTGTTCAAATATATTATCAAAACTACATCAATTTTTTTATTAATGATATGATTGATAAATTAAATAATTAAACAAAATTTAATATAATATATATATTATGAACATGTTTATATTTAATTAAGTGTAAAATATTTTATATTCAAAATTCCATAATGTCCATAATGTTGGATAATTTATAAAATGGTTTATATTTAGCTATATTTATGAACAGTTCATAAATTGTTATCATATGTTCAAATTTTAGAATTTTTATTTTATTTACTGATTATACAATACTTTTTTTATACCGCAGGATGTGTTTGATTTTAGTTAACTATTAAACTATTTAATGGAGACATATCCTTGTATAACATTTTATTTACAAATCCATAAAATTTAATTTTTATCTACCCTTCCCTCAAGTTATAATTCAATTAATTTTATTGAATTTATATTTTAGGTATTTTTAGTGTATATTAGGTGCTTTTAATATCATGACCTGAATTCTTTCATGATTAAGGACTCCCAAGGGAGAGGGACTTGGGGTCGGACCACCTATTAGCCTCAAGGATTATATCATGTTCAATAAAGTTGATTGGGGATGTCTATCTATTTAGTTGGGGTTCCTCATGTGGAAATTGTAATATATATATATATATTCCTTTACATGAAGAGTCTATACAATTAATTAAAATGATTCATTTAGATGTGTATGATTATTTTTGAATATTATTTTAGGGTGAGTAAAAATTGTTATTTATTGTGTAAATAGTTATACATTAATGTGATGTGGATACATTAATATGGTGGTTTGAATAGGTATTATAAAAAATAAATCATTAAAATAATGCATTCAAAAATGAGAATAAAACATGAGAAAAATAAATCATTAAAATCTTTCATAGGAAAAGGATAATAATTAAATAGAATATAATAATTACATAATATGTCATAATTATGGATTTGATATGCATATGATATATATTAAATTGGAATGGATTTAAAAGGAAAAACCAATCATATACTAAGTGTGAGATTCCTTCAAAAGAGACTCCTTTCAATACCTCAATCATTTGAACAGGTAGTTTCACACCATAAGAGGGTGACTCTATATTATCATGTGTAAGGCAAGTAAATAATGAGTGATATTAGACAATACAATCAAGTAGTATCATGAAACAATGTGGTTCCCCATGAATGTCTCATATTAACTCAATTCTGACATTTTATTTAGGTTACACTAAGATGGGAAACCTCAATGTTTAGGAAACCAGAGTATTATAGTTGAGTATTTCATTAAGGATTGATTTGGATAAGGAGTTATCCACTCAACTATCCATGAATCGAAACTATTTTTATTGGGATGCATCCTTACATAAATACCTAAAGAAATCAGTTTCATGCCACATATAGGTTGTTTCTTGGTGAAATATGGATCATTTATCACTAAATGGATATGATATATGAGGTCATAAATTATAGTGAGAGAACTATCATTGAAATCCATAATTGAAAAAAATATAAAAAAATTATATTCATCTCATAATTTTTTTAAAAAATAAACACATCATATCCATAAACTAGAATATGAAATTAATCATTAAAATAAGAGGCTAAATGTTATCAACTCATAATACTGGTATATTATTAAAATGTTTTTACAATTGATAATTATTTTATGCATTACAATATATCCTTCCTTAGTAACCAACTATTTATGATTCTTAATATATAAATCATTATTCTTATGAAGCATGGAATGATTCACTTATCATTTCAAAGGAAATAGATACTAATTGACCTAAGTATATTTAGTCTCATGTACTCAATATTATTGTGTATATAGATAATATTTAATATAATTGAATATTCTTTTTAAGATAAAATAATCCTAATATATATTATTTTGGTTAAGGAATTAATTCTATTTTCATATATAAAGATGTTCTAAAATTATGAATATGTTTTAGAAAATTTATCCGATATACATAGTTTTTTGAAAATAGATGAACTATTCATATGATTCCTTAAATTATATATTATATAGATAGTATATGTAGTACCCCCAATAACTAGTATGTAACCTTACTTAATGCTTTTTATAGTTATAAAGTATAAGGGTGATGGATGGGAGTTTTGGGAGAACCTTGGAAATATTTTTAGAGCCAAAGGGAAGTCACATGGGCGTCACACATTTTTTCTAACCGTGCGGCCAAATCGTAAAAAATGGAAAGTTTGAGGCAAATAGATTTGGCACGGGGTGCGCATGGTTTGGGAAACTATGTGAGGAGGCCGTGTGAGGTTCTCCCTAGGCAGTAGCTAACGCATAGTTAGTGCACATTTGTCTAACTGTGCGAACTAACCGTGTGGATGGTTTAAGTGAGATTCTACAAAAGTGGATCTCACACATTTTTTCCTTTATGTGGGTTGTTTTTTCTCCAAAATAGCCATAACTTAGGATTTTTCTTCTCCTAAGGCCAGAGAAGGTTATTTCATTGATTCAAAGGTGATCTGAAGGATTCCCTTGGTGAATCGAAGCCAGATTCTTGAGGTATGTGATCGTTCTTCTTCGTTCTTGATCGGTTTCTTAGATCTAATTTGATCTATTTCTCATCTTCCCTGGTTTCTTATATATACGCCTATTATGGGTAGATATAGGTGTGTGGATTCCAAAGGGTTTTCAAGAATCTACCCAGTTTTCTTGTGTGTTCTTCGCTCGTTGGGGTTTTAATCAAAACCTTTGAGGTAAGTGTCTTCACTCTCAACTACTCCTACTATAATTGATTGGATTAGTTTAAAATTAATTACCTTTAATGAAATTTATTATGAAAACCATGGACTAAATCTCTTTTAGTGATGATTTATGATTTTTGTGAAATTGTGAAATCATGATGAATTATTGTGAAAAGTGATTTAGTTTCTTGGATTTAAAACGATGATTTTAAATTATGCATTTTCTGGAATTTATAAATGGTTGATGAAAAAGGGGTTTTCAATTGAAATAGTTTTCAATACAAATGGTGTTTTATTGAAATGGTTTGACATCGAAATGGTTTGGAATTGAAATGTTTTTGAAGGAAATGATTTTCAATAAAAAAGTGTTTTTTTAAAGGGATGTTTTGGAACGATCATTGGGAATATGTGGTGGGTGTTATTGTTTCATATACGGGAATTGGTTGAAATATGACTTTGTTCTTGGTGCCAAAGGAGTTAATGGAACATGAGAAACAATTACCTTGTAACGACTTGGTAGATCAATGAGAAACCACTCATGAGTATGGAACTATCATAATGTAGAATGCATGGTTGGTTGCATGGGTTTGTGGAATGGTTGGGTATGAAAAAAAGGGATATTGAGAAATGGTTTTAAGGTTTTTCTTACTTATTTTT
Source organism: Viscum album (assembly GCA_963277665.1). Taxonomy (NCBI): domain Eukaryota; kingdom Viridiplantae; phylum Streptophyta; class Magnoliopsida; order Santalales; family Viscaceae; genus Viscum; species Viscum album. The sequence goes on from OY728163.1 coordinate 1,611,213,035, forward strand.
CTAAAAAAAAACTTGTTGGAAAAATTGGTTTCAATTGCACTTGTATGCTTTTGGTTACAAATGGTTTTGGAAACTTGTTTATATATTGTTATAAACTATTTTGGGAAAATGGTTGGTATAAACTGTTTTATAAAAATGTTTCTCACTCTTATATCCTAGTGGCGTGAGTAGGGAAGTCATTGGGGAAAACCTACTAAGTTTTATACGCACCTCTGCTTTTGCACCTTGGAGATTTTGCAGGTTATATCTTCTAGGATAGGGGAAAAGGTAATGTTTCACATGTGTTTAACACTACCTCATGATGTTTGGGATGTTCAATGATTTTAGAGATTAGAGATTGTGGAGCATGAAGTCTTGTAGTATTTGAGGGTCTTTATTTGTTATCTACTGTGTAATTTGATACTTGTTTTGTCATCCACTATTGTGCACTATGGTGTGGTTTTGAGATACATGAAGTTGTTTAGTTGTATTTCTTATTCATGTATAATCAGTGAAAGTTTTGGTGGTTGTATTTTTGGTTTATTTAATAAAGGGTAAATCATCCCCCAATTTTAATTGAAATACTTCAGCATTTATTTCCAGCCTTTGGTGTCTTGGGGATGTCTATTAAGGTGATGTAATGACTCATTGGACTCTCATTACAATGAGAATTTATGGGTCATTACAAATGGTATCAATCTGGTCCTTCCTTGGTGGTACAAATGATATCATCTTGTTCAGTCCTTTCCTAATAAGTAGTCATCCATGTTCTGGGTCTTGGAGTTGAAATTCCTTCTTTTCTATCCTTTGGAATGAAATCTTAAACAAGAGTAGGATTTTCAGAACTTGAAATTTATAGCATAAAAAGATGTAGCTAACCGTTTTATTCTAAACTTCAAGTTACCAGGGAGTTGGGTACATTAGTGTTTGGAGACACTTCCAGGATATAGGAATATTATTTTCATGGGTTTATCCAATGAGATGATCATGATATGCATTGTAGAGGAATGAATTCCCACTAGGAGTGCATACATCATTTCAAGGAATGATTCATGTTGTAAAAAACTGTTGATTTTTTGAAAAAGTATGAAATTATTTTTTTAAATGAAAGATTTTGAAAAAGGGAATGCTTATGGTATTTTTAAAATGGTCTAATTTTCAAAAGAATTTTGAATATTTTCCAAAATGGTTGAACATGGACAAAAGGTTGTTTTGGAAAAAGCTGTTTTGATAGTTGATGTGATAGAATTTGAAATGCTAATCCATCATTTGCTAGAGAGTGAGATTGATGGAGTTTGTTGTTGGTTTAGAAAATAGAACCCGATAGGCGTAATCAAAACCAACCTGAAGATGCGGCATATAACGTGGTTGCATCTGAACCACGGGTGAACCAAGAGCAAGTTCAGAGTATTGTACAAGATTTTCAAGCCATGGATATGGGGAACCAGAGGAACAATCCAAGGAATGTGGATCATACCATCCAATTCATGAAGCAGAATCCGCCTAACTTCTTGGGGTGATTCTGAACTAGAGAAGGTAGAGGTGCGGTAGAGTAGGATGAATCATATCTTCAACTTCATTAGAACACCAGTAGATCTAAATGTCAAGCTGGAAATGTATATGCTCAAGGATATTTCATGCTTGTGGTGGGATTTAGCAGTGCATGCTAAATTGGATGAAGGACTTATAGGGGAGGATTTTGAGGAATTGTTAAACAAAAAATTCTATCCTCACACGTTCAAGATCCAGAAAATGAGGTATTTCTTTATCTTGAAACAAGAGAGTCTCTATATCATAGATTATGCAGCTAAATTCATGAATTTAGTCCATTTTTCACCAGAGGTTGTGGAAAGTGCGTCTCTGAAGGCACACATCTTTGAATCAGGTCCACAACAAGAGATTCGATTGAATATTGTGGTGCTCTATATTACGGATTATACAGAGATGGTAAACAGAGAAACTATAGCTGAACATGATATCTTAGGATCTATGGGAGGATGTATGATGATACTTATAGGAGATGGTGTGAACTCAATCGCTGGGAACAATTTAAAAAGGGACACATATTTCCAAGGTAGAAGTGGAAATCAAAATCAGACAACTGGATTAGTGAACCGTCTTCCACAACCCCAGAGAAAAGATGGTTTTTTTCAATGTGGTTTGATTGACCACATAAAGTTACAGAGTACATAAAAAACTAGAGCATGTCAAAATTTCTACAAGATGGGACATCTTCAGTGCTATTATCACAGTGCTCCAAGGTCAGGTGCTCGAGACACTTCTCAATCATCACAACCATCATATGATTTGATAGGGTGAGGAAAACAGAATAAGTCTCATCGGCCAAGAAGAGATAACCATGGTGATTCTAGAAATACCATAACTCATCAACTAGGGCAATATCAGCAAGGAAACAAGGAGAAAAATGTAGCGACAAAGCAATTATATAGAGTTGTGTTGATGATTGTCGATGATCAAGCTCGACTATCAATGGTGAGAGGTGCAATTTTTTTGAATTATACCCTTATTCAAGTGCTCTTCAATATCGGTGCATCACATTCTTTAATTAATTTCTGTGCTATTTATTTTCTATGTTTAAAGTTGGAAATGATTCCTTATGTTTTAAAACTGAAAGCACCTATTGGTGAAAGAGAATGTCAAGCCTTTGTGTGTCGAACATGTTCTATAAATTTTGATGAATTTGAGCTAAAATGGGACTTATTGGTGTTGGACATGAATGTATATGATGTAATCCCGGGTATGGATTGGTTGACAATGTTTAAGGCTCAAATCAACTATTATAGGAGAACAATGAGATTCATGACTGAGGATGGAATTGACCATCTCTTCAGAGGAGAGAGGATGGAAAAGAAAGGTGAAAAGAGCTTGTTGGCACCAATGATGGGAACTATCTCTTACCAGTTAGCAGCATTGACTTTGGTATCAATGGAAGAGATCTAGGAAATTAGTTTTCCAGAAGTTTTGGATAAATTTCCATACATATTTCCCAAGAACCTATCAGGGTTACCACCTATAAGGGAAGTGGAGTTTATGATTGATCTCCTTCTGGGGACCAATCCTATTTCCCTTCTATCTTATAGGATGGCACCAACAGAGTTACGATAATTGAAAGTGCAGTTGGAGGAGTTTGAAAGCAGGGGTTTCATTCAAACAAGTACGTCTTTGTGGGCAACACCAGTTTTTTTTGTGAATAAATCATATGAAACTCTTCAGCTGTGTGTTGATTATCATAAGCTTAAACAAGTTACGATAGAGACAAAATATCCATTTCCATGGATTGATGATTTTTTTGATCAATTTAGGGGATCTCAGTGGTTCTCCAAGATTGACATGCGATTATGATATCACCAATTGCATGTTCAGAAGGAAGATATTTTGAAGACAACTTTCAGAATCAGATATGGCCACTATAAATATGTAGCCATGCCTTTTGGTCTAACGAATGCACCAATAGTCTTCATGGATTTGATGAATTGGATATTTCATCAATATCTATACTCTTTTGTTTTGGTGTTTGTGGATGACATTTTGGTGTATTCAAAGACAATGGATGACCATGAGGAACACCTAGACATAGTGGAAAAAATATTTTGAAATCACCATTTTTATTCCAAATTATCAAAGTGTGATTTTTTGGATATATAAAGTATGTTTATTTGGCCATTTCATTTCCGAGAAGGGTGTTTCTGTTGATCCTGGTAAAATAGAAGCTGTTATCTCCTAGAAACCACATAAGAATGTTTTCGATATACGAAGTTTTATTGGTCTAGCTGGTTACTACCGACGCTTTGTGCATTACTTCTCACTACTATCTTTTCCAATGAAAGCATTTACAAATAAGAATGCTCCATTCCAGTGGATGGAGAAATTCCATAAATCATTCCAGGAACTAAAATTCCATCTTACATCAGCACCTATCTTGATCTTTCCATAATTAGGACAGGGGTATGTGGTGTACTGCGATGCCCCGGGATCAGGGTTGGACTGTGTTCTCATGAATGGATACCATGTGGTTTCTTATGGTTCTTGATAGTTTAGGGTGCATGAGAAGAATTACCCAACACACGATTTAGAGTTAGCTGCTTTCATCCATGATTTGAAGACATGGACACATTATCTCTTTGGTGGGAAATTTATTGTGTTCACAGATCACAAAATCTTGAAACACATTTTCTCACAATGAGATTTGAATATAAAGAAAATGAGGTGGATGGAGTATCTCCAAATCTTTGACATTTACTTTTTGTATACATCGGGAAAATGAAATTCGGTGGCAGATACATTGGTTAGCAATTCATATGAACATTTGGTGAAAGAAGCTTTAGAGGAATGGTATTTGATGCCGGTCCTAGCCAATATGCATGTGTAATGTAAAGACCGAGGTGATGTTGTAGTTTTATTTTTAGCTACACTTATTTTTGATTAGGTAAAAATGGTCAAAAAATCACAAAAAACTTATGCAAAATGTCTGATTGGGAGTACAAAACTCAATGGTGGGGAGACCATTGAGGGATGGAAACTTGATGGGAGTTCAGTTTTGTGTTTTAGAGATTGAATGGTTATACCTATGTCTTTTGAGGAACAACTACTTCATGTTTACCGCAAATCGAGAGGGGATGTACATCCAGGTACATAGAAGATGTATAAGGCGTTAAGGGTTCAATTTTGGTGGAACGACATGAAAAGGAAGGTGGCCGAGTTCGTCTCACTGTTCTTAACTTGTTAGAAATTTAAAACAGAGCATCAGATACCAGCATGTATGTTGCAGTCTTTACCTATCCCAGTGTGAAAATGGGTGTAGAAAGAAATGGATTTTATTACAGGTCTTCCAAGAAAGGTTCAGAAGAACGATTCCATTTGGGTGGTAGTGGATCAGCTTACTCGGTTAGCCCATTTCATAGCAATTTGTAAAAATCATATGGTTGAAAATATGAAAAAAATATATATCTGAGAAGTGGTAAAGAGGCATGGATTACAAGTTTCAATAGTCTTAGATAGAGATCCGAGGTTCACATCTCATTTCTGGAAATACTTACAATAAGCCCTTGGCACTCAGTTGACTATGAGCACAACATATCATCCAAAAACGGATGGGCAATCTGAGCGGATGATACAAACATTGGAAGAAATGTTGCGAGATTGTGTAATGGATTTTTGGGGCTCATGGGAGGAACATATAAACTTAGTGTATTTCTCATAAAATAACAACTATCAGGCCTCGATACACATGTCTCCATTTGCAGAACTGAATAGGCATCCTTTTCATTCTTCACTATGTTGGGTGGAAACAGTTAAAACATCACTATTTTGGCTGATCATTGCCCAAGAAACAATTAAGAAGATCCAGTTGATCAGAAAGAGGATAGAGACGGTTTAGAGTCATCAGAAATATTATGAGGATCATTGTCGAAGGCCATTGTCTTTTTTCTTGAGTGATCATGTTTCCTTGAGGATCTCTCCAAGACATGGACATCGTCATTTTAGGAAGTAGGGAAAGTTATCTCCTAGGTACATTGTACCTTTAAAGATACTAGAATGGATTGTGGAGGTGGAATATCTGTTGGAATTACCACCATAGTTCAGTTTGATGCATAATGTGTTCCATGTATCTTAGTTGAAAAAGTATCAGCCTGATCCTGACCATGTGATCAAATGGGAACACGTTGAGCTAGAGCAGGATACTTTGTTGATACACATCTCGATACAGATTTTGGATAGGAAAGAGAAAGTCTTACATGGAAAGAGAATCAGTCTAGTGCAGGTTTTATGGTAGCATGGTCGAATTCAGGAAGAGACTTGGGAATGTGAGAAGGAGATGAAATAGCAGTGGAAAAAATTATTTCAGATGGGTGAGAGTTTTCTACTTTCCAAGAACAGAAAGACCAATGGTGGGGAGAATGTAGTACCCCCGATTTTTGGTATGTAACCCTTAAATAATAAATTTTTATGTTTATAAAGTATATAGGTGATTTTTGGGAGTTTTGGGAGATCTTTGGCAATGTTTTTGGAGCTAAAGGGAAGTCACACGGGCAGCACACAATTTTTCTAATTGCGTGACCCAGCTGTGCGAAATGGAAAGTTTGAGGTAGAGAGATTTGGTACGGTGTTCATATGGTTAGGGAAACCACGTGAGGAGGCCATGTGAGGGGCTGCCTAGGCAGTAGCTAATGCACGGTTAGCGCACGGTTTGTATAACCGTGCGAACTAACCATGTGGATGGTTTAAGTGAGATCCTAAAAAAGTGGATCTCACACATTTTTTCATTTAAGTGGGTTTTTTTCTTCCAAGTGGCCATAACTCAGGATTTTTCTTCTCCTAAGGCTAGAGAAGGTTCTCCCATCGATCCTAAGGTGATCCAAAGGCTTCCTTTGGTGAATCGAAGCTGGATTCTTAAGGTATGAGATCATTCTTCATCGTTCTTGATCAGTTTTTTAGATCTACTTAGATCTATATCTCCTCTTCCCTTGGTTTCTTATATCTATTACCGTTATAGATAGATCTAGGTGTGTGGATTCCAAATATGATGAGATTTCATCTGGATCTTTCTAGGAGAAGAGATATAAGGTGGGTTCTTTGAGAATCGACCTGGTTTCCTTGTGCATTTGTAGCTCGTTGGGGTTTTTGTCAAAACCTTTGAGGTAGGTGGATTCAATCTCAAATCCTCTTTCTAGAATTGATTTAATTTGTTTCAATTTAATTATCTTGAATGAAATTTATTTTGAAAATCATGGAATAAATCTTTTTTAATTATGATTTATGGTTTTAGTGAAATTGTGAAATCTTGATGAATTGTTGTGCAAAGTGATTTAGTTTCTCAGATTTAAAATGATGAATTTAAATTAGGGATTTTATGAAATTTCTAAATGGTTGATGAAAAGGGGGGTTTAAATAGAAATGTTTTTCAATAAAAATGATTTTTTATTAAAATGGATTGACATCAAAATGGATTGGTATTGAAATGGTTATAACAAAAATGATTTTCAATAAAAATGTTTTTTTTATTGAAAGGGATGTTTTTTCATGATCTTTGGGAATATGTGGTGTGTTTTCTTATTGCATATATGGGGCTTGGTTGAAATATGAACTTTTGCTTAGTTAAAAAGGGGTTAATGTCACATGGGAAATAATTACCTTTTGGAAACTTGGTAGATCGACGAGAAGCCGCTCATGAGTATGGAACTGTCATAGCGTAGCATGCATGGTTGGTTACATGGGTTTGTAGAATGGTTGGGTATTCCAAATAGGGATATTGAGAAATGGTTTTAAAGTTTTTTAGTTATTTTTATGGAAAATAACTTGGTGGAAAAATTGGTTTCAATTGCACTTGTATTATTTTGGTTACAAATGGTTTTGAAAACTTGTTTATATTTTGTTATAAACTATTTTGAGAAATTTTTTGGTATAAACTATTTTATGTAAATGTTGATAACTATTTTATCCTAGTGGAATGACTAGGGAAGTCATTAGGGAAAGCCTACTGAGTTTTATACTCACCCATACTTTGGAACCTTGGTTCTTTTGTAGATGCTATCTTCCGGGATAGGTGTAAAGGTAATGTTTCACACATGTTTAGCACTACCTCATAATGTTTCGGTTATTTAGTGATTGTGGAGCTTAGAGATTGTGAAGCATGAATTCTTGTAGTCTTTGAGGGTATTTAGTTGTTATCATATGTGTACTTTGATACTTGTTTGGTCTTCCACTGTTGTGCACTTTGGTGTGGTTTGGAGATACATGAAGTTGTTTAGTTGTATTTCTTTTTCATTAATCATCAGTGAAATGTTTTGTTATTGTATTGTTGGTTTATTTATTAAAGGGTATGTCTTACCCCACTTGTAATTGAAACCCTTCGGAATTTGTTTCCATACTTTGGTGTCTTGGGGATGTCTCTTAAGGCCAAGTAATGACTCGTTGGACTCTCAAGCCAATGATAATTTGCGGGTCATTACAGTATAAGTCATTAAAAGTTCAAACTAAAATTAGATAAGTTACATATAAAAATATAAAAATGTTTCTTTGATACATGAACCACTATAAATTAAACACGAGGTTGCTATGAAAGAGGATAAATAGTTCCATATGATGGGATTATACTGAATACTTGAAGAAGATTTAGAAAATTTCATGGTATTTTCACATCATTTATCCGTGTTGTTGAAATTAATTTTATAATTATAATGGGTATGTGATACCAAATGTATACATTATTAGTGTTTTGAATATAAAAGTGTTCAAAATCAATGGGATAATTGACAAGGATTATAATTTACAACCAAAACATGAATCAAGAAGTTTCTACATCAATAATTTTAATGTAATGGAATGTTCCAACATCAGTTGAATCCATGTAATATATTTTTAGATTTATTTCTTTTCAATTATATGATAAGAGTTTTTTTCATTAATTAGGATTTGTTGAAAAAAATGAGTTGATTTATTGTATACACATCATTTATTATTCATTTGTTTCTATAACATATCTTACACTACTAGAGTTTGGGATTTTTTATGATGGATTATTAGCAACAAACTTCCATGGAAAAAATTCATTTGTGATAGGAGCGAATTACAAATGAGACATCATAAAAAAAGGACTCAAAACTGAGCTATTTTATGGTTTTTCGTAAATAATAAATATTTTCAATAGCTAATACATATGCCAAAAATAATTCATGAAAATATGTTAGATAAGTAATTGTGAGAGTTCTATCACAAATAACAAATTGTAAAGGATAAAATGACCCATCATAATTAATAATTTTAAAAAATATATAAAAATTTATTAAAATAATTTCCTTAAAATATTAAAAATGATTTAAAAAACAAAAAAACCAGAAAATTACTATTATATATTAGACATAATTTTTTTTCAACCAAAAATATAGAATTTTAATAAAAATCAGAAACCATAAATTGATATTTTTTGGAGGAGGATCACTTGATGTATCAAGAAGAGGGAACTCCAAACCAACACCACATGCATGTCATCACATATTCTCTGACATCTTCACGTCTGTCGGATGTTGTTTCTCATGATCCTCCTCACTCTATATCTATATGCTTTATCATTTAATCATGATCTCTTAAACTCTCCTCCTAATATGCAGTATATGATTCCATCGACAAATACTATCCACAATATCCCGTTGAGCTCACCAATGGCATCACATTAGTAACCTAATGACTCATATGTGTCATTATGGAACCAATATCGATTATCCAAAGTTTCTCAACACCATGAAAATTCACATGTACACAGGCCCCATGTTGAAACATGAATCTTTAGGGACATCATCTTCACTCCTATATTGACTCTCTTTTGAATGAGTAGTTAAAGGTTCACACATTTCCTTAAAATATTATTAGAAATTATAATAAGAAAAAAATAAATATTGTAGATTTTTTTTTAAAAAAGTAATAACCACAATATGAAACATTCTGTCACCTACATGCTCTCTAATACATGGATTGGTATACATCTTCTTAAAAACATAAAATTATATAATAGAGGGTTCTGAAGCATCTTGTATAATTTAAAAAAATAAATTTAATTTATATATAAATTATTAAATAATTTCACTATATGTTGTTGATTTATACCAAATTTATGACTTCTGACCCTATATGTGACATCCTTCCTCCTCGAGTTCCAATATCTAGATGATGACCTAATTTTAAATTACTATCATAGACAGTAGGATACAAATACTTCCCATACATGAGCTGAGATATAGGAATCTCAATGGGATACCCATGTCTAATAAAAAATAAAAGCAGAACCTCTATCTAAATCCCACTTTCTGATGATTTGTAAAAATAGAAGAAAAGACTCACATATAAAAATCTCAAAACCCTCCCAGATATGTTACATTAGTCCATCAGTAAATAGAGACCGTAAATTATGAAATAAAATTAAAATCAATATTCTTGTAATTAAATAAATTTTAAAAATAATATGTAATTTAATAACATACAATCCAAAGGTTGAACATTTTCTGACAAACCATAATGGAAACCCGATCCCCTGACACACATGGATCAGAAAAATAATTTCTTAAAACCAAACTATCTATCACAAAAAATAAATTTAAAAACTATTGAACTGGAAATTAATAATTATAATATCATTACCAAATTTTATGATTAACATAACATAAAATAAATATCATAAAAATTTAAACATACCATCGTAAATATTACAACCATACTCTTTATTATACATTAATACTTTCTTTATTACTTAAAATTACACACAATAAAACATAAAACCTCGATAATCCTAGTGTATTTGGGAATTAGGTACATTTCATAACAACTTATAACATGTGATACAAATCATTATTGAACACTTCCATGACATGATCATAATATTCCAACGAACTTAAAACTACATGGATATCCTGGGAACAAAAATAAGTAAAGGGTGAGATATAAATCATAGTAAGATAATCAACAAGTAATAACATGAATAATATAATACATGTATGACAATAGGCATGTCAATGGAGAAAAAAGGGAACATGAATAATGATTCATGATATAACATGATAATAATAACTTGGGAAATGAGGCAACAATTTAAAACACTGAATCATAAACTTAGGTCAAGGATAAATCTGCTAAGAACTCAAGGTGGACATAGTCCCATTATGGAATTAGGTACACCACTATCCCAAAATGACATATCTTGATACTATACATTACCCAATTCCTTGGAGCACTATCTGGGCACACCCATAATAATAATTTCATTCTCATGCTTAAGTGCACCACATAGATCAAACATCATGGATTCATTCAACATCATAATTTATTCCACAATCAAGGAATGAGTAATAAATATAAATATATGTCCCCAATAAATAAGTATATTTTCATATAGTTTAATACCTCTAATATAAAAAATTATTATGGTATTCACCACACAATTATTTTTCCATGGAAAATTGTGGTGGAATATTGGCACCATAATGGCGTTACATAAAATTTCATAAAAATGGTTTAAGAGAGAGAAATAGGTATCTCATAATTTTAAAAAAGTATGTATTAATAGTGACATGGAAGTAAATCTAAAAACATTATGAAATGGAAATAGAATGCATATGTTTATAAAGAAACATGAATAATGGATTAGAAGGTGAGGATCCCTTACGAAATTTTGGCGTATTAAGGGATTATGAAAGGGTCCAAATGGGGGTGGATAAATTCTCCATAATTCAAATAATATAAAATGAAAATTAAGTTAATGATTATAAGTTAATGAAAACAATACAATTTGAAATTACAATAACTAATTTCATAGAAATTGCTTGAATTTGATAGGAGGAGAGGAAGGTGGTAATCCCTTACTTGAGTGTGTGACTCCAAAGGCTTGAGAGGCGCTTCTTGAATTCCTTAGGGAACCTTGGAAGAACTCTATGGGGTGTAGGTAAGATTTTTTATGTTCTCCAAGAAGTTTTAGTGATGAAAACTGGGAGCATGGATGGGTTTATATAGGAAAGGAGGGATATTTCATTATTATTTAGGTTTTGGACTCTACATAATAAAATATCCAAAATGACAACCCATCCCATGGTTTTTGCTAATTTTTTCTAAAAAATGGGAGTGAATTACATTATAATATAAGGAAAAGGGCCTATCGTATTAATATATTACCATTTGGGACGTGGAGGTGAGTCAAAAATTATTTTAATATCATAAAATATATTATATGTCTTGGAGGATTCATAGTGAATTTAAAAAAAATATATATTAAAATACATTATTATAAAGTAAAAAATATATATTTGGTCTTTTATACCATTTATATTAATTATTACATCAAATTTGGGTCATTATGATTTTATAAAATAGAAATTTTATTTATACGATATTTTATTTTTACACGAAAATTTGACTGTTTCAGAAAATTATTAAAAATTCATTTTTGGATAATTTCGACATTATTATTAAAAAAGTAATATCAATTTTATATAAATAATTTTATAAATATTTTAATTTTAACTTTTAAAATAATTACTGACATTTACTGAAAATAACGGGGTTTTAACAATAATAGTTTTCAAACACTAATAAAAATTACATTTGGAATTATAAAAATTATATGATCATTTATATATGATAAAAGTTATTTAATAAATATATTAAATTAAAATATTATTTATTTCAAAAATCCATTAATTCATAAATTTAGTAATTGAATTATAATATTAACTAGAAATATAATTTTTTCTTTATTAAAATAAAAATCATTTACAAAGTTACAAAAATAAGATGAAAATATATTCGTTAATCGATATGAAATAATGTAAATAATCATATTGATAGGGTCATGATACCCAGCCATTTAATGGAATGGAACACACCCTAAGAGTATGGTGTGCAATGGTGGGGATTTCATGGGACAGTTCAAAGAATATAGTTTTAGCAGTGATCTCAATGAGATTGAACTTCAACCCATAAACTATTTCTATCATGCATAAGTGGTTGGATATCTGCTTGGGCTTGGTCTAGGGAAAATCCTAGAATTTATATCTCCCTTATAATCTCTGATAAATGGGATTCATAGGGTAAAATCATACCACTAGATGTTATCAAATCCTTTGGCTATGTCCAATGGATTTGTTAAAACCCTATATTTATACTAGTCATGTGATCACTGTTCAATAGATATATTATAAATGGTAGTGATACATAAAAATCATTTAAATCCAATCAGATATAATAAAATAAATTAATTTTATGTGTTTTATATAACCATAATACATTTAATTAAAAAGAATATTTGAATTTTATTCATACGAGTTCGGGTCATTACAACCCCCCCTTTGAAATTTATCCCACTAAATTTTATTTTCCCACACTAAAATAGATGAGGGTTACTATGATTCATCACATCCTCTAGTTACCATATTTCATATTCAAACTTTTGGTTTCTCCAAAACACATTGATGAGGGTAATTTTATTAATTCATAGAAATTTTTCTCTACGATGTATGATCTTCAATGGATGCTCTTTATAGTAATGATCATTATCCAATGGCACCACCTCTATATTGAGTACATGTTAGGGGTACGATATGTACTTTCTCAAGAGGGATATATGAAATATATCATTTCATTGAAATAGGTTCAGTGGGAGTGATACTCAATAGGACACTTCATTGATGTGAATAAGGATCTCAAAAGGGATTATGTACCATGGACTAAGATTTAATTTATTCTCAAATATCATCACTTTATTCCATGGAGATATATAGAGGAATAATATGTCTCTAATAAAAAACTATAGGTCTCATAGATGATTATCTTCATAGCTCGTATGTCAACTTTGAGAAGCCTTGATGTGTTTTTGAATGGTATTAACCTTATCAACCATTTCCTCAACCATTTTAGGGACTAGAAGTTTTCATTCCCCAACTTCATTCCAACATGTCAATGTTCTGCACCTATTCACATAAAGGGCTTCATAGGGATCCATTTGGATGATAGAGTGGAAAATATTTTATAAATATAACTCATCCAAAGTAATATGATAGTCCCATCCACCTTTGAATTATATAGAAAATACTTGAAACTTTTCTTCTAGTTTCTGAATAGTCCACTCAGATTGGCCATTAGTTTGAGGATGATAGGCCGCACTAAAATTTAGCTCAGTGTTTAGATAATTTCAGACACTTTTATAGAACATGGTGGTGAATATTCGATCTTTATTGGATACAATCTATAGTGGTACTCCATCTAGAATGGACACTTCTCTAATGTATATTTGTGAAAGTTAATCTGGGGATAAATCCTATGAAATCTCAATAAAGTGTTGATACTTTTTAAAATGATCCAAAACAACCTAGATAGCATTTTTTTCCTTTAGATTTCTTCAGATGACCGATGATAATGTCCATGGTTATGTTTTCCAATTTATATGTTGGAATGGGTAATGGTTCTATCATCCCCTTAGACTTATACATTTCATCACTCACTTCATTACATACTAGGAACATTGATGTATAATCAACAGTCTCCTTCTTCATGTTGTCCCACTAATATTACTCTCATAGATCTTGATACATATTTGGGTTTCCTAGTTTAACGGATAATGTAAAAATATATGAATCTTCCAATAGTTCCTTTTTTAACTCAATATTTTATTGAACACACATTCTTGACCCAAATCTCACAATTACATATTCATTAAACTTGAAATATGAGGTTTTACCATTATGTATTTTTTACACTCTATTCTGAATTCTCACATCAACATTTTTAGTATACTTTAACCTTACTAAAAGATATGGTTGAGAAATAATTTTTGAAAGTATTGATGATGTTCCTTTATTTTTTATTCCCATGTCCATCCTCTCCAAATCCCAGAAGATTGGATTCTTTTAAATTCTCATCAATGATAGAATTGGTGGGTCCTTTCTACATAGATCATCCTCCTCCTTATTTTCACCACCAGGATGGTTGTGGATTGAGTAGTCATAATCCTTAATAAATTCTAACTATATTTTTTGTTGCTTATTAAGCTTTTTATGTGTGAATATATATTTGAGGCTCTTATGATTAGTATATATCTTACAATTTTCCCCATAGAGATAAAGATGAAATATTTTCAATGAAAAGATCATATATTACAACCCTATATCATTCATGGGATAGTTTTTCTCATGAATTTTTAACTTCCCTGAGGCATAGAAAATGACTTTTTCATTTTTCATCGATGTACAACCCAATCCCTCCATCAAAGCATTACTGAAAATTACAAAAAGTTTCCCACTTTTGTTTAGTGTGAAAGTAGATGTAGTGATAGTCCTCTATTTCAACTCCATGTATATTTCTTAGAATTTATCATTACAAGAAAACTTGACTCTATTCCATGTTATCTTGGTAAAAGTATTTGAAAATCCTAATACATTTCTTTCAAATTAGTAATAATATCCAGCTAAACCAAGACTGTTGCAAATATCTGCCATAGATACTGGACTTGAACATCCTTCAATTGATTTTATCTTTGAATTATCCACATATATCCAATTGATTCTAATGATATTAACCAAGAATGATACTTCCTTCAACTATATCTCAAACATTTTGTACTTTTCATAGTGCTTATCCTTTCACAAGGTATTTAGCAAAGTTCTCATATGGCCCTCATGCTCCCCTTGAATTTGGACTATATTATAATATCATTGATATAGAATAAAAAAATATGTTAAGGTATTTTCTAAAGACTCTATTTATTAAGTCACGAAGATTGATGGATAATTAGTGAGTGTTAATTGAATTACTATGAACTTTTAGTGTCCATACCTTGTATGAAATTTAGTCTTAGGGATATCCTCCTTCTTCACCCTAACTTTGTAATATCCCGACCAGAGATCCAAATTTTACAAGTATTTTTATCCTCATAGATGATTGAAAAATTAATCAATTCTTGGAAAAGGATAATTATTCTTTATCATAATCTTGTCATTCTCATGATAATCAATGCAAAAGTGCATTAACCCATACTTCTTTATGTTGAAGAGGACTAGCTCCCTCCATGGTAAAACACTTGGGCATTTAAACCCTTTTTCCAGATTCTTCTATAGTTGTTTCTTTATCTCCTCAACATCAACAACACACATCCTATATAGATCCTTATATATTAGAAATTTCATAGGTATAAGATTTTTTAAAAACTTAACCTCTCTACTACAAGTAAAACAAGGAAATTTCTTTAGAAACACATCAGTGTATTCCCTCATAATAGAAATGTCTTTGAGGTTGTTTTGTTCCTTGGAGTTGATCCTTTATGAAAGATATGCTTACTCATAGGGTAGTAATATCCATTCTTGATATGGTGGTTATAAAGAAGATTCATCATCTATATTTCACTTAAATATAACTAGGGGTCGATTCACCATAAAGAGAGTGATTTACTTCCAATGAAAATTTATTTTGGCTCTATATAGGTAAAACCAATCCATTCCCATAATTGAATCAAATTACACCAAAGGGATTATGGTAAGGTTTTCCAGGAAGTCCGTCCCACAAGAATTGATAGGGGATGAGTTATATACTTGTAATGAAATAATTTCCTCATTTTCTATTTTCACTGATATCACTACATCCCTGATTTGTGGTGGTGTTTGGATAGTTCTATATGCCTTCATGATATGAAAGAATGTGCAGAACCAAAATAAAAAATTATTTTCTATATTATTGAATGAATAACCAGTTTACCTATCACGACATAATTTTTAAGATTTACCTCAGTGGTAGTGATGAAAAAATCTCACCATATGCTTCCTTGGAGTTTGTCAGTTGCCTCCAAAAACCCTTTTCTTAGGGAAATGATTTTCAAAGTGCCTCTGTTTTTTACAGTTGAAGAAATTGAAAATGTGCTAAGGGTTGACTAGAGAATTACTTTCCATTATCAAATTTACGATATTCTATAGTCAACAATTATTAGTTAGGTTTCCTTTCTTATTGAACCTAAACCATTTATTTACCCCCTTAGGAAATTTATGGGGTGATTATTTCCACACATTTGACAAGTGGGATGCTGAAATTTCTTAGAACCTTTTGATTTCTCCATCAGACCGAATGAATTAAACTCCACTTTATGATTCTTATTCTCTTAATACCCTTGGGATTCTCTGATCTCCATTTCATCTTTGAGAGAACATTAGAAAATTTCCTCATTTCTATCAAAGTCATGGATCTCCAGGGATTTTCATAGACTATGTTTTATCCCACCAATGAATTGATCTACATTTCATTTTGTGGTAATGAAGAAATGGAGGTGTATGTTTCAAGTCATGTAATTATTTTATCATAATCACAAATAGATTTATAGTATTTTTTTATAAAAGTGTGTGTAAGGGCTCTTAGATAAATGTAAAAATCCTAAAAAAGTTGGAAATAAGGAGTTTTACACTTGTATCGATGTAAAATGGGATGAATATCATTAGATAAAGAGTTATAATGATTAAAAACCTCTATAGTGACTCCCTTATTTGAAAGAGCATCCGCAAGATAATTCACCTCTTGATAAGTATGTGCGATGATATAGTTTATGGAAGATAGCATGTCTAAGTAGTTTTCCCATCGCATTGTCAGCTTCCAAGATAGACGTATCACACCTATCCTGACCGCTTACACAATGGTAGTAAAGTCTGATTCAAACCATACATTGTTCTAGTTCCATTGCTTTGCAATGCACAATGATTTTATAAAGAAATTAATCTCTGCATCAAGAGTATTTGTATGTCCACATGGACCATAAATAGCTTCAACTATTTCTCCATTCTGATCTCTAAAAATAGAACAGAAGCCTGCAGGTCCCATCTTCTTCCTCTATATGATAAGAAAAAAGATGAACCTCGTCTTGTTCAGAACATTAATGTTTGAATAAGATATTCTCAATAGAGTTGATCCATTTTATGTAATTAAGGGATTAGATTATCCACATAAATTAGGAGGCCTTTGACGTATGAATCTATCAATTACAGGCTGTTCTCACTTAAGGGGGGTTTGGAAGATCCTCCTGATCCATGTTTCTTTTCAAAACCTATGTAATCTGAGAGAGTATCTTCATAATGTTTGTGATTACTACTCCCATCAAGATTGACATCTCATTGGAGGAGTCATCACATTTCCCTTCGTATCAGTTCTTTACACGATTCTTCCAATTTATGACCATTTTTTAACTAAAAAAATTATGGATCAGTATCTTAAACAATGAAACCGATAAAGAGGAATCCAATGACATTAAAGGAATAATATATAAATCACATTTTTTCTTAACTTATAAATTTATAGGATTCAATCTATGTTATCCATGATATGATTCCTAATATATATTCTTATGGTCATTTTATTTGTTCCCTTAATAATGGAATGTAATGAGATTATGAATTTTTAAATTCATATCCCATGGGAGTATCAAACTGGGTGCACACTAAAGCCCATTTTCATGTTCCAGATTACCCCGAGTCAGGCCTGAAACATCTTATCGTAGTTATTAATCCATGGTACATTTGTGCCAAAAACTACATCCACGTGTAGTATCTAGACAAATATGTATTAGCTTGATAAACAACTTACTCTATGCTAACCAAAATTTTAGGGATTATTTATTATACTTAGACTTATCCTTAATGCTTTCACTGGAGTTCTCTAATCCTAATAAAAAATATAAATAAACTTTTCCATTGATACAAACTATAACAAACATACTATTTATTACACATTAATACTTTATTTATTACATTGATTTATACTTAATACAAAAAAAATATCTACAATTCTAGGGTATTTTGGAATTAGGTACATTACATAAAAAATTATAATAAGCTATAAAAAACATTATTGAACACTTACTTGAATTGATCATAATATTCCAACAAACTTAAAACTGCATGGGATATCTTGGGGACAAACATAAGAAAAGGATGATCTATAAAGATTAGTAATGAAATAAAAAAGGAATAACATGAAGAAGATAATACATTTTAGACAATAGGAATATCAATAGATCATAAATGGAGCATGAATAACGAGGCATTATATAGCGTGATAATAATAACATGTGAAATGTGGCTACAACATAAAACAATGAATCATAAACATAGGTCAAGGATAAATCCAACCAGATCCCATGGATGATAAATCCCCATAAAGGAATTAGGGACACCCCTATCCAATCATTACATATCATGATACCAAACATTACCCAATGTATTGGAGAGCTATCTAGAACACCCATCATAATCATTTCATTATCATGATTAAGTGTTCCACATAGATCACACATCATAGATTCATTAAAAATCACAATTTATTCTAAAATAAATTATTGTGTAATAAATACATGTAATTCTCCAATCAATATGCATTTTTTCATAAAGGTAAATACCATTGATAGGAAAAATGGGTATCGTATTCACTATAAAATTATTTTGGATTGGGAAATCAGGGTGAAACTTAATAGTGATACATAAAAATTCATAAAAATTATTGATGAGAGAGATAGAGGCCTCTCATAATTCAAACAAAAAATTGGAATTAATTAGGACTTTTATGTACATGTCCCAACATTCGTAAATGGAAATAGAATGCCATGGTTTATAAAGAAACTTGAATAAAGAATATAAGGTGAGGACCCCTTTTAGAATTTAATCATAGTAAATAATTAGGTAAGGGTCTAAATGTGGGGAGGATAAATGATACATAATTAAAATTAAATCAAATGGAATGTAAGGTAATGATTATAAATGAATAAAAATATAACCATTTGAAATTACAAAAACTAATTTGAAAGAATTTTATTGAATTTTAAAGAAGGAGAGGATGGTGAGAATCCATTACTTGTGTGTGTGACTCCATAGGCTTGGGAGGGGCTTATTGGAAGCACTAGGGAACCTTGAGAGGACTCTAGGGAGTGGAGGGAAGAGTTTGGACATGCTCCAAGGAGTTTGAGTGAAGATAAATGATAGCACAAGTGGGTTAATATAAAAAAGGAGTGAGATTTCATTATTATTTAGGTTTTGGACTCTATATAATATAATTTACAAAACCACAAACCATACCATGGTTTTTACAAATGGGTTCTACCAAATGAGATTGTTTTAAATTAATTTATTATGCCATGGGATGAACTTATTAAAATATTACCATTGGTGATGTGGATGTGAGTCACACTATTAAATAATATATTATAAGTCTTGGAGGATTAATAATTTCTTTAAAAAATAAATTAAGTTAACATAAAAACACATTATTTTAAAGGGAAAACATATATTTGGTCGTAGATCACATTTATATTACTTAGTACATCACATTTGGGTCATTATAATGTCACAAAACACAATGTATATTTATACGGTATTTACTTTTTACTCAAAAATTGGGCAGTATTATAAAATTATAAAATATTATTCATTGGATTATTAAGATGTTATAATTACAATAATAATTTTCATTTTATCTAAATAATTTTCTAAATATGTGAACATTTACTTTTAAAATTATGACCAAAATTTATATGAAATGACAAGTTTTGACAAAAATAGTTTTCAAACAGTAATAAAAATTAAATTTGATATTATAAAAATTATATTATCATTTATATATTTAAATATAATTTAATTATAATATTCTATTAAAATGTTATTTATTTAAAAAATCAATTATTTCATAAATTTATTAATTGAATTTTAATATTATCCCAAAATATAATTTATGCATTATCTAAATAAAAATCAATTACAATGAAATAATAATAGGATAAAAATATATTCATTACTCTATACTAAATAATGTACGTACTCATATTTCTTGGGTATTAATATAGATCCATTTAATACAGTAGCATACAACATAGGAGTAAGGTTCATAATTGTGGGGCTTTCATGGGGCATTTGGAGAACATGGTTTGGGATGTGATCTCGATGAGCACGAACTTCTCCCATAAATGGTTTATTTCATGCTTAAGTTGTTGGATATTGGATTAGGTTTGGTGTATGGAAAATCCTAGAAATGTTGTCTCCCTTGGAAGCTCTAATAAATGAGTTTCATATGGTATAATCTAACTAGTTGAGGCCATCAGTTCCTTTTTATGTTTCAAATGGATTCATTAAAACCCTATATTTATAATTGTCATGTGATCAATGTTAAATGACTATATTATCAACAATAATGATACTTAATGGTCAATTAAATCTAATTTAATATAATAAAACAAAATAAGTTCATCTGTTTTATATAACCTTTAGATATTTAAATAAATAAAAAATGGTAATTATATTTATAAAAGTTCAGTTCATTATAGTAAATGAGGATCTAAATAAAGACATTGTTGTCTCTCTGGAACAGGGTCCAAAATCATCAATCAATCAAGATCGCACCCCCTCTTAATTGGTGTAGCATCTTATAGATCATATGAATCAGGATCATTTGAAGTGTGTCCAACATCAGTGAGAGAATGAAAAAATCACCAGGAGAATAGAATAATCTAACATATAAATATTTATTAATATTGATATAACATATAAAAAACTAATAAATACCATGAAGAATATAATATTTTCACCTACCAATTATTTTTGAAGTAGACATCAAATATAAAAAACATATAATTACAAGAACTAGTGAAGGAATAAAGTAGATTATCAGGACAAAGAATCTAAAGTAAAAAATCATACATATAAATAATTATTAATATAAATATAAAATATAATGAATACTAAATAATTTAATATAATACATAATTCATTTTTATCTTCCTCATCATCATCGACAACAATGTCCTCATATTTTTTTTTCATCATCAATTTTCATACTATTATATTCATCATCCCTTATTACAACATCATGATTATTAATATCATCAGACTTTAACATGGGGGTTTCAAAATTGATATTTATATCTAGTCGGGTAAGAGATATATTTGGGACCATTTCATGAAAAATTTCAATAAGTTTCTCTTTTATAAAACCATTTTTATTTCCACAAAATAGATTAAAATGAGATTTAATTTTTATTACACTCCTGCAATCATTAAAAACTCTTGTAACATCACAATAATTTTCATAATAAAATAAATGTGCATGATTTTCCAACAAAAATAGATCATTTGATGAAATAATACTATTATATTTAATGTTAATGACTCCAGGTCAAGGATGAACTCACAACCCCCAATTAGTATCAAACCAATGACATTTAATTACTTTCCCATAATTTGGTCTTAGATATCATAACTTAATTATTTCAACGAAAATTCTATAAAACTAAACTTTACATTATTTATGATGATATCCTTTCAATAAAAATCCACTATTCATTGATTTTTTTAATTCACCATATATTTATGTCTGGAATGGAAATCCACTAACCACTTACCTATTATAATATATAACAAATTTCAATGGATTTTTTTTAGAAAAAATAATTGAATATGAATTTTAATTTCATATTGTGTTTCCTGAAAACAAACGAAATTTTCAAAATTATATTTTAGTAAAAATTTTATTTAATGTTTAATTGAAAATATCTTAAATTACCATTCCTTCAAACAAATATTTAATATTCTATTTCTGACATTTTTCAATAGAATAAGATGTA
Organism: Viscum album; assembly: GCA_963277665.1. Classification (NCBI taxonomy): domain Eukaryota; kingdom Viridiplantae; phylum Streptophyta; class Magnoliopsida; order Santalales; family Viscaceae; genus Viscum; species Viscum album. The sequence continues at coordinate 1,611,235,146 of OY728163.1, forward strand.
ATTTGTATAATTTTATTATATTGTCATCATATAATCTAAAAAACAAATAATTTAAATAAACGAATCAATTAAAAAAATATTAATAATAATAATTAGTGCTTACTATAAGAATAATTTCTTTTAATCATAATTTAGTAGAACATATGTATGTACTCTATGAAGTTCTTCATCTGAAATCCATTATTAAAAATAACAACTAAAATTAATCCTTAAATGATTAAAAATTAAAAATTGATGGTTTTTAACATTATTATCATTTTACCCATTGTGACCCATGTGATTATGTTTTGAATTACATTCCAATTGAGAATAATAAGAACATAAATTTAAAATTACAATATGCAACTATGATTCTAAAATCAACCATTAAACTAATGATTCTTTACAAAATTTATTATATAAATTTTCATACATATATCATATATATACATCCATCAGAATTGTAACATCCCTAGAAATTTATCTTAATATGGAAAACACAATATTAAATGATCTATTCAGTCAATAAAGTTCAGCAGTAATATTTTCACTAATTTATATAAAATTAAAATAAAAATATTTGTGTCATATTCCATGAATCTTAATATGATGTTTACATAAAAATATCCCAAAAATAATATGATATTTCAGTTAACACATCCCAGATTGAAAAAGTCAATAGCCCTATAAGAACTACATAAAGTAATATTTCCATTATGGTATGGTGGTCATGATTTTTTAACATGGTAATAGATCTATTTATAATAAAATGAGACAATTTATAAGAATAACGATATAGTAACCCAAAATCTATAATCCATATACAAAATTATAAATGGGTTTCTTTATAAAGCATGTTGGATACATTTGGATTCATAATTTGTTTTTGATATTTCATCTTCAAATAATTCATGTTCATAACATCCTATAATTGGAAAATGATCTAATCATGACTTTGTATTAACTTTTGTATTATGAGGTGTGTCCAAAATGGTATAAAATATTTTATCAAAAAAATTATTCTCATTATGATTCACATCTAACATGTGATGAACCATCAAATAAGACTTGCATGAATAGTCCCAAAAAATACTCCACATTATCTTATTTTGATATCTCTCTGAATCAATTATTTTTTATTCATTTATTATTGGTTAAAAATTAATATTTTGTAATGTATAAATAATATATCTTACCTAAGTACTTGATATAATTGTTGAAGGTTCATCTATTTTAAATCTACCTTTTTTTAAAATATCAGTTCCTTTAAAAAGGGTGATCTATAGAAAGAAATCTCTAATGATCGTCAAAATAACTATAATTTCTCACATTTATAATCATAAACATTTTGATATCAATCAAAAATTATATAAATCATTTTAGAGCATTATAATTCATACAGATAACATACCATACTCTAGAAAGTCTCTTATCATCCAAAGTAATACATCCTTCCATGTAAAATTATTATATGCAACTATATAAAATGTAGTCACACCGTTGTTCCATAGTGAAATTAACTCATCAATTATTTGATTTAGATAAATATCAATATTTGTATCTGAATGTATTGGAATAAATAAAATAATATATAAATATATATGGTTCCTCCATCAATATCCAAGGAGGAAAGTTGTAAAGTGTAATGAAAATAGGCCAATGGGAATATTGACTATTGGAAGCACTAATTGGAAAAAACCATATATGGAAAGATTCAACCATATGTTATGAGGTATTTATGAAAAATAAGGATTCATCTGATCAAACATATTCCATGAACCATGATCACATCGATGATTAAATCTTTTACTGATAAAAATATTTTATTTATTCCATGTCATCAATGAAACTGTTTTGTGATAAATAAATAAACACTTTGAATGGGGTGTGATTAGAAAATACCTCAACTTCTTCACAATAAATATAATATTTCCTTGTTTTTTCACATTATACACTGATTCTCCAAATTTTGGACAATTAACTATGGATTCATAATCACCACAATATAATAAGATTCCATTTAAACACACATGAATCTTTTGATAACTAAGACCCATATTATGGATCAACCTCTTGCATTTATAGAAACATACTGGTAAGGTATTTCCATTATGATTTAGCTAATGATAAAATCATATTTCATAAAATATTTTACATTAAAAATTCTTATTTAATAGCCCTAGATTTTATAACATATTCAATTTTTATCATATGGAATCATGGATATAAGGCCTCCTCCATAGATTTCAACAAATTATAAAATTTACAAGGTTATGATTCAAGATTTTAGATATCATTATGAGTCTTATCTTCTGAATAGATGGGGAAGATGCCTCATATATTGAATTCTAAAATGACAGATGTGGGAAAAAATAATTTTCACTAAATTTTGTTCACTATGCTAATACTAAAAAATACAGTCTTTTCAAAAAGAAAAATGCAGTAGATGCAGTCAAACATGGTCAAGAGTATTAAATTTCCTAATATCATATTTCATACATGGGTATTTAATTGTTCATTCAGGAAAACAAATATAAATTATACAATAAAAATGATATAATTTTTCAACACCCCCAATATAGACAGGATTTATACCAGATCTATTGGTATTTTTTTCAATGATTTATCCAATCATGATCACATAATAGAAACTATGGTATACTTACTAAGTCCATAGTTTTCTCTAAAACAAAATGAATAAGGATAATTATTACTCATTGTGACGAATTAAAAATTATTATAGTATTTTAACACTTTTTAATATTCTATAAAATATGATCAGAGTGAGGTGTTATGTTAGAAATGGATTCTAGGGCCCGTATAGACTCTATATAGATAAAATAAAAATTTATTATATATTATATCACTATTATATGAAAATAAGGAATATCTACAAAATAGTGTCTCATATGGGAAATATAAGACCACTGTTAGGTCTTGGATACGGGGTTTACCCTAGGAATGACATAACATTTGTGTGTGTTGGGTGTTTAGTTACATTTCATGAGAGGGTAATTCATTTAATATTTTTATTATAATTTTATATAAAAAATTTATGTGTCTCCCAAATTTTGTACCATATAAAAGTTCAGGTACCACCATTAGGTCTTGGATGTGGAGTTTAGTTTATATGTGACGTAACATTCGAATGATTTGAAAGAATGGTAACATCCCATACAATGGAATTTCATTTAATATTTATATAATATTTAATTACAAAAAATTGAAGTATCTCTATAATAGTGTATCATATCAAAAATCTAAAACCATCATTAGGTCAAGGATGTTGGTTTTACCGTAGACATGACATAAAATTTGTGTGTTTTGGGGTTTTTGTAACCTCGCACGTGAGTGAAACCTTTTTATTATTTTATCAATATTATATATACACACATATATTTACAACATTATATGATTTATAAATGCTAAATATTTTATTAAATTCAACATTTATACATATTATTGTGAGATTATAATAGGTGTTATAATTTTTTATGTATTTTATTAAATTATTAATAATATTTTGTAATTAACAATAATATTTAATATTTATTAATAATATTGATTAATTTATTATTATATAATACAAATAATTCACTTTTTTTACTAATTATTTAAATTATTACATCAAATTTATTAATTAAATTTTTTTTGTGAATATTTAATAACGGTTAGTATTTTTTTAAAATTTAACAAATTAGTATAATAACTTTTAAAAATTATTATTAGATATTTTTTTAATATATATAAATTATTTTTAATTGATATTATTCATGTATTAAATCAATTTTTCTAATTTTTTTTGTAAAAAAGTATTATAAATATTTTTTTGTTAAATATTTTTTATAAATTAATTTTCTCTTCATTTTTATGAAACTGTAATTTCCTATTCATTTCATATTTTATATATATATATTACATAATTCAAAAATTATATTTACATCAAAAATATTTTTATATATTTTTATAAACAAATATACATAGAGAAAACTGGATCTACAAAAAATTATTAAATATGGAGTATTTTAAAGGGGGGGGGGAAGGCAAATAACTGTGTGTTCAGTGGAAGAATCAGGATAAGAAAAGAGAGGGAGATTAAGAAGGGAGGTTGAGGATTTTAATTTAATATTAGTTGTGACAGGTTAATAGATTTAGAATTTATTCCATCACAATTTTTTTAATTAACATTTTTATGATAGATATTACTTGTAACAACTGGGTCCTGGTGACAACACAAACACCTCGCCTTAAAATGGCCACCGGGTCCTGACCCGCTAGGTAACACCAGTTTCCCCGCAGACACGTGGTCCCCACCCTGCCCCCCCACGTGCCCGAATAGGTCATCTGACTATTGATAGTCCCCACATGCCAACACATGTTTTTTCCAATGTGCTTTGTCCTCACTTGCACACACCCTGAGAAACTTCCCAGAAGGTCACCCATCCTTATCACTACTCCAGGATAAGCACGCTTAATTATGGAGTTCTAATCAAGTAGGCTTCCGAAAAGAAAGGTGCGCCTTGTTGGTATGAGTCATATCATTTTTTCATTTAACCTTTTATCATTTGGGGATGTAACAATCACCCCCCCCCCCTTTAGAGCACAACACCCTCGTTGTGGACCCTACATCTCAACCCAGGCAGTGCACCACACTTAAGGCTAGGTACCACCTCTGATACCAAATGTAACAACCGGGTCCTGGTGACAGCACATACACCTCGCCTTAACATGTCTGTCGGGTCCTGGCCCACCAGGTACCACCAGTTGCCCCGCAGACACATGGTCTCCACCCTGGGGCTCACCCACGTGCCCGGACAGGTCATCTGATTATTGATAGTCCCAACATGCCAACACATTTCCTTTCTAGTGTGCTTTGTCCTCACTTGCACACACCCAGAGAAACTTCCCAGAAGGTCACCCATCCTAATCACAACTCCAGGCCAATAATGTTTAACTGTGAAGTTCTAATCGGGTAGGCTCCCGAAAAGGAAGGTGCACCTTGTTGACATGAGTCATATCATTTTTTCATTTAACCCTTTATCATTTGGGGATGTTACATTACTTTTTATCACAATAGGTTTATGAATAATGACTAGTAGTGACAGAATTCAACATTAGTTTATATTACCCATCACAAAAAAATTTCCTGATGGGTGGCGCACATTCACAAAAAACTATTTTGTGATTGACATTTTTTACATTGCCAATAATATCTTATTGTGATATAAAAAATGTTTCATCATAAATACCAAATGTTTTAAGACTATTTGGGATGTTAATATAATCCATCCTAATTATCCCATCATAAATAACTGTTTTTTCAAGTAGTGTTAAGAAAAACATATAGATATAAGTGTTTTATAATAAATAAAAGTGTTTATCATGTTTTTTAAAAATATGATAGAATATGTTCTCAGCACCTATTAGTGAAATATTTTAATAAATCCCCATTTTTCAAATAAAAAATTATCCAAACACATAAAATACTATATATGATTAGGATATAATAGTTTATTTGTTAAATATTTATACTAACAGAAATTAAGTGAAACGTTATAACCTAAAAGATTCTATGATGGATCCTAGAGAGGAATTTTGAGACGAATATAATTACAAAAGGCTAGTGAGATTATTTTTAGACTTAGATAGGTTCATAAATAAAAAATAAAGAATATCAACAATCTCATATTGAGTGATGTTTCACTAAATATCTCTATGATTTAGAATATGTGATGGTAAAGAAAATGTAAATTTATACATTTAGATATTGTAATAAAATAATATCACCATTATGCTAGTTTATTTATAGATAAAATTTTAATTTATTTCTTAACACATTTAGGATATATTGGTAAAGGGAATGGTTAATGGTTTTATGTTTCAATCATCATGAAGTGAATATCACCTTATCCTAAAAGTGTTTAGGATATACTAGATAAAAATTTTAAATTGTTACATAGACCACAATGATATTGTTTAAGATTTTATAGATTTCTATATAGAAAATAAAATATTACATTATAAAATTTGATGCTATGAACTTATGGACATTGAATAAGTTTCAAAGAGTTGATCTAAAGGAATATTATTCTTAAGTCACACCATTATTCAAAATAGATCACTTGGTTAATGTTACTAACTATGATGGTAGAGGGATAATTTTTTTAAATTTTTACATAAGGATGTGATATGAACTATATAATGATATAATGTTCAAAAAATTACTATAGTAAAAAGATGAGGTTCATATAGAATCCCGTGATATTAAAAACTTAAATTATTTACTTTAATAGTTTTAAAAATATTATGAAATTTTAATAAAAGAATCATCTATTTATAATTCATTGATGTGTGTTGTAACATTATTTTAATGTTTGAATAATAAATAACCCCTCATTGCATAATCATTGAGTTGTCCCTAATCAATGGTCATCAAATATTATTGTGGGCCATGATGATATGTTAATATTAGATTGAATATATTATTATACTAATTACAAATGGTATTATATGATATATAAATATTAGATTCATCAGGTAATAAATAGAGACTTATTACCTGGAATTATTTTCTAAAGTATATCTCTTGGAAATTAGTACATTCAATGATATATATAAGGTTATATTATCATTATCAATAATTATTGTCAAATATTGGATTTATAATTTATATAAAAACCACAATACTTTGATAACCCACTTACATATGTCAAAATATTAATTAAACAAATTAGACTATGGTTGGGTATGCTGATAATCTTGTCATTAGTTAGAGTGCAACGAAGTTTGGATATTTCTTCTTGTATGGAATGTAAATCCATCTAGACCTTGATTGAATGAGACTAAGGAAATTCATGGATATTTTTACTTTTTTAATTTATGATGTTCTCAACAAAGTTTACAAGGGGCATGCAATATGCACTTTTCTCATATGAATGACATGAGATGAATTCATTGACTAGGAATGTATATTTAGATAATTAAGAAAAAAATGAGATGACTATACTTGATTTACATTTTCCACATTTAGTGGGAACCCAATCCAATGGATGAAAGTTTTATATGGGTATATCATCATCATCATTTTATTTTTATTAATAGAGAGAAAAAGAAAAGAAACAAACACAGTGGAAGCAAGAAAAACCCATCCCCTCACCCCCTTTATCACCCACCCTAGTTTTATATGTGTATAGGTATTTGATTTATATGATATATCTAATGGTGTAAAATTTTATATTGGGATATGAGTGTGTTATATGGAGGTCATAATTTAACCATTAGTATCTTGATTAGTTCTAATAATTTGACAGAGTTCTCTATTTTCTTACATATATGAAATGAGGATTTAATATATGTATTTAATGCTACTAAGGCCTATAGGGACACAGAGATAGGCATATGCATAAGGATTATGTTTTGGAAAAAATTTCCTTCCAAAATGAAAAGTGAATAATTAAACTATATCTAAAATGAGTATTTTATGGATGCACAAAGAGATAAAAAGTTTCCCACAAAATTCATATGGATTTTAGTGTAATTAATAGATTCATGAATGAGAAACTATAACATCCCAAGTAAATAAAGAATATGAAAATTTCATATTTATTAATATTTTTGAATTAAATATTAATTTTACTTTAAAGGGTATGCTATGTTCTATGTTATACCCAACACACAACAATGAGTTTCTTTTAAATCTTACGTTGCACACAATGTTGAGTTATATCAAAAAATAATATAATAATATTATTATTTCAAATGGTAGTTAACGCCTAGACCTTGTAATGGAGAGAATGAATAAAACTAACTAAAATATGATTAAACATATTTATTAAATGTTTTTACATTTATCCAATAAAAGTTACAGGCTTAAAATGTGAATGAATCCAATTTTAAACATAAATACTCTAATATTTTTTAAAAGGTCGATTTACTGCCTTTTGATTATGAACACTTTTTAAATCTAATTTTTGTAACTTTCACATGTTATATTTGACAAAATAATATTCTTATTTAGAATTAGGGAATAAAAATTTACTTTGGATGATATTTTGGTATTTTTCTGATAATGTTCATTTTTTAATGAATAGTGAAAAATACTGTATTTTAATTCAAAACTGCCTTTTAATATAATTTATTTATTTGGTTAGATTATATTTTTAAACGGTTTTAAAGTGTAATTAGATTATATTTTTACCATTTAATACAATTTTGGTCATTTTAAGTAATTTAAATTTTAAATTTTACATAAACAAGTGTCAATCTTTTGATAGTTATTATTTCTTAAAAACACGCTTTTTTGTTTTGACAATGAGAATTAATTTTAAATACATTTCTGACACTTATGTGTTTTTAATTTGGAAAAATGGATTCCATATTTGGAATCATAAGTTACAAATTGTGTAAATGGGTAAATTTTATTTTTAGACATCATGAATATTTACTTTAGTAAATATTTTATTTACCATGGTTAATGGGTAAATCTGGTAAATAAGGGTAAAAAAATATTATTATAATAATATTAAATTACCCTAACATGTGTCCTATTACTATTTGTTGATATATTTATGACCATAGGAATACTTGGGTTGATTTTTAGACCCCATGGAGCCACTTGGGAGTGATAATGACTCTTTATATTAATTAATTTAAAGTAAAGACAAAAATGACATAGAAATATATCTTTTAGTAAATCAATTTCTACATGGGGTTATATAAGTTATCTATTAGACTATAAATATTCATTATAAATATAAATATATTTACTATATAATGGTATTTTATTTATAAATTTTATTCATCAAATAAATAAAATTATTTATGACACAATGATGATGCAATGATTACCTTATTAATGAATGATTTAAATAAATGAGATTATAAAATTTAAAAAACTATCCAAAACCTATACAATTATTATTTGATGATTTTATTTCGAATAAGAGTGATATTATATTTTAATTTAAGGAGTTTTGGAATTTTTGAAACAAAAAAATAGTATATAATAAAATAATAGTTTCAAAATTTCCTAAAGATCCCCCCTTTCCCTTATAAAATGCCATCACCTCTAACCCATTACTTACACCTCTCAAGCCCCTTGGATAAATCAACCTCTACCTAATTAATCTCCCTAAATCACTATCTTCCTCCAAGAATCCTTACCCTAGGCAGAAGGCACTTAAAGGAAGCCTTTTGGTTCAAACCAAAGGGAGTTACCCGATTTTAAGGTAACATCTTCTCTTAAGTTCTTTTCTTTTGTTTTACTTATCCAACCCCCTAAACTCTCTTTATTCCTTTATTTTATAAAAAAACAGTATCCTAAATATACTTGGTTTTTTTTTATGATATGGATTCTAATTACATTTCCATACACCTTCATCTAATGGATACGATCATACTGTTTCTGTAGACGATGAACTACTGCCTCACGAAACTATGATTGTTCAAATATCTCCAACCACCTCTCATGGTGGCCATTATGATGGAAATATATTTATATATGATATATATTATGTTTATTTTTTCTATATGATTCTGTATTTTTCATTTATAGCATACCTTTATGGTTTCCATAATTGGTAAATACTATAATTTCATTTGAGGAAGTGCAGACTACTTCCCCCTCGAAGTGATATGACTCGTTCATACCATACATGGAACGTATAAAGTATGGTGTTAATGAACTTACATAATGTATATAAAATATTATATTATACTAGAATAATAATATACCTATGTATTAGTTGATTTTTATTCTTTTTAAAATGAAAAAAATGAAATGGAAGTAGCGTTCATGCGTACGTACGACTTACCGTCTCCATGAACAGTGCATTTCATTTTCATATATCCAAATGATATGGAAAATTATAAATATATATATATAATGGATATATATGATATATATTATATATAAATCATTAATATCATTATATAGATAATGGAATTTTGACCACATGGACAATTTATAATTATAACAAGTTCATTTTTAACTCAAGTTCCGAACATCAACAAAAATATCTGATATGAACTCAAATAATTAACTAAATGTTATAGAAAGGTAATAAGTGAAATAAAAGGAATAATAAAATTGGAAAATGTTCTTAATAAATTATAAATTAACTTATGTTTGTTATTCAGGAAATTAAAGAACGAACGAGTCAAGTCGGACATTATGTAAGGGAATCCGTCTCAATCTCCTTTCATTGAGGCATGTTTTGATAATATACAACTTCTTCTTTTATACGGTATATAATAAACCTCTTTTAATTTTAATTTCATTCAAAGGGAATATTTTTTCTATGAATAATTTTACTAAATGACAAAAGGAATGTTTTTAACGTTTGCGGCGACAATGACCTCTCCACCACCGTAATCGTTAGTTGGCTTCCTCTATAAGCCTTAATGTTTTTAAAAGAAAAAGAAACCCCTTATTCTATTTTTGGGTGTCTGTATTGAAAATGGTTTCTGAAATGGATTGATTATTTTAATATCTTTAAATAATTTCTTGTGATTGTAAATGAAATGTTATTAGTAAAATGTTTATATTTGCAATATTTTATGTGTTATGATTTTATAATGGTACTTGGAAATTTGACATGTGGTTACATGATAAACCAAATGACAGGTGATGCCATGATAAACCAGGATGGGTGGTTATGTTATAACCTCCAATGCATTGGGTATGGAAGTCGGCCATATGGCTATTCCATTTAGTGATATGTGTGGAAGTTGACCATATTGTTATTCCATTTAAGTATGTTTATGTACCAAGTTACCTTTATATGTTATGTGTTATTTCTATGTGTTTTAAGGTAATATTTTGGTTACAAAATGTTAAGAAATGATCTTTTATTTAGTGAAGGTTATTTACTACTTCATAAATGTGAAAGGTATTACTTATGATAAAGTATTCATGGTTTACTTGTTGTTTTTAACAACTAACAATTTTCCTTCTTTGTATATCCATTACTGAGCTTTTTATACACATCCCAAGTTTTTTGAAATGTTTTTCATAGGATTTAAAGATGAATAAGGTCAAGGATGGGATCGAGGAAAAGTCACGTTATCTAAAATATGGAACTATACATGTCTCTTTTTTTTTCAATAGTTTTTGTTTTATAAAAAAATGGATACTAAGTAGAAGTGTCTACATGTAATATTCAAATTGTTGTGTATATGTTATGACATAATTCTCTAAAGATCTAAACTTGAAAAGATCCTCAATTTGAATTATTAACTTAATTCAAGATTATGTAATGTTTAAGTCCAAGTCCTTATAGAAACAAAATATTAATGCTTTATATAAATTTAGGTGCATGTATCTTCCCCATTATTTTATTGATAATAATACATTGTGAATTGATTAAATGGAATAAACATTAATTAAATGGGTTCAGTGAATAAATGATAATAGGAATTAATATACGTGGATATTTTCAATATAGACAATTCATTTAATTAATTTAAACACATAAAGGATTGTTTTATAAAGTGATATGATTGCACATGGTGTGAATTACATATTACATGAAATCCTCTTTATTATATCCTACTTCTAATAGATTGTTCATCACCCTCTGTGAATGAATTTACACCTCCTAAAGTGATATGATAGACCCTATATTGGTTGAGATGAACAATCTATGCAGTTTGAGTCATATTATATGACAAGGAATAATAGTTTTTTGAAGGAATGAATTTAACATATCTCATATAGCAGGGTTCAGTAGAAATAGTTTTTAACTTATCAATAACAGAAATGTAATAAAAGATTTTCATTAAACCAAGATTACATTGTTTCTACAATTAAAATAATTCTTTCAACTAATCCTCATTTTTGAGAAGAGGATACATAATATGCTATATTTAATCATCATGCCGAATATGATGACATCTTATTGATGTTATTTCTTCATCAACACTTATTTTTATGTTTTTTGTAAATCCCCATACAAACGTATTCTAATGTTATATAATCACAAGGACTACCAACTGAATTTTGTTGTTAATTGTAGCTAATAATTTTATCATTAAAAATTACTTGTTTTTTTGAAATATGTGGAGACATATATGATTACCTATAAATAAAATTTGGTAACATATTATATATATTTATACCACACAATAAAATTCCGATTTTTTTAAAATTATTTATAGTTAAATAAATGTGATTTGATATTGATATGTTTTATATATATTGGTTTATCATTATACGATATACCAAACATGACCTAGGGGAATACTATTTGATCTTATATTGTTTCAAATTTCAATAAATTTAATTATCCTTTCATTCATGACGTACAAATCCAGCATCAAACTACTTATTCTGGATGATGAAGAAGAGCCTATTGGGATGATAGTAAACAAAATGATTTTTTGATTCAATGGGTCTTCGGAAAATATTTTTACCAATGATATTTCTTTAGATATTATTATTTTGTTTTGAAATTTATCTGATCCAATGATATTTTTATGAAGAATATTAGAAAATATTTTCCTCGGATGTAAGAGTGTAATGACCCAAAATTTTATCAATGGAAATTATCTTCTTATAATTATAAAACAAATAATAAAAACATTAATCTCATAAATAAAGAATTATAAATTATTTAGGAAATAATATAATAATAATACCAAGTATTATAGATGTAAAATAAATTGAAATTAAGATAATATGAATAGGAAAATTTGGATCTACTCGATCAACTAAAATGACATCACTCATGAACAAATATATAGAAATTAAACATAATGTTAATAATATAATATTAATTTTTAATATTATGGTATATTTATCCCTAATAGAAAATAGAAGTTAATGTAGAATTAATTAAATAAGTAGTATGTATAGAAATTAAGGAACCTATATCATTGGAATAGTAACATGTCTGTTTGAATAATAACCTGACCAATGGAATAGTAATATGATCGTTAGGAACAATAATCTATCCATTAGAATATTAACATCACTTATAAATGTATAAACAAATTGTAGGAATCTTATTAATGAAAATATGATATATTTATATCATGGTATAAATAAAAAAAATGTTTAAAAATGATAAATTAAGTGATGGTAATTTATTAAAACATAAATATTTATTTAAAATTTTATAATTAATATAATTATTTAAAATATAATAATTTTTTATAAAATAATATTCATTCAATAATATTATTTTATATTATAATTATAAAATAAATTTATGTGTCCATAATTAATTTTTCAAAGGGTTGGAAAATAAATTATAATATTAAAATCAGTTTTTTTGAATAAATGATGATTTTATTTAAAAATTAAATGCCCCATATTTGGAAATTATTTTCATAAAATGGATTCTATTTTTTAATTATTCATTTTGAAAAATGGTTAGGCATAATTTGGGATATTTTTAAAAAATAGTTGATTTTTTGTGAATAGTGAAATATAATAATTTAGAGTATGTAACATTATAAGATAAATAAATGAATTTTGGAGCCATGAATGATGTAAGAAACCATTGGTTAGAACTCTCCTAAATGTTTTAATGCACTGAGTGATAATAATATGCACTGTTGACAGTCTATATCCAAAATAATAAACTAATTAATATAATTAGAAAATACCCCTCTCTCCCCTATAAATAACACCCCTTCTCCTCACAACTTCTAAGACTTGTATCTTTTCAATATTTTACCGAATTACCTTACCAATAATCTCCCCCATGTCCATGATCTTCTGGTCTCAAATAAAACCAAGACCAATTTACTTATGTGGGTCCTTTGAGGAGGTGATATCCAAGAGGTAACATTCTCAAACCATATCTTTTAATTTCATTAATTCTTATACTTTCTCCCCACCACCTTCATCCATCAAAGCATAATAAATAAAATATAATTTATACACTAGAATTTTATATTTATAATATATTATCTTATGACCAAAAATTTTCTGATATCCTCTTATTCAATGAAATGAAACTATTTTCCAAATTATGGAGGTCTATTATCTATTGATATTTTAGTTTTCATTACCACTTTAAAGGATGGTCATAAAATAAATATTATGATTAAATAATATTTTAATATTTATATTATAAGTTATTTCATGATCTTGAAATAATATATAAACATAATCTTCGATAAAACTAATCTAGTTCATGATGGTCGGAAAAACTTCCAAAAATAAACCAAACAATTATCATTAATTTTTAATAAAATGAATCATCCTCATACTAGAATAAATTATATATGGGACTATTTAAAAATATTTAAGTGAATTATTACTATATAATTTCCCTTCTAGTGATTTATTTTAACTTGATAAGAAATTTTATAATTTTACACAAGTGAAACGACCATGAATCCATGAAATGAATGATCCAAGAAAGGCCAAATTGATGTTTATAACCCATTGAGTTTTTGAAATATTAAATTAGTAAAATTATAATAAATAAAAATATATATAGATTAATATTTAATTAATTAATCTAATTTTATTATCCCAAACATTAATTACATGTGAAGAACACATTCAGATATAAGGTAAGGGATCTCTCTGAAGCACCATTTCTTCACATGGTTACACTTTCTATGTCTTTCCCTTAATGTAATTATTCATTTATCTTATATAATTCTCCAAAATTCTGTGAAAATGTTCCAAAGATATTTTTCTATCTATATTTATCATTATTTTTTAGGTAATTACATGTTTTAAATGGTTCCCTTCTCAATTCCTTATGAAAAGAATGCTCAATTAAATGGAATTTCTCAATTTATTAACAATTTTCAAGTTCACTCCATAAACTATTCTAAGCCACAATTTTTTTTATAAAATCACTATTTTCAACATGAAAAATATGATAACCCATTTATGTTTTTATGGAAGAAACCATTTCCTTATCACATTTAAATACATTATATTCATTTCCCTAAAACAACACTTAAGGGGGACATTTTTAATGTTACCTAACCACTCTCTTTCATATTTACAATTCATTTAGGAATAATTAATATGATATATGGTTATTTTTACATTATTAATGTGCAGTTATTATTTAAATCAATTATTTCACAGATACGATTATAACACGCCTTCTGGTTATTCCTTTTGACATTATTTCAAAACACATTTCTTTACATTGGAATCCCATATGTTTATTCTATATGTTTTACTATTTATGTAGCATACATATTCATGAACATATTATGATGGGTGAACCTAGATAGTGCTCCAATAAATACGGTAATATTAAGTCTCTTGATACATCATGTATGGGATTATGGACTAAACCTAACTCATTATGGGACATTATCAACCATGTGATATAGTTTTTGATGTTTTCCTCAACTCATGTATATCTCATGTTATATTTTACTATAAAATTTATATTTTTTCATGATCACATAATGCCATGTTCTATATGATAAGTTTCTATATTAGTATTCATGTTCCATGTCTTTTCATGTCATCATTTTATTTATTTCTATCTCATATGATATATTTCATTACCATATTTATTTTCTTATTAGAATTTTTAGTTCATCTCTCATATCTATGTATTCTCCAGATTGTCCTATATAGTTATAAGAGATCAAATTAAGTTATGACATCATTATGGATATTAATTAAATGATTTTTTATTTTAGTCTCATGTTTTATAGTTGTGTACCTGTTCTTCAAAAGTCAATAGACTATTCGATCTGTGGTTTGTATAGAATGGATATCTATGTTTAAAATCATGTAATAATATGAGTAAAAGGATAGGTATGTATAGTTGGTTTTCTAGAAATGGAAGGAATCAAATCCTTAGGAACTCTCACATTTGAGCATTAGACAAAGAATGGATCTCTACCTAAGGGCTTCATGAGGAATGAGCTACCACATGGGATGATGTTGTGTCCCACCCAAGAGGTGTATCCACCCATGGAGGTCCCTGATATTTATTAATTATATTCCATTTGAAGTCATTATAGACTAATATAGTTGGTGTTATAGCAGGGTCTAGTGATTTTTATAGACTCTGACTGGAAAACATTAGTAACAACTATAGGGATAATTCCATCACCTTGGATAACCTAGATTTAATCTTAAAGAATAACAAGTTAGGATATTCTTTCCATTTATAATTTTATACTTCAATGTTCATAGTTTTATATTTATATTCTCAGTAGGTAAGTATAAAACCCCCTATTTTTATTTTATTTTATTTTTCTTAGTTAATGGTGGGAAATATGAGAACTCATTCCAACAATTAATGGGATATGACATGTGATGATTTCCCTAATGATATAAAAAATATGATGGAAACAAGATATTAGAACTTCATGAAAGTATGAGAATAATTGGATCATGTTATGAACAATAACATGAATTATGTGGAACACCCTCTTTCTCATAAGAAATATAAAGTTCTCTTAAAAACCATTATAAGACAAAAAAATCCTATATTTAGTGGATATTATGATATCCTCATCAAAAAACAATGGATTAAATCCATTTAAAAGATATTATATATTATCCAATGCTTAGATGAAGATAAATTCATACTGAAATTCTATCATTTTGATGGGTAAGTTTATTAGTTGTGGTCAATTATCAAATAAATAAATAAATTATATAAATGTAATTGATTCCTAAAAATGGGAATATTTCAAGAAAATATTTTTCAATAAATATTTTACCTGAACTCTCCATGTTATTATAGAGAGGTAGTTCCTTATTTTTAATAAAAAAAGAATACTATTAAATCAAAACATATGAGAAAAAAATTATAATGCATGAATGGTATACGTTCATCTAAGTCATTGACACTGAAGTTAAGGTGGATTGATTCTTTAGTGGGCTGAAACTGAGTCTACAAAATGACTTGGAAATTCAAGACTTTTATAGTTAAAAATATATTGTTAGTTGTTCCTTTAATTTTTAGAAAGAGATCGATGATCCTCAATGGTATGGGGGTACTGGAGATAGGAAATGTATCATATAATTCTCATCAGAAGGTCCGAAAAAAACAATATATTGGAGAAAACAAATCCAAACATACCACTTGTTAAAAGTGTGGGAAGAAACATTGTAGAAACTTCCTAAGTTGAACAAGAAGGTGCTTCAAGTGTGTAAAAGGGAGGCACAAATATAATCAATACTAGGGTGAAATGAAGAAATCTACTAATGAGGAAGTGGAAGATAATGTTTAGATGAGCACTATGAATTTTTTTCAGTTCTTGAACTACAAAAAATCATGGGAACCATGCAAGAAAATTCCCTAATCCAAGGGTTTTTAGTGAAACTTTTAGACATCAAACTCCAAGGTAGGAAGTAATGGCATATTCTATCATTAATATTGAGGAAAAGCCAAAAAATTATGTGGTGATAGGTACATTGTTTATTAATTCAAGAATAGTCAATGTACTATCTAATAATGGTTATACTTATTCTTTCACATCTTTAAAGTTTAGTGGAACTATTCAAACACCACCTCAAATATGAGTTTCAAGTTTTCTATGAGAAAAATGAATTAGGAAATTATTACTTCTAAAGTATATAACTCCTCCCTAATTAATTTGTGTGGACTCAACATTCCAGAAAATACCATCTTACATAATTTGGTGGAGTTTGATGCGATATTGGGAATGGGTTGGCTATCTTTTTACAAATAGAATAAAAATTATAAGGAGAAGGAGATTTATCTCCAAATCTAAAAGCATTACCATATTTTTTACATGTGTAAAGAGGCTGATGAATCTCATTCAAAATCATCAAATCAATTTTGGATATTATTTCCTTATTTTCCAACATATATAGCTCAAATTATTGAGAATAAAGATGGGATCATGCTTGGAGATGTTCCTATTGTAAGGGACTAAAATGATTTGTTCCTTGAAGATTTTTTTGGTCTTCCACTTGAATGATAGGTTGAGTTCTAAATTGATCTTATAACTAGATCTCTAACAATATCAAAGTCCCTATATGGGATTCCCAACATTAAGATGGAATAACTAAAGAATCATATAAAAGTGAATATGGAAAATGGTTTTATATGACCGAGTGATTAATCATGGGGTATACCAGTCCTCATTGTCAAGAATATAGATGGATAAATTCACCTATACATTGATTATTGTGATATCATAAAAAATCAGGATAAAGAACAAGAATCTCCTACTAAGGATAATCGAATTGTTTAATTAGCTACTTGGGACTAGTATTTATAGGTAGAGCATCGATCAGGATATCACCAATTGATGGTGATGAAAGAAGATATTCCCAATACTACCTTTTCAATGAGATATGAACAGTATGAGTTCATAGTGATTCCCTTCAGACTAACTAATGCACAAAAAATCTTCATGGATTTAATGGATAGTGTCCTAAGAGATTACTTTGAATTTTTTTGGTATTCATTATAGATTATATTTTGATACACTCCATGGGAAGGGAGGACCATAAGGATCATTTGAATACAATTATAAAGACTTTGTGATGTGATAATATATATGAAAAGTATATTAAATGTGATTTATTTATGGATAAAGTATCATTCATGGGGCATGTTATCATGAGAAAAGGGAAATCTATTGACCCTTCTAAAAAAAGAAATTGAAGAGTTTCCCAAGAAAAAATCTTTAATAGACATCCATAGTTTCCTTGTTCTATCTGGTTATTACATATGATTTTTGAGGAACTTCTCCAGATCATAAAATGCACTAAAAAATCTCAAAATAGAAGGGAGTAAGGTTTTCCTGGACCAGTGAATGTGAAGACTGCTTCAAAGAGGGGACAAAGAGGATTATCACAACACTAGTACATACACTACTGATAATAGGGAAATATTTTCAGTATATCGTGATGATTTAATGAAGGTATTAGGTTGAATAATTAGGAAAAATGTTAATTTAATTTTTTATACCTCAATCAAGAGATAGTTCATGAGAAAAAATATCACACACATTATCTAGAGTTTGTGGCTATGATATTCACATTCAAAATATGGATGAATTATTTCTATGGGGTAAAGCTTTAGATATATACTAATAATAAGAGCCTTAAATATTTATTCAAATAGAATGATCATAATATTAACCATCGAATATGATTAGATATCATCAATGATCATGACTTCTCATTCCATAGTCATCTTGGTAAAGAATATAAAGAGGAAGATTCTATATGTAGAAAGGATATTATAACATTATTAATGATGAGAATTAAGAAGGATCCAATATTATTAGACTTGAAAATGATGGACATGGGAATTATAAAAGATCTTACATCATTATTCCTTTCTCAATATATTTATCAACCATCCCTTGTAGAGAATAGAAGGGATTCTAAAAGAGATGATGTGGGAATTCATAAATATGTGGAAGCTATTAAAAATAGAAAATCCTCATAATTTAAAATTGATGAGGAATGAGTCGTATGGTTTGGGTCACGACATTGTGTACCATAAAATACTTAAATAAATAATGAGCTTTTGAATTATTTACATAGATCAAACTTCTCTATTCACTCAGGGATAACAAAGATGTATTAATATCTTCAAGAGTACTATTGCTGGGATAATATGAAAAAGGATATCACTAAATATACATTAATGTTCCTGTTATTTCATAAAGTAAATTTTTAATGGTAAAAGTATAAGAGGATGATGCAACCATTAACTATATGAAAATGTAAATGAGAACAAATCACTATGGAATTTGTCACTGGACATCTGAATACATCTAGAAGAAATAATTCAATGTGTCATTCTATATCATCTTGAAAATAATTATCCCATTATTGAGATTCAAGAGGACTAATTAGTTGATAAACATATAAAAATATAAATTAGAGAAGTGGTGTGTCTATATGTAGTACCATTATTGATTTTATCTGATCAAGATAAGATATTTACCTCCATGTTCTGGAAAATTATAAAACATGCTCTAAACACTAAGAATAACTTCAGTACGGCTTATCACCCACAAAATGATGAAAAATATAAGGATATTATTCTAACACTGGAAGACATGGTGAGATCATGATCAATGAATATCAAAGGAGTATGGGATTTTCATCTTCCACTGGTCAAGTTCTCTTACAATAATACTTTCCACAAAATTATCCAAATGGCTTCATATGAAGCCCTTTATGGTAAAAGATGCAGAATGTAACATCCCCTATCCCGGAACTCTCTCACATGGATGAAAAAGGTCGGTTACAAGAACTCAATCATGACTCCCCATAAGCTAGTTGATATTGACTAGGAGTGGGGGAGTGATAAGTATAGTGGGGAGACAATACCCTATATAATAGTGTTATAACATTGTAAGAATATCAAATAAAAATAAAATAATCAAATTTTTGAGTGAGGATGTAATGGAAAAATATAATATATCCAAAAAAATATGAAATCCAACCGAATAATCAAATAAATAATTATGTAATAATTTATTGATGTCCTGTAATGTAACTAAATGGAATGCTTCAAAAAAACACAAGTAAAACACTCTCCAACTAAAATAAGACTCAACATTCCTCGGTTAAGAACCCCATGTCTTTATTGCCTCCAAGATCCATCCAATACAACAATAAAAAAAATCAAAATTAATTTCTTTTACAATGTACAAACATGTATCTAATTAACTTCGAAGGTACCAAAAGGTGGCCTAAATAGGGTGTGAATATAACTCAGTAGGATGACACCACCATGTCTAACCACAACAAGTCTGATAATAAGTGTATGAAATAATGCAATAAAAAAGATTATTAATTAATTAAATAATTAAATTAATAACACATCAACCTTCTTTGACACTATACTGTAATGTCTCTGAGCATGTCTCACAAGCTAGCCAAACACAACCATATTACCATGGTATGTCATAACCTGCCTTGCCGCTATGTCAGAATGCATCTCAGCATTTCTCATAACACATGTCATATCAGCAAGGATATCATAATATCACAACATCAAGATCAATGGTTAATTTTCAAAATTAAAATTTATCTTTAAATTACACAATTCATTTACCATTTTTTGACAGGCAATAAAATGCCAATTATCTCATTAAACTTGCCAAGACAATGTGAATCTGTATTAAGAAAACACCCAATTATCATGAAATTAAAAACTCACATTAATCTATGAAAAAATTCATTTAAAATATAGGTCTCTCTCACCATAATGGTATCCATAAGCTAGTTTAATGACAATTGAATCCAAAGTGACTCAAATGAATAATCCAATTCATCATTTAATTAATTATTGTGCATGATATGTTTGAACAATTAAAATATTTCACATATATAACAATTATTAAACTATAGGGTTAAGTTTTAGACCCCATACCTTTAACAAATGATCAACCAACACTTTTAATAGGCTTATCCAACAAGAACAAAGGAATATATGATCTGAAGAATGTTCCTAGATCATAACTAATCATAATCAAAACCAATGACCACATGATTAGTTGATTACACTGCAACAATAATAGAATGAGAGAAGAGAAGAATAAAAATGTAGAAAAACACTTACTAGGGATGAGATGCATCATTTGAATGTAGAGAAGTGAATGAAGGATTTAAAAATTAGCTAAAAGGTTACCCTTGGTCAACATGAAGAATCTATAGGTGAGATGAAATACAAATGAACTTCACAACACACTATAAAACTGAAGGTTGGGAAATTTCACACTATGTAATATAGTTACACAATGTGTAATTATTTCTAGAGTGATACACTGAAAACCACATCACCATGGATGAATATTAAAGTTTCCCAAACATTTACATAATGAGTAATCCATTTACATTAGTTCTAAAGGTTATATAGTTGGAATTTCACCATATTTTCCTTATAAAAATAACACCAATCCAATTTTTAAGGATTCTCAACATACCATGAACCCATGGTAACACTCAACTCATTTATACCTAGAATTAATTAATTCAAGAAAACATATATCCTTGAAAATTAGGACATTTCCCCACATAAAGGCTCTCCATATCAGAACAAGACTCATCCACCATGGTTCAAACAAAAAAAAATCAAAGAGTAGAGTACCTAGAAAAAGACTAGTTCTTACAACATCCCCACCATATAACAACTCATCCATGCGAAGCTCGAAGCATCATTGGGGGGTCTCCGCAAACAATTTTGACCAATGTTCTTACATATCAAACTCCATATCGTATGTAAAGACCTGGAAATTTCATATATATTTTTAATTATTTGGGATTATTACGAGTCTGTGAAAATTGATGGCACATGATTCTGAGTCCCAGTGTGCCCGGAACAGAATTTTGAACTTTTTTAAGGTACGTTCAGTAAACGTACGGGTGGTGTTTTCTATCTTTTGAACTGGTGCTCAGAATTGAAATCCAAGGGCACCGTTGAACTTGCAGTGCTGAGATTCACTCAAGGGAGGCTTAAATTCAACCACAAAATGTCAGGTGAAAAAGATAGTTTTATGGACATTTTGAAAGAATAATAAAATAACAGAATTTGATATTTTATTTTTCTACCACCTCTTGAGTGATGGTGGCAGGGACCACAGTGGTGGTCGGGTATTTAAAGAGGGACATTAAATTCCCGGTTACACATAGGTTTCATAACCACCCATTGTTCAATTAATAAGGGTCATTAATTACACCAATTAATGAGCCATTAATTGATCGAAGAATTAAACACTTAACTTATCCTTCAGATTATTGAAATAGTGGGGAAAGGAGATTTTGGGAATCTTGGGATAATTCTTGACAATGAACCGAAGAATGAACCTTCCCTCCATTGAATAATAGAGGCTTAAACAACGACGTTGGAGGAATAAATTCAAAAATGATGAATGATGATGGATTCAATGAACGTGAATTCTTCTCCCACAACCGAGACATCTCCTACGAATCTGAGGTAGGGTTTTTTTGTTTATATTCCAGTGATTTTTGTTTCAATCTATAGTTCATGAAAGACATGAAGAACACAGATTAACCAAAAATGAGTTAATCCGTGATTCATATGAAACTATAGGTGGATAATGCATGAATTTTTGAATGGGGTTTTAATTTATCTTTTGATGATTTTTTACCACACCCTAGTTAAATTGCTAACACAGAGGGTACGGGCCAACCGAAAAAGGATCAGACCCTCCGTCGCTTTCAGCTTTGTCACTTTCTTTATGGGAACAATTTTAACTTGATGAAAACTTGAATCTGGGAGCCACACAATGATGGCAGCAACCCAGGAGGCCCGTAGTTGTAATCAGGAGGAAAACAGACCACCATATCTTACCCTGTGGCCCGCAGAAGTTCCTCCAGCATGACACTGGAGTGAAAGGTGATGACGGTGGCCGGATCTTTCAACCCATAGAAGAAGGTGGCGCCCGAAGGTGCCGCAATGGAAAACAGGGGCGGATGACCCTTGGCCAGCCGCATTTGCAGTGGGCAGCACACTGCTGTGTGCCGCGGAGGGAGGCAGCGGCTTCGAGCTGTAGTAGAGGGGGATTGTGCCCTGTGGGTCCCGCTGACATAGGTGGCGGTGCCATGTGGTGCCGTCGTTGCAAACCAAACAAACATTTTTTCCATTCTAAAGGGTAGCCAACCCCCATGTGGGTCACGCCCAGCCAGGGCGAGCCAGGCCGGTCTGTGGCCTAGCGTGTCGAGCCCGTGGCCCAGCGGGTCGAGGCCACTATGACCCAGCTCGCTCGGGCCAGCCCAGCTGGGTTGGGTCGGGTCAGGTTGGTCTGACCGGGTCAGACAAGACCCATACCCATTTTGACCTAATTTTGTTGAAAAGGATGTATCTCACAAACCAGACATCCGTTTGACGAACCATCTAGGGTGATAGAATTATTGGAATAAGATGGTCCTTTTGAGATACTCCACCTGAGTTTTAGAGAATGTTAGAGTATGGCTGGGTTGGATCAAACCCAAAATCTAACCAAGCCCTCGGTACTAAAACACTTATAACTCACAAACCGGACGTCCGATTGACACACCATCTATTAAATTGGGAACCTTACAACATACCGGTCCTTTGGGTTACTCCTTGTTGGAAATTCATGGTATTTGAGGCACGAATGATATCTTGAAGATAAGATTCTAAAGAACTTAAGTGCACCGAGTGTGGGGAATCATTTGGCTGGTTTCCAATTGATGAGAAACCCTGTGTGGATTAGCATCATAGCAACCCTATGTGGATCAACATCATAGAGACCCTATGTGGATCAACATCATAGCGACCATGTGTGGATCAACACCATAGTGACCCTCAGTATACCAGCATCATAGCGACCCTCTGTGGATCAACATCATAGCAAACCTATATGGATCAACATCCCAACGACCCTGTGTGGATCAATAGTGCACGACCCGACGAGAAAAATCCTTAGAGCGGACCATCGTGGATTTGTAACATACGACCCTATGTGGATCAAAAACATGACAAATTCTTTGTGGTTCAATTTTGGAACTTCCTAATGGAATAAAATAATATATCTTAAGACTAATCATCTAAATTACTGATCTTTGAGTTGTATACCTAGTTTGAGATGATAATTTTCTTTTGCTTTGTGATTGAGATCATACATTGTGGTTTTTCATTTTTATAATTCTGAGAGACCTTCAGGTGTCTTGGGGTCCCTACTGGGTATATTTATACTCACCCCTGCACGGGCTTCGCCTGCACCTTGCCGTGTCTTGTGTAGATGACGATCAGCTTGGATGAGACTTTAGGGACCCAGCATCAGGTGGTACACGGAGGTGAATGGTTGATGTGGAGAGTTGTGAAAATGAGCTATACCTACCCTTCAGGTAGGATACTTGGTGGAAGATATCAGGAGTTGTTTTCTGTTCTAGTTTTATCTTTTATTTGGGCTTGTATTCCAACCCCCTTTAATTTCAGTACACACTTTTACTACTGCAGTTTTACTATGTGGTTTTCATCTTTTAGTGTTCTTGGTTTATGTGGTTACATGCTTAAAGGAAATTCATTCTAAATTTATTGAAAAGATTTTCCGGTTCTAGTCCCCAACCCTCAGCCTATGGATGTCGGGCTTGGGGTAGTCACGACACGGGCCCCGGGGGACAGGTCGTGACAAAGTGGTATCTGAGGAGTTAGTTCTACCGAATAACTAAAACTCTAATATTTCCAATGGAGAAATATTGTTATGTGTTTTGAGTGTGGTTTTCTATTTAGGTAGTCCAGTGTTGGTGCGGCGACCGACGTATCCATACACCAGGACCCTGATTCTGATTTCCAACTTGGTCCACGAAAACACTGATTGGTGTATTTTGGAAATGTTTTACTTTTTATATCTTTTGAGTCAGATCACCATGTATAACTTATTGAATGCGGAACACCTATTTATTTTGAGGTTTCCTCCATATAGACAGCTGACCAGGATTCCAGAGAGAGTTCACGATGATAAACCACTGAGTAATGAGGCTTTGGTACAGGACCCTGTTACAGCGATAGCTCCTTCGAGTGGTGCACCAACAGCACCACTACCCATTGGGTAGTCGTTTCCACCATCTCCACTCATAGACAGTGAATTCTGATTGAGTGAATTTGACGAGTTCCATTAGTAGAGGCACTGAATATTTTAAGGTGAGACAGATCCACAGGCAGCTGAGGACTGGCTGGAGGCTGTGGCTAGAGTTTTCTTCCTAGTTGGGACACCAACAGAGCATATGGTGATCCTAGCTTCTATTCTTTTCCAGGGAATGACAAGGAGATGGTGGATCCTAACACTCCAGTTACACGATGAGGTAAACCTCACCTGGATGGACATCGAGAGCCTCTTCAAGACAGAGTTCATTCCAATGACACTACGCTCAGTGCGTATTCAGAAGCTCCTACACTTATAGTATGTCATCCTGACAGTGGCCCAATACTCAGTGAGATTTATTAACCTCTCACAGTACTTCACTAAAATGGTACGAGACCCTTTCTTCAGGGACAAGACCTTTGAGCAGAGTCTCCAGTGGGAGATTAGAGCATCGATGATATCACTCAATATCCCAATGCAGGCTGGAGTACTTAAGAGAAAATTATTGGTGGATGTCTTCTTAGCTGAGTGGGAACTGATGATGAGCGCCACCACTGAATGATAAGCAGCCGGGTCATCTATAGCTAGCACTAGGCAGATGACGCAGAGGTCCAAATGGGCCAGGCCTTCCGGAGGACGACCCTGTTGGGACCACTTTGTGTATGAATATTGTATTTGTTGTCAACAATTCTCAATACTGGTCAAAATGAAGAATAATATGAAGAAGGACTAAAAAGTTAATGGAGATTGGCCGAAGTGAGGTTTCCTGGAGAATTTTTATGGAATCGTAGCGTTGGATGTCATAATTGAGAAATTCTATAAGAAGATAAATTTAGACGATTGTTGAACTGATCCTAAGTTCAAAGAACTTGTTTCAAAGGTGACACATTGTTTACAACAATGAATAATGGTGAAGTATCATCTATCTGAAGATTATTGAATAAAAATGATTAATTGAATAAGAATTATGGTTGAAGATGAAGAGAGAGTGTGGAAGGGATTGAAATTATAAGATGGACATGAATTAATAATTTCCTTGAAATCAGATTATTGTTGCACTATTATTAAAGTTCCAAATACATGTATCAAAGGTGATACATTGTCTACAACATTGAAGGTATTTGAGGAAGCATCAAGCCTCCACTTTTGGATGAATAGAGATTATTGAAGTTCTTTGAAATTTACAGTCTAAAATAATTTGAGTATTTGAAGTGAGGATGAAGAAGTACTTTGGAATTCATATTCCAAAGAGTATAAGAAGAAATAAGGATGATTTTTGAAGATTAAGAGAAGACAAGAAGTAGTGCATGGGCTTGGAACTATGAGAATGACCAAAACTGTGGCGATTATTTGTGGATTTTTATTTAAAAAATATCATAAGTTTGGAGAACTTGTGATGCAAGCATTATGAAGGATAGGGGGAGTAATGAAGTGTTTTTGGAAAAGGAAAGAAAGTGGCGCGCAAGTGTGGTGTGCAAGTATATGTGGTGCGCAAGTGTATGTTGCATGCAATTCATATTTCAAGATCATCACATCAAAATATGACAAAGGAAATAAAGTGGCACACAAGTTAAAGATTGGCATGCAAGTCAAAAAGTGGCATGCAAGTATAAGTGGAATGCAAGTGTGGCATGCAAGTATAAGTGGAACACAAGTTTATGTTGTGCACAAGTCATATTTCAACATTATCTTATCAAAATATTACAAAGGAAAGAATGTGGCGCACAAGTGATTAAATGGTGCGCAAGTGGTGAAGCGGTGGGCTAGTGATGGAGAGGTTCACAAGTAGGAATGGCACACAAGTGTACATGGTGTGAAAGTCACAAAAATTCCTATAAATAGATGGCTACCCTTCTCATTTTTTAAGGCTTAATAATTAAGAGGAAATTTGAGCTCTGATCGCGCAAGTAGTAGAAAGTGGGGCGCAAGCTGAAGTGGCATGCAAGTTGAGGGTTATTTATAAGAAGCGCAAGTAGGGAGGCACACAAGCAGAGTGGCGCACAAGCAACGTGGCGTGCAAGCAGAAGTGACATGAAAGTTGTAAGAGGCGCACAAGCAGGGAGTTGTGTGCAACATGTGTGTTGTGTCTAACCCCAAAGTGGCACACAAGTTTTGAGTTGTGCACAATTATGGCGCACAAGTATTTGGTGTCCCATAAGTAGGGAGGCACACAAGTAGGGTGGCATACAAGTAAGGATTTCCATGAAAGATTTGAGTTGTTCTAGAATTATTTACCAGTTTCTAATCAACTATAATGATGCTATGTTGATCTAGACTTCATTGTTTTAACAATCAAAAAGAGAACATGTGATTCTAGCAAGAAGAAGAAGAAGAAGAAGAGCTCAATGCAGATGGTTTTGCACTAAAATAGAACGTGTGAAGAAGATCAGGTTTCTGTGTAGATGGTTTTGCATTGAAGAAGAAGAATAAGAAGAGTGTGCAACTTACAAGTTTGATGCATAGAAAGAAGAGAATAAGAAGAAGAATAGAGTATTCCCAACTGAAGCCTATAATTATTTAGGGCAGTTTAATTCATATTATGCTATGTGATATTATCCTCAGTGTCTGAATAATCACATTGGTATATGTGGTTCTATCCAAGAAGAGATAAGAAGATTTAGTGTAGTTGTTTATTACACTAAGAAGAAGAAAGAAGAAGTCTAGTGCAGTTGGTGTTACAATAGAGAAGAAGATAAATAAAGAAGGAAGAATTGCTTGCCTACTGCTTTGCAAGTAATCAAGTGAAGATCACTAAAGAAGACCAAGAGAAGAACCTACCTTATCAAGAAGGAAGAATATTGTCACTTTAGGTAGTATAAAGAACTAACTAGAGGCTGAAAGTTGGATTAGGCTATCACTTGTCCAGGGAAGAGGATTGTTTCTCACCCCCTCTAAAGTGTATGAACTCACACTAGCTAGAGGATTGTTTTCCTAGCCACTTCATTGTAATATCATATTACATTATAGTGTAGAATCCATGCACTGGTCATACCCATGCACGACAAGGACGTAGCTACTCTTATTGAGTGGTGAACCTTGTAAAAATATCATGTTTATATTTTCACTGCTTTCATATTATTGCATGCAATAGGGAAAATAGAATAAGATAATCACGATCCTAATAGGTCAATAGGTATAGGGATAAAAAGAATAAATTGGTTTAAAAATCCCCCAACACTGATTCACCCCCCTCTCAGTGTTCGACATATACCAAAATGGTCCTATCAATTGGTATCAGAGGGAGGTTCACCTCTGTTGGATTCTCTACATTAAATATAATATCATTTGAAGACTTTAGATTCTTTCTTGATTCAACAATGAAGTACAATTTTGATGAAGAGTCAGTTATCTCTAAGAATAATTCTATATCTACCAAAACCATGATGAACATGAAAAATAAGGATAAGAGAAAGTTAAAGAAAAAGTCCCTCTTATCTAAAGAAAAGGAAGAATCTAGTTATCCATATCTTGCTAACATTGAAGACACCCCAGACTTGGAAAGTAATGAGAAGGTGTATTAAGACCCCACCATGAAGATGGAAAACCTTCCTACCTTAACTAATCAAGTGGTATGTGTTATTACATTTGGAAATTATTCTCATGATGATGATGCTAACACAAGTGATGATTATCAACCTACAACATCTCAATAAATATCAGTTGATAGATTAAGAAAGATTCTTCATGGTATTACTAAATAAATTACATCCCCGTTTAGTGGAGTATTTCAATTCATGCAGGAAAATATCACTCAGATGGAAGATGAAACTGATGTTTTGGAGAAAGTCTTACAATTAAAATTTTTTGAATGTTTAAATCTCTCTAGACAGGTTGGAGCCTTTGAAGCAACAAAGAAGGTATTTGAAGTAAGTTCTTCAAAGTGGCTCAAAGATGTTAAAGAAAAATAGAGAGTCAACAAGACTCTATTATAGAATATCCATGCACTTAAAGATGAGCTGAAAAGGATCAATGAAGTCAAGAAGTTATATTTGGAAGAAGACTCCAAGAAGACCAAAGAACTTAACTCTTTGTTACAAAACAAAGTAAAGATGAATGAAGATGAAGTTGAAATATTAAAGAAGGCTTGTGAAGAGAAGATGACAATGATTGAAGACCAGGAAGTCATCCTCAATATGAGATGTCTAGAATTGGAAGCTAAGTTGACCAATCTTGAGAAGACAAATATTGAGTCTCCACAAAAGAAGGAAACATTTTCTTCTAGTACTCATTGTTCACTGGAGGATTCTACTATGAAAATACCTCCAACATGTGATAAGAAGATCACTACTTCACTCATTTATCCATCACAAGTAGATTATAAAGTAAATTTATCATCCATACCAACATGTATTAATGTTTCTAAAATTACTTTTATAAAAAGTGCAGGTTGGAAGAAAAATTCTAAACAAGTATGGAAAAAGAAAAGTGAGAAGAAACCTACCACCATGGCTAGGGTGGATAGGGGAAAGAGTGTGGAAGATGGATCCCCACAGAAAGAACAACATACCAAGAATAAGATTCAACAACCTTATAAAGAATATGGGAAGAAGTCAAGGTTTTTTGGACAATGCTGGCGCTGTAATAGATTTGGTCATTGTGCACTGGATTGTTGGTACAATCCCTTAAATGTAAAAACATAGAGAAAGCCCATATCAAGGGGGAGAAATCCAGAGAAGAATAAGTAACATCCACAGATCCAGAAGCATCTATACACTACAAAAAGATTTTGAATTCTTGACAACATCTATAGTGTATGCAATGGAAGTGGTCACAAGGTTGGTACATTCTCATCTCAACATGTATCCAAAGCTGATGAGAATCAGAGATCACAAAATCTAGCTAAGAATGAAGAAGAAATCTTGGGAATAAATTAGATAAATGTTGAAAAATAAAATTCTCCCAAGAAGAATCAAAGAAGGAAAGATAAGAAAACCTTGGATTCCAAATCCATGAAGGTGAAGGGTAGTGCATCCAAAATAACTTTTATGAAGTATGGTACTCAAAAGAATACATGTGGATCCAATCTTGTTTCCCCAGTTTCTATTGACTTATTGGTTATCTGGCCAGAAGATTTGGAAAGGATAAGAAAAATGGAAGATTCACAAGCTAAGACCTGTGTAAAAAGTTAAAAGAAGATTCCACATAAGGAAAAGAAAGTTATGTGTGTGAGGTGTAACAAGGCTAGTCATTTTGTTAGAAATTTCATTTCAATTATTCCAGCCCAAGAATAATTCTTCAAGAAGATGAAAGTTGCATCAAGAGATTCTAGTGATTTTAAAGCTCTTGAAGAAAGAAGATTCACACACAAAGAAATGGAAGAAGTGATTATATCCACATAGCTACAATCATAATTGAAGATAAAATGTGCAACTATGAAGACTAGATCAAATAGAGCATATTGGTTGAGAAAACCATATCAACATTATTGTTCATATTGATTAAGCAAGGAGGATCCACCTTATTACCTAAAATCTTTTGTTTATTTTATTTGTGCTTCTAATACAGGTAATTGAAGGTGAAGAAAGCTCTCAAGGGGAGAACCTGAGAAGCGGTGATTGCTATCAACTCATGATAGCAAAGATGAAGAAGTTTTCATACATGTAAGATTCATCAATTTATATTCAAATATCAATATTATGATGGATTACCATTGATGAAGATGATTAGGAGTTTTCCCTTGAGGGGGAGACATAAGAAGAAGCTTCTAGAGTTATTCTGTCGATCAATATCAACTTTAATAGGTATCAAACTCAATTACTCTGGAAACTTCTTGAATAAAATGTCATTGGAAAAGGTATGTAATTTCTTAATCTCTCATCCTTTGTCACTAAAAATAAAGATATTTTTATAAAGGGGTAGTAACCAAGTCAATATGTGACATAAGAAAAATGAAAGTGCCCCAAGGCCACTTATCCTGCCAATTGAACTCAAATGTTTTTGATCCGTTTGTTGAAGTGAGTGTAGGAATTTCAGGTTGATTATTTCCTATCACATTCAATATCTTAGTCCTGGAATGAAAGTGGAAATCCCTTGAAGACAAGTGTATGATTTCTCATCTCATGAGGTGTCATGATTTAGTGGATAATGGAAAGATCTATTGTCTAAATCAAATCCTCTTGTTTTCTACACTGATCACTGCTCAAGTATAATTAGAGTGAATTGATTGATGGAACACTGCTTAAGTATAGAATGGTACCCTCTCAACCATGAACTTTGTATTTCTTGTCAATAAGGGGGAGAAAAAGTGAAATGATAGTTTGAAAAGTAAGGGGGAGAGAAAGAAGTAAAGGGGAGAGGTAAGATTCTCATTTTGAAATTGAAACATTAATTTGATGAGACTTTAAGGTACTGACAACAAAATACAAAGGGGGAGATTGTTGGGACCACTATGTGAATGAATATTGTATTTGTTGTCAATGGTTGTCAATACTGGACAAAATGAAGAAGGAGATGAAGAAAGACTAAAAAGTTAATAGAGATTGGATGAAGTAAGGTTTCCTGGATAATTGTTATGGAATCATAGCATTGGATGTCATAATTGAGAAATTATCTAAGAAGATCAATTTAGAAGATTTTTAAACTGATCCTAAGTTCAAAGAACTTGTGTCAAAGGTGACACATTGTTTACGACAATGAAGAATGGTGAAGTATCATCTATCTGAAGATGATTGAAGAATATTGATGAATTAAAGAAGACTGATGGTTGAAGAAGAAGAGAGAGTGTGGAAGGGACTGGAATTATAAGATGGACATGCATTAATAATTGCCTTGAAATCAAACGATTTCTGCACTGTTCTTAAAGTTCCAAATACATGTATCAAAGGTGATACATTTTCTGCAACATTGAAGGTATTTGAGGAAGCATCAAGCCTCCACTTTTGGATGAAGATATATTATTGGAGTTCTTTGGAATTAACACTCCAAAATAATTTGAGGATTTTAAGCGAGGATGAAGAAGTACTTTGGAATTTATATTTCAAAGAGTATAAGAAGAAAGAAGGATGATTGTTGAAGATGAAGAGAAGACAAGAAGTAGTGCATGTGCTTAGAACTATGAGAATGAACAAAACTATGGAGATGCTTTTCTGATTTGTATTTCACAAATATCATAAGTTTGGAGAACTTGTGATGCAAGCCTTATGAAGGACAGGGGGAGTAAAGAAGTGTTTTTGTAAAAGGAAAGAAAGTGGCGTGCGATTCAGAAGTGGTGCACACGTGTGGCGCACAAGTATATGTGGTGTGAAAGTGTATGTTTATGCAAGTCATATTTCAAGATCATCACATCAAAATATGACAAAGGAAATAAAGTGGCGTGCAAGTTAAATATTGGCGCGCAAGTCAAAAAGTGGCGCACATGTATAAGTGGCGCGCAAGTGTGGCATGAAAGTATAAGTGTTGCACAAGTTTATGTTGCGCTCTAGTCATATTTCAACATCATATTATCAAAATATGACAAAGGAAAGAAAGTGTCGTGCAAGTTATGGAGCGACGCGCAAGTGGTGGAGCGACACACAAGTGATGGAGAGGCTCACAAGTAGGAACGACACTCAAGTGTATGTGGTATTCAAGTCACCAAAATGCCTATAAATAGACGACTACCCTCCTCATTTTTTATGGCTCAACACTTAAGATAAAATTTGAGCTCTGATCGCGCAAGTAGTATAAAGTGGCGCGCAAGCTAAAGTGGCCCGCAAGTTGAGGGTTATTTATAAGGTGCACAATTAGGGAGGCACAAAAGTAGAGTGGCGCACAAGAAGCATGGAACACAAGTAGAAGTGGAACACAAGTTGTAAGAGGTGAAGAAGAAGGGAGTTATGTGCAAAAAGTGTGTTGTGTCTAACCCCAAAGTGGCGCGAAAGTTGTGAGTTGTGCACAATTGTGGCACACAAGTATTTTGTGACGCACAAGTAGGGAGGTGTGAAAGTAGAGTGGCACACAAGTAAGGATTGGCGTGCAAGCTATGAGTTGTTCTAGAAGTTCTTACTCGCTTCTGATTAACTGTGATGATGCTATGTTGAGCTAGACTTTATTGTTTTAACAATCAGAAAGAGAACTTGTGATTCTAGCAAGAAGAAGAAGAAGAAGAGTTCAGTGCAAATGGTTTTCACTGAAAGAGAACGTGTGAAAAAGAGAAGGTTTCAGTGCAGCTGGTTTTTCATTGAAGAAGTAGAAGAAGAAGAGTGTGCATCTTACAAGTTTACTGCATAAAAAGAAGAGAAGAATAAGAATAATAAATTATGCCCAATTGAAGCCTACAATTATTTATGACAGTTTAATTAAGATGATTCTATGTGAGTTTATCCTCAGTGTATGAATAATCACATTGGTATATGTGATTCTGTCCAAGAAGAGAGAAGAATATTTAGTGCAATTGGTTATTGCACAAAGAAGAAGAAGGAAGAAGTCTAGTGCATTTGGTGTTACACTAGAGAAGAAGAGAAATAAAGAAGGAAGAATATATTTCCTACTACTTTGTAAGTAATCAAGTAAAGATCACCAAAGAAGACAAAGAGCAGAACCTACCTTATAAAGAAGGAAGAAGACTGTCACTATATGTAGTATAAAGAACCATTTAGAGGCTGTAAGTTGGACTAGGATGTCACCAGTCTAGGGAAGAGGATTTTTCTCACCCCCTCTAAAGTGTGGGGACTCACACTGGCTAGAGGATTGTTTTCCTAGCCACTCCATTGTAACAACATATTAAATTATAGTGGAGAATCCATGCACTAGCCATACCCATGCATGTCAAGGACGTAACTTCTCTTATTGAGTGGTGAACCTTGTAAAAATATCGTGTGCATATTTTTACTACTTTCATATTATTGCACACAACAAGTAAAATAGAATAAGAGAATCAAGATCCTAACATGTCAAGAGGTATATGGATAAAAATAAGAAATTGGTTTAAAAATACCCCCACAATAATTCACCCACCTATAAGTGTTCGACATATCCCAAACTAGTCCTCTCAGACCCCAGGATGCAGGGTCAGAAGTGCGAAGATCATGAGGTAGTGCAGGACAATAGAGGAGCAGACTATGCTTCATGTGCGGCGGGCAGGGCCACATAGCCCATGATTGCCCAACCCGCCGTACCAACGATCTGCAGACAGTTGAGGGACCGCTGAGGCAGAGGAAGAGATTTGAGTGAGGAGGTCCGCAGGGTGGAGGATGTGGTAGAGGAGTAGGCCGTGTAGCAGGCGGTGGGTGGTGATTTGAGGTTCTTCCGGCACCACCTCCAGGTGGTCCACCTGAACCTCAGGGATCAGGAAGACATGGATGAGTTCAGCTTCAGGTAGCTGAGGCCTACGACTGCGGTGCTCCAGAGATGATTCTAGGTAAGATCTATATCTACTACACCCTAGCTACATTACTTATAGACACAATTGCTAGTCACTCTTTCATTTCCGCGGCTCTTGTTCAGATCTTGGAGATTCCTGTAGAGCTGTTGTCTTGATTATTATGATTAGAGACTCTTACGGGAGAGGATTCAATGATTACACACTATTTCCAGTAGTGTGAGCTTACTCTAGGAGGTGAGAGATTCAGTTTGGATATCCTAGTAGCAGCATAGAGGCCTTACGATGTCATCTTGGGTATGGACTGGATATCCATAGTATATGCTTATATAGACTATTTTAGGCACAAAGTACGGTGTGTCCATGAGGATGGGACCATTTTGTTCTTCACTGGTGAGAAGGGAACCTTTGCAGCTCTGGATGGAATTTCCCAGTGGAGGGTGAAGACGATCAAAAATCAGTTGGCTATCCTTACTATCAGATTAGTTGTCAATAGGAGTCTGAGCTATCCGGTAGTGGTGGATGAGTGTTCTGATGTCTTCCCTAATGATGTTCCAGGACTACCTCCTTGCAGAGAGGTATACTTCTACATCAAACTGTACCCCCAAGAAGGAACCGATCTCTACTCCATCATATCAGATGGATCCCATGGAGCTTTTTAAGTTGCTGGTACATTTGGAGGACTTTCATGAGAAGGGGTTAATAAAGCCCAGTGTTTCTCCATGGGCATCACAAATTTTTTTTTCCAAGAAGGAAGATAGGATTCTGAGTCTTTGTATGGACTATCAGTTCATGAACCAAGTGATCATGAAGAAAAAGTATCCACTCCTGAGGATTTATGATCTATTCGATCAACTGAAGGGATATTGATAGTTTTTGAATATATACCTCAGATCAGGCTATCATCATCTCAGGGTACGATATGAGGATGTACTGAAGATGGCCTTTAGATGACAGTATGGCCACTATGAGTTCATGGTAATACCTTTTAGCGTGACCAATGCCCCAGCAGTGTTCATGGGACTCATTAATAGGATCTTCCAGCCTTACCTCAATCGCTTCATGGTGGTTATCATTAATGACGTCTTAGTTTACTCAGCGATGGAGGATAAACATGCCACTCACCTGAAGATAGTTTTGTATACAATATGAGATCAACGACTTTATGGTAATCTCTTGAAGTTCCAGTTTTGGATATGTGAGGTCCACTTTTTGGGACACATTATCTTGTAGGCTGGATTCATAGTGGATCCAGCGAAGATAGAGGTAGTGCTTGCTGGGGAGACACCCAGGTGTGTGATCAAGGTGCGGAGTTTCCTGGGATTGGCTTGATACTACTAGAGATTCGTACCTGACTTCTCTAGGGTCGCATCACCCTTTTCAGCTTTGACGAAGAAGGGGTAGCCTTTCTTGTGGATAGAGAATCACCAGCAGAGTTTCTTGAAGCTAAGGCAGAGACTGAATAGTGCCCCCATCTCAAGGCTATCAGAAGAGGGTGTTGGGTATATAGTCTACTACAACACATAAGGGAACAAAATAGGTTGTGTCCTGATGCAGGAGAGAGCGGTGATCGCCTATGGCTCACGATAGTTGAGAAAGCAAGAGCAAAACTATGCTACCCATGATTTGGAGTTAGAAACAACGGTCTTTGCACTGAAGATGTGGTAGCACTACTTGATGGATAAATAGTTTACTATTTACTCCAATCAAAAGAGTCTCAAGTATATATTCTCGTAGAAGGACCAGAACCTGAGACATCGGTGATGGATATAGTTTCTCTGGGACTATGACTTTGAGATGGTATATACTCCTAAGAAGGGGAACATTGTAGTAGATGCACTCAACAGGAGGTCTGTTCTATAGTTACTGAGTGAGGTGACATAGCAGCTAGCTGCGTTGCAGATATCCTTCGTGGATGGAGATGGAGCGGCCTACCTCCAGTCTATAACTTTCACTCCCCCACTTCTTTAGCAAGTTTGGGAGGCTCATCTTGGGGACATTGACTGTGAGGCCTGACGTGCTCAGATATCCTTAGGAAAGTCTTCTGAAAGAATTTTTGATGGTGGGGAGCACATCGTCCTCTCCACACATCCCCTTTGGTGGTACATCCTGGAGTGGCGAAGTTGTACTAGGACCTCCGACATCATTATTAGTGGCTAGGGATGAAGAATGCAGTGGCATAGTGCGTATGACGATGCCTCACATGTCAGTAAGTGAAGGTCAAGCATCAGGTACCATCAGGCTTAGCTCAGCCACTTGAGGTGCTGGAATGGATGTGAGATGGTATATCTATGGGCTTCGTGAAAAGGATACCACACACGTCCAAGGGAAACCATCCCATATTAGTGATCATTGACCGAATCACCAAGTCATCCCACATCCTACCCATTAGAGAGTAGGGATAAGTAAAGATAATGGGATGACTCTACGTATAAGAGATTTTAAAAATTCATGGGGTTCCATCAACGATTGTATCAGATCGTGATGTTCATTTTACATCCCTCTTATGGAAGGGATTATATGAGGCATTCAGAAATTAGCTATGTTTGAGCACTGCCTTCCATCCTTAGACAGATGGTCAGATTGAGAAGACCATAAAGACACTCGAGGACATGCTTCATGCCTGTGTCCTTGATTTTGGCTGCCGTTGGGAGGACCACCTGCCACTGGTGGAGTTCTCATACAAAAACTATTATTAATCCACCATCGGCATGGCTCCTTTTGAGGCCCTGTATGGGGGACCTTTCAGATCACCACTATGCTGGACAAACCCAGGGGAGTCAGC
This sequence comes from Viscum album, assembly GCA_963277665.1. NCBI lineage: Eukaryota > Viridiplantae > Streptophyta > Magnoliopsida > Santalales > Viscaceae > Viscum > Viscum album. The sequence goes on from OY728163.1 coordinate 1,611,272,723, forward strand.
ACTTATGGGTCTAGAGTTGGTACAAGCTACCACTGAGAAGGTGCATATCATCCAGGAGAGGATGAAGACTACACAGAGATGACAAAAATATTATTCCAATAGGATACGGAGACCCTTGGAGTTTGAGGAGGGAGACTATTGTATTCCTATGGGTCTCACCCCGATGAGGATTATAGAGGTTTTTCCGGGGCGAAAAGCTATACCCATGGTTCATCGGACCTTTCCAGATCCTCAACAGAGTAGTCGAGGTGGTATACTATCTAGATCTTCCCCCACATATGCACTAGATGCATAATGTTTTCCATGTGTCGCAGCTGAGGAGGTACGTGCATGATCCATCACATATTATCAATTGGGGAGAGTTGGACATCGACTATGGGGAAACGTTTTTGGAGTTCCTAGTGGAGAGAGAGGATCGATAGGAGTGAGTCCTTCGTGGTCAGTCGATTCCTTTTGTGCGAGTTCAGTAACAGCATGTGAACCTCTAGGAAAGCACATGGGAGCGGGAGACTCAGATTCATGCTCAGTACCCCCATTTGTTTCCACAGTTTTGTTATAGCTTTCAGGGATGAAAATCCCTAAGGTGGGGATAATTTAAAGACCCAGAAATTCTATATAATTTTTATTAATTATTTGGGATTATTACGAGTCTGCAAAAATTGACGGCACATGATTCCAAGGTCCGGTGTGCTCGGAATAGAATTTTGAAAATTTTAAGGTATGTTCAGTAAAAATACATGAGACATTTCCTATCTTTTTAATCAGTACTCGGAATTGAAATATGAGGGAACCATTGAACTCGTAGCATTGATATTCGCATAAGGGATGCTTAACTTCAAACATAGAAGGTCAGGTGAAGAAGATAGTTCTATGGACTTTATTAAAGAACAATAAAAAAACATAATTATTTATTTTATTTTTATACCACCTCTTGAGTGACGGTGGAAGAGAACACAGAGGTGGTCAGGCATTTAAAGAGGGACATTAAATACCTGGTTACAAATATGTTATGTAACCACCCATTGTATAATTAATAAGGTTAATTAATCACACCAATTAATGATCCATTAATTGAAAGAAGAATTAAACTCTTAACTTATCCTTTGGATTATTGAAATAATGGGGAAATGAGATTTAGGGAATCATGGGAGATTTATTGAAAAAGAACCGAAGAACGAACCTTACATCCAATGAACAACAGAGGCTTAAAGAAAAATATTGGAGGAATCAATCCAGAAATGAAGAACACCGATGGCTTCAATGAACATGGATCCATCTCCCACAACCATGAAATCTCCTACGAATTCGATGTAGGGGTTTTTGTTTAAATTCAAGTGATTTTTGTTTCGATCTATCATTCTTGAAAAACATGATGAGCGCGAATTAACCAAAAAATGATTTAATCCGTGATTCATATGAAACTATGGGTGGATAAAGCGGGAATTTTTGAACGAGGTTTTAATTTATCTTTTGATGATTTTTACCACACCCTTGTTAAATTGCTAACGCGGCGGGCGCGGGCCAATCGAACAAGGCCCATAACCTCCACTAGTTTCTGATTTGTCGCATTCTTCAGGGAAGAAATTTGAACTCAATGAAAACATGAATCTGGGAGCTATGAAGTGATGACAACATCCATGGAGGCCCGCAGGCGCAATCAGGAGGAAAAACGGACCACCGGAGCTCACCCTGTGACCCGCAGAAGGTCCATCGGCAAGGCGGTGCCGGTGGGTGAGGGCACCAACCGCGAAAAAAGTGGTGCCTGAAGGCACTGCAGCAGAAAGTAGGAACTTATGACCCTTGGCCGAACGCGTTGGAAGTGGGCAGCGCCCCATCGCACGCTGTCGAGGTAGGTCACAGCTTCGAGCCGCGGTGGAGGGGGACATGCGCCCCGCAGGTCCTGCTGACAGAGGGTGCGACACCATGTGGAACGAACTTTGTAAACCAAACTGACATTTTTTCCATTAGAAAGGGGAGCCAACCCCTACGCAGGTCACACCCAGCCAGGGTGGGTCGGCCCGGTCTATAGCCCAGCGGGCCGAGCCCGCCGCAGCCCATCTCACTCGGGCCAACCCAGCTAGTTCGGGCCAGGCTGGGATGGTTTGACCTAAACTGGGTTGGGTCATACTAGGTTGGGTTGGGTCAGGTCAGTTTGACTGGGTAGGCCCGTACCCGGACCCCTTTTTGACCCAGTTTCGCTTAAAAGGTCATATCTCACAAATCAAACATCCGTTTGATGAACTGTCTACGGCGCTGGAATTCATGGAACAAGACGGTCCTTTTGAGATACTCCACCTGAGTTTTGGAGAAAGTTGAAGTATGGCCGGGTTGGATCAAACCCGAATCCAACCAGGCCCTCTGTACTAAAATGCTTATAACTCACAGACCGAGCGTCCGATTGACGCACCATCTCTCACGTTGGGAACCTTAAGGCATGGAGTTCCTTTGGGTTACTCCTTTTTGTAACATTGAGGTAGTTGGGGTATGGTCAATATCTTGAAGATAATATTCAATAGAACTCAAGCGCACCAAGTGTGGGGAATCTTATTACTAGATTTCAATTGAAGAGAGACCCTGTGTGGATCAACACCATAGAGACCCTGTGTGGATCAACATCATAGAGACCCTGTGTAGATCAGCATCATAGAGACCCTATGTGGATCAACATCATATAGACCCTGTGTGGATCAACATCATAGAGACCCTGTGTGGATCAACATCCTAGATACCCTGTGTAGATCAGTAGTGGGTGACCCGATGAGGACCAGCCTTAGAGTGTCCTATCATGGATCAACTACATACAACCCTGTGTGGATTGAAAATGGAAAAAATTCTCCATAGTTCAGTTTTGGAACTTCCTAATATAATAAAATGATATAGATTAAGACTAATCATCTTTATTTCTGATCCCTGATTTGTATACCATGTTTGAGCTGAGTCTTTTCTTGTGCTTTGTGATTGAGATCATACTGTGTGGGTTTTAATTTTTGGAATTATGAGAAACCTTTAGGGGTCTCGGGGTCCCTACTGAGTATTTTTATACTCATCCCAGCATGGGCTTCACCCGCACCTTGTCTTGTCTTGTACATATGACGAGCAGCTTGGTCGAGACTTTAGGGAGCCAGGACAAGGTGGTACATGGAGGTGACTGGTTTATGTGGAGAGCTGCAGAGATGAGTTGTACCTACCTTTCTAGTAGGATACTTGGTGGACAATCTCATGAGTTGTTTTCTATTGAAGTTGTATTGCCTAATTGTGATTGTATTCTGTCCTACTTTATTTTCAGTACACACTTTTAATACTGCAGTTTTACTATGTGGTTTTCATCTTTTCATGTTCTTGGTTTGTGTGTTTTTAGGCTTAAAGGCAATGCCTTCCCAATTTTAGGGAAATTCTTTTCCGGTGCTAGTCACCAAACCCTTGCCTCTAGAACGCATACTTGGGGTAGTCACGACACGGGCCCTGAAGGACGGGTCATGACATCATAGGTCTCCTGCTAAAATCATCCATGCTGCCACTCCACTCATCCATTAGTATAGTCTTTCCCTGTAGATTTCCCCCTATATGATCCACATCACATATTAGATGCTTGTCAAAGGATGAATCAACACTAAGCTCAATGTATACTACATCTATCACATGAGAAGGGTCGTGATAATGTATCTAAATCTATGACATGTGAAAAAAGTCAAGCATGGCATTGTAGAACTATGGAAGGGATAATTGGTACACCCCTAAATTGACCATATCCACTATCTCAAATGGCCCAAAAAAATTAGGTGCTAGATTTACCTATTTCCTAATGCGGTATTCCCCCAAGATAAGATAAAATAAAAGGAAAAAATGATGACTAACTATGAAATCAATATTTTCTCTCCAATTGTTAACATAGGATTCCTGCCTGCTTTGTACAGTCACCAACCTATACCTGATCAATTGATCCTTCTTAGATGTCACCAACATGAGACTATGTCTGACAAGCACTGATTCACCATCCTCTAACCAGAAAATAATAGAATGACATGAACTTCCATACAAATCCATGAATGGTTACATATAAATTTATTCCTATAAGCTGTTATTATATGAAAACTCCATGAATTCCATATGCTTCTACCATAAACCACTAAAATCCGAAACAAAAGCTCATAACATATCCTCTAGAAAAAGAATAGTTCTCTTAGATTAACCATTAGTCTGAGGAAGATAGGCTACACACAAAAGAACCTACAATCCTATAGGAATATAAAGACCCATAAAGAAACATGATGTAAAACCATAATATTTATAAGAAAGTTTACTCCTTGAAACACCATGCATCTGAACAACTTCATGCATGTAAATAATACACATATCGTAAATTGTGAGGGTCTACCTGATAGGAAAGATGTGGGATACCTTCTCCAGAATATCCAAAATCATCCATAGAACACCATTATTATGATTTGTTCAAGGTAATCCTGTCAAAAAATCAAAAGTGAAATCATCTAATTTCCTGTCATGAATGGGGAAAAGGCTGAAAATGATCAGATGACCTTTAATGCTTTTATTTCACCTATTGACAAGTGAATAATATTACCACAATTCTGTCAGGTACCGGGACGACTCAGCATAATCCGGTGGGTCAGGATTTTAAAATTTTCTGCATCACAGGAGTGACATAACACTGTTAACTCCGGTGATATTGTCCCGGTTTGTTCTGAGGATCTCGCAAGTTTTAAATAGATAACAAAAATAAACTGAATATGTACCTAGTTCTGCTTTGATGTTTACAAGTCCTCCATATGACGCTGGCGATTGTTGCTTGAAGACTCTGACGTCGAAGCCCTCTAGATCTTCTACACACGCCTTTTGAATCTACTCGCATGTCGTTCGTCGAGATCCGGGTGCTAGCGCGGATTTTCAACGCTCACTTCAGCGTAGTGACGATCACCGCAAGGCAAGAAGCTTCAATATGAAATGGATGAACTTGAAGATATTCCTTCACTTGAGAGACTCTCTCTCTAGATTTCAATAGGAGAGAGAATATCTCAATCCCAACACATGAATAGTTAACAAGGGGAGAGCCTCTCTCTCACTTATATAGAGAATTTTTAAAACACGCAGTATGGGTTCCCAGACCCCGTGTAATAAAAGTCTACTATATAAGTGTTATAAATAATTATTTATGACAAATAAAATTATGCCATAAATAATATTTATAATTTATCTCTTACTCATAATATATATATATATATATATACATATATAAATATATTACGTGATAATCTTGAGTCTTTAACTCGACTCACACCTCCTGCTAATATTAAACTAACCTAGGATATTAAGAACCATTCGAATAATATTAATACTTGTATTTACTATATAACTTGTAAATACATGTTATAAAAAAATTCAATGAATTATTCGCTGCCCGAATGGCCCGGTGGAATTCTATTTTTATTATAGATAATCCACCTTTTAAGGGATGAAGGGGAACCTGTACATGACCCGTAGGCCTAAGGCACAAGGCCCGACATGACTCACAATACATGACCCGAAGGCCCAAAGGGACACTATGCCCAATACATGACCCGTAGGCCAAACCCACAAGAATTTACCCTCCCCTAGATTCTACATCATTGATCACCTAGCTCCCCACCTTGCATTGCTAATCGACTAGGATTTCCCCATACAAAGCTGCATGGTGCATGGTCCCGATGGTGGTTACCATACCCTCTCATTATTCTAATCCGGTAGCTCTCCTTCTAGTGATTGCTAGTCTTGTTGCTCTGATCTTCTTATGGGGCTTTCTCTGTGAGAATTGGGCTACTCCATGGTCTTTGTGGCCTGAAGGCCCTGAGGCCCAAAGACCTTTGATGACCCGAAAGCCATGGAGACCCGTAGGCCCAAAACGATGGCTCGAAGGCCCACATCGGGTGAATAGTTCTAGCTGCTACAGTACTGAACAGTACCTACTACAGTACTACTATAGTACCCCTAGAAATTCACCTCCACCTATTTTTGAACCTGGGTCTCTTGGATGCCAAGCAGGAGACCTTACCACTCGGGTACGGGCTCATTGGCATTCAATGAATTATTCTAAACTTGAATAATTAATGAATTTATGTATTCTTTGGTGATCCATAGAACTTGGATAGTACTCGAACCCTTTATTAGTGCCCACCAAGTTCTATATTCCTATTCCCAGAATAGGTAAGATTCTCAAAGTGCTATTGTGTGTGACCCTCTAGGCCCTTACCTCAATAGTAGTGAATAATATCCACCGAACAAGAGCGGGGTCTAGAAACCCATCGAGGCCTCTATAGAGATAAGGCAAAGTCAAAGCAACGACTGCATTCCTATAAACATGGCCCATGTAATATAATCTCTTCGTCATCGATATCTCAATAAAGTAGAATGCACACTAGTGTCATCATTCTTTATCTTGCTTTATTTTATTTGTCGATTTGTCTGGACGATCTTACCTTCCACTACCATGGACATGGATTTAATGAAGGTGTAACCATCCTAATCAACCAGGCTCGGGATATCTCTTCCTGAACTCGGATGTGACAAATACTTTCTCAATCAATCAATCAATGCCATGCCATTAATGATGTACCCGATACAAACTACCTCACCATGACTTTGTTGCCATGGTTTTCACCTTGCATAAAATGTATATAATTAAATGAAATCCATTGACAATGATCTCAAGTATAAAGAAAATTACACATGTCTATAGATAGGAATGACCAATTAAACCTAAAACATGTGGTGTTCCTATTATGTAGGTCTGTCCTCATGATCTCAACTACTAGAGATCATCAAATGCAAACTTCATGAGAAGAAGTATCAGTGCTTAGGAGCCCCCATCACCTGATGGTCACACATCATCTGTGTCCTTTCATAATGATGCAACTGGACCATAGGACGTTACTTTAAGATTACTGTCATGGCATCTAAGGGTTCTAATTATAGCCTATGATCTACTATAACCCTTTTATGCGACATGTAATCTAAGGATATTTCCATAAACAAAGTGGATGCAGAAGTATCTACACTATTATGGAAAGATAAACACATGTATTATAATAAATTGAATACATGTAGTGGTAATAAAATTACAAAACAGGATGGGTCTAGGGCACCCACTTTCAACACTCCCACTTGCACTAGAGCCAATTGCTAACAGGTTTCAATCCGTTAGCTCTCACATGTGAATCATGCTTCTGATGAGAAATGGCTTTAGTCAGGGGGTCTACCATGTTGTCCTCTTTGGATACTCTTCTAACTGTCACTTCACCTCTTTGAGTAAAATTCCTCAAGAGATGAAACTTCTGAAGAATATGCTTTGTCCTCTGGTGAGACTTGGGCTCCTTGGAAAGCACCACTGCAGCATTATTATCACAATATACTGGAATAGGGTCTGCACTGCTAGGTACAACACCAATGTCTAAGATAAAGCTGCGTATCCAGACTACTTACTTAGTTTCATCGAAAGCTGCAATATATTCGGACACTACTGTAGAATCAGCAACCACAACTTTCTTTGAGCTTCTCCAGATCACTTCACCACTATTAAAGCAAAATATGTAGCCTGACTGTGATTTCATATAATCATGATCTGTCTGGAAACTAGCATCAGTGTATCCCCTCACAACTAGTTCCTCATCTCCTCCATACACCAGGAACATATCCTTAGTACTATTTAAGTACTTTAGGATAGTTTTAACAGCTCTCCAATGTAGCTCTCCCGGATTGACTTGATATCTACCCACCATTCTCAAAGCAAATGTGACATCAAACCTAGTACATATCATGGAATAAATGATATAACCCACTACTGAAGCATAAGGGATTCTACTCATTCTGTCAATATCCTCCTGTGTTTGTGGACACATTTTTTTGGAGAGATTTACACCATGTGACATAGGTAAAAATCCTCTCTTGGATTGTTTCATACTATACCTTTTGAGTACCTTGTCAATATATATACTTTGACTTAGCCCAAGCAGCCTTTGAGATCTATCTCGATAGATTTTGATCCCTAGAATGTAGGCTGCTTCACCTAAGTCTTTCATGGAGAAGCATTCATTTAATTAAGTCTTAACTGACTGTAAGACTTGCACCTCATTTCCCATAATTAATATGTCATCAATATATAATACTAGGAAAATGATGGCAGTCCCATAAACCTCTTTATAGACACAAGGATCTCATTCATTTTTGACAAAACCAAAATCTCTTATGGCCTCATCAAAACGAACATTCCATGATCTTGATGCCTGTTTTAATACATAAATGGATCTCTTCATATTGATAATTTATTGGAATTATTTGACTTGACAAACCCTTCGGGTTGATTCATATAGACGTATTAAACCAACTTCCCATTTAGAAAAGTAGTTTTGACATCCATTTTCCAAATTTCATAATCCTGAAAGGCTGGTATTGCAAACAATATTCTAACAGATTCATGCATTGCTACCAGTGAGAAGGTTTAATCATAGTCAATGACTTGACATTGTCTGAAACCCTTTGCAACCAGTATTTCTTTAAATGTATTAACCTCACCATCCATGTCCAGCTTATTCTTGAATACCCATTTGCACCCAATGGGCTTTACATCAGCTCGAGGGTCTACCAAAATCCAAACCTGATTTTGGTACATAGACTCCATCTCAGAATTCATGGACTCCTGCCATTTAGCAGCTTCTTTACCTTATACTACTTCCTTGTAGGTTAGAGGTTCATCATCCTCAATGACTAATGTGTCACTTGACTCGGTGATAATAAAACCATAACGCTCTAGTTCTCTAACCTCTCACGTAGACCTACGTAGTATCTATGTCTAAGGAACAACTTCTTCTTCCACTTGTTCTTATAGAGATTGTTCCTCTACCAACTCTTGTGCATATGGAGCATTAACTTCATTGAAGTCAATCTTGCTCCCACTATTTCCAATATAAATGTGTTCCCTTTCTAGAAATGTGGTGTATCTTTCCACAATGACTTTTCAATCTAAATGGTTATATATGCAGTATCCTCTAGTTTCCTTAGGATAACCTATAAAGATGCACTTAGTGCTTCTGGATGCTAATTGGTCACTTGGTAAAGTCTTGACAAATGCCTCACACCCCCATACATGCATGTGTGTCAGGTTGAGTTTCTTTCCATACCATAACTGATATGGAATCCCATCTGCAGCTTTAGTTGGTATTCAGTTAAGGGTATATGCTACTGTCTACAAGGCATATCCCGAAAAGGATAATGGAAGGGTTTCATGACTCATCATTGATCTGACCTCATCAATCAAGGTCCTATTCTTCCTTTCACTAACACCATCCCATTTTGGTGTATAAGGAGGAGTGAGTTGGGATACTATCCCACACTCCTTCAAGTGATCAATGAAATATTGGTTAAGATATTCTCCACCTCGATCTAAGCAGAGTTCTTTTATCTTCTTACCAAGTTGGTTTTCTACTTCATTTTGGTATTCCTTAAATATCCGAAAAGAATCTAACTTATACCGCATTAAGTAGATATATTCATACCTACTATAGTAATCAGTAAAATTAACGAAGTATAGATAACCACCCCTTGGCTCTACTGAAAATGGACCACACACAGTAGTATGTATTAATTCCAGCACTGAATTGGCTCTTTCTCCCTTTCCTGAGAAAGGTGATTTGGTCATCTTTCCTTGTAAAAAAGTTTTACATACATCTAAGGGTTCTAACTGTACCAAGTCTAGATACCCTTATTGATGTAATCTTCACAATCTCTTCTCGTTTACATGACCAAGCCTAAAGTTCCATAGGCGGGTGATATTTGAGTCATGATGGATGTTTTTGTCATTGATTTCCATTACTGAGTTTTCTAGTTCCAACATATATTAACCATTGTTAAGATGTGAGATACCATAACATATGTTATCCCTTTAAAAGAGACAACATTTATTTCCAAACTTGAAATAAAAACCCATAGTGTCTAGAGTTGACACAAAGATAATGTTTTTGGTAACAGATGGTACAAAATAGTAATTGTTTAAAACTAGAACCAAACCAGTTGATAAGGTTAAGTGATAGTCTCCCACTACCAAGGGTTCCAGACATGTACCATTTGCATCTCAGAGATTCACATGACCTTTCTCAATTTTCTTGAACCTACTTGGTTCCTGTATACTAATAAAAATGTGTGAGCCACATGACGTATCCAATACCCAAATTGTAGATAAAGATAGATTGAATTCAATGAAAAAAATACCTGAATTAGAAGCATCAGCTTTATTCTTCATCCCAAATTTTAAATTCTTCTTCCAGTGGCCTTTCTTGCCACATCCAAAGCAGACAGCTTCCTGCTCATTACTTTGCATCTGAATCTTTGGTTTCTTTTCATGACAATGCATTGGTGTCTTAGGACTTGACTTGGACTTTGACTCATTTTCCTTGCTCTTGTTTTTCTTTTTCACCATAAGAATAGATGAATTGGTATTTTTCATATCCTTATCAGCTTGGCTAACTAAAGACAAAAGGTTCGGGATTAACTTTTTCATATTATTCATATTATAATTGACAATAAAAGTCAAGAAGCTTGATGGTAAAGAGGCAACAATGAGATCCACTGTTAGTTCTTGGATTAGTTTGAACCCAATGGCTTCAAGCCTCTCAATATACCCAATCATCTTGAGTACGTGAGGACCGGCTTGGTTCCCTTATACTAGCCTGCACTTATAAAGCGCACTTGAGATCTCATACCTTTCTTTCCTGGCGCACTCCTCATATAGTTATTGGAGATGTGAAAGCATCTTGTAGGAATCCTCATCCTCATGCATTTTTTTTGAAATTGGATAGACATGGATGAAAACATGATGCATTTTACATCAAGCGCATCGTTTACATGATTTCTCCATTTATCTTTTTTCGCCTTACTTGCTCCCTAAGGAGGCTCATCAGGAATTGGGGATTCCAGCACATAATAACTTTATTTCTTGGTGTAGTACTATGTGCAAGTGCCTATACCACTCCTGGAAGTTATTGCAGGTCAAAATATTTTCTTTATCCAAAATTGATTGCAGTGATAAAGTACTTGTGGTGTTGTTGACTGCCATTCTTAATATACATCAGATAAACATTTAGCAATTAGTAATTTGTCTTGAATACCTTTTGACATTTATGATTAATAAATTATTATATTATTTTGATGTTTCCCACTATTTTAGTGAGCCTTAATATCCATCACTATTATATTTGGAACACTTTGTCTCTTGAGTATTCTAGTGGAAAGGATCCTCGAAACCTCCCTCATAGTCTACAAGCTAGGGATACACCACTTCTTGGAGGGTTTCAAGGTAGGCACTAGGCTGGCCAACCACTTGTTCTTGTGGTTCCTTGTGTTATTGAGTATAGTCCCAACTTCCGGAATCTGAACTTGATTCCATCAACATATTGCCTCTAAAGTAATAGCATGTTAGCTAGGGCTAATTTCTGACTACTCACTTTAGTTAAGTCAACCCAATTCTCCCATGAAAATGCCCGGATAGTAAGAGGCACTCTCAACTATGGCTGACAAGAACCCCAAACTTATGGTTTTGTTTAGATGCAAGAAATGGAAGTCATTTATTGGACTTAATATATCTTTGAGGGATTTTTAATATTTATTGAAGAATATAATACTTTTCTATTTATTATGTTCAAACTAGGTTGTCGCGCTCACAACTGAACATGAAATAGAATATAATTCGTCACATCTTTATGTATTTTATCTTGTTTACTATTCTATGTGATCACACAATAATCATGCATGTGCATAAAATAATAAACTATGCATAAAGTAAATCATGCAATCTGACTGGTCTTGAGAATTCTATAATGATCGATCGATAACTGATCAATCATCACCTAGGGGCATCCATACCAAAGTCAAAACGTGACTCGCGTCGCTGCTGGCCCCAGTGCTAAGCGCTCAACTCCTGTCTGGACTACCGCCTCGACATGGCGGGGTCTGAATCTCGGATCGTCACCATATAATTACAAATATACTCGCACACAGGCGAGGGGGTCTAGGGTACAAAATACAACTAGTGTAATGGACACACATGCCCTTATGCATATTTGAATTAAAAGACGATTCACATACTATCATTTATCTAATTAAATATTACATTCATCACACTTATTGTATAAATAATTAAATAAATAAAGCCAGACATGCATGGTTCAATCGCAAGATCAAGACCAGTCGGGGTAAAATATGCGCAATAAAATTAAATTGCAATAAATTTAAATAGTGCGAGGATGTTCTAATAAATTAAACAAATTTGATTAAATTCAAATAATTTATTTATTGGTTCAGTTTTTTTTAATTTAATTTTAATTCTAAAAATTAAATTAAACCATTAATTTAATTTTAATATTAAATTAAATTAATATTTCGGATTAAAAATAAATGTAAACCCCCAAATTAATTCTAATTAATTTAATTTTAAAAACTAAATTAATTAAAATTTATTTAATACGGGGTTACCTCTAGCCGGGGAGGAGTCCGACAGGACTGCGAACCATCGCAGAGTGTCGTCCTGGAGTAGGGCCAAGTCACGAAATTACCATAGCGTGACCACGGCGTGACCACGACAGCCCGATCTAGCGATATCCACGAGTCAGCTTCTTTCAACCAGGAGTGAAAGGAGCGGGAGGAGGTTGGGAAACATTCTGGCCAGCCACATGGTTGGCATCCCACTGCTCCAGCCAATCGACGGGGCGGAGGCCCGGTCCGGAACGGCCTGGACCGGCAGCGGCCTGGTCCAACATGGTCAGGACCGAGGTGGCACGACCATGCCGGTTCGGGGAGAGGGTGTTCAGGGTTTGGGAGCGGCCTGTCGCGACAGTCCGGCGGGGTTCTGTCCGAGGCGGCGTGACCAGGCAGTCAAGTGGGGTTCGGTTCGAGGTGGCGCGACATGGAAGTACAGTGGGGCTCGGTCCGAGGTGGTGCGGTTAGGTGGTCTGGCGGGGTTCGGTCTGAGGCGGCGCGGTGCAACGGTCCAGCGGGGTTCGGTTCGAGGCGGTGCGACCAGGCGGTCCGACGGGGTTTGGGGAGGTGGTCCGGCGTAAAGGGAGGCCGACTAGGGTTTCTCCCACAAGGGGGAGGTGGCCTCCTGTGCACCCCATGAAAGAGAATATCCCCTTGGGTCTTCTATTTTTTTTATTTTTCCTTAGACAAAATTTCCACCTACATTCCCCTGGTTTTTTCTAAATAAAAGGAAGAAGACCCCAAAATGGGGTCTTGGTCTCCCTTGTTTTTTCAACAATGTGAAAAAATATTTTCCACACCCCTTTACTTTGTGGAAAATATTTTATAATAAAATATTATATTATATTTTATAATAATAAAATATTATATTTAATTTTATCTGAATAATGATTGAGATTAACATCAAATGAACGAAAAAACTACAACGTTGATCCGATTAAATTTTTTAAATGATCGTAGCTTGATCATTTGAAAACAAAATGACGTGTGGTCAGATCCAAATGAACCATTTTAACACCCCAAACATAAATTTAATGCATCTTAATTTTGTTGACTCAGAAAAACATTGCGATCCCTTTGATACCACTATTAGGTACCGGGACGGCAGCGGAAGCCAGTGGGCCATGATTTTAAAATTTTCTGCATCAACGGAGTGACATAACCCTGTCAACTCCGGTGATCTTGTACCGATTTGGTCCAAGGATCTCTTATGGTTTAAACATAGCAAAAAAAAAATAAAATAAACTGAACATATACCTTGTTCGTATTTGACGTGTGCAAGTCCGCCGTAGGACGCTGGCGATCTTTGCTCGAAGACTCCGACATCAAAGTCCTCTAGATCATCCACACACGCCTCTAGAATATTCTTGCACACCGTTCGTCAGGATCCGGGTGCTAGTGCAGATCTTTAATGCTCACTTCAGCGCAGCGACGATCACTGCAAAGAAAGAAGCTTCAATCTGAAATGGATAAACTTGAAGATCTTCCTTCGCTTGAGAGACTCTCTCTAGATTCCAGGAGGAGAGAGAAGTTCTCAATCCCAACACATGAATAGTTACCAAGGGGAGACCCTCTCTCTCACTTATATAGAGAATGTTTAAATCACACAGTATGGGTTCCCACCCCCGTGTAATAAACGTTTTCTATATAAGTGTTATAAATAATTATTTATGACAAATAAAATTATTCCATAAATAATATTTATAATTTATCACTTACTCATAATATATATATATATATATAAATATATTATGTGATAATATTGAGTCTTTAACTCTACTCACACCTCCTACTAATATTAAATGATCCTAGGATATTAAAATCCATTCCAATAATATTAATACTTGTATTTACTATATAACATGTAAATACATGTTATAAACAAATTAAATGAATTATTTTAAACTTGAATAATTAATGAATTTATTTATTATTTGGTGATCCATATAACTTGGATAGTACTCGGACCCTTTGGCGGGGCCGACCAAGTTCTATATTTCTATTCCCAGAATAGGGAAGATTCTCAAAGCGCTATTGTGTGTGACCCTCTAGGCCCTTACCTCAATAGCATTGAATAATATCCACCGACCAAGAGTGGGGTCTAGAAACCCACCGATCCCCCTATAGAGATAAGGAAAAGTCAAAGAAAAGACTGCCTTCCTACGAACACAATCCGTGTAATATAATCTCTTCATCATCGATATCTCAATAAAGCAGAATGCACACTAGTGTCATCATTAATTATCATGCTTTATTTTATTTGTTGATTTGTCTAGATGGTCTTACCTTCTACTACCATGGCCATGGATTTAATGAAGGTGCAACCATCCTAATCAACCAGGCCCAAGATTTCTCTTCTTGAACTCGGAAGTTACAAATCCCTTATCAATAATTCAATCAATGCCATGCCATTAATGACGTACTTGATACTAACTACCTCACCATGACTTTTTCACCATGGTTTTCACCTTTCATCAAATGTACGTAATTAAATGACATCCATTGAAAATGATATCATGTCTAAATACCATTACACATGTCTGTAGATAGGAACAACCAATAACACCTAAAAAATGTGGTGTTCCTATTATGCGGGTCTATCCTCATGATCTCAAATACTAGAAATCATCAAGTGATAACTTCATGAAAAGAAGTCTCAATGCTTACAATCCCCCAGCACCTGATGGTCACACATCATTTGTGTCCTTTCAGAATGATGTAACTGGACCATAGGACGTTACTTTAAGATTACTGTCATGAAATCTCAAGGTTCTCATTATAGCCTGGGATCTACTATAACCCTTTGATGCGACATGTAATCTAAAGACATTGACATAAACAAAGTGAATGCAGAAGTATCTACACTATTATGGAAAGATAAAAAAATGTATTATAACAAACTGAATACATGTAGAAGTAATCAAAGTACAAAACAAGTTGGGTCTAGGGATCCCACTTTCAACAAATGCTTTCTACCTCCTTCTTTATTCTTAACCACCAATATTTTATATAGATATAATGATAAAGTTTTTCAAAATTGGATGTACTATACATTTAAAATCATGAAATTCCCTCATTAGATCCTCACATAATCCCATAGAAACCCATACTCATCCTTAGAGTAGAGGACAATTGTTTCTACAAAGAGAGAATCCCAATGTGTCTCCCAACCATATATGTTTTTTATTAGAAATAATAACTCTGTATCATATAACATCTTCTTCATGATACATTCCAAAAGAATAGGTATAAAATATATCAAGGTTAGAGATACTCACCCCCAATACTCCTAAACATCTAGATACATGCTAGTAAAAGGTTCCATTTCCCACCACTCATCACAAGAACCTCATACGGATTTTGTCTTCTTCTTTTGACTTACTAAATCAGAATTGGCATTTACCTTTCCTAGTGTATAATCCAACTCAATGTTGAAAGACTATAGATACTCTAACAACCTCCTCTATTAAAGGTTTAGGTAATGCTAAGAAAATATGTCCCTAAGGATATTGTGTTATGTGTTTAACACCAACTTCTCACCCATGAGATAATTCCTCTAGAATCTCAGGGTTTGTACCACTGTTTATATCTATAGATCCTGAGGTGGGTAATTTGTCTCTTGTGGTCTTGGTTTCCTAGAGCCATAATCAACCACTCGATCCTTTTATATTAGAAATTCTCTCAGTCTAAATCTAGATGTGTCATAGCATAAGGTATATGAATTACATTGAACAAGTAAATTGGGGATTGTTACTGAGGTATGCCTCCCTTTCATCTCCTCAAAATATATCTCTAAAGCATTAATCCAAAAAAACTACACTCCCTTTGTGTCTATCCCTAACATTAGTGTAGATAAATGGAAAATTCTTAGATAAATAGTCAATAATAACCGGCTAAACCCAAAAATATATGACCCTAAAATACATACTTATAATTCTCCCACAATACCATGACTGCAACTTTCTCTGGGTCCATTGACACTCCTAACTCTGAGATGATTGGGTCTAAGAAGTTCACCTTATTAATATAGAAACCGTTTTTTGTTTCTTTAATTAAATTTGATGCACTCTCAATATACTGAGGATTATTTCAAGATTTTGGGCATGCTCGTCTATTTATTATAAGTAAACTAAGATATAATTGGAAAAAAACCACCCAAAACCGACCTAGAAAATGATGAAATATCATATTCATCATGTCCATGAATACTGATGATGCATTGTTTATAATAAATAATGTGACTATGATTTCATACAATCCATAGATGCCCATAAAAGAAGTTTGAAGCATGTATGATGGTATCACCCTAAACTAATGGTATCCTAGTATCAAATATATCCTAATGAATATCTTATAACCTCTTAACTGATCTAAGAGATCATTAATTAATGGAAGACTATACCATTTCCTGACAATCATCTGGTTAAATTTTTGATAATCTATACATAAGTATAATTCCCCATCAGTGTTCTTATAGTTCAGGAATAGTGTACCACAATGAGATATACTTGGATGTATGAAACCATTAGATTACATATTTTCCAAACAAACCATATACTCTTGAAGATATTCTAGTGAAATTTAATAAGGTTGGATAGAAAATGGTTTTGGTCCTAGAACTAACTTGATGGTAAAATTGATCTCTCACTCAGGCAGTAAGCACTAAAACTTATCAGAAAAAACATCCAGAAAATGGTTTACCACTGATGAAAATAATATTTCTTTATTCCATAATTATCTTGTGAGTGGATATCTATTTGAGTAATGAGAAATTCTATCCCTCATTGATATGTTATAGCATGACTAGCCTGAGGATCACAAGAACATTGGAGAGAATAGTAGACTCCTTATAGAGATTAAATGGTAACACTCCTCTGGTAATAGTTGATATGAGATTGGTATAGAACTAACCAATTGATACCAATAATAAAATAAAATCCTACCATTTCTATCATGAATAGTTTCCAAATGATATAACATCCACTAATATCAAGAGAACATTCCTTGAGATGTTTCATATTAGCAAATCAAACTACCAATTTTATATCAATGTTAAAAACACCATCCAATCATTCCATATCCAAGACCAATTATTTAGAAATAATAGAAGATAAATGGAACATGATCTTCCTATGTCAAAAAAAAAACACACAAAAGGGTAGATGATACAAGAATTGTACCTCTAATAATATATGGTCATATATCTACACTATCAAAAGTTGTTTTTATAGCGTGAATCTGACTAGTCCCTCTACTCTAGGCTCTATCCTAACTCCCCTACACTATACCCTCTTCTTTACATTATTGTTCTAGAACAAGGGTACCTTGTCCCCTTCCATGGAGAGAATATTCAGTGGATATCTAGCTACATTACTACTATGTATCAGCTGAGTCCTTCATAGAAATTGGTACCTTTGATGTTCCACTTACATTTATCTACTATTTCATGCCCCTAAAAAACCACTATAGGTGTCCCATCATGTAACGATCATGACTCTCCAAAGAACACTACAGACAATGAGGTCATTTTTTACCCATAGGACTGCAACTAGAAACAATGTTTATATAGATTTTCACTTCTTTGACTACTCTAAAATCTATTTATGTGGATAAAATATTCATAGAAACACATATTTCCACAAGCATAAGAGCTTATAGTTTTCCCTACTGAAATAGTATGGCCATTGCTTGGGACTCACTCAGATTCCCTTCCTTAATGAGTGTCTCATTTATCATGTTGAAAACATTTCTCAAATAAAACTATATAACCTTAAAACTTGTCTCATAGTGAATACCATCCTAAAAATGTACATCCTTATAGATCTCACCATCTTCCAATGATGGAACAAGGAAAAATAGGTTAGTGAAATATTCAGTGTAGTCCAACACTAACATTCCACCATGTTCATGGTGCATGAACTCAAAAGACTTCTTATCCATCAACATCGATAGAGAGAAATATATTAAAAACTTTGTCTTAATTTCCTTCCAGGATAACTCCCAGTACTACCCTAACCAATCCCAAATGTCCCACCAATGCTTGGATGGTCCACAAAGCATATATTTAATAAGATTCACCCTATAATATGTGGGTGCATCATGATTCTTAAAGGTCATTTGGGTTGAATCAATACAGAACATGGTTTCCTAGGGACCACCCACCCCAGTAACATAGGTGGATTTTGCAGCTAGAAATTTCTTCTCGTATTATAAATTAAAGGAATAATGTTTATAAACTCTCTCTCCATGGATCTCATGACCATCAGAAAGATATCATGAAGCTGAAAATCCATATGATCCTCAATAAATACATGAAGATTCAGTTCAGTCACATGAGGAGAGTGATGATTCCTACTATCTTGATACTCAACTCAAAAATGAAGAGGAGGGATTTTCTCTACAAGACAAGCACACTCCTTTGAAAATTTTCTATAATAATGTCAACCTCAATATGTGAAAAAAACAAATAACTACTACTCCTTATCTCTATATACATGGATTACATGTGTTTTAACATAAAAAATAGTTCATTTATTTCATTTATTATATATAATAGGTATCTCTTATCATTTCTCAATAGTAATGTATATATCACATGCAATAAATATGTACTTATCATGAAAAATTATTATCAATATATCACTATGTTCCTATTATGATGCATGCATACTCATCTCATGCCATACTAGGAAATGAGTATAAATCCCAAGAGAAAATACCATTATGAAATAATAACCTCACATAAAATGTTGATGACTTTGGGTGAAATGTCATCAACTATTACCTTCAAAAAGTATAAATAGAAATCCACCCTTGGGAACTCAGATTTTCCCCTATACATGGGTTAGCTATTCCCATTAATAATCTTACTACCAAATCCCCACATATACTTGTATCCTTTCTACCATTCAAAAAATAGTAAAAGAAACAGAAACCCAAGGTTCATATACTACTTAGTAACGTCCCTCATCCCAACAATCCCTCGCGTGGATGAAACAGGTGGGTTATAAGACCTCAATCACACCTCCCCATATTCTAGAGGATGATGACTAGTAGTAGGGGTGTGATAATTGTAGAGGGGAGAATATACACCTTGGAATAGAGTTAAAAACATCGAGAATAAGCAATATAAATAAATAAATAAAATATTAGAGTGCGGAAGAAATGGAAACATTATAATATAGTGAAAACTTAAATATAAAAACCAACTAAATAATTTAATAAATAATAATGGAATAATGTAACGATGTGTTGGAATGAAATTATGTTCTAGGAAAAAAGAAATAAAAATAAAATAACAACAAACTAAAATAAGACTCAAAATTTTTCTTTCCCGAACCCCATGTCAGTCCTGCATCCAAACTCCAGCCCATCCAGTAAGAAAAAAATCAACAAAAAGGTCCTTTTCCTTTGTCAAAACCTGCATCTATGTTATCTACTCAAGTAAAAAATGGATACATGAATATGGTATGAGTATAACCCAGTAGGTCAACACCACCATGTCTAATCATAACTAGTGTGATAAAAAGTGTATCCAATAATGAAATAAACATGATTATTAATTAATTAAAGAATTAAATTTATACCACATAAACCTACTTTGGAACAATTCTAAAATTTTTATGAGTATTTATCACAACTACGCCAACCATAACCATATAACCATGGTGAATTGTAACCTTCCATTTTTCTAAGATGAAATGTATTTGAGCATGTCTCATAACTATTCCAACCATAACCATATAACCATGGTAAAACAGAACCTACCTTAGAACCATGTTAGAATTTATGGCATAATGTATCACAACCATGCCAACCATAACCTTATAACCGAGGTATAAATCACAAAAAATTGGGTCAAAAACCAAAATATAAGAATTTCATCATTTAATCAGGTACACACCTAGTGTATAATCATTTATTCATGTATGAGGTCCAATCCTAGTATATAATCATTTTTGCATATATATTAGGGAATATCCTAGTATATAATAATTTAAACATTTGTATCATGGAGAATCCTGATATATAACAATTTCAACAAGTCTTATGGTATAGCCCATTATATAATCATTTCAGCATGTAAATTGGGTCAACTCACCATATAAACATGACACCATTTTAATCACAACACATGTTATATCAGTAATGATATCACAACATCATGATAAATGGTTAATTTTGAAAATTTAAACTTATATTTCAGTAATAAAATTCATTTATCATTTGTTCATCACCAATAACATTTCACTTATCTCAATAAATAGGCCATGCAAGGTTTAATCTATATTAATAAAACACCCAAATCCCATGTCATGATAAACATGCATTAAGATATTAAAAAATTACATTAAAATCATTGGTTCACTAACCTAAATAGTATCCATAATCCAGTTCAAATCCAATTGGATCCAAAGGAAATCCATGGAATAATCCAGTTCATCATTTAAATAAATTCAGTTGCATGATATGATGGAATAATTACAATATTGCAAAAAATTGACAATTACCAAACCATAGGGTTATGGTTTATACCCCCAAACTTTATATAATGATTAACCAACTCTTCCAATAGGATTAACCAATAATAAAGAAGGAGAAAATAATAAAAATAAGGTTTATAGATCATAATTGATCAATATTAAATCCGACAACCCACCTGGTTAAGGGATTACACAACAACGAACGAAGAATGATTTAAAAGAAGAATGAAACTAAATAAAAAACCATTTAATAGGGATTGGATGTGTGAGTAGGAAACATATAAGGTAGGCAATCCTTCCAAAATCACTTAGAAGGTAACCTTTGGTCAAAAGGAAGAACCTTCAGGTGATATTTATTAAAAAACAACCGCATGAGACACTTTAAAACTACAGGTTGGGGAATACATGGTGTGTAACATTGTTACATGATATGTGATGTTTTTAAAGGGATACGTAGAAAATAATATCACCTCATCTAAATATTAAATTCAACCAAACATTAAATTATGTGTAATCCATTAACACAATGTGTAAATTTTCTATAGATGTTTTTCAGTACATTTTCTTTATAAAAATATATAAACCCCCTTTTACGACTTCTTAACAAATAAATAACCTATGGTAAAACTCAACTCATTTATAACAGACTCCATTAATTAAAACAGACATATATCCCCAAGAATTAACTCAATTTTCCCCAATAAAATTTCTCCACATCCAAACAATACTCGACTAATAAGTCTCAAATGAAAAACTCAAAGTTGGAAATACCTTAAAAAATATGGGGTCTTACATTGAAGACCTTTATAGTATGATGGAGTTGGAGAACATAATATTATAGGACTTAAAATAGTTAAGGAGATGGTGTTAAAGGTGAATACCTTTAAACAACACATTAGGGGTGAACAAAAGAGAATGAAGAGCTATGTAGACAATCATTGATGAGACTTAGATATTGAGGTTGGAGACATGTTATTGCACTGCACATCTCTATGGAATAAAACCATGATATTTGGAAGGAAAGGAAATATATGTACCAGGTACATCAACCCTTTTGAATTCCTGATTAGGTCTAAGCTGTGGTATATCGACTCTAACTTCCACCAACCATATCTAAAGAAAATTATTCATTCCATGAATCCCTATTGAGGAAGTAAATACTAGATCTCTCAAATGTATTGAACTCAGAGGTGTTAAATCAAGAAAATCCTCTCTCTTATTAAGAGCATCTATTAAAGATGTTACAATGTAGAGACAAGGTTCTACATAAAAAACCACTCACCTGGTCAAGGTACTATGGAGAAACCATAATTATGAAGATAAAACATCGGAACTAGAGGAAGCGATGAATGAGAAATTCCCTCACCTATTTTCATCTTAGTATTTTAAATGAAATTCTGATGGTGTAATTTCACAAGGGGGGACAATATAATGAATAAAATATTTATCAATGTATGTTCCCATTTTGTTATTATAAAGCACATATTAAAATAATTATTACCATAAATGAATAATGATACATTAATTAATAAATAATCAAATATGAATGCCAAATATCATTTAAGGGTAATAAATAAAAAATATGACAATGAGAATATGAAAATTAGGATATTCTCATCCCACTTGATTAATAACAATCATAAAAAAGGTGTTGAAATAAAACATAATGTTAATAAAATAATATTAATTTTGATTTTGAAGGTATATATAACCTAAAGAGAAAATATGAGGAAATTGAAAATGAATGAAATAAGTATTAGTTATAGATATTAAGGAACCTATACCACTGTATATTAACCAGACCATTTGAATAACAACCTAACTAATGGAATAGTAATCTGACCATTAAGAATTGTAATATGGCTATATGAAAATTAACCTCACCTATAAAATCATTCATGAAACTTATTAATCAAATAAATAAAAATATGATATATATATATCATGGTATAAGTATATTAATGTTATAAAAATGATAAATTAATGGTTTGTATTTTTGTAAAATGTAAATGATTGATTACAATTTTATAATTAATATAATGATTTAAAATAAGATTAATTTTCATAAAAATATATTTATAAATTAATATTATGTTTAGTTAAAATGATAATATATATTTATGTGACCTTAATTAATTTTTTAGAGGGTCATAAAATCGATTATAATATTAAAATTAATATTTTTTGATTAAATAAGGATTTTATTTCATTATTCAATTTTTTAAATTTAGAAAATTACTTCCATAAAATGGATTACATTTTTCAAATATAATCATTGATAAATTGTGACTATAAAAACTTGGGATTTTATAAAATTGTTGATTTTTTTGAAAAGTTAAATACGATAATTTACAATATTTATCATTATAAGATAAATACATGTATTTTTTTAGTAATGGATGATTCATTAACCCATTGGTTCAATCAATCCAAAACCATTTACTATATTTTTTAATAATAATCAACATTATTGATAGTCTTGATAAAAAATAAATGAATAATGAAAATAATTAAAATAATACACTCTTGTCCCCAAATAAATACCACCGCCACTAGCCCTTCTCCTCACACCTTATAATACATGTAGTCATAAATATTCATACCAATACCATACCAATACTATACCCTATATAAAAGAACTTATTTTCTCAACAAACGAAAAATTCCATGTTCATTATGGGGGTCCTTCAAGGAGGTGATATTCAAGAGGTAACATTCTCAAACCAACTCATTTAATTTCATATATTCTTCTACCTTATCTTCACAACCTTCATCAATAAAAGAATAATAACTCCACTATATTGTATAGAATATAATTTAATATTTATAATGTTTAATCATTTTCCCATCCATTTTCTCATATCCTCTTATTCGATGATATGAAATCGTTGTCAAAATTATGGTAGTTTACCGTCTCCGTGGATACTGAATATTCGTTTTTCATTACCATCATGAAGGCTGGTCATAAAATAAATATTTTCAAAAAAATTAGATTATAATTTGTATATTATAAATTATTTCATGTTCTTTAACTAATATATAATTTTAATATTCAATAAAACTAATATAGTTTATGATGGTATGAAAAACCACAAAAAAAAGAAAAATAATCATTAAAGTTTAGAAAATAAATTATCTTCATAACCGAAAAAATGATACATGGGGACATTTAAAGATTTTTAAGTACAATTATAATATATTATTTCACTTCAATAAGTTTATTCCTACTTTAAAAAAACGTCCATAATTTTACACAAGTTAACTGACCATGAAACCATGAGTTAGATGTTTCCGAAACGAAAGAATTGATTTTTATAAATCATTATGATAATCACAAAAAACATAATAAAATTATAATAAATCAAATAAATATATAAGAGGTTATAAATAATGTAATTTATCAATATTATTTTATCATATAGGATAATAAGTATAGTGAAGATTGCATTCAGACATCAGGTAAGGGATTTCTCTCGACCTCCTTTTTTTTCATTTAGGCTACACATTATATATATTTTAACCAAAAGTAATTCATCATTAATATTTTATAATTCTCCTAATTTATATTTAAATTTTCAACACATATTCACATATATAAATTCATCTTTACTTTATAGAATTATTATAGTTTATCATGATTTAAATTTGTATTTTAGAAATATATTGGTGTCTTAAAACACATTATGGAGTGTACATGAAAATTGGTAAGAAATGGAGTGTACAATTTTTAAAAGGTTCATTTCTCAATTCCTCTTGATAAGAAAGCTCAATTAAAGGGAACTTCTCCATTTCTTACCAATTTTCATGTACAATCCATAATTTTTTTAAGACACCAATATATTTATAAAATACAAATTTAAATTATGATAAACTATAATAATTCATTTATTTTTTTATGAATAAAACTATGCATTTATCCTATTTAAAGCCCCTATATTATTTTC
The DNA here is from genome assembly GCA_963277665.1 of Viscum album. NCBI lineage: Eukaryota > Viridiplantae > Streptophyta > Magnoliopsida > Santalales > Viscaceae > Viscum > Viscum album. Next base: position 1,611,297,663 of record OY728163.1, read on the forward strand.
CCAAAAAATGCACTCAAGCCGGATATTTCTAATGATACCTAACCACTCACTTTCTTATTTACAATTAATTTGTAAATAATTATCATGAATTATTATTATTTTTACCTTATTAATGTTCAAGTATATCTTAATTCTATTCTTTCATAGATACCATTATGATACACCTTTTTGTTTTTCAATGTGAAATAATTATGAAACCCATTTATTTTCATGGGAATCCTTTATTTTTATTTTATATGATTTATTATTTATGTTTCACACATATTCATAAACATGTTATGATGCTTATTCCCAGATAGTGTTATAATAAATTTGGTAATTTTTACTCCTTTGAGATGTCAGGTTTGGGAATAGGGAATAAACACAATTCATTATGGGACCTTGTCCACCATGTGATATAGTCTTGAAAGTTATCCTTGACTCATTTTTATGTCATGATATATGATTCTACCACATTATATATTTCAATTATCACATGATACCATGTTCTATATGATATTATTCTTATTATTATCATGTTCTATGCCTTTTTATGTCATCATGTTATTCCATTCAAACTCATGTGATTTGTTTAATTCATATTATTATTTCCTTAATTGGATTTTTAGCTTATATCTATTTTCTATGTATTCCTCAGGTTATCCTACGCAGTTATACGATATAAAAGGGAGTTAGAATATAATTGTAGAGACTAAATAAATGCTTTTATTATTATTTTAGATTCATGTTTTTTAAATATATACATAATCTTCCAAAGACACTAGAATTTTAGATCTTTTTTTATACTTAATGGATATTTATAATTAAAATATTTTAATAATATGTGTAAAAGGATATGAATTATATTAACAAAATATTATTATTAGATTAGTTTATAATTAATTTAAGAGTACTAATAAATGGAACAATATTTTCTCTTTTTTCGATGCAAGTGTTCATAATCCGAAGGGCATTTGGTTTCTATTTATATAATGCTTAGGAGGAACCATACTTTATCCCATATAGTGGTGATCCTTATATTCTCCTTTGATATCAAAACATTTTTGACGGTACTAAAATTTCTAGTATGGTGGTATTAATATTATTACATCACTCCCTTGATCAAAATCATGATACCAACAGTCCTAAAGGATCATAACTTGATCTCTCTATCTTTATAGGAGATGATGGATGAAAATAATATCTCTTAAGCATTAAAAAAACTGAAGATATTTTATTTATTGAGAGATAATTATATAAGGAGGAAAATGTTGTACAAAATAACTAACCTCTAAAAATTATAATATTTTTCTAATTATGGACCCAATATTTGGGTTTTATATTAATTAATTTCATAGATTACCTTAATAATATTTTAAAAATAAAGGGAAAATCATTCCATATATTGAAATAATGTTTTTATTTTACATCAGTTTGTGTCCCAACACACGCAGTAATAATTATTTATTTTACAATATACTAAATAAATAGTTATCACTAAAAAATTTGGTCTTCTTGTCCTCCAAGACATTTATTAAATTTAAAAAAAAATAATTAAATAATATTAAATAAATATATAAATAAATATTATATTCATAGTCTAGGGAATAAATAATTATTTTAATATTCATTTCACCAAATAATATATGTATTCAATTCATAATTATTTATTAAATTAAGAAGAAAATGGTATAAATAAATATTATAATTATCCATGTAATCATTCAATTACCTTGTAAAAAAGTATTTATTTAATTATTTAATCAGAAAATATATCCTTAGATATATATTATTTTTTAGACTGGAGAATAATATTTATTCTAACAGTTATATTTAAATAATATTTAATTGATATAAAATGAATCACTTTGTGTGTGACACTATAACCCACTTCTTCAATAGATTTATACAAGATTTCCTAAAGTCTAAGATTACTATCTAGAAAATGGTCAAGGAACCCATAGAGGAAGAGGATATATCACAACAACAACAACCACATCTAAACACTCGCTAGGTAATATAATTCCTTTGTCGAGATATCCCATAAAGTAGGTTTCACACTCGTGTCATCAGCCTATATTCTTGATATGTATTTCATTTACTATATAAAATATTGACATCATTACCCCCCATTTTTATTGGATTTAATGTGATTTGTCCATTTCAATCAAAGGGATGAGATATCAACTTCTATAAAGATATAAGGGAAAAATCATTTCAAGACATATTTATTAGTAAAATATCATTCATGTGACACCCAACATACCCAAATTCACCATGACCATGTGTTTTCATAGTTTATAGAAATACATAAATTTACATGATTCATGAATTTTATTAATAATAATCCTTTATAAAAAGGTTAATTACACACAATCATAGACATGAATATCTAATGACACATAATCAAGTGGATTTCCTACATGTGGGGTTGTTCTCATAATATATCATCTTTGATATTAATATAATGAACCATGTTTTCACTATATATTCTATCTTAATTAATAATTTATTAAATAATGTGTTTTTCACAATACAAAAAACTAAAACTAAAACTATTAATAAACTTTAAATATTAATTATGATCATTTAAATATAGTCACAAATTATATAGTATAAATTTTAGTAACCACATCATAAAACCAATATTAAATGTACGAATAAATTAGATCTAAAAGAAAAAATCTTAATTATAAATCTATTTTGTTTGGGCTTAGAGGGAGGTAGTTTCACTAGGGTTTTCCCTAGACCAATCCCAAATCAAACTCAGGGGGGGGAGGGGGGTTGGTGTTTGAGAAATAATATATATGGAAGATGTTCAAAATCATGAATATCTTCACAAGATCCATGCTAGTTGAACCTACTGAAAAAATTACAAGTAGATTTTACCTAATTCATAGGAAATACATGGATTTTATAAGGAAATTTTCAAGTAGAAATTATATTAATATCAACATGTAATAAAACATTTTAAAATATTGATCTCATGTTTTTATAATTCTTGGAAGGTCCTATTTGTTCAATTAACCTACTCTTAAAGAAATTTATTTTTCATAAATTGGAATTTTATTTCAAGAAACTTCATTTATTTTTATTTAATAATAAGAGGATATAATAACAATATATTAGTCAGTGATTTATTGGAAATATTATTGGTAATATTAAATTTTTTTCTTATATATCAATATTTTGTAATATTTTATGTTTTAAATGAAATTAATATTTATGAATTTAGGATGTGGATTTGAATTTTTAAACCTAATTTTTTAATTTTAAAAGGAAAAATTAACATAAAAATAATTTCGGTGATTTTTATAAACAGATTGACTTTTAGCTGAATAATGCGCAATATTATTTTAAAAAATAACACAAATTTTATGATATTATTCGTATATATATAATAATTTGAAACTCATGAAATCATTTCCTAAGATCAAATCTAAATTTTTTATGTGAATGATTTTTTTTAAATTTATAAATCTATATTTGACAATTTAGGAATCAGTTATACTTTAATCAAAAAAATATTCTTAATAAAGTAAACATTTATTAATTAGAAATTAACTATTATCAGATTTATAAATTTAAAAATATTAATTTTATTTAAAAAGTTTAATTATAAGGTCCAAATTATATATATTTTTTATTTTTAGGTGTAATTAATAAATTAAATAGCTAAAAACTAGTTATCACTATAAAAGGTAAAATGGTAAAAGTAAAAAAATAAAAATAAGTACCTCAAATATTTTAAAAAAATTGAGAATGTGTGTTTGATGAGATTATTTACATTATAACTTATCCTCTCTATTATTTATTAATCTCATAGCCACATTATTTTAGATTTACTTCCAACCCTTTAAAATTTTGGGTATTTACAAAAATGTCATCCAATTTCACTTAAAAAATGGGAACTCATCCCATCACATATCCTTACACAAAAACCCCCTATGTTTATCCAAATCTCTATCGAACCCTCTTCAAATACCTCTTAGAAAACATAAAAAGTTTATGTTCTTCTCAAAATACCTTTCCTCACATGTTTAAAACCTTTTTCAGATGATATACTCCATGAAGTAAGGTATAAATTTTTAATAGATCCATTATCCTTCCTATTTCTCTATATGCACTTATTATTCATCATATTCCATACAAATAATTAAAATAAAAACATCAATACCATTATTATACTGTTATGTTACTAAAACTATGTTATAATCATTTACCACTATTATATTTCCCATTAATAAAAACAAAAACATGATCCATGCATGTGTGTAGACTCCCCCCTCCATGAGGAAACTTGTTTTGTTTTCCTTCACTTCCTAACATAGTTGGTAAAAATGGGGAATTAATTAAATATTATTAATATATATATATATATATTATATTTATGTTACTAAAATGATAATTCAAGTCACTTATTTCTTTATCCCTTTGAAATTGAAATCCTTATCCATGCGTACATGCATACTACAACCTCGATGGAATGGATCACTCTATTTTTAACTACCACCATAATTTAAAGATTATTTATCTAATTTATGAGTATATATGATAAATATATATATATCATTAATATATATGATTAATATAAACCATTCTAAATTAAATAAAATTAACTACCATTATACAGTAATTCATGGATATTATTAAATAACTTGAAAATACTTCATCACTGATTTCATATTCATGAAATGAAACAAAAATTACTAATCGAAGAAATGTAAAAATTATAGTTCAATAGAAAAATAAATTCTAGTACCATTAATGGTCATGAAATGAAAACCTTTAGAAGAATAATGTATACTAACACCGCATCTATGAAACTAGTAAAACTACAAACATCCGATGTGGGAAAATAAAAAAAACTAACTAATATACATGTCACTAATGATTATAAATGAAATATTATAAATATATTTCCTTATAATTATGGTTTTGAAATTAGTTAATATGATAGTTATGTTTAATCTATAGGAAGTTTAAGCACATCCTTTGGAATCAATAGAAAATATATAGGTTTAGAGGGCTCCATTTATGATTCATTGGGTCATAGTATTTATTAATTGAATATAATTTTAATGATTTATTTGATCCTATTATTCAATTTTTTATTGTATTTAATCTTTTAATATATATATGTTACTTCAAATCATCAAATAGAAATTCATTGATAAAATATTTTCCGAATTAAAAGTATCGTGTTTGTTAGAATAACTTTCATCCTTAACAATGAGTCTTTACTTCCATTAGAATTTTTTTCTCATAAAAACTATTTAATTTAATGAAATAAAAATAAGCATTGTACTTTATATTCCACATAAATTATTTGACCACTTTTATAAAGTGAAGGACTATCAAGGTTTCATTGAGATGTGTTTTTTATTGAAAATAGTTTAAAAATCTCAATAGATGATTTTTTTCAATATTTTCCTATTTGGAATTATTATCATGATTTTTTATATAAAATAACAAATTATTTCAAAATATTTAGAAATATTTTTTAATTCACTCATTTAACTTACCAAAATGTCTTGAAAGTAATTTTCAGTTCAACTTTTATAGTAATTTTTAAAATATTTTCTGGAAACATTTGTATTTTAACTTCAATTTTTCCTCCATGGTTTATCTCTCATGAAGTGATGTTTTGATCATAACCTATATTTTAATTTTATATGAATAATTTTTCAATATTATAATTGTGATATAATAAAATTTATTATGCTCATGTTATGTTATGTTTTAGAAAACAATTTTAACAACCCATTCACTTCCATGTGTTATTTAAGATATGATTTTGACTAATTTAAATTTCCCAAATATGTGTTGAGGATGGTGGTTGAGGCCATATTTTTATCTCCAATTTATTGTTTTATTATTATATATCTTGATATTTTTAGGAATGGACCTAATGTGTATGTCCACATATGCATGGGTATAAAGGGTTTTCTCACATTATATAGTGTGGACAGAATAGGTTTGTTCACAGGGGTATGGGCATAATAGGTTTTCTCAAATTGGTTTTACTATGATTATAGTTGTGCCAAATTTCATGGTTATTTATTAATTTATTCAACATTTATAGTATTCTTTTGATATACCATGTTTTCACAATTACACAAAATTTTAAAAGTATACCACATTTTTATATCATGCTCAATTGCTTTTTGATTCTTGATTTGATTTTGATCCATATCATATCTTTATTTTAAAATGTAATGACTTTTTTATGATATTGTATTTCTCTATCATGTTTTATGATTATCATATATAGTCTCAGGATATTTTATTAATATATTTATGTCTTCCTCTTATTCTCCCTCATGTTTATGATCTGACACATTATGATATGTTTTTCCCTTATAGAGTATTTAGGATCACCCATTTCTTGTGTTTCTATTATATAGATATCACATGAGATGTCTAAAAGGATATTTAGGACCATGATTATGGAATATAATTTTCATGTTTGGTAAAATAATTTGTTTATGCAGCTAAACTATTTGGGAGATGTATTATATAAAATAAGACATTAATAAACTATTTTTGTAATGTTTTTGTTGGGTCAATTTAAATAAACTGTATAAAAATTATTATATGATGTTTCATCTACTTATGAGTACTAACAGCTAATGGCCTATATACTTTGTGTTCCATTATAATGTGTAATCCAACCATAGAATGATGTTTAATAATATCATCATAGAATTTTAGGGTTCTCATCATAGTGGGGTACTTATATGAATTTTTAAATAAAAAAATAATATAGTAAATTATCATATAAATGTTATATAGATAAATAATCTATATTTGATTATTTATTTATTAATATTCAAATCCATTAACTCATATGTAATCTAAATTACAAAATAGTTTGTTCTGGGGAACCAACTCCAATAGACTCCCACTTTTAACAGATCTAATTTCTAAAAGATTTGGGTTATATTAGTTCTCCCATGATATACATATTTTTACTAAGTATTGATATAGATTTTAGGCCTACCAAGGTATTTTATGTATATTTATTGTTTTTTCACACGTATTTATTAGGGGTGTCCAGACCCAACCCAACCTGACCAACCCGACGCGACCCGATCGGGTCGGGTCGGGTTAAAAATTTATACCACGGGTTGGGTCGGGTTGGGTTATATCATGGTCAGGTTGGGTCGGGTCACGAGTTGGGAAAATATTGACCCAACTCAACCCAACCAACCCGACTACTGTGGGTCGCCTCTTCGGACTTCGCCCTCTCCCCCTGCCACTCAACCCAATTTCCCCTTACCCTCACCACACACCGCTATCTTTCTCCTTTACTACACCATCCATTGAGTCCATGCCATCACCCAACATTACATGAATACTATATTAATGACATAGATTATTGAATCTTCCATGAAATTTCTAAGACAAACATAAAATAAATTCAAAGGAATCGAGACATGTGAAATCAGCAGAAAAACAATGCCCGATCAAAAAACAAAAATATTAAGATAACTGTATTTCATTCAATTTTGCTACAAAAACTAAATAACAAGAAAAAAACCAAAGTAAGATAGAACAATTTTAAGGATTCAAAGATCCGACAGTTGAGGATCGACTAAGAAAACAATCATTGAACATCTTTATCACCCTCACCAGTCCAGTTTATCCACCGCGCCGCACCTGCATGTACCCCCTTCCTCTACCACCATCTCCATCTCAATCGCAACTGTGTGCAGTGCCAAATCTATCAATGTCAGGCACTGCCCCATTCTCATCACCCTCTTGGCCTCACCTTGAACCTCCTCAAACCTTGATAACTAATTGCAGGCAAGCTAATCACATCACACCATCAAGTCACAGACTGACGTTTTTTGGGGTCGATTTATTACATGGCGGAGGATGCGAGTGTTCCTTAGTGTGGCGAAGAAGATGAAGTATAGGAATACGTAACCCGATCAACCCATGAGGCGATAGCCAAAAAAATAACTGGACAATTTTTTTTGTCGTAACCCGGTCAACCTGCGGGTTGGGATCATAAAAAAATACCAAACAATTTTTTTTCTTTAACCCGACCCGACCCAACCCAATTTGAGGTGGGTTGGGTTGGGTTGGGTCTAAATCAAAAAACATCTTTGACCCGACCCAACCCAACCTGACCTATTTTTCTTGGTTCGAGTCCAAAATAGCCCTCAACCCAACCCAACCCGACCCATGTACACCCCTAGTATTTATGGATAATAAATTTAATCTACCCTCACATCCTTCAGAAAATCTATTAAATAGAGATATTACCAAGTATCCACCTCTTGTTCCCATATTGAAAACCTAACATGATGTTTAATTCCACAGTGAATTATTATAATAATAATTATAAAACTGTTAATGTTATAATAACCCAAAATTTTAATAGGATACTTCTAAACCTCAAATTAAGATTCTTCATAAGATGAAAAATACTCAAATATTATAGATGTCACTAAAAATGACTATAATAAGTTTTTATTTCACATTAACTTATCCTTTCTATGATACTATATCAAATAAATCTAAATAAATAAAAGTGTTCAATTCTACTGATCACTAGTAATCCCGCTTATCCAATCACCAGGAAGTCATCTAGTTCTACCTTTATGTACTTTTGTATAGTTTTGACTGCAATTTAGTTTAGTTACATTTAATTAGTTTGATATTCACATGTTATTATTTTATAATTAATAATACAAAACATTAGTTCATATCATGTCATATGAGTTAAATTCCTAGAACATAAGCTTGTGAATTGTTTTAATCTCAAAATATCTCCTTATGCCCAAGCATGTTCTATAGGAAATATTTCATGAAAAAAAATTGGCTATTGAAGTGGTTCAACATGTATTTTCCAATACATTGTGAATATATTTACTATGTGTATATTTAGAAATCCATGGATCATTTTTATAGATCTTGTTCCCTAAAACATGGTTTAAGCATTAAGTCATTCATATAGAAGTTAATTCATTAGTCTTAATATAGTTGTATGAAATAAAATTTTGTTTCCATATTTGTTTAACTATCTATCTTAAAAACTGATCATGCCTACCAAACCTATAATAGATGCACTAAACACTATTTTTTCCAAAATAATATTATATGATCAATATGAATGATTTATACATAAATTAATTTATGTAATATTCATATCGTATTAGGAGTTACTGATGTAATTGATCCTTTCTAGTAATTCCACATAGAAATATATTATATTCCCTCAATTTGGTAAAATAATATAAACATATTGTATAAGGTTTCCTCAAAATGTGGTTTACTTAACAATAAATAACATAATATTATGATCATAGAAGTATTATTTTAAAATTATTATTGAAAAATATTTGAGTCATAATTATTGAAATATGGGTTTTGAAGTGACCATGATTATATCAACATTGATAGGGGTTAAATAAGTGGTAATATTTTTAGGGATTTTTTATCCTATAAATAAACCTTGGAAAATGGTTATATAGAACCCCTAGATTCATGTAATTAACCATTTATTTATGATTTTCTAGTATGTAAATTGTTTTGGTTAATTTTGGGAGAATTAAGATGACTTTTGGAATGTTTTGTGTAATTATTGATGGTTAATGGGTTGTGAACAGTTTGTAAAAAACATGAAACTCCTATAGGGAACTGTTCATAATAAGTCATCAGATAATGAGAATGTGCATGGTTTGGCCAACCGTGCTACATCATAATAGAAAGTGTGCAAAGTGGGACTTTGAGATTTTTCAAATTTATTGCATAATTTGTCTAGATATTTGGGAAAACCATGCGAGGTTCTCTTTGAGGTATAGGTTAGTGAACAGTTAGCACACATTTTTCTTAATCATGCGGCTTACCATGCATAATTTAAAAACTATATCCTAAAATTGTAGATCTAGGTCATGATTAGCTCTAAACCCCTAATTGTTTTTCATTTCAATGTTAACTCAATATTTTATCCTCCCAAATGTTATGGAGTCTTCCCCCATCAAACCAGAGCTAATCCAAATGCTTTTCCTACTACATTGAACCTAATTCCCTTGGTATGTTTCAAATTGTGGTATTTTTTCATTACTTTTCTTAGATCAAGTTTCTTCTCTCTCTTAGTTTCTAATATCTATTCCACTATAAATAGATATATGTTGGTTAATTCCAATAATGATTTTAATTGTACTTTTTGATGATTAGGGAAGAGATTTAAGGATGGGTTTTTGAGATTCAACTCGATTTTGTTAGTGATTTCACATGATTCCTCATTTTCCACATAATTACTAAGGTAGGAGGATTAACTATAGATTAATATTATTATAACATGACGGAATAGATTCAAATTGATTTAATTTCATTAAATTGATTGTGAAATTCATGTGCGAAGCATGGTAAAAAAATTCCTTAGTGATGGTTTCTGTATTTTTGGATTTGTGGAAATTCACTGTACAAAGTGAATGGTTTTTATGATTTTAAAAAGATTATTTTAGAATTGAGATTTTATGTATTTTTGAAATGTGTTTTTGAAATATTTATATAAAATAAAGGTTATATTTAAATGTCTTGGAGTTCTTGTCTTTAAATGGTTTTGGTATACATGGGTTGTGTGAGTTCATTATTTATAAGTGAACCTGAAAAAGGGGTGTGTACCATTGGGGCACAAAGAGACATGACATTGGATAAGGGGTGTTTATCATTAGGGAACAAGGAGATTATTCACTTTGTTATGACTTATTGGATGGATGAGAAACCACTTCGGAGTATAGAACATTTGGTGAAGTAAGAATACATTGGTGTGTTGTAAATAATGAAAAGGGTATGCCAAAAAGAAATGTGAAATGGTTTAAAGTATTGTATGGTTTCTTTTCAATATAAAATATTTTATTATGTAAATTTTTTTGGTATTAGACTTATCGGAATTTATATACTTATTTTTCAACTTTTTTATAAATTGTTTTATATAAATGTGCTAACCTTCTCTTTCCTAGTGGAATGAGTATGGAATTCATTTGGGGAAATCCTACTAAGATTCATTAGATGCCCATTATTTAGAGATTTTGTTCTTTTATAGATATCATTTATCAATACATATGAAATGGTAAAGTATCACACTTATTTAGTGGTGCTTCATGATACTATGGATGTATTGTGTGGTTGGATCATGGAGCATGTTTTGAGTTATGGAGCTATGTCCTTGGAGTCCTTGGTTTTCTTGGTTTTGTCTTCATTTTTGTACATTGATGTTAGTAGTCTTCTACTATAGTATATTTATGTAGTTTTGTATTTATATTAATGGAATTACATTGATTTTTTTTACATTTTTGTCATGAATCATGTAGTATTATTTTTTAATGGAAAGTTTGGTTTTGTTGTTTTATTTATCAAATGGAAACATTTTCCCCAATTTTATTAAAGGCCTAGGCATTTATTACCATCAATTGATGCCTTGGGGATTTTAATTAAGTACATGTAGAAATTTTACCTTAACTCAAGCTAAGGTGGGGGGGAGGGGTGGGGGTTTTACAAGTGGTATCATCTTGTTTGGTCCTTTCCATACAAGTGGAAATAATCTTGTTCGATCCTAATATATTTTGGATAAAATCATAAGAATTTTTCTGTATTTGAGTTTATAATCATTCTATCTAGTCCTAGGGTTGGGATGGTATAGAGGAGTAGGATTTTCAGGTTTTTGAATGTAGAGAATAAAAATATGTAGCTAAACTTTTTATATTGAACATCAAGTTACCATGGACTTGGATACATAAGTGTTTTCAAGATGCTTATAGGAATTAGAACCTCATTTCCATTTGTTTATCCAACGATACAAGAATGAAATTCATTTTAGAAATTACATCCCATTAGGATTAAATATTTCACTAAGTAGTGATATATTATTTTCTATAATAATTTTGATTTTCAAAAATGTTAAAGTTGTTTTCAAATATAATCCGTCAAAAAGGAATGAAATGATTATTTTAAAAATGGAATGATTATCAAAAGCAAAGAAAAATTGTAAAAAATGGTTGAATGTGGAAATAGTTGAATTATAGAAATTAATGTTGATAAATATTATGTGGGGGAATTTGAAATTATTAAATATTTAGTTTCTAGAGAGTGAGATGTATGTCGTTTTTCGTTTGTAGAAAAATGGTACCCAATACGCTATGTAGAAACCATTAGGATACTACTGTTGAGGATGTGGTCTCACCTGAGATACAAGTGAACCAAAAAATAGTTCAGAGTATAGTTGAATCTTTTAAGGCTATGTACAGAGGGAACGTGAGGGATAAACCAAGAAAGGTGGATCATACCATCTAGTTCCAAAAGCATAATCCACCCATATTTCGATGTGATTCTGAAATAGATAGGGATGATGTTTGGTTAAATAGGATGAATCATATACTATATTTTCTTAGAACACTAGCATAGATGAAATTAAATCTCTTTATGTATATTCTAGAGGATCTTTCATTATAATGGTTGGATTTAGCAGTTCATGCTAAATTAAATCAAGGCCTTGAATGGGATTAATTTGATGAATTGTTCAATAAAAAAGTATATCATCATAAATTAAGAATTGAATGAATGATGGGTTTCTTAATATTGAAATAATATAGCCTTACAGTGATATAGTATGTGGATAAATTCATTAATTTAGACAGTTTTTCACTCAAAGATACTTTAAGTGCTTCCTTAAAGGCATGCGGTTTTTAATCGAGGCTAATTCATTAGATTCTCTTAAATATTAATTTTCTTTATATAATGAATTATAAATATATAGTTAATATAGATATGGTTTAAGTAAGTTTAAAGTCAGGATATGTGGATGGAGGGATCATTTTGATAACTACAGGAAATAGTTGGAACTCTAATGATGGGAGGGAGCAGAAGAGAAGCACATATTTCTAATGTAATGGAATGACTCGGAATCAAACAACCAGATCAGAAAATATTCCTTTATGACCCAAGATAAAATATGGTGCCTCACATGTGGTTTGTTTGACCACATGAATTGAGAGTGTACACCACCACCTAGATTATTTTACTATTCAAATAAAATGGGGAATCTTCAGTTCAGTTGTCATAGTGCTTCACTGTCAGGTGTTAGAGATACTTCTCATGTGTCACATACAACATATGCTTAAATGGGATGAGGGTAGTAGAACAATAATTATATTCATTATAGATCCAGATATGATTATTCTACTAATACCATCACTCCTTGGTAAGGTAAATTTCATTAGGGATAAAATAAAAAAGTTCCATAAATAAAAAATTATATAGAGTTGAGAAAGTTATTATGGATGATTATTCTAGACCATAGATGGTGAGAGATATAATTATTTTGAATTATACCCATATAAATTATTTCATTTATATGAGTGCATCCAATAACTTTATTTCTTATCGTGCTATTGATTTACCGAGTTTAAATGTTGAGATGTTTCCTTTTATGTTGAAACTGAAAACACCTATTGGTAAATGATAATGTTGAGGCTTTATATGTATAGAATGTTCTATAATTACTAATAGAGATATGTGTATATGGTATTTCTTAGTTCTTGAGATGGATTTTTATGATATAATATGTGTTATTGATTGGTTGAAAACATTCATGGATCACATTGACCGTTATACCCGACGGTTTAGTTTTACAACTAATGATGGTGTCAAGCATCTCTTTAGAGAGATCCAGAATGTAATGAAAGGTACAATAGGATTGCTGGAACTAGTAGTTGGAAAAATATAATACCAATTAGTATAATTATATTTGGTATTGATGGAATATATTTATAATATATATTTTCCAAAAAAAATTGATTAGTTTCTGGATGTTTTTCTTAAAAATTTATCAGGGTTTCCACACATAAGAGAAATAAAGTTTACAATTGATCTCCTTCAAGGGATGAGTTCTATTTAACTTCCATATAAATAGATATTACCAATGAAATTAAGTTAAGTGAATGTGTAGTTGGATGATCTAGAAAGAAAAGGGATCATTTTGCTGATCACGTATCCATGGGAAACACCAGTATTGTTTTTAAAAAAGATAGACGGAACTCATAACAATGTGTGGATTATAATAATCTTAATAAAGTTATGATAAAGAATAGGTATCCACTTACATGTATATATTATATGTTTAATCAATTTAGGGGATTTCAATGGTTCTATAAAAATGAATTTCGATCAATATATAACCAATTGCGGGTTCGTAAGGAGGGTATTTCGAAAAAAATATTTCAAGAGTAGATATGGCCATTTAGAATGTGGTAATGCATTTCGGACTTATGAATTTACAAAACGCATTTATGGAATTGATGAATCAAATATTTTAGAGATATCTAGATTCTTTTTTTAGTGTTTTTTTTTGAATGACCTATTGGTGAATTCAAGGAAAAGGGCTGATCATGAGCAACACTTGGTGACAATGTTAGGAATATTGAAGGATTAACGTTTTTATTCCAAACTATAAATGTTTTATTTTGGATAAAATATTTAAGTTTACTTGTAAATTCAATCTCATAAAAAAGTGTTTCTATGGATATATAAATTATTGAGGCTATTAAATCTTGGAAACCTCTAAATAATGTCTTCAAGATCACAATTTCCATGGTCTAGCTGGTTATTACAGATGCTTTGCTGGTGATTTTTCATGATTAGACTCACCTATGACAGTTTTGACAAGGAATTATGATCCATTATAATGGATTAATTAATTTTATAATCCTTTTCAAGAGATTAGTGGTATCCTTACATCAATAGAAATCATGATTTTCCTCAATCAGGAAAGGTGAGTGTGGTGTATTGTGATGCTTTGGGATTTGTATTGGGAAGTGTTATCATGCAGGGATACCATGTTGTTGCATATACCTCAAGATATAGTTTCATTAAAGGAACTACCCAAAACATTATTTTTAGTTAGTTATCATAGTCCATGCTTTGAATACATGTTTTCAATACCATTTTTTTTGAAAAATTTATAGTGTTTACGAATTATTAGAGAATAAAAAACATTTTCTCACAATGGTATTAGAATATAAGACAAATAATATGGATGGAATGTCTTCAAATGTTTGAATTTGACTTAATGTATACACTGTGTAAAGAAAATATAGTGGAAGATTCATTAAGTCTAAATATGTATTTTTTTTTGGAAAAATTTGCTTCCGACAAATGGCAGTTCATTTAAATCATAGCTGACATGAACTTGGAATTTGATGAAAGGGGTGAATTTGTGTATTTCTATCCATTTTTTTTATTATTTATTTTGTTAATATAGTCAAATAGGCATAAAATAATGATTTATAATGATTTTTATGACATAAAAACTCAATGGTGGTGAGACCATTGAGGGATGGATGTTGGAAGGTAGTTTAGTTTTGTAGTTTTGAAATTGGATAGTTGTACTTATTTCTTGTCAAGAACAAATCCTTCAAGCCTACCACTATTTGAGAAGGGTTTTTCATTGTGGAATATATAAGATAAAAAAGTCATAAAAATTACAGTTTTGGTGGGTTGATATGAAAAGAAAGGTGGATGATTTTTTTCAGATGATTAACTTTTCAACATGTTAATATAGAGCATCAGTGACCAGCAGGTGTGTTGCGGTCTTTACTTATCCCTATTTCAAAATGGGAGATGATAGCAATGTATTTTGTAACAATTTTTCCAATAAAGGATCATAATCATTATTCCATAAGGGTGATAGTGGAATGGATTACGATGTCATCCCATTTCATCCCTATCTATGAATTTCATATGGTAGAGGAATTTTCAAAAATCACTATCTATGAATTTATAAAGAGGAATGGTGTGCTTGTTTCAACAATAAAATATAGAGACCTTATGTTTACATATCATTTATAGAAATCCTTACAAAAATAACTTGGGACTCTGTTTAATATGAGCATGGTGTGTCATCCTCAAATGGATGGACAATCTGAATGGATGATACAAATGTTTTAAGGAATGTTGTGGGATTTTGTAATAGACTATGGTGGATCCTTGGAGGAGAACATACCATTTGTGGAGTTCTCGTATAACAATAGTGATCAAGACTCTTTACATATGGCTCATTTTGATGCATTATATGGGAATCCTGGTCATTTTTTACTTTTTTGGGTGGAAACAGGTGAGGCATTATAGGTTTTGCAAATCCTTGTCAAGGAGACAGAGGATAAGATTCAGTTGATCGGGAAACCGATGGAGACATATTAGAGTTGTTAGAAATCATATGTGGATCATTGACGATGACTTTTTTCACTCAAGGTGAGTGATCATGTTTTTTTAGGATCTATCCAAGGATTAGAAATCAATGTTTTGGGAACTAGGGAATGTTATATCCTTGTTACATAAGCCTTTTTGAGATACTATAACAGGTTGGTGAGGTGGAATTTGGATTGGATTTTACCCCAAGGTTCATTGTAGTGTATAATGTGTTTCATGTATGCTAGTTCATATTTTGGATAGGAAATAGAAATTATTACATGGTAAAAGCCTCAATATAATGTGGGTTTTGTGGAAACGTGGTTAGATTCAAGAAGATACTTGGGAATGTGATTATGAAATGGTCAAGAAATGGCCATAACTCTCTCACGATTGTACTAGTTTTCTACTTTCCAAGGATGAAATATCCAATTTCAGTGATATTTTAGAACCCATAGTTTCAATTAAGTAACACATTATTTATGATTTTTATGTATGTAAAGTGTTTGGATGATATTTGGGAGGGTTTATATGAACTTTAGAACATTTTTGGGTCTTTTATAAAGGTGAATGGTTTGAGAATAGTTTGTGAAAACTATGCTACACCTATAGGAAACCGTGCAGAGTGATACATAGGCTAATGGAAGGTGAAATGTTAGGTTAATGGTTTGGAAAAATGGTGAAGAATCCTATGGGAAACTATGAAAAGTGGGACATAAAACTTTTTTAGGATTAGAAAATAGTTTTTCTAACCATGTGGGTCAACCATGATAGGTGCATATTGAGGCAGAGGCTGGCAGATGGTTAGCACATGATTTTCCTAACCATGGGACTAACTATGCCTAGTTTAAAAATCCGATCCTAAAATAGTGTTTTGAGGACAATATTATCTTTAAACACTTCATTTTTCTCCATTTCATCCCTAACTCTATTTTTCTTTTTCACAGAGGCTGTGGAGTCTTAGTCAATTGATTTGGAGCTCATATAATGGATTTTTATAGTGCATTGAAGCCCGATTCACTTGATAAGTCTCATTTTATGGAATCTTTCATAGTTTTTATTAGATATGATTTCTTCCGACTCTATTTTTCTTAGATATAGTCCTCTACGAATAGATCTAAGGGGGTTGATTCTAATCATGGTTAGATTTGTCCTTGTTGGTGATCAGGGGAATATATCTAAGGTGAGTTTTTTGAGATTCAACCTAGTTTTGTTGGAATTTTTATGTCGTTCTTAATTTTATCAATAATTTCCGAGGTATATAGCTTCACTACCAACTCATATTATTAGAACATAAAGAAATAGTGTCAATTTGTTTTTGAATTTCATGAGATTTATTGAGAAACTAGTGTGTGAAGCATGGTAGAAACCATCTTTAGTGATGGTTTATGGTTTTTTGGATTTTGGAAATTTGTTGTGCTAGGTGCTTCATTTTCATTATTTTAAAATGATGATTTTATAATTTGGAATTATTGGATTTATAAAAATTGATTGTATGAATGGTTTTAAATTAAATAATGGTTTTATTGAATTGTCTTGGAATGGTCAAGTTGAAATGGTTTTGGAAAACATGGGTTTCATGAGTTCATTCATTCAAGATAACCCTTAATAAGGGGTGTGTACCATTGGGGTACAAAGAGATGTGACCTAGGATAAGAGGCATTTTTCATTGGGGCACAATTAAACTTTCCACCTTGTGGTGGCTTGGTGGATGGACAAGAAACAACTCATGAGTATGGAATTGTCCTTAAACCATTCATGTGTGGGTGTTTTTTGAGTCATGAAAAGGGTATTCCAAAAAGTAAAGTTAAATGATTTAAATTATTATTTGGTTTCTTTTCCTTTTAAGTTTTTTAGTATGGAAAACTATTTTGGTTTCAATCATATTGGATTTTATGTAAAAAATTCAAATTTTTATATAATTTTTTAATATTAATCTTCTATCTTGTTCTATCTTAGTTGTGTGTGTAGGGATTTTGTTTTGAGAAATCCTACTATGTTTCATTAAACACACTTGGTTTGGCACTTTTATGCCTTTTAATATATTGTTCATCAGGACACATGAAATGGTCAAGTTTCACACTTCTTTACATGTGCATCATGATACATTGGTTGTATTGTGGAGTTGTAGAATGGAAAATGTTTGGAGTTATAGAGCTCTTTCGTTGGGGTGTTTGGGTTTTTTTCTTCCTCTTTGTACTTTGAAGTTGGTACTCTTCTACTATGGTACTTTTTTGTAGTTCTATTTTTATATCAATGTCCTTACTTTGAGTTTTTTTACATTTTTATAATTCATCATTTAGTATTCTTTTTTAATGTCATGTTTTGTTGGGTGGTTTTATTTCTCAATGGCCAGATCATCCCCCAATTATTTTGAATCCCTTATCATTTATTTCCAGCCTTAGGTTCATAGGGGATGTCTCTTATGGAAAATTAGTAATTCTTCCTCAACATAATCCAATGAAGAGGGGATGGATGTTACACTTTAAATTTTTTTATTAAATCAACTTTTTAACTCATCCTCACTCCTTACAATGATATAAATGATTAAATGAAACATACATCATTTTATGAGGATTTGTATCAATGTGGGTGCCTACTATTTGTTGTGTTCGAAATCACCAGAGATTTATATTTTTTACTAAGATCCATCATTGAAAAAAATTTATATAGGGATGGAGTCACCATTAACAAAAATACTTGTGGGAAGAAAACACCCTTAACCCAAGAATGATTTTATTTTGGTTCCTCAAGGTTACAAAAATCTCACTTACAATCATGAACTAGATATATATCTCATGAATATCTAGCTTCATAATCTACAATAAATACATTCCTCCGATTTTTTATATAAGAATGTTGTTTTCTTCTACTAAAAACTCAATATTCACAAAATTTTAAACTGAATATTCTTCTTCGTTAACTTTTTATCTTCTAGAACATCATATTATAATCATATTTTCAATAGTGCACTAATATCAATTTAAAAAAAAATTCAAATTGAGACAACAAAAGCTTTATATACTCATCATTCCTTCAATAATCAAGGAAAAACAGAAACTCCAATTTTGAAAATCCAACCAAACTCAAACATTTTATGATCACCTTAAAAGCCTCTAATTTATTCGGAGTAAAAAATTATTTATAAAAAATTATTAAAATCTCAACATAAATAAAAATAACCAACCTTTACTTAATATTAGTGTGATTTTTGAATATTACTAAATCAATATTGAGTCATAGGATGTCTATATGGGCATTGTCATAATGTTTAGAGTGTATGAACAAAAAGTAAAATCTGTATTGAAACCTCAATTTTTCTCTATCTAGTGATATTTAAAGATTTACTACATTAAATGGAATTGAAAAGTATATAGAGTGATCTTTATATATTTCATCCTTATAAAATTCATTTCATTTATGCATCTGATGAAATCTCAATACTATGTTCAGTGACATCAAAAAAATACATATGATGTACAAATACATATTTATCCAATGGAACATCATAAAAGTTCATTAGATAACCATCAAAAAAATTATTTGATACAAATTGGTATAAGTTGGTTTTATAACCTTCATAATCTCTTATATAGTTAGATTCATAAAATTACATCTAATAGAAATGGTATTCTATGTCTGATAGATCTTTAGGTAGTAAATTTGATCTTCAATTTCCAGTTATACATATAGATTCTATCTATTGTAACTTGTTTTGTTGATCATAAAATATATCTATCTCTATGAAATTATATTTCTTTGTCCAATATGATTTCATAATTTCCTCTATCTTGTATGACTCAGTAAATATGTTCATTCTCTATAACTTCATATATTTCTTTTTTTTCTTAAAGTCACAATTTATATGTCATATTTTCTTGTGTATGATTATAATTTTGATATCCACCCTTGATATAGTCATAAATCCATGTATGTGTAACATTTAACATTCTACAGTATACAAAATCCTATTTTTTATAATAGTAACTTTTGAAAAAAAATTCAAAATTTGGAAACTTCATGAGTGATATTATCTTGAACCATGAGATATTTTAGTGATCATAGTACTAAAAAGTATGAGGAGAATCAAAATATAATCATATTTAATACCCAATCCAAACAAGAATTATTTTGTGAAACACATTTCTATTGAAAAAAATAAAACAACATCAATAAAATAATGGGTTCTTTAATATCCTCATTTTGATTATCTATAAAGATTAAAAAAATCATCATCCAAATCTCTATTAAAGCATAAAATTTTTCAAATATAAATATTATGACACAACACTCATAGATAAGTAAATATTTCCTGATAATTAGATCCCATGAAGGAAATAAATTTTGTGGCCATGATATTGATACACCACCTCATTTTTGAATATATATAATTGAAATAAGAAAAAAAAATTAATCCCACTTTCTATGATAACACCAACATTGGGTTCACAAAATATAGAGTACAGAGTTCTAATTATTCTCTATCTTTGAAAACAATATTCATTGAAACATTGGGTTTACTTATGAACTTTCCTTAAGTTAGTAGTATAGTAATAAAATGTAGTTTCATAGACAATTTATCAAACCATTCCCTTGGAAAATATTTAGTGTAAATGTCTATAAATAAAAATATTTCGGAGATATAATCTTTCCTTATATCTCTCATTTCATCATTTTATTTCATTAACAAATACCTAATATTAATGATCATGGAGTATGAATGTTAAACAAAATTAGTGATATAAATGGAACAATTTTTATCATATCCTAAAATGTTTAAGATGTACTTTCATCCACATCATTTTAGTTCATGAAGGATTTAAAACAATATATTTGGATTTAGTTGTAATCGATTTTAATGAACATTATTTATTATAATACAAACTGAAAAAATCACTAAAATAAAATGTTATGTTAGATATTTGATTTTTATTATTATAATAACTATTCCAATCTACCTATATGATTCCATGCAAGTTTAATTTATTAATTTTATTTTATACAATACTATAGCTCAAATTTACTTTGATATACCTTATAATTATCTTGTATGTATTCATTGGATTGTATTTTTAATTATTTTTATACCTAGAATATAATGTTATAAAATAAAAAATGTATATTTTTGATATTATAAGATAGTGTAAACTTCCAATAAAATTTTTAAATTATTTTTGATTCAATGTTTTTCTATCTTTATCTTTACTCATCATTATACAAAGAGAAATTTGTGTAGAAACTTCCTTCAAATATATAATTAAAAACTTATTTAATTATTCTCTAGAAAATTTTTATGTGAATAGAGTATGTAGATTTTATTTTATATGATCTATATCCCAAGAAGTAAATTCATTTTCATACGCATTAATATATCAAATCACATCACTATAAATTCTGAGAACTCTTTTCACATATGATATTTATAAATTAAAATTAATATTCCTTAAATATTTATAATAACAATTAATGTTTTGATATATATTTCATTTACATAAATGTTTCTGTCAAATATTACTCTATAAAAGTTTAATGTTTTTATGTAATTATATTGTTTTGAGTACTAATCTCTAGGATCCTACTTCAACCCATACAAGTCTGTATGTAGGTTATAAACATTGCATTTGTTATGGTTGGGGATGAATCCATCTGGTTGTTCCATATAAACTTATTCCAATAATTTTTTATTAAATAATCCAGACTTGACATCCATCATATAGAATTTTTATATTTTATGAGTAGAAATTTCCACAAATATTCATATATATTTTATTCTTACAAAAGGGGAGAATTTTTCTTCAAAATAAACACCACCAACCTATACATACCCTTTTCATATGATCTTGGATATATTTCTTAAAAGATATCCCTTTTAATTCAACTTGTTTCAGAATACCCATTTAGTTACTATGAAAATTTAACCATTTAGTCTTGGAAGAAGTTCAAAAGTATCATTCTTCTCAATCCAATATAACTATTCATTCATAGATTTCATCCATTATTAGTGTTTCACATCTTTTGATAGTAAATGTGTTTATATTTTAGAAAAAAATATAGTTTGATTCCCCATTCTTAGTTTACTTCTCATCTAAATTTCATCTTCACTTCCTCTAAAATGTTGGTGGGTTCAACCAATTAATATATTATAACATTCTGATATCATAATATATGACTATATTTAGGTAAGTTAATTTTTTCTATAGATTTATCAACATGTAACACCAAACATAAACTTAATTATTATATATTTAGATAAAATATAAATATTTATGTGTGGCCCTTAAATACTATAAATAAAATTAGTGGTAATTTAATGGCATAATAAAATTATGAAACATTTATTGAAAGAAAATTTTGGATACATTTAATATGAATGAAATTCAATTAATATAGCTAAAAACTAAGAAAATTATGTTATGCTTAAAAAATATTTTTATAATTTTATTTATTTCTAGAAACACCGTATATTATGATTACTTAATATTAAATTATATATTTATAATAAATATTATATTACCAATACCACTTAGAAACTAATAAGAATTAATAATACATAATAGTTAACATTTTAAAAATCAATTTACTAATATGAATAGTTTTTAATATATTTTAGGACTATATGTTCACTTATACAGTGTGTATAATACCTAAATATGATATAATTTCATAAATTATCTTTTTTATCATGTTATTTTTTGTTTAATTTTTATCTCACTCTTTTAATAAGTTTTTATTAGAGTGTTCTTCAAGCCGTAAGTGTTTTCTTAGTCTCAATTATGTTTATTTGAGACATGTTACATGTTATGCCCAATTTTTCATTTGTATATTTATATATTTATTTACTATTAAATTAATGTTTTATATATTTTTAATTTTAATTAAGGGGATAAATTATTCTAAATCTCATTTTTTCTTGAAATTTAATTTTATTAAAGTGTTACCCCAGTCATAAGAGTTTTTAGAAACACAATTTTCATTCCTTGGGTTATGATCATTCACATGAAATAATTTAGTAAATTATGTTATTTGACACTATTATTTGGAACTCTCTCATTTTTCAAAATTTTACCACATAAATCCCCTTTCAAATGTTTCATGCATTGTTTATTATGTGTAACACCCCAAGGTTTTTAAAAAATTGAAATGAAAAAAACATAGAATCTATGCATAATGAAACATTTTTAAGGATATATCTATAAATTATCCATTAAAAATAATTATTACACTTCTATGATTTGAATTTCAAAAAACATACATCTATGATTCTCGTCAGTAAGTTATTTGGAGTTTGATAGAACCAACATGATTTTTAGGGAATAATAACATACCCTTTTGAATAGTAATATGAATAGTAATATGACTCTAATTAATAGTAAATCATTTTTGATTTTATTTTTCATAAGTTTATAAGATAATGAGATCTTCATTAAATTTTCAAGGTGATATAAAGTTAGATATAAAGTTAGATATAGTTTTAAAATTGTTATTTATTGGAATAAAATATTATTTTATTTAAAATTTAAATTAATAATATTTAGAAAATTAATTTAAAAAAATCCACTTAATTTTTGAATTATATAGAGCAAAAAATGGTTAGGGTGAATTTTTGGGATTTTTTATGAAATTCTTAAATTTTTGATGAATAGTAAAATACGGTAATATACCATATATATACATTATTAGTTAAATAAACTATTCCTAGCATCATGGATGATGTAAGATCCCTTGGTTCAAACTCACATGCTATGATCACTATTTATCATCACATGAATCAAGGCTATTCGTATTCTTGAGCAAAAATATTAAACAAATGATTAAAATAATGGAAAATCTCTCCTCTCCTCCACTATAAATACCACCCTCACCCCTCTCTTCCTCTCACACCTCTCAAGCTTTGAGCATTGCCTAAATTCTACCAAATCCCATTCCCAAGTCCCTTAACACATCCAAGACCATAAAGTCTCACCAGAAATCCAAAAACAAAGGCCTTAAGAAGGATCTCAAGGAGAAGAGATCAAGAGGTAAGAATCCTCATTCATTTTCTTATGTTTTCTTTTGATTCCTTTTATTTTCATATAATCTCTTCCCCTCCCATTATCCAAGAGGAATAAAAGGTCCAGAATATTATATATTCTGTATGTTATCATGTTTATGGAAAAAAATTCATCATCATTCTACCTTATATTCTAAAAAATAAAAACACCATTCGGGATGTGCCGATTTACCAAAATCATGGACAATGTGTTTTCAATATCCATTAATTCATTAATAACATGTTACAAAACAATTTAAATGGTTGAAATTTATTGTAAAGTGAATGATATACCCTCTTTCATGTTCATTAGTTAACATATATTCATAATATCATGTTATATAATTAAACTAGTTCCTGATTATCAATGAACCATCAAAATGATCTAAACGAATATAACTAATGGATTTTCTAATGATTCATCCAAAAAAATATAAGAAAAACAATTTATGGAATCATTTAATACTATGTAAACATGTTGATAGCATTTAATACCACTTATGTAGTTCACTTCCATTCGACAATGAAATACTTTACGAACTGAACATTGAAATCATGTAAAGAACAAAATCGAAACAATGGAAAGAACAAAATATTTTTAATCAATGGGTGGAATGACATTATAAAATGATCATATAAGGTGTTATAAAAATTAATATGTTTCTGTAAAATATGAATAACACACTTTTATACATTATATATGATTTTTAAACTATTTTCAAGTAATACAAACGCGAGGTAAGGGAATTCTTAACCCAAATTCCATTCTTTGGGTTTTCATTCCTCTTCATTGATTATACGGTACAAAGAATTTGTGTGTAATGAATTTATATTTATATCATGTTTTATTATGATTATTTATAGTTTTTACACATAATAATTTAATTCTAATAATTATCACATCAATTATATGACATTTATATGGGACTTTCCATTCAAAACCCTCTTTTAAAATTATATTTCACAAAATTCAAAAAGTAATGTTTTTTATGCCATTATTAATTAATTATGATTATGTTATTGATCTTGGGAATTGTTTATAATTAAGGGTGGTATCAATATCTCTCTCCTATTCATTGGGTATGTGTATGTTGAATTTCGGCAGTATGCTTACTCTAAGTGTAACTGCGATGGTCACACCATACGGTAGCCGTGAGAGTTACATTGTAAGGTACCCGTGAGGGTTAAAAAATTAAGTAATGCCCCAAGACACCCTTATTTTATATTTATGTTTTCTATGATTTATGGATATCTCATTTTTCAAAAAGTAATTATATTATTCTTTATGGGTGAGAAGTATGTGTTTGTGAAAATGATTTCATATGTTTATAAGTATTCATGTACGAATGGATTTTTTACTTCTTTTTATATACATTATTGGTATTTTTATGATAATAACATGTTTTTTAATTCTTTTCACAGGTTTTAAGGATGTGTAAGAGAAATAAGGAAGTCATGTTAAATGTTATGAATATTTTTCAATGAAATCATGTTGTTTTTTGTGTTTAAAATTTTAGGTTTTGTAAGAAATAGAAACTATTTAAATGGTACCCACATTGTATTATTGTGGTTTGATATGTATGAATTATTTACTAACATTTTAAAATTCTAAGCAAAAAACATATTTGGGAATTTAAAGAAGTAAAATCTAGTTGAAATAACTAGAATATGTAATGTTTATGGTTGGGAACTCATAGTTAGTTTCATAGCATGGTTTAGATAACATTAATGGTTATGAAGATTTTAATAGAATAAAATTAATGATTATTACCTTATGTTTATGTTAAAATGATAAAGAATTTAAAGATTACCATGTTGCTTTATCTAATATATGTTTGTTTAGAATTGTTTTTCGTAGAAGAAATAGGGAAGATAAAGATAGAAGGAACCAAGAGGGTGATATCATTCCGAATCCACAAACGGGAAAGGTGGGGATTATAACAGAGCAATTTGTGATAGTAATGGATCAGTTGACATAGGAAATAAATGGAGATGGCATCCATGAAACAGAACAACCAGAGAAACCATAATATAACATAATTATAATAGAACATTTTATGAGGAAACACCCTCTTACTTTTAGTTGATATTTGGACCCAATATAGGCTGAAGGAGGGATTAAATCCCTTGAAAATATATTTGATGTTATGGGTTGTTTTGAAAATTAAAATGTAAGTTTTTTAATTTATCATTTTGAAGGTGGTTCTGATCAGTGTTGGTCAATGGTCAATAATATTAAGGATAGAGATGATATTGATGACTTAGAGTGGGATGAATATAAAATTATTTTCTTTAAAAAATATTTTTCAAAGGCGGTTTGACTTAGGATAGAGAAGCAATTCATTGAATTGAAGAAAAATGAGGAAGATTAAATGTTTTTCTATGAGGTGAACATCACCCGATGGGAGAGGTTTTCTTCAAATATTATTCTCTATCTTGATAGAAAAATAAACCATTTTTACTTAGGATTGAATCTAAGATATAGAAGGATATTGGATTCTCGTGAGTTCAAAAGTTATGAGAAACTTGTCTGATGTACAAAAATGGTAGTAATAGAGTTTTATGATGACCACATGTACATTGAAAATAAATATAATAAGATGTATAGATGGAAAGAAATAGATAAGAATCAATCAAAGAAATCTGATGGTAAGAAATTTTAGTTTATAGTTTGTTAAAAGTGTAGTAAAAAGAACCCTGTGAATGCCTTACCAGAACAAGGATATATTTTTGATGTGGAATGTTTGGAAATATGGATCGATATTGTAATGAAAATGATCCTAAGACTAATCCAGATAATAAAACTATAAATGGTTTTAAATGTGGTGAAATGGTCATTGTGAAAATGTCTGCCCAAAGAGAGATCTGAATGATAAAAAGAATCCAGACTGTAAGAATAAAGGTGAAGTGAGATCCTTTGCGGCTACATCAGCAGATGTTGGTCCATCCAATGAATTTATATTAGGTACCTTTTTTGTTTACTCTTATTTTTCTAAATTTTTGTTTGATATGTGGTCTACACATTCATTTATTTATGAGAAATTTTCTGGTAATTTGGAAATATCACCTCACCAAATGAGACCGAAACTTATTATTAAAACACAAGGGTAAATATTATAGAAAACATGAATTATAAGAATCTTTCTATTATGGTATTTGGAAATAAATTACTTGAGAACCTTTTTGTTTATCCCTTATTATAGTTTTATGTCATTTTGGGTATTTATTGGATTTCTTTTTATCATGCTAAGATTGATTTTAAATCTAAAGAAGTTGTTTTCCAAAAAGAGCTTCAGTTTGTATTCAAGAATAAACTTATACAATTGATAAAATATAAGGAATATGAGGAACTTTTAAAATATGTAAATGAAATTAATATTTCATATATTGTTGAAAATAAGGGAAATGTTTAGATAAATGTTATTATAGTGGTAAATGTGTCCCTTGATGTTTTTTCTAATGAATTACCTAGAGTTATAACTGATCGAGATGTTTAATTCACAATTTACGTTGTTCCTGATGCTAAAATAATTTCCAAACCCCCATATCAAATGGATAAAATGGAACTTCATGAATTGGATAACTAGTTCTAAGAGTTTCTTGATAAATGATTCATTCATCCTAGCACTTCACCCTGTGGAGCTTTGGTTTTGTTTGTTAAAAAGAAAGATGGTTCAATGAGACTTTTCATTGATTATAGAGCCTTGAATAAAATCACAGTTAAAAACAAGTATCCTTTACCTCATATCGATGATTTTTTTGATAATCTCTTGGGAGAAAAGTATTCTTTGAAGGTTGAACTGAGGTTAGGGTACCATCATTTGAAAGCAAAGGAAGCAGATATCCCGAAGTCTACATTTTGTACTAGATATGAGAATTATGAATTTGTTGTCATGTCATTTGGGTTAACTAATGCACATAATGTATTCATGAATCTTATGAATATAATATTTCAAAAGTTATTGGATAAGTTTGTGGTTGTGTTTATTTATTACATTCTTGTATATTATAAATGTAAATATGAGCATGAAAAACAACTAAGGGCTATTTTTAAAACCTTAAGAGAAAATAAACTGTATGGAAAATTTAAAAAGTGTGAATTTTAGTTGCAACATATATATTTTCATGGGAATATTGTAAATAATTATGGAATAATAGTTGATCCTACCAAAACAAAAGTGTTAGATAAATGTCCAATACCTAAAAATGTTACATAGATCCATAGTTTTCTTGTACGAGTAGGTTATTACCAATGGTTTATTAAATACATTCCACAGTTATCTATCCCACTAGATAAGTTAACACGAAAAGGGTTAAAATTAGTTTATATAGAATAATGTGATGTTTGTTTTCAGAAATTGAAGAAGATATTAGTGAATGCTCTAGTTTTGGCCCTGCCTTCCTGAAATGGTATGTTGGTCATTTACAAAAATTCTACATTGAAGGGAGTTCATTATGTTATGATACATAATGATAAGCTAATTGATTATGTGTTAAGACAACTAAATCCTCATGAGTTAAATTATCCCATACATGATTTGGAATTACCAACTTTGGTTTTTTACTTTGAAAATTTGGAGGCATTATTGATACTCAACCAAATGTGAAATATACACCGACCATAAAATTCTAAAGTATATATTCACTCAAAAGAAACAAAACATGAGGTAGATAATATGTATTGAATTGATAAATTATTATGATTGCATGATCAATTATCATTTGGGAAAAGAAAAAAAATGGTTGATGCCTTGAGGTGAAAACATCATGCATCATTAACAATGTTATGATTGGGACATGACCCCTTGATTAATTATTTGATGAATTTTGGCTTGGATTTTTTCGGTGCTAGAAATTTCTCTGTTTTGATTCAGGTTTTAGTGAAGTCATCTTTTTTCATACAGAATTAAGAAAGCACAGAAGGAAGACTGTGAGCTATAGAAATAGGTAGAATTGGTTAAAATGGGTAAGTTTATAGAATTTAACCTTAATAATGATTGTGTTTTAATATTTGGGAAAATATTATGTGGGCCTTGTGATTTCCAACTAAAGAAATAATTATTGTGCAAAGCTCATAGTTCTCCATTTTCAGATCATCCTTGAAGAAAAAATATGTACCAAAACCTTTGGGAGTATTACTAGTGAGATGGAATAAAAAAAGATATTGAATATTTTAATATGAAATGTTTGACATGTCAAAAGGTTAAAGTAGAGTAGCAATTACTAAAGGGGATGCTTCAAAATTTACCAGTTCTAGATTATAAATGGGAAAATATATCCATGATATTCATTTTGGGGCTCTAAAAGACTTCTCGAGGTAACCATGAAACATGGGTTATTGTTGATCAATGGACTAAATCTTCACATTTCCTTCCTATATGAGATATTATTACTTTGGACTATCATTCTCAACTATACCATAAAGATATTTTCAGGTTACATGAAGTTCCTATTTCCATTGTATCTGAGTATGATCCAAGGTTTACATAGAACTTTTGGAAAGGCCTTCATAAGTTGTTTGGGATGGAGTTAAATTCAAGTATAACTTTTCATCCTCAATCAGATGGGAAGTCAGAATAGACGATTCAGACTTTGGAGGATATGCTTCGAGCTTGTTCAAAGGATTACCAGGGATGTAGGAATCAATATATTTATTTTGTTGATTTTTCTTATAATAATAGTTTTCATTCCAGTATACATATGGAATGTTTTGAGGAATTATATGGGAATAGGTGTTGGACTCCAACATTTTGTGACAAAGTCAGGGAAAGGAATTTGATGAGACTAGAATTTATAAAGGAGGTGGCTGAGAAAGTGAAGATGATCCAGCAACATATGGGGATATCTCAGAGCATGAAAAAATGTTATATAGATAATAGGAGGAAATACTTTTCTTTCGAGGTAGGTGATCATGTTTTTCTCAGAATATCACCATAGAAATGTGGTATCCATTTTGGTAAGAAAGGAAAGATAAGTCCATAGTTCATTGGACCTTATGAAATCCTGTAGAAAGTTGGACCAGTCACCTACAAAGTAGATTTTTCTTCGAGTTTATCTCAAGTACATAATGTTCTTTATGTTTCGATGTTTAGAAGGTATGTTCTAGATTCATATCATGTTTTGATCCCAGAAGTAGTTTAGTGGAAGATAAAATTTCTTATGAAGATAAAACTATTATGATTCTTGACCGAATAAAACAAGTATTACATAATAAGGTAATCCACTAGGTAAAGGTTTTGTGAAGAAACCAAAGTGTTGAAGAAGAAACATGAGAATCTTAAAAATCAATGAGGTAAAGGTACCCTCACTTTTTAATAAGTAAATAAAAAAGTGCAAGAACGCAATTTCCAGAAGGTAGGGAGAATGTAAAACCCCAAGGTTTTAAAAATAAATTGAAATGAAAAAACCATTGAATCTCTACACAATGAAACATTATTTTAAGGATATAGTTATAAACTAGCCGTTAAACATAATTTTTTCACTTCTATGATTTGAATTTTAAAAAATGGATATATATTATTGTGATCAGTAAGTTATTTGGAGTCTGATAGACCCAACATGATTTTTTTGGTGAACAGTAACATACCCTTACGAATAGTAATATGACCCTTATGAATAGTAAATTATATTATTATTTTATTTACTTATGGTTATAATATAATGTGATCTTGATTAATTTTTCAAGGTTATATAAAATCACTTATAGTTTTAAAATTTTTATTTTTATAATAAAATAACATTTTATTTAAATATTAAATTAATCATATTTATAAAATTATTTTTTTTAAAAAATAGAGTTTATTTTTTAATTATACACATTGAAAAATGGTTGGAGTAAACTTTTGGGGTTTTTATGAAATTCTTGAATTTTTTCATGAACAGTAAAATACGGTAATATACTGTATATATACATTATCAATTAAATACACTATTCATAGCATCATGGATGATGTAAGAACCCTTGGATCAAACTCACATGATCTATTTATTGTTTAAGGTCAAATGAATCAATACTATTCATTTTCTTGAGAAAAAATATTAAACTAATGATTAAATTAATGGAAAAACCCTCCTCTCCTTTGCTATAAATACTACCCTCACCACCCTCTCCCCCTCACACATGTCAAGATTTTAACATTGTCTAAATTATATAAAATCCCCTTCCCACATCTAATACCTTCTGGTATCACCAAAAAGGCAAAACCAAAGGCCATATAGATTATCTTAAGGAGAAGAGATCAAGAGGTAAGAACCCCTTTCATTTTCTTATGTTTTCTTTTCAATTCCTTTTCTTTTCATATAGTCTCTTACCCTCCCCTTATAAAAGATTCATGAATGATCTAGAATATTATATATCATGGATTTTATCATGTTAATGTAAAAAAAATTCATCATCATTGTTCTTCTCATCTTCCTCTTATTCTGAAAAATAAAAACATCGTCTATGATGTGCCGATTTACCAAAATTGTGGATGATGTGTTTTCAATTTTCATTAATTTCATCAAAACTGGTTATAGTACCATTTAAAAGGTTCAAAAATATTGTAAAGTTTATTATATATCCTATATCATGTTCTTGAGTTAACACATATACATAATATCATGTTATAAAATGAAACTAGTTCATGATTATCAAAGAACCACCAAAATGATTTTAACGGATATCACTGATGATTTATCTAACGATTCATCCTAATACCATATAAAAAAAATATTAGTGGGACAATTTAATATTATATAAACATATTAATACCATTTCATTCAACTTTTGGTGTTTCTATTCCATTCAACATGAAAATCCTTTACGAACTGACCTAAGAAATCATGTAAAGAACGCACCCGAAACAATAGAAAAAAATATCATTAATTAATGGGTGGAATGATGTTATAAAATGACAATATAAGGTTTTATAAACATAAATATATTTTATTAAAATATTATTAACACTCTTTAAACTATTATACTATAGGTTTATGAATGTTTCAAGTAAAACAAACTCGAGGTAAGGGAATTCTTCACCCAATTTCTATTCTTTGGGTTATCCTTCCACTTCATTGATTATATGATACTAAGACTTTTTTGTGTAATTAATTTTTTATATTATGTTTTATTATGTATAAATACAATGTATAAACATAATAATTTCATTATATTAATTGTCACATAAATTATATGACATTTATAAGGGACTTTCCATTAAAAATCCTCTTTTAAAATTCTATTTTACAAAATTCAAATGCAATGTTTTTTTGAATTATTCATATATTATGATTATGTTTTGGATCTTTGAAATTATTTATGATAAAGGGTGGTACCTATATCTCCCTCCAATACATTTGGTATGTGTAAGTTGGAGGTCGGACGTATGATTACCCAAGTGTAACTGCGATGGTTACACCATAAGGTAGCTGTGAGGGTAACATTGTAAGGTAGTCATGAGGGTTACAAATCATAAGGTTGATACGAGGGGTAAAAAAATAAGTAATTAATGGACCTAGATACCCTTATTATATATTTATGTTTTCTATGATTTATGGAAATCTCAGATTTCACAAATTAAGTATATTATTCTTTATGGGTTAGAATTATGTGTTTGTGAAAATGATTTCGTATGTTTATAAGTATTCATGGGATAATGGATTATTTCTTTATTTTTATATTCCTCACTGAGATTTTTATTCTTATCCCACATTTTTAAATTATTTTCACATGTTATAAGTATGTGTAATATAAATAAGGAAATCATGTTAAATGTTATAAGGTTTTTTCAAAGAAATCATATTGTTGTTTTGTGTTTACAATTTTTTTATTTGGAAGAAATAGATACTATTTAAATGGTACCCAAATTGTATTCTTGTGGGTTGATATGTATGAGTTATGTCATATCTTTCTAATACTATAAACCAAAAATATATTTTTGAATGTAAATAAGTGAAATCTAGTTAAAATAAAGATAATATGTAATATTAATGGCCAGGACATTATATTTTGTTTCTTATAATGTATATTGATAGATCAACTCTATTTCCCTTGATTTATATTGTTTAGTCATGAAATTATTTATTATGTGCTTCTGTTATACCCAAATAATGTTTTTATATGGTATTTTATAACAAAATTCCCTAAAATTATGTTTTAATAAAAATTAATGCATTTTTACTCTTCTCACAATGATATTTTTGAACAATGGTTATTGGAAAGTAACAAAAAGGGTTTTCACTTCAATTTCATTTGTTTTTTCATCCTCTACACATTTATCTAAGATAAACATAATATATTTTGAGGATATATTAGTGGATATTAATTATAAAAGTAAAGGTTTTCAAAAGACTCCATTTCAACTTTTCAATGATACCTTTGAAAGCATCATGTAAACATTTATTTTACATGAATGTTAAAAATTATTTCTTATAGCTCTTTTATGTTTCCAATTCCAATTCCACTTCCATTTTTATTTTCAAAATTATTTAACCTAATGGTGATTTTGTTTCATGTTTTTTAATCTAATATAGATATGTTATCATTTTTTGGAATAATCATGTTGTATTAAATAGTTGGATTAATGATCCATTCTTTTGTGAGACCATTATATACATTATGATTATATTTATTTTTTAATCTATGTCAGTATCCTCTTAAGTTTTTTACAATGGAATAATATTAATTTTAAACCATTGAACTTTTTTCTCTCTATTTCATATGATAATGTCATTATAGTGTTAACTCAATCATATACTAATTTATCTATATGATGTAAACATTCCATATTTTCATAATTAATATTAGATAATATTCACCTAGAATGAATTTTATTCTATTTTAATGGAATAAATTATAAATGTTTTGTATGTTGTTATTCCAATATAGGTGATAATTAGAAAGTTGAATAATTATTGTTTGACCTTCGATCTTCTTTCACTATATAGGTTATGTCCATGTTATCCCTTTTATTGACATAGGGGAAAGTATTGATATTATTTATGATTATTGACTTCTAACATAGTTTCATTATGTATTGATATTTCATATCTTTAATTATATTCATCTACATGTTTTATTTAGTATAAGGTTCATTAGATAATATTATAAAAAGTATTTTTGACTATTATGGGGGATTAATTGAACAAAAAAAATATGAAACTTTAGGCCTAGAAAGTTTTATCCCCTCAATACATAAAAAAGACACACGAGACAATTTTTTTTGGGTTTTAGTGTATACCTCTCCCCATAATAGGATAGTGTCTCAGAATAAGGTCTTCATAGAATTTATTTGATGTCTTACATTATCCATTTCATCATTATGAGATTATTGTTATTGATATCCATGTTTTCATTTATTTTCACAAATATAGAATGATCTCATTTTCTTGATTATGGATTCATATTATTTACCTAATCTTTCATAAATATTTATATCAATTTTATGCATTGATTTCATCAATGTTTTTCCATTAATTTTCATTTGAGCACACCACTTATTATGTTTTAATTTCTGTAGGTTATGATTAAAAGTGGTGTAAATGACATGTTTATAAGGATAGAACATGTTAGTGAATTTTTTAGAGACATTGAAGACTTGTTTTGGGTTATGTAGATTTATATATAGTAGAAAATATTTGTTTCATACTAAGAATATGGGCCATGTGATTTATTGTTTGTTAAAAATATATAAGGATATAAATATAAAAATGTTTTTAATATGTAGGATATGTAATAATAATATTTCATTTTTTAAATAATTATTATAATATTCAGCCATTTAAAGATATTTTCCAAGTGACTATGTAATATAAGTGCATATAACACCAGAACTAGGGGTGGGGGTTCATGGCATCTTTGTTGGCATCAGAGAAAAAGTTAGGGAAAATTGGATATTATGATTTTTTAAGGATATTTTAAGAGTTGATATGTTAAGGTTTATCTTAATATATACCCATTTTGAATATTTTTTTATTTCTAAT
This sequence comes from Viscum album, assembly GCA_963277665.1. Lineage (NCBI taxonomy): Eukaryota > Viridiplantae > Streptophyta > Magnoliopsida > Santalales > Viscaceae > Viscum > Viscum album. Next base: position 1,611,332,833 of record OY728163.1, read on the forward strand.
ACAATAATGATGTTTTTTTGGGATTAGGACAAGAGAAATTTAGTGAAAATATAATGAATAAGTCTATGTATTAGATAAATTATTTTTGTTTTTCTAAAGTCTTTATTTTATTTATTTTTCTATACATTAAATCATTTTATGTGTAATAGAATGTGGATGAGGCTAGGTAATAGATTCACCTTGGTTAGTCATCCCTAAAAAGGTTTCAGTGAGCATTGACTCAATTATCACTATAACGGATGATAAATGGGCCTAAAACTACTAATAAGTCTAGACACTCTCGAGGGATATTATTTTTTTAACGAAGATCTATTTTTAAAATATTTTCATGTATTTTAGAATGATTCTATCTAGTTAAGATAAATATAATAATAAAATATTGACCATGGATAACCAAGGATCGAAGAAAGAGAGCCATAAGTTAATATGAAAATATCATATGATAAAAAGAGGATTAACAAGGGAATAAATATATGGATTTATTATTTATTATTCATATTTGGATATTATCATATCCATTTTAGTTTTAATATTTGGTTGAAATAGGATCATGAAGATGAAACAAAGAGTGGTAGGTGTTTTGAATCCACTATTTTATATATCTCTATGTGGGAGCATACATGAATTCGAATGAATATTAGTATACTCCTATTATAATGGAAAATGTGGGTTTATAAGTTTACCTATTTTCATGAATCGTCCGAGAGGGGCATGTATTGTGACTATAGAATCCCACCTAAAATATGCTAGAGGCTGGTGACTAGTACTGAGTAGGCATATCACTGACATGGGAGGCCTTAGACTAAGTCTCTATACACATGTAATTATATACAAGATTATAAAATGATGAAATGAAAAAAGGAAAACCATAAATGAATACATATAAATCACACAACCAGAGTATGATAGGAAGTAAAGGAAAAAAATCAAGGCTAAATAGAAGCCTAACACAACGAGTCTGAAAAAAAAGTCCATCCTAAATATAAGTACTAGGGAATTCTGCAAAAATCCAAAAGAACACACCTTGGTTTTTCCAATATCACTAAGAATAGTCTGATCCTAGTCCATCTAGGACTCTATCAAATGTTTGGTCATCTTCACATGACATGCCACATACAGGAAAATCTTGGGTAGGGGTGATTATAACAATACTCAGTAGGACAACCCGAAACCATGAATCATACAAAAAATAAATTACAATTATCTCTAAACATGTATATTTATACAACACATATAACATGAATATCTAGATATAATCAATATATAAATATAGTCTAAAGGTAATTAAAAACTGTAGTATACCAGCCTATAATTCTAGCTCGAAGATTCCAAAATGAACATATCCAAGAGAACATAATCCTAAGGCTGATAACACTGGTGATGCCCATCTGGGAGGTAGTACTCTACGAGTCTCATCATGAGAAAGTATACGATGAAGGTATTAATAAAATATGATATAGATATTAAGATCACTTCCAAGGCCATGAATTGATACCAAAAACACAATCTATACTATACTGCTAATTAAAGGATCAGTGCCCATATAGTATTGGTCATGAAAATACTAAGAACTCCATATAGGGAACAAATATGAATAGAGGATATCACTCTAGGCCTCTCATATGGATTTAAACATCTCAATCCAGGATATCCTACTAAAGGTATCATACTCATAAGAGTGGGAGATGACTCCATACCAACCTCATAGAATGGTTAAAGAGAATTCACCCTATTTAATCTTGTCCATGATATGGAGTAAAACAGATCTAGGCCATGTATAAAAGAGAAAATTTTTTTTATTAGGGGTCACAATTAGTGTCTCTTTACCCTAGTTTCTACTCATGTAATTGACTCATGACTCTTTTCCATGTCCGTTTAGATGTACACGACATGTAGGTTACCCATGTAGTATAACCATGTTATAGTACAATACTTAATCCCACATACATGTTCCTATGTTCTAGTATATGGTGTAACCTATGTACTGGGTCTAGTCTATGCCTATGTGGGGGAGTACATGGTGTGTAGGATTCCCTTGTATCCTACCCAATGTCTTTGTAACTCCTAGGTACGCGCCGGGTCTTCAGGAAGAGGTCACACATTGTGTGACAGGGTCACACACCATATGATCCTTAACTTCTACCCAAACCCCTAACCAAAACAAAGGGGGGTCCCACACACTCTATAATATTATAGTACAAATAGTGTGGATCGAGATTTTCTCAGAAATCTCATTCTTCTTTCCACACACATCTGCACCACCGCTGCCTAGAGATTCAGCGCCAATCTTTCTAGAAATCATAGATCTACCCTACTCGAACCTTTCCATGAGAGTTCTTTATAATGAAAGATTTGTATCCATTCAGAAAATGGATTATGTTCATACCAATCACTATCTTCACACACTAATCAAATCAAGGGTTTTAAATCTATTCTAATATGCTCTTTGATACCATTATTTCACCTCTATTGCATCGTGCTGAGCCCAAATCTATAATATCAGATTTTTTTCCTATGAAATGGGTGTGGAACTATCAATTTCATTGGTATGTATCGAACCCCAGAGAAAATGAATAACACCTATGATGAAAAATGAAATTGGGGGAGAAAATCACATGAAAAATCAAGAGGAATGGGCCTTGATCAAAGTTTGTGTCCATCTAAGTTCATTTCTATTAGAAGGATAATTAAAGAAATCATCAATTCAATGTAATTCTCCCAAAATCACCTCAAAATAATAGAATAACACAAATAAAAAATATCCACTAATCAATCCATAGGATAATTTATCTGTTTTCATCATAGTAATAAATAATTGATAATGTAAACAAATCAAAAAAATACTTGACCATGATTCATATCGATCACTAATGAAGAACATAGCTATATTGTGATTGTTGGTGAGTTCATTCAATTCATTTAAGATTTGATCATCGATCTACAATTCAGTTTCTATTCTCTTAAAAGGAATCCCCTAATTCACTATCCAATAGTTCTCAAACTACTTCGGGGTTATGTGGCTAACCCTATGATTTCTACGTAATAGTCTATTTAAGGACTAACTAATAGATTCATGAAGAATTTTCAATAAATTAATTTATTTTATTATTTTATTAATTTCCATGCCCATGATGAATTTTCTATAAATTCCTCTTGCCAACCAAAGTTAAGTCACACCTATAGTAAAAACACCATTCTAAACTCAACAATGCCCTCATATTTCTGATACTTGCACCTATTTATATGTTATTCCACTCTTTAGGAAAACTACACTCATGTTATATTTAGTATATTTAAAACATTTATTCCAAGAACAATTGGCCTTATAATCACACATCATCTTACCACATGGTCTAAAAAATAATCCATAAAATATCTAAAAATAAAACATTGAAAATATAAGACATTAAATTCTCCCCACATTAGTGTTTACATCCCTAAATAGAAAAAAAGGGATATTCAAAATGATGTGGGTACTGAGCATGAATCTGAGACTACCACTCCCATGTGATCACCTGGAGATTCTCATGCTACCACTAGAAAATCACTAAAGGAATTGGTCCCTAATAGTAGATCCTCATATAACAATCCTCAATCTATTTCAAGTACACAAAAAGGGTTTCTTTATCCTCAATGTCCAGCTCACTCAAGTCAATAACATGTGATGGTTCATATTGATACCTCTTCAGGTGTGACATGTGGAAGATGGTGTGTAACGGGTTTAACATCATAGGTAGCCCTAAGTGGTATGACACCTCTCCAACTCTTTGTATTATCTGTAAAGGTTTGAAGAACCTCAGATATAGCTTTCCGCCCCAAACAAATCCCCATAATCCATGTTGATGTGAAACTCATAGGAAGACCTGTTCACCTTCCTAAAATTCCAAAGAAATCCATATTCTATTAGAATAAGATTTAAAGTGACTCTATGTGGTCTTCATATGCTCTTGGATTTTCTACACCTTTATGGTAGTTGCTTACACCAACAATGGGACCATGAGTGCCGACTCTCCAGGGTTAGGGAAACAAATTGGTGACCAATAGTGTAGCCCATAAAAATCCTCTAACGGTTCTGTAGTAATGGTGGAATGGTATCCATTGTTATATAAAAACACCAATAGGGGATGGTGATCCTCCCATCTATGGAAAAATTCCAATAAAAATGCTTACAAAATCTCCTCTAGAGCATGAATGGTTCACCAAGTCTATCCATAAGTTTGGGGGTGGAACGTTATGCTAAAACATAACTGATTCTCATACTACTTTTTTAATCCCTTCCACAAATAGGATCTGAAAAGAGCATCACGTTTAGAAAAAATCATCTATGGAACTCCATGGTGCCAGGATATTTCTTGACGATAAAGGTACCCCAAGACCTTTACTAAACAATGACCTCAAATGGTTAAGTAGTGGACTGACATAGTGATTCAGTATATGATAACCCATATGATTTCATGTCCCCTGGACATATATGGTAATACCATCATGAAGTTCATTGTCATCTAATTCTACATCAACTACGGCACCTCAAGGGGTTGATCCAAACCTATTGAAACATGTTTATCAGCTTTCACGTGTTAAATGTAAGGCATTAAGAGACAAAAATTGAGACTCCTTTCTTTATTCATGGCTGCAAAAACTGAATTTGGAGGTCCTGGTAAATATTTTTCATACTTGTATGTACCTCCAAAGGATATTTATGAAAATCTCTCAAATACTCTTCCTGTAACATCACTGGTTCCATCATGTATCCTCTAAAAAATAACAACATGATCCCAACCATTATAAAATCCATTAGGTTCATGTTCAATAGATATCTTAGTTTGTAGTGTCTAATAGTCAGTATCCCATAGAAGTGCCTCCCCGACTTACTGTAAGAGAGGAGGGGTGATAACCATCCATTGGAGGTATGCTTCTTCATCTCTATCCATAATGGATAACTAAAACAAGGACAACTGCTATAAATATTCATTCAACAATCATGAACAAGAACTTCTTCTGAAAGAATTTACTACCACAATCCCCTTCCCATGAGTATAAACAATTTCAAAGTTGTAATCCAGGAGGAACTCAAGCCATCACATTTGTATCATGTTAATATACTTTAAAGTGAATATATACTTGAGATTCTTATGATCATAGTATACAATAAACCACTATTCCATTAGGTTGATCCTCCAAATATTTAGAGCAAAGGCTACTACAACTAACTCAAGATCATGGGTCACATAGTTATGATCCTGTGGTCTCAACTAGCGTTAAACATAAACACTCACCACTTACCTCTATATAAAAACACCACCAATATTTTTTCATGATGCATCATAGAACACTATGTACTTGATACCCTCCTTTTGAAATATCAACATGGAGGAACTCGTAAAAAATCTCCCTCAATTGCGGAAAATCCTACTAGACCTTTCTATCCACACGAAAGGATTCCCGTTTCGAATAAAATATTTCATGGGTGTTGATTTTTTATAGAAATCATGTATTAATCTGTAGTAATAGACTTCCAAACCAAAGAATCCATCAACCTCCTTCATGAATTTAGGTTTCTTCCAAACTAACACTACATTAACCTCGGTCGAGTCCACTACCACTCCATCGGATGAGATAATGTGTCCTAGAAAGTGGAACACATGATTCTAGAACTGGAACTTTGAGAGATTTCCATAAACCTAGTGCTCTTAGAGTACATCTAGAACTGTCCCCAAGTGTCTTGAATTATCCTCCATGGATGCTATGTACACAAGGATGTTGTTGGTGAAGACTACAGTCAAACAGTCTAAGAAAGACCGAATGATATGTTTCATGACTCCCTTGAACATAGTTGGGCATTCTTCACTCTAAAGGGAATCACCAAGTTTTCATTGTGGCTGTTGGGACATTTGAATTTAGTATCTGGTATATAATTGTCCCGTACTAGCAGTTGTAGATAACCTAACATAAGGTTGACCTTGGAGAACAATTTGGATCCTCCAAATTGATCAAAGAGGTTATCCATTCTTGGTAGTGGATACATGTTCTTTGTAGTAACATTGTTCAAACTTATCTAGTCTAGAAACAACCTCAACCACCCATTAGCCTTTTTGGAAAACAAAACTAGGTATTCCATGGGTGAAACCCTAGGTATAACAATACCCTTCCTCTAAAATTCCCCCAACTACACCCTCAGCTCCTAGAGATCTGTGTGAGAATTTGACATGTTAGTGTAGATATCAGTGTCTTTTTTGGGTGTTGATCAATGAAAAAGTCTATCTCTCAATGGGGAGGTGAATATAGAAAATCCTCATGGAATATTTCCTCATACTCTTCCACCACTATAGGAATTTAGGAACTCATAATATCCACTACACTAAGGGTTAGGCTAGACAACAAATAAGTAATCAACTACACCCACCTATGCATGAGTCTATTATGTATTCTCTGGGTTTCCTTTTCACTGAAAAAGGAAAAATGGGTTATGTCACTGCAGACACAACACAAAATTTTTCTAATATAGTCGATATGGGTTTTAACTATAGATAACCATTCCATACAAATAATGACATTATAATTCCTCAACACTACTACCACAAAATTCCAATAGAAACTCCTAGAGTCATGTCACATTATTTTCACAAGTGCATCATCATCGAGTCTTATCTATTAGGAGTCTCCATGAATAAGGTTTGATCCAAGGGATCAACCAGAATCTATATGTATTGTACAAGGTATGTGGTAATAAAGGAATTACTAAAACCTAAGAATATCAATACTATATAAATGGTAGAAGATAAAAAATATCAAAGCGTGAATCATTATCAGAGCCTCCAGGTCATATGCTTCGACCGCCTGTAGCTGTCCTCAACCCTATCCTCGAGATCCTTAAGCCTGGGGTGGACCACCTAGGGGGTGATGGTGTAAACAAGTCAAAGGGTGAACCATATTATTCTAATCTTGTATCTCCTCTCCGTTATCCACCACATTGAAAACCTATCGGCTCCTACCACTGACGTTACTTAGAAGGCCCATCCACATTATCACTATCATCTATACATTGGGTCATACAATCTCAAGAAATATGTACCATTCTATCTCATGATTAGCACATACTCTACCTAGGTAGACTGGTCCAACCCTGTGTGTAATGGCCCGGACCTCTCTGGACCATTACTTTGTAAAAATTTTATTTGGTCAAACACGACACTTGTTATAATAATAATTTTGTTATAATAATAATTGATAATGGTGGCGGGAATTTTTTTTTGTTAATTAGATTAAATGATTTTAATTTAATCATTATGAAATAAAAGAAATAAAATTGAATGCATTCAATTCAATAAGAGTAGGTTCATGGTTTCTTTTTGATTTATTTAAATTTTAATAAATAATAAATTATCTGTGTAATGGACATATAATGGGAGGCTTCTCGGAGTTGAAGTAATGGTGGTCGGACATGGTCAATGCGGCAAACATCAATAATAATAATAATTATTAATAATAATCGGTGATGAGTTAATAAATTTTAATTGGGGATTTATTATTATTATTATACTAAATAATTATAATAATAATGTTGGCTTAAATTCTGAAAGATCCGTCAATAAAGATTTAATGAGATTTAATCTTTGAATTCAATGCAATGAGATTTGAGATATGAGGATAGATGAGAGATGTTATTATTTATGATAATGGTATTAAATAATAATGATAATAGTGACAAAAATATGTGTGTGATTGGTAAATGAAATTAAATGGGTTTAATTTTGATTTGGAGTTGTGCTATTATTATTATTTTAATAATAATAATATTTTCTTATTATAATTATAATTAATTCCTAATAATAATAACGTTTGAAAAAAAAATGTACCACTAACAAAATTATATGGTTTTAATTTTGGTTAGTAAATTAAATGATTTGAATTTAATTAAATTGAATGGTTTTAATTTAATATGAGAATAACCATTGTAAACTAATTTAATGGGATTAAATTAGTACATTAATTATGGGTGTTATTATTATTAATTTTATTAATAATTACATTGAAGTGAGATTGGAGAGATAGATTACAAAGTTATGGAATAAAAGTTGAGGCGCCACTTTGGTTGGGGCGTGATAAAAATTGTGGAAGAAAGAAAGAAGATTGGATAGAGAAACATTTTAAAAGGAAATAAAATTTATAGAAAAATGAATATAAGAGAGAGGCACCATGTGTAACCCAGGTAAAAAAATGGGATGCCTTTGTGCGTGAATCTCAAAGGTTATTGGAGAGAGAATATGATAATTTATGTAATTAAATTAATTAAATAATATAATAATGTAATTATTAATTTTGTTGGGAAAACCATGTTTAATCCATAACTTCTTCGTGCGACATCGGTTTTATGAACCATCAGCAGCAATGCGACCCTGACTTCAAGACAGAAATTATGTGTCCAATATTGGATGTCTTTTTTGGGTCTTCGGATTGGTTACCCGAAACGCTCGTGAATTAATATATTTAATATTATTATTAAATCTTCGACCCTCCATAACTCCCTTGTGCGACGTCCGATTGTCTTCTCATCAGTGGCGATGGGATCCTGTCATTAATATGGTCGATTAAAGTATAAGTTTGGATATTAAAATAAGGTTCATGGATCGGGTCCACAAAACACCCAATAATAATAATGTTGTTATTATTACAGGATCTTGTATCCAACGTATCTCCCTCATTCGGTGTTGGAACGACGAACTGTCTGTGACGTTGCAACCCTGAAATTATGACGGTCATTTCAAGACCAATAATGAATACCTTTTTATGACTCATGTCTCAGTTCAATAAAACACCTATTATTAATTGAAGTTATTATTATCATTAAACTCATGGAAACTGCATGACGTGTTGTGTGTTGACCAGTCAAACAACGTAATAGTTTTATGGTCACGTCATGTATTCATTAATACACACTGCATACCGTTTTACCTTTTCGTTTCCTATATAAGTGAGGTTAACTTGTTATTTACAGACCCATCTTCTTCTCCACACGACGACACTCCTGGACGACTGAGAAGTCATCCTCCTAACTTCTTCATCCGGACTTCGATCGTCGATCCATCAGTGACTACGGGATCGTGTCAGTGAGGAGAAAATCGTACAACCTCTTCCGCTCCCTCTTCTTTGACTTCCCCTCCGTAGTTCCCAATTGATGAGACTGTTGATAATTGACGGGAACAACAGTCTTTGACGAACGACTCTAACAAGGTATGTCAAACCTCTATTCTTGTATTCTCTTTCCAATCCTAATTATCCCGTTTTCCTTCCATGCTATGACATGTGATCTCTGTGTTGAGGGAGTTTCTTGTGTTGTTGATTCGGTGGTTCCGCGACGTCCTTGGTGGGTGTAGTCGTTCTGGGAGAATCCATGTGATCGTGGTGTTCGTGTTCGTAGAAGGACATCAGAACCTGTTGAGGTAGGGATATTACCTTCGTCTCTCTAAATTGGGAATCATGCGGGGTGGGTGTCCTCTTCTTTACATGAAACACATTTGAACCAGTTTAATAAAGATAATAACATGCTTATATAATGGGGATGTAAAGTTTGTGAATGCCATTACGTTATTTATATCCTATGATATTATGTTGTGAATTGAATGAGCTTCTGCCTACTGAAAATCATGGTTGTTGGGGGCCTTTTATTACGCAATTAAATGTTTCCCTCTCCTCATATATTTTCTTATGGATGAAAATTATATTGAATGTGGAAATTGGTAAATCACATAAATTTGGCTGATTAAATACCTGGAACCCTTGTGTGATCACCCCGGTTGAACAAACAGAAATAATAAACATGTGGGTACTGGTTAGGGTTTATTTATGTGAAGGGGGTGTTTTGTGGGTTGTTGTGGGTCGGGTGAGTAGCGGGGATGTAGTTGTCTTGGTTGTGGGTTGGTGTGAATGTTATGTTGGTGATGGGAAGTGGGGCTGTGATAAATGGTATCAAAGGGATGATGATGTACGAGTTTTGGTGTGATTGTGGTTATGGTGGTTGGTAGCGGGGCTGCAGGGATGGGTTTGAATGTGAACGAACTATAGGTTGTGAATAATAAATAAAAGTGGAAGAGTTAATGAATGGTGGGGCATGGTAATGGAACATGAATAATAATAAATGGGGTTTTTTGGTTAATAATAAGGGACTTGTTTGTGTTGCTTGTGTTTTCCTAACTTGATTTGTGGATAGAAGGGATATGTTTTATGAACGCTTGATCCAGTTTAGTTGTTGATAGTTTCTCGGTAGTTAAGAAACTGATAAATAAAGCTATTGAAACATGAAAACATTAAATGGGGTTTTGGGATTGATTGTTGTGTGCATACTCTCGAAGTAGTAGTGCCAAGGAACGTGCTCAGATCTTTGTGTAGAAGCCATAGGATGTGATGAGTGGTTGTTATACTTATATAAATCTGTACGTTTTATGTTTCTTTACACACCCCACCCATGTTGAGCACTACGTGCTGAACACCCATGATATGGGGGGTGAGATTCTCAAACATCCAAAGGATGGCTGGTTACTATTATTCCCTGTGCTCCCTCTTCCAAGTTCTATAGCCCAAGTTCCTTCGGGCAGGTTACGACAGATGTTTCCCAAGAATATTCGGGATGAGGTGTGATATGTTCCCAGGTGTCTTCAGGATGAGATGTGGTTATGGCCGAGGATTGTGTGCTGGCGGGATGTGGTTTGAGATGGCTGAGGATTGTGTGCCGGCGGGTTACTATGAGCTTCGTATGGCCAGGTTGCGGCACTAGCTCGAGCTTCGTATGGCCATGTTGCGACACTAGCTCAAGAATAGGGGGAAGCATTAGAGCGTTAGGCGTGAGGGCTTGAGCAGTATCCAATGGGAAGGTGGTGCGGGGTACCCATACTTTGATAACATTACTACTATACTCTATTGACTTTTGTTACTTGGTGAGTGTGACTGGTGAGGCTGGGTGGATAGATTCCTCTCTAGGTTTTGGTTCTTCTGTTTTCTCACGGGGAATTAGGATGTCTCCCCACTTGTGCACGAGAGCTTTAGGTTTCCCTACTGAGTATACTTGTATGCTCACCCTATGTTTGCTTTCAGGTTTTCAGGAGGACTACAGGGACTGTGTGGGACCTTACTAATCAGGAAGGGGGAGTTTCTGCGGTTTGCTTTTGTTGTTTTCCATTACTTTTTGGTATAGTACTTTGGAGATTTTCTGTACTTGTACTTTTGTTTCACTATTGTATAAAGCATGCATATGGGATTGGTTTTGGACTATTTCTATACTAGTTCCTTTTCTTCTTCTTAGTGTTTGAATCATACTATTTCACGATCCTAAATTAATAAAAAGGGTAATGCCTCCCATATATGTGAAAAACTCATACCGTTGGTGCTATTCGCCACTCCAGGGCCTACTGGAGGCAGGACTCAGGGTTCATTATCTCCCTTCCACCATTTCCAGCTTTGGAGAGGAATCTTTGGTGGGAGGGGGTCGTGATAGAATGGTATTAGAGGCTGATGGTTGAGAGATAGGATGGAGTCTGGAGTTAGGCACAGTGAGGATTGCATAGGATGGTAGGGAAATAGTGTTGGTTGATCTTGGTGCATGACATAGGCCAGGGAAGACCGGTTAGGACACGAGATTTTAGGGCCCCCCGTGATCTGATGCAAGGACTCTGATCTTACCGAATGACCAAGTAAGACTATATTTATTGCAAGCTAGAGACCCTAGGAAAGGTACATGCATCATGATGATTTGTGTTTTTCTTGATTTGGGTGTTCTGGGAAAGAAATCAAAAATGAAACCTTGAGAAAATTTCCTTGCTACTTGGGCTTAAGCGTTCCTTGTTTACCGAACAGTTATGGCACCTGGACGTCAACAGAAAGGAATAGGAGTGGGACGTAGACAGTTTCACCCAACAGAAGCGATAACCCTATCAAGGCTAGAGATCGAGAGATTTTTTTTGGTTTCACTTAAATGCTCTCGTTTATGTTTTGTTTAAATTATGGAGCATCACACTCCTTTGTTGAAACTCATTGTCGCCCATTCTTTGGGCATGGACATTGTTTTTCAAGAGTCTAAAATGCCAAGTTGTTTCCCTCTTTCCTTTAAATGTGTGTGAAGAGTCATAACATGTGGGGAGAGGAGGACCTGATCACTAATCAAGACGCATTAATGTGGATGCTATTAAACCCATACAGACGAGTTAGTGCCGCCCAAAACGGATAGTATCTTGACATGGGAGAAGAAATTCCCCAATCCATGTGCTGGGGCAGCGTGTTGCTCATTTTATGTGGTATTGGGGGCAGTATGTGTATGGGAAATCCTAAAATATGGGGGTGGTAGGACCTAATACCTAATCGAGATGCATTAATGTGGATGCGATTAAACCCATGCAGGCGAGTCAGTACCGCCTAAAGCGGATAATATCTTGACATAGAGGAAGGAATTCCCCGACTCATATAATTAGGGTAGTGGTAGGATTTCTATTATGACGAGAGCCCTGAGAGGTATCTTGCGGGGTGGTTGTTCAGACCTTTCCCCTTTTTATGGGTTGGTTTTTAATTCTCGAGGACGAGAATGTTTTGAGAGGTATCTGATGTAATGGCCCGGACCTCTCCAGACCATTAATTTGTAAAAATTTGATGTGATCAAACACGACACGTGTTATAATAATAAATTTTTATAATAATAATTGATAATGGTGGTGTGAAATTTTTGTGGTGTTAATTAGATTAAATGCTTTTAATTTAATCATTATGAAATAAAAGAAATAAAATTTAATGTATTTAATTCAATAAGGGGAGGTGCATGGTCTCTTTTTGATTTATTTAAATTTTAATAAATAATAAATTATCTGTGTAATGGATATATAATGGGAGGCTGCTCATAGTTGAAGTAATGGTGGTCAGACATGGTCAACGCGGCGAATGTCTATAATAATAATAATAATTATTAATAATAATTGGTGACGAGTTTATAAATTTTAATTGGGGGTTTGTTATTATTATTATACTAAATAATTATAATAATAATGTTGGCTTAAATTCTGAAAGATACTTTAATAAAGATTTAATGAGATTTAAACTTTGAATTCAATGCAATAAGATTTGAGATATGAGGATAGATGAGAGATGTTATTATTTATGATAATTTTATTAAATAATAATGATAATGGTGACACAAATATGTGTGCGATTGGTAAATGAAATTAAATGGGTTTAATTTTGATTTGGAGTTGTGCTATTATTATTATTTTAATAACAATAATATTTTCTTATTATATTTATAATTAATTCATAATAATAATAATGTTTGAAAAAAAATGTTCCACTAAAAAAATTAAATGGTTTTAATTTTGTTTAGTAAATTAAATGATTTGAATTTAATTAAATGGAATGGTTTTAATTTAATATGAGAATAACCATTGTAAACTAATTTAATGGGATTAAATTAGTACATTAATTATGGGTGTTATTATTATTAATTTTATTAATAATAACATTGAAGTGAGATTGGAGAGAGAGATTACAAAGTGATGGAATAAAAGGGGAGGCACCACTTTGGTTGGGGCGTGATAAAATTGTGGAAGAAAGGAAGAAGATTAGAGAGAGAAACATGTTAAAAGGAAAGAAAATTTATAGAAAAATGAATATAAGAGAGAGGTGCCATGTGTAACCCACGTAAAAAAATGGGATGCCTTTGTGCGTGAATATCAAAGGAGATTGGGGAGAGAATGTGAGAATTTAAAGAATTAAATTAATTAAATAATATAATAATGTAATTATTAATTTTTTTGGGAAAACTATGTTTAATCCATAACTTCTTCGTGTGACATCGGTTTTACGAACCATTAGCAGAAATGTGGCCCTGACTTCGAGAAAAAAATTATGAGTCCAATATTGGATGTCTTTTTAGGGTTTTCGGATCGGGTACCCGAAACGCTCGTTAATTAATATATTTAATATTATTATTAAATCTTCGACCCGCCATAATTCCCATTTGCGACGTCCGATTGACTTATCGTCAGTGGCGATGTGATCCTATCATTAATACGGTCGATTCAAGTCTAAGGTTGGATATTAAATTATGGTTCGTGGATCGGGTCCACCAAACACCCAATAATAATAATATTGTTATTATTACAGGATCTTGTATCCAACGTATCTCCCTCATACGGTGTTGGAATGGTGAAACGTCTGTGACGTTGCAACCCTGAAATTATGATGTTTATTTCAAGAAAAATAATTAATACCTTTTTATGACTCATGTCTAGGGTTAATAAAACACCTATTATTAATTGAAGTTATTATTATCATTAAACGCATGGAAACTGCATGACGTGTGGTGTGATGACCAGTCAAACAACGTAATAGTTGTACAGTCATGTCGTGTATTCATTAACACATGCTGCGTACTGTTTTACCTTTTAGTTTTCTATATAAGATAGGGTCACTTGTTATTTACGGACCCCTTATCTTCTCCACACGACGAAACTCCTGGACGACTGAGAAGTCATCCTCCTAACTTCTTCATCTGGACTCCGATTGTCGATCCATCAGTGACTGCGGGATCGTGTCAGCGAGGAGAACATCGTACAACCTATTAAGTTATCTCTTCTTTGACTTCACCTCCATTGTTTCCAACCAAGGAGACTATTGATAATTGACGGGAACGACGGTCTTTGACGAACGACTCTAAAAAGGTATATTAAACCTCTGTTATTGTATTCTCTTTCCAATCCTACTTCTCCCATTTTCTTTCCATGATACGACATGTGATCTCTGTGTTGAGAGAGTTTCTTGTGTTGTTGATTCGGTGGTGCCGTGACGTCCTTGGTGGGTGCAGTCGTTCTTGGAGAAGCCTTGTGATCGTGGTGGTTGTGTTCGTAGAAGGACATCAGAACCTGTTGAGGTAGGGATCTTACCTTCATCTTTGTAAATTATGCATCATGTGGGGTGGGTGTCCTCTTGTTTACATGAAACACATTTCAAAAAGTTTAATAAAGATAATAACTGGCTTATATAACAGGGATGGGAAGTTTGTAAATGTAGTTACATTATTTATATCCTGTGATATTATGTTGTGAATTGAATGAGCTTCTGCCTACTGAAAATCATGGTTGTTGGGGACCTTTTCTTACACAATTAAATGTTTCCCTCTCCTTCTGGATTTTCTTATGGATGAAAATTTTATTGAATGTGGAAATTGGTTAATCACATAAATTTGGATGATTAAATACCTGTAACCCTTGTGTGATCACCCCGGTTGAACAAACTGAAATAATAAACATGTGGGTGCTGGTTAGGGTTTATTTATGTGAAGGGGGTGTTTTGTGGGTTGTTTTGGATCGAGTTAGCAGCGGGGCTGCTATTGGCTTGGTTGTGGGTTGGTGTGAATGTTATGTTGGTGATTGGCAGTGGGGCTGCGATAAATGGTATCAAAGTGATGATGATGTACGAGTTTCTCGGTGATTGTGGTTATGGTGGTTGGCAGCGGGGCTGCAGAGATGGGTTTGAATGTGAACGAACTATGGGTTTTGAATAGTAAATTAAAGTGGTAGAGTTAATGAATGGTGGGGAATGGTAATGGAACGAGAATAATAATCAATAGGTTTGGTTGGTTAATAAGAAGGGACTTGTTTGTGTTACTTGTGTTTTCCTAACTTGATTTGTGTATGGCAGGGATATGTTTTATGAACTCTTGATCCAGTTTGGTTGTTGATAGTTTCCCGGTAGTTAAGAAACTGATAACTAAAGCTGTTGAAACATGAAAACATTAAATGGGGTTTTTGGATTGATTGTTGTGTGCATACTCTCAAAGTAGTAGTGCCAAGGCACGTGCTCAGATCTTTGTGTAGATGCCTTAGGATGGGCTGAGTGGTTGTTATACTTATATAAATCTGTACGTTTTATGTTTCTTTACGTACCCCACCCATGTTGAGCACTATGTGGCGAACACCTGTGGGATGGGGGGGTAAGATTCTCAAACATCCAAAGGATGGCTGGTTACTGTTCTTCCCTGTGCTCCCTCTTCCTGGTTCTATAGCCCAAGTTCCTTCAGGCAGGTTATGATAGATGTTTCCCAAGAATCTTCAGGATGAGGTGTGATATGTTCCCAGGTGTCTTTGGGATGAGATGTGGTTATAGCCGAGGATTGTGTGTCAGTGGGATGTGATTTGAGATGGCTGAGGATTGTGTGCCGGCAGGTTATTGTGAGCTTCGTATGGCCTGGTTGTGGCACTATCTCGAGCTCCGTAAGGCCAAGTTGCGGCACTAGCTCAGGAAGAGGGGGAACCATCAGAGCGTTAGGCATGAGGGCTAGAGAAGTATCCACTGGGAAGGTGGTGCGGGGTACCCATACTTTGATAACATTACTACTATACTCTATTGACTTGTGTTACTTGGTGAGTGTGACTGGTGAGGCTGGGTGGATAGATTCCTTGCTAGGTTTTGGTTCTTCTGTTTTCTCACGGGGCATTAGGATGTCTCCCCACTTGTGCACGATAGCTTTAGGTTTCCCTACAGAGTATACTTGAATGCTAACCCTATGTTTTCTTTTAGGATTTCAAGAGGACTATAGGGAATATGTGGGACCTTACTAGTCAGGCAAGGGGAGTTGCTGTGGTTTGCTGTTGTTGTTTTCCTTTTAGTTTTTGGTACAGTACTTTGGAGATTTTTTGTACTTGTAATTTTGTTTCAGTATTGTATAAAGCATGCACATGGGATTGGTTTTGGGCTATTTCTATAACTGTTCCTTTTATTTTTCTTGGTGTTTGACTCATCCTATTTCCCGATCTTAAATTAATAAAAAGGGTAATGCCTCCCATATATGTGAAAAACTCATACCCTTGGTGCTAGTCGCCACTCCGGGGCCTACTGGAGGCGGGACTCGGGTGTCATTATCTCCCTTCCACCATTTCCAGCTTAGGAGAGGCATCTTTGGTGGGAGGGGGTTGTGAAACTATGAATCCTAAACCATGGATCCTCTATATCAGGACCTCCTCCTAAAATGTGTTATACATCCTGGTTCTAGGGACATACATTGGACCCCCACTGTTGAGGTCTCTACTCTTGATTTCCCACTTTTGGAAAACACTGGTTTTTTCTGTTCAGCTAAGAAACTATCTACAACCGATGATCTCTCTATAACCCCAAAATAGGTAGGAATTCATAAAGGGATAAAACTATATTGGATTTCTCTACCTAGAAAAAGCTAAAAAGTTGAATTTCTAAAGAAATGGTGATGAACTATGTGCACATGAGCCTCATCTCGGTTTGTGAGGACTCGGTAGGTGCATCCAAGAGACCCGAGATCAAATTTGGGTGGAGGTGTATTTATGGATTACTATAGTAGTACTGTAGCACATACTATTTGGTTCTATAGCATCTGAAACTATTCATCCATTTAGGCCTTTGGTCCACTGATTTGGGCCTTGGGTCCTGCAAGGCTTTCATGCCACCCAAGGCCTTCGGGCTAGTTTATTCTTAAGGCCTTCGGGCCACCTTAAGGCCTTAGGGCCACCCCAAGTCCTTTGGGCCACTTGAATTTAGATGTACCAGTTTGAATACAAGGAACAAGGCTTCAGATGAGGATTCATGGTAGGCACATTCACTAGAGTAGAGTTAGCCAGATTTGGAAGAATGAGAGGGTATGGATTTGCCATCGGTACCAAGCCTGTGCATCTTTGCATATGATAGCTATCCAACCAACCCTACGAAGGTGGAGTGCTGATATCATGACATATGATGGGGAGGAGAAGTTCCAAGTTGTCTTGTTTGGGTGATTCCCTCTAAGAACTATGGGTAATGTAATTGTCTCTAAGATTTTTGACCTTATAAGGGTTCCAACTCACCCCTTGAAAGGTGGATTATCAAAAATAATAAAAAATGAAGGCCTTCAGGCCATTCCGACTGAACCATGTCCATCGAGTACCTAGATATGTTGGTATACCTCATTTTAAACTCATTTGTATGATGCATCCCTACTGAAGTGGTATATGATCATGGATACGTACAGACCGTATTGTAGTTTTTGAGAATTCCTCTTTAAAAAGGTGCTCATAATCATTCCATGAAAGAGTCACCTAGTCAAAAGACTACATCACCAAACCCCATAATCTCTTTCTGATCTATGGAGAAGGCCCGATGCTAAGACCACCATCAGAACTGATGGTGTTCTGAGTAGATAAAAAACATGACTCACCACCTCATGTCAGTCCTCAGTAACCTGGGTTTCAAGATCTCCTTGGAACATGAGGGTTCCCTACTACTTAAAATCATGATGCATTATTAAGCTACAAACCTTAGATAATGGTATTAAGGGTACAATGCACTACTCTACAGGTGGTGGTATAGGTATAACAACACATAGAGGTAGCACCTTGAGAACTAGTCCCTGTATCAACACCTCATCACTGAGTTGATCATCCCCTTGATCATGCAGAATCCTAGTTGGCATACTTCACAGAGGAATCTAGAAAGTAAACAAGATGTTCCATGACCAATGAGTATATATGGAGAGATGAACCATGAGGGAAATGTAAACCATATCCCATCCTTATATTATGAATGTACCATTGTTTTCCTTGCAACCAGTGTTCTCATGAACTGAGTCAAAAAGTATGTGATCATATCCCTAGTCTATGGATACATCAGCCACCATAACAGTACTGGAGTCCTTATCCAGAAATCCATCCATGAAAAAAAAAACATTTTATCCCCAAAATAATCTCACAATTTATTTTACTAAGGTATAACTGAATCCTTTAATACGACATTGTCAGGAACTGTCCCAAAGGGTCCCGTGTAGTGACTCCCCAAGCCATCCTCCAGTAGGAATGCGACTTTTGAAAAGTACCGAGTAGGCATGTCATTGACATTGGAGGCCTTAGTCTAAGTACCTATACACACACACCTACATTTCCTAGCCTATAAAATGTTGAAATGCATAAAAAAATTGAAAAAACATGAATGAATATATCTAAATCCAATAACTAGAGTATGAAAGGAAGTAATGGAATTGAAACTAGGCTAAATAAAATTACACAAAAGATATTTTGAAAACAAAATTACAACCTAAATGTAAGTACAAGGGACTCATATCAAGAGTTTAAGGAACACACCACAGTATATACGGTCTCAATAAGCACCAACTGGTCCTGGTTAATCAAGGAATCTATCAAAAGGTCAATTTTCTTCACAAGGCATGACACATGTAGGAAAACCCCACATAGGGATGAGTATACCAATACCTAGTATGACACCCTGAAACCAAAAAGAATATAAAAAGGGAAATGCAGCCAGCTCTATATTGGTATATATCTATAAAAAATATAATAAGAATATCCATATATATTAATTAGATACACATATTCTAAAGAAAAGTTACAACCACAATATACCAATATATAATTGGAGATCGAAGAATCCACAAAGCATTCATCTGGGAGAACAAACTCCACAGTATGATAGCACTGATGACGTTCTTCTGAGAGATAGTTATCATTGGGTATCATCATGATAAATTAAACACTACAGGACTGAGGAGAATACAATACACTTATAAGGATCACCTCCAAGACCATGGGGTGATACCAAATACTCAACCTCAATTAACCCACTAAGTAGAGGATCAGTTCCCATATAGTGTTAGTCACGATGATACCAATAACTCCATATAGGGAATGAAGATTAATAGAGGATCCCACTCAAGGAATCTCAGAGGGATGATAATGAATCTATCCAATAATTCTTATTGAAGGGATTGTAGTCTTATGAGTATGAGATGATTCCATACCAACCATCGGGGAAATGATAAGGGGAACACACCCTAACAACAAATCTCTATAATACAGAGGACATGGGATATAATCCATGTTTAAATGATTAGGTAGAATATATTAGGGGTTACATGTCACATACCTTGAACTCAAGTTCTTCCTGTGTAAACAATCTATGTCTCTTACCCATGTGTATATATAAGTACATGACATTCAGGTTGTCTGTATAGTCTACCTCTGTTCCATCACATAACTTCAGCCCATGTACATGTTCCTCTGTACCAGTACATGTTTTTGTGTGTGTAGATGGTCCATTTCGGGTCTATGTGGTAGATTACACAATGTGTATGATTTCTGTGTAGTCTACCCCATGTCTGTTTACCTTATAGGTACCTTCTGACTCACCAGGTATGGGTTACATGCCGTGTTACATGGTCACACACCATGTGATCCATAAATCCAAACTAAAACCCTAGGCACTATAATGGAGGCCCCACATGACATATAATGCCATATTTCACAATTTCAGGATCAATATTTTTCAGGAAATTTTGTTCTTCTTTCTACGCGCATCAACAACACAACTGCTGCCGGAAAATATGGCCCAAATTATCCGGAAATCATGAATCTACCCTTGTTAAATATTTCCATGACCATTTTTCAGAATCGAGGCTTCAAATTCATTCATAAATTTGATTCTTTTCATCCTAATCATTTTCCAATAACCCCACTCGAATCAAGGGTTTCCAATTTAGTCTCATATTCTTATCCCATTCTTCAACGCACCTCCATTGATTCATGTTGATACCAGATATATTGTATCAGAAACAGGTGCACAACGATTGATTTATTTAGTATCTTTAAAACCCCGGAAAAAACATTTAATGCCCATGTTGAATGAATAAATCAAAATAGAAAATCATAGGAACAATAAATAAGAATGGACCTTAATTTATGTTCGTGTTGATCTCAATTCATTCCCATTAGAACAAAAATTGAAAAAAATCATCAATTCAATAAAATTCTCCCAAAATCACTGCCAAATAAACCTATCCTGCAAATATGCATGACCCATTGATCTGTCCATTGGTAGATTGATCCATGTTCATTATAGGAATCATAAAAGGTTAAAGGAAAAGAATAAAAAATGATCATGTTTTTATTTGGATCAATCACTGATGAAGGATGGACTTGTGCCATGATCGTTGGTGAGATCCTTTGATTCTGTGTAGAGTTGATCATCAATCTATGATTCCAGTTTCCATTCACCTGAAAGGAATGCTTTGATGCTATCTACAAAATCACTCCAATCGCTCAATGGTTATGTGGCTGAACCTTGTATTTTTCCATATTAGCCTATTTAAGACTAACTAATCTTTGTGTAAAAATTAGAAATAAAATAATTTATTTAATTATTTTACTCATTTCTGCACCCACGATGTCTATTCTTCAAATGCCTCATGTTGACCAAGGATATGTCATTCATACAGTAAAACCATCATTCTAAACTATACTATTCACTTATATTTCTAATCTAGGAAACTATTTAGATGTTATTCCACATTTCAGAATAACTGTGTGTATGTGCTATTTAATATATTTAATATATTTCCAACATTTATTCCAGGCACAGCGAGCCTCAAAATCACATGTCATCTCAAAACCTGGTCCCTAAAATAATCTCTGCAATATCCAAAAAATAATGCATGAAAAACATGAGACATTATAACTATGGAGTGAAGTTTAAATCATAATATTAATTAATTCTTGATACTCATATCTATTTTAATTAGTGATGTGAAATTTATCAATGAAATTTATGTATATTATAATTTTTTTAAGGATTATGAAAAAGATATTAGGATTTTTCTTTAGTAGTTTTACATTAATGTTTTTAAACCGAATAGTAAATTATATAAACAAAATTGAAAAATGATTTTATGGAAAGGTTATACTTGTAGATATAACTATTTAAGAACACATGATTGCGGGGTAAATAAGTATTAGGTTTAGAATATTTCTAGTTTTAAGGTAATAAAGAGTTGGGTGAATTTTAAAATGTATGTTATATTGTGACAATATCATAGGGATTGATGAAATTTAAAGATATTTATTTCTAATTTTTATAAAAGTTTATTGATTATGATATAATTTTACTTGTGTTTATGATTATGAACTTGAAGTTAATATTACTTGTGGGTTAAATATAGAGTTAATTTTTATAGAAATATATAACTTTATTGGGGTTTCATGGAATGTAGATTCAAATGGTTTTGTGAAAGCTATGTTATGAAGAATATATGAATATGTTTTATACACACATGGGTATATGATTTTATGAACAAATAATGTTTTTTGAGGAAAGGTAAATGAATTCCTATTGCCTAAGAGTGTATAGTATATGTCATATTATATGTTTACCCCGAATGATGAATCTATTATGAATAACCCCACCTAATTTCATCAATGAGTAATAATTAAAATTGGGAGGATGAAATTTTTTTATGTGGAGATAATGTGTAAACCTAAGATATTAATATTTGACTACCTTTAAATGAGTCGATGTATTTTACAACTTTCCCCACACACAATAATGAACATAAAGGACCCCATGATATATTTAGATAATTTTTTTTATTGAAGTATGTCTACTAAAACCTACTTAGTAATTTTGAAAGAATGAATATGAATTTTCAATTTATGAAAATTTTTGATAATGAAAATGATGGATACATTTTATATGAATGAAACTCAATTAGTATAACTAATAATAATAATAATATAATTTTATGATTAAATTTTATTTAAAAGTTTTTTTAAATAAATAAAATATATTAATTATGATTATATAATAGTAAAATGAAATTATAATAAGAGTAATAGATTACTGCTAATTTATTTAGTAATTGGTAGAAAATAAGAACAAATAAAAGTTAATATTTAAAACATTTTTTTTCAATTTCAACAATATTTCACTTTAATTTGGGATTTTATTTAAATATTGAAATATCAAATTTTATAAATTTTATTTAAAAAACCAAAACCATTTTTTATTAAGAATAATAATATAAAAAGAATATTTTTTTTCAGTATTGTTCTAAATTTTTTTATCTGAATAATCATAAATATCATTTTTAGAAATTACATGACTTGTATATAATTATTAGTATCTAAGTATTAATTAGAAATTCATGAATCCATTATATATGAAAAATATCGGAAAATTTATATATATTTTTTAAAAATATTTTATAATCACACATTTTATATTTAAGAACAAAAGTAAATTTTTATAAAAAAAATAAACACATTATAAAATTTAATTTTGATACTAAATTTTATCTATTTTATAAATTAAATAAAATTAAATGGATTTTAATTTTATAATAGGTTTATCAAATTATAAAATAAGTTAAAATTTATTTTCATAAATAAATATTTTGTTACCTTAGAGAAAAACTAGTTACTACAATAAAATCTAATCGGATAAAATTAATAATTCAAGGGGTAATAGGTTTGAAACATGATAAACACATGTATAGTATTGTGAGAATTAAATTTTTATTGATTTAATATTTTATCCCACTCAATTATTTGTAAATTTTGGTTTCACTTGACATATTTATCATTTTATCACTTTATATTAAGTTGAAATATTTACAAAAATGTCATTCTCACTGCTTATAAAAGTGGCCTCTCACGATCACTTCAAGGCACACCTAAAAATTTGGTTTCCACCTAAAAAAATAAATTTTTTATTCCTATATAATAATATTTCAATCTATTATGATTTTATTTATCATAAATTATCTTATACCATCAATTTTCAATGGATATTCCAAGGAAATATCAAAGTGTCCATTGTGAGTAATTAAATTTGCTAAAATTATTTCATTTATTTATTTCCAATTTTAATTTTAAAATACATATTAATTAAATTAGTAATGGTATTATACTGAATTATCTTATGCAATTAGAATAAAAATTAATCAAATTTTCCTTTTTCAATTAAGATAAATGGAATTATAATTTTTGATTTTTTTGCAGATGATCACATACATGATGAAACATGTTATGTTTTACTTCACCACAATAAAATGATGGTATAAAAGGTGAATTTAAAAAATAATTAATATATTATTATCATGTTTATGAATATGAAATAATATATTATATTACTCTTTTATCCCATTCTATGGAAGAAGAAATCATCAACCATGTGTATGTCTAGACTACCTCCTCCGTGAAACGATTGATTTTCTTTTTTTTTGTACCGCCTTATAAAACTATTAATGAGGATGGTATTATTTGATAGATATGATAGTTATGATAAAATTATGTGTATTTATGGAAATGTTTAGAAGCTATTAATTATATGATCAGTAAAATATTTTTGTTAATTTAATATATTAAAATGACTAAACTAATAGGGTAATTATCTCTTCATTCTATGTAATGTCATATTATAGGTAATCATATATTTATAATTCCTACCCATATTTATATTACAAATTAAAAACAACTAAATTATATCCTTATTCTTCTAGTATGATGATATTAAAACTAAACTGACTCATAATCACACATTAATCATGATAGGTTCAGGTTTGGGTCGGCTTAACCAAAATCTTGAAAAATATTATACATTTATACCATGTATGACTATGAGAAATTATTTATAGTAATAACATAATATAAATAGATAGACAATGATTCCTTATTCTTGTTTGTTTATTGATACATTCAACTCATTAATTAATAAATCACCCTTTATTCATTAAGAAATAACAAAACATGACTATCACCAAATTCGGCCTCATTGATCATAACCAATACTACCATGGAATGAAATTACAGATTTATAAACTATCATGAAACATTTATTATAGTATTTTATATGATCTAATATTTATATTATTTTGAATAGTAATGTATACCAATTCATTTTTTTATTAAATTAGTTCAAAGTGATTAATATTGTTTACAAATAGTGCTCAAAATAGGTAAAAAATAAATAATTTTTACATGAATAAAATGGTTTTAAATTATGAGAATGAATGGTTATAATTATGAATAATGTTTTGGGTATTTATTTAATGAAATCAATTTAATCATTCAAAATTTTTTGTGCCATTGCAGAATGAATGAGGACTTAAGCAAGGGTATTCATCTCAAATTCATCTCTTTTATAAATATTTGAAATTGTAATAATAATTTAATTTATGTGGTGTATATACTACCTATATGATATATAAGATCATGAATTATATTATAATAGTGGTATTTTAATTTCATTAAATGACCATTCTTTCAATGGGTTTGGATTAAAGTGTTACTTAAGCCACATGAGTTTACTTTGTCTCAATTATTATTCTTTGAGGCATTTTACATGTTGTGAACCATGTTTATTTTGTATAGTGTTCTACTGATTTACAATTCTATAAATAATTTATATATTTTTCCCTTATATTTCATGGGATAAGCTATTCCAAATCATGCTCTTTTTTCAAATATATTTTGACATTAGTGTTACCTAAGTCATAAGAGTATTTTGTAACTAGATATTTTTTAATTGTGTTTTGATCATTAACTTGAAATCATTTCATTATATTTGGGTAAAAATTTCTATTATATTATATTATGTGGTATTATCTCATTGATTACCTTTTAATCATATAAACCACTTTTCAAATTTTTCATGCCTCATGTAGTATGTAGCTCATAAAGGATATTGAGAACTGAAGTCTCTTTTCGTTGAGTTATATTATTTCACCATGAACTTCTTTATTCTATTATTGGTTTATTCAACCATAATAGTTTATTATATGATATTTTATGATCCACTTTAAAAAACTAGTTTTTAATACAAAATAATATTTTGTTACTCTTTTCACAATGTGATTTTTGAAAAAATAATTTTTAAAATAATAATAATGGTATTTTTCATTTCACTATAATATTTTTTTCCTCTCGTAATTTATAAAGCAAAAACATTATTTATTTTAAAAGAACTTATATTATAGATTCTTTTTAAAAGTAATGGTTTTCAAAATCATCCACATCAACTTTTCAAAAGATAATTCTAAAATTAAAATTTGACAAGATGAATTTGTATATATGTTTTGGATATATATATATATATATATAAGGATTTATTAGGATTTATTCGATTTTACATTGGGGTTGGAGTGTTATTTCAAGGAATATGAACTCAATACTCAAAGGAGGAGAATATAGAAAAAAACTAATTCAGACTTTACACATCGTGAAACGAGAATATAGGTTGTGAATTCCTTAAGAAGACCACATGCTAGAAAAATTTAGAAGGCATGAATCCATGATAGATGAAATGAACCGTGTACCTGATTTGAAACTAATTTACATGTCATTAATGCTATTAATATAAAACATAATGAAGGTACACAATGTTAACAATATACAAAATGTAAGATGTTTGAATTATGAATGTTGCCGAGGATACAAGCTTTAAACTCTGGGAGGTCTAAAATATTTTTTCACATTTGTGGATGCGATATACATGATATGAAAAACATTTACATATTGTGAATTCTTATATAAATAAGTCACATAAAAAATTTACATTACATGAAATATTAACATGTCATGTAACCCTAGAATTTGTATATATACATACACCTTGATACAAAGAACGATGTTGAAGGATTACTAGAAATTTTACATTTATTTATTGTTTCTTCATTTTATTGTTCTAAATATAGTTTTATCACTTTTATTAATTTTTTTATTTATTTCGTTGCTACCACTTACTATAAAAAGATTAATTCATTATATGATTTTATTCCAACATTACAATTTGAATTTAAATTTCTATTCTACTTCATTAGTTGAAAATTTATTCATTGTTACTTTATTCAGGTTATTATTAAATGGATTTTGTATAATCTCAATTGTGGATTTCATTGATTTATATTGTTTAATTGATATCTCAAGTATGCTTCTTGTTTTAATTCCCTTTTATTAATACCGTCATGTGCGGATAATCCTCTTAGTGTTAGGGTTTAAGAGTAATGGTTTTTAGAAACCTAATGAATTTATAAATAAAATATAGGTAACTATGTGGCTCATAATTAGTTTGAAAAAAAAATTATACAATTATTTTTCCTAACCATGATAATGGGAAGTTTAATTTAAAGAACCCATCCTAGTTTTTGATTAGTATGTTATGAACAATAACTTTTGATACATTCTACCTTCAAGATGATTATACTATATGTAGGTTATTGACTATTTCTAGACCACTAAGTTGTTTCTATACTAGGTATATCCAATTGGTTGGACCAAAACTAATTGGTGACCTCTTCAATACTTCACAAACTAAGACATATGTATGTCCCAAGCTAGATTTATCACTATATTTTTTTAAGACCTAAAATTCACCACGATCCCTTATTTATCATCTTATTTAAATTGAATCTATGCAGTCTTAATAAGACAAAAAGCAAGATAGTTTGTGAGGAATCATAGTTCAAGGTTCTAATAGATCGGTCACATAAATTATAGATATTACCTATGGGTTTGAAATCACATTTACACTATGTTATGCCTTCGTTGCTTAGTGTAGTTTAAGATAATATAAATTCTAATCTATTTAATGCACATATATAATCAATGATGGCATGTGGGCTGGTAAAATTTTCACGATGTTGTGAGGGAAATTATTGTTCCTTTGAACATCAACTGTTAGTGTAAACCTTGTATTACCTCACTACCTTTTCATTGAATTTTTTCATTTTTAATATTTTCACATGGAATAGCGCTTATGTACACTATCTTCTTCATCTTTGTACATGCATGATGTCCCTTTGAATCATTCAAAGATAATTGATGATCAAGAACCTATTCCTTTAAATCCTAATATTGAAATATATTTAGATTCACAAAACACCTCAAACATGGATTAATGGAACTACCCTTCACCAAACAACCATCAAAACCTACAATATACACCACATGAACATTATGTAAAGAGGATAGTGCTATAGGAGTTCTCTATTATGGACTATGGATTTACAACCATAGCTGGTTCTATGAAAAAAATTGTGTGCCCTCCTATCTAGTTGAAAAACTAAAAAATTGAACCTATAATCTTTCAACTATTATAGAATATTTTTCAGTTTAGTGGACTTTAGATTAAGGATAGCTATTAACATATTTTATATTTATTAGAAGTTTGTGACACCTTTCAAAATCAATGTGTATTTTATGAGGCCATTAGACATTGGGTCTATCCTTTATTTAGGTTAAATTGAGAAAATGATTGGACCAAAATCCAAGCTCTTGAGTCAATCATAACTTAGGATGATTTAGAAAATAAATTCTTAGAGAAAAACTTCCCAGTAATAAGAATACGGAAATATAGAAATTAAATCCAAAACATCAACTAGGAAGGTAGATAATCATCTTCTAAAGACTGGAATAATTGTAAGGAACTAAACTATAAGTAACAAAATCACAAAACTGATTGTTGGATATAATTGTAAACATTCTATTGGGGACTCCAACTAGTTGCACAAATAGATTTGGATGCCGCCACTGATGGTAGGTTCATTCTCAAGACACCCAATGTTTCCATAGTACTTTAAGATGGGATGTCACACAATTTCATTCTATGGAAAAGAGATAGATGTCCAAATTAATGCATAATCCATCATGTTGAATAGAATACCCACCGTTAATCATAGGTTGAATACCTTACAATGATGTTAGAATGTATCCTGATACATATTACACCACCACCACCTCCCACCCCTATTTTTGAAATCTAATCTTGTAAAATGTGAGCATCCCCACACCCATATCTATAATGTAGAGTATTCATGGATGAAAAAAAATTAAATAATATAATTAGATTAATGAAAATCATGAAAATAAATAGATTTGGAGACCTCACCAATACTAGAATTAGTATTACCAGTAGAGACTAGATCAATAGATGCAATAATCTAATCAAGGTTTCTATAAATAGAGTAGCTATTGAGATCCACCATGAAATCAAGGACCACATGGGTACCCACCACAAAACATTTCTCTTTAATACTATAAACAATTTTAATGACATCCTTTTCCTCTTATAGCTCATAAACTTCCACCTAATCAGTAACTGTAGTTTCAGCAAGCTCCACTAATGCCTCAACAACAATCCCCACCTCCAAAATGAAATATTGAAATCTTTGTCTCCACCTTCATTCAGAAGTAAGATCATAGGATGACTACCAAATAAACATAAATAAAAAACCAATTTAAATTCCTCTACAACCTTGAGAATCAACAAGGACTGATCTCCAAGACCATATCAGGCCGATTACTAGGTACATTTCCCAGTAATACCAAGACACATTCAAGAGAGGAGTTTGAGTTTGTGAAACCTAGATGTGGATTTTTTATATATTTTATAATGTCTTGAATAGGGTAGGTAAAAATATTATTGGAACCTGAAAAATGTGTTTCAATCATCATCAAGGATAAAAATGATATCAAACAAAAAGTTTGTCAGATGAAAAAACTAGAATCATAGACTAATGAAAAAGATTCCTTAAAATAGAAGCATGAAATGTTTGAAGTCTATATGGAACTATAACCTTAAAAATCCCCTATACCCATTCTATAATGGATTATAAAATGAAAATTAGTGGTAATATATAAAATCTTTATAAATGTTCACGAAACTGAACACCAAAATCCCCTTTCTAGAGGCTATTTTAAAAATGAATGATTACACAAAATATTGTATAGAGTAAAATTCCAATATTTATAATTGGAGTACATAGGAGTCATCTACTTAAATGAAGAATTATTATAAATTGTTTATAATAATCTCTTACCCAAAATGCAATCACCTGAATGTTTTTCAATTATATACACTATAAGGACTTGAAATTTTAAAAGAGCATTGTGCAATCTATGTGGAAGTATAATTATTATTCCTATGAGTGTCTTAACAAATATAGGGAATTATTAATTGAATCCAATTAGAGTTTCACTTCAACTAGATGAACTATTAGTCAAGTACACTCTACAAATACTCAAGGACAACATAGTCAATATTGAGAAATTATTTTTTACTACTAATTACTATATTTTGGATATGGATAAAGAAGGTGATATCCCCATAATTTTTTAGAAACCATTTAGTCCCACTAGGACGTCATTTTTTTATGTAAACTATGGATGGTTTATTTTTATAGTCAATGAAGACCATGTATTCTTCATCTTTGTAAAATATTTCAAAAAAGTAACGAGTTATTGGATTATCAAGACATATTTTTTACGGATGAGAATGATGAGTATATGACAACTAAGGATGATAGCGAGTCTCTGTCTCTGGATGATTATGAATATAGTGATCATAAGAACATGATTTACACCAATCATCTGATGAGGCATATTGTCCCACTATTCATATAGTAATTCATCAAGCCACCAATGATATAATTGAAACCTACATGAAGCACACTAAATATTCATTCATAGAAACAATATCTATACCTAAAATAATTATTAGTTCATAATTAAGAAAATTAAATGAAGAAAAACTCATTAATTTATTGAAAAGGAACATAAGATCAATTTTCTATGGAGTTTCTAACATCGAGGTAGTTAGTACCAAGATATGTGCAGAAAAGATTCGATTAAAGGTGATAAAATAAAACATAAACCCCTAAGGAAAATCACCCCACCAATGAAATTGTAGTGAAAAAGGTTTTTTTGATGTTTTTTTCACAATGGTATACTATTTTCAATCTCTAATAGTGATTTGGTGAGTTTGCTTCATGTTATACTAAATGAATGGGGCTTTATAATTATTGAAAATGATTATGATTAGTTAATATCAATGTGAACCATCACTAGGTGTTGAGTATATGTGTGTTATAGAAATATCAAAAATTTAAACTCCAAAGGATATTTCTTAAATTACCTTCATGTATTACATATTGGTGATATTATCTGACCATGAATTCTATTGTTTTATATATATATATATATATATATATCGAGGTTACAATAAAATTGTAGTCAACACATAATATTACTTCAAAACTATAATGAATTTTCTATTCAAATACTTTTCCTATAGATGGATTTTATTAGGGATGGTTAATGCACTATATAAATTTGAGCGGTGCATGACACATATTTTTTATGATACGGTGGAGGAATTACAAGATATTGTTTTGGATGATTTCTCTATGTACGGAAAATACATTGATGTTTTTATAAGAAATTTGGACATAGATATGCAATGATGTGAAGTGAAGTGACCATTACTAATCTATGAATAGTTTCATTTAGTAGTCTAAGGATTCATAGTTCTTAGAAACATTATATCAAATCATGTAATGTAATTTGATCCTTTAATGATCAAAGTTATTAAAGAATTAACATAACCCACAAAGGTGATATGTATCTATATTTTTATAGGCCATATATGATTTTATCACTAATTCATCCATGACATTGAAAAAATATATTTCCCACTAGAACAGATTTTATAAATGGATATTCCATTCAACTTCTTAGAAAACTATCAATGGGCATTCGGCATTATAAGGAATAGACTAGTGGATACCCCAGTCATAATATCACCTAACAAGGATACAATTTTTGAATTAAGGGATTATTCTA
The DNA here is from genome assembly GCA_963277665.1 of Viscum album. Lineage (NCBI taxonomy): Eukaryota > Viridiplantae > Streptophyta > Magnoliopsida > Santalales > Viscaceae > Viscum > Viscum album. The sequence goes on from OY728163.1 coordinate 1,611,364,266, forward strand.
TATAATTATATATGGTAAATGATTTGGGAAACCGAGTTGGACATATATTTCATCACATATAATATTGGATTCATACAGTAAATGATTCTCAGATCAATTCTACCACCACAGAAAAAGAGTTGATAGAATTATTCTGTGATTTCGATAAGTTTCACTCATAGAATATTATCTCTAGTTGAGTGATCTATATAGATCATGAAATGAGAAAATATCTGATGAGTAAAAATGATTCCATGTGGTGAATAATATGGTTAATCCTACTGTAGTAATAATTCTATATCATAATTAATTTAACAAAAGGGGTTGAAAATGTCGTCACTAGACACAAATTGATACTTCCACTACCAAGAATTGAAGATGATGACAATATGATCATTGATGATGAATTTCCTAATGAAATTAATTTTAATATAAATACACCTGCATAGATGTGGGTTTATGTTATTTAAATCTTTTTTTCCAAATGGACACTTTACCTTTACTTCTCCTACAAACAAAAGAATAAATTCTAGGTTGAGGCCTCACACTGTTATTGGGATGTACTACTTCTTTTTATTCACTATTTTGATGGATAATTGTGATGATACATCCAAAAATAAGATTATAAAATTGTATGTGAGATTTGTCACATTTCACAGGATGAAGGACATCATAGGCGTGAATGAACTATAGAAAGGATCCCAAAAAGCAGGAAATTATGGCCCAAACTCCATAAAGATGTGGGGAGTTTCATTTAAATATGTGATTGATGCCTCCAAAAAGGAACCTTTGGAAAACTAAATGATATTTCCTAGAATTCTATTCTAGAATTAAAAATAATCAACATATGGGGAATTTTTTTTATGGGTCTATTCCCAAATTATTATGGGAAACTTGACATCCTGGTTAGGATCAAATACATTTTGAAATGTGTAGAAGTTGAGGCCACCACCCATAAAATAGCTATAGTGGACATGAAATTATTAATGAAAAAATTCCCAGGATTTGTATTTCCCAAATAGTTTATTATTGATTTGGTAACTCACGTTTAAAATAATTCTGTGAAAGTATTTCTTGAAAAATATGGAACCAGTTATAACACTGGAACTCTCAACCAGCCGTGGACTAACATAAAGTTGAATTTTCTAATAGAGATATTACAAAAATTACAGAAAATATAGTGGCTATAAGTAGAATATAAAAGTTTCTCAAATTGGATTATGTACATTTTGAATATAATACATCATATAAAAAACCTAGAAACACTATTTTGTTCCGCTTTATTTATTGGAATATATGTCCCATTTCATTTGAATTACAACATCTCCCTTGTTAGGAAATTAAGAAACTAAACCATAGAGATCAAAAATTTGGGGAAGTGATAATTCTATATATTTATGAGATAAAAAATATTAGAAGGGATTCTTTTGAAACTTCCCAAATCCAAAAAATGGAATGTTCAATGCATTGCACAATTAATCTTCACACTGTAGGATAAATTTTTATATTTTAATTACCAATTGAATCTATTCCCTGAGAATATAAAGTCCTAATGGTCATATCCATTTAATGTTATGAAAGTTTCCCCCTCTGTGGAATATAAATTCAATGAGGTTAATGACCATCCTTTATTGTTAATGTAAAAAGGATAAAAATTTATCAAAAAAAAAACTTCATGAAAGGTGTGTACTATATTTATAATTTCAATGCTTCTTTTGTCTATCCATCTGGTCGAAGACATAACTATTAGAGATTAATGAGTTTAAAATCATAATTTTATTTACGCTGTTTTCATTTAGTTTCTTATGAACTTTTTTTTCTTCTCTAAAACATTTTGTTCAATGATCATCCAAAAAATCATTGTAGTTGATTCATTAATTTGTCTAAGATAATTTTCCAACTATTTACTATTTTCATATAACTAGTTTTATAAATATATATTGATTAACCACAATGTATTACTAATATATCTTGTTTAAGATTTTTTTGTTTATAAAAATATTTATTGGTAGAAAAGTTTTTAATAAACATAAAAAGTTTCCCCAATAGAATGAACTTTTTTATAGGGACCTATAGATTCTATATTTTAAATTCATAATTTCCATTTAAAATATATATATATGCTTGTATTTATTTCTCTCCCATATCAGTTTCTAGAATAGTACATACACTATTTCATTTTAAGTGTGGGTGATTCCTTATTGAGATTTATTATCTGTACACTTAGATGTTTTCTGGTTTTCATTAGTCTTGGAGAAATGTTTCATTAAAGAATTAATTTTCTTAAAATTTAATTACACCCATTAAAATAAAATCCATTGTTTGGTTGGAAAATATTGAAATACATTTTTGTTCATTTTTATAGTTTTATCATGATTGCTGAGTTGAGTAGTTAAATTCTAATTCTCAACTCTTTCAATTTTATGACTTATTTATTATTGGATACTATGCCTTGGGTGATTTGTATTTATTTTTTTACACTTCCATTAATAATAAGATTCTTAAAAAACATTGGGATATTATTTTTCAATCATATTTCCAGAGAGATACTTTGTAAATTTAAACCTATCAGAAGATGCATCAGAATCTTATTGAGGATGTTCTTGAAAAAATACATTGTTAAAATGATTTAGGAATTTTTTGTTGAGCCATTTATCCTAGAACCTAGCTATAAAATTTTATTCTTATGTTTGTAGAACCCATAAATGACCTTTATAGTATTGATACATGTTACTATCCCTTATTACCACACTATTGATATAATTGCATCATTTCTATTTGAATACAGGTTGGGTAGACGATCATTTATGATGTATGTGTGATTTTTACAACTAAGGTGATGTGCGGTGGATTTTTACATGATCTATGGGAAGTTTTCAATGGTTTTTCGGATATACCATCCATGATAATCATGTTAAAATAAGAATGATTATTATAATTGTAACAATACTTATTATTATTATAATATTAGTTTTTTACCATGAAGGTTTAAAATACCCAATACCAAATTAAAGAATATTATGATGGGTATTATATTGTTATATGATAGATGTGATATATTTCATGCACATAACTTTCAAAAAAAATAGAAACATGAAACTTTCATTTCACTATTCTGACACATCCACGGACCTAACGAGATATTTTAGGAGTGTGAAGATGCTTTTTTTATGATGGTATTTTTCATTGCATTATTGATGATGATCTTGTATTATACATGAGTGTTTATAATAATTTTTATCTTTATTTTTATCATCTACCCAATAAGCCTTAACCACAAATTAATTTTACACTTATTGGTTAATCCCTCACAATTAATTTTTTATTTTTCTTTACAAAGTCACAATTTTAGAAGCTACGCAAGACCACTAGTATTAGATATCTTGGTATTTTTAATGAAGAATTAATGATGGAATCCCATCACAAATTGTCATTAGTGATGAGAGTTCATCTCTAATTCCCCATTGCAAAAAAATAGTGTTGAAAAGGAAGTTATTTGCAACCGACCATCAAAAATAAAAATTAACTTCGACCGACACCTTACCCGTCACAAATGATTTTAATATTTGTTTTGAAAATGTCAATTGTGATGGTTTCTTTAAATAGATAGTATTTTCAATGAAATTTTTACCCATTTCAAATACTAATATTTTATGGGAAAAAATTAAAAAAAATTAAAAAAATTAAAAAAAATTAAAAAAAATAAAAAAATTAATTTATTTTCAAAAAAAAATTAAATGTAGTTAAAAAAAATTAATGTAATTAAAAACTTTTAAATATAATGAGAAATATTTTTAAAAATTCTTAAATAAAATTAAATAAAATTAAATAAAATTAAAAAATTTTAAAAAATAAAAATATTCAAAAGAATTAACAATAATTAAAAAATTTATAAATAATTAAAAAATTCAAAGTAATTAAAAAATTAAAATAATTAAATAGTTAGTAATAATTAGAAATAAGTTTTCATATTAAAAGAATAAAAAATAATTTAAAATTTTAAAATAAACTAAAACATTAAAAATATTTTTTAAAAAAAATAAGAAAATTAAACAAATTAAAAATAATTAAATCATTAAAATATGAAATAACACATCATTTAATTCATAATATGTATTTCATCCCAAATTAAAAAACAGTCATAAAAAATGAAAAATCATCAACTAACATCAGGTGGATGAGAATCACTCGAAGAATCATGGGGAGGAAAGTCAATTCCAACGCCATGCACAAGCCATCACATATACTCATGCATAATCTCATCTCTCTAATGCTGCTGCTCACAATCCTCCTCCCCCTCTTTCAATATCAACTGTATCATCTCATATTAGTCTCTCAATCTCTCTTCATATTATGCAGTTGACGATGTCATCGACAATAACTCTCTAAGATCACTCTTTATGCTCACCAATGACATCGCATAAGTACCATAATAACTCATAGGTGTTTTTCGGAAATCAATACCAATCACCCAACCTTTCTAAATACCATGCAATGTGTCATGTATTTAAGACCCCTCATAAAAACAAAAATCACTAGTGGCATATTGTTCACACTCATCATGACTCTTCCAAGAATGATATGTTTTAGTCTCAGACATTTTCTTCAAATATAATTACATATTAGAATAAAAATAAAATTAATATTCTTGAAAATATTAAATAAAATTGTAACCACAATATAGATCTATCGGTCCCCTACAACTTCTCTTATATGAGGATCAATATAAATGTTTTTATAAAATTCATACTCAATAATAAATGGGTCAATAACGACCAATTTGTTATAAGAAACATGTTACAATTAAAGTATATTTATATTAATAAATGATATCTATTACTATATATCGTCGATCTATGACAAATATATGACATCTGGTCCTATTTGTGACAACTTTCCTACCCCAGATCTGACATCAAGATGATGAACTCCACCTAAATTCATCTCGTAGATTGTATGAGCACAATCTATACCATACCTGAGCTTAGATATAGTCAGGTCGATGAGAGATGCAAGACTGGTCAAAATCAGTATTAAAAGAATTATCCATAGTTCGATTTTTGAGGTTGTGTTGAAACTAATGAAATATATCATGTATACAAAATTCTCATGCCCCTCATTTTGGATTTCTCACCCTATCAAGAATTTGAGAAAATAAATTTTCGAAGACAATTAAAACAATAGGATTATAATTAATTAAATTTTAAAAAGCATATATTATATAATAAAATACAATCAAGTGGACATATATGTGGTGATTAATGATGATGGGAACCATTAACCATGACATCCAAGGCTCAAAAAAATAATTTATTAGAATCACACTAGCCTTCCCACCAGCTAAATGTGAAAAACAGTGAAAATAAAAACAAATAATCATAATATTATTACCAAAATTAATAAAAAAAGTAAATATAATATTAATATATTAAAAAATAAAATATACATACTTAAATAATGATAAAAATAAACATATGTCCACCTCTCTAAAATAGTATCCCAAATCAACAATTGAAAAACTGGATGCCCCCCCCAGAATAGGCTCCTCATCAAATCGATCATCTGAATTGAGCTTATCAGTAGGAAGTCCAAAATTAGTGACATAATGAAATAGATCATCAGGAGAATCTCTATACATATAAAAAATATTCTTACCAATAATAAATCATTAAAAAAAAATATAAAATTTAAAAAACTAATAAATACAAGAATATACTAATCTTACATCTAAACAATTGTTGATAGAAATAAAAAAAATAAAAAACTAATAAATATCTTAATATAATAATCACATGTAAATAAATACAAAAAAATAATAATTTAACCTGTAAGAATATGTTAATGCAGATATCAAATATAAAATACTAATATATATACTCTAGAATATAATATTATTACTTGTCAATAATTTTTAGTGAAAATATTTAATATAAAAAACTAATAATTAATGGCATTAGAGAAGGAATAAAATATATCAACAGGCCCAATAATCTGAAAAAAACAATCATAATTGTATGTAATTTTCAATACATGTATAAAACATAAAAAATTAATTAATACATGAATATAATACATCAATAGTCATATTCATCATCATTTTCATCAAGAACAATGTCTTTATCCTCATACTCAACATCATCAACTTCCATATGAATTTTAGTTTCATCATCCCATATTACTTCTTCAACATTATTTATATTCTCAAACCATAAATAGGGGATTTTATCATTGATATTTATATCTTATCAGGTAAGTGATATATTTTGGGATGTTTCTTGAAAATTTTCAATATTTTTTTTAATTTTATAGAACAATTTTCATTTTCAACAAACTAATTAACACATGATTTCATTTTTATCATACTCTAGTAGAAATTCAAATATCTTGAAAAATCATAATAATTTTTATAATATACATTATGTGCTTTATTTACCAATATAAATGGGTAATTTTATTAAAGAATACTATTATAATTATTGTAAATTACTAATTGGCATGTTCAACTCACAAATTTCTATCATTATTAGACCAATGAAATTTATACATTATTTCATAATTTATTCATAGATAACACTAATCAATTATGTCATTTGGGACACTATAAAAGTCAAATTCACTTTCTTCCTAATGAAAACCTTTCAAAAATAAACACCACAGTTAATTGATTTCTTTAAGTAACTATATATGTGCATTTGGAATCAAAATCCATTTAACACATTCCCATTATAAGATTTTATCAATTTTGATGGATGGTTTTTGAACACACATAATCAAATATCAATTAGATTTTCTTTTTGTGTTTTCTAAAAATAATAAATATTATCAATAATAGATATTGTTGAAAAATTGATTTATTTATCCTTTGAAAGGAACATAACATATCAGTCTTTGAAACCAATATGAAAATTTTTGGTGATGACGTTCTTTAAGAGAAGAATATGTAATTTTTATATATTTTTTTGATATGGTAATCATATATAATCCAAAAAAATGTAAATAAAGTTATGTTTTATAAATATTTAAAAAATTAATAAAAAAGTACTACTTACTGAAAAAATTAAGCAATTTAATCACAACTTAGAAGAACATATAAATGAGATCTCTGTGGGTATTCATTTGAAATCCATAATTCATGATAACCACCAAAACAATGCTCAGTCTGATTAAAAAATTACTATTGATAGTATTTTACATCATCAAGATTTTTGTCCTTGAGACCCATCTGGTTATGTTTTTAAGGACATTTCTATTGAAAATATTAGGAGCATAAATTTAAAATTTCCTCTCATAAGTATGATTATATAATTGACCCTTCATCTATTGTTTTGTTATGTAAATTCATCATTTAATTTTGAATTCATCTCTCAAATGGGTATATCCATTTTAATTGTACCGATCCTCCAAATTTAGCTTCATATAAAAAATATAACATTAAATATTGCATTAAGTCAAAGAAACCTAGTGGAAATATTTTTTCCAATTAACATAAAATTAAAACCACATCTTTTTTTGGTATAATAAATGAATCATAATATAATGTACCCACCCAAATATATCAAATGAAATTTGATATTTCCATCAAAACATCCTAAATTGAATATTTCAATATCCCTATTAGACAAACATGTATTAATATTTCCATTATTTCATGGAATTAATAACTTTTTAAACCTAAAATATTCTCCTTTCTGAAACAGTTAGATAAATTAGAAGCATAACCATATGGTAACCTCAAAAAATGAATCCATTGACAAAATAATAAACATATTTCTTTGAAAAGTGAGTAAGCTACTTTTGGTTACATTTAATTATGCTACATTTCATCATAAATTAATTCATGTTCATGATGTCTAAAAATCATGGAAGGATCTAACCATGCCTTTAAATTATCATTGGTATTATTGGGTGTTTCCAACATGGTGAAAAATATGTTATCAAAAAAACTATTCTAAATTTTAATTACATCTAACATGTGATGGACCAAAAAATCATATCGATATGGATGGTCCCAAAAAATTACCATCTTTACCCAATTATGATCTTTCCAAAAACCATTTATTATTTATTCATTTATGATTCGTATAATAGTTATAGGAGGTAATACAGAGATGATATATTTTTCCTTAATACCTAAGTGAAATTCTCAAGGTTTTTCTTCCTCAATTCAACTATTCGTAAATATATTTTTGTTCCTTAAAAAATGGTGATATATATACAGAAACCACTGAAGGAATTCAAAATAACTAGTCATTCTCCCATTACCAAGAATAAATGCCTTTTTCTTATCAATAAAATATGGAAATGATTTTAGACTATGTGTGATCCATCCATATGACATATCCAAAAATCCCCTGATCATCTATATTAATGAAACTATAAGTGTAACATTATGATATTAATCTATATAAAATTTAGTCACACCATTTTTCCCTAATGAAAATAAATCATCAATTATTGTCTTAAAATAAATATCAATATTCTTCTATCGATGACCTATAATTAAGAGAGAAAAATATATATATGGTTCATTCATCAATATCTAAGGTGGTATGTTGTATGAAGTAATGAAAATAGATTAACAAAAATATTGATTATCGTAAGTTCCAAATGGGAAAAAAAATTTAGAAAGGACCAACAATTTTTTATGATGTTCTGAAGCAGAAAAATGTTGCATTTTATCAATGGGTTTCCATGAATCACCATCAAAAAGTTGATTTTATATAATACTAATTGAAGTATTTTATTTATACTATGTCATAAAAGTATATGTGTTGATAGAAATAAATAAATTCTGTGAAAGATGTGTAATTGGAAAATACCTAAACTGTTTAATAGGAAATCAAGACATTCCATGTTTTGTCTCCTTATACCATGATTCTCATCCTGTTGGAAAATTAACCATGTATTCACCATTATTATAATATAATATTTAGTCAATTTATCATGTATTAATATTCTGACAACTAAGAAAATAATTATGGATCATCCAATTACTTTCATATAAATTTACCGGTAATGAATTTTTGTCATGTAAAAAAGATTCAAATTATAATAATATCTCATCAAAATAACTATTTGACATTCGAAAATATGATTTAATAACCATTAATTTTTAAAATATAAATGTTTTATCATTTCCAATATTTCATATAAGGACATATTATTAGCAATCAACAAATTGCATAACCGGGAAGGTTCTAATTAAGGATTTAGAAAATCATTCTGTATTGTTGTTTTCTGAATAGAAAGACTAGATACCTCATGTACTAAAATCTAAAATAATGTATTTTCAACAAAAATAATTGTATTTTTCTACTAAACTTTATTCACAATTTTTATACCAAAAAATATAATCATTCAAAAAACTAAAATGAAATAGATAAAGTTTAACATTGTCAAATGTTTAGAATCAACTAAGTTCATATTTCTATCATGGACATTTAATTGTTGCTTTAGAAAAAATATCGGAATTTGATGATGAAAATCAACCCATGTAATGTAGAAAATAATTATACCAGATTATTTGGTATTTTTTGATGATTTATCCAATCATGATCACGTAAGAGAAACTACTCTTTATTTCTAGGGACTATTGTTATCTAAAAAAACCAAATGTGAATAATTATTACTGATCATTTTTAACTAATTTAAAATTGTTATTATATTTTAACACCTTTAAATATTTTAAGGAATATGATGAGAGTGAGGTGTTAGGATAGAGATAGAATATGGGCCCCATAGAGGCCCGCTGGTCATACAATAAAAATATTAAATATATAATATCATACAAACTCTATTTTTTTAAAATAAAATAATATCTCATGAATGATATCTCATGTAACATATATGATACCACCGTTAGGTCCAGGTTGTGAGGTTTTCCCTATGAATTACATAACACGTATGTACATCAAGTGTTTAATAACATCCTACATGAGAAGAATTACATTTAATATTTTCCTTATATTTTTTTACAAAATATTGATTTACCCCTCAAATGTTATATTGTATCATAATTCATAAACCACCATTAGATTGGAGATACAGGGTTTACCATAGGCATAACATAAATTTTTTGTGCATCTAATATTTAGCTATTTGGAACCAAAGTTTAATTCATTTAATATTTTTAATATAATTTAATATAAAAAATTTATGTATCTCCAAACTATTAATTGTACGAAAAATCAGAGATCATCGTTAATTTTGAGATGTGGGACTTACCATAGACATGATGTTACTTTAGTGTACGTTGAGTGCTTAGTAAAATTTCATGAAAAGCTAATGTATTTAATATTTTTATTATAATTTATTAAAAAAATTTAATTTATATTTTGAACTTTGTATCATAAAGAAAATCATAGATAACCATTTGGTCCAGGATGTGGTGTTTACACTAGATGCGACATAATATTTTTACGCCTCGAGATTTTTCTAACATCATGCACTATGGTAGTCCCATTAAATATATTAATTATGTTTTTTAAAAAATTGAAGTATCACCAAAATGGTGTATCATATCAGAAATATGATACCATCATTAAATAAGGGATGTTGGGTTACCCAAGGCACAATATAACATTTTCAAGCGTCGAGTGTTTGGAAACATTGCACATGAATATATCATCTTTAATCATTAATTAATATTTGTTACACACACACACACACAGACACACACACACACATATAAATATATATATTACAAATTTTCATAATTTATTAAAAAAAATTATTTAAATTAACACATCATTAATATGAATTATTATGAATTTCTAATAGTTATTATTTTTTACATTTTTTCAATGATTGATAAAAAAATAGCATTTATCATAATTTTTTTATTTTTTATTTTTGAATATTTGATAAAATTATTTGTTAAGTAATACTAATTATTTATTATTTATAACATAATTTATAATTACTATTAATATTTTTTTTTATAATTACAAGTATTTCATATTTTTCCTTCTACACATTTTTTCAATTTTTTTTAATTTCATCAAATTTTAAAATTATTTGTAATATTTTTAAACTAACACTAAAATTTAGAATTTATTATTAATATTGTATAATTACCTATTAATTATTAATTATTACAAATAATTTAATGATTATTATTAACCATTTAAATTATTTTTACATTTTTGATAATTACTGTATATATATATATATATCACGATTTCTTAATTAATATAATGACATCAAATATATTCGACCAAATTATTAAACAAATATACATATATCAAATCTATAAAAACACACACCCAAATATATATATATATATATAAAGTAAACTTTAAAAGTTTTTTAAAAAATATTTATATAAATATATTCTTTTCTTAATATATATATATATATATCATTTTTAAATAATTTTAGTTATAGAAATATTTTTAAAAATAATTTTGATTATATTTAATTAATAATTTATATAAATAATTGTTTCTTAATATTTTTGAATTGACATTTATTTTGAATTTATATTTATTTTCAATTAATAATTATTTTTAATTAATAATATTGAATTAATAATTAATTTGAATCAATAATGTTTAGCTAATTTTGGTGACACAAAATAATTTTTTTTATTAAAATAAAAAATTCAAAAAATATAATTTAGATGATATAAAAAATTCATTACTAATTATATTTTCAGAAATAAATGACTATTGAATTGACATGATATAAAAATCAAAGATGTAATTTAAAATAATAATATTTTTTATTTCAAATAAATGAGTATTGGAAAACTATGTTTTAAATAAATATTTTCCAAACCCGCCTGGATTAATAATAATATAATAATTTCAAATATAAATTTGTTATATATATAAATATTAATATATATAAATATATAAATATATAATTGTATAATTATTTTTATAAATATATATTTGTAATTATATAACTACATTTAAAACAACTATTCATATGTATTTATAATTAAATATCTAAATATGAATATATATATATATATTTAACATTATATATATATATATATATATTTACATGACTATAAATTTATTTTATAAATATATAATTATGAACTCATATTTTTAATATTAATTATAAATAGATTTATTTATAAATATGTATATATATATATACATTTACATAATGATATTTAAAATTATATATATGCAAATAGGATACCGACATACATATATCAAAATCAATTGAAATAACTCTTGTAGATTCAATTAATATGAAAATAGAGAATAATAAATTTTTAGTAATCAAAAATACCAAATAAAAAATAAAAAAACATATACATATTTATATATCCAAAGGATACATTTAAAAAAACAACAAAAAATAAATTGAAATAACTCATGCATACATAATTAATATGCAAATAGGGACTAAAAAATTCGAACCAATCCTAAATACCAAATAAAAAATAAAAATCAGATAAATTTATAAACCTATGGTTTGGAAAATCTAATTCATGCAATAAAATGAATAAAGTAGAAAAATAATGAAAATGATGATAAGAAGAATCCATACCAAGGTGATTCGAAGGTGGATTTGTAAAAAATCAGTTGCAGTGAAGTAGATCTGAGCATGGTCAGAGCAGGTGGTGCATGCGACCCTTTAAGAGAAGGATAAGAAGAGGTGGAGAGGAAGAGGAAGAAGAGTTTGCAGGTGTTTATAATTTAATGTTAATTTTTACAGACTTTTTTTATTGGATTAATTCCATCCAAAATAGTTTATCAGTCAAAAATATTTTTAATGGGAAATAATTCCTATCACAAATACTTCGTAGCTGAGGATTATTTGAGACGGACATAGAAGTCCATCAAAAATGCCTGTCTCTACTACAATTCTTACTAGTTTGTGGGAAGTCCTTCAAAATGAATTTGTGATGACTAGTTTATTCCATCGCAAATGCTAACCATTTGCAACCGAATAAACCATCCATCACATATAGGTTCATATCGAAAAATATTTTCAAATGAAAAAATTCCCATCACAATTTCCTAATAAAAAATATCCTATTATCTAATAGTGTATCTTTAGGATCATATATTAAAGGTATGTCAATATATCATGATTCGTGTTATATTGAGTGATTAGAGAAAATTCATTGTGTGTTAAAGTGAAATATGATTATTTCTTCTAGGGAATAGTTGAAAACTTGCAACTAAAGGAGGAAATAATCTGAATAAAGGACATAACTATGAAGCATTACTAATTTTTATAGAATGAGTGATTCTAGAGGATGTTTTTTCCAATGGAACTAAATTTTATTTTCTTAGATGTAATGTAGGTTTCTAAATAAAAAATAGTTTGATTTAGAATCCATAATAAGATGTTTTTTTGTTATGGATAAGAAACTGTTCAAGTGTGGTGGAATGTGATAATATGAATCAATATATATCATTTGAATACATTTATATAAGGAATTTTCATGTTTTGTAAGATTTTACATTAGTTTTTGAGGTGTTTTTGAAATGAATAGTATCTCAAGACTCAGAGTCGAATAAGATGGAATATTGGAAAATCAAACATTACACATTATGAAACTGAAGTACACAACCTATATTCCTTGAGAAAAATAGCTACAAGAAAAATTAAAAGTTTTTGAATCTAAGATACATTATGTAAACCAAGTACATAATGTGAATACTATTTATATGTTGTGAGAGCATCCAATATGAAAACTAATAATGGTATATGAAAATAACATTATATATGAAATGTACATAATATATGACATTAAAATTTCAAATTATGAATCCCAGAAAAGACTCATTCCATGAAATCCAGATACCAAAGATTATCAAATAAATTTTAGGATCTGAATTAAATGACTTGAAAAACATTTAAACGACATGTAACTGTCAATGTAGAAGTCAATTAAAGGAGTAAGAAAACATGAAACATTTACATGTCATGTAATTCTAAACTCTATATTCATGCGAACATCACAATGTATAGAACTGAGTTGGAAGAATGCTATAATTTTATCTATTTATTCTTCATTAACTTCCTAATTTTTTCTAAAATTTGTTTTATCACTTTCCTCCTATGTTTTATTCATTTTTTTCTACTGATTATCATTACAATGCTAGTTTATTATGTGTTTCTATTCTAACATTACAATTCCAATTCTGATTGACATTCTGCTCCATCTATCACCATATTCTTCATTGATCTTTTATTCATGTTAGTATTTGATTGATTTTAAAATATTTGAATGGTGGATTTCATTTATTTAAATTGATTAATTGATATGTCATTCATGCTTCAAGTTTCCTTGATTTTTATTAATACTATCTTCCATGTTTAATTCTAATAGGGTTAGGTGTCGAGAGTAAAGGTGTTTCTAAACCTAATGAATCTCTTAATCAAAACACGGTAACCATGTTTCTAGTAATTAGGTTACAAATTTTTTTTTATCCCATCTTATTTCATGACCCTGATCATAGGAAGTTTAATTTAAGGACCCTAACCCAATAATATTTTATAAAGTTAGGACAAATATTTTTTTTATAATTTCATTTTTAAAGTTGATTTTACTTCACCTAGGGTGTTGATACACCGAGGTAATAGAGTAGTTTCCAGATTCGGTAGATCTAATTCATTTGACTGAAACCAATTAGTGTCCTTTTCACCAGATGGATCCTAAGACATAGGTCTATCCCACTATAGATCTAGGATTATATTTTTCCTAAGACCTAAAATTACCCCTATCCATTATTTATCATCTGATCTAAACCCAATATTATTGTATTTTTTAAAAAACCAATGTGAGGTCATTAGGAATAAAACATATTGATTCTAACCACTTTGTTACCTTCATTCCAGCTAGTACAGGTGGATTCAAGATCTCAGTTCCATTGTGAAACTTCTTTTTAGGTGAGTGCAGTTTAGGATAACATAAATTAAAATCTGATCAATGCCTATGTGGAATCCACAATTCTGTATAGACTGGTAAAGATGTAAATTATTATTTTACATCAATAATAATAAAATTAGAAATGATATTTTATGTTTTCATTTATATGTAACTTTTTATTTACAAATCCGTATACCCTAGTGGTGTTATTGTTTCATGATTTATCATGTAATAAATATATCTTATCATTTGGGGGGTCAAGATCATGATATCAATCAATTTGATTCATGATCCCTTATTTTGTGATAGAATTCTAAGAATTATTTTTATAAGGATATTTCTTATCTATGTCAATATAAATCAAATATTCCTTTGTTACACTGGTATTATATTCTTTTGAAACCATTTACAATCATTCTATGGATAGTTTATGATCATAGTTTTATTCTATAGGATTAGTTGTGTAATAATTTCTCTATATGTTGTGAAAATGAAATTTTTACATAATATTAATTAGATTATGTTCACCAAGAAATATTTTTTTTTCTATTCACATATGGGAATCTATTGGAATTATTATTATTTTATTCCAATACATATGATTTTTGGAATGTTGGCTATATTTTTTTGGCTATACACCTTCTTTATCTACATGGGTTATGATCTTGTTATCCCTTTTATTAATATGGGGTAAAGTATTCATATTCCTGATGATTATTTACTATGAACAAGGGTTGAATATTTATTTAAATTAAGTATATTTCATAATATGTATAGTCATGTTTTATTTTGTCAATATGTTCTATACAAGAAGGTGTGAAAAGTCTTGTTGACTCTTATGAAGAATGAATTGGACATAAAGAAGTGACAGGTTAACCCTAGTATTATATATCCCATGGATGCATCAATAGGTCTCATGAAACAAAATGGGGAAGTGTTTTGGTGTATACCTCTCCCAATAATAGGATAGTGTATTGAAAAAAATTCCTTGATAGAATGTTTTTTATGTCTGAAATTATTCATTCCATTGGTATCCATTAAGTATCATGTATATCCATGTTATCAATTATTTTAATGTATATAGCATGACCTTATTATTAATATTATCTCATCATATTTTTTACTTATTCCTTTCATAATATTTATATCATTTTAATGTCATGATCTCTAGTGTTTTTTGTATTCTCTTATTGTGAAAATGAGATCACCCCTTGTTAAGTTTCAATTTCCCCAGTTTATGAAGAAAATTATTGCACGTGACATGTTTATAAGTGTATAACCTATAAAATAATTTATGGTAGATACTCAAAACATTTTATGTATTCATTATTTTCATATCTCATAGAAAAAATGTATGTATGGTACCAAGAACATAAACTATGATTATTTTTGTTTTTCATATTTCTCTGATGATCTAAACTTTAAAATATCATTAGGATGTAAGAGGTACAATAATAAATATTTTTTTTGTAATTTATGGTGATTATATAAAAGATTTTATAGCTGTTATAAAAGTGAGTATGTAATGAAAATGGTTAAGTAACAAGATATTGGTGTGCGAGTCTACATCGCCAAATGCATCATTTAAATTTTATTTTTTTTCACCTTAGTTTTTTCATCATCACTAGAAACATGATAATGTGGTTTTTGTAACTCTGTTAATCTTATTTTTCTATCTTATTTTCCAATAGAATGTTGTAATATTCAATCTGATACAACTTATGAACCACTATTACCTTATCTATTTCTTTTAATTCATTTCAATTAACCCCAAAATCACATGACTCCACAATTTTTTGGGATCATTTACTCCAATACATGTTACTTATTTTTATGGTTGTATACCCCACAAATTTTCATTTTTTAACCTATTCAACAAAAGTCACTAAATATTTATTTTTAATCATCAACAAGTAGGGACATCCAATTACCTTTAAGTATTTAATAGTGAAAATATTTTTTATACTTTAATAATATGGATTTTCTTCTGCTTTCCATCATAGAAAACATATATTTTGAATATATAAAGTCATACAAACTACTTCACTTCAAAATTATTGTTAGTGTTAATACTATGAAATCTTATCTTATCCCATTTCAAATAAACTTCTCTTCTTCTCATATTATCGAACATTTTTAGATAGTATGTTTCAATGTATTGAAGCTTAATCCCACTCCTTTAAATATATGATTCAAATAAGATACATTTATTATTTTTTTCATGTTCTGTTCTAAATTTTTTGAAATACACACATATTTCTTCCTTAAACTCATTCTAGAACACTTTAATAATTTCCAAACCCTCAAAAGTGCGGTTCATAAACAATACAATATTCATTCATGTAATGTTATCAATGAAGGTTATAAAGTACATATCACATTTTTTACAATGATTTCTCATTCATCTATATAGATCATAGAGACTATGTTAAAGAGGTTGATTATATTGAATCTATACCTCCCATTGAATCTTGTTGACTATTCTCCACTATTCACATATTATGAAAAAATATATCTTTCATTGTTAAGTTGAGGAATAATTCTCAAATCTTATTTATTATATATTTTTATAAAACTTATATAAAAAATATGTCCATGTCTCTTTTTACACAATTTACTTTCATCCTTATCATTCAAAATATAAGAGTTAATTTTATATCATATTTGGACCAAAATATAAATAGTTTTATCAACCATGGTATTAATATTTACATCTTCTAAATGATTTATAATAAAACAATACCATTTTAATATAAAGTCATTCCCTTTATCAAAAATATGTATAATTATTAAAAAATTATTTTTAAGTCCATAAAAAAGCATTACATCTTTAGATTTCCACCATATGATTCAATTTATGTCGTAAAAATCCCTTTCAATTTAATATAAATGTTTTTTAAAAATTTAATATCACCACAATTAAGATATCTAATGTTTTTTAGTATTTTTATATTTCTCAACATATAATAAAATAATCCACTATTGAGAATATATGACTTCACGTTTTAATAGGTTATATTAAAACCCATTCTAGTAATGTTTTTCATCATTATTTTTATTAAAAAGTTCCTCTTCTTTCTTAATGAGTGGAAAATTTCTAAGAGGTTTATTCAAACACTCATTAAAATGATAACCAAATCAGTCCCACATTTGACATAACTCATCAAGAAATTTATAACTATTTATAATTTCAAACTGTTTAACTTTTGAACATTTCCTATCAACTTTTTTCTTTAACTGTATCACCTTATGACTATTATCCTGATAATTTATCATCATCTTTATATTCATCCCCATTTATTTATTCCATTTCAAATAAAGTAACATATTGTTCCAAAAATTATAAGATCTATTACCAAATTCTCTGCAACATTAACCATAACTATTTAATATTGGCCTTCTATGGTAATTTTTATATTGGTTGAAATATTATTAATGTGGTTGATCAAAATTTATAACATCCTTCTTTATTTTTTATAGATTTTTTTTTCTGGGAGAGACCATAATTTTTTAACTAATCTAGAAAATAAGTATATTTTTTAATATCCTTTTCAATCTATGAATTCTCTTCATTTGTCATTGAACCTTTATAGATAATTGAGACAATATTTATATCTTTTTATTAACAGTTTTGGTTCAAACAATTATTTTATATATAGCTTCTATAAAAATTACATAGATCTTTATTCAACATTATTTTCTTTTAAAAAATCTTCATTCATCATTTTCGTGGATTTTTTAGAATCAAGACTTCTTGAATCAATATTTCCTAATAAATATTCCTTCATGGAAAGTATCACATAACTATATTTTATCATTTTTATTACTGTTATTCTTTTTATTTGAGGGATTTTATTTCCTCAATATATCCTTATTCTATCGTATGGAAATATTCTATTCTATATTTCTTTTATATAATTCTTTCTTCATTATTTTGTTTCATGACACATGCTTCATGTTATGACCTCACAAAATATATTATGTATGTTTCTTCACCCTATCATTATTCACATATAGAAGTTTCCTCATGTTTCTCGATATGATTTATGGTTTTAGTAATTTCTTCAATAATAACATCTTTAGATTAATTAATTTCAGTTCAATAATTATATTTTTTGTGAAACCATGCTCATCCTTCATCTTTTGGAATATATTTTTTCTCTTATCTTATTATATTAGCTCTTTAGTGTTTTTAACCCACACCTTCTTATAGGGATTTACATTATCCTATCTTATTTAAACTCATTCATTTTTATTCTTGGTTAGTCTATAGAAAAGTGGTTAAATTTTACACACATAAAAAATTTTAGAGGATGTTTTCCCTTATAAACTCTTCTATTATTTCCATGTTTCATTGAAAAAAAATATATTTGTTGAGAATATTATTAATCATCTTCAGATTCATGTTCTGATATGTTGGATAACACTTATTCTAAAATATTTAGATTCTTCATCACTTCAGAAAAAATTTAACATTCCACCTTGTTCTTAAAGACTTTATCTTTCCTCATTTCATAGCTAATAGGAGTATTTTAATTCCCATAAAGATAAATAGTTTTTATAACTTTTATAACATATATTTTAGGATCAAAACTATTATGAAAAACCCCCAATTTTTTTTGAAATTAGTTAAATCTATTTTTTTTCCAAAAAACTTTGAATGATTTTAAATATTTCATTTACCATCACAAAATATTCATTAATGGTCTCTTACTCTTCCAATTTATGATCTTCAAATTTTCTTCACATTTTTTTAAATTTTAATTCCCTCACTTTAACATCACCTTCAAAACTAATTTTATTTTTATCCTAAATATCCTTTTCCTTTTTATATCCCATCACATTTGTGAAAAATACTTTGAAATAGAAATACATTTTGTATTTTGAGACTTACCATCATAAAATAGATTTTTATTTCCACAAAAAATAATTAGAGACTAGTTTTTTGTTGGTGGAAATCCAATGGTTACTGCATCCACCACTTCTAGGCCAACTGAAAGTAAATACTGTATCATCTTATTTTTTTTAACCATGATAGTTATTTCCCTTTAAAGTAGAAACTCCACTACTATTATCTTAATTTAAATTTATCATGTTTAAATAAATGGATCTATAGAGACATTCTTATCTCTGATATGAATTGATGTGACCATGAATGTATCACAACTAAAATAGTGGTTGAATCGGTCATAATATTTTTAAAATTTCCTTCAACAAAAAATAATAATATGTAACTTGTTACAAATTTCTATCCTCTCAACTTTATACGTTAGCCTCAACCTTACGAAAATATAAGATACAAATAATGAATGGAACAAAATTTTTATAAGGTTTGGTCCCAATATGGATATCTAATTTTTTCTATGTCCATAATCACTCAAGATATATATTTTCCACTAATCTCTATCATAAATACAAATGTGGCTATGGGAGGAATCATACTTAACAAAAATAATTTCTTGATAGAATCACATCCAACACTATAATGTTTTTATATAGGTTATTCTATTTTATAGAAGTCCCACTTACAATTTTGAACATGAGAAATCTCCCTTCAATATCTAGATTCATTGGCTATAATGATGTTCTTATTCTAATACTTTATATAAAAATGATTCCAAAGTCTTATCTAACCTCAACCATTAAGAACATTTTATTTAAAACATATTCTTAAAAAAATTATAGTTTATAGATGTTACTATTTTGATCTTACTGTTAGATTCTCTCTTATCTAAATGTTTTTAATAATTTTAGAAAGTATTATGTCACCCATTTATATATTCACACTTCCTATAATAATTAGGTAAAAAACATGGATTATAATTTTGAAAATTCTTTTCAACTAAAACATTATTTTACCACCTTCAAATAATATGATTTATTTAGATTCTATAATAATTAAATGATTTTAATCAACTATTAGTGTCCATGAACATTTCAAACATTCCTAAAATCTTAGTGAGAATCAAGAACCTTCATTATTAAATGTTGAGTTATTAAACATCCACTTCAACATTGTCTATAAGAACCTGACCCTAGTTTCCCAGAACTAGTGACCTATTTTATTACATTGGAATGATTACAAGGAATCAAATCCTAAAGGACCGATCTGTTTAGTAGTCTGGAAGAAACTAGATACATACATGAAACCCATTTTATATTTTTGAAAAGAAACAAAATATGATACATAACAAAATCTAACAAATTGTATCCTTGAAAAATCAAGAATGATATATTCCTCTTAACCTGGGGAAAGAAAAACAAATGAAAGGTGAGAGCTCAAATGATCATAAAGGGTTAAGCAATACAACAGAAAATAATATAAACATAAACATTAGGCATGGTGAATAACTAAAACACACGCCTTTAAAAATAAACATGAACACATTATGGAAGGAATAAGAGATTAATAAATAATTCCATAATAAAACATAATCATAGGTATTATACTATATGAATAACCACATGAAATATCCAAACTGATTTTATAATGAGGGAAATGAATATTCCAAACTTTTTAAAACAAACCATCAGGGCCTCGACCAAGACGTCTAAAAATGATTAAGGCCTCAGCCAAAACAACAAATATTTATTTTTTCAAGGACTTGTTCCAAGACCAAAGTTTGTCTCATGAAACCTAAAAATGCATAGAGGGTCTATATAGGGTCCCACATAACACTAAATAAGTCCAATTCATTCCTAAAATGAATAGTAAGTCTTTTATTCAAAGTGTCCCAAACCACTTTGAATAATTAAATTGTGTCTTTTATTCAATGTGCCCCATACCACTTTGAATAATACAATTATTAATTCAAAAGATATCAAACTAATCATAAAATATTCAATAAAACATGGTGGATGATATCATAATAGATAAAACATAATAAAGTACAGGATTGAACAAAGGATGTTGACATAGATGAATATATTTTTAAATTAGACCATTGAAAATTTCTTGAAGAAATAATCCTTAATCATTCCAAAGTGTCCCATACCACCTTGAAACATTAAAATAATAATCCCTTAGAATATCATGAGAATAAGGAGACTCTTGATATGATATACCAAATGGCATTATATACACCACAATAAAGAAATAAGTGGTAAACTAGGCATATATCTCATAAAATTTAATGAGAGATGAGACAAATACTTTTTACTTTTGAAAGAAGAGCCATTTTGGAAAATCATTTATATTTGACAAGAAATAATATTTTAAAAATTAATATACCATAAAATAAAATAAAATTTCAGTACATTGAAATTATATATTAGGCATAA
Source organism: Viscum album (assembly GCA_963277665.1). Lineage (NCBI taxonomy): Eukaryota > Viridiplantae > Streptophyta > Magnoliopsida > Santalales > Viscaceae > Viscum > Viscum album. The sequence goes on from OY728163.1 coordinate 1,611,386,368, forward strand.
ATTATGTCCCATAGAAGTGAAATCATGTAAAAAGAGTTCTTATGATTCATTAAAAATAAAACATTTTAGATCATTTTAAAGAAATTATTAATGATAAATTTAAATTGGAAAATAACATTTGTTATATTAAATCCATAAATTATCCAAGAAAAATTTTCATGATAAAATGAGTGTTTTTAAAAAACTAATGGTTTCTTAAAATAGATTCTAGTGTACACTTGAAAATGGGTAACAATTTGAAAACATACCTTGAATTGAGTTTGTAATTCAGAAATAATTTTGAAAGTCCCATTTGAAACGTGTAACTACCCATAAAATAAAGAAGTATTCTGGTTGGAAAACAAATATAAAACACTCACACTTAATTTATTAGGAGTAAATAATAATAAATAATAATTTCATAGAGGTAATTAGACAATGAAAGTAACCCGAATGAAAATGGAAGTTCGGGTGGAAAACCCTTACAACATTGTAATCAAATGATTTTTATGAACCAAAATTAAGAATATTAAAATGATAAATTAAATAAAATAAAAATAAATATATTCATGATATGTTACATTAATGGGTAGTATACATAAACCATACACAAGTATTAGTAGTGAATATGGAAAATCTCACAAAAATGGAAGTTAGATGAAGAAACCCTTACCAGAAACGTATCATTAGATTGAGGAAAAATCAATGAAATAATTATGTGTGACAAAAATAAACCCACAATATAAAAGTGAATATACAGAATAAAACAATCATAAGTCATTCACACATATTCTGGTAAAATACAAAACCAATGACATTGATGTTTAACTCAACGAGTGGAAATTGAGTTAACATATCCCTTACCTTAAGCTTGAAGGTGTTCTTGATTGTTATTACCAACATGAATAATAAAATTTAGCTTCATTAATTAATAATTACATAACCTCATAAACATTTAATTGTATGGTATAACCTTATTTGGATCATTCACGACCTTTTTGATGGGTTTTAAGTGATTCGGTTTTATTATTTTGGAATCATTTTTTCCCTTGGTTTTCATGATCTGTTTACTTGTATTCATGAATGGAAGCTCATTTGAAATGTGGTTAAAAATAAAAAAAAATTAATATATATTATTAATGATATTAAAAAGATATAAATGATCTTATTATTATTTTGTGTTATATACCATGATGATGATTCATTAGTTAAATGTTAATTACAAATGTTTGAATTAACTTGGCGGTTTTGTTCATAATGAACTTGTTTTGTATTATTATTTTATATTATGAGTGTGTAAGGATTAAAGAAAAATAATGATATGAAATAAATATATTATTATCTATTTCAACCATAAAAACGGTTTCATGAACATAATTGAACATGGTAATGAAAATTGAGAACCCATCGTCCTTGAATGTGATAAATTAACACATCTTGGACGATGTTTTCTTTTTTAGTATAAGAGAAGGGGAAAGAGAGATTATGATGAAATATTACATTATAATAATATAATTATATATCATTTAAGGTACTGTAATTATAATAGCATTCATATGAGTGGATATGAGGAAATACGTATAAAATAAAGGAACTCAAAATAGAAGAAAAATTGATAAATCTCTCACGAAAATTTGGTAGCCTAACGACGTCACATTAAATTTAATAATATAGTTTGATGAGATAAAGGGAGAATCTAATCACTCTTACATAATATGGGATGTAAGTCGGATATGGAATGATATATCCCAACATAATCCAAAGGAAATTAAAAAATAATAACATAAAATGAAAGAAAAGAAAGAACACAAAAGAGGATGTTTACCTCTTGATCTCTTTTTCTTGAGATCCATCTTAAGGACTTTGTTTTTGGACTTTTGGTGTTAAAAAAAGCTCTAGTAAGTGGGAAAGAGTATTGGGCAGAACTTAGGTAAGTATCATGGATTGAGACGCGTGGGAGGAAGAGGGGAATGATGGTGGTATTTATAGTGGAGGAGAAGAGGTGTTTTCCATTATTTTAATCATTATTATAATATTTTTGCTCAAGACTATGAATAATATTAATTATTGTGACCCCAAATAGTAATAATGTCATGTGAGTTCGAGAAAAGTGGTCTTACATCACTTATGATGTCATAAATAGTGTATTATACTGATAATTTGTATATATGGTATTTTACCGAATTTAACTATTCATCAAAAATTCAGGAATTTCCAAAAAATCCCAAAAATTAAACCTAACCATTTTTTGACTTGTATAATTAAAAAATGAACTCCATTTTTCAAAAATAATTTTCTAAATATTTTTAATTGAATTTTTAAATAAAATCACAGTTATTTTAAAAAAACCACTTTAAAACTATAAACCATTTTATAAGATCTTGAGAAATTAATCAAGGTCCTATAAAATTACATTATAATAATAATATAATAAAGTAACAATTTTTTATAACATTTTATGAAAATACATTTTCATTTTAAATTATTAAATTAATCAGAAAATTGTAATTTAAATATTTATGTCATATAGAAATACCAATACTTATACTATGATCATTTTTTTAACTTTTAAAATGTCTAAATTGTATTTATAAATTCATGGGTGAAGTTTATATTTTTTTATATGATTTACTATTCATTACTATTCATAAGGGTATATCACTATCATAAGGGTATGTTACTATTCACCAAAAAATAAGTTTGTCTTATTAGACTATAAATATCTTACTGAACGCAATTGTGTCTGTAAGTTTTTCAAAATTAAAAACATAGAGGTGTAAAAAATTATGTTTACTATATTAAGTTATAACAAAGTGGTATTTTTTAGAGACTCAGTGTTTCATTCATTCTATAATAAATCTATTTGTAAATTCTTGGGGTGTTATATTATTCCCTCCTTACAAAAATTATGTCCTCGAAATTTGAATTTGAATTTTTATTATTGATACTTAAAATTACCTTGTGGGAAAACTACATCATTAATATAGTTAAAATATTAAATTAATAAGAGGAAAGGGAAAAGCATCGGTTACTACAAAACAACACATTCTAATTGGAAAACATGGTCAATGAAGAATAACTAAACCATCATGTAGAGACATTAAATTTTAAAAACCATACAATGATCAACTTAAATTTTTTTGTAAATGGTTAAGAATTTTAAAATATAATTATTCAACACATTATAATGAAGGCATTTAAATTTCCATGATGAACTTATCATTAACCCTTAATCAGCAAGAAGCATCTCTAAAATTCACATTGTAAACATGTGAATAACATAAATTTTTGCATCGTAAATCCTAGATCCATATACTTTGGTTACTTTGGGGGCATAAATCATTCACAACGGTGGGTAAATAATATGTGAATTATCCTAAGGATATCCCCTGGTAGTGTCAAACCAAGAGTTCATCAAAGCCCGTTGTCCTGTACTAGGATACCCCGTGTCAAGCCCGAAACTCCTTGTTGAAGTTTTCACTCCTAGGTACATCTACACCAGAGCCACCTCTACTTGTTTGTAACTAGAAAGGGATGTATTTGATTGAATTATCCAAATAATATATTCCTTACTAACATTCTAGGATGTTTTTGTTTGTTTATACTCAAGGACCATCTTAGGGATTTGTTCCATAACCTACATTTTCCAAGTCTAGTTCCCAAGGATTCTACTAAACTTCCTTTGATACCAACTGTAAGGACCTCACCCTAGTTTCTCATAACCAGTAGCTTATTTTATTACATTTTCATGATTAAAATGAATCAAATCCCAAAAGAATGATCATTTTATTAGTTCTAAAGAAACTAGATACATACATGAAACCCATTTTACATTTTTAATGGAAACAAAATATGATACATAACAAAATCAAATAAACTTCATCCTTGAAAACTCAATAATGATATCTTCTTCTTAACCTGGGGAAGAAAAAACAAATGAAATGGGTGAGCTAAAATTCTAAGTAAGGGTTAATCAATATAACAAGAGATAATATAAACATAAACATCATGTATGAGGAATAACTAAAACACATGCCTTTAAAAATAAACTTGAACACATTATGGAGGGAATAAGAGATAAATAAATAATTCCATAATAAAACATAATAATGAGTATTATACTAGTCTAATAACCACATGAACTATCCATACTTATTTTATAAGGAGGGAGATTCATATTCAGGACATTCTAAAACATACTGTCAGGGCCTCGACCAAAACGTCTAAAAATGAATAAGGCCTCAGCCAAAACACCAAATATGTAGTTTTTCAAGGCCTTGTGCCAATACAATAGTTTGTATCATGAGACCTACCTATTCATCTAGGGGATATAGAAAGCCCCATTTGACACTAAATAAGTCCAATGCATTCCTTATATGTATAGTAATTCTTTTATTCAAAGCGTCCCATACCACTTTGAATATTTAAATTGTGTCTTTTATTCAAAGTGTCCCATACCACTTTTAATAATTAAATTCTTAATTCACAAGATATAAAACTAATTATAATCCATTAAATAAAACATGTTGGATGATATCATAAGAGATAAATATTAATGAAGTTCAAGATTCAACAAAGGATATTGACATAGTTGAATATATTTTTAAATGAGACCATTGACAAATTCTTGAGGAAATAATCCTTAATCATTAAAAAGTGTCCCGTACCACCTTGAAAAATTCAAATCATAATACCTTATAATATCATGAGAATAATGAGTCTCTTGATATGATATTCCAAATGGAAGTACATACACCATAAGAATGAAATAAGTGGTGAAAAAAGGCCTATATCTCATAAAAGTTAACGAGAGATGAGAAAAATACATTTTACTTTTGAAAGAAGATTCCTTTTGTAAAATCATTTATATTTTCATGAAATAATATTTTAAACATTAATATACCATAAAATAAAATACTAGGACATTTAAATTATATATTTGGCATAAATTATGTCCCATTGAAGTGAAATCATGTAAAAAGAGTTCTTAAGATTCCTTATAAGTAAAACATTTTAGAGCATTTTAAAGAAAGTATTAAAGAGAATTTTTAATTGGAAAAGAAAATTTGTTCTATTAAATCCCAAAATTATCCAAGATCATTTTTCATGATAAAATTAGTGTTTAAAAAATATAATGGTGTCTTAAAATATATTTTGGTGTACATATGAAAACATGTAACAATTCGAAAAGATCCCTTGAATAATGTGTATTTCAAAAATAATTTTGTAAGTCCCTTTTAAAACATTTAACTACCAATAAAATAAGGAAGTATTGTGGTTGGAAAACATATATAAAACACTCACACAGAATCTATGAGGAGTAAATAATAATACATAAGAATTTCATAGCGGTAATTAGACAATGAATGTAACCCAAATTAAAATGGAATTTTGGGTGGAAAACCCTTACAACTTTGTAATCAAACGATTCATATAAACCAAAATTAATAATATTAAAATGATACATTAAATAACATAAAAATAAATATATTCATTATATGTTACATAAATGGGCATTATACATACACCATACACAAGTATTAGTGGTGAATATAGAAAATATCACAAAATGGAAGTGAGATAAAGAAACCCATACCAAGAACGTATCATTAGACTGAGGACAAATCAATGACCTAATTATGCGTGACAAACAAAAACCCACAAAATAAAATTATATATATAGAATAAAACAATCATAGGTCATTCACAAATATTCTGGTAAAATATAAAACCAATGACATTGATGTTTAACTCAACGAATGGAAATTGAGTTAAGATATCCCTTACCTTAAGCTCAAAGGTGTTCTTGATTGTTCTTAATGACCTAAATAATAAAACTTATCTTCATTAAATAATAATTCCATAACCTCATAAAAACTTAATTGATATGGTATAACCTTATTAAGATCATTCATGAACTTTTTTATGGTTTTTAAGAGATTCAATTTTATTGTTTTGGAAGCATTTTCTCCCTTGGTTTTCATGATCCTTTTACTAGTATTCATGAATGGAAGTTCCTACGAAATGTGGTTAAACATCCATAATTATTAATATATCTCATTAATGAAATTATATATATATATAAATGTTTTGATAATTATTTTGGGTTATATACCATGATGATGATTCATTAGTGAAAAGTCAATTACAAACTTTTGGATTAACTTGGCGGTTTTGTTCATAATGAACTTGTTTTGTATTATTATTTTATATCATGAGTGAGTAAGGATTTAAGAACATTAATGATGAGAAATAAATATATTATTATCTGGTTCAACCATAAAAATGGTTTCAATACCATAATTGATCATGGTAATGGAAATTGATAACCCGTCGTCCTTAAATGTGATATATTAACACATCTCATACGGTGTTTTCATTTTTAGTATAAGAGGAGGGGAAAAAGAGATGATGATGAAATATTCCATTAGTATAATATAATTCCATATAATTTAAGGTACTATAATTATCATATCATTTGGATGAGGTTATATGAGGAATGAAGTATAAAATAAAAGAGCTCAAAATAGAAGAAAAATTGAGAAATCTCTAACGAAAATTCGACAGCCTAATGACGTCACTTAAAATTTCATAAAATAGTTTGATGGTAGAAAGAGGGTGTCTCATCACTCTTACATAATATTGGAAGTAAGGGGGATATATAATGACATATCACAACACAATACAAATTAAATTAAAAAATAATATCATAAAATGAAAGAAAAGAAAGAACACAAAAGGGGATGTTTACCTCTTGATCTCTTCTCCTTGAAATCCTTCTTAAGGACTTTGGTTTTGGCCTTTTGGTGAGACCAGTAGCTCTAAGACGTGGGAAAGAGTACTAGGAAGATTATTTGGAAGAACTTAGGTAAGTATAAAGGCTTTAGAGGTGTGGTGGGAAGAGGGTAATGAGGGTAGTATTTATAGTGGAGGATAGGATGTATTTTTGATTATTTTAATCATTAATATAATATTTTTTCTCAATAATATGAATAATATTAATTCATGTGACCAAAAATAGTAATAATGTCATGTGAGTTTGAAAAAAGAGGTCTTAACTCACTTATGATGACATAAATAGTGTATTACACTGATAATTTGTATATACGGTATTTTACAGTATTTCACTATTCATAAAAAACTCAAGAATTTCAGAAAAATCCAAAAAATTTACCCGACCCATTTTTTGATGTTTAGAATTAAAAAATTAACTCTATTTTTCAAAAATAATTTTCTAAATATTTTTAATTTAATTTTTAAATAAAATCATAATTTATTCTAAAAAAACCACTTTAAAACTATAACTCATTTTATAAGACCTTGAGAAATTAATCAATGTCCTACAAAATTATCTTATAATCATAATAAAATAAAGTAAAAATTTTTGATAACATTTTATGAAAATACATTTCCTTTTTAAATTATTAAATTAATCATAATATTGTAATTTAAATATTTATGTCATACAAAAATACTAATACATATACTATGATCATTTTTTCACTTTTAAGATGTCTAAATTGAATTAATACATTCATGGTTGAAGTTTCTATTTTTTATATGATTTATTATTCATTACTCTTCATAAGGGTATGTGACTATTCATAAGGGTATGTTACTTTTCACCAAAAATTATGTTTATCTTATCAGACTCTAAATATCTTACTGAACGCAACTGTGTATGTTAGTTTTTCAAAATTTAAAACATAGAGGTGAAAAAATTATGTTTACTTGACTAGGTTAAAACAAAGTGGTGTTTTGTATATATAGAGTGTTTCATGCATTCTATAATAAATCTATTTGTAAATTATTAGGGTGTTACATTGTCACATTGTTTACAATGTATAAACATGATGTTTACATCATCTATTGACCTTGATTTTTCTCCATATGGTGATATTTAGAGTGTTCCTCTATCCAATATAACTTAAAAATTCCACCTTATAATAAAAGAATATTTCCTTCTTATAATGGAATTTTCATTTCTCTATTCGATGGAATCAAAATATTTCATCTGATAACATCACAAAAATTCATCTAATGAAATCATTCTGTTCTCTCTGATGTAATATTGAAAATTTTCATATGATAGTATTTATAATTCTTCATTCAGTGATACTTTAAACTAGTTATATTTGTAACCATTATAATCCTCTATATGGAGATATTTATAAAATAAATTATAGTATAAATTATTTTCTATGTTTGATGGATCTTTAACTAGTCTATCTGATCCTCTATATCTAATAATCATTGGAGAGTATACCCATTAGAAAATCATTTGGTGATCATTTTCTATGTCTATCCAATTTAATTTATATTTATATGTATGGTATGATTTTATAATTCTCCCTATCTAGTATAACTCTAAATTTTTTTCCTTCTGATATAAATTTAGAGATTGTTTCATTTATAGTAGTTATAAGGTCTCTATAAAATCATCCTATCTCTAGTAATAAATTCATAGATCAAAATTCATATAGAATATACTACATGTCTACATAAACATTATATTTATACCATTTGAAAGATTATAAGTCTTGTATATTTATCTCTTTTCAACCTATATTTATCCAAAAACATCTTAACTGAACACATCATGGACCATGAGAATGTTTAGTGATCTTTATATTAGAAAATTTTAGGATTAGAAAAGCATTGTCTGACATTCTATCAGTTCCTTCCATGATTTTTGGAAAAAACAATTTTATATTTCCAAAAAATACAACACCATTAATAATACAATTATTTATTTAATTTTTTGGATACTAAAAATTTCAATAATAAATCATTATTTGTTTTTACAAGATTATACCATGCATTTCTAGATTCTACATAATACTCAATAGAACTACCAAGTCTTAGTAACATTATAAATCTATAGTACATGACTCTTGAAACATGGATTCTACTACTTGAGTTCATAAATAATTTTTATCCCTACTATGTTTCAATTTAGTGTTTCTACTTATGAATATTTATTAATAAGAAATAATATATATACCACCCACTATAGTGAATATTAACCACATCCCTGGTTATGAATTATAACATAATCATCACACTGAGCTTAATTCACTCTATTATTCCTATTCAAACTCATGTGTGACATAAGTCTTAACCCATAGAAGTTAGGTTTTCTCCTTCTATCCTTAAAAATAATGGTTTATGTTATAGAAGCATAGTGATTTTTTGATATATGTTAATATCATTTATGTAAATAAAACTATTAACTTATATTAAATATGTGTATTGATGTTTGTTTTTAGATAAAAAATATTTTAACAAAAACGTTCCAAATAATACTTAATGTTATGATATAATTGACCCCTATAAAATAATAATATATATGATTTCAATTAGTCAATATAATATTCATATGTTTTTTTGTAGTGATATTAGTAAAATATTCCTTGGAATATATTATATATGATTTTGAAATATATAACATTCATCATTGTTATTCCATTTACCACAAATGATATATTGATTTTTATAAGGAAATGTGCGTTTGGGAACAATATTATGGAAAATGTATGATCAATGATTACATGGATAAGATATTATATGACATGACATATCATAGGTTCCTATATCAATGAAAATTTCACTCATGTATTTCACCATGCATTTTTTTTAAAATTAATGGAATCCAATGAAGTATACTGACTTACCTCTATCATTAGAATAGTTCACATGTAATTTTTGATCTAACTATAAAATAATTATAGAATACCATTGTTTCAAATGGTTTTATTATCCCAATATTGATAATTAGTTTTTTAGTTTACCAAATATCCTAATAAATAGTGAAAAATAATTTATGTTTTAAAAAAGTCATCTATAATTAGTTTTTCATGGAAATAAATTATTTTTCCACCATAAGGGAATTGAACCGTATATATTTTTTAGGATTTATTACTGGATTGATATTTCTGATTCAATAATTACTGAACTATTATTATAAAATGAAGAACCATAATAACCCACATTTCCAATAAGTAATTATTTACCATTGTGTATAAAATATATGATAAGATAAATTTATTTTATTTCTGAATACAAAATAATAGTTTAACATGAATCATTTCACCATGAAATCCAAAAGTTCTCTATTTATTTTTATTCTATTAATCAACCTTATTCAATTAATTTGAGAATATACCTTACTTCTTTGTATATTTCTAAAAAAGTAAGGTTCCTATATTATTTATATATATTTATATATATTTTTTAGAAAATATATTCCCATAAACTATCATAGAAAATTTACATGTAATATTGAATTTAAGTGAAGTAATTTTTTTTGATTGATTCTTCTTCAATCATAATTATTATTAAGATGACATTTGTTACTACATGAGAATAAAATAACCCCATGTTTACATCATTCACTTTTTTTATTTTTCTATTTTAAAGATTTTTTAATGGTACCACTAATTATGAAATGTTTATGGGATTATTGACCTTTTCATTTACATTATTAATAAATGAAAAATAAATAGGATCCATCAAAAAGATCCATTTACATGAAAGAAAAGTTATAACATTTTGGATTCATTTCCCATATTTTTCATATACTCTTTGGTCCGTAAGGATATCCTTGGTAGTGGGGATGATAATATGTGATTAATGGATAATTTATAATCTATATAGGAACCCAATTTTTATAAATTTTCATCATACTTTAGAATTTTGAAGACATATCCAATAGGTTATTAACCTTCTTCCCATTTACACAAATTAAGTGAGATTGCCTTAGAAATGTACACCAAGATATACTGCTAAAAAAGAATTCTTTACATACTAGATTTGATACCGACAGAAATGAACCAATTTTATAAACCCATAATTTAAATTTTCATATCCCATATTGAGTCACTTACAAACCTAATAAATTACAGGTTTAGAGTTTTTGAGAATTTAGATATTCCATTTACATAACAAATCTCATGTCTTTCACTTCAAATTGGAATTTTTACCATTATAAAAAGATTTTATTAATATATAATAAGTATCCATTATCTATGACAAATTCATCACACGTGATACCCTTACATGCCAATCTTACAAAATATAATTCTTTGTATATGAAAAAATGGAAACAAAAGAAAAGGGGATATTATATTCTCAATAAGGGTAAACACGAGAGATATAAATTGATTATAAAATGGAAGAATAATATAATCATATAGTTGTGTGATCATTATCATAACATACAATGTTAATATACAACAATTAAAAGATAACAAACCATGAGTCTTGGTATAACTCTTTATAATTTAAAAAACACATGTTGTATGAATGAGGAAACATAATCAATCAACTGTGATCCATGAGATCATATAATAAGAATTTTATCATTTCTTAGGAATTATGTTGTGTAATCATAATAATAGAAAATCATTTCATTAGTTAAGGATCACTTATTAGAATATCATTGCGGATTTGGTTCTCTCACTATTTGATCATTTCTGTTATAAACGATCACTATAAGACTATAATTGCGGACATAGAACCTTACTATATTGGGATCACTCCACATCTATAACATATTATATCATTAGATAAATTTATTCTCCCAATGAATTGCAGGGATATATAATTCTTTGTACACCCATCAGATAATAAAAACCGTATATATTGATGCCACAAGTTCACAAAACATTCATCATACTATCATATCATGACATGGGGGGAAAATGTTTTTGTAAACATTTAATGATCACATAAACCTAATCCATCTAGATAAAATAATTTGATAGTACCCAAAGTAGATTCATTATCACATCATAGATTAATATCCCATGGTAACAAAAATATTTTCATGAAATAATACTAATATCACCATAATCATAATTCATATAGAAAATTAAATTTTATCATTAGATCACATCCCAATGAAATATAAAATACCATAAAGTATGTTAATATATATGAAAAATACCTTCTATAAAATTATTTAAAATACGATTTGAAATTAAAGAGAAAGATCAATATACTTTTTATAACATTTAAAAAACATAAATTCTAAATACATCGAGGGAAAAAATTATTTTAAAATAACCATAGAAATATATAAAGGATTGATAATAAAATATTTGATTAATGATGGTGGTAAAATCTATTTTTTTGGTAAAAATTAAATCATTGAATCATTTCACAATTTTGGTAAAAATTCAAAAGTACCAAGTTTGGAAAAATTAATAGAATATAACTTTTAAAGCATCATAAACAAAACCATATATAATTTAATATTACGTTAAAAAATAATTGAATCATAGTAAAAATATTTTTTGAAAACATTTTCTAGAAAATAGATATGGAGAATAATGGTTCACATTCAATAGGAGAAATTAGATATTTTTTTATTAAAACATTTTATCTACCATTTCAAGTACCAAAGAGAGGAAAATATAAGTAAAATATTAAAACAACATAAATAACCATAGAATTATAAAATATATGGGTTTTGAAAGATAATTATCATATAATTTCCCATAATGTAAATTTAACATAAATAATCCCGATAAGAAATGATATTGTAACATAATTCTCTTACCAAATTGTTAATATCTAATTCAAAAATTTATGAAATATATTATATTATATAGATTTTTAAATCAAAATAATTTTTATTAAAATACTCATAAATGATATTCATGTTAAATATATACAAAAAAATAAAAAAGTGGTGAATATGGAATATGTCTTAACGAAATAAAAGTTAGATGAGAAAATAATACGTCGAGTTATGTCTTTCCTCACATGAATTCAAACCTATAATATAATTATTTTAGATTTATTATACATATATTCTAGATTTATTCTAACACACACATATATATATATATATTAATATATAACATGTCCTTATAATTTATAATTATAGTTTCATTAACAGTCCATCATTAAAATCATAATTTGGGTGAAAGCTAGTCACTTCTCCTTCCATTTTGTATTTTGATTATTCTAGTACATAAACATTATTAACAGTACCCACATATATATTATTATTATCATGTCATAATAAAAATATGTATTCATTATATATGCTTTAATTATCATACATATAAGGTGGTGAGGTCAAATAAATTACATAACTTTGTGAAGAAGGTAGTTCGAACATATGCTTGATTGATGTTTCATCTTTTCAATGGTTAGAATGAAATAAAGTTAAATAAAATTTCACCCATAAAAAATCATAATTATTTTAAATTTTAATATAAAATTACCAAATCTATCCTTATTACCATCCATATAATTCTAAAATTTAAAAAAAAACATTGGTTCATGGAGTTGGTTGTCCACATGTACACATGAACGATGTTATAATTTTTCAACGGATGGGAATATTAGAAGGTAGATAAAATATTATAATTATTTAAGAATGATTATTTTGTAAATATAATATATAAATATTAAATTCATCACAATAACTATCCAAGAAATTTGGAAATGGAAAATGTAATGCATCACTTTGTGCAGACGGTAGTCATTACATGGACATGAGTGATTCTTTAAATTAAAATTGAGACTTAAGGGAGATGATAAAGGGGTTTTAAGTAAACATAATAACATATAATAATATATAAGATTGTAACACCTCGAGCTTCCATGATACGCTTCTCATTCAATAATGCAATAGCTTCCATTGTACGCAACTTCGTGTTCTAACACACCGCAACTAATCAAAGTAGCCGTTATGAATAGTAATAACCACTTTTTAAATTTATAGAAATTTTATATTTCAAAATGGAATTCATTTTTTTATTCGTAATATCGAAATTAGCCTATGTTGAATTTTTTGTAATTTTCTGAGAACTTCCAATTTTTTATGAATAGTGAAAAATACTTAAAAACAACTTTATTAATCAAAATAATTTATAGTGATAAATTATAATATTGGATGGTTTTAAAGTATAATTATAATATATTTTTACCATTTTATCCAATGGTGGTCTTTAGAATTAATTTAACATTGAAATTGGGCACGAACAATTGTCAATCTTTTGATATAAATTGTTTCTTAAAAACAAGCTATTTGTTGTGACAGTGGGAATTAATTATAAAATTAATTAATGCAACTTATATGTTTGGAATTTTTTAAAATAAAAATCATTTTTGAAATCGGAATATCAAATATATCTTAGGGTGAATTTTTGGGATTTTTCTGAAAAACTTCAATTTTTGATGAATAGTGAAATCACTAAGTTATACTTATAAAAACTGATTTTTCGTTTAAATGAAATTTTACCACTTCTGTGTTTTGAATTTAAAAAATCCGGCATACATGGTTGTCATTAAGAATTAAAATGTGGTTCAATGGGATTAAAATAATTTTTGGTGAATTGTATCTTTTAAGTTTAATTAATCGCGATTAAAGGTAATTAGTGAAATGTAAGGTAAAAATAGTATTATAAAATATGCAATGACCTTTACACTTGTACTACCACTATTGGATGTGTCATGGCCGACCAAGAAAATCCATGGGTAAACTTGGGGATCCCATGGAGCCACTTTGGTAGGAAAATGACATAAATAACTTTTATTTAAAGTTAAAATAAAAATGTCACAAACATAAGTTGTTTTACTAAAACAATTTTTAAATGGGGTTATACAAGTAATATTATTGACTATAAATATTCATTAGAAAGATAAAAATATTTAATACATCATAATATTTTGTTTATAATTTTTAGACATTAAATAAATTAAATTATTTATGACACCATGATGATGCATCGATTACCTCATTAATTAACGATTTAAATAAAATGAAAAGATAATGCAAAATCCAAGGCTTACACTTATCCAAAGCCTATTTTATGGGTATATTTCGAACCCTTATCACCTTATCCTAGAATTATAGATGTGTGGGACCTTTATAATCCGAAAATAATTGTATAATAAAGTAATATTTCATTACTTTCCAAGAGTGCCCCTCCTCTCCACTTATAAAAGGCCCCCACCACTACCACCTTACTCACCCTTTCAAAGACTTTTGGCTCGGCCAAACTCTGCCAAAATACTTTACCAACTTCCCTCCATTACTCCTAGAAGCCTCACTTTGGGCATAATTCTTCCCAAGGAAGCCTTTGGCTCAAATCAAAAGAGTTACCCGATTTTAAGGTAATGTCTTCTCTTGTGTTCTTTTATTTTATTTTTCTTCTCCAACCCCCTACACTCTTTTTATTCTTTTCTTTTGTAACAAAACCAGTATCCTCAATATACTAGGATGTTTTTATAAGAAGGATTCGAGCTACACTTACACACACCTACATCTAATGGTTAAAGAACATACTGTTTTTAGGGATGGCGAATTTCTGCCTCACGAAACGATGAATGTTCAACACTCATATAACACCTTTAATGGTGGCCATTAAGATGTCACTATATTTATATATGATATATAATATGTTTATTTTTTACTTAAGCTTCTGTATTTTTCATTTATGGCAAACTTTATGATTTCCATTATGGGTAAACACGATAATTTCATTTTAGGAAGTGCAGACTACCGCCCCCTCAAGGTGATTTGAATCGTAAATTCCATATGTGGGATGTATAAAGGATGGAGTAAATGGTATTATACATTATATTATACTGGAATTATATTATACCTTAATATAATTATAACTTAATTCCATTTAATATGAAATAGAAATGAAAGTATTGTTAATGCGTACGTACGGCTTACCGTCTCCATGAATGGTGCATTTCATTTCTTACCTCTAAATGTTATGTAATATTATAAATGAATGTATTTACTGGATATATATGATTTATATGATATCTAAATAATGAATATAATTCTGTATATAATGTATATTTCACCACATGAACAACTTGTAATTATAAAAAGTTTATTTTTGACTCAAGTACCTAAGATCGACAAAACGACTGTTATAAACTTAAATAATTACATAATGTTCATGACATGGTAATAAGTGATATAAAAGGAATAATTAACATGAAAAATGTTATTAGGTAAATAGAAATTAACTCTAGTTTATTATTCAGGAGGTTAAAGAATGATCAAGTCAAGTCGGACACGAGGTAAGGGAACTTCTTAACCCAATTTCCATTCTTTGGGTTAATCTCCTACTTTCAAATTATGTCATGATACTGTTATGTACTATCTTGTATTTATAATTTCTGTATTTGTACATATAGTGAATACACATAATAGATATATTTTATTTAAAAATTATCTTTTAAGGGATTTCGTCTCAATCTCCATTCATTGAGGCATATTTTGTTTTATACACAAATTTCTTTTATACGGTGTATAAACCCCTTTGACTTTTACGTTTATTCAAAAGGAATATTTTTATACGAAGCATTTACTAAACGACCAAAGGGAATGTTTTTGTCGTACATATGCGGCGATAATGACTTCTCCGCCACCGTGACCATTATTTGAGTTTCGGCTTCCTCTACAATCCATACTGTTTTTTAAAAGAAAAATAAATACCATGTTTTACCTTTCTTTTATTTTGGTATTGAAAATGGTTTTGAAAGTGTTTTTGTTATATCAATGTGTTGTATTGATATCTTGTGATTGAAATGTGGAAATGTTATGTTTTCTTTATGCATGTTTTATGTGATACGATTATGTTATGTTTTATGATATGTTTAAACCCATTCATATGAGGAATGAATTGGACTTAATAAGTGACGGGTGGAGCCCGCTATAGCTCCTCGATGCATCGGTAGGTCTCATGAGACAAACTAGTGTCTTGGCACGATGCCTTGACAAAATCTTATTTGTGGTCTTGGCACGAGGCCTTGTCTACGTGGTTATGATAGTCTGGCATTATGCATTCCATCATTATGAAAGTAGTTATTGATATTGCATGTGATTATTCGACTAGTAGAATATCCATGTGAATAAGTAAATGGCATTATCTCATTTACTTTTGCCATATTCTGTTGAAGTTCATGTTTAAAAGGCTTTTTTTAGTTATACATTGCCTTAAATGTTAATGTTTATTTATGAAAGCTTCCGCAATATTGTTATCCTTAATGATCATCTGAGCTCACCCCTTTCAATGTTTTAATATTTTCCAGGATGTGAAGAAGTATTTTATGAATGACCTGCAGGGATAGTCAGAAAGGGATATGAGTGTGGACTATGAAGACCATGTTATTTTAGTTTTTTCACTTTACGATGTAATGTAACACTTATGAATGTATCTAGTGTTTCCAAGGCTACTAAACTAATCGGTCATTCGAGACTTGATCTTTTGTGATCATGCCAATGCTACGAAGTAATGCACCGACTTTGGGTATCTGGGGTCGGGGCGTTACAAAGATACTATTTTTTATCAATTTTTTTAGAATATTTAGTGGAGGTGGAAGAAGAAATAAATGTCAAAACATTTGGTGAATAGCTATACCTCAACTTAGGAAAATCTAATTTGGATTACACCTTATGCCTACATAGGTTGGTCTTATTGTGAGGAACTGGGTAATTTGATGTTTGGATGGAATTTTGGAAATTATATTAGTAGGTAGTATCCAAAATAATGGTCTCAAAAGGAGTTAATAAGTGAAGAGATGATGTACCCATTATAAGTTAGGTGAGTGAAAAAACTTGGAAATACTTAAAATATTAATATATAATATGTGTTTAATTTATCTAAAATGGATCCAAAATAGCTTATAATTTAAAATAATCAGTATAAGGTTGAAATAAAATAAACCAATAAATTATATAAAGGTATGGGTGTCATTTTAAGACATATTTTTTTGGTTTAACCCCCCTCGTCGACCTTGTTTAACCTTAACAAAAGTAAGAAATATATACCACTTTAAGGGTTATGAGAGTAATTTTAAAAATACTAATTGGAACAGAAATGTATTATGAATGATATTTTAAATAATTTCCCATTAACTTGAATAATAAATTATTTATAAAATTTTAAAATGATCTAAATATAATTTTAAAGAATTTAATAACTTTTAAGGTCATTTGTGAGACAATTCACATATCATGAAATTAATGGCATCATGATAATAATATAATTACAATAAACACTCATTAAACATAACTATAAATTATAATAATATAATAAATTCTTGGGGAATCATAATTAATTAAAATTTTTTTTTTATGATTTTCAATTAATTTAATTTACTTATCTATAGCTTACACGAGCACTACACAAACCTTGGTGTTCAAGGTAATTAAAGTATGTATAAAAATTATAAATAAATTAATATAAAAAATATAAATAATTAATATTCAAAATAAAAATTTTAAATCATTTATATATCATTTTTATCTATATGATAAATATTAGATATTTTAAAATAATGACACTGACATTTGGTATTTTTCTAAATTAATGTAATAAAAAGATCATAATAAAAATTAAGCGGCATAAAAATATTATATCTTAAAAATTATGATGGTTATGTTCTAATTAAACACATTTAATGAAATATATACATTTTTTGGACTATTTTTTAACTTATCCCAAAACATTAATTAACATGTTTTACCAATTACCATAATGGTAAAATTTTACTATGGTAACTATTCATTATAACTAAAAATGAAATTGATCTATCTCCCAAAGTTGAACCTAAAAATTTAAATTATTAAATTATGTTTTCAATATTCAATTTGAATAGGTGGTCGAAAATTGTTTTAATATAATTGTGAAAAATGAAATAAAAAATACTTTTTAAATAAATGAGTTTTTAAGCATGAAAATGAATTTATAGCAAATCAAGTATATTACATATTCATATTGAATTTATTATGTTATTAATAAAAGGAATATTATTTTAATTTAAAAAATCCTTAATATAATGGAAATTTTATTTTACTCTTTTAAAATAAAAGAAATGATAGAGTTAAAAAAAATCATTTCTCACTATTCACTCAACAATGGAACTTTTCAGAAAAATAGTAAAAATTCATTGTAATAATTTTATTAATTGATTATATAAATAATTATGCATTTATTTTAATATAAAATTTATTATATTTTAGTAAATTAATTATAATATCCGTGAAAAAATTCCAAATAACCCAATAATGAAGAAAATTTATTTATGAGGCATAAAATGAGTTTATTCTCATTCATTGAAATAAATAAAAACTAAATTAATATTTTTAACAACTAGATCCCAGTAGCTTAGAGCTAGTGCATTATTTTATTACATTGTCATGATCACATGAAATTTAAATCCTAAAGGATCAATAAATTTAGTATCCATGGAAATACTAGATACAAACATAAATTTTATATTGTATCTTAAAATGAAAAACATCATAATATACCTTTTCAAAACTCCCAAATTCCTTAGACTATCCATGAATATAATTCATATTATACTTCTTTTCATAATGGGAAACATTAAACATAATAAAGGGGTGAGATCAGATACTCAGTAAGGATAAAATAATAGAAACATCTATTATAAATAAGTATAACCTTTTAAGTCAAGTTATAAAAATAAAACAAAAACTTTTTAAAAATAATCGTTAACATGATATAGCAAGAAAAAAAATCAAATAATGCCATTCAAACTTTTACATGGATAATATACTAGTCGAGTAATCAAATCTAATATCAATAACTAATCTCAATAGTTGAAAATGCATAATTCCGGAAATACCGTCAGGGCCTCGCGCCGAGAACCTATGAGTAAGATGTTAGTCAAACCCCAAATTAGTTTGTCTCATGAAAACTGTCAATGCATCGAGGGGATTTCATTAATCGGTCAGTAACTCGTAGGGAATTCATTAACCGGTCCCCAACTTGTAGGGATTCCATTAACTGGTTCTTAACCCATTACTTACTATGTCCAATGCATTTCTCATATGAAAAGGGTAAAATATAACCAACATTAACATTCTTATTTAAACTAGGTTTTGAAATGTTAATAATTTTACCACAAACCATGAATGGTATCATAATAGAATATACAAAATACAACATATTTTAAAACCTTTAATTTAATATGGAATATTTTATCATAATAAATCAATCTCAATCAATCATAAAATCCATCAAAGGATGTTGACATAGATGAAAATAATCATAAAAAATCTTTGAGAGAAATATTCCTTTTTACTATTAAATAATTTAAAATCCCATGTAATTATAAAAGAAAAAATTTATTTTAAAAATAACACTATAATCCTGTAATGGTATCTTCAAAATGTTAAGGCTTCATGATGGTGGAAATTTCCACTCACCTCGTTTAAGTTAAAAAATCATTATTTCCTTAATTTTTTCAAAAAGGTCATAAAGTACCTCATTTGGAAAATGACAGAAAGATTCATTTAAAAAATTTTTAAAAAATGGGTAAAAATGAATTTAACCAATTTTTGGTGAAAATTAATTGTTTTTTTAAAATACATTCTTTTGAAAAATGTACATTGATGATAAATATTTCCCAGTAGATACTTACATATAAACAACCTAAGATAATAATAAGTTTGTGAAAATAACCCATACCTTGTACTTTTCTTTAGTAGAGAGTGAATTAAACTCTTGTATAATGGTTAAATCATGTTATTAAATTATAATAGGACCATATAAACATTTATTATATCACATATAATCCTATTATATCGTTTTGTTAATAATATTTCAGTATTACCATTATTTTAGGTGATAACTGCTTTGCTTTCCTATGCATGTTTTGTTATGTAAGTCTGATTTCTTATGCATAAGATATATTTTATTCAAATAAATAATTATATTATGATCATAAATATTATATTTACTCATCATATGAATTAATCATTCTTCAATGGTTAATGTGGAGAATAGATATCATCGCGTCCTGGAGACGGTATACCGTACGTTCACATGAGCGACAATATCATTCTGATGATGGTTAAATGGTATGTAATTATATGGTATATTAATTATAAAGAATAATTATCATGTAATATACATTATTTATTTCAATTGTACTCATCATTATACCCATCCAAATAATGTAGCGTTGAATAAAAAATTACACCCTAGTGTGGAGATGGTAAGTCATACGTACACATGCATGTATGGTAATATTTTTATTCTTAGGATGGATAAAAAGAGTAATATGGTTTTCCCATAATAATAATAACATCTAATAATATAGGTTATTCTTTAATTATTACTTTAGTATGGAAACAACCTCGGAAGTGGAAGTAGAAGATGAAAAGAACTTTGAACGAGTTGATAAAAGGATTACCTCTTCTTTGGGTATCTTTTTTTTTTATTTTCACAAAATGGATATATTGGACGGATTTATGTCCAAATTATGGTCTCTAGGATGTAATGAGGTATATTTGGAGGGGAAATGTGTAGGGTTTGTCCTAGATAAAGGGATTTATATGTTTAAATAAAACACAAGGAGGGGTGCCCTTTTATAAGAGAGGGGAGGGGCACCTTTGGAAACACTAAAACTACTAAATTATTATAAATTAATTTTTAAATCCAAAAGGATTAAAAGTGTATTTTTTATAAGAAAATATCAGTATGGGTATATATCCCCTCATACAATAAAATTTAGATATGTTCTTCTTTTATTTTAAACTTTATCATTTTGATTTATCCTTATTTAATCAATTTAATTTTAATTATTGCAATAATATTCTAAATATTAAATGGTTATAAATATTTATTTATGTTGTGAAATTCAACCATAATAGTTACTTCATGAAATTTTAGATCTTATAATTATCAAATTTTAATTTTTAATATTTTTATGATTTTTAAATAAATTAATAAAATGATACTTTTATGAAATACCAATAGTGTCAATATTGACAATATTCATTACTTTGACTTCAAATAAAATACAAACATAAAAATAACGTAGAACTAAAACATTTAATATATTCTTAACATGTCATAGTAACTTATAATACTAGTGTATCACAATAATTAATTCAAATTATATTTTGTTTAATATTTTTAAAACTATTTATTTGATATTTATATTAATAAAATAATTTATTTATCACTATTTTGTCATCATTAATTGTTATTATTTAATCTCTAAAAATGAAATATAGTTTTTTTTGATTTAGTTAATTATTTAAAATCTCTATAGACTACTTATAATCAATTTTATCTTCTATTTATATATATATATTAAAATTAATATACTAATATAAAATGAAAGTGTGACATTTTGTCACATTCATTGATTTTTATTATATTCATGTCATATTCATGGGAAAGTGGCCATTAAGTGATTCCATTTCGATCCATATATTATAATGGTCTAATTTATTAATCCAATAGGATTTTTCCATGATTTAAGGTAATTTTATAATATATTTTTTACCTTTAATTATTTGATTTACCTTTAACCATGTTAATAGAAATAATTATTAAAGTTACTATTCATAATGAAAAAAATAAAAGGAACCAATTTACATAATTTATACCCACATATTAAAAATATTGAATCAATTTTTCGAAATTCAAAACCCAAAATTTTCATTAATTAATTTAAAAAACAATCACATTATGAGGATAAAAATATGTTTTTAAAAGTTAAAAAATTGCAACAGATTGAAAAGATTTTACATTAAACTTCATGGTAAAAGTTATTCTAATGAAAAAAATATATTAAATGATAAAAATTTATTCTTTTTATTCATCAAAACCATTCAATAATATAATTTATTGACATAAATTATTTTGAGGAAAAATGTTGTTTTTAATTAAAATTTAACATGTTTTTACTATTTATCAAAATTTAAAACTTATAAGAAAAATATCAAAAATCCCTCTAAAGTAAATATTTATATACCGCTTTAAAATAAGAAATTTATTTTTGTAAATAGAATATTTTAATTTTTCAATAACATGATTTGAACTGGGTGCACAATCAAAATGTGGAAACAATGTATTTTTTTGAATAATGCTTCTTTTATCTGAAAAAATTGAATATTTACCTATATCACATCTAGGAAATATATAAGATTAATGTGAAAGTTATATGTAATATATAAAATTAAAAATTTTATTAATACTGTTCATAACCACTAATTTAATGTCTAGTTTGATACGTTGTGGTTCGCTCAAACTCAGTGTTGTGTGTAATGCTAGATTTTAAAAGAAGCATATCGTGTAATCTTGGGGTGTTACATTCTTCCCTACTTAAATAATTTAATTCTAAAAATTTCTATAGTATCACTTCATAAAAATATTTGGGTGGTTCTTCATATTATGTTCTTTAGATAACCAAATTTACTCTTCCATTTTATGGTTTATCAAAAGAATTTTTACTAGATGAGTCGTCCGATTTCTCAACACTTGTTATTTGGTATCAAGAATATTGATAAGCTCTTCACAATAAGACAGATCGGGTTCGAGTTCTATTTATTCATAGGTGAGTATATGTGTTCTGTCTGGAATGTATTTACTTAACAATTATACATGGAACAAATCATGAACTTTGGAGAGACTTGGTGGAATTTCCAAATGGTAAGATAAAGCTCTAATTCGTTCTAGAATTCCAAAGGGTCCAATGTACCTAAGACTTAATTTAACATTCTTAACGAATCTTATAATACCTTTACATGGATATACCTTTAAGAAATCATGATCTCCAACATGAAATTCCAAATCCTAACTTTTGTTATCAACATATATCTTTTGCCTACTTTGAGAAATTATGATGTGGGTTTGAATAGTCTTTACCATTTCTATCATTTCTTCAACAGGTTCTGAGCCTATTGTATTTCTTCCACCAATATCATCTGAACAAGTTGGTTTAAGACATCCCTTTCCATATAATGCTTCATATGGTGTCATATAAATACTTGAATGGAATATATTTTTATAGGAAATTAAAATAGAGGTAAATACCTATCCCATATACCATGAAAATCACATGAGAAAGATATAAACATGAATTCTAAGGTTTTAATCGTCCATTTTGATTATCCATCAGTTTGAGGGTGGTAAGCATTGATCAAATTAAGATCAGTATCTAGGTCATTCTTAATACTTTTCCAAAATCTTGATGTAAAATGGGGATCAAAATCAGAAACAATTAATAAGGGTATACCATGATGTGTTACAACTTTATTAATATATAGTCTTTCTAAACATTCAAGTAGTAAATCTTCTCTTATAGAATTAAAATTTTCTAACATGGTAAGATGATAAAAAATAACCCATTTTGCATCATTTCTTATAAGATTTTTTTGGTAGCTCCATGAAAAGTCCATCATAATATCATCCCATTTCCACAAAGGTATAGAAAGAGGTTTCATGACTCCTCTTGAATGTTGTCTTCCAGCCTTCACCTATTGAAAAACCAAATATCTCGATACATAATCAACAATCTCCCTCTTCATGTTGTACCACAAAAAATTTTCTTTCAAATATCTATACATATTAGTGCTACAAGGGTTTACAAAGAAATTATAGTTACGAGAATCATCCAATAATTCATTTTTTAGCTCAGGTATAGCAGGAACACAAATCCTCTTCCAAAATTTCCAAATGCAATTATCAAATAAGAAGTCAATAAATCTCCCATAATTTAAATCTTTAATTTTATTTCAAAACTCCTCACCATAAGTCTGAGAACTTTTTGAACTTCCAGTAAAGAAGGTTTTGTAACCATTTAAAAAATTATTGATGTTTTACCTTCCATTATAATTCTCAAATCCATCTTTACTAAATCCGTGAACATAGGATTCATTTAAACTCTTGTAAGATTCCGAACTCCATGGTCCTTCATGCATTAAGAGTCCACCACCTTATTTTCCTTCACTAGGTGGTAGTGTATTATGAAATCATAATCCATGAATTGCTCAAGACATCTTCTTTGTCTCATATTGATTTCTTTCTATTAGAAAATATATTTCAAACTCTAGTGACCAATATATATCTAATATTTTTTACCGTAGAGATAGTGTATCCATATATTTGGAGAAATGATTATTGCAACTAACTCAAGATCATGAGTAGGATAGTTTTTTTAGGAGTTTTAATTTCCGTAATTCATATGCAATAACCCTATCACTCTGTATAAGGACATAACCAAGTACTTTCTTTGATTCATTACTATAAATCATAAACACATCATTTCTAGATGGTAATGTTAAGATAAGATCATTGACTAATATCCTATTTAATTATTCCAAATATTCTTCAAACTATTTTGTAAAATGAATTTTACCAATTTACGTGTGAGCTTGGTTAATGGGTTGGCCAATCAGGCAATATTCTGGATGAAACGCTGATAGTAAACTGATAAACCAATAAAACTGCGTACCTCGGTTACGCTCGTCGGTGCTAGCCATTATTGGATTGTCTTTTCCTTTGTAGGATCAACATAGATTACATCTTTTGAGAAAATATGGGCAAGAATTGAAATTTACTAAAGCTAGAATCCACACTTTCTAAATTTACTATATAATTTAATTATTCTAAGAGTCTTCATAATAGTCCACAATTGGTTCTCAAGGTCATTGTATATTTTGGAGTATTCCATGATATCGTCAATAAATAATATGAAAAAATCATCAATACATTCCTTCAACACTCTGTTCATTAGATCCATGAAAGCATAGGGTGCATTATTCATTCTAAATAGCATTACTATAAATTTATAATGACCATATCGCATTCACAATATTGTCTTTGGAATAACTTCCTTATTTACACACAATTGATGATATCCAAAACAAAGATCAACCTTTGAAAATTATTGAGCTACATGAATTTGATAAAAAAAATAATCAATGCGAGGTAGAGGATACCTATTCTTTATTATAATAGCATTGATTTATCTATATCCAGCCTCATTGATCCATATTTCTTCTTAACAAAAAGAACTAGGGATCCCCATGGAGAAACAATAGGGAAAATAAATCCCTTGTTACTCAACTACTCAAGTTGTTTCTTTAGCTCTACTAGTTATAATATATCCACTATATAGGGAGTCCTGAATATTGTTCTTCCATCAGGGATTAAATCAATAAAAAACTCAACTTCATTCTTTGGAGGATGTCTAGGTAAATACTATAGAAATACATCATCGTATTCTTGTATAATGGAATATTCTCAATTAAAATATTTATTTATTGAACCATGGATGTGGTTTTATCTTCCTCACTTTGAATTTCATTCATAAGAGCCATTGGGGGTAGATCTAGATAAGAAGTAGTTGGTGAAATTTCTTCTCTAATGATAATAGATTCATCATCATCCTCACAAATCACAACTTCCTTCTTCTTGTAATAAATTTTCGCATCATATTTGGGTAACCAATCCATATCTAGAATTATATCAAATTTCAACATAGGAATGTTGATAATGTCAATAGATAAATAATAGTTATATGGCATTATGGGAACCCCTAACACATATTTGTTGCAATGAGACTTCCCTTATGGGTTTTGAATAATAACTACCTTGTAAAAGTGAATTGGAAATATCTAATTTTTAAAGAAAACTGTGAAGATATAACTAAATATAAGGATCTATAGTCATATAATGATTTGGAAAAATTTGAGAAGATGATTATAATACCTACCACCACATCATTCAGAATATCAAGCATAGTAGTTATGATCACATAAGCATGGTCTTTCTTCCTTGGCCTTTTCTAGGAAAATTTCCTTTACACTTAGGAAAATCATTTTCATAATTTCCCATCTCTTTACAATTGTATAATTGAGCCTTGGTATCTTCTTTCATCCCCTTAAAATCACAAGCTTAGTGTCCTTTTTATCCATACTTATAGAGAACTCACATTTATTTTAGGAAAGTACTAGGGTGTTTCTTCCTATAATTACTACCGGGTGGAATGTTAGCTTTTCACTTCTTCCCCTTATTTCCTTTTCTATAGTATTCAACATCCCTACACTTCTCTTTATTTAGTTTAAAGTCATATGAAATTAAGGATTCCTTTTCGATCTTGATAGCACACGAGACTACACCTTTATACAATAAGAATGATTATGAGGCCAGTTCCCATCATAGGAATGGATTTAACTCATCAAAGAATATATAAATATCACTTAATGGGTTACATATGTGGTCCGTAGTATGCCTTTCTAACCCTGTAATGTTATCCTCATACGTTGCAACATTATCATCCCACTTTTTCTTTAGATATAGAAATCCCTTTTACATATCAGCTCATTATTCATGAGGAAAGTATTTTTTTTAGTAAATGTCTTTTACAATCCCTCCATTATATATTTTCAACTTCTTATTCCAACTTTGTGTTTTGAATTAGTGAACACCATTGATCTGTATACCCTGAGAGAAGATAAAATTCCATGACAACCTTCCCCATTTCATTACACCCCAAAGAAAGAAATATTTTCTCCAAATAACATATTCATTGATTAGCTAAAAATGGATTTGTGGTCCCATTAAATATTGGTGGTTGTTGTCTCATGAAGCGGTCTAACATTGATCATATGTGTTGTAGACCATGGTTCTCTATATAGGTAAGGTTACTATTTATAACCTGAGTTAGCTATACCGTTATGGTTATAAGCTGTTCAGTACCGGTAGTATCACCAGATCCAGTGTCATTGTATTTAATGTGAGGGAAATCCCTTCATGGATTACGTTCATTGATACAATGTCTATTTCTTCTACTAGTCTCTATTTCTAAAAAATGGAGTACACTATATTAGGTTATGAATCATAATGCATAATTCCAAACTAGTAAAATAAATAACATAAATTAAAAAATTTATCCATATATAATCCATAATCATAAAATTGTTTATTTGAGGACATAGTAAATTATAAATCCTTCATTTTACATAATTAATCATAATTCCTTTATAATGGCTTGTAAAGAAAATATGAATTATCCTAAGCATATCCCCCCTGGAGTGGAAAACGAGGTGTGTAGTAAGGGTCATTGTCATGTACTAGGTTACCCCAAGTCAATCCCGGAAAACCTTATCAGAGTTTTCACCCACAAGTACATCTATTCTAAAAACCAAGTCCACTTGTGTTATCCATACTGAGATGTATTTCCAAGGAATAACCACATAATCTCTATAGTACCAAAAATTTTAGGATGTTCCTATATACTTATCCTCAATGTCTATCTTAGGGTAATGTTCCCCAACTAATGTTTTTCTAAATCCGGTTTTCAAGGATTATACTAAACTTTCTCTGATACCAACTGTACGACCCTGAACCCAAAATCGTGGAACTAGTGCATTATTTTATTACATTAGAATGATCAAAAGAATGTAAATTCCTAAAGTATCGATCAATTTAGTATCTTTGTAAATACTATATACAAAAATAAGTTTAACATTACATATTGAAATTAAAACATCATAATATCACCTTTGAAAACTCCCAAATCCCTTAGACTATCCTTGTAGGTCATTTATAATATAATTCTTCACATCTTAGGGGAAAATTAAACATAAGAAAGGCATGAGATCAGATGCTCATTATAAATAAACAATAAAGTAAAATCTATCACCGATAATCATAAACATTTAAGGAAAGGTATAAAACTAAAACACAAGCCTTTTAAAAAACATTAATAGTATAATTTAACAAGAATAAATCAAATAATTCCATTTAAACGTTCACATGGATATTATAATAGTTGAATAATCACATGTAATATCAATAACTATTCTGATAATGTGGGAATGCATAATGTCAGACATGCCATCAAGGCCTCCTTCTAAGACTATATGCATAAGAAGTTAGTCAAAACCCAAGAATAAATCAAATAATTCCATTTAAACGTATGTATGTATGTATGTACGTACGTACGTATATATGTATGTATGTATGTACATACGTACGTATGTATTTATGTATGTATTTATGTATGTATGTATGTATGTATGTATATTTGTATGTATTTTTCAACCAATGATTCCGTATCTATGTTTTGTATTTCATGGCCTTTTAGTTGTGTCATTTTATTTAGAAATAGTGAAACAACTGATCGATTATTTCATAGGTGATTAGAGGATAAAAATGTATGTTTATTTGTTCCATGATTTTGTTTCCCCCATAATGGATAAAATCTATAATTGGAATGGTTACAATGCTCATTAGTGGGCCCATTTTGAACACAAAGGACATGAAGTCACTTTTAAATTAATTTCCATAACATTATATTGGATCATATGGGTAAAAAGTGACACCATAATCTATTATGGGGGTTTGTTTAATGTGGATCACACCATTGAATATATCAAATATCACCTTTATTTAATTTCCTCTACAATAACCCTATTGTCCAATTGGGTTTGGGTTATAGATTTTTCTCTAATTATGAATATTTCCTATATAATTCAAACCAGGCATACTTCAAAGTTTATTGCATGGAACACAAAAAAGGGTTTATTTAAATAATTAAAAATGTTTTTAAAAAACATTATCTATATGTGTTGATATGATTTATCATAACTAATATTATTAATTATAATATGACTCATATATAGAGGTTGTAGCTTAGCCATCATTCCATTTATAGGCTATAACTTTCCACATTACCATTCATTGAAAAAAAAATATATTTTTAATTGTAATTATGAGTCAAATAAAATATTATTTAGATTATTAATGATATCAATTTTAATGTATGGTAATTACAATTCAATTTTTATATGTCAATTGTTCCATCTCATATTTAGGATCACCTTTTATCTTTAAAAGACACACAATTAATTTATTCCTCCATGATTTTTATGCTTCAGATATACTCTCTTTCATGAAATTGATGACAATCCACGATTGTATCCATCACAAACACATAGAAGGAGTTTAAAAATCCTTTACAAGTGATAATTATTAATTATCAAAAACACTTCACATATTTGATGATATCACATTGTCATTATAGACACCTTTGGGTTTTCATGTACACTAGTATGCATTTTCTTCTTGTACTCTATGTTAGGATTTTGTTTTTCCATCACGGTGATTTAATACATATTTATTTATTAATTTAAATCTGGTCTCATATGTTATATCAGAAAATGTGGATGTTATAAATTCTTTTCGCATACATAATGTGGTTCATTTTTTTCAAATGAAAACATGTATAAACCAGATATTGTTTATGGGTGATATCCTGAATGAACATTTCTTATATAATAAATTTTTTATATTAATACCCACATTAAAATAAAAAAATAGTTTGAGTTATAATATCAAATGTGACTTGACTTATTTAAAAACAAATATGGGATCTCTATGGAGGGAACCAATCCAATCCCAAAACCACACAATATCAAACTAGTGGAAGAATCACAGCACCATTAGGAATAAAACTCACACACTATTCCATTAGAGAGGAGCGATAGAATTTATATACAATCATTATACTTATAACTCCCCGACCACAGAATCATGGGGCTAGAGCATTATTTTAATAAATTGGCCTGATTACATGGAATCTAGTACTGAAGGACCAGTTAGTTTGGTAGTCTTGGAAAATAGATTACACACATGAATGTTACATTACACATTCAAACAGAAAAAACAACATAAATAATCCATTGAGAATGCCATTCTTACCCAATATTAATCCAGCATATCAAACATAATATAGTTCCCGAAATCCTTGTAAAATAAAACATAAGAAATGGGTGAGATTAGAAAACATAATTTTATAAACATCATTTTTATTAAGGGTTAATAGTTTAGCACATGATATAAATTTTTAAGGAAAGATTTGTAATAAGAAAACATCATTTTATACAGAAGCATATAAATAATATGGAGAATATAAATAAAAATTTCTATTTAATCATGAACATGGATATTATAATAGTAAAATAATAACATGTAATTATTAATTTCATAATGAGATAATTCCTAACATCAGACATCATTACCACATAGTCAAGGCCTCATGCTAAGACTACAAATAACATTTTTGTCATGGACTTGTTCCAAGACAATATTAGGTCTCATGAGACCTACCGATGCATCTAGGGGCTATTGCGGGCCCAACCCATCACTTACTAAGTCCAATGAATTCCTCATATGAATATTTTGAAACAAAACATAAACATTCATATTAAAAATAGCAAACAAAATGTCAATACTCCAATCAAAAACTAGGAAGGGTATTGAAATAGTTGATCCACTGTCAAACATATCATAACTCATTCGATACAATAAGGAATATTGTATTTTAATAAATCAACCTTAATCAAGAATAATATCCAATAAATAATGTTGACAGAGTTGAAAATTATTAGTAAAACGTTATGAGAGAATATCCATTTTTTTGAAATAATTTGAATGTCACACATTTATAACGATGTCAATTAAAGTAGATTTTTTGAATCAAAGTGTCCCATAAAACATTGAAACTTTTGAAAGGAATTAATATTTTAAAACAATCATATCCATATAAATAAATCCTTGAAACAATTTTGAAAACCTGGTCATTAATTAAAAGTATTTAGAAAGATAAATCTTTAAAACATTTTGAATAATGATCTAGTTAAATAGACCCTTACAGAAAACATTAAAAGATTATTTTTTAAATCATTTTAATAAAACATGGACATAGATGATAAATATATCTCAGTAGATACTTACAGATAAACAATCACAGATAATAACGAGATTGAGGAAATAATCATTACCTTGCACTTTCCTTTGGACGAGGGTTTGTTTAACCACATGTATAATGAACATAGTATGTTATTAAAATATACCAAAACCATATTCATATTTATTATATAACACATGAATCATTTATGACATTATACTACCCATTTAAAAATGATTTCCATGTAGAATTAACATTTTGGGTAATAATAGCTTTCATTATCGTACATGTTTTAACTTATTATTTTTCATTGTATCATTTAAATCATGATTTAAATACATATAGAATATAAAAATTGATTAATATATCATATATATTTAGAATATAAATATGTATAATAGATATATATATCAAATGTAAAACACCATTTTAGGAGATGTTTGACAGTACGTACGCATAAACGATGTTTCTATTTTCAGGACGTATTGAACGGAAGTAAGTGATATGATATATGTAAGTACATACATACATACATACATACTTACATACCTACATACATAAATAAATAAATAAATACATACATACATACATACATACATACATACATACATACATACATACATACATACATACATACATACATACATACATACATACATACACACACACACGTACATACATACATACATACATACGTACATACATACGTACGTACCTACCTACATACATACGTACGTACGTACCTACCTACCTACATACATACATACATACATACATACATACATACATACATACATACATACATACATACATACATACATACATACATACATACATACATACATACATACATACATACATACATACATACATACATACATACATACTTACGTACGTACATACATACATACGTACTTACGTACGTACATACATACATACATACATACATACATACATACATACATACCTACATACATACTTACATACATACATACATACATACATACATACATACATACATACATACATACATACATACATACATAAATATATACATACATACATACCTACATACATACATACGTACGTACATACATACATACGTAAATACATACATACGTACATACATACATACATACTTACATACATACGTACATACATACATACATACATACATACTTAGTTGGATTTTAGAGGTGTTATATATATATGTGTGTGTGTGTGTGTTAAATGGAATTTTGTTTTTTTAAGACATTAGTAGGGGTTCACAATCCCCTCTAATGCAATACATTAGTGGGGGTTCAAAACCCCATCTAATGTAAGACATTAGTGGGGGGGGGGGGGGGGGGTTCAAAACCCCCTCTTGAACCCCCACTAATGTCTTACATTAGAGGGGGTTCACAACCCCCTTTAATTTAAGAGATCAGAGGGGTTGTGAACCCCTACTATTTTCTTAAAAAAATTCATAATATATATATATATTATATTGTATACAGATATGAATTTATTTATAAAATATACAATATATTATATTCTTATAAATATGTAATATATATATATATATTTTAATTGATTACATATTAATATAATATGTATATATATATATATTCATAATATATATGGGTAATATATATATATATATATATATATAAAATATAAACATGTATTCAAATAAATATAAAAAATTACAAATAAATATATAAATACACATTTGCGTTTGTGTGCGTTTGATATAAACGTATTTCTAAATATATACATACATAATTCTATTTAAATATATGTAAATATATAATTTTTAGAGGTTTGCATAAAATATATATGTACATATATATTTATATTTATAAAAATATAGATACATGTTATTTATTTAATTTATTTAAATATATTATGAAAATAATGTTTATCTTATTAAACTTATTAATATATATATATATATACACAATAATATATAAATTATATGTGTAAATTTGCTAATATATATATGTTTATTAATATATATGCTTATTTTAATAAACTTATTAATATATATATATATACATATAAATACAATAATATATAAACTATATGTGTAAATTTGTTAATATATATATGTTTATTAATATATATGAATATTTTAATAATCTTATTAA
Source organism: Viscum album (assembly GCA_963277665.1). NCBI lineage: Eukaryota > Viridiplantae > Streptophyta > Magnoliopsida > Santalales > Viscaceae > Viscum > Viscum album. Next base: position 1,611,419,979 of record OY728163.1, read on the forward strand.
ATGTATTTAAATATATTATGCAAATAATTTATATTTTAATAAACTTATAAATATTTATAAATAGAATAATATATGTACTATATGAACAAAAATAGCCATGGGGAAGTGGTTTAGATGTAGGAGGCGCTTCCAGGAGGTGTGTGGTTCGAATACTGACTGGATATAAAATTTTGAAGCTCCTCAGAATTTACCAGACTAAGAGGAGACCAGGGGATGGATTGGGACACTCACATAGGAGAACCAGGGGTGATGCTAGACTGGGGGACAAACAAGCATGCATAGACCACGTACACACACATGAGCCGGGGGACAGACAGGGACATGCACATAGGGAGGATCAGAGATAGACATAGGACAACAGACATCAGAGACCGGGGGATATGACAACGGACATCATAGACCGGGGACAGGATATGGACAATAGAGACAGGCACAAGACAACGAACAATGGATACATGCACAAGAAAATAGACATCAGAGACCAAACATCAAAGACCAGGGGAGGACACCAACATGCATAGGAGGACCGGGGGACATACATGCATAGGAGGACCACGGGGAACGAACAAGCACAGGAGGACCGCGAGGGCCGGGGGACAGACATGAAGAGGGGAAATGGGGACTGGAGGGGTGTTCATAGAGAATTGGAGATTTTTTAATTTAAAAAAAAGAGGAGCATTAGGGGCGATTGTGTGAAACAACCCCTAATGAAATCACAATTAAGGGTGGTTTGAACCGCCCCTAATACCTCTATTAGAGGTGGATGGGATTATATATACACCTAATGAAACCCATTTGTGGTAAATTTTTGACAAAATTAGAGGGGTTTTTAACCCCCTCTAATGTAACCACCGCTAAATTCACAAAGAATTTACCAGCGTTTCCTCAAAACCGCCTCTACTAATAGTAGGCAGACACATTAGCAAAGGTTCCTCATAACCATCGCTAGTGTCTTTAGAAGGGTTTATAACCCCTTCTAATGTAAAAAATAACCCCTTATATAGTGGTCATTTTTTTAGTGTATAAACAACCTCAGATAATAATGATATTGTGAAAATAACCTATAACTTGTACTTTACTTTAGTTGGGAGTGTTTTAACCACATGTATAATTGTTAAATAATGTTATTTCATTATAATAATACCATTTACATACTAATGAAATCATAAATGATCCTCTTATATTGTTTTTTATTAATATTTTAGTATTACCATTATTTTCGTTGTTAATTACATTTTTTCCTATGCATGTTTTGTTATATAAGTCATGTTTCATAAGAAAATGATATATTTAATTCAAATAAAAATGATATTATGTTCATAAATATTAAATTTACTCAACATATTAATTAATAATTCTTGAATGGTTAATGTGGTGAATGAATTTCATCGCATTGTGGATATAGTAGTCCATACGTACGCACGAGCGACAATATCATTCACTTAATGGTTAAATGGTTTGAAATTGGATGGTATAAAAATTATAAATAATAATTATCATGTTATATTCATTATTTATGTCTATTAAACTAATAATTATACCCATCAAAATAAAGTAGCGTTGAATAAAAAATTACTCCACGATGTGGAGATAATAAGTCATACACACGCATGCATGGTTATATTGTTACACATAGGATGGATAAATGGAAGAATATAGTTGTCCCATAATCATAATAAAATATCATCATATATATTATACCTGTGTTATTAATTTATTATAGAAACAACATCAGAATTGGATGTACAAGAAGAAAAGAACTTTGAAAGAGTTGATAAAGCGATTACCTCTTCTTCGGGTATCTTCTATGAATTTTCACAAAGGTACTATATTGGACAGATTTTGGACCAAATTATAATCTCTGGTATGTATTTAGGAATGTTGGGAGGGTAAATGGGTAGGTGTTTCTAGAGACAAAGGTATTTTGATGTGTAAATAAAAGATAAGGAGAGGTTCCCTTTTATAAGAGAGGGGAGGGCCACCTTTGGAAACACCAAAAGTATTAAATTATTAAAAATTACTTTTTAAAAGAAAAAAGGTTCCAAAGTATATTATTTACAATGTAATATCATTATGGGTCTAAATCCTCTCAACCAATAAAATTTAGACATGTATTGATTTTATTTTAAAACATATCATTTTTATTTATCATTATTGAATCTATTTAATTTTAATTGTGGCAATAATATTCTAAAAATTAAATGTTTATAAATATTTACTTATTTGGTGAAATTAGATCATAATAGAAAATTTATGACATTTTAGACCTTATAATGATCACGTTTTAATTTTAAATTTTTTTATGATTTTCAAATAATTTAATAAAATATTATTTTTATGAAATACCAGTACTATCAAATTTGACACAATTCATTAATTTGACTTTAAATAAATTACAAAAATATAGATAACATCAAAAAAAACATTTAATACACTCTTATCAGGTATTATCAACTTAAAAAATTCACATATCACAATAATTAATTCAAATTATAATTCTGTTAAGTTTTTTAAAACCATTTATTTGATATTTCTATTAATAAAATAATTTCCGCATCACTATTGTGTAATCATTAATGGTTATTATGTAATCTGTAAAAATTATAAATAAATATCTATTATATAGGTAGTCATTTTATATTTCCATATACTACTTATAATTAATTTTATATTCTAGTTATCCTTATATTAATGTTAATATACTTATATAAACTCAGAGCTTGACATTTTTCCATATTCATTGATTTTTATTACATTCATGTCATATTCATGGGAAAGTTTCCATTTGGTGATTCAATTTAGAAAAATAGACGATAAAGGGATAGTTTATTAATCAAATAGGCTTTTTACAGGTGTTAAGGTAATTTTTTAATGTTATTTTTACATTTAATTACCCAATTTACCTTTAACCATGACCATAAAAATAGTTACTAAAGTAAAAATTCATAATGACCCAAAATAAAAGGAAAATATTTACATAATTTGGACCCAATAATTAAAAATATCGATTCCATATTTCAAAATTAAAAACACCAATGTTTTATTAATTAATTTAAAAATTAATCCCGTAGTCCATAATGAAAACAATGTTATTAAAAGTTAAAACGATGCAAAAGATTGAAATGTTTTTACATCAAAATTAATGGTAAAATTAATTCAATTGTAAAAAATTATAATAAATGACAAAAATATATTCTATTTGTACTTTAAAACCATTATGTAATATAATTTATCAAAAAAAATTATTTCGATGAAAAAATTTGTTTTTAATTAAACTTTAGTATATTTTTATTATACATCAAAATTTGAAACATGTCAGAAAAATATCAAAAATTTATTCAAAGTAAATTTTCATATCTTTATTCAAAATAATAAATTTATTTTATTAGATATAATATATTTAAGTTTCAAAAATGTGATTTAAAATGGGCGTGTCATCAAGAGGCGGAGAAAATGTATTTTTTTTGAAAAATACTTCTTTTATCTGAAATAAATTGAATTTATTCCTATATAATGTATAAAAAATACATGAGATGAATTTTAAAGTTATATTAAATATATAAAATCCAAAATGTTATTAATACTATTCACAATGACTAATTTAACTGCTATTTTGATAGGTCATGGAGTGCTCAAACCTGGTGTTGTGTGTAGTGAAAGCTTTTAAAAAAGCGTAGCATGTAAGCTTAGGGGTGTTACAATATTAATTCATCAAATTATATATATAATACACCAATTTTATTAATATAATTCATCGATAGTAATAAATTTAATCTATCTAGATAAAAAATCATTGCAGATATAAAAATAGTTTTATGATTAATATTTCTATTTTGCTTCAAAATATTTTATCTTCATTACAAACCAATTGATAATAATAGTATAAATGAATATTTAATTTATTAATAAAAAAATTATACACATATTTCATAATATGGTCATTAATATTCATAACATTCAAATGAATAATTATGAAATAACAATAATGGGTAAATAATAATATTTCTAAAGTATATGGTAGTTTGTTTAATCTTAGTGTTAACTTTATCAAAAGATATCAAACACCTATAATATATTAAAAATAAATATATAATATAATATTGGGTTGTTACATTATACCCCCATAAACAAAATTCACTTCATATTTTAATCATTTTTTTAAAAAGTGTTTAAAATATTTATAGAATAAATTATAAGGATTAGAAGACAAATATACCTAAGTGGAAAGAAATAACATTTAATACATGTCCATTAAATTTTAAATTAAAAAATAATTTAATGGATTTGTTTACAATATAAAACTTTTCATTTCATAGATATTTATGAATCCTTGTATGTGTTATAATATTAAATATTATGAAAGTGTTTCAGAAATCATAGCATAATAGATAAGTAATATTTTCCACGTAAGAATCAATAGATTTATCTTCTTCTTAATTAATATTATAGAAGTTAGTTACAATTTATATAATGAATGTGATAAAATATACATAGTTTCCAATTCATTATTTGGTTATATATTTCTGTTCACAACCATCATATAATAAAAATAATTAATATGTGTTCCATAATAATGGAAAATATCAAACATATCATCATAGAATAACCCATGAAAAATAAAATTGATTTGTAAACATCTCATCATCATATAATCAAAACCTATCCAAATAATAAAAGTGTGTGGAATCATAAGAGAAATAAGTATCTCAACATAAAATATTTAACCAATTAGAAAGACACATGTTTCATAAAACAATACAAATATCATAAACATTAAAAGATTCCAAAACAGTGGAAGGCATCATAATATCATATCCCTAGGGAATCCAATAATCCCTTAATGATGTTGATATAGATGAAAAAACTATTTTGTAAAATTATATGTAATATGCTCTGAAAATAAAGAGAAAAAACAGATTCTATTGGGTAAAATTTATAAAAATACCTTGAATATTGAATAAATTTATCCCTTTGAAAATATCCATTGAAATATTTAAAGGCGATGTAAAATAAATGAGCTCTCATATTAGGATAAAAGTCTTTTCATGTGTTAAATATTAAAATAAATATTCCATTCACATATTTGGTGAAAATTTAAAAGTTAACCATTAGAAAAAAACTAGATTATACCATTAAAATGCTAAAAATAATTCCAAATTCCCTTAAAATTAATTTATAAAATCATTTTATAATATTATAAACATTCTTTGAATATATTTTAGAGAACATGGATTTGGAGGAGAACAATTTCCGACCAATTTTATGAAAAATTATCTCAGTTATTTTAACTTACAAAGAGAGGAAAATGTAAAGGGAAAAATAAACCCACCATAAATAACCTAGGGAGAAGAACATATATGTTTTTTAAAGGATAATAATAATATAATTTCTTTAAATGTAAATTTAAAATAAAAAATCCCATAAATTAATGATATTACTACATAAATCCTTAATCGCTATAGTAATCATTAAATGCAAACTTCATGAAAGAGATAATATTCTATAAAATTTAATGCCCTAATTTTTTTTAATAAAATCAATATAAAATGTGTTAATGGTGTATATATGCACCACAAAAAAGAAATAATTTGTGATTATGTCATATGTCTCACAGAAATAAAAGTGATATGGGAAACTCTTACCTCATGTCTTGTCTTTTTTAGTAAGCATTCAAACATCATATATAATATAAATTTATTTATTATACATTCATTAAAAAAGTATTCATTTATATATATATATACATATGTTACTCTATATCATTCCCATATAATTTCAAATTATCTTTTTTTAACGATACTTATATTTAATTATTCTTAGCTTGAAACCTGGATCATTATCCAGCATGTTTAATTTTGACTTTTCTATTCCATAAAACCTAGTAATGGTTTCATCATCTAAATAATAATAATAATTTCAAAAAAAAACATTATTCATTATATAAAATATTATAATCATACATATAATATGGTGATGAAAATTGAATTTCATTACTTCATAGAGATGGTAGTTCATAAAAATACATGAGTGAGATTTATAATTTTTAATGTATGGAATGGAAGAAAGGTAAATAATAATTCAAAATTAAATAATAATAATTATATGATAAATATAATCTATATTAATTAAATATATATTTATTACTATCAATATAATGAGGAAAAAATAACATCACATTATGGAGGTGGTAGGGAACATGTATACATGAATGATTTTGTCAATTTTCAATTGATGGGAAGGTATGAAGGAAAATACAATATTTTGATTAAAAAATAATAAATATATACTAAATATCATTAATAAATATTAAATACTTAATAATAACCATATTCAATGAATGTTCTGCAAAATGAAATACAAATCTTCATGGATATGGTAGTCTGTATGTACACACGAGTGATGCATTCATTTACGATTGGGATAAGAAAGAGATGAAAATGGGTAATTCCAAGAAAGTAATGAAATTTAACTACATGGAGGATATTTATGTTATTATATGAACATGGTTATAGATTATTTAGATGAGGTGGAAGAAGAAATAAAAATGGAAATAATTAGTTAAGAGTTAAACCTCCGCATTGGAAAACCTCCTTTAGATTAAACCTTAACCCCTAACAATTTTGTCATATGGTGAGACCAAGGATTCTAGGAAATATTTATGGAAGTTATAAAGGTATTCTTGTATGTATTTTCTGAAATAAACCTCCAAAGAATGTTGAATAAATTAGGATATAAGGTTCCCTTTTATTAGTGAGGTGGGTGGAAAACTTGTAAATACTTGAAATATTAAATATACAATGTGTCTAATTCATGTTAAATGGATCTTAAATTAATTATAATATAATATAAGGTGAAAAATTTCTACATATAATTAACCAAAATATTTTATACATGTTTAGGTTTCATTTTAAACCTTATATTTTGGTTTAACCCCTCATCAACCCTCTTTAACCTAAACCAATGTAACCGATGTTTTACACTTTAAGGGTATTAAATTTAATTTCAAAAAAGTAAATTGTAATATAAATGAACCATGTATTATAGGATAAATAATTTCTTATACACTTATTTTAGGATAAGATTTTTTATAATTTTATAATAATATAAAAAATAAATTAAAAACCTTAAAAACCAATTAAAGACATTTTTGGGACTATTCACATATCGTGACATTAAAAATATCAATATAAAAATGTAATTATAATTTAAAATACATTACCATCAGTTATATATTATAATTACCCAATAAAGTGTTGTGACATTATATTTCACTAAAAAATTATTACTTTTAATATTTTTAAATTTATTTCACTGATTTTTCTATTATTTTCAGAAGAGCTACGTTATTGTCGCATAAGAGTTCACTGTTTTTTTACTATATAAAGAAATTAAAATTAATTCATTTCATTAAAATGATTTATTCATATAAAAATTAACAATTTATAAATGTTCATTTTTTTCATTCCTATATAAAGATATTAGAGATGTTAAAAGAAAGAGAACACAATTTAGTAACTTTTTAACATACAAAAATATAAAGGAAATAATAAAATTCAAATGTAAAAATGAAATATTTTAAAAAATATATGTTTATAGATTAGTTACACCCATAAAATGAAATTATGGAAACTGTTAGTTTGATTTTGAGAATGTATCCCATAGTTTTATCATTAAGTAACCTCTTTTACACATTACTATAGAGATACACTTTTTCATTGGTTTTTATCAATTTTTAATAAAAATAATGTTAGAATATTTTAAAAATTTGAGCCCCTAGATTCAAAATTTGAAATAAAATTTTAAAGGTTATATTTAAAAATGTTTCATAAATCAATTTTAATATATGTTATCAATATGAAAAGAAAAATGATTTTTAGAAAAAATCATTGTTATGCATAAAAATAATTTTATACAAATTAAATTATAGTTTTGAATCATATAAAATTGATTATATTAGTTTAAATGAAATGGATATTATTAAACATTTAAACCAAATCCAAACTAGAATTGGAATTTTAAATTTCAGGATTTATTGAAAATAAATTAAAGTTTTTCAAAAATCATCACTTTTAACTATTAATTCAAAAATAAACCATTAAAATAACCCAAAATTCAACCAAAGAAAATAATTACATTATTATTATAAAAAAAATCACAATTTTTTTAAAAAAATCTAAAATTTTTAAAGAATAATTATAATATTTGTGCATAAAATGTGATAAAACCTATTATTTAAGAAAATATATTTTGGAAGAATAGAATGAACTTTTTCTCATTCCTAGCATAATAAATTAAATGAAATTAATTTTAATTTATTTAATTTGATTTAGGATACACATAAATCATTTAAATAATTTATAAATAGAAATTAATTTAATCTATTAAGAAAAAAAATACAATGTAGACATTAAAAAAGCATTATAAAAATAATTTTTTTACATTAAAAGTATTTCATCTTCATTTCAAAATAATTTATAATAAATGTATGATTTATTATTCATTTTTTAGTTGAAAAATTTCAATATATATATCATTATATAGTTATTTTTATTCATACATTCCAAACTAATGGCTGGGTCTTATCATTCAGATTTGAATAATAATATTTATATAGTGTATCATGTTTCATTTAATATTATTGTTTCATGTATCATAATATATCAAATATATATAATATATAAAATAGAAATATATTATAAAATAATTGGATGATACCTAAATTTTATTGAAAATCATATTTATCAACATTATCCTCTTTTATTTATCAGATCACGGAGATGAGACTGTAGGATGTAAGGATTCATATCGATAATTTTCCTTATGTACTCTCCAAACATAAATGATAATATGATGTATTAAACATATTAATAATACACTATGAATATTATATAAACATGATTTTAATGATAATACACTTGATAGTGTAACATATCCATAATAGTGATTTTAGCACACAGTACACATTCTCCTATATTAATGTAATAAAAAATCTATGCAACTCCTGAAAATTTGTGTTGAGGAGTAAATGAACTATGATAAGGAATTATCGTAGAGTGGTCATTGCAGATGCTACTTGGTAGGTCTGATTGGCATGGTAATTTGGAGGCAAGGAACTCTAGTGAAGAGGAATGTTTTATGGATTCCTTTCCTAGGAAGGTGGATAATGTTGAAATTTTTCTTTTGATTGAGATTCCTTCAGTGGAGGAGACTAAATACACTATCTTAAGCATGAACCAGGATAGAGAACTGGGTCCTGATGGCTTCCCTGTAACCCTCTACAACTTTTCTTGTGATTTTATTAAAACCCAAGTTTTTGATTCCATGCAGGACTACTTTAGAGGGGTACTCCTCCCCAGGAGTGTGTGTGCCTCTAGAGTTGTGTTGATTCCTAAGGTGAAAGACCAAGTTAACATTAACCAATTCAGACCCATTTTACACTACAACTTGTCTTACAAAATCCTTTCTTCCCTCATCACCAAGATATTGGACGGTCTTATTCCTCGCCTTAATTATAGATAACAACACAAATTCGTCTAAGGAATGGTTATCTAGGGGGCCATTAGTATTTCTAATGAACTGGTTGAAGACATCAACAGGCCTGCAGTGGGTTCGAACGTGGTTATTCAAATTGACATTGACAAGGCTTATGATAAGTTAGAATGGGGATTCATTATCCTTTTCATGAGAAAGTTTGGCTTCAATGAATGTCTTTGTTATCTTTTCTTTAGATTCTAATCTTCCCCTTGGCACACCATTTTGTTGTTGGGGAAGGGATTCATCTTCTTCAAAATCACCCGAGGAGTGCGGCAAGGGGACCCATTATCACCATTTCTCTTCATCATGGTGCATGAATCTCTCTATCATAACTTCACTAATAACATGCAATGCGGAAGGATTCAGCCCTACTATAGTATGTCTAGGAATGTTTCCATTTCCCATTAAATGTTTACTGACTATATCCTTATCTTCATGAATGGACTTCACATGTCTCTAAATGGATTCATGCGACTTATGTCTACTTACAGGAAACTGAGTGGTCAGTTCACTAATCACTCTAAAAGCAAGGTCTTTATATCCAAGATATGCTCAGACAGACACAATAGGGACTTCTAATAGATCCTCGGGGCGTAAAGATAGTAGCTACCCATGACATAACTCAGTGCACAGATCTCAAATGGGAGAATAAAAAAAGTGTTCTTCAATGACATTATCAACATGATTTCATGGAGAATATCAAACTGGAAGCACAAGTTCCTCTCATTTTGAGGTAGAGTCTCTCTTATCAATAGTGTTATGATGCCAATACCGATGCATATTATCTCTATAATTAACCCCCAAGGGATTGATTAGATATATGGAGAAAACTGTCACTAGCTTCCTCTAGGACAAGATTTTTTCTGGCCATTGCCACTGGGCCTCCTGGAAGAGACTAGCGAAGCTGATTAAGGAATGAAGGGTGGACATCTATGATATTTCTAAAATGATACGATCCATGCAATCCAGATTATCATTGAATTATCAGGAAGGCAATTCCTTATGAACTAATTTCCTCAAGGTCAGATACATCCAATTCTAGAAAGATTGGGGGGATGGAAGAAATAACATCGCGAGACTTTCAAGATGTATACGTATACATTTGGAGGATTTGTAAGGCTCTACGAGATGGGTTGTGGGGAAAGGAAATATTAATCTATTATGTGATAACTAGGCAGGTGAGAAGCTCTTCTTTCATGGGTTACCAATACCTAACTTCACTTTCAAGAAGGTCAACCAACAACCTTCTCTAATGAAAGAGATCTTGAGTAGTGATCAAAAGTCAGTGTTTGATAATATTATCATCTATGAGGATAAAGACAGGTGAATTTTTATAGGCTTGAGCTCTGGCGGGTTTTCAAGAAAAGACTACAGTGCCATGATGCATATAGACAACAGTTGAGAGGCTTGGGTGGAGGTTATATGGTGCGAGGAGATTCCCTCTAAGATGAAATGTGGAGAATAATAAATCATGCTATTCCTATGGAAGACAATATTTAGAATAGAGTCATTGTCCTAGAGTCAAGATGCTGGTGTTGTGACTAGGTGAGGAGTGAATCTATTCTGCATGTCTTATTCAAGAGAGACTAGGCAAGAGGTCTATGGTTGGGCCTGAATCATAGCTCTAGCTTCATTTCCGATGGTGATTCCATGTAAGAGGTAATCATCTTCTGGTTATAGGGAGAGGAATAGAGGGAGATAGAATGAAAAATATGTAGCATCATATTTTATTCAGTTTGTTGGACCATCTGGTATGCAAGGAATTTGGCCAGATAGGATGTGCAACATTCCATTCTCTTCTTAGAGATTACTGTATGATCCAGGGTGAGGGATCTTTTCTCTTTAATCAAAGGGGTTTCAGCTTCTTTGGTTCTTGGTAACTTTCTCAACCGTACTTTAGATGTCCCTCACCTTGAGGGTCAGTGGGTGAGTTGGTAACCTCCTTGCAATTATATTAAGCTCAATTGTGATGAATCTTTCCTTAATGGCCTGATGAAGGGTGGTGGTCTGGTCAGAGACTGCCGTGGGTCAATCATTCTTGGATTTAGTGCAGCTTTCAAACTAGGAAATTAATTGGGGTATAGAGAGAGAGATATATCTATGCATACAGGCATAGCTTTGTGAAAAAGACTCCAGATTCAAATAAAATAAGTGAAATTAGACTCGGAGGTGTTGGTAAATATTCTATAGGGGAAGGCGGTAGCTCTTTGGGACCTCCTATATCTAATCTGATGGTGAAAGATGGACCTAGCCCCGAGGGTTGTGGTGGGATATATCTGGAGGGAGAGGAATTTATTAGATGATGGTTTAGCGAGAATAGGTTGTGAAGGTGACCCTATCATCATTTACTCTAGTTTGGTTTCTCTTTCGACTCATTGTAATAGAATTATTCTATTGAATTCCGTTGGACTTCACCATTTTAGTCCCCCTATATTCCCTTGGGGACGGGTTCCCCCATCCATCCCCCTTTTTTTATTTCACTTTTAATAAAAATATTCAATTTTCAATCAGTCAGTGTGATTCAAAATAATATTGATTATCTTATTACATATCCAACAATTGTACCAAGTCTCAAAGGCCCCCACCAATGAACTTTGGATGTCCCACTATGAGAAAATTTTAGTGGAAAAGATATCTATTTCTATTATTATAATCCATATAGATTCTATTAAAATTATAAGAAGGTATTTAAGTATGCCATCTTGAAAAATGAAATATAGAAGCCCATTGATTTCTTGAGTGGACTCCCCAATCCAGAAATTGAGACCCTTATGTACTTAACACTTTCCACAAGATTTTTATTAGATAAATGATTCCGATATATTTCACACCTATACTATTTTTGGGAAAATTAGGATCTTCTTTCCAAAGGTAGATGGTCACTTCAATTTTACAAATGACATATTATAAAATTAATTGGTGAATTGGATGGGTGGTAGGTATCATCACACCATTTTTAAGGGTGGGGGAATTATTTCCTACTCTAGGGTTCTCTTATTGATTTAAGATGCATTCATGAATATTTTATTAAATCCCAAGTATGAAATAAGTCACCCTTGTATTAAAAATCATTTAATATCACGAATGACCTTTGGAATCATCTCTATGTATCTAATATTCTTCTTCAATAGTTAATGTTGTATGTATCTATGGTTATCCATCGATTGAACCCATTTAGTATGTATAGATTAGATATTCTAATGTCATTAATTGTTATGATGCTAGTTTTAAGCCATGAAAATGGGTTCTCCATAATTTATCATCATCCATGGAGATTATATATGTTTTTGTTGCCAGGATTTGGCCCATGATATGGGATTCCCATGTATCATCATGAATGTAATCAGATTCAATGTAGTTCAATTCTAATTAATACGAAACATCATATATTTTAGGGTCATGTGAAACGGGCTAAACTATGAAGTTTAACATCATGTATCAATGTCAAATAAGTAGGTGGTGTATAGTCAAGGATGTTTTGAAACTTACACCAAAGAATCCTAGGGACCTTGAAAGGATGTAGCCACATAGGTTTTATATTTCCCAACTAGGAAGGTGGTCTATAGAATGTTAGGGTCAGTTTGGGGGGATGGGTTTGGACCTTAGGGTGGACTCCTTTATATCCCATTTGGATGGGAATCAAAGAACATGTAGTTTAAATTATGGGACTTGCACCTATATATGAGTCCAATTTTGGTTTTGTCATTAGGAATATATCCATTTGAAGGTTTTAATAACACGATTTGGGATTATATTGAAATGGAGGCCTGTGTTAAAGAACATGTAATGTCCATCATAATGAATATCTTCCAAGAATGGTGTTTTATTGTGAAAATGTTATGATCATCACTAACCTTAAACCCATCATGAGTAATGTTCATTGGGAGAAAAATGATGAATTAAATGATTTTTAAAACCACAAAATCCTATTTATCCGCTATTGGATGAGGATGGGGCTATGATAGAGAGAAAGGGATCTGATGTGCTAATCTCCTATTTTGTTTTCATAACCAAGATAGTAAAATAATTCTACAATCCATATGAAAGGCTAGGTGTTTACTCCAAGAGTAATTCCATACTTCTAATTTTTGATGAAAATTGAAGAAATTTCCCTCATCAAAGGGAAGGTAAGTGGTCCCCTATTTCTATCTAAAATTGGGTGGTCTCTGGCACTATCCTCAAGGTTGGACTCCACATTACCATGGGAATTATTTATTGGAAGCACTATAAGGACCTAAATTGTTATTCACGTTACTAAGATGACCTCATTTACTATGGTAATATATAATATACATGGCATTATAGTTTTACCAATGTTGTTATCATATATAATCAGATGATTTAGAGGAGTCCTTAGCGGATAAAATTCCTAAGAACTTCGTGTAGGGGCCCATATGGGACATCGAGATTCATGGAAGAGGTTGATATAGAGGGTTAATAGGATAGTTTATTAAGGGAACATCTAAAGGAAGAATTCTACATTGAAGGGTACCGAGGGTTAAAGACTCCATCATGAAAACTATTTTCTATATAGGATGATGGTGTGCTTGGACTCTATCCACATAGGGTTCATGGGATGGTGATCTATAATGGATTCTTATATGTGGGTGAATCACTCACAATGGGTGTGGCTATATGGTTGGATCATTTGAGAAGGGTTTTCTATGCATATGAGTTCTTTAACAGGCGTATGTAAGTTACATGAAGAAATAACATTCATGGATTGTTTCTCTCTTTCTTTCTCTTCATTCATCATTTTCTGCTTCTCTCTTTCTCATATATTTATTTCTCCCATTTTTTCCATTATTATTTTTATAGTGGTATAGATATAACCATCTAAAAAATGATTCCCACCAAGGATTTATATTTTTAAGCAACTTGAAAAAAACACCTTATCCTAGAAAATAAAAAATCATTTACGAAGGTATAACAGGTGACACTTCACCACATAAATGAATTTTTATTTGTGGGGTTCCTAAAAAATTAACCTTTCACAAGAAGTAAAATTTTTAGTTAGGGGTGTCTTAAATAAGATTACTCACCTCACAAGGAGACATTTAATTTAGGGTGGGGCTTGAAAAGGATGCCTCACACCAAAAACAATTTTTCATTGGAAGGGTGGGGCAGATACAAGATATAGATCTATAACATCCATTTCCAACATAGTGAATCACCATGAATATTTATCTATAAAGAGAAAAAATTAGGGTTGATGTATGAAGTTGGAATTAACATGGCATGACCAAAACTTGTTTGACTAAATTTGTGAAATCCTACAACAACGATGTCAATAAATACCCATGCCTCCTGATATGGTGAGATGGAATGGTTACTAACTAATTGGAACCACAACCGCCAATATGAACTTCCTCTATGGTGTAAATTTTCCCATATAAATCAATGCATCACAAGATAACTCCATTAAATATTTTCTTATTACTAACATTAGGAACACTCGCACTATCATAAATAGTGAAATTGAAAACCCATCATCAGATTTTTTTCCTTTCTCAGAACTCTATGGAAAAGGTACCCATTTTGGATTTATCCTAGGATTGTAATTATCCACCCATTTATAGCTTTATCTTGCTCTAGGGTAGAGTTGATCTCACTGATCTCTTTCATTCCACCTTGAACAAGTGGTGATACTATTTTGGAATGGCTGTTACTGATGCTTTTTTCATCCTGGTCCAAAACAACCAAATCCAAAGTAGAGTTTTAAAATTATTATTACTATGTGTTTTTTTAACTTGGTATGTGAGTTAGTGTTGTATTGTAGGGGAATTCTTCCATCAACCCTCAAATATAGTTAAGAAGTTGAATATGATCTTCTTTCCTGGTGGATTAATCACTATTGATTTACATAATTACCAACTCAGAATAGCCTATGATTCATAGATGGGTCATTGGTATTTGAAAATATATATCTAATCATGTGATTAGTTTATGATATTTAGCCTCATTGTTGGTGAATCATTATGATATTATAAAGGAGTAAGGTTGCACCACCATTGCATGAGAAAAGAGAATGATTCCCAACATGGATTTATTTAGTATGGGATCTTCCATTCTCTTTCTAATTATAATTCTAGATGCACCTTCAATGTCTATTTCTCACATTAGGGTAGAATCTTGGATGCTGAATATTTCCTCATATATAACTTTGATAGTCAACAACACTTCTTCAATGGATAAATGTTCTTCGATTTTTTTTTCAAGTCCTTCCCTTTAATCATATTATTTAATATTTAATGGATATAGAACGATTTCATA
The DNA here is from genome assembly GCA_963277665.1 of Viscum album. Lineage (NCBI taxonomy): Eukaryota > Viridiplantae > Streptophyta > Magnoliopsida > Santalales > Viscaceae > Viscum > Viscum album. The sequence goes on from OY728163.1 coordinate 1,611,435,786, forward strand.
ATTCACACCCGTTATTCCAATTATCCAACCAACATGGGACTATTGATTAAATATTTTATTGGGTCTTTTCAAGAGATAAAAGGGATGTCATGGTGCTATGTGTAATTCCCTAGTTTCTGAATTACTAAAATTAATTCCAAAAAGTTCAACTTGATATCAGAATATTTATTATCTCTATCGAACATGGTGAGACTGAGATAAGAAAGGTCTTTTTCATTTCCAACATTATTTTTATATTTAGGTAAGGCACCCAATGATAGTTCAGGGCTACCACTTATAGAATTAGAGGATTTCATTCATTGAGTGGCATCAAATATTGTGGGATCAAGAGATATTTATTGAGGATATAAAATTATTATTGGAATTTGTTAGTGCATTAAAACAATACTTGTTTCCTCATCAACCGATTGAAGAGAAAATATTTTCCAGTGAGGTTTTCTATGTAGCATCGATTTTATGAAATGTTTCGATGAAATACTATCAATTTTTTAAGGCTTCAAGGATGTGACATACCTATAATTTCCTTTTCCTTCTAATGATCAAATAAAATTTTATAATGGAATATGAAAAATATAAAAACATTAACTAAGGTAATTCAAAACCCACATGTCAAAGGATTTAACTTTGAATGCTTTATCAAAATTTATAAAAAATTGTGTCAAAATTCTCTAGGTGATCAAAACATTGACATGATTTTACCACTAAATTATCAACATACCAATAGAATGACTTCCCCAAGAAGGTTTTTCATATTTCATTCATAGATAATTGATATATATTTCCTATTTTTTAAAAACCAAATTTAATTACTTGGAAAAAGAATACTCCCCTGGGGTCAGAAAGGTGGTAGAATATTTATCTTATGAGACCATTGGAGTTTGATTATACCCTAAATAACTATCCATAAATGAGAGATCTTAATATCTATTTTTTTGTATCAATTAGATGTTTTTAATTAGAGCATGTAAACATTTGGATAATGCTAATTGAGTTATCTGAAATGGATGCACACATTGATCTGAATCTTATTTTACAACACTAGAACTATATTAGAGATTCATTTTGGGTATTGGAATTCATGAATGATGTTTTATTTTATGATTGTATTAATTTCATCTTCAATCATGGAAATAGGAGTTGGATGTTTTCTTCTACCTAAGAGCTTGAAACTACTATGGCCTACTAGAAATCAATTGTGATGAGTAAATGCCTTAGAAAAAAGGCCTAATATCTATTTTTAACTCCATGAAAACACGTCCAAGTGTTTTCTTGGGAAAGAGGTGTGAATTTTAGGAACATCATGGGTCATATCTATGCTTAAAACATTGGTTACAAATCCTTTTGGTCCCAGATTTATCTGTTCGAGTTTATCAAAAGTGGTGGATATTTATTCCTCGATTTCTTTAAGTGAATATATAAGGTAATATTACTACTCATTATACTTTTAATCTTCTTATTCCTCCTCCTCTTTCTTTGTGTCCATGTTGAGATGGATTGAGGATGATGGGGGGTCATTAAGGTTAGGGGAAATGTCAGTGTCTTGATAGATATCTCCCCATGGAGATAACATGACATACACAGGTTTTGTGAATGAAATGGTGTCTCTTGGATGTTTTGATGATAAAGTTAAAGTATTTAAATTTTTTATCACTGCCAATAGAGGAATTCAAAATTTATTCAACATCCAAAGGTACAATTGATGTGGATAATATCATGAAGACCAATGATCATATCTCTGAATCTAAGCTAATATCTTTGACATGAAAAATGGGGGTAACATATTCATCAATGATATCATCGAATGGGTTATCTAGTGCCATTTTCATACCATTTCGAGCAGTAACCCATGTAAAATAATCAGTTATGGGTTTCTTACCTACTATTTGGTAATAACTTTCATCAATACATTGATATTCAAAAGGTTTGAATGAGGCTTTGTCACTGTGTGATGTTATGATCTTCCCATTTATATAGTACATAAGGCATTGATGGTATGATGAAGTTATCAAAGAATTTTGATGAAACCCAACTCATCCTAGTAAGAAATTGTTTTTACCTTTCTAGATGACAAGAACATAGATTAATACATGAGGTCCACAAATTTAGATCTAAGCTTGATGTGGATGATGGAATTCTAGTTGATTCTATGAAAACATCATATCATTAGTGGAGAAGAGGGTAAATTAGTTTTATTGTATCATATTTAGTGAAGAATTATAAAAAATATGGTGATGACACCACAACCATTTTTAGGGAATGCTTTATGGATTTCAATGTCATATAGTCTGTCAGATTTTTACAGGGGCCTAAGGAGTCCCACTATAACATTATATTCATATTTTTCATTGAAAGAGATAACCACATGAAATTCTTCATGGTAATTGTCTACACAATAAAATTAAACAACTAAAACATAAACATCAAACCATTCAGGTCACAATAAATCCTTTACAATTGCTTCTCACAGATCCTTTATTAGATTATGTGTATCCAAAATTCTAAAACAATTGTCAATTGCTTTAGGATGTCATTGTTTTGGGCCAATGGTGTATGTTTCCATGTGGGTAAATATTCATTAGAAGGATTTTTTTTGGAGGTGAGGTGCCTTATATAGATGATTTAGGTGGTTAAGCCAATGTGAAGGGATCTTTTTCTTATATTGGATCAGTCAAATTTTTCAAGTCAACATATATGGCCTTTAATGATTGTCGTAAATTAATCAGTCAATATTCCAAAATGATCAATTCCTAATGTTTATTTACACATTTTGAGGCACATTCTAATTCCTTTTGGGCATGTAAAAGGTATTTTTAGTAGGTTTCAGTAGAATATATTGCACTAGAAGAGACGTGACTAACATATCATGTTTTTCCATAGTTGTTCCTCAATCTGTTTACTTGTATCATCCAACTGTGATTAATACCTCAAAAACATGTATTGTGAAGAATTGATTCATAATATAATTCATCATCTAATAAGGGATACTTTAAATGGATGAAATTTATGGATTTTAAGATCAATTATTCATCATATGGTGACTCTTTTTGATGGGTCAGTACCCATTATACCATTTATCGAGGTCGAATCCATTCTCTAAGGAATGAATGCATGAAGTTTGAGAGATTCATGTTGACAATTGACCTTTGTGATGGATCATCTTCCTACATTCTCTTACCACTTGTCCGATCATTATCTTTTGTAGAGGATATTCCTTTGGAGGGTTTTGGGGTTAATGGAGTTGATTGTGCCATATAATAAGAGACAGGGAGAAAAATTAGTTGTTTTAGATATGATCTGAGGATGTCATGAGTTAGATTGATTGTTTTTTAGTCATAAAATTATTTAAATTTTATTAATTATTTATAGTAACTTCATACCATCAACTCTATTCCTCTAGAGTGGTGGATGAAACACATGCTACCTATACTAGTGGTTTAACTATAATTACATCCATAGAATGAACCAAATTTTGTAGGATATATTTGAAAAAAAACATTCATGGGTGGTGTTTACTGATATTAAGTAAATGGGGTAATAATTATAGTGGTCCTCAATACAAATTTTGTTAATAATCTTTGGTTCTGGGGGTATTAAAAAGCATAATTTACAAGGCTTCTATTAAGTAACCTGGAACATGACCATCTTAGAAGAAGGAATCATTATTATTAAATTCCCCATAAGGAGACCATTTTAGCACATTATGTTCTTATGTAGAAGGAAATTTCTGATGATGCTTCCATTTAGGAGGCATAACCACACTACGAGTTATTGGATAAAATTTTTGAGTCATCGTAGAAGTTGGTTTTAATGTTAATATCAAAACTTACACTCCACCTACCCTTCTAACATGAGATTTTAGTATAGGATGGGATTAATCCATAGTTATAAAAATTGAACCCACCAACAAATTATATACTATAGAATGATTTAATAACCTTCCTGGGCAATTTATTAGGATGATTGGGGTTCATATCTCATAATGAATATTTTTAATAAAAATTCCCCACAAGTCTTCTTGAGGAATATACATGTTTTGGGAATATGTCAAACTCTTCCACCTGGAAATGAAATTTGACACCCTATCATTTTCTCATTTTCATCACATCAAGAGGTCAAGGAACATTGTCTTCTACAACAAAGAACTGAATTGATAGAGTAATTATTGAGGAAAGTCTTTCCATCCCATGATTGATTCTATTGCAAGAATGATATATTAGGTAATGGTTGGTCCCTCTAGATTCTGTAAAAAAAAATATGTGTATATCCTCTTCATTCTTCTCAAGTGTCATTATCATAGGGCCTCACCTTAACATAATGTGCTTTAGGTGATGTTATTTTCCCATGAACCATTAAATATTGGGAACATATGTTTCCCAATATTTGGTGGGGGAAGAGTTACAATTACCCATTTAAAAAAGGCTTACTTTCTGTTTGAAGTGGTGCACACCATCCTTCTCTTTATTTTAATCAGCCTATCACAGTTTTGATTGAGACAATGAGATGAGGTGGAAAGTCCAACTGGGAAGAAGCCTATGAAAGGGGACCAAAAGGTTTGGATGGATGTGGATTTCCTGCATGGACCTACGATGGGTAAACTGTAGGATCTTATTGAGTGAAATATAGTGGTAACTCCTCGTATAATATTATTATGGGAACCTAGTTTATTAATATTCTTGTTACTATATGATGTAGATCCTTTAGAACCATTTATAATGGTATGAGGAGATATTCTTTTCGAGAGATAATAGTTCGTGGAATGAAATGAGGTTTTGTATAAAGTTCATATCCAATAGGAATATTACTCTTGAGCAGTCTAACATCAAATATTCTCATCTATCTAATTTTTTCCTCATTTTGATCCCATAATTATTTAATATTGAATGGTTTATCACCTCCAGATAATAGTTGAGATTGAACTATGGCCTTAATATTTTCTTCATCTGATTCCTGAAAATGGTATGGAATGAGGAATTTGAGGGAGTTCCCATGTTTTGTTCAGTCCTCTATTTTCTGGTAAGCACACCCTTTTGGATATTTCTATGTGGAAAATATTGTTAAGGACCATGTCATCCTTCTGTTCTCCAATATTTTCTTGATATTCTGATTCATTTTCATAATTATTTCTTATGATGTTTATTGATGAAAAATGAATTAGGATCAATTCATTATCCTCTAAAATAATGAAAAATTGGTTTTTTTCGAGAGCATCTACTCAAAGAGCTATGATTCATGATAGTGGTTGTGCACTTGACTGGTCTTTTTTGTTTTTGACTATCTTGGGAACTTATAATTTATTTCAATAATCATTTCAAAGTTGTTTTGTGAAGTGTGATATGAAGGGTGATCTAAAGGGTTCTATTGATATTTTTTATCCATGTATCTAAAAGTGAAACTATATAATGGGACATGAATAACTAGTAATACTCATTTTGTTGAACTTTTTATAGTTGAGAAAAGACTAAATTTCACTACATAGGAGGTGGAGGTAACAATTCCCCAATCTCTATGGGATGTTGGTATTTCTATTCCAATTCCACAATATTTTGGTCCTGATATTTCATCATTTTAAGTGTTTTAAAAAATTCCCCCATCCCTTTTGACAGGGGGTTCCCCCTACTATTAGTACTACTACTATTACGATTTCACTTATAATTTTATATAGTTTTTATCAATAATTGTTTGGGTGAATTTTATATTTTTACTTGAACCATCATCTTTGAATGATAGTTACTCTATCTAGAGATTATATTCCATTCATGTGGGAGGCATGTTAGATATTTTCAAATTCATGGTTAAAGATCCTTTCATTGACCTACAATTTTCTAGCCTGACATCTTTGATAATGGTCCTAGGCTAGTTTCCACTAATTGTACCATCTTTCTTTTAAGAACCCATTTCTTTAACTTATCCAGAGTCTATGAATTTAATAATATAATTTTTGGAGGGAGATTCTTATTATTGAGAGAGGTGAAATTAAATGCCTTGTGTTGTCCCAATTCCCTAATATTAAAACTGTATGGGGAATTAGTTATCATCTAACACAAAATTATTAACACACCAATATTTGTGCTCTGAAAATCTTCATATTTTTTTCCCAATTTCAGGTTCTATGTAGTAAAGATGTTCATCATGTTAGTTTGACCATGAATTTACTCTATTTTCTAGATGTGATTTGGGTATTTTGCGTAAGAAAATATTTTTTATTTTCTGTGATGAAGATGCATCCATATATTTAACTGTATATCATGTAGAAAATATTCTAACAATGCATTTGGAATTCTATATTGAGGAGTAGATAAATTCTATAACATTAATCCAATATCATATTTAGCTAATTGTATCCTCGTGAGAAATTTGTCTACTTCATCATTGGAAAGAGGCTCCTTAACCAGATCTGACTAATGTGAATATTTTCCTAATTCTTCATTAGAGACAACTTGATTAGAAGAGATTCCCTCTATCAAATTGGAAAATAAGTGACCTAAGTGTGGTTTGGAGAATGACTATTTATTTAGGCTGTATTTAATTTGACAAAATATTGCACTTTTTAATGACAAGGCATAATGCATGATTGGTCTCATTTTCCCAAGTGACTCATAAAAATAGGGATTTCCCAGAGTTTATTTTCCAAGGGGAGGACATTCTTAATAAAATAATGTTTCACTATAGAGACAAACAACATAATTATTACCATCATGGGGAGGAAGTTCATCATGGATTAATGATGGAACGAATGGATAAATGTTTCATCATATACACTGGGGAGGGCCCTTAGTTTTTTTTATTGGAAATGGGATGAAATTCACACTGTTCAATATTTTGGACACATGGAGGGATATCGTGGAACTCATTGGGATATGGAATCTTCAGATTGATTATTTTTATACATGGTGTGAATCTTCATGTTTAAATGTTCACAAACAACCTCTAAAATAGCTACCAGAAAAATCAGATAGAGGACCACCACAATTTCCTTTACTGCCTCCATAATTTTGCAATGAAAGAATAATATCTTGTGCATCCATAGATATATTTCATATGACTTCAAGAACAACATCATTAAATAGAACAGTTTTAATGATAAACTCATCATTTTATAATATTCTAGGGTTAAGAATCTTTTAAGATTCCTTATTTTATAAAATAGGAGGTTCCTTAAATGGGTGATGAATTTAATATATGGAAAAATGTTTTATTATTTCTCTTTTCACTCAATAATTTTCCAACAACACTCTATAATTACGGAAATGTTATGTTACTTCCCTTTAGTAGCCACATTTGTATATTGATGGCCACTAGTTGGAACATGAATTGATGCTCGATCTAGTTATTGATTTATCATGGGATGTCCATGACACATCTAGATGGGGGAAGGGATATACATCTACTCTATGGTGACTTAAAAATTATTATATTGAGTCATGTCAAATATAAAAATGGGGTCTTGTTCCTGACTTCTTGTCCCAACTGATGTAATCATGATATCATTGAAAAATTTTAGAATGTGGATGCGAATATATACTTGACCCTATATAATTGATAGGATGTAAGGGGTGAAATCTACTGGTAGAATAGTAATATGTGTCTATTCTATAGATTTAGTAGCTTTGTGTTCCTTCTCCCTTCCTCAGTTTATCATCAGGATCTATCGACTATTTTCTCAATATGTTTCCAAAATTGTTTGGAAAGCATTATAGATGAGAGAATCATTGAGTGTCTGATAGTGGTTTTCCAAATTATTTGATTGGACAACATTATAGATATGAGAATGTGTTTGTGTCTTCTAATGGTTTTCTAAAAAATTTGACTAGAGTTCTTTTCTGGATGTTTTCGAACTGAGCGAGAAAGGTTGGATGGTGAAGGTATGTGTTTTTAAAATCTTGGGGTATGCAACCAAATTTGGTTGGTGGGATTATCTGGAGGTGACACATAAAATTTTATATTCCTTGTTGACTGGTCATTTCCCTTAGTGGGTTGTTAAGAGTTCATATTCTTGAGTGACATATGATGGAATCCCGAGGGCGGAACCCTTGTCATGTTAAGGGTTTGATGTCATTCAACATTTTTGATGATGGATGCAATTACAATCCCTTTGATGGGACCCATCAGAGGGTTGAAGGAGGAAGTTAATGACATGTTGATCTACCTCCCTAAGAGAAGGCGGGACAATATATTTTATTGCATGGATAGAATCATAAAATTTATTGAAATGTCAACTTTTTCCATCAATGTTTGGGACACCATCCATCATTAAGCAGGTGGTTGGTGGAGATTTGAAGGTTTAGGGATTATCGTCCATCCTCCAAAGCTGGTATGGTACCATTATGATGGTACTCCCTAATGAGAACATTTGAGACCTGGTGCTGAAGGATTTGGGTTTGGGACAAAATCCTATGATTTAATGAGGACCCTTCTTGTGCATCAAAATATTTATATGTTTGGACTGGTCGAAACAATGATATTGAATTGAAGGGATATTTGTTGAATGTTCATGAACACATATGAAATACAAAAACTAGAAAATTCCATCAAAGAATCATCTAAATAATCAAACAAATGCATAATTAATTATTTGGATCAATGGTTTTCCGTATATTATTTAGTGCATGAAAGAGGCATGAAATTTGGGTAATATAGACATCATGGTTTAGTATTGGCATCATGTTCTCCATTTTTTGTTTCTAATGGATTTTGTGCCCGCACTTGTTGGATTTAATGCTGACCAATTTTCCAAAGGCATGTGGTCTGTTGGATTTTCTAAATGACATCTTAAAAAATGTATTCACTTAGAGGATGGGAGGTCAGGATCATTAATACCTTTTAGGGATAATTATTTGCTACTTTGGGACTCTCTAATATATTTAATACTTATTCAAAAATCATTTATTAAATAGTAAGTATGAAATAGGTCAACCATGTATTAAAAATCAATTATTAGCATATATAAACTTTGGAATTATTTATATTCATCCAAGGTTCTTCATATACATAGTCATATGTATAAATATGAGGTTCTACATTGATGATATCCCTTTTCAGCAATATATTAGAAATTTTCATTTTATTTATTATGATTAAGATGATTATAAGATAAACAGAGGGGTGATAAAGATTTTATCATCATCCTGGGAGATTAGATTTGGTTTTTAGTCATGATTGGGTCCATGATACAAGAATACTAAATATCATAATGAAAGGAATTAGAATCCACAAATCTTAGTTCCAATTAATGTGACACAGCATAAATTTTGGGGTCATGTGAGGAGGACTGAACCATATAGTTTGAAATCATGTTTAAGGGACACCGAGGTGAAAGGTACCGAGACAGGGCTAGTGTTGAACTATATTGACGTAGCTCAAAGTAGCCAGAAAAGATATTTCATCCCTAGTTGGATATGAAAATAGTTGAAATATTTCCTAGAGAATATTAGTTTGAGTATTTAGTTTTGGTTTTGGATCTTTGGTAGGCTACCTAAGTATCTCATTTAGATGGGAGTCAAAGCCCAAGTAGTATAGAATGTTAGGAATTACACCTATGGAGGAGGCCCATTACATTTTCTTCATTGAGAATATGTCCCTTGAAGCTTGTGATAACATGATTGGGGATTATACCTAAAAGGAGGCCCATGTCAACTAAGGAAGAAGATCTCTTATAAGGAATCTTTATCGAGACATGTGTTTGATTGTGAAGATTTCATGATCATTACTAACCGATAAGGGTATGTGAGTCTTGAATAGTGTGAAAAACAATAAGAATTCAAATATTTGGAAAACTACAAAATCCTCTTTTCTCCAATAGTGGAAAAGGTTAGAGATACAGGATAGAGAAATAGATTTGATGTGAGTTTGTCCTCTTTTTTTTCTTAATCAAGATAGTCACATATAGTTATGAATTTGAGAAAAGGTCAGGGAATTACTCAAGGAGGTATTTCTTACTCATAATCTTAGATGATAAGGGATGGATATTCCCATAATAAAGGGGAAGGCGAGTGGTCTCCCATTTCTATATGAAATGGGGTGGTCCCTCACACTTCCCTTAATAGAGTCCTTTTGGTGGTTTTTCATTGATTTATATACATTAAAAAATTATTCAAAATGCATCAGAGACAAGAAGATTATCAATCCCCAGTAATGAAATAATGGGAATAATGGGGGGAATGCGGTTTCCAACCATGGGAAATAATGATAAATGATGACAGGAATAAAAAGGGAAAAGAAAATATGAAGGTGAAATTGGTCTGGTGTAAAATTAGGAAACAATTCCCATGGTTCCCTCATAATCCCAACTCCAAACCAATGCTATACCAGAGGTTCCACAGAAGTTTTTTCTTAGAGATTAGTGCTCTTGTCAACCCTTTGATAAGACCGGCCAATGATTATCCCATCTAAGAAGATGAGAAGCTACTAACCATATTGAGATGAAACATGATATTTGGTCATCCAATTTGAGACTCCAGATGTAGTGAAATCCAAATAAAAAATTAAATAATCTATAATGAAAGTCACTGAATTTAGTGGTTAAGGGAAGTCGACCACTGATGGAGTAACAATTCCATAAACCACAAAACCAAACCAGCGATGATATCAAACTCAAATGATTAGCCACAATAATAATAACAACTGAACAAAAATAGTAAAAACATCACCCCAAAGGGGAAAAAGGTGAATACAAATAAGAAACAGAACAGATCGAACCCTTAAAACTATAGATGGAAGATATCCTCTCTATAACACTAACATGCACTACAACATCCCCCAAAACCCTACACCGTGCTTCTCAATGTCAGAGTCCCCATTACCCTGTTAATTTATGATTAGAAACACTATTAGGACCATACATGATAATCATTTTACCAATAGGACCACATTTACCATGGGAATTTATTATTTAGAGTGTACGAAGGTTCACGCAATGTCGTTGTCATATGTATACAGAGGATTTGAAGGAAAACATAGTGGGTTATATTCTAGGGAACATGACGATGGGGCCATATATGAAATATAAACTTATAGAGGATGTTGATAGAGAGGATTAATTGAATAATTCTCTAAGGGGATGAGGTAGGGAATAACTCGATGTGGAAGGGTGATAAGGGTGAAGGACTTCATCCCACATACTATTTTTTATGCGGGTTAGTGGTCTACAAAAACTCTATCCATATAGTATTCATAGGATGGTTTCCCGAAAAGGATTTTTCTTTTTAAGTGACTCATCCATGAAGGTATTTCTTATGTAGGTGGATCATCTACAAATGGGGTTTCTCTATGGACGAGTTCTAATGAAAGAGGTTGTATGCTACATACTAAAATTTCTTTATGGGACTATTTCTCTATTTAATAATTCTATTTATATATCTTTCTATTCTCTCTATCTCCTCTCATTTTTTTTCTCGAGTTTTTGGGTTTTTTTGTGGTACAAAAGAAATCATATGAAAACCCACCACCCAAAAAGAATTTAGAGTTCTGGTTTCCCTATACACAACAACTCACCCCAAAAATGAATAATATGTTAATGGAGGGAAGGGTGACACCTCACCCACAATTGAATTTCCATTTTCAAGTTGTGGTGGGGTGGAGATTAAAATATACACCTCTCACTCCAAAAGAATCCATTTTTAGGGTCTTTAAAGGTATTCCTTACAACAAAAGAAAATGATAATTTTTAAGGGTCTTAAAAATGAAACATCTCTCCTCAAATTAGTTTTCTATAATAGGGTCTTGGAAGGAATGCATCAAACCAAAAATTAATTTTTTATTATAGGGTTCTAGGAAATCACACCTAACAACACAAAATAATTTTATTTGGTGGGGGTATGATGCCTCTCCAATCAAATATGTTTTTTTTGTGGGAGCACTATGTAGAGGCACTATGCAGAGTAATGACATGCATACTGAGCATGATATATGGATGGAGAGGTTCCTTTGAGGATAATTTTAAACTCTATTGTGGATATTTTTTGTATCATAGAACATTTTCATTTTAATCTTTATAGATATATTTATTATCCTATTTCATAGGCATAAAATCCTTAAGATATTCTAGGGAAATGTTTTCAGACCCAAAAAATGCCCTTATCAGAATGGGTTACAATTACAATGATTAGGAGTCCATTATGAGGCTAATTTCCATGTTTCTTATATTCTATGAGAAGTTAACATTCCAATAAAAGGTGTCAAAACCATCTCAATTTTCACCTATTGACTCAAGATATTTTTCTTTCGATTATATCCACTATGCGTATATCCTCTATTCGAATAGAATTTTACTTTGTATATATCCTCTATTCCATATAAAAGAATATCATATTCAAACTGTTATCCATCGAAAAGTACTTAATTCATTTTTTGGTAAACTCAATCCCGCATAGTAATTTCAATTGTTACATAGTTCATGTAACATGATATGTTAGCCACGTGGCATTCTATGTGGGATATTTTATTTTTAAAAAATGACCCTTAGTTGAATGTTTTTGATTTCCTAGTATGAAATGTATTATGATCAAAATACTTCTTCTATCTTCATTATTACATTAATAAATACGATTCAAAAGATTATATCTACTGTTAAAAATATTGATTTTTACCCAATAAACCGTATCATTCCACAGGAACTTTTTCTAAAGAGTCTTCATTCACTAGAGATTCTATATTACCCCTTATATAGAACATTACCTCCTTATAACTTCATTATTTAAAAAGATTCTCAGATTTCATTTTCTTATCATACATATCCATCTTATTTGTTTGAAGTTCTCTCAGATCATTTTCATGTGATCATTTATTCCACAAGATACATCATTTAAAAATAGTATAAAGGGATGGTTTTTGTTTTTAATGTTTCCTCATGGTTGTAGAGAAATCATCAAATCATTAAATGTCCTTATTGATCATTATTTAAAATTACCCATCTATCTTGAATCTCTCAAGAGTTAATTCCATAGGCTGGTTGATCCCAAAGCGGGATTTGTGGCCTGGATAGCGTTTTTATGATGAATGGTCCTAATGATTCTGGGTGTGTCAGAATAGTGTGGAATTTATTTAACAATTTATGGTTTTATGCTTTTACAAATTATTATGGATTTCTCAATTCATAGTATAGTCACTAATAGAGATCATTCCTGAATTAGTCATCTATTGGTGTTTGAGCACAAACACCTTCCACCTATAACATGGAGAAGTTGATATACTTTTGTGGGATATCATATAATTATGGGGCATTCCTATTATTTTAAATATGTATGATTAGATTATTCCAATGTATAATTCTTGGGAGGACACTATGCATGTTTCTTTATTATCGATAAACCATCTCATCATGGTAGAGGACTTACTAGGTCAACCCCATTACACCCCTTCACTTATTCCATTTAACGACTGGATAAATCTATTATTGAAATCTTAATGGATGAGGATTAAGGTTCAATGTACCAAGAATCATCCAAATCAACAATATATAGGTTTTCTAGGTTTATTCTAGTTCACTCCCAAATCATGTCAACATACTACATTATACTATAGTATCTGGTAATATATATCTCCCAATTTTGGGACAGAAGTATTTTTCATTATGTTTTTACGTGGGTGGAACTTTCAATCTCATGATTACTAGAATATTATTATGGTTTTTACCGTGATGATGGATTTCACATTGGTAGGGGGAAAACATTTCAACATAGATTTACACACCAGTTTTGATATTTATGGGTATTTTGTTCATATACATGGGGTATAACCCCACACCACCTTAGTAGACACTTTAAATTTTTATATGGATGGGTAGAAGAACACTATCATTGTTATGAATATTAGTATACTATGAAGCTTCCAAGTTCTTCCTTTTTCCCATCATTATTCAATATTAATGTTGTCAGGCCATTGTATCAGGGAGTTTATAGTGTTATTGAGGTATTAATGGATCCTACTTGTTTTTTATTTCGTTCCTTATTTAACACCTTCTGGAGTGGAAGTAGATAATGGTAGAGGAACTTCAAAATAATGTTCCTACATTTTCTCATTTCAAGAAGGGATTTTAGTTTCATAGATAGATAGGGTGACCATTTGTGATATTTATTCTCCCTATCGATTTAAATGAAATTTTTTCCTTCATTCAATAGGTTACAACCTTACCCCTTATCGAGATGAAGAAGGAATCACAACCAATCTTTCTCCGCAACATGGGGTGTTTTATAATGTATGAGGACTCATTTATGTATTTTTTTTTAAATTCTATATATTATCCAGTCCACATTTTAATTGTTCATGTGAAAAAATGGGTGAAATAATATTCATATGGGGTTCTAGGGATACTAGTACAATGGGTGAATAATCTATTGGATTATCCATGTTGTCAATTTTTCATGCCTTTATCACTAATTTCAAATTTAAAAAATCATACATTGAAACAATATAATCATTATAGAGTAATTTTTCCCTCACTCTCCCATCATGTTAGGAGTGGTTCCTACCCAAAATTTTTGGTTTACCCTATCTAAAATACTACTAACATTGACCGTAGAAGAATTGTGCTGAGTACTCCACTAATAGACACCTTACATACCATATTTATCCCTAAAATCAAATATGAGGTAGTGATTGATGACTCTCCCACAACTTCATTTCCATTTGGTCCAAGCTCAATGGTGGTGAAGGTTATCTGATATTATATAACTATAGTGGCAGGTGAGTAGGATCATGACCTCAGTTCTTTAATAGATCATCACACCGCGAGAAACTTTTCTTGGTTCCAAATTTATAAAGTCATCACATAGACTCCCTTATAAAATATTTTTGATAAAGTGGATATCTTTTATCAACTCTTAATTATATTAGGATTTTTTGGGTTTAATTATCGAAACTTCCATATAATTATCCATCAGAATCATATTTGATGAGAGGAGTTGGATACAAATGAATGTGTTCTTATTCAATTTCATATTTCCAACCATAAGGTGAAATATTTAATAGAAAATTCCACTGATATTAATCATTTAGTTTCTAAGGAAACATAAGTCCATAATTATATCTCTATAAATAAAATAGAGTTGTGATAATTTGATGCTTTTATGTCTTTATTAAAGGAACAAATATCATAAAAAACATTGGAATAGAATCCATTATGCTAAAGAGTCAGTAGATAAATTAATTCTTTAGACAAATTCATCTCTTAACAAATGTTAAAGTATTTCATAGAACCAATCTCAATAAGTTCTTCAATACCTCACATTAGAAAATAACCAATTTTTTTAATAAATTTGGTAATAGTTATCTATAATTATTTTTTTATTACTACTTGTTAATTTTATAGAGGGTCAATATGGTGTGGGTTTTCCTCCAAAAAAATTAAATAAATTGAAACATTTATGTTCTTAATTTTTTGTCTCGTCATTCCATCTTTACCTTTTAATTTTTAGTAGGAATATTGACATCAGATCGCTTGTTGGGATGTCCTAGTATTAATCTATTTAATATAAAATAATGTTAATAGTTAAATGATATAAATTTTAATTGTACCAAAATACCAAAAGAAATGAGACTTTACTTTTACCCTGGTCTCCCATTGTGGGTTTTCAACATGAATAGTGTCACATACATTTTTATTATTTGTTTAAGGTATTTGAAGAATAGATGATGAAAATGGTTTTTTAGGAAGAATATAATTTAAAAATAATTATTTGTGTAATAATCCAAAACATGGATTGTAGGAAATGAAAATTAAACTCCCTACAATGATCTGACCTGCATGTAGGGAGATATGAATTTTATTCTTAATGTGACTCTATAAACAAAAGAACATTTTCTAGATTTTCATTCAAGATAAAACTTATACACAAGATGGTGGGTATTAATATTATTAGGTGTAGATGTTTTGTCTTCCAAATACTTCTATACAGACGGAGTTCTCATGTAGGGAAGAAAGAGTGCATAATTAATGTGCTACCTGAGTAGTATTTGTGTCATGTTGGATAAATATTTACTTCTCACTTTAGATCATGTTTTGACAGTCAATATTACTATATTTGAAAAAATAAAATGTATCTCATTTGTGTTAATCAAAGTGAATATAGATTCTATAAGATACAATTAGTCATGTTCGATGTGAGAAATAAGAGGCAACCCAAGAAATTAATTAAATCCACCAAGAAGTACGTGATGGGGAATATGTGGTGGCATATTTCCCTCAATATAATTTCATGGAAGGTAAAAATTTGAGTCAATGGAAACATCATGATTGGGATTGATGAACATGGACAAAAAATCATTAATAAAGGATGGAAAACCTATATATACAAAATTATTATATAGAGGAAGTGAATTTTCATATTTCATGATGGTATGGGATTTGAATAATATGGTTCTCCAAATAGAGTACCCAAGATATTAGATTTGAGTTTCATGTGAGATAGAGTAGTCAACCATACAATAGATTTAATGATAGAGATAATAAACTAGATTCCTTTTCATGGATCCTAATTTCATGTTGGTAATGGTTAATATAGAATGGACCATGAATCACGCAGCTTAAGGTCATGCTATAAAGACTCAGATGTTCTATAGTTTAGGGTCATGTGATTAGGACCTTTCCTTATATTTTAACATCATACATCTTGGATGAAAAGATTAGTTTATTACCATTTCATACTAAAATGACAAAGGATACTCCACTATCCTACCAATATGAAAAGGAAAGGTTGTAAATTATAATATATATTCTTTTAAATAAGGAGTAATGATGTGGTACAAGTTCATGAGAAATTACAATGGTATATGTTTGAAAATCAGTTTTGAGCATGATGTTAGTTAGTATTATGGATACATAAGAGGTCTCTCTTAAGGATGGATGTGAGTTTGGATGATCATCCTTTGGAGGGAGAATTATGCATAACAAAATAGGGGAATATTTTTTATATTAAAAAATGTGTTCTCAAGAATATTACATTGATCCCTAATGTCTAGGGAAAGCTTATGGATATTTTAATTTATATAAACATGGATTTTGATTTATGAAATGTAATTTCCTAATTATGGAAGGAGAATTTCATCTAAAAAACTCTCAATAATGGGGAAAAATTATCATATACTAGTCTGAACCATATATAGGGAGAGTGTTTTTTATTTGTCCGAGACATGGTGTCTAGGAATCACTATGTATCTCACCAAAGAGTCAATAAATCCATATTTTTCTCAAAATAGACTACCCACATTAATCAACATTTTTGGAGAGGGTAATTTTCCTTTGAATATTGGATCACGAATGGGGTGAGGACATGTACTAGGCTCTTCAATACATATTTGGTTCATACATATGAGAGTTAATCCATTTTTATGTCGTACCTGGACCAGGATGTAGGATCTAGGTGTCACTATGTATCTCATAAAATGGAGAATCAAGCCTACATGTAGTTATTATAAATTAGTGGTATTGGAGTAAAACACTATGAATAATAGTCCTTTTGGGTGAAGGATATAGAGATGTGTAGTTTTAATTCATGTAAGATATGTCAACTATGATGTTTAATGTCATGTGGTAAAGATATTTGGTGTTACTTTTATTTTATTTCATCTAGGACCATAATAAACCTCATGTGAAATCGTATACATCAATCATGTTGGGAATCCATTTAAAAAACACCTAATCCCACCTGTGTTATGATGGGTGTGATAGACAATGAGGGAAAAAGGTTTACTTCACCACATGGTGGTGATTAGATGGAAAGATAAAGGTATTTGATCATTTAGTGGTTGAGCTAAGATGTAGAATCTGGGAATTTCTACCAATATCAATTGAATGTGAATCAATTCATATGTAATTTTGGGAAACAATGAATTTTAACATCATTCAATAAGGATTAATTTTACCCGATGTTATTGAAATATTGAATGATATAGGTATTACTAGACTATGATGGTATAAAATTCTTTGGACATGAAAAATGAAATAGTTAACCAGGATATTGGGGGTTCTTAGGTAAAGAGAAAATAAGTGGGAAAATAATTTAAGGAATTACCATGAACAGTATATGAAAAGTAGTTTCCAGTATGATGCTTTCTTGGATTACAGAGACAGTAGAGTTAAGTCCTTAAGAAATTGTTTCTTGTGGTTTATAATACTTTTTAGGGATACTTATTCATAACTAAACAAGGAAATGATATTCATAGTCTAACTAAAGTATTCCTTAGGAATATGACTTTAATCACCGATGGGCAAGGAATGATTATTTACATTCGGAATTTCCCATGATTAGAAGTATGATGTGTGGAAATTATGAGTATGATCTTAATTAAAGAATTTATAATAGTATTTATTATAGAGTGTGATTTTACCAGTATAGATCTAGCTTATATATAGGGATGATGGTATTTTTTTAATTGTTTATTAGACTAGGAAATAAGGTCTAGGATCACTACATATCTGATTTGGAAGAGAATCAAACCATAAATATTTGTTACTAAACTTCCCCACATTAAAGAAGTTTCAATGTGGGAAAGTCGAGAATAAAAAATGTTCTAGATTTCTATATGCAGATCTACATCCTACATGATGAAATGAAGATATTTTTCTTTTTGTGATGAGATCCTAAATGGGGGAACCAAAATTGTGATATCTTAAATAGATCTTCGTTCAAATGTAAGAGAGTATAATTTTTTTTAAATTGCAGGTGTGTTAGGAAATATGATTTAAGCATCACTAAATATGTTGAATGGATATGAATAAATACAAATATATTTCTTGAAAAAAATTTCCTACCAAAAACTGATTCAAGTACATAGATATGTGTTTTCTTGAATATGGTCTCATGATTGAGGTGGGAACACATACTAGAGTCGCCTATGAAGTTATGGTCCACATATAAGAGGGATTTTTTTTAATTTGTAATAGACTAATAAGTAAGATTTTGTAATCACTATCTATATTTTAAAAGGGAGAATCAAGACAATCATATATCTGAAATTGGGGTGTGGTGGGAGACCATCACCTAGGAGCATCATTCTCTCGAGAACAGATCAAAACATCATGCATTTTTACATCATGAAACAAGGGTATAAACCATGAAATTTTAAATTGTATAATGAGGATTTAGCCTATGTAGTTTAAATTATATCATATCATACTATGGGGTTTTATATTTGTAGGTGATAACACAAAATAGTGTTTTTTTCTTTTTGTGGTCTTGCATCCACAACCAAATGTATAATAATTTTTCATGATGTTGCAAGGAAGATGGATACCCATGGTGGAAAAATATGTCATTAAATTCCATGAACAATATCTAGGCACTCAAAAAGTCATGTCATAGGAGGAATCATGTGTTTGACATGAGGCTTCCTAAGCTAGTTAAATAAGGAATATTGTTCTTATCACACAGGTTAAGACCACATTTTAACATCATGTGATAAAAAAATTGCCATATAGTTTAACATCTTATGACTAGGAAAATTTGGTTATTCCTTTTAGGGTCATGTGATAAAAAATTCAATGACATTTAATTTCATATATAAATTATATTTGGTTTCTATAGTTTTCTAGGCACAATTATTTTACTCAATCTTGTAAAAAGTTGGATTTTTCAAAAAGAAAGAAACATACTTAATGTGAAGTGAGGGATTAATGGACAATGGTAGGTGGAAACCATCTTTTGAAGGTGGTAAATTTATTATCAGTCCTAATACACGGGGTTTAGGAATAACTATATATATTATGTAGATATGAATATTTCCATATTTAGTTCTATGATTTAGTGCGGTGAGAGACCAACATAAGGAGAAAAACATCCACTCTGATGAAGACACATAACATCATGTGTTTTAAAATCACATGGTGGATAGTTAACTGTATAATTTAACATCTTATGGTAAAGATGTGGGTTGTGCATTTTATGGTCTTACATCCAAGATTTTAAATATTATGCAGTTCAACATCGGGCCAAAAATATGTACGAAACCATGTAATTTAACATATTATGGAAAATATTTAAGAAACAATGTAGTTTAATATTATATGATGAGGACTATAAAAACCACATAGTTTAACACAATAAAAAAAGGATGTAGGAAACCATTAAGATTAACATCAGATTGAAAAATGTAGAAAACCATGCAGTTTAACATCATAAGGAAAGGATGTAAGAAACCATGCGGTCTGATATCATACAAAAAGGATATAGTAAACCATACAATTTAATATTATATGAGAATGATGTAAGAAACCATATAGTTTAACATCATATAGAATGGATTTAGGATACCATATGGTTTAACATCATATGGTAATACACTTTATCCCATGATGTGTTTCTTTAAAAATCTTTCATTGGTGGGGGACATAGTGTCTTCTTCATCAATTGTGATTAATGAATATACCCCATCAAAGTGTACATTGTTTATGGAATATAGTCCTTATGGGTTTGGTTCATGATTTTGGAGGCTCGTCCCAGGTATTATTGGAGTCTTCATATAAAAATCCAATTCTCCATTAAGGAAAAAATAGAGATGAATGTTTTGTTAATGTTTCATGATATCCTATTTTAGTATATTTCTAAATAATTCAGGGTGCATAAACTTTTTTCATCGAGAGCCTATAACACATCCAATAATTTATATGGTTGTTAATAATTTAAATTTACCCTATAAAATTATTTCGAGTGAGGGGCATTGGACACTAATGGGCCACACAACTTAGAATTCCATAAACTAATGAATATGGGGGGGGGTCCTTGAGTAGTTTTTTCAGTTTTTTTTCAGAATTCCCACATGGTTTGCATGAGAATTTTTTTCCAAGATATATTTTCTCTATCCAAAATTTTCTATATATTGGTTAGTACTGTTTTATTGAAATACTATATCTATCCATTTTTCACCGCCTGGTATTGGGAAGAATGTTTAAATGCAATGTTTCAATTTTGGTGTAATTACATCAATTTGGAGGAGATAAATTTTTTTCAATTGTCAATCAGTATTGTGTAAGGGAAACTGAATCTGGTGATGATGTTTGACTTCATGAAATTTATGATGGCTTTTTTCCGAACTTCAATAATTGGTATCTCATTGGTCCATTTTGGAGAATAAGTTGGTAGAAGTATGTATTTACAAGAAAAAATGGACGTGGAAGGAGGATATGACCTTATAAATTCCATTACAAACATTGGGAGAAACTATAAGTATTTAGTTGTATGTTGAAAATCTAGGTGTTGATGGATGACACTGGAATGTACATGGAAGGAATGATCCTTTTTGAAACATTTTGTGAAATACTAAATCATCGATGGTCAAAAATACCCAATCCTCCTTATTTGGTGAAAATTATTGGTTCCTGAATAATGGGAACAAACAAATCCAGTGTAAACCACCTCTAGGGTGAATTTTTTTCCTCTCAATCAATGCATCTGAGAAGAACTCCATAGAGTCTTTGCTTATAAATAACTTTATGACGACCGAGGCTTTTATAAAGTGTGAAATTAACAACCCATCCTCATATTTTTTCTTTACCAAATCTATATCGTGGTAGTTACCATATTTAATATATTCTAGGATGGGAACTATTCACTCATTTGTAGCATTATATGGCTCAGGGGTACAAGTGATCTCTTTGATCTCATCCATTCCACCTTGAACAAACATCGTAACTATTCTGTGATGGGAAATACTGAAGGATGCTTCATCCTAATCTGGATCAACCATGGATATACCAATATTCTATAATGCTTCTTCCTAAGAATTTTTTGAATGTATAATGTGAGTTAGTGTTAGATCATAGGGGAATTATGTGATCAACTCTCAAACATAGATAATAAGTGGAATCAAATTTTCATTTTTGATGGAATAATAACTGTTTATTTTCTTAATTACCAACTCAGAATAACCATTGATTCTAAGAAGGGTCATTAGTATTTGGAATTCTATCTGTTAGCCTACAATGAGGGCTTGGTATTCATCATCATTTTTGGTGAATCCTTTTAATAGTAAAAACGAGTTAGGTAGACATTCCTTTTCTTGGGGAATGATAGTGATTCCAAACTCAACTTTTTTGAGTTTGGGGTCTTCCATTATATTTATTTTTGTACTCATGGATGCACCATCAATGTTCATTTCCCATAATTTAATGGAGTCCTAAATAAAGAATATTTACCCAACAAGTAGTCAAATACTAATCAGAATAAGTTCCATGGATAGATGTTATTCCATTATTTTCAAGGAAATCAATTTTATCATCTTTTTGATATGAAATAGATATTGAACAATTTTATAATGACCACCCATTAAACCAATTTCACATTTAATATGGGAATATTTAGTATATTTTATAGTGGGTAATTTAGAGATATTAAATGGATCACATTGTGCTTTCTTTAATGTCTTCCTTCCTGAATTTTGAAAATCTATTCCAAACAGTTCTTGATATTTTAATACTTAGTATCAATGTCATGAATGGTTTGAATGAGTTAAAATTGTTTATTTGCACTACTAGAATTATTTTTCATCCCATGGAAGGCACCCATTGACTGTTCCTTGTTTACCACGTACAAAATGAGCAGTTTTCCATTAACTGGTGGCATAAAAACATGAGGGATCAAGAGATTTTTCTTAAGGCTATCAAATTATTCGTTTATATTTTTAGTCCTCTCAAATGGTACCCCTTTTTTAATCAAGTTGGTGAAGAGAAATCATATTTCTATGAGGTTTTCAGTGAATTACCAAATTTAGGCATGGTGTCCTTGAAATCCTCTCAATTCATTATGGGTTTGAGGAGGTTAAATACCAAAAACTTCCTTGGCATTATTAGGATCAACAATAATTCCACCATGGTGCTAAAAAAATCCAATAAATTTTATAGAGGTAATTTAGAAATCTCATTTAGGAGGATTCATCTTGAGACTGTGTTTTCATAGTTTTTTGAGAAAACAATTTCCAGATAAAAAAAGTGATGAAAACATTTCTATTATTTTACCACTAAATCATCAACATAACACTTGTCTTACATCTCTAGTGTGGGTTGAATATTTGATGCATGGAACACTGATACATAACTCCATTCTTTTTAAACCAAAGAGAATTACCTGATATAAAAATAATCCTTGAGGTTCTTGGATGTTGGTGTGTTTTTCATATTATAGGGACATTAAAATTTTATTATACCATGAATATTCGTTCATGAAATGTAGAGATTTATATCCAGATTTGGAATGGATCAAAATTTCTAAAATTAGAACCAGAATGTCATCTTTCAAACTGTGCTTGTTGAGGTCTATGAAATTGGTGTACACCTTGATCATCCCTCTATTTTTATTTAATAAGACTATATTAGTGATCTATATTGGGTATTGGAACACATGAATGAAGTTTTATTTTATGATTTTATCAATTTTATATTCAATATTGGTATCTTGAGTTGGATGTGTCCTTTTGGTTTCTTGCTTGTAACCATAGTGGGCCTTTGGATGTCCTAAGTGAGGAGTAGGAACATTCGAACTGAGGTATGGAATATCTTTGTAAAATAAGTTAAACATTTTCCAGAGCTGTTTGAAAAAATGGGTTTAAATTTCATCCTCATCATGGGGCATAGATATGCTAATCAAAACTGGTCTCAGATCTTCCTTGGTACAAAGATTTATCTATCTGAGTTCATCTATAGTGGTGGAGACTCCTTCCTAAAATGATGTAGGATCATCTAAAACATCATTTTATTCCTCTAAATCATTTTCCTCATTCTATCCCATATCATATTCATTTGTGTCCATTTTGGGATGGATTTTAGATTAATGGGGATCATTAATGTAATGAAAAAGGTCATTGTCCTAAGAGCTATCTTCCCACAATGATATCATAACTACTCTATGTTTAAAAAAAATAAATGGTGGCTTGATGATGTGTTGAGGATAAATTTGGAGTGTTTCCATTTGATGTATCAGTACAAATAGAGGACTCAAAATTTTCTTCAACATCATATGGTTCAATTGAAGTGGATGATATCATGAAGACTACTAAGAACTTATAAGAATATGAAATGATATATTTGACTTTACTTATGGGAAGAACATATTCATCACTGAGATATATGAATGTGTTCTCTGAGGGTCATTTCCAGACAATTTGGAGTAGTAACTCGAGTCACATAATCAATTATTGGTTTCTTACCTTATCTTAGTTAACATAGTTCATCAATATTTTGAGATTTCACAAGGATTGAATGTGAATTTGTTACTGTTCAATGTATCGATTATCCCATTGCTATAGTACATAAGGTATTTTGGGTATTTTGAAGGGATTGTAGCATGCAGATAAAACCATGGACTTTCTAGCAAGTCATTGAAAACTGTATCTGGCCGGATGACCATTAAATTAGAGTCAGAAACTAATTCCACAAACTAATTTCTAAGATTAATGCGTCTGATGTATTTTTTTATTTTATCATACGTTTGAAGAATTTTAGTGAGAGGGGATAAATTAGCTTCAATTTATATCTGTAATTGAAGCATTTTTATAGGAATGAGAATGACTCCTGATCCATTTTCAATGAAATATAGATGTATGTGAAAGTCATATAGTCTTATGGATATGTATAGAGGATAATGTGTCCCTGTATAACATCTTCTTCATCTCATGTGGTGAATATGATAACCACATTATATTTTTGAGGGTACATCTCTACAAGAAAAACATTGGTGGTGGAAACATCATCTTCAAAATATTGATGGAATAGTTGATCCTCTATAAGTTATTCTCAAGTATCCTTTCATAGACTGGGATCATCCAATATTAAAATATTTCCAGAACTGTGTCTAAGTGATTAATGATGTTTCACTTTTGGGATAATGATCTATGATTACCTAAAGGTAATTATTAGTTGGAAGTATTTTTTTGGATATAATGTTCATGAGGAAAATGAGTTAGGTATTTTACGTGATGTGAAGTGATTTATTTACGCTACTAGATGAAGCCACCATGGCCTACACATATTCCTATGCTAGTAATATTTTCTTCTATTCATCAAGCCATCTTCCAAAAAAATATTTCCATTTTTTTATATGTGTGGAGGAAAATTCATATTTCAATTATTCTTTTTGAACTCTTTTTACAAGTGATTCATTAGTATAGATAGATCTATAATTCATACGACTGACATATTGTGTTTGGCCACATTTATGAATCCCACTATTTCCTTAGCTCATATGACCTTGATATATGAAACTTTTACATTGTGTGGGAATATAATATTCTCAATAGCATTCATCATCTGATAATGGGTCCATTAAATGGATGAAATTAATGGATCTGAAGATTAATTTCTCATCAGACGAGGACTTTGTTCAATGGGATAGTTCCCATTTCACCATTTGGCAGGGCCACACCCCTTCTTTTAGGAATGAAACCATGAATTCTAATAGATTCAATTTTTTTCCTTTGTGTAGGTCCATCTTATTTAATATTTTCCCAACACAAATGACCATATTGTTTCATAGAATATTTCCATTTGGAGGGCTGTGGGGTTGAATGAGTTGGTTGTGACATAGCATAAGGGACTTGGAGCACATTCAGTTTTTTTAACTATGAACAGAAGGTAGTATGAGTTTGGATGATTTTTTTATAGTCATATAATCAATGAAAGTCAATGAATTATTTAGAGTAAATTATTTCTATTAGCCCTATTCCACTAGTTTTGAAACTGAAAGAAACTCTACCTATACTGGTGGATTATTGAGAATACCTTGACTAGAATAAACCATCTTTTATAGAATATCACTGAAAACCATCTTTCCCAGATTTTGTATCACAATATTTAGTGAAATGTTAAATAATTCATGTGATCCTAAAGAATAATTTGGTTAATCCTCTTAGGTTCTAGGACTATTAAGAGTATATTTTTTCAGGGATTCTAATAAGTAACCTTGAACATGCACATACTGGAAGGAGAAACATTTATTTCTATTATAGCCCCAATATTGTTATAATTTTGTATCATTCAGTTACCCTCGATGGGGATACTATTATTAATAGTACCATTCCTGAAGAGGTACCACAAAAAGAGGTTCAAGAATCAGAGATGGAGTCAGTGTAGAAGTTAGTTACAAGGTAACTATTGCATCTTTAACTCGACCCATAATATTCTACCGAGATGTTAGTACAAGATGGGTGTTATCATTAATTCAAAAAACAAAATTCTCCATCCTTTTTTCCACTATAGAAAGATCTTAGAATCCACCTAGTTACTTTACCTATATAAGTGGTGTTCATAGATCATTGAAAAAAATAAATGCAATGAACCAGAAAAAATTCTTGAGGATAATTCATGTTTAGAGAAAAGATAATCTCTTCCCCTGGTATTGAATTAATACCCCATATCATTTTCTAATTGTCTTCACTTTGACAGACCAAGAACCATTGTCTCATATATACTAGAACTGAATTGATAGAATAATGTTTTATGATGGTCTTACCATCCCTTTAATGATTCAACTGGTGTAATGGTTTACTAGGTAAATGATGGACCCCTATAGTCTGTACAAAAATCTGATTTTAGGAAGTTTTTGTTAATTGAGATTCCATGTATTAGTGCCACACCTAGACATAAAGTGAATCATGTGATATTTTGGATCCCATAAACCATTAAATATTGGGAATGCAAGATTCTAAATTTTTTTGGGGGAAGGGTTTAATACACCCATTTAGGGTAAGGCTTCCTTTCTGGTTGAAATATATGTCACCATTCATCCATAACTTATAATAATGTTTTTAGTGTTTAAATAGTGTCATTGAGATGAGTAGTAATGGACAACTGGGCATGAGCCTCTACCAAGGGAACAATAGGTTTTTCCAGCAATGGTATTCCTATATGTACCTATGGTGAGTAACCTATTAGAGATGGTTGTTTTTCCAATGGAGGAAACTATTGGTATCTAGTAATGGTGGGATATAAATATATTCGTTGTCTTACTCTAGAAATATGCAAACATTGGGGCCCTAATTTTACTATTATGATGTTTTCTTCATATCAAGATACATCAGTTGAGGGAGTGAAATGACGTTCTGTCAGAAGATCATATTCAATAGAAATATTACACATGAATAGTTCAACATTAATTCTTTTCATCACTCTCGTTTTAATCTCATATAGAGAAAATATTTCCTTAAGTGTGAGAGGTTCAATACCTTTATATGATTTGTTGGATTGAACCTATCATTACCCTTTTCTTTGGATAATATCAATTGAGGTGGGGGCAATGGATCATTTTAAGTGGTTCCCAAATTTTAGGCAATGTGTTTTTTATGGTATGCACAATGCATTTATTTATTTCGATGTGGACCACATTTTTCCAAACCATATCCTCCTCTAGTTATCTCAAATTGACCTGATGTTCTATAGATTTTTTAGAAGTGTTTATAATAATGCTTATAGATGAAAATTGTATTGATATCATTTCACTAGTCTCTAAATTATTATATAATTATTTATTTCAATATAATCTAATTGATGTTATGTGATTCAATGGAGCACTTGTTCTATTGACAGAGCATTATTGATTGTGACTCTAACATGAACTTATCCTTTTGTTCAATGATCCATTTGAAGATATTTGGTGAAGGGTGATATGAATGGAGCCTCCAGATAATTTTTTTCACCTAATAATGAGAAAATTCATCATATGATAGGAATAATTGGTAATATTATTTTTATAGAACACCTCCTAGATGAGATATTACAAACATTCACTAGGGAGGAGGTTGAGATAAAAATTATCCTAGCCTAGTAGGATTAGGGTAAATCTGTTGAACATTCACAACATTTTGCGCCTTATTTTCTTCCTAAATGATTATGGGAAAAATTCCCCTACCTATGTTGGTTTAGTTTTCTCCCTTACTACCATAACTATTTCTCCTTAGATTACTCATCTGATTTTAAAAGTATTTGTTTGAACTTTGTCTACGTTCATTGTATGATTTTCACTTGAGACCATAGCTTCAAAAGATACTTTCACTATCTATTTATTATATTACTTAAAGTGGGAGGCCTATTGTATATTTATAGATTATTGTTGAAAGATACATTAAATGGATCATCCTCTTAGATCTCAAAATCATTGAGAGTATTATGGTTCTCTCTCACTGAGCAGACCATCTCTTGTGATTAGAAACTTTTTCTTTAGGTCGGATTGAGAAGATGACATTAAATGATGTCTCTTTTAGGGGAATTGTTGATCAGGGAGTGAGGTTAAATGAAAACCCCCATGTTCAACCAGTCCTCTAATGTTGATATTGGATGGGGAATTAGTGATTAGCTAAAACAACTCTCATTGCATATCGAGACATGCAATCATAATATGTACTTGTTGTTCCCAAATTTTGGGTGTCATGTAGAAAAGAGTACCATGAAGTCAATTTGATACTTCATTTATTATTCTTCCTTAATGTGTTTTGGTATTTTTCATTAATTAATATTTTTTATTTTAAGTAATGAAGAGTTTTCCATATATTAATTTTCATGTTATAAATTCTGAAAATGACTCTGGAATGCAATACTGAGAACTGGGTAATGGAGATAAAATTACTAGAATATTATATTTATCCAATTTCCTCCAAATGAGAGATATTTCATCTTAATATTTTTAAAGATTATTCTCAACTAGATCCTACCAATTTTGATGTTTTCCAACTACTTTATGGGGAAATCAAGATTGGAAGATATTTCCCATATCATATTAGACGAAAATAATTCAAGGGTTGTTCAAAGAATAACCATTTCCATAGACAATATTTTGGTTGAGAAATGATGTCACTTATCAATGAAGAGTCATCATGTATGATTGGAATAATTTTACAAAGTTCCTCATGATAGGAGGGATGTCTTAGAGTTTATTCTTTATGGGGATAATCATCATGATGATATTCAGTGTCAATGTGGGGAAGACCTTTGTAGAAAATTCCATTATTAGAAGTACTTCTATTGTAACTTAATTTACAACTATAAAGAGAAATTTTATACCACATAGCTATGGAGAACCTTTAGGGAAGACAATAGTAATGGGAGGACCTTCTTGTTTTTTTATCTTCTGGCCACATAGAGGAATACCATGATACTCATAGAGAGATGAGCTATCAATATTGATCAGATTCTTGGAATGAAGTGAATCATCATTGTAAAATATTTTTGGAGGGCCTCTAAATCTAATGGAAGTATAATTATAGAGAGGACCTACAAAATTTTATTTTATATCTCCATAATTGGTTAATTGAGGTGTAGGATCTTGAACCTCTATAAATAGATATTTAAGGGATTCAAAAACACTAACATTCAACAGTGTAGGGTCAAGGACCACATCTTCATTTTCCAATCGTCTATAGTGAAGATTATTTTTATATGACTTGAAGTGGAATATTATATAACCCATATATGGTTGATAAATATTGTATATACAAAATTATATTATTAACTCATGTGTCACTACAGTAATTTTCTAACTGTTCTTAAGATTTTTTTATATGTTGTGTGCTTAGCCTAGAGTGGCCACATGTGTAGACCAATAACCTTCCACATGTAATAATTATTTGATACTGACCTATTTTTTCATTTCTCATGGTATGTCCACAACCATTTTGTATGGGAGTAGGGATATACTTCTTATTTGTGTTGTTTGTATAATTATTATACTAAGTCACTTGAAATGTATATAATCGGTTGTTTTCCTAACTCCTAGTCATTGGTGATAAAATAATGTTATCATAAAAAACATGTATAATGTGGAAATGTAGAGTTTTTTTCCACCATCATGACCATTATGGAAGGGTTACTTGTACAGATAATTTATGAATATATTCCGTACTTGTAGTAAGAGAAGGTATATGTTCTTTATCCAATCCAATATTTATTATCAGGATCTTCTGGATGATTTTTATGGGTTATAATAAACTAGGTTATATGGATTGGTAGATAAAGAAGATTCATAAGACTAGTCATGGTTTTAGCCATATTTTATTGGTTGGATTTATGGAATTTGGAAGGTTTTTGTGCATGATTTCTATTTTCTACTAAATTTGACTGGAAGGTTTTTCAAGATGCTTCCAAACTATGATGATAAGATTGAATGTTGTAGGTAAATTATTATACCTACTCCAAGTACATCGGGATATTTGTTTGGTGGGATTCACTAGAGGAAACATAGGTAATGTCTTATTACCTATTTACTGGTCAGTACCTTTAGTTGGTTTTCTTTTGTACCTGCGTGTGAGTGACCTGGGATGGATTCTTGGGGGTAAAACCATCATCATATAGAGGGTTTTATGACATGTTTCATTAGTGACAATGGTCGTGGGGAGGATCCCTTTGGTTATAACCTTATTCTATTTGAATGAGTTCATTGGTTACATCTTTATCCACCTTCCTTTGATAAGGGAATAACATATTATAGTGTTCCGAGTATAGACTCCTAAAATTATTTGAAATGGAAAATGGTGTTTCCAATTCTTGGCCACTAGCTATCATTGAACGGATGTTTGGTGGTATTTTTATGCTATAGGGAATATCGTGAAGCCTCAAGATTTGTTATGGTTAAATTTTGATGGTAGTCCCAAATAATCATGTTTGATACCTAGTACTTCAAGAGATGGTTTGGTGAAAACATACTTTGATTCCATGAGGAACCTACCTATGAAGAAGTATATGGGTAAGTCTGGATTGGTTGAATGGATGAAATAGTATTTAAGGGATATTTCTTTAATATTAATGAAAAAACTGGACAAACACAAATAATAAAACCCCATCAACGTAGTATATTAATAATATAACACATTCAAAATTATTTTCTTGGATCCTTGTTTGGAAAACCTTAATTTTTTATGAGAAAGGGGCTTGACATGTGGGTAAAATAATAATCACAATAAATGATTCCTGTTAAGTTCAATTTTTTTTATTTCAGATATATTTTTCACTTGCACTCTTTTGGTGTTAATGCAGACCTTATTTCCAAAGGCAAACAACCACATAGATTTTCAAAATGACATTTTTTAAATTTTGTTGGTGAAAAGGATTTGTGGTCAGGATCAACACAAAACTATAGGGAGAATTTTTTCCTACATTGGTAGTTACATATAAATTTAATATTTCTTCATGAATCCTTTATAAAATCCCAATTATGAAATAGGTCACCCTTGTATTAAAAATAAATTATTATCTTGGTTGGAAATTAGATTCTCCTGTATATATATGAGGTTCTTCATATATAGAGACATATGTTGGTATTTAAGGTTCTCAATTGAGGATACCCTTATTGTGTGTACATATTAGATATTATCATTTCATTTATGATATGGATGTGGGTTTTAATACACATAGAGGGGAAAAATAGAATTTATCATCATCCATGAAGAAAAGAGTTTCTTTGATGTCAGGATTGGGGCCACGAGATGATATTCTTATATATCCTCATGAATAGAATGAGAATCCACATAGTTTAGTGCCATATAACAAGTCATGTTCTACCTTTTTGGGTCATGTGATTGGAACCAAACTTTTATGCTTAACATCATGTGACAAGGACTCTTAAGTGGAAGGTTCGTTGTCTAGGATGGTGCAAAACATATGATGAAGAAGCCTAGGGAAAATAGAAATGATATAGCCTCCCAGGTTGGATATGAAACTATTAAAAAAATATCTCAGATAATATTAGGGGAGTTTGGGGTTTTCACCTCAGGGTGGTATCGTAAATATCCCATTTTTATAGGAATTAAATCCCATATAGATCATAATATTGGCACCTACACTAATGGAGGAGGTCCATTTCATTTTCTTCATTGAAAATATGGACCTTCAAATGTTTTGATAAAAATATTAGGTATTATATGGAATATAAGTCTCATGTCAAGGAAAAATGAATATATATCATAAAGACTCTATAATGATACAAATATTTTATTGTGAGGATCTCATGATCGTTACTAACCTCTAAGCCCATATGATTCATGCTCGCTGTGAGAAACAAGAGGATTTCATACACATGAAAAACCAAAAAATCCTCTTTTTTTATTTGGTGGATGAGGATAGGGATATGGGAGAGATAAATAGCTCAGATGTGCCCCATCCTCTTTTTTTTCGTAGGTAGGATAGTCACATCTAGCTATAGCCAATTAAAATGGTATTGGGATTACTCCAAGAGGGATTCCATGTAACATCCCAGATAAATAAAGAATAATACACTTTTCATATTTATTAATATTATTGAATTAAATATTAATTTTACATAAAAGGTGATGCAATGTTCGATAGTGTAACCGATACACAACAACATGTTTCCTTGAAATCTTACGTTGCACATTAATAATATATTATTATTATTTTAAATGGTCATTAACTCATAGCTGTTGTATTGGAGGTAATGAAAAAAAACTAAATAAAATATGATTATACATGTTTTTAAATGTAATTACATTTATCCAATAAATGTTAGAGGCTTAAAATGCGAATGAATATAATTTTAAGCATAATTTACATTAAAAGGTCGATTTACCCCATTTTAATGGAAAACCCTCTTTAAATATAGTTTTATTCACATTAATACATTCCATATGACCAAATAAAATCCTTATTTAGAATGAGGACATCAAAATTTACTTTGTGTAATTTTTTGGAATTTTTCCAAAAAAGTTCATTTTTTATGAATAGTGTAAATATTGTATTTTAATTCAAAACTATGTTTCAATATAATTTATTTATATGGTTAGATTATATTTTCAATTTGTTTTAAAGTGTAATTAGAATATATTTTTTACCATTTAATCTAATGTTGTTCATTGGAATTAATTTCACTTTGAAATTGGACATAAATAAGTGTCAATCTTTTGATAGTTATTGTTTCATAAAAACACGCTATTTGTTTTAACAACAGGAATTAATTTTAAAATTAATTAATGTCACTTTTATGTTTTTAATTTAATAAAATAGACCTCATTTTTGAATTTGTAATATCAAATATAGATTAGGCTTAATTTTTGGTATTTTTCTGAAAAACTTCAATTTTAATGAATAGTGAAACCACTTAGTGGTAGTTAAAAAAACTGACTTTTTCATTTAAATAAAATTATACCACTTATGTGAATTTAATTTCAAAAATACTACATACATGCTTGTTATCAAGAAGTAAAATGTGGTTCATTAAGATGAAAATAATTTTTGGTGAATAGTACCTTTTGACTTTTATTTACCGCAGTTAAAGGTAAATAGGGTAATTCAAGGTAAAAAGAATATTATAATAATTAAAAATTACCTAAATATTTGTCCTAACCTTATTGGTTGAGTCATTTATGACTATGTGCATATTTGGGTCTATTTTTCGACCCCATTAAGTCACTTAAGAGTGATAATGACACTTCAGACTAATTGATTTAATGTAAAGGAAAAAAGGACATAAACAAAAATATTTTAGTAAATTAATTTTTATATGGTGTTATATAAGAAATAGTTTTGTATATAAATATTAATTGGAAAGCTAAAAAAATTTCATACATGATAGTATTTTTTTTATAATTTTTAGACATTGAATAAATTAAATTATTCATGACACAATAATGATGCAGTGTTTACCTCATTAATAAATCATTTAAATAAATAAGATTATATATATTAAAATATCATCCAAAAGTTTTACAATTATTATTTGATGATTTTATTTAGACCATTATTCATATTATCTTCTACTATAATGATTTTTGGACCTTTTAAAAGCGAATATAAGTTTATAATAAAATAATATTTTCACACTTTCCTAAAGAGCCCCTCCTCTCCCTTATAAAAGGAGACCACTTCTAACCAATTCATCACACCTCTCAAGCCATTTTTCTCATCACAACTCTGCCCTATTAATCTCCCTACATCCCTATCCTCTACCTAGAAACCTTACCTTAGACAGAAGGCACTTCAAGAAGTCCTTTGGTTCAAACGAAAGGGAGTTACCCAAATTAAAGGTAACAATTTCTCTTAAATTGTTTTCTTTTATTTTACTTCTCCAACCCCTAAAATATTTTTATTTAATTTTTTTGTAACAAAATCAGCATCATAAATATAATAGTATGTTTTTATGAGAATTATTCTAGATAAACATACACACACCTCCATCTAATGGGTGAAGAACATAATGTTTCTGTGGATGGAAAACTAACGCCTCACGAAATGATGATTGTTCAAATATCTCCAACCGCCTCTCATGGTAGCCATTATGATGGAACATTATTTATATATGATATATATTATGTTTATTTTTTTTTATGCTTCTTATTTTTTTACATTTACATAAATACTTTATGGTTTCCATAGTGGGTAAATACGATAATCTCATTAGAGGAAGTGCAGACTATCGCCCCCTCAAAGTGATATGACTCGTTAAATGCCTTATGTGGGATGTATAAAGGATGGAATTAATAATATTGTATATGATATTATACTAGAATTATAATATAACTATGTATAATTATGTTTTTAATTCCATTTAAATAAGAAATAGAAATGGAAGTAGCGTTCATGCGTACGTACGGCTAACCATCTCCATGAACGGTCCATTTCATTTCTTACCTCTAAATGTTACATACTATTATAAATACATTTATATACTGGATATATATGATATATATGATATCTAAATCATTAATATCATTCTGAATATAATTTATATCTTACCACATGAATAACTTGTAATTATAAGGTGTTCATTGTTTTTTACTCAAGTACCAAATATCGACAAAATGGACGTTATTAACATAAATGATAAAAAAATATTTAAAACATGGTAATAAGTGATATAAAAGGAATAATAAAATTGTAAAACTTTCTTAAGAAAGTATAAATTATCTTTAGTTTATTATTCATGAGACTAAAGAACGATCGAGTCAAGTCGGACACATGGTAAGGGATTTTCTTATCTCACTTTTAATTCTGTGACATTTCCATTGTTCGCCACTAATTCATTGCATATGGTGTATTGTGTACTTCTATTTTATATATATTATCATGATTCTCATTATATTCCTGGTATTATGTGATTAATTTTGTGTTTATTAACTTTTGGTCATACGACTCAGTTGATTACAATGTGGTAAAGCGTTTCATCTCACTTTTTATTCCTATGAGATTCATGCTTTATTTTCCACTATTTACTTTTGTGTGGTGTATGTACTGCACATTATTGTACTATTTATGTAATATAATTTCATTTATGAGTATTTACATCTTCATTGTATGATCCTTCTTTCATGAGGCATATTTTTTGTTCATTACCAAATCAGTAAGGGAACTATTCACCATCCTCTTTATAAAAGACTTCTATTTGTTATGTATTTTAATTTACATATTATTATGTGGGGATATGTTATTCTATATCCTTATTGATGTAAAATTTATATCCAAGTGATGATATTCCCTTTTTTATCTCATCAACTTATTTTTTGAATTTTAAAGTGACGCCGTTAGGCTGTTGAATTTTTACAAGGGAACCTCTTAACCCAATTTGAATTCTTTGGGTTCAACTTGTACTTCTTGAACATGTCATCCTATGAATATGTGTGAATGAAATATTATTGTTTTAAACTTAATATACACTTATATTGGGTGTATTTATATTTCTCAAACATATTTATGTGGTTGATTTATCTTTAATTTAAGGATACCATCTTTATAATAGATTTCATCCCAATTTACATTTCCACAGAGACTTCATTGTTGTTATGCACCAATTAAATCCTATATGGCATATATAATGTCCATTTAAATATTATATCATGAATACCTTTATTAACATGATATTATAATGTTATGATTAAAAGTTATTCTTCAATTATTTGTATTCAAGCGTCTCTCTTTTTGTTAAAAACTCGATAACTAAAATATTGTTTATAATGTTTTGAAGATTAATTCTTCTAAATATTTATCATTAATGTCCATTTTTTAAAAATGGGTTTTAGTATTTGTTTATATTGACATTAATGTTTTCAAATGATAATTCATTTAAAATCTTCAAAGTGGTATGGGACACTTTGATTCAAAAATCTCTTTTTAAATGGTTTTGAAAATGATTTGATAAAACACTGTCTTGATTTGATATATTGGAATGTGGAAATGTTATATTTACTTTATACATGTGTTATATTTTATGATTATGTTATGGTTATTGGCCATTTTTTATGTATACGGGTGGTTCCGTGATAAACCTAGGGAAGGTGAGCCTGAGATAGCTCTCCAATGAATTGGGTAACGTGATGGAGGTGAACGTGATGTTTCTCCTAAGAGATCTAGAGAATATACCGTGATGGGTATTCCAAGTGTAACTCCATATGTAGCCGTGATAGATAAATTGTAAGTTTGATATGGATTCCATAAGTAACCTTTATGATTTATGATTTGTGTGTGTTATTCATAAATCTTATGATTTCGTAAGGTATGTTATGATTGAAAATTATGGTTTCATTGATTTGTATTTATTGATGGGCTAATGTTTTCTTTTCTTATTTTATAACCCTTACTGATATTTTTATGCTCATCCCATGTTTTTGAAATGTTTTTCACAGGACTTAAAGATGAATAGGGTCAAGGATGAGATCATGGAAAAGTCATGCTGTCTAAAATATGGAACTAGACATGTTTCTTTTTAACACTTCTTATTTAATGAAAAAATGGATATTGAGTAGTAGTGTCTACTTGTAATATTCAAGTTGTTATGTAATAGTTATGGCCTAATTCTATAAAACTCTAAACTTGAAAATATCTTCAATGTAAATTATTAATTTAATTCAATATTAAGTTATGTTATAAGGTCGGGTCCTTATAGTTGGTATAAGAGGTCGGTTTAGATAACTTTAGAGGTTAGGGTATTCTTTAATCATAAGTTACATTACCCTAATGGTTAGGATTTCCGAAGGAGCCATAGTTTTTTAGATAAGGTGAATGAGTTTAAGATAACATGAATAATTATATCTTAGTATTTACCCTCCTCATAATATATTATATGATGATTTTACTGATATACTCACACTTACCATTATGGTTTTAGTTAATGGTTGGATCTAGAAGGCATCAAAGTAACAATGGATTTTAAGAAAACTATGAAGGTTTTCTAAATGAGAAGTAGAATTAAATGGGAGCTTCAATGATAACTCTTGTGGTTATTCTCAACCAACTATCTGGAGTTATGACTGACCACTTGAAACTTGGTGATTTTTATAAGGCATCGTATATGCGAAAAACAAATCCCCACGGAAGTTCAGGTAATAATCATAAAGGTATGTATGTTCAAAAACCTATGTGTCAAGGATGTGGAAATAAACACCTAGTAAAATTTTTCAAAGGGATAGGAAGATGCTATAGATGTGGAAATGAATGTCATAAATAAAGAACCTTCCATGGAAAAAGGAAGCATCCAGTTGACTCTAGGAAAGGGAAATAAGTTCTTTATGAGGGATCAATTGAATGTTTTAAATGTGGTGTGCATGGTCATTATAAAAACACATGTCCTACGAAGAATATTCAGGAATGGGATCACCAGAATCATAAAAATATTTATTTACCAATACTTAATGCCATTTCGATTGAGGATGAAGAAACTGACAATGACCAATGAAAGGTATAGATTATTTCTTAACATGTGTTTTGACATTATTGAATATTAAGATATGATTAGTGATTTTTTTTGTAGGAAAGAAGTATTTCAGAATAATTTGGAAAGGAATGGTTAATAGATCATGAAGAAAGTTGAATGAGTAAGAAGTCAACATATATGGGGTTCAAGTGTTATGGTAGATTTTAGGATAGTGAAATGCTTAAAAGTATTAAGGCTAATTTGATGATAGGAATTACATTAGAAGACTTTTTATAGTATGTGTAACCCTGAATATTGATATATGAAAATTTTATTCAAGGAATAATTATCTTTTCTTTTGTGGATATAGTTATAAAAAACTATTTGGGTTTATATGATCCTTGAATTTGAGGAAATTATAGGTTAATACTTTTTTTGGGATGCAAAATGAGAGTTATTAGATAAACTTCTTGGTTAAATTATGTTATGGTTATTTTTGATGAAGTTATCTCTTTTTGGTAATGTTATAAAATTATATAGTTTTTGGAAAAAATACAACACGCGGACCGTGTGACAACCCTTCGCGTCGGACAAAGCTGCAAGAATTGAACCCATGACCAAAGTGTGACTGGTATTTATCGCCTACCACTGGACTACATGAAGTCACTGGTTTTTATGACTAATTATTTTTAGTTAAGTGATTTTATGAATCAAGAATATGTTTATTTTGGGTTATCTATGGAAATGATTAACCTATCATGGAGGATATGTGATTAGGTTAATTATGTTTCAATATGAGACTTTAAGAGTAACTGATGTTATTTGGAGATAAATGTTAAGATTTATCTTGGATGACTACGTGATTAGATCCTTTTGAGATTTGGGTTTCAGTCTTACTTTGGATTACTTTGAATAATTTTATGGACAACTATTTATTGAATGGTCTTTGTTGAAATTTGTGTTTTGTTTGACAAATTTTATAGATTAAGAGTAGTTTTTCTTTTTTTAAAAGATTATCCTTTTTGGGGATTACCTGATCTGGTGAAAACCATTTTGGTTTTGGTTAATGTCTAAATACATGGGAAATATATAGTTCATATTTTTTGGATTATGTGATTCTCTCAAAGTTGATTATAGAATTCTTAATGTGAAAAAAAGACATCCAGAATACTCATCGTTCGGAGAAAATATGAGTTTTTGTTAGAAATCTAGTAAAAGATGAATGTCTACATGAGAAGTAACTATATTTCCTTATGTTTTTAGTTAAGCTCATAAATAAATTACTCAATGAAAAGTAACTTAAAACAAAAACCTTGTTTGTTAAATTTTCTTATCGGGAAATCAAAGACTGTTTAACCCGTCACAGGTTTGTGATTTTCAGGTGGTAACTTTCTCCTAAACATGTTTTCTATCACTCTCCATCAGAACTTGATGGTTTTTTTCTTCTCCATATCCATGTTTTCACGGAATCCTAGTATCTTTTGTCTCGGGTGACCTTTTTACTTCTATTCCTTTTTTTTAAAGTGATAGTTTTATTGACTATTTTTCTGATGTGAGGCTTTTAATGATGTTTCCAAGACTAGTTTTAAAACTGTGAGGACGCAATTCCCAAAAGGGGGGAAGGATGTAACATACTAGATAAATAATGAATAAAACACTTTTCATATTTATTAATATTTTTGAATTAAATATTAATTTTACATTAAAGGGGATGCTATGTTCGATAGCCTACCTGATACACAACAACATGTTTCTTTGAAATCTTACATTGCACACTAATAATATAATATTATTATTTTAAATGGTCGTTAACTTCTAGCTGTTGTATTGGCAGGAATGAAAAAAACTAAATACAATATTATTATACATGTTTTTTAAATTTAATTACATTTATCCAATAAATGTTAGCGGATTAAAATGTGAATGAATCTAATTTTAAGCATAATTTACATTAAAAGGTCGATTTACCTCCTTTTAATGGAGAACCCTCCTTAGATATAGTTTTGGTCACTTTAATACATTCTATATGACTAAATAAAAACATTCTTTAGAATGGGGACATCAAAATTTACTTTGTGTAATTTTTTGGAATTTTTCTGAAAAAGTTCATTTTTTAATAGTGTAAATATTGTATTTTAATTCAAAAAAATGTTTTAATCTAATTTATTTATAAGGTTATATTATTTTTTTCAATTTGTTTTAAAGTTTAATTAGAATATATTTTTACCATTTAATCCAATGTTTATCATTGGAATTAATTTCACTTTGAAATTGGACAGAAACAAGTGTCAATCTTTTGATAGTTATTGTTTCTTAAAAACACGCTATTTGTTTTAACAACGGGAATAAATTTTAAAATTAATTAATGACAATTTTATGTTTTGAATTTGGTAAAATAGACATCATTTTTTAATTTTGAATATCAAATATAGCTTTGGCTGAATTTTTGGTATTTTTCCGAAAAACTTCAATTTTTGATGAATAGTGAAACCACTTAGTGGTCATTAAAAAATAGAATTTTTCATTTAAATGAAATTTTACCACTTCTGTGAATTGAATTTAAAAAATACGACATAAATGGTTGTTATCAAGAAG
Source organism: Viscum album (assembly GCA_963277665.1). Taxonomy (NCBI): domain Eukaryota; kingdom Viridiplantae; phylum Streptophyta; class Magnoliopsida; order Santalales; family Viscaceae; genus Viscum; species Viscum album. Next base: position 1,611,475,922 of record OY728163.1, read on the forward strand.
TAAAATGTGGTTCATTAATATGTAAATAATTTTTGGTGAATTGTAAATTTTGACTTTTATTTACCGCGGTTAAAGGTAAATAGGGAAATTCAAGGTAAAAAGAATATTATAATAATTCAAAATTACCTTAACATTTGTCCTAACCTTATTGTTTGAGTCATGGGCGACCATGGGAATCTTTGGGTATATTTTGGGACCCCATGAAGACACTTAAGAGTGATAATGACACTTTAGATTAATTAAATTAATGTAAAGGAAAAAATGACATAAACAAAAATCTTTTAGTAAATTAATTTTTATATGGTGTTATATAAATAATAGTTTTGTATATAAATATTAATTGGAAAGATAAAAATATTTCCTACATTATAGTATTTGTTTTATAATTTTTAGACATCGAATAAATTAAATCATTCATGACACAATAATGATGCAGTGTTTACCTCATTAATAAATCATTTAAATAAATAAGATTATAAATATTAAAATAGCATAAAAAACTTGTCCAATTATTATTGTATGATTTTATTTATACCATGAGTCATATTATTTTTGACTCTAATTATTATTGGACTTTTTGAAACTGAATATAAATTTATAATAAAATAATCTCTCCCTTATAAAAAGAGACCACTTCTAACCAATTCCTCACACCTCTCAAGCAATTTGTCTCATCCAAACTCTAACCGATTAAGCTCCCTAAATCCCTCTACTCCACATAGAAGACTTAACTTAGGCATAAGTAACTTCAAGAAGTCCTTTGGTTCAAACCAAAGGGATTTACCCAAATTAAAGGTAACAGTTTCTCTTAAATTGTTTTCTTTTATTTTACTTCTCTAACCCCTGAAATCTTTTTATTTCCTCTATTTTGTAACAAAATCAGTATCCTAAATATACTTTAATGTTGTTATTATAATGATTCAAGCTACACTTACACACACCTCCATCAAATGGGTGAAGAACATAATGTTTCTGTGGATGGCAAACTAACACCTCACGAAACGATGATTGTTCAAATATCTCCAACCGCCTCTCATGGTGGCCATTATTATGGAACTGTATTTATATATGATATATATTATTTTTATGTTTTATTTATTCTTATGTATTTTTTTCCATTTATATAAATACTTTATGGTTTCCATAGTGGGTAAATACGATAATCTCATTAGAGGAAGTGCGGACTACCGCCCCCTCAAAGTGATATGACTCGTTAAATGCCTTATGTGGGGTGTATAAAGGATGGAATTAATAATATTGTATATGATATTATACTGTAATTATAATATAACTATATATAATTATGTTTTTAATTCCATTAAAATAATAAATAGAAATGGAAGTAGCGTACATGCGTACGTACGGCTTACCGTCTCCATGAACGGTGCATTTCATTTCTTACCTCTTAATGTTATGTACTATTATAAATACATGTATATACTGGATATATATGATATATATGATATATAAATCATTAATATCATTCTTAATATAATGGATATCTTACCACATGAACAACTTGTAATTATAAGGTGTTCATTGTTTTTGACTCAAGTACCAAATATCGACAAAATGGATGTTATTAAATTAAATGATAACATAATATTTATAACGTGGTAATAAGTGATATAAAAGGAATAATAAACTTGAAAAAAGTTCTTAATCAAGTAGAAATTAACTTTATTTTATTATTCAGGAGATTAAAAAACGATTGAATCAAGTCGGACACAAGGTAAGAGATTTTCTTATCTCACCTTTAATTCTATGAGATTTCCATTATTCACCACTTATTCATTGCATGTGGTGTATTGTGTAATGAAATATTATATATATTATCATGATTCTCATTATATTCATGGTATTATGTGATTCATTTGGTGGTTATTAACTTTTGGTCATACAACTCAGTTGATTACAATGTGGTAAATGGTTTTGTCTCACTTTTTATTCTTGTGAGATTCATGCTATATTTTCCACTATTTCCTTTTGTGTGGTGTATGTAATGCCCATGATTTTACTATTTATGTAATATAATTAAATTTATGAGTATTTACATCTTCATTGTATGATACTTCTTTCATGTGTTGTATGTTTTTTAAATTACTAAATCGGTAAGGGAACTATTCACCCTCCTCTTTATAAAAGAGTTCTGTAAAGACCCCAAACATGACGTACATGGACTCTACATTAATTTTTAAGAATACTTAATACATAAAAAAAACACTCAAGGACTGTAATAGTTTAGTGTCTTTGGAAACTCGGAACATAATCTTCTAATCATGGTGAAAGATCTTCAACATATCCCATAAAGATCTTCCCCTTTTGTTTTTTTACCTAAAACCTTTCTTTATATCCTGGGGAAAAGAAAAAATATAAAGGGTGATCTAAAATGCTCAGTAAGGGTAAGCATGGAGTAAATAAGGAAAATAATATCCATTTGAACTTAAAAAAAACTTGAACATAATGTTTAAACATCAAAATCTTGAGTAATGACATAAAGCATAGCAGTATGTAAGGCATACACCATAATGTAACATCAATCATCATAAAATAGCACGGGAATAAATCATGTAATTGTGGAAAACCATTAAGCACATGATATGATCTCTATAGTATCCAAGGAATTGCTGCCGAGACCATCTTAGTGGATAAAGTCCCTTTCTGAATTGAGTTCACTCCTCGTTCCAGTCCTGTAACACTGAACCAGATTAACTTACCATTCCAGCCATGTTTATCTCATGAGATATAAATTGTTACCCATTTAATTGGAGGGAGATATAGGTATCACCCATATCATAATGAAATCATTCTTACTTTTTCCACAACATAAAAATAAATCATTCATCATAACCCAAAGAATAAAATGTGTTTCATAAACATCATCCCATCATAACATAATCCATATAAAACAAATGGATATCATTTCATCATAAGAAAAGTGAAACCATGTAAATCATAAAGACATTATACTTGAAACATACACATATGAAATAATGTCTTCTTAGATGGAAAATGGTTTTGATAAAACACTTGAAAAGAATTATTGAGGAAAAAATCCTTTCTTCTTTAAAATCATTTTCTTTTCACAAAATTTCATGAAATTTTAAAAGGAAAATATTTTGCTGAAAATTCTCATGAAATATTTTAGAGTAATCTTCATTAAAATAAGGAGTTATAAAACCATAAAAATCCATTCATTCCATATAAGTTAAACAAACATTTTCTCGTACTTTTGCCGGAAAAGTCAAAAAGAACCTCGTATGGAAAATAAAAGAAATATTCCTTAGATACCATGTAGTAAAAGTCAAAAATGGATAAAAAGGACTTTAAACATACAAGAAACCATTTTTATATAATAGTGACATGGATGATAAATGTTACCCCAGTAAATACTTACGAATAAACAATTTCAGATAAAAATGAGATTGGAAAAGTTATCCCATACCTTTTGTCCAATTTCTTACGTATGTGTCCAAGACTCTTGTATAATGGGTTTAAACATACTATTAACTTGTAATAGAACCATAATAATATTTATTATATCATATATGATTCACTTACAACTTTATATTATCCATTCATTTGTCAATTCCATGTTAAAGCAGCGTTCTGGGTAAAATCGTTTCATTTATCGTCCGTGTTTTGGATTGTAATTATTCATATGATAACTTAGATCATGATTAATTAATTCCAGAATATAAAACATGATTTATATATAATATATATTCAGAATATACATATATATAATAGATCGATAAAAGGAAATAAATACATAGTTCATGGAGATGGTAGGTCGTACGTAGGCATGAACGTTGTTTTCATTTCCTTATTAAATTTAATAGATGTATGTAAATAACATATACATAAATCTAGTATCATTAATATGTCATATATTTTATGATTAATTATTATATATACTTTATAATAATTCTTTAATTGTTAACATGGAAAATGAATCTTATCGCGTCGTGGAGACGGTAATCCGTACATACGTACGAGCGATGATATCGTTCCCATATTTATTGAAAGGAATTGGAGTGGATGATATAATATCTTAGAATTAGTATGTTTTTATAATAATCATATATATTTATTCTTTACACCATTATACCAATCCATGTAAAGTGGTGGTGGGAAACAGATTACACCACAGCGTGGAGACGGTATTCCGTACATACACACGCGCGGTGATTTTGTTTTCCATAGGATGGATAGAAGGTGAAATAGGTTTGTTTCATATTTATAATAAAATTTCAATATATAAGTAATACTGATGTTATTACTTTATAATTAAAAAACTAAATAAGAGTAAGTAGAAGAAGAAAGAAACTTGAAAGAGTCGGTAGAAGAGATTACCTCTTCCTCGACGCACCTCTTTTAAACTTTTCTTAGGGAACTAGTGTTGGTCTTTTGAGAAGGCCAGAACCTCCATGATATAACTATAGAGGTTGAGAAGAGTAATTGGTAGTGGTTGGCCGAACTTCATGGCTCAAAAGGGTGTGAAGAGAAGATGGAAGGTGTGCCCTTTTTATAAGGGACGAGAGGGGCACCTTTGGTAACATAAGAAATATTAATTTATAATAAATTCAAACTCACTTAAAAACCTCCAAATATGACTCAAATACGAATATTAGATGATATAGTGTTTTAATCGCATCAACCAATAAAATTTATAAATTTTGGGAATTTATTTTAAACATTATCAACTGGATTTATCTTTATTTAATATATTTAATTTTATTTGTGGTTATAAGATTCTAAATTTTAAATTATTATAAATAATTACTTATGTGTTGTGAATTTTCCATAATTGGATTATGTATGACATTTTAGACCATATAAATTTTAATTTATTATTTTTAAATATTTTTGTGATTTTTAAACAATTTTATATTATGTTATTTTTATAAAAAAACAATAGTGTAAATTTTGACACTATTCATTTATTTAAATTTAAATAAAATCCACATAGAATATATGTTCAAACTAAAAGCTTTAATCGATTCATAACATATCATATTTATCTATAAAATTAGTAGAGCACATTAAATATTTCATATAATATTTATTTTAATATTTTTAAAACCATTTATTTGATATTTCAATCAATAAAATAATTTCAGCATCACTATTGTGTCACTTTTAATGATAATTATTTAATACATAAAAATTATAAATAAATTCACATGATGTATATAATTTTATTATATTTTTGTATACTTTTAATTTTTGAAGTTTCATGATGTTTATCACTAAATTAAAATTATTATACTTATAATATTTAAGAGAGTGTCAGGTTGTCACTTTCTTTGGTTTTAATAATAATTAATTTATTTTCATGGTCAAAAGTTCCTAAAATGAATCTATTCATACACTTAGGTGATATGGGAATCCTTTTAGTCATCCAACATAATTTTGTAAGGTGTTAGGGGAATTTTATAATCTTATTGTTACCATTATTTACCTGATTTACCTTTAACTGCAGTAAATAAAAATTAACGTAGTTACTATTCATAATATAAAAAAAATAAAAGTAACCTATTAACATAATTTGGAACCACTTAATTAAAATATGGAATCTATTTTTAAAAATTCAAAACACATAATTTATAGTAATTAATTTAAACTTAATCCTGTTGTTCAGAAAATGGGTTTTAAAAGTTAAAACATTGCCAAAGTTTGAAATGTTTTTACATATGAATTCAGTCTAAAATTAATGATAATTACATAAATTATATTCAATGGTAAAAATATATTCTATTTATACTTTTAAACCATTCAATACTATAATTTAACATTATAAATTATTGCGATGAAAAAAGTTGTTTTTAATTAAAATATAGTGTGTTTTTACTATTCATTAAAATATGAAAGTTATCAGAATAATATGAAAAATTTATCCAAAGTAAATTTTTATGTAATGATTCCAAATAAGAATTTTATTTCGTCAAATTGAACTTATAAACATTTCAAAAACTAGATTTAAAGTGGATGTGCCATCAAAAGGCGGCAAAACTGCATTTTTTGAAAAATACTTATTTTACATGATTAATTTATTTTGTTCACATACCATGTTATATAAAATGTGTAAGATGAATTATAATGTCATATAATTAAAAATTTAGGTACTACTATTCATAAGGGCTATTTCATAATAATATTATAACAATATATCGTTGTTTAGTGAAACCCGGTATTGCGTACTACACACGCTATCAAGGAAGGTCACAATTGCGTGTAACACAAGCCAAGAATAGTGTTTGCATATAATATAATCTAATACGGTGTTGCGTATACCACAATATAATTTTGGTGTAGTGTACAACATAAGACATAATTGAAATTAAAAGAATATTTTTCAAAAAATCTCGAGGTGTTACATTCTACCCCCCTTAAAATGAATTTCGCCCTCGAAATTCATCGGGGTTATAAATGGTTTACTACTTGAAAGTTTCTTTAATAGAAACCCACACCGTAAAAAGGAATACCAAAACTTAACTTTAAAAACTAAATTATGAAACACAACGGTTACCCAAATTAACTAATCACTGGGTTTCCACATAGGAGAACATAGGTGAAAATATTGATATGGAAGATAAATCTAACCATGAAGTTCTGATGGAGAGTAGTAGAGAACATGGATATGAAAAAACCAACTATCACAAATCTATAAATTAGTGTTGCTCTATGTTACCATCTGATTCATCAGATATGAGGGCAAATATGACAACATTTTTTGTTTTTGAAGATCATTTACCTAAAGTTAAAAAAAATTGAATTAGAAGAAATACATTCTTGATTTTGGTACAATCTCACCGTTGGTCATGACTTGAACACTTTCCACTTCATCTCTTAAAGAAATGAAGTTGAATTTTTCATTCGTGAAGTATTAGCAGATCATGCGATAGAATGATATGTCATTCCATCTGTCTCAAACAAAAGGTTAGCAAAAGTTATTAAATATACATAAGTCCGTATATGGTGAGATTAACCATATATGGTTCCTAAAATTGACTTATACTTCATCTATCATACCGATTAATAAAACAAAACAAGTTTCTACTAACCAGGGACTTCACTTAGGCCAGTGGTAGGTGATAAAGGCCTGTCACACTTCAGTTGTGGGTTCAATTCCTGCAACCTTGTCCGACACGACGGGTTTTCGCCCATCCTATAGGTTTCCCTTTTTCTAAAACTACATTATTATAAAATCCTATCAATAATATAAAAACAATTCTATCCTTAAACAATACTAACTTATGTCCAACATAATCCATTCCAATCTTTAGGCTTATCTAAAATACTTCTGTCCAAGATCATCGTATAAAGAAAACAATTACTAGAAATGTCATCTACCGAGCATGTGAATACCATCATTTATCCCCCATATATCATACGATATATCTTTTTGGTCACATTCAAAAAATGTGAATACATCAATCATGTATTCTTTTGAAAAATGAATTCCCATTGAACATTAGTGAAAACATGAATGCTGTCAAAAGTTAACTCTTTCCACATACCAAAATCCCAAAATTTCTATATACTCAAACCATGATATAACTTTGTCCTTATATCAGTTATGAGCTCATTTAATTTTCTTTTTATCCCTTCATTATGCACATATCATCTTCTTTCCAAAAATATTTCAACCGCTTTTCATGGTTACTGGTACCATATTCTTATGGAAAACCACAATGGACCAATACCTAGATATTATAATATACCATAAAAGTACCTCAACAACATTTTTCTTGAATTCCAATACAGAAACCATTCAATCCATCATCTTCAACAATTGGCATGGAATATTTCCTTCCTAAATTTAGAAGTAACCTCTTAGGTCAGGGCATTGAGTTGGGTAATGCCCATGTTCTCCACTGATAAGACATTGTACTCCATAACAGTCTAGCACTCTATGACCCTTTTTTCCACACATATAGAATCTTTCCATCCATTTGATGTATTCATCAAGGTTCTTCTTCCCTTCTTTATAAATCTCAATATTCCTTTCTCTATGCTCCTCAACATGCGAACATGCATAAAAGTCTATCTTCCTCTTATTTGATGATTTAAGAATACCACTAAAGTTCACCTTGTTAATCATATATTGCGATGACTGATTCATAATAATCACAAAATATTTCATTCTAGGAATTACGCAATTTCGTTGCTCATAGTCACCAATTTTTCTATTATATTCAATGTTAACTGAATTCATTCTAGTTACCTACATTGAATAGAACACAAAAACAATTTTGTGAGAGGTAACAATCATACTAGGAAAACAACATAATAAAGGGGGATTACATTCAATATCTATGTCCTTAGGATTAATTCTATGATCGTTACTATAATTCTATTACTATAACCTATACTTATACTTAACCTTAGTGACATCCTTAGAAATACCTTATAAATATATCTAGGGATATCACTAAAGTTTTCGCAACCTAGTTTCCAAAAGTTAACTAAACCTTTCCTCTGATACAAACTGTAGAGATCCCAAACTTGACGTACATGTACTTTACAGTACTTTTGAGGAATACTTAATACATAAAAAAACCAACACTCAAGGACCACAATAGTTTAGTGTCTTTGGAAACTCAGAACATAATCTTTTAATCATGGTGAAGGATCTACAACATCTCCCATAAAGATCTCCCCTTTTGTTTTCTTACCTAAATCCTTTCTTTATATCCTAGGGAAAAGAAAACATATAAAGGGTGAGATCAAATTCTCAGTAAGGGTAAGCATGGAGAAAATAAAACAAACCATATCCATTTGAACTTAAAAACATGAACATAATGTTTAAACATAAAAATCTTGAGCAATGACATAAAGCATAGCAGTACGTAAGGCATAGATCATAATAGAACATCAGTCATCATAAAATAGAATGGGAATAAATCATGTAATTGTGGAAAAACATTAAGCACATGATATGATTTCCATAGTATCCAAGGCATTGCTGCCGAGACCATCTTAGTGGACAAAGTCCCTTTCTGAATCGAGTTCACTCCTCGTTCCAGTCCTGTAACACTGAACCAGATTAACTTACCGTTCCAGACATGTCTATATCATGAGATATACATCTTTACCCAATGCATTGGATGGAGATATAGGTCCCACCCATATCATAATGAAATCAATCTTACTTTTTTCACAACATAAACATAAATCATTCATCATAACCCAAAGAATAAAATGGGTTTCATAAACATCATCCCATCATAACATAATCCATATAAAACAAATGGATATCATTTCATCATAAGAAAAGTGAAACCACTTAAATCATAGAGACATTATACTTGAAACATACACATATGAAATAATGTCATCTTAGATGGAAAATGGTTTTGATAAAACACTTAAAAATAATTCTTGAGGAAAATATCCTTTCTTCTTTAAAATAATTTTTCTTTTGAAAAAATGCCATGAAATTTTAAAATATAAATATTTTGTTGAAAATAGTCATGAAATATTTTAGATTAAGCTTCATGATAGTAAGGCATTATAAAACTGTAAAAATCCGTTCATGCCGTATAAGTTAAAAAAACATTTTCTCATACTTTTGCTGGAAATGTCAAAAAGTACCTCGTATGTTAAAAAAATAAAGATTCCGTACGTAACATGTAGTAAAAGTCAAAAATGGATAAAAAATACTTTAAACATACAAGAAAACATTTTTAGAAAATAGGGACATGAATGATAAATATTACCCCAGTAAATACTCACGAATAAACAATCTCAGATAAAAACGAGATTGGAAATGTTATCCCTTACCTTTTGTCCAATTTCTTCCATATGTGTATGTGACTCTTGTATAGTGGGTTTAAAAATATTATTAACTTGTAACAGATCCATAATAATATTTATGATATCATATATGATTCACTTACAACTTTATATTATCCGTTCATTTGTCAATTCCATGTTAAAGCAGCGTTCTGGGTAAAATCGTTTCATTTATCATCCGTGCTGTGACTAGTAATTATTCATATGATTACTTAGATCATGATTAATTAATTAAAGAATATAATACATGATTTATATATAATATATATTCATAATATACATATATATAATAGATCAATAAATGGAAAGAAATACACCGTTCATGGAGACGGTAGGCCGTACGTACGCATGAATGTTGTTTTCATTTCCTTAATAAATTTAATATATGTAAGTAAATAATATATAAATAAATACAGTATAATTAATATGTTATATATTTCCTGATTAATTATTGTATATACTTTATAATCATTCTTGAATTGTTAACATGGAAAATGAATCTCATCGCATCGTGGAGACGGTAATCCGTACGTACGCACGAGCGATGATATTATTCCCATATTTATTGAATGGAATTGGAGTGGATGATATAATATCTTAGAATCAATATTATGTTGTAATAATCATATATAGTTAATCTTTACACCATTATACCCATCCAAGTATGGTGGTGGTGGAAAACAGATTACACCACAACGTGAAGACAGTATTCCACACATACGCACGTGCGGTGATTTCGTTTTCCGTAAGATAGATAGAAGGTGAAATATAGTTGTTTTATATTTATAATAGAATTTCAGTATAAAAGTAATACTGATGTTATTACTTTATAATGAAACAACTAGAGAAGAGTAAGTAGAAGAAGAAAGAAACTTGAAAGAGTCGGTAGAAGAGATTACCTCTTCCTCGACGCACCTCTTTTAAACTTCTTCTTAGGGAACTAGAGTTGGTATTTTGAGAATACCAGAACCTCAATGATATAACTATAGAGTTTGAGAATACTAATTGTCAGGGGTTGGCTGATCTTCAAGGCTCAAAATGGTGTGAAGAGAAGAGGGAAGGGGTGCCCTTTTTATAAGGGAGGAGAGGAAAACCTTTGGTAACATAAGAGATATTAATTTATAATAAATTCAACCCCACATAAAAACCTCAAAAAATGACTCAAATAAGAATATTAGATGAAATAGGGTTGTAATACCATCAAACAATAAAATTTAGACATGTTGGGAATTTAATTTAAACATCATCAACTTGATTTATCCTTATTTAATCTATTTAATTTTATTTGTGGTTATAAGATTCTAAATTCTAAATTGTTTTAAATAATTACTTATGTGTTGTGAATTATACATAATTGGATTATTTAGGAAATTTTAGACCATATAAATTTAAATTTATAATTGTTAAAATTTTTTGTGATTTTTAAACAATTTTATATTATGTTATTTTTATAAAATAACAATAGTGTCAATTTTGACACTATTCATTTATTTGAATTTAAATAAAATACACACAGAATATATGTTCGAAATAAAAGCTTTATTAGATTCATAGAATTTAATATTTATCTATAAAATTAGTGGAACACATTAAATAGTTCATATAATATTTATTTTAATATTTTTAAAACCATTTATTTGATATTTCAATCAATAAAATAATTTCAACATCACTATTGTGTCACCTTTAATGATAATTATTTAATCCATAAAAATTATAAATAAATTTAAATGATGTAGATACTTTTATTAGATTTCTGTATACTTTTAATGTTCTAAGTTCCATGAAGTTTATCACTAAATAAAAATTATTATACTTATAAGATTTTAGAGAGTTAACTGTTGTCACTTTCTTTGGTTTTATTAATAATTAAATTATTTTCATGGCCAAAAGTGCCTAAAATGAATCTATTACGACCCTTAGGTGATATGGTCCGCCTTTTAGTCATCTAATAGAACTTTAACAGGTGTTAGTGTAATTTTATAATCTTATTTTTACCATTATTTACCTGATTTACCTTTAACTGTAGTAAATAAACATTACCATAGTCACTATTCATAATATCAAAAAAATAAAAGTAACCTATTAACATAATTTGGACCCAATAAATTCAAATATGGAATCCATTATTCAAAATTCAAAACACAGAAGTTGTAGTAATTAATTTAAAATTAATCCTTTTGTTTAGAAAACGGGTTTTAAAAGTTAAAACATTGGAAAAGTTTAAAATGTTTTCACCTATGAATTCAATGTAAAACTAAGGATAATGAAATAAATTATAATAAATGTAAAAATATATTCTATTTATACTTTAAAACCATTAAATATTATAATTTAACAATATAAATTATTGCGATGAAAAAATTTGTTTTCAATTAAAATAAAGCGTGTTTTTACTATTCATTAAAATATGAAAGTTATCAGAATAATATGAAAAATTTTTCCAAAGTAAATTTTTATATCCTGATTCCAAATAATAATTTTATTTCATTAAATTGAACTCATAAACATGTCAAAAACTTGATTTAAAGTGGGTGCGCCATCAAAAGGCGGCAAAACTGCATTTTTTGAAAAATACTTATTTTACCCAAAAGATTTATCTTGTTCTCATACCATGTTATATAAAATGTGTAAGATGAATTATAATGTCATAAAATTCAAAATTTAGGTACTAATATTTGTAATGGAAAGTTCATAATAATATTATAACAATATATCGTTGTTTAGTGAAACCCGATATTGCGTACTACACACCCTATCGAGTAAGGTCGCGATTGCATGTAAGACAAGCCAAAAATAGTGTTTGTGTATAATATAATCTAATACATGTTGAATATATCACAAGCTAATTTTGGTGTAGCGTACAACAAAAGACATCAATGAAATTAAAATAATATTTTTTATAAAATCTCGGGGTGTTACAACTTCTATTTGTTATATCTTTTAATTTACATATTATTATGTTGGGATATGTTATTATATATCCTTATTGATGTAAAATTTATATCCAAGTGATTATATTCCATTTTTTATCTCACCAACTCATTTTATGAATTTTAAAGTGACACCGTTAGGCTGTCAAATGTTTACAAGGGAACCTCTTAACCCAATTTCAATTATTTGGGTTCAACTTGTACTTCTTGAACATGTCATCCTATGAATATGTGTGAATGACCTATGATTTTTTTACACTTAATATACACTTATATTTTGTGTATTTATATTTCTCACACATATTTATGTGATTTATTTATCCTTAATTTAAGGATACCATCTTTAGAAGAGATTTCATCCCAATTTACCTTTCCACTGAGACTTCATTGTTGTTTTTCACCTATTCATTCTTATATGGTGTATATAATGTCCATTGAAATATTATATCATGAATCCCATTATTCTCAGGATATTATAATGTTCTGATTAAAAGTTATTCTTCAATTATTTGTATTCAAGCATCTCTCTTTTTGTTAAAAACTCTTTAACTAAAATATTGTTTTTAAGGTTTTAACGATTTATTCTTCTAAATATTTCTAATTATTGTAAATGTTTTCAAAATGGGTTTTATGAATTTTTTATATGGACATTAATGTTTTAAATGATAATTCATTTAAAATCTTCAAAGTGGTATGGGACACTTTGAATAAAAAATCTATTTTTAAATGGTTTTGAAAATGATTTGATAAAACATTGTCTTGATTTGATATATTGGAATGTGGAAATGCTATCCTTCCTTTATACATGTGTTATATTTTATGATTATGTTATGGTTATTGGTCATTATTTAAGTATACGGGTTGTTCCGTGATAAACCTAGGGCAGGTCAGCCCAAGATATCTCTCCAATGCTTTGGGTAACATGACGGAGGTGAACATGATTTTTCTCTTAAGAGATTTAGGGAATATACTATGATGGGTATTCCTAGTGTAACTCCCTATGTTCCTGTGATAGATACAATGTAAGTTTGATATGGATGCCATAAGTAACCTTTATTATTTATGATTTGTGTGTGTTATTCATAAATCTTATGATTTCTTAAGGTACGTTATGATTGAAAAGTATGGTTTCATTGATTTGTATTTATTGATGGACTAATGTTTTACTTTCTTATTTTATAACCCTTATTGAGATTTTTATGCGCATCCCAAGTTTTTGAAATGTTTTCAACAAGACATAACGATGAATAGGGTCAAGGATGGGATCATTGAAAATTCATGCTGTCTAAAATATGTAACTAGACTTGTTTCTTTTTAAGAGTTTTTATTTTATGAAAAAAATGGATACTGAGTAGTAGTGTCTACTTGTAATATTCAAGCTGTTATGTCATATTTATGGACTAATTCTCTAAAACTATAAACCTGAAAAGATTCTCAATGTGAATTATTAATTTAATTCAATATTATGTAATGTTATAAGGTCAGGTCCTTATATTCCATACTTCGATTTCATATGACAAGGGAAGGACATAATGACATCAAAGGGAGAGGAAAAAGATCCCCATTTTACATCTTAAATGGGGAGGTTACTAGAACCAGCCTCATGGTCGGATTCCTCATTACCATTGGAATGTATGATTGGAAACATTCTGAGGACCCTCTTTATTAAGAAGGTTACAAATAGGAACTCATTTCTTATGGGAATGTATTATTGAGAGAAACATTTGTGTTCCCAATGTTCATGTCATATATATACGAAGGATTTTTAAGGGGTCTTAGTGGACGAAACTCCCAGGAACTTCATGAGGGGGCCAATATGGGACCTAGCGATAAGTAGAAGTGGTTGTCAGATAGGGTTAATTTGAGAGTTTGTTAAGTAGATTAGATAAGGCTGAATGATACATGGAAGGGTACCAAGGGTGAAGGAATACATCCTACATACTATTTTCTTTGAAGAATGGCGTTCTATAAATACTTCATCAATATAGGGTTCATGGGATGGAGGTTTGTAAAGTATTTTTTATGCTGGTGACTCATCCGTGACGACTTTATCTATGGGGGTTCCTATCCACATATGGGTTTTCTATGAATATTGATTCTAATATGAGAGAATGTATGTTACCTTCTAAAATTGCCTGCTTGAACTGTTTCTCACTATTTTTCAATTATCTATCCATCTGTCTCTCTTATATATATCCTCCCACTCTCCCATTTATGTGGGTGGTTTCTATATGTTTATATATTTAATCATATAGAAAACTTCCACCTATGACATATTTATGTTTTTGGGATGCCAAATGAAAATGCCTCAACCCAAAAAATAGAAGATTAATTTTTGAAGGAAAAAATGGATACACCTCACCCTATTAATGAATTTAAATTTATAAGGGGGATAAAAAAGACACCTCACCTAGTAAATAAAATTTTTATTTTTGAGGGTAATGATAAGGATTCGTCACCCCGCAAAAAAAATTTCATTTTAGGTGGGATTGAAAATAACACCTTACCCCCAAAAAGATTTTTTTTTTTCAGGGAGCCTGGAAATCATGCCTTTTACTACAAATGAATGTTCACTTACGGGGGGGGGGGGGGGGGGAGGTGGGCAGGAATTCATGACTTTCCCCATAGATTTATTTCCATTTTATGAGGAAACAATATTATGCCTCACCTTGAAAATGAGTTTTTTTTCATGGGTTCTACATAGAGGAACTATGTGAAATAATGTATTATATATCTAGAATTATATGTAGAAGGAAAGCATCCATTATGAGTACTTTGAATCTCTTGGTATATTACAATTTTAATCTTCATGTCTAGATTAATAATCCCTTTTCACACACATAATTTTCTTTGATCAACCACATAATATTTTTGGAAAAACAACATAATAAGGCAAATAAACCTTAAATATATTTAGTTAAATATTCCCACTATCTTAGTTAAGAATTATTCATCATTTACTACCCCTAGTGGAGTCTGAATTGATACATTAGTTATGGGTTTTATTAAAATTGATAATATAAATAATAATGAATTAATATTAACTTTAGGGATTTGATTATTATAAGTAAATTTTCATATTTTTTCTTTTACGTTACTCATTAATGTTAAAATGATTTTACTTAAGTGATTAAACCTGTATCTATTGAAAATATATTCATATTTTTTATATATTTTAATATTAATCCACATGTTTATATTATCATGATCATTCATCCTTAAAATAAATATAGTTTCATAAAAAGTAAAAATAATTAAATTCTGGAATGATCATGATCTATAAATGGATATTTGTATATTATGTGGAAAACAAACAAGACATTTAGCCTAGGGGAAAACACCTTCAAATGGTATAATTTTTTTTTTCAGTATCCCACCTCTATCCTATGTATAATAAGGAACGAGGCATGAATAATAGGAAATTAATTCAATTAAATATTTTTTTTTGAAAAACTACATAAAAATTAAATTAAAAGAATCCTAACATTTACATAAGTCGGTCTATGTTCAGGATCATCTAATTGGGTAATCAATAAAAAATTGAAACTAATTTCTAGAATTAATATTTATTACATATTTTATTATGATATAACACAAAAAATTAATCTAATTAATAAATTAAATAATGTTTTCTTAATCTCTGTCGAATCCAACTAGTAGATATCCATCCTATGTGATTGTAAATAAATGAAATATTTTCTTTTTTATTTAAAATTTCAAGAAAATAAGTTCATGAATATTACATAGAAGAAACTCAGTAAGTACTAGTTAGAACTACATGATAAGTTTTGATATCATATACACTATACTCATTCAAAATACAGAATACACATTTTTTCAAAAAATTATATGTCATATACGAGTTAATAAATGACACATGGAGCACATGATAATTAACATGGTGTGTAGTGATTTTAATTCCCATGGAGTAGCTGAGATATGATGACTATATATGGTATATAGTAAAGCATTTTATAGATAAATTAATTACAGATTTAATATATATTAACCTCCTAAGGTGTCACGTACAAGTCAATAAATGAAACATCAAATGAATATTGAAGATGTCTAAATGGATAATAAATCAATTATTAATTTATTTATAAACCTATTAGGTGCACAATGTATACATGAAACTAAAAAACATGTATCTTGTTAACTGTATGTCCATGATAAACACATATATATTGAACATGAATTTATGCATATATAGTACAAAATACGTATAACTGGTACACACTACATAACATCTATATTACATGTATATCAATACCCATTTTATTTAATAAATTTATAATACAAAAATGGTCTCCATGTTTTCTAACACAAAAATACATGAACTACATAATGTTTGACAAATGTAAACAACGTGTAGTCTAGTCAATTGTGTTCCATCCTAGCACAGTCAACACATGGTGTGCATTTAATGATCACTACATGAAATTAATACAAGACTCTGTAAACTAATTTCATAGTCATACTTGTGAATTGAACATAGGTATTTGGCGTCTACCATGGGGTTATATGTTGTGTACTCTAGTGTTATCCAAACAGAACTATTTGCATACCCTGATATATTCTTTGCATGATCTTCATTTATTATTAACCAAATATGGGTTATATGAGTGAGAAATGAAAAGATAATGAAAATATGTCAAAAAATGTATTAAAATAATGAATTTATTAAAATTAAAACATTAATTTATATACATAATATAATTTAGATAAATATATAATTATAATTGAAAATTAATACCTCTGCTATAACTTTATGGTTCCAAACATCTCAAACACATATAATGGAATTATGATCAACTTGAATTTTTTTGGATTCAATGAATCTTCTGTAATTTACCAGATGTGAACTCCAAGACTTATTTTTTTCCAAATAATATTGAATAAAATTAAACAAGAGTAAAATAGGAACTATTATTCATTAATTTATAATTAATTTAATAGCATATATAAATAACATGGTTCTCTATTATTTCTCTAATGTAGTTGTTGATAATCGAGATGATCCCACTTTATTTTTGAGTTGTATTTGTTTTCAATGAGAGAGGAACCATGCATGATTTTTATATGAAATAAAATAAAAAATCTTGGAAGGAAGTTATAGAACACATAAATTTTCAGAAAAGGGGAGTTCTCAAGAAAGGAAATATATATTATAGTGACTTATCGATATTACATGATATTTCATGGATAGGATTTCTGATTATAAGTTGGTTTCTATCATGGATAACAAGGTAAAAAATTTGTTTTATCATGTGTAAATGGTTCAATGTGATGAACATTAAATAATGAATATAGGTAGAGATGCATATCTATGAGGAATTTTTAGATTCTATCATTTTATATGATGACAGAAGTACATTCACTGAAATTTTTTAGAGATATATTCATGAATGGAAGTAATGTTTTTGAGTATTAGAGTGCATTAAATTAATATAAATATAATTGTTTCAGATTTATATGACAATTGAATAATGGTAATTTAATTTTTCTATATATACATTCATTAATGGAAATATAATTTTGAGTATTTGAGTTGATTTACTTAATAGAAAAAATATGATGAAGATGATGCTTCTTTTAATTTCACATGTACATATAATTCAATAAGATTTGGTGAAAAAACATGTAAGTACATATGAAAATATGCTTGTCTAAATTTGAAATAATGTAGGCAATTGGTTTTGGATATTAAAGGAGTCATGGAATTTTCTAGATTAATCACAATACATTATAATTTGGAATGATTTTACAGTGCTAGTACAAATGAAAGATGATTAATATGAATCTTTGAATAATCCATACATAGTTTTTTGAATTTAAAATAAACAATGAAGACTGCTTGAATGATGTTTTTAAGTGACTAAATCTTAATAGAGTATTTTTTTGAAGAATAAAAACATTCACTTGAACAAATTCAATGACATGATGGTAAAACTAGAAAATATGATAATGTATTCAGTCAAAGGTCTTTTAATTTGGAGAGTATGTTTTAAATTTGAATATTAGTATTTCTTAGTTGAGAGTATGAATCTAATAATGAGTGTAAAGAATCACCCTTAAAAATAAAGCAACTATAACTCATTGATTAGAGGTATAAAAATAAAAAAAACCTTGACCATAAGTCTTTACCTGTAGATCATAATGACTCATCATAAAACTTTGATACAATGATATGTATTTGTAGTTATAGCTTCATCATCAAAATTATTCAATTCCTAGTGAAATTCTTGAGGATCCTACTATGTGAGAAATTGAGCTTCTCGATTTTTAAATTTTGATGAAATAAAAAATCAAATGATTGGCATATTTTTCTCTTCATGGATCAAATTTCATGATCAAACAATTGGTCATGATATAATATGATATCAAAGGGTATAAACCAACTAAACAAGAATAAGTTTGGGTTTTCTAAGATCCAAAACGAAATTTCACTTCAAAATACAAGTAAATCCATTTCCACATTGAAATATCCAGTTAACTAAAAGCTTATATTTTGTGATGTAATTTGAATGAAAAATAATACCATGAAAATTAAAATATCACACTGAGGAAACATGTAGAGTATTTATTTGGATTTATAGGATGATTTGATAGAAAATTGGACTAAAATATTCTATAAAATTAAATGAAAATATTTTAGGGAGTTTGAATATGATAAATATATGATGTCAGTGAAAACATTCCATATATGTATAAACATATGTGAAATTCAAAGAAAATTAAATTTTTTCTCCACTGGGAAAACAATGAAGATATCCTGTAATCCCAAATGAGAAAAAATAAAATAACTAACATTAAAAAATATTGGAAATCATGTGTATTGAAAAAAGGTGACCCATTTTAAAACCAATTCATTGATGAAGAAGAATTAGAAGTAGAAGAATTTGGAAAATAATATCTAGTCAAATAACGTTTTGATCACTTCCAAGTTGATGTAAATGTGATAGTCAGTATGTGCCAATCACATGTAGTATAAGTATAAAGAAGAATGAGTTTGGATATTCAAATAAAGATTATATTTAAAGCCTTTGTTATAATGGATCCATCTTCCATCATTTTTTATTAGAAGTATATTTTATAGTGATGTAACTATCTACCTATTGTGAATATGTGAATAATATATATCTACACATTATAAAAGGAACTCATTCCAAAACATATGATCTTGATTCAAGGAAGTACAATCTCATTCTCTTGTATAAAGGGACATAATTCCCTAACTTTCATTATACCTTGTCATTATAAGGAAAAAAGGTTAATGGTAATACCCTTTCATAATATTATTTTAAAAATATAATGAAATATGTTCATGTTGTATAATATCCATGGTTCACCATATATATAGTAATCCTTGGTGTGGTGAACCTCATTAAAAATCCATGGATACCTCTTGTGTTTTTTTACTAATTATATAATAATATATCGACAAAAGGATATATAAATAGAGAGGGATAACTTTTTATTGAATAATTTATGAGATAATTAAGGGATAAATGTGAAATTATAGTAAATTTTTTACCAGATTGATTCAACCAGACTCTCTATGTGGACATATCCTAATGTGATTCAAATAACAAGAATCATATTCAGAGACATAGTTATTGGATTCCCATATTTTTTGTTTGTAATATAAATTTTGTTTCTTTGAAAAAGTGTATAATAAGTATAGATTTGATGAATCCTATAATATCACTTTAAAAACAATAATGAATGTTATTTCTACCCAGACACTAAATAATATAGAGAAAAGGGATGCATAGAAGTTATGAATGGCCTCACCCATTAAAGAAGGAATCAACAAATCCAATCTAGTTTAAGGTAATAAAATTAGAGTTTATTTTGTTATCACTATTAAAAATATCCCACCTAAAGGTTCGTGTGATAATAAACCATACATTTATAAAAAAGATGAATAAATATTGGTTTCCCCATATTGTAATTCATAAAAAGAAATATCATAGAAAGAATATGAATACCCATTGGTTTGATTCACCACCAATGATTTGTACATTAGCATGTCCTCATGTGGACATCATATTTATTTAAACATGGGGTTCCAAAAAAATATTTTAAAAATTATCCTAATGAAGAACCATGAAACAATTGGGAAGATCAAAATTTTCTTGATTTTCAAAATTAATAAATATATCTATAAAATATAAAATTTATAATTATCCAAAAATATTTATTTCATAAAAAGGTAATTTTTTTAAATATCTTTAAGAAGATATCACCCACAATGATGATGAAAATAAAAAAATATAGAAGTATTTAGAAGAAAGGGTATAAATTTATGTCAAGATCTCCAAACACATTGGAGGCACAATTTCAATAAAGTGGCAGCTTGAGGAAAGACGCTCTATACATGAAGATGAAAGGATCATCACAATAAAAGAGAAGAGAAATATCCAAGAACATTATTAAGGAAATAATCCATAAATCATAATAAATAATTGATGAAAAAATTTCTCAACACGAGGTCATGGGTAAGATAATAAAAGTGCTTGATCATCTAATAATAGAAATGAGAAACATTCATGAAGATAATATTAAATAAATACTAATGTATTGTAATGGAAGAGAAAATTAATATAGAATGAGAAAAGGATCCTTAATATAAAATGATCATATCATTTGTTAAATTGAATAATCTGGAATCAGAAAAAGTTAAGTATTGTTAACAAGTTTAGGAAAATTGAATCCAAAGAAACATCTAGAGAGTAATCTTAATGGAAATACCTCTATCATGCCGAAAAAAAATTCTATGATCATATAATGATTATGAAAATGTATCAAAAAAGGCATGGTACCATCAACATCACTAAAAATTACCTATATTAATGTTATTAATATATAAAATATAGACTAACATAAAAAATATGTAAAAATATAGATAAATAAAAGTGATTAGAATCCTTCCATAATTTAAGGGATCAATATAAATGTCCTTATGAGATTTATTTACAAAAAAGAACACCATTTAGTTTTTGTAAATAAAAAATAATTACTTACCAATTTAGAAACTTTTTGATAGCATGATGTCTAAAAAATGAAACTAAGGGTTGTTGGATATTATTTTTTTAGACAATATAATTGGGAACCTAACACTCTATTGTTGGTATAATCCATTAATTACAAAAAAAGGATCCATATTTAATGGGGTAGTAAGTCTTAGAAATTGTAATATCCATATACTATAAAGAAGAATTTATTTTCAAAAAACAAATCTTATATTCTTAATGATATATGTGGAGTATGAAATGGTAGTGTCCATAGTTAAAATTAATACAAGTATAAATCATTAAATCATAAAACTAAAACAAATATGAATTGAAAATTATAGATGAAATATAATATACACTAGAATAATGTGGAAAATAATCCTCAGAAAGATGCTAAAACATTCCAAATATATCTGTAAAGATTTGTGGTGATTTATCCATTTGTATATAATTAATAAAAAATATTGATTATCATAATAATACTAAATATTTAAATATATAAGATTCATTATATGGGAAAATTATTTTATTTTTTAGAAAAATATGACACAACATGGACACTTTGAAATAATCCCAGAATGTTAATGTCGAAGGGAATACATCAGAATATATTAGAAGAATATTCCAAGAGATAAATTTGAAAACTAAGACAACTAATATAACATCTAAAAATTCATGCAAAAAAAAGTTTTAAAATATTATTGAAATATTTTTGGTAATATGGATAACTAATTTAATGAGAGAAATAGAAATAGAAGCACAATATAAGGTATGAGATTGGGTAAAGGGAAGATTCCATATAAAAAAGTAATCCAAATTCATGAGAGGTTATCAAAAAATGACTGACAAATTGTTTCAATGTTTCTATTAGGGAGGGGAAAGCTAGCGGGACACAATTCAAAAGAGTTTTTAATAATCATTCCACAATATGAATAAATCATAAATAATATAGATAAAACCCATGAGATATGTTCTCTACTAGATCATGTTAAGAATAATATCCCACAAATGGAGAGAACAAAAGAACTCACATTGTTTAATAAAAAATCATATTTTTATACTATCAATGTATGCATGAAGAGACCACCCAGACATGGAGATAAATTGGAAACAAAAAACTAGTTGAGAATAATTTTTAAATCTAAAAATTCATATTGATGAAAATATAGGTACACATTATTTTATAAATCATCTATATTTAAGTAGTGTTATAACCATGTAGGAAATTAATGGTGATGTTGGCTCTCAAATAGCTAACTATTGAAGAAGGTGTGCTTGAATAAATATTCTAGATTTAATGAAGACACCAACCTGGTATGATTAATTAAATTGCATTCAAAATATCATATACAGAAAATATAAGCTCGTGTGAAGGTGAATAATCTTCAAAAAAATGAAACAAAAGTGATGATATTACCAATCATGGTAGGAATGAAATAAAATATATTCTTAAGATTATTTATAGAACTGAATCATCCCAGATGAAAAAATGAATATTTATATATTATTGTTTTTTGAATGAAAATAATAATATATATATATATATTTGATTATATCACTAATTATGATGTAAATTTGGAATTCATCATAATAGAGGGAGTTTCAAAATAAGTTACCAAGATATTTTAATTCATAATAATCATTAATTTCTGGAAGTTCTTGGAAAAAATACCATGAAAACATATGGATTCCTATTTGATCATCATTATTTATCAAATAATTATTATTTATGTTAATGGAAGATGTGAATTTTAATCAATAATAAGAAGTTCATGAATGTTTAATTAATCCATGATTATTTAAAATCAAATCCTACTAGATAAACTTGAATGCATTTAATGTGCGTATAATGTAAGTGTATAGATTTTTTTGAGCATGATTATGAATATATTTTGGAATTATTATCAACAAGTTTAATAATTTTGAATATCTGTGAACAATCCTTAAGGAAAACAATTGAAAAAGGTGATTGTAGGTTTCATATTCTGAATCATTATGGGAAACCATGGTCCCTAAATCAAGACCTCTTATTTTTTCCACCGAACATTAACCAAGTAGTCTTTGAGTGGAATGGTTAATAGAAAATTTCATAAGAATGAAATAATATCATCCTATCATACAAATTTTTATTATTTTCAATGAGGTGAGGAGAGAATAAAATGAGGTTACATATTGAAATTGATTTTTCTAGCATTATTATTGTAAAATAATATAAATGGGACGATTGATGAACCTAATTTGTGTTTGAGTTATATTTTCTTTAATGATGGTGGAATCATGAAAATGTATTTATAATATAAAAATTTAAATCATAGAATGAAAGTTATTATACAAGTAATTTTTAGTATTGCGGAGTTCACATGCAAGGATATATTTTTTAGTGATCTGTAAATATTACACGAGATTTGAAGGGTGACACCCCGAAATTATAATTAACTTTAATTAAATCGATATTTTAGATAAAAATTAAGTAAAGACTCATGATTACAATATTTTATAACATATTATAATAACATTAGTAATCATCACAACATTGTAATACATTTAAAAAAATTACTATTAGAAGATAAATAGTTAATATAACTTAATGTTGAGAAATGGTATTTTCAATAAAAAGTAGTTTTCATTATATTTTTCATTTCACTCTAAATGATAAATTTAAAAATTTAAAAATTTTAGTTAGATAAAAAAACCTTATTTTTAAATTCATCATATCAAAATTATATAAGGTTGAATTTTTGATATTTTTCAATAAGAATTGGTTTTTAGGTGATAGGTGAAAAATAATGGTTTTTTCAAATACTCTCATTTTTATATGACTTAGATGTTTTTTTAAACCTTAATATAAAAAAATTAAATTTATATAGAAAAATAAAACATTTAAGAATAATATTTTCTATTTATAAAACCCAGGAAAATCATTTTAGAAAAAGAAGTAATATTTTATGAAAAACTATTTTTTATCTATTTCAGTAATTGAATTTTCTAATGAGGAAATTAAAAAATGGGTTATATCAATTTCAATAATAAGTTTTTTTAAATAATAATATAATTAAAAACATAATTAAAATAAATATAATTGATATTTTTCATTATATATATTCTTTATAACTAAAAATAATGTTTTCATAAAAACTTGTTTTTACGCATTACATGTGAAAACATTAAGATTAATTTAACTACAAATATAAAGTTAAAATAATAAAATTATTATTATATTTAAGATATTAGTTTTTATATAATGTAATATAATAAATTTAAAATTTATTAATAAACATTATATTATTATAAAAAATAATAACTACCATGATAATGGTGAAACAATTACTTTAAAAGCATTGTTTTATTAATATCATGGAGTTTCTATACGACCAATAAAATATAAATACATTATTTAATAAATCAAATATGATATATAAAACCATAAAAAAATATATTATCACTAATTTAATTGGTAATAAATAATAAATAAAATTAATAATTAATAATGTTTAAAATGTCATTTCTCTTCTAAAATTAGTCTATATACATTATATGATGTAATTTAAGAGCTAATTTTATAATTTATTGATCTTTAATTTAATTAATTATATGTTAAATTTATTTCCATAGAACCCAAATTTAGTTATATGGGTTATTTTATAGTTTTAATAAAGCATAAAATCACAAATTTAAATACATGTTACATAGTTTAAAAGATAAATGGTGAAATTTAAAAAGTTAATAATAGAAACATTCTAATGTATTTAAAAACTATTGGAAATAATTTTTGAGAAGTTATAAAAAATTAAATTTCATAATCTATTATTTGGAAAAATTATAGAAACATACTTGGTAATTGTGTCATGTTATTATTAAAATATATAGGGTGTTTTAAAAATTAACATTTTCATATCTTATAAAACGGGGTCACTTACACTTGATAAAACAAAAACATCCCATTAAAAATTTCATTAGATATAAAAAAAAATAAAATCTTTGAGAATTACCTCAAGATTTATAAATCTAATGATTACACTATGTTATCCTAATCCCTTAAATACAATGGTATTTTCTATAGAATGATAAACTCTACAACATAAGTATTTTCCCCTTCTTATATTTTTCTTATTGATCTTCCACTTCCTAATATATTATATCCATAAATATATAATTAAATAATTTTAATTTTAAAAATTATATTTTATTATATGAACGGAATATCTATTATTTATTCCTCTCTATATTTTATGAAAAACAGAGGCATCGTTAGTGTGTTATATGGAATACAACCTCTACAAATGTCATCATCTGTTTTTCATCAACATCATTGTAAAATACACATGTATTGCGTTTAATTTGAAGTTAAAACTAATCATGCATCCATATAAGAATATATTTAATATAAAAAATATTTTCATATTAGTATTGATGTTATAAACTTTATGAAACCAGTTTACAATAATTTATCCCATGGTCACATATATAAGGAGTTACAAAAAATTTACCACACAACTAAGAGTAAATAATGTTGGAAAGAAATAATATAATAAATTAATGGGATATGAAAATAAATGGTCCATATTAAATGAAATAAATTTAATTAAAGATATTTTTTAATGTCTCTAAAAAAATCAATTTTATTATTCATGGTGTTAGGTGCATCTGCTGAATGAATTTTCAACAATATAAGGATATCTGTCTCAAATTTATCTATTTAAGACACATTAGATTTTATGCACATAGTTTGATTTTTATGTTGTATATAAAACCTATATGAGATACCATATCATGAATTAAATTTTATTAATGGTATTTAAGAGAAATTATAATCCATATATTTGAAGTTGTTTTTATTAAAGTGTTACTCATACCATAAGGGTTTTCTTGGTCTCAATTCAGATTCTTTGAGACATAATGCATAACGTGGACCATGTTTTATTTTAATGGTGAATTCAATAAATATGGGCGTATTTTTAGCATACTATTTGAATTCAATTTATTTAATATACTAATTTTTTTTGATTATTCAAGTGGATATTGATATTATTATTTCCTTAGTAGTTGGGAATTTTGTCACTAAAATCCTCTTCTTTGAGTAATTATGCTTAATCTTGAACATTATTCTATGTTTTGGGGTTTTTCCCACCATATTTGTTTATTATATGTTACTTTATAATGCTATTTTTGGAATATAATGGTTTGAAAAAGATAAGGTTTTGTTACTCTTTTTACAATGTGGATTGTCAATAAAGTTAATTTCATGTATTAAAAATGTCTCTTTTATAATAAAGCGTTTTGGATCCACATTTCCTAGAGAAAAAATTATTTCAATTTGAATGATCAATTATTGGGTATTATTTTAAAAGTAAATGTTTTAAATTATTAATCATTTAAACTTTTTAAAAATAATTTTCTAAGTGACTTATAACTTCCTCTTTTACATCAATGTTAAAAAGGTTTTGTAAAATATTTTTTTATTCTTTTCAATTTACCTTTACATTTTCAAAATATTTTCATTAATAGGGTATACATTTTAATATTTATACTTTAATATATATGTATATATATATATATTGGAGGAATGAACTCATTGTACCATACAATCTATTTCATGATACATTCTTCTGTGAAATTGTTCATGAATTCCTTTGCATGGATATTTTTCATCTATGATAACATCCTTATAGGTTTATAATGGTACATTGAAGATATTTTATTTTTAAAGAGTGAATCTCATTCTCATATATGGATTATAATCATGTTATAAAAGTATTGACTTATATGTATATACATTTATATATACATCATTAAAATTAAATTTTAAATAAATCATATCTGATTATGATAACATAAAAAGAATGTTATTTTATTAAAATAAGGAAAATTAATGGAATTTTTTATATTGTTATTACAATATGAATGATTATTGGAAAGTTGACTATATATTATTAACCAATCATATTCAACTTTTTGATGGGTTATAATCATGTTATCCCTTTTATTAACATAGCTAAAAGTTTTAGTTTTCTCTATCATATTATTTCATGAAATACTGAATGTGTTTAATTTTTTGGATAATTCACTTTTCAATTTGGTTGATGTGTAACTTTACATGACCCATAGGTGTAGAGAAAAATGTCCTTATACATGACCCTAAATTCTCCAATGACCACACACCACTCAAAAAACCCCTCAAAAACATATTTCAATACATTGTAAAGCTCCAAAATTTTCATGGATTTACGACATACATTTACATGTGTTGAGATGCATGAAACCCCTTACCGATGGACAATGACATACCCTCTATTTTTATCCAATCTATTTTCCCTTAAAAGATGGGTATTGATACTCTGAAGATCCATCTAGATCACACAAGAGGATGAAGCCCTATTATTTTAAATAACACCACCACTCCCTATATTCAAATGACCAACTTAAACCCCATAGATGCATGTAATCCTTTTTATAGACATGATATTCTCCATATAGAGAAGATCCACCGATGCCTGACACTGCATTCCCTCTATTGAAGCTTCCATAGTTCATCCTACCATTGAGGAATACCGCTCCTGCTTTCGAGATCCACCAGATTCCATCACGTCACTACAGTTTCCTGATTCCATAGATCGAGATATCCCACCACTGATCCCATATATAAAGGCAGTATCCATTGAGTGAGGATTCCACCAACCAATACGAGCTTGAACACCATACCATTCTGACCTCAACACTTTTTGTGACCATGCCATCATCTCTTAAGGGATTGAAACTACACCCACCCCATTTGGAAGCAAGGATTCTATATTTTTTATCATCCACCCAAAAAAATTGTTTTCCCCATAAAAGAATCTAGGTCTGATACAATATTATATGGATCCTTTTCCACATTGAATACCCCAAATACCTATATATTATTTTTCTAATAAAGTTGATTATTATAAATATAACCATTTAAAGAATGGAAATCATGATTTTTTCTCTAAATTAGTTATGATCATGTTATCCCTTCTATTGAAAAGGGAAAATTATTAGAATTTTTGATTGTTAATGAAAACTCATACAGATTGAATATGTATTTTATTTTCATATTTCAATTACTAAACCTTTGATCTCACATCCTTTTTTTCATTCAACATATTATGGAGAAATGTAATATACATGTCATGTTTATAATGATGAAATATTTGAATGAATTTGTGGGATATGTTGAATAACCGTTATGGATTAAGTAGTTTCATATATAATAGAAAAATGATAATTTATATAAAGAACATGGGATATGTTATTTACTATTTTTTCATAATTATAAAAATATCTAAACTATAAATGTTAATTTAAATATATGTTATGGAATAATAACTATTAATTATTTTTATAAGGACTACTATATACATGATTGTATATATTATATGAAATAAATTATGTAAATTAATTATTACGAGCACTAGATTTTGGAGTCTGAGTGTATTGAATCACATGAAGGATATGATTTATTATTGGATGTTTTTTGCTTCCATATTTAACATGGTAAAATAGAATCATTTCCTAGCCTAGATGAATCTATATTATAAACTGTTAATAGTGAATATGGTTTTAAGTAACACAACATGGAAGCTTTTTTTATATTATCATATTTATATGACAATGAAAGCACAAACATTGAATTTTTCATGATATCCATTCATGAATGAAAATAAAATTTTGATTTTTTTAGTTGATTCATTTGAGAAAATGTACTTATTTTATTTTTATATGATAATGAAAAAATGACCATCGCATTTTCCTAAATATATACTCATTAATAGTATCAAAATATTCTGTATTTTTTTATTTAATTGACATAAAAACTAGGATGAAGATTTTATTATTTCTATTTATCATGTATATCTAATTTAATAATATTTACCGAAAATAAGGCATCCATCATTTTGTAAATACACACTATTGAAGTTGAAATAAAGTGTTCTGATTGATGTGTTTATCTTCATGAAATCATGATATGTATCAGAGGATACAATGTCTATAATAGTTTTGAAAGGTAAGTTTCTAATAGAATGAATTTAATATAATTGAGTTAAAGATACTTTAAGGGACCATAATTTAAACATTATATATTTTTTAGTTTTTAGATAATAAATCTCTTTTTTACATTTTGAGGAAATTTATATTTTAGAGTTATAGATAATTAATTCACAACTCTTACATAATAGAACCATTACTACAAATTGTACACATCTACTCAATATCTATTTTCCCACATCATAAAACTATTAAAATGAAATATGTTTTCTTTCCATGAAAAATCATCTTGACTATTGAATTCACTTCTTCTTTGTAACTAATCATCCTTCAACCATGTTAAAAACATTTAAAATTGTTATATTATCATAAAACACCCAGTGATGGATATAAAACCATGAAATAAATTAGTACAATGATAAAAATAAAACCCCATAATTTTTTTATTTTTTTCACATTATTCATTTAGAATATAAAACAAATTATATCCATGTGAAAAATAAACTTTTATATCAATGGAAACATCTAAATCCCATAAAAAGAAAATTGAAACCCTTGTAGGAATATTAGAGAATTATATGCATAAAAACCTTCCAATTGTGTTATAAATAATTGTTAAAAATTTAATCTAGATGATAAACCTCCTTTGTTAACTACCTCTTTATTAACACTAATGAAATGGAACATTATCGAATTCATTGGTGAGATATATTGGGATCACATATCATATAAACTTTACTCAAAACCCATCATATAAGCTATATCAGGATAAAAATTAAACATATATAATTCATAAGTACCATATCATGAAAAAAATTTAAACTTTAAATATATCATAATAAATCCCTTTACAAACTATTTTTAAACCAAAATAAAAGAACTTTTTATTTTTTCATAAAAAATAGGATAAATATCCATTTCTTTTGAAAACAATTAAAAATGAACAATTCCAAATGTTTTGTAGAAATTATTTTTCTAAATAACCAAAGAAACTTATAAATTAATCATAAAATAAACTAAATGTAATTATTGGTTTAAATTCTATTCATCTCATAAAACATTAAACAATGATTCATTTCGAACCTTTATTAAATGTACCTCATTAAAAAAAATGACAAGAACATTAATTTTTAAACATCAAAAAGGAATTAAAATCTTGTCGAAAAGGAAATTTAATAGAATTTAAATTATATATATTATAAATATTAATAAATTGTAAATAACATGTACACAAAAAAATATGGAAGGGATACATTAAAAATATGTTTTAAAGAAAAATTCCTTACCTTAAATATCGTCTAGCATCCTACATTCACTAACATATAAATAACAACATTATATTAGTTATTTACATGATTAAGAACATTTTTATGTTAATTACACCATCATTATCCATTTTATTTTATTTTATGACCACCTTTATTTAGTTTGACAGTTATTGAAGTTTTTGTTAGTCGTTTTAAGGACATTACGTTCATAATCCCAAAACTAATTCGATAGGATGACTATGGTCATGGGGTTTACTGTTCCATAATCTCAATAATCTTAATCATAATATTAATAACATTTATTTCCATTAAATATATTTTTTATAACAATTAATTATGTTTTTATAAATAGAAACAAGTCACATCACCTCATTGAGGTTGTAGTCAACAAATACACACAAAAAACAGTATCATTTTTAAATATAAGGAAATATATGAATATAATGTATATATTATATTTCTAGAATTATATTTATATCAATAAAATTATATATATTAATTATCTCCGTCATAATAACTATACCTTTGTTTTGGTGATGAAAAAGAAACATCTCCTCATTTAAGTGGAAATTCACATTTTTACACGAGCGATGTTTTTATTTACAATAGGATAGAAAAGGAGATGAAAAATGGATGCAACATATTCATAATAATATTTCTATACATGAAAGAATCTAATGATATTATTTAGTCATTTTTAATAATTTCTAATGTAGGTATGAAAAGAAACAATCTTGAAATAGGTTGGTTATGACTTATAACTCATCCTATGTTAACCGCTTTGTATTACACCTTAACCCTTCTAGGATTGCAAATTTAGTGATAGTAAGTCCTATATTAATTATTTATAGATGTTAGAGATATTTATTTTCTAGAATTTTCTTAAATAGTGTGATAAAAAGTTCTGATTTAGAGATATTAGGACATTCCCATTTATATTAAAAGTGTGGGGCACCTTGTAATTATGTACAATATTAAATTAATATACATTATCTTTGATGTTGAAGTTGAACCGAATTGAAATATTTTTAATATATGACTAGTTTTAGTATGAATACAATCATCCAATAATTTGTTTTACATTTTTTTGTGTGTTTTCTACCATTGTCTCTTTTTTACCACTTCAATGTACCTTTTGAAGAATATTATAATAATTTTTTTTACATGTTAAGGTTTAAGAACGTTACGATAAAAGAAAAAATGACCCTTAAATTTAAAATGGTTTATATTTTCAACCATATCCCATTCACATGATGAAATATGATTTTTTTATGAATTTTAAATAAATAATTAAAATAGTATTTCTCATATTATACCATTAAATTCATTTTCAAGATGCATTGTTTTATTTTAATAACACTAAGATAGAAATTTAATTCAAATATAAAAATTTAATGAAACATTGATATTATATATATAAATACATCTTGTAACACAATAATTAGTCCAATTGTTTTTTTACTTTCAATTTTACTAAAAACATTAACATTATTTTTCTATCAATTGAACAATAATCGTGTTGGCGTTGCATAAGTATTTAAGGTAAATATTCAATAACCAAAAAATTAAAATAAATTAAATTAAAGAAAAAAATTAATTTATATTTTAAATAACCATTTATAACCAAACATAACTAGTATTTATCACTATCACAATGTAATATATATATATATATTAAAAGTAAGAGAGTGATATTTTTAATATAACATTTCATTAAAATAATATAAATATTATAATTAGAGGAAAGTGGTGAGGGATTTCAATATTTCAAAATATTGGGTTTTTATAGTAAAAAAAGTATCTAATAAAATTAATACAATTTTGATGTATATTTCAAAGTATTATCCCATATTTTTAATCTTTGTTTATACATTTTACCCCAAGTGTGGTAATAAATATTCACTACGTTTACAATTCATAATGACCAAGAAGATTTTTCAATTATTCAAAAAATATAAACCACATAATTATAAATTTGGAATAAAATTTTCAGGATTCATATTATAGAAGTGGAATAAATAAATTTTAATATAAATGCATAAAACACAATGAAAATTTATTTTTAGAAAAATGTGATTTTAAGCATAAATATGAGCTTATAGAAAAATGAAGTTAACTGTGATTCCTATGTAATTATTAATATCATATCTAAATAAAGGATAATACTTATACTGTAATATAAAATGAAAAAAAAATGGGGAATTTAAATTATATCATTTATTGAATATAAATGGAAATTTCAAAAAAGTCGATATTTTCACTTTTCCCATAAACATAAATATTATTATAAAAATAAAAAACATTCACCATAAGATAATATAGACATGTATATTCTATAAATTCTACACTATTTATTAGATAATATTTATAAAAGTGGAAGATACTAGTTATAATATTTAGACAAAAGAATCAATGAAAATTATATTTTAAGAAAACATATTTCTGATGAATAAATTAAATAATGAAAATTAAGAATTTATGAATCAATAAATACATTTACATTATATAAAAACTATATATATATATATATCACAATATATTTAATCTGATTACAATTATTATTTTAATTCTTGGTTATTAAAGACTCATTTAAATATTAATATTTCTATAGTATATTGTAATTATCTTAAATATCAGTGTTGCATGTTAAGAAATATCTCAAGAATAGTATTATTTTAAACTAAAATTTTAGGGTGTTACATTACACACCCATCTATGAAGTTGTTTCATCATAATTTTATCATGTTCCTGATAAAAAAGGTTTAGATGATTTTTTATAAATAATTATGCGTCTTAGATGATAAAACATACGATCCCAAAATAAAAAACCTTTTTAGTATTTAAAAATATCATACTTGAAATCCCACATCATAGAAAGGGATAATAAAAAATAATTTTGAAAAATAGAAATGTGAAATATAATGGTAACCAAGAATAACACTATTTGAAGTTCATAGATAAAGATAACAAGAGAAGGATGTCAAAATATGGACACATAGGAGAAAATAATATACAAATAAAACTAGTCAGTGATAGATGATGTATTCATGATAAAGTTAATGACTAAAAAATATTAATCAATAGTGGATAAATAAGTCCACCAATTCATGATAAGTTAATGTATCAGGATAACATTTTAATATCAAGATCATTTTCCTAGAGTTGATATATTCTTATACAATCATGATAGAGAACACACAAAAATATACTTCATTGTTTCATTGCATTCCATAAGAACACATTCATATTTTTTATTATTAGATAAATTTCCACTTATATATTATCTCTTATATTAATAAACGAATATTCTAAATGAATTTCTCATCATTGAGGAACAAAAATAATATTCTGATTGAATAAGAAGATAAAAAATGATAAAAGGAATTCCAATAATTTTTAGAAATTAATCAAAACAAAAATTGTTAGAATAAGATAAAATATTATCCAATATTTATAAACAATTATAAAAGAAATTATAAATTAATATTTAATTCCTCAACAATAACACCAAAATTTCAATGGATATTATTCTATTAAAACTGTTTAAAATATTTCTGACTAATATTGTAACCAAAATATTAGAATCATTTGGTCTCATATTCTTACCTCATTAACTTATAAATTTCTCCAAATAATAATAATAACTTATAATTCCATATATTAGAATATTATAGTCTATAATAATAAAATCTCAAATATATTTTTATTTTTTCCATAAATATAAGGAATAAATATAAATCCAAAACAAAAACATATATGATTCTAAAAGATAATTCACGATTAATTTTATAAATACACTATCATATTATACTAAAATTTCTTAATTTAACTTAACCATATAATATTCCAAAAATTATATTTAACTTCTTCCAAATAAACATTAATCATTTCGTAACCAAATCACTTTTCATTCCCATGGTTTTTTATATGATAAAACATATGTTTGAAAATATAAAAAACATTATACCAAATATCCAGAATTACCTCCACATGATGGATCATAATAGATCAAATGGTTATCAATATAATACAATTTATGTACAAAAAATATAATAGAATTATCCTCAAATAACCTTCCATTAAAACACATGTTTTTATTTTCGATTACATACACCTCAAATATCTATTAACACTTAATAAAAACCACTATGGTACCCCTATCAAATATAATATCATAAGATACTTTTGAATTAAATAAAATACCACTAAATTATAACTCTTAGTACTCTATATTTAGAAACATAAATCATTCAATGATAGTCATAATCTGTTTACCACACATTTCCTTTTTATTTATTAATATGTATTTCATACAATTGAAAATATAAATCATGTCTTATGATTCATCAATATAAAAACATTTTGAAAATTTTAATTCATAACTTTTATATTTCATTCATAGTTTCCAAATATTCAACTATAATGGAATTATACATTAATAAACCATTGTCTATATGGCCTTCCTTACCCCTTCCTGATCCTTCCCCATAGTATAATGACCCAAGATTTCCATACCTAAAATATGACATCATAATAGGGGAATATAAATATAATTTTAGAAAAACTCACCAAAGGAATGTAATGGTTTAGTGTCTTTATAGACTAGAGACACAATATTCTTATTTTTTGAAAGGTACTAAACATCTACCATAATGATCTTCCCACATAGTTCACTTCTGATATATAACCTACAAAAAACCATTCTTTATAACCCGAGTAAATGAAACATAAGAAAGGGTGAGATGAGATGTTCAATAAGGGTAAATATAGGAAATATCAATTGAACATTTGAATAAGGTTATGAGAACATGAGAATAAATTTTCAAACCATAACTTATATATAATATATCACAAACTTCTTTCAAGGAATAAATCTTTGTAGTTTATAAGACACGAATCATACAGAAATTAGTGAATGTAATCCATGAGAGAAAACCTAAACATATGAATGAAAAAAATTATATAAGATCATAAAAATTTGAATATGTATAATAAGAATAATGTTTACACATTTGGTTAAATACATGTTCTCAGGTCCACACGTAAACTTATGGACATGAAAATTAGGTCCATGCTTAATCTTATAGACATGAAAACTAGTTAGAAACATAATAATATAGACATGAAAACCATGTCTATGCATGAAATTAGGAAAATAAAATTAAGATCATTTATAAAAAAATTAACTCCTTTGTTATCCATATTTACCCAATACATCATAAGGAAATATTGTTCTTGACACCCATATATCGATTTATAATGTAACCACCCATCATTGGTTATAACATAACCACCATCCCCGATTATAATGTAACAACCACACTTTTTTTTAATGTAACCAATATACATATATTATAATGGAACCACCCATCACATAATTAAAATCATACAATTGTTTTCCACAATATCATAAAATATTCAACATATCATGACATCATAACCCATGAATGGGAAACAAGTTTCAAAAATAATTCATCAATCATTACAGCCTAACCCATGAAAATATATTGGTTTCTTAAACATTTCTCAATCATAGTCATAAAACATCCACATTGTCACGAACCAGCCCAGGTCGACCCTGATCCGGTCACCCGAGCCGGTCCGCGGAAAGTCCCGAGGGGCGTTCCCGATCCCCTCGGGATGGAAACAAGTGCCGGGCATCAAAAATTTAATCATTGGGAACACTTTGTCCCATGTGAAAGAGATAAAAATACAAATAAAAACTGACGATAAAATAAAAACCAGCAGTGGAAACAAACAAAACGACACATACCTCTTTGTGACCCTTTGGTCACCTCCCAACTAAGGCCAACCTTACTACCATAATGAGAAACTCGACCATGAAAAACTGAGCAAAGGAACCTGCAACAGAAATGATAATATAGGCGTGATAATTAAAAATGCTCAGTAGGGATGCCAAAGTAAACCACAGTATCCAACCAATATCACTTTCCTGAAACAAACCCAAAAAACACTAGTTTGCACATACAGTGATAGAAAATAGGTTTTTCACATTTTAAATGAAAAATGATCCTAATTTACCATTTCAAAACCAACACACGCCACAACCATTTTTTCCCAAAACAATGAATTTATAAATAAC
Source organism: Viscum album (assembly GCA_963277665.1). NCBI lineage: Eukaryota > Viridiplantae > Streptophyta > Magnoliopsida > Santalales > Viscaceae > Viscum > Viscum album. The sequence continues at coordinate 1,611,513,051 of OY728163.1, forward strand.
GGGATTTCAAATCTATGTTTATCACATTATGCAAAAGACGAATAGGTAATAAGTAAATGCTGGAAACCATGTGCAAGTAAAAGTAAACAAGCAGAAGTAAGCAATAACGATGGGAGATCCTAAACATCCCTAGAAAACCCCTGGACGTACTCGGTTTCAGACTACCTGCCGACGTGGTACTCCTTAGTCAATAACCAACTGGACGCCCTAATAGCCAACCAGTGGCACGCCCCACAAGTCCTACATACCAAGGGGGAACCAACCCGTCTAATCGGGGATGGCTAGCAACCGTCAATAGATATTCTAAAGGACTCCTATGAACCCATGGTGGTTTTAGTAATACTATGTAAGTGGGAGGCCCTCGCACGCGTGACTCATCTCACCGCACTTGCCACCCCCTTACACAGACACCGCTATACGACAACCCTCAAGGGAAGTCCCCATGTAGAGATACCCCGCAAGCAGGCACACATCAAAAGTTATTTCACATTCAATAAGGTGCCAACCAAGCTTTCACAACATTAGAACCTTTAAACATTTCACAAATGGGTTGGGTTGGCAATCGGGCACATCCACCTTTCTCAAAATCCAACACAATCATCCCTTTACATTTTTTATTTTCAAATGGAACTTTACCCCAAACAACCATTCAACTCACAGAAAAAGCCAACCGGGCCAACCACGCTTCCAACTATTCATCAAAAACCTAGTTTTCAGAAAATAAAGTTTGAATGTGTCATTTTCTTTTGGAGGCACATCCATGTGAGCACTTAGCACTCCATGGATGTGCCAACATCTAATGGCACATCTAGTTTTTAGGAGGAACACCATAGAACCCATCCTTCATAAAACACTTTAGTATTGGATCCAAACCCGATCCTGTCACATCACTTTTTAAAAGCAAAATGTCTTTTTCAAACCATCACCATTTCAAAAACTTTTATAAAACAACTCATAAGTGTATAATTTTGTTAACCAAAAACACACCAAACCAATATTACATTTTCAAATCCCAATCACCATCAATTTCAATCAAACACATCACAAGGAACTCAATTTAACTTTACCAAGAACCTATGCATTTCATATAAACCAACATCAAAACCACTTTTAGAAATTTAAAACCACTTTATAACCTTGTTAGATATTTTTCATAAATATATTGGAGATGCAAATACTATATAAGAATTAATTGAAAACATTCAAGTGATCAAGGTTTGAATTAAAAGGGAAAATGGTTGGATCACCTACCTCGACACGTGAAAAAACGGTAGAACCCCAACGGAAGGAGGAATGACGCTCCACAGACCAACTGCACAACCTCGGTTAACCCATGTCCAAAGCGCACACAACCTTGAAGTGCATATATATATATATATACATATCTGCATATATATATATATATACAACTATATACCTATACATCATAGGTATATATATATCCTGCAACGCAAACAGCAAAGCACTGCTAAATCTAACAACTCAGATAAAGCTGACTCTCGGCCAGATAAAGACCTCAGGGTTCCGCAACTCATATTCTAAAAAAAATTCAGAACTCTATTGAAATATAATTAAGCGCATAACAAAGCTACGGAACAAGTTTTAAAACAAAAAGGAAGAGTGAAAACATTAGCAGAGTGATCCAAAGATAAAAATATGTGAATTCACCTTCCTCGTAGGGGAGGCAATACAACAACACATTAACGGAAGGAAGAAAATCACTCTGCAGACTAAGAGCATAACCTTGATACCGAGAAAAATGTGTTAAAATGAAATGTGGTATTAGGGTAATTGTAGATTTGATAGGAACACCAAAGATAATAAAAAAATGGAATTATACCGGAAGAGGAAGACACCAGGGGAAAAAAATGGAGGGAGGAAAGGGGTTGCGCCAGACCGAGAGGGAAGCTTCGTCGAACCGGGATGTCGGGTGGCAGAAAACCGCAGGGTGAGGTGAAACTGGATGGGCCGGATGGTCAGGTGCACCGAGGAGGCCAGAGCGGCGGTGGTCGGTAGGTGGAGGGGCTGAAATCGGACGGGGAGGTAGGGCCGGACAGGCGTAGGGGCGTGCTGCCAGAGGGACGCCGGCAGAGGGGAGCGGTGGAGGGGTGCTGGGGCGTGGCCGGTGAGGCGCAGCCAGCCGGATGGTGGGCGACAACACATGGAGGCGGTGACTGGGATGCAGCGTGAAGAGGGGGGGGGGGTCGGGTGCTGAGCAGGGGAGCCAAGGGGGGCCGCGCCGTAGAAGGGGGAAAAGGGGAGCGACCCCATAGGGTTTTACCCAAAAAAATAATAATTATTAAAAACAAATTAAAATAAAAAGCTAATAATAAAATAGATAAGTTAATATAAATTTTGATATTAATTATTGTTGTAATATTAATGATTAAAATTCTAATCATAATAATAGTGATAATAATAATAATAATAATAATAATTAGTTAACTAAAATAATAATAATTATTATTATAATCAAAACATTTATAATAATAAAACCATTTAAAAATATAAACACACATATATATATATACATATATAGACATATATACCTATATATAAACATATGTAAACACACACATATATATCTATACACATATAAACATATATACACATATAAACATATATATATATATATATACATAATGTTAAAACATAAACATAACACACATATGTATTTATTTATTTATCCGCTTAACCAACTAATTTAATAATGTTAAAATTGGATGACCGTGCGGTATTCACGCACCATACGGTACCCAAGCAGACTACAAGTGGGCTGCATTTACCCAAGCGGAAAGCACGTGCCCAAGCAGACTGTGCGTCTTAAACGTACAGTGTTCGCACACTGTCACAAACCATAAACTCATCCCAACATCAAAATTTTAAACCGGGACTCACCTGCACTTACGCAAAATCACCTGATGCCAAGAGAAATAAAATAAATAAAAAGACTCAAAAAACGGGTGTGACAATTCTCCCCACCACAGACACTTTCTTCCCCTAGAAAGTCCCCATGCCAACAGTTAGCATGACTTGAGTCAGTGCCCAGAAAAAATCAGAAAAATACTAAGAGGCTCAGGGTGACCATTACCAACACAAGTCACACCCAACTAACTCGAGTACAGTCATTGTCCGAGGTTGAGGGGAGAACACGGAAGGGTTCTCCCCACCACATAAATTTACTAACACGGAGACCTTGAAACTCGAACACACCACCCCTGAGGGGGGGGGGGCACGAGAACTCCCAAACCGAACCCAGTTAATTTCTCCACATATACCGAACAACACTTGGAGACTTAAACATGAATCTTGATATGAAATGACCCAATAGATCGAGGATAAGGAAATAACTCAACCCCTCCCACATTGACCGGACAAACTTCTCATCGCAACCAGAGACTAGGGAATTCCTAGCCTGAACTCACCAAGGGCCTCGAAATACCGCACTTTAATTTCACAAAACCAAACATCCCCCTAACGAACATAATTGAGACCCCACTCAAAATTAGAATGACCCATTAATTCGCGGGCCCATCACCCTTCAAGGAGAATCGAACGATTTGAAAACACACTGAGAACAGACAAGACCTCTTAGACTACGATAGACCAAGTTAATCACATCCCCACAACTATGATTAGCTTAAAACGGTGACAAGAACAAAACAAGGAAACTTTGGATATTTCCCTTCAGAAAGCTGAAAGCATAATCCGAAGCGAGGTTCTACACACCCTAGGCAACTCATGACTGTGCTCGAGCTTCACCCCGAGACCTATGGCTAGGGCCCTGATGGCTGAAGCATCTCCTGCCTCACAATCAGGCATTTTCATCTTCTGGTCTCTACCTCTTTCACGAGCGACGCTTCTTCCAGAACTCTCCCTAGTAGACTGAATAGTCACATGGTAGGAATACTTCGGAGGAATGCAACAAGCCGGCATAGAATGCCTGAACCAGCCAGACTAGCGGCAGGAGAGAGAATGATCCAACAAATTGGGAGTCCGTACAGGAGAAGATCCTTGCCAGATGGGGAATCCTTACAAGAGAAGACTCCCACCAATTACTCCCGAGACTCTAACGACAATGAGACATCCCACCTTTTCTCGCCCAGAACTGTACTCTCAAATAAACCTGAGACGGTACACACCCTAACAACCCTGGGAGTTCCCAAAAACCTGAAGACCCACTCCAGTTTCACAACCACACAACTACCTCTAACGGACTTTGATTACATTGATCGATAGGAAACATGAAAAAATAACTGGAAACTGGGCATGACTCATCAGCAACCTTAACGACCTTTCTGGGTGGCATACTCATGACAACAAGAGAAACATCATCGAAACTGTCATCAAGCGAAAAATCAATCAAAGAAACAACTTAATCCAAGGAAATAAGGCACATAAGCCAAGCATATACAATCACAAGAAAAAATCACTTTCCAAAACCATGTTTTCTTTAAAATTTTAAAACTCTCCTATGACACCTTATGAACCATCACATGTGTGTTCATTCAATCTCGCTCACATCATATGCAAACATGTGCCCCTACACACTCTCCGTACATACCCATGCACATGTGACCCTCCATAAGGAGTGCCAAGGTTCAAACACTTATTTCTTTACCAAATCCAAACACATACCATATTGTTCCAAACCAATACACTTTCTCTTTAAAAAAACCCCACTTTACTAATTTCAAAAACAATTTGGAAGAAACCCTTTTTTTTCATTTCGAAATCACATTCATTTTCAACACACACACACACATCGACCGAGTTCAAAAAGAAACACAACCAATCATAAACCATCCGAATGAGGGACTAGTGTCTGTAATTAACTCGGTGACATGGTGGTGAGTCATGCCCCAAGTAAGACATAACACTAAGAGGACCTTAAACTGGTCACTTGGACTCCACATGGTTCACCACCCGACGTGAGGCCGCAATGTGAACCGATTCGCTCCAATTTTCATCACTCAATCCAAAAAAAACCAAAGAAAAAAGACTCAAATCCCGGACTAACCCTGGTAACTCAGGTCTCATCACGAGGTGTGGTGATTAGGCACTGACCCGTAACTTACCTTCTGAGCCCCGACAGTCCTAATCGCCTTCTACCAGACATCCCAAATATCAAGGGCTTGCTCTGATACCATTTTGTCACGAACCAGCCCGGGTCGACCCAGAGCCGGTCACCCAAGCTGGTCCGCGGCAAGTCCCGAGGGGCGTTCCCGATCCACCTGGGTTGACAACAAGTGCCGGACATCAAAACTTTAATCATTGGGAACGATTTGGCCCATGAGAAAGAGATAAATAGACAAATAAAAACTGACGAAAAAATAAAAACCAGCAGCGGAAAGAAACAAAACGGCACATACCTCCTTGTGACACTTTGGTCACCTCCCAACTAAGGCCAACCTTGATCCCATAACGAGCAACTCGGCCATGAAAACATGAGCAGAGGAAACTACAACTGAAATGATAATATAGGCGTGAGCATCAAAAATGCTCAGTAGGGATGCCAAAGTAAACCACAGGATCCAACCAATACCACTTTCTAGAAACAAACCCAAAAAAAAAAACTAGTTTGCACATACAATGATAGAAAATAGGTTTTTCACATTTTAAAAGAAAAATGATCCTAATTTACCATTTCAAAACCAACACACGCCACAACCAGTTTTTTCCCAAAACAATGAATTTCTAAATAACTGGATTTCAAATCTATGTTTATCACATTATGCAAAAGACGAAGAGGTAATAAGTAAATGTTGGAAACCAAGTGCAAGTAAAAGTAAAAAAGAAGAAGTAATAAATAACCATGGGCAATCCAAAATATCCCAAGAAAACCCCTGGATGTACTCGGTTTCAGACTACCTGCCGGCGTGGTACTCCATAGTCAATAACCAACTTGGCCGCCCTAATAGCCAACCAGTGGCATGCCCAACAAGGCCTACCTACCAAGGGTGAACCGACCCGTCTAATCGGGGCTGGCTAGCAACCGTCACTCAATATTCTAAAGGACGCCCAGGAACCCATGGTGGTTTTAGTAATACTGTGTAAGTGGGAGACCCTCACACGCGTGACTCATCTCGTCGCACTTTCCAACCCCTTACACGGACACCGCTACACGACAACCGTAAAGGGAAGTCCCCCCTGTAGAGATTCCCCGCAATCATGCACACATTAAAAGTTCTTTCACATTCAATAAGGTGCCAACCGGGCCTTCACAACATTAGAACCTTTAAACATTTCACAAATGGGTTGGGTTGCCAATCGGGCACATCCACCTTTCTCAAAATCCAACAAAATCATCCCATTACATTTCAAAATTTCAAATGGACCTTTACACCAAAAAACCATTCAACTCACACAAAAAGCCAACCGGGCCAACCATGCTTTTAACCATTCATCAAAAACCTAGTTTTCAGAAAATACAGTTTGAATGTGTCATTTTCATTTGGAGGCACATCCATGTGAGCATCTAGCGCTCCATTGATGTGCCAACATCTAATGGCACATCTAGTTTTTCGGAGGAACACCATAGAACCCATCCTTCATAAAACACTTTAGTATTGGAACCAAACCCGATCTAGTCACATCACTTTTTAAAAGAAAAATGTCTTTTTCATACCATCACCATTTCAAGAACTTTTATAAAACAACTCATAAGTGTATAATTTTGTTAACCAAAAACACACCAAACCAATATTACAATTTCAAATCCCAATCACCATCAATTTCAATCAAACACATCACAAGGCACACAATTTAACTTTACCAAGAACCTATGCATTTCATATAAACCAACATCAAAACCACTTTTATAAATTTAAAACAACTTTATATCCTTGTTAGATGTTTTTCATAAATATAATGGAGATGAAAATTCTGTATAAGAATTAATTGAAAACATTCAATTGCTCAAGGTTTGAATCAAAAGGGAAAATGGTTGGATCACCTACCTCGACACGTGCGAAAATGGTAGAACCCCAATGGAAGGAGTAATGAAGCTCCGCAGACCAACTGCACAACCTCGGTTAACCCATGTCCAAAGCGCACAGGACCTTGTAGTGGATACATATATATATATATATACATATCTGAATATATATATATATATACAACTATATACCAATACATCATAGGTATATATATATATATATATATATATATATATATATCATGCAACGAAAACAGAAAAGCACTGCTAAATCTAACAACTCAGATAAAGCTGACTCTGGACCAGATAAAGACCTCAGGGGTCCGCAACTCAAATTCTAAAAAAAATTAAGAACTCTATAGAAAGATAATTAAGCGCATTGAAAAGCTGGGAAAGAAGTTTTAAAACAAAAAGGAAGAGTCCAAACATTAGCAGAGTGATCCAGAGATAAAAATACGTGAATTCAACTTCCTCGGAGGGGCGCGAATACAAATGCGCATTAACGGTAGGAACAAAATCACTCTGCAGACTAAGAGCATAACCTGGATACCGTGAAAAATGTGCCAAAATGAAATGCGACATTCAGGTAATGGTATATTTGATAAGAACACAAATGATAATAAAAAAACAAATGGAATTATACAGAAAGAGGAAGACACTAGGGGAAAAAAGGGAGGGAGCAAATGGGTTGCGCCAGACCGGGAGGGAAGCTTCGTCAGACCGGGATGTCGGGTGGCAGAAACCCGCAGGGTGAGGTGAAGCCGGCTGGGCCGGATGGTCAGGTGCACCGAGGAGGCCGGAGCGGCGGTGATCAGCAGGTGGAGGGGCTAAAATAGGATGGGGAGGCAGGGCTGGACGGGCGTAGGGGCGCGCTGCCGGAGGGAAGCTGGCAGAGGGGAGCGGTGGAGGGGCGCCGGGGTGTGGACGGTGAGGCGCAGCCAGCCGAATGGTGGGCAGAAGCACAGGGAGGCAGCGACGGGGCTGTAGCGCGAAGAGGGGAGGGGGGGGGGGTCGAGCGTTGCACAGAGGAGCCAGGGGGGCCGTGCCGTAGAAGGGGGGAAAAGGGGAGGGCCCCTTAGGGTTTTACGCAAATAAATAATAATAATTAGAAACAAATTAATATAAAAAGATAATAATAAAATAGATAAGTTAATATAAATTTTGATATTAATTATTGTTGTAATATTAATGATTAAAATTCTAATCATAATAACAGTGATAATAATAATAATAATAATAATAATTAGTTAACTAAAATAATAATAATAATTATTATAATCAAAAGATTTATAATAATAAAACCATTGAAAAATATAAACACACACATATATATATATACATATATAGACATATATACCTATATATAAACATATGTAAACACATATATATATCTGTAAACATATAAAAATATATACACATATAAAAATATATATATATATATACATAACGTTAAAACATAAACACAACACACAGATGTATTTATTTATTTATCCGCTCAACCAATTAATTTAATAATGTGAAAACTGGATGACCGTGTGGTATTCACGCACCATACGATACCCAAGAAGACTGCAAGTGGGCTGAACGTACCCAAGCGGAAAGCACATGCCCAAGCGGACTGCACGTCTTAAACGTATAGTGTTCGCGCACTGTCACAAACCATAAACTCATCCCAATATCAAAATTTTATATCGGGACCCACCCACACTTACGGAAAATTACCCGACGCCAAGAGAAATAAAATAAATAAAAAGACTAAAAAAACAGGTGTGACAATTCTCCCCACCACAAACACTTTCTGCCCCCAAAAAGTCACCAAGCCAACCGTTAGCATGACTCGAGTCAGTGCCTAGACAAAATAAGAAAAAAAATGAGAGGCTCGGGGTGACCATTACCAACGCAAGTCATACCCGACCAACTCGAGTACAATCATTGTCCGAGGTTGAGGGGAGAACACGGGAGGGTTCTCCCCACCACAGAAAATTACTAACACGGAGACCTTGAAACTCGAACACACCACCCCTGAGGGGGGGGGGGCAACACGGGAACTCCCAAATCAAACCCAGTTAATTTCTCCACATAGACCGAACAACACTCAGAGCCTTAAATAGGAATATTATTACGAAACGACCCAATAGCTCGAGAATAAGGAATTAACTCAACCCCTCCCACATCGACCGAACGAACTTCTCACCGCAACCAGAGACTAGGGAATTCCTAGCCCGGACTCACCAAGGGACTCAAAATACCGCATGTTAATTTCATGAAACCAAACATCCCCCTAACAAACACAATTGAGACCCAACTGAAAATTAGAATGACCCATTCATTCGCCTGAACATCACCCTTCAAGGAGAACCAAATGATTTGAAAACACACTGAGAACATACAAGACCTCTTAGACTGTGGTAGAACAAGTTAATCACATCCCCACAACTATGATTAGCTTACAACGATGAGAAGAACAAAACATGGAAACTTTGGATATTTCCCTTCAGAAAGCTGAAAACATAATCCGAAGCGAGGTTCTACACACCCTCGGCAACTCCTGACTGTGCGCGAGCTTCACCCTGAGACCTGTGGTTGGGGCCCTGATGGATGAAGCATCTCCTACCTCACAGTTAGGCATTTTCTTCTTCTGGTATCTAACTCCTTCACGAGCGACGCTTCTTCCAAAACTCTCCCTGGTGGCCTGAATAGTCGCATGGTAGGAATACTTCGGAGGGATGCGACAAGACGGCTTAGAATGCCTGAACCGGCCAGACTAGCGGCAGGCGAGAGAACGCTCCAACAAACTGGGAGTCCTTACAGACGAAGATCCTTGACAGACAGGGAATCCTTACAAGAGAAGACTCCCACCAACTACTCCTGAGATTCTAATGACAATGAGACATTCCACCTTTTCTCGCCCAGAATTAAACTCTCAAATAAACCTGAGATGGTACACACCCTAACAACCCTGGGAGTTCCCAACAACCTGAAGACCCACTCCAGTTTCACAACCACACAAATACCTCGAACAGACTTTGATTACTATGATTGATAGGAAACATGAAAAAAGAACTAGAAACTGGGCATGACTCATTAGCAACCTTAACGACCTTTCTGGGCGGCATACTCATGAAAACACAAGAAACATCATCAAAACTGGCATCAAGCCAAAACTCAACCAAAGAAACAACTCAATCCAAGGAAAGCAGGCACATAAGCGAAGAATATAAAATCACAAGAAAAAATCACTTTCCAAAACCATATTTTCTTTAAAATTTTAAAACCCTCTTATGGCACCTTATGAACTGTCACATGTGCGTTCATTCAATCTCGCTCACATAATTTGCAAACATGTGCCCCTACACACTCTCCGTACATACCCACGCACATGTGACCCTCCATAAGGAGTAACAAATTTCAAACACTTATTTCCTTACCAAATACAAACACATACCATATTGTTCCAAACCAATACACTTTCTCTTTAAAAAAAACCACTTTACTAATTTCAAAAACAATTTGGAAGGAACCCCTTTTTTCATTTCGAAATCACTTTCATTTTCAACACACACACACATCGACCGAGTTCAAAACGTAACACAACCAATCATAAACCATCTAAATGACGGACTAGTGTCTGTACTTAACTCGACGACATGGTGGTGAGTCATGCCCCAAGTAAGACATAACACTAAGAGGACCTTAAACCGGGCACTTAGACTCCACATGGGTCACCACCCCACATGAGGCTACAATGTGAACCGATTCGCTCTAATTTTCATCCCTTAATCCAAAAAAAACAAAGACAAAAGACTCAAATACCAGACTAACCCTAGTAACTCAGGTCTCGTCACGAGCGGTGGTGATCAGGCACCGACCCGTAACTTACTTTCTGAGCCCCGAAAGTCTTAATCTTCTTCTACTAGACATCCCAAATATCAAGGGGCTGCTCTAATACCATTTTTTCATGAACCAGCCCGGGTCGACCCTGAGCCGGTCACCCGAGCCGGTTCGCGGCAAGTCCCGAGGGGCGTTCCCGTTCCCCCCCGGATGGCAAAAAGTGCCGGGCATCAAAAATTTAATCATTGGGAATGATTTGGCCCATGAGAAAGAGATAAACAAACAAATAAAAACTGGCGATAAAATAAAATCCAGCAGTGGAAAGAAACAAAATATCACATACCTCCTTGTGACCCTTTGGTCACCTCCCAACTAAGGCAAACCTTGCTCCCATAACGAGCAACTTGGCCATGAAAACCTGAGCAAAGGAACCTGTAACTGAAATGATAATATAGGTGTGAGCATTAAAAATGCTCTGTGGGGATGTCAAAGTAAACCACTGGATCCAACCAATACCACTTTCCAGAAACAAACCCAAAAAAAACACTCGTTTTCACATACAATGATAGAAAATAGGTTTTTCACATTTTAAATGAAAAATGATCATAATTTACCCTTTCAAAACCAACACACACCACAACCAGTTTTTCCCAAAACAATGAATTTCTAAATAACTAGATTTCAAATCTATGTTTATCACATTTTGCAAAAGATGAACTGGTAATAAGTAAATGCTAGAAACCAAGTGCACATAAAAGTAAACAAGAAGAAGTAAGAAATAACCACGGGTGATCCTAAACATCCCTAGAAAACCCCTGGAAGTACTCGGTTTCAAACTACCTACCGGCATGGTACTCCATAGTCAATAACCAACTGGCCGCCCTAATAGCCAACCAGTGGCAAGCCCCACAAGGCCTACCTACCAAGGGGGAAAAAACCTATTTAATTTGGGATAACTAGAAACCGTCACTCAATATTCTAAAGGACTCCAAGGAACCCATGGTGGTTTTAGTAATATTGTGTAAGTGGTAGGCCCTCGCACGAGTGACTCATCTCACCGCACTTGCCAACCCCTTACATGGACACCGCTACACGAAAACCCTCAAGGGAAGTCCCCCTATAGAGAAGCCCCGCAAGCATGCACACATCAAAATTTCTTTCACATTCAATAAGGTGCCAACTGGGCCTTCAAAACAGTAGAGCCTTTAAAAATTTCACAAATGGGTTGGGTTGCCAATCGGGCACATCCAACTTTCTCAAAATCCAACACAATCATCCCTTTACATTTTAAAATTTCAAACGGACCTTTACACCAAACAACCATTCAACTCACACAAAAAGCCAACCGGGCCAACCACGCTTCCAACCATTCATCAAAAACCTAGTTTTCAGAAAATACAGTTTGAATGTGTTATTTTCATTTGGAGGCACATCCATGTGAGCACCTAGCACTCTATGGATGTGCCAACATCTAATGGCACATCTAGTTTTTAGGAGGAACACCATAGAACCCATCCATCATTAAACACTTTAGTATTGGAACCAAACCCGATCCTGTCACATCACTTTTTAAAAGCAAAATGTCTTTTTCAAACCATCACCATTTCAAAAACTTTTATAAAACAACACATAAGTGTATAATTTTGTTAAACAAAAACACACCAAACCAATATTACATTTTCAAATCCCAATCACCATCAATTTTAATCAAACACATCACAAGGCACTCAATTTAACTTTACCAAGAACCTATGCATTTCATATAAACCAACATCAAAACCACTTTTAGAAATTTAAAACAACTTTATAACCTTGTTTGATGTTTTTCATAAGTATAATGGAGATGCAAATACTATATAAGAATTAATTGAAAACATTCAAGTGCTCAAGGTTTGAATCAAAAGGGAAAATGGTTGGATCACCTACCTCGACACGTGCGAAAACGGAAGAACCCCAACGGAAGGAGGAATGATGCTCCTCAGACCAACTGCACAACCTCGGTTAACCCATGTCCAAAGCGCACACGACCTTGAAGTGCATATATATATATATATACATATCTGCATATATATATATATATAAAACTATGTACCTATACATCATAGGTATATATATATCTTGCAACGCAATCAGCAAAGCACTGCTAAATCTAACAACTCAGATAAAGCTGACTCTGGGCCAGATAAAGACCTCAGGGTTCCGCAACTCATATTATAAAAAAAATTCAGAACTCTATAGAAATATAATTAAGCGCATAACAAAGCTGCAAAACATGTTTTAAAACAAAAAGGAAGAGTGAAAACATTAGCGGAGTGATACAGAGATAAAAATACACGAATTCACCTTCCTCGGTGGGGCGTGAATAAAACAGCGCATTAACCGAATGCATAAAATCACTCCACAAACTAAGCGCATAACCTGGATACCGAGCAAAATGTGCCAAAATGAAACACGGTATTAGGGTAATGGTAGATTTGATAAGAACACCAAAGATAATAAAAAAATAAAATAGAATTATACCGGAAGAGGAAGACACCAGAGGAAAAAAAGGGAGGGAGCAAAGGGGTTGCGTCGGGCCGGGAGGGAAGCTTCACCGGACCGGGATGTCGGGTGGCGGAAACCCACAGGTTGAGGTGAAACTGGCTGGGCCGGATGGTCAGGTGCACCGAGGAGGCCGGAGCGACGGTGGCCAGCAGGTGGAGGGGCTAAAATCAGACGGGGAGGCAAGGCCGGACAGGCGGAGGGGCGTGTTGCCAGAGGGACGCTAATAGAGGGGAGCGGTGGAGGGGCACCGGGGCGTGGCCGGTGATGCGCAGCCAGCCGGATGGTGGGCGGCAGCACAGGGAGGTGGCGGTGGGTCTGCAGCGCGAAGGGGGGGGGGGGGGGTCGTGCGCTGCGCAGAGGAGCCAGGGGGGGCCGCGCTGTAGAAGGGGGGAAAAGGGGAACACCCCCTTAGGGTTTTACCCAAAATAATAATAATAATTAAAAACAAATTAAAATAAAAATCTAATAATAAAATAGATAAGTTAATATAAATTTCGATATTAACTATTGTTGTAATATTAATGATTAAAATTCTAATCATAATAATAATGATAATAATAATAATAATAATAATAATAATAATAATTAGTTAACTAAAATAATAATAATTATTATAATGAAAACATTTATTATAATAAAACCATTAAAAAATATAAACATACACATATATATATACATATATTGAAATATATACCTATATATAAACATATGTAAACACACACATATATATATATCTATACACATATAAACATATATACACATATAAACATATATATATATATATACATAATCTTAAAACTTAAACATAACAAACATATATATTTATTTATTTATCCGCTCAACCAACTAATTTAATAACATTATAACTGGATGACCGTGCGGTATTCGCGCACCGTACGGTACCCAAGAAGACTGCAAGCGGGCTGCACGTTACCAAGCGGAAAGCACGTGCCCAAGAGGACTGTGCATCTAAAACGTACAGAGTTCGCGCACTGTCACAAACCATAAACTCATCCCAACATCAAAATTTTAAACCGGGACTCTCCCGCACTTACGTAAAATCACCCGATGCCAAGAGAAATAAAATAAATAAAAAGACTAAAAAAATAGGTGTGACACACATAAACAATAATAAAGGTACCCTTCGATCATATTTATATAAATTATTATCTACCCTCAAAGGATTCCATCTAATATGAAAAATTATTTTGAATGATCACTTGGAACATTTCTTGGGGAAAACATCCTTTCCATTTTGAAAACAATTCCTTAATATCAAAATATTTCCGAACTATTAAAGAAAAAACTCATTGAAAATAATCTATTAATTTTGTAAGGGAATAATTAAATCATTTAATGTCAATTATGGTGGAAAATATTTATCATATCATAGATGTTAAAACTAATATTCCATTCACATTTTTGGAAAAAGTCAAAAGAGCCTCTTTTAAACGACTAGAATATTACATTCAATTATTTTTGTAAAAACTAAAATATGGGTAAAAATTTCATTAAATTATATTTTTATAATAATATAAACTTACAGTAAATAAATTTTAGAAAATATTTCCATGTTAATAAAACAATTTTTGATCGAAGTGAGTAATAAAGTTAATTTTTATTAAAAAAACTTTGTTCACTATATTTAATTATTAAAGAGAGTTATATGGAAGGAAAAAATTTATTTTATATAAATAAATATAGGTAAAGAAATTTCATGAGTTTATTTAGAGATGGATAAAAATATTTCATCATTGGATTCATAATCATAAACAATTTTGATCAACAATGACATTATATCATAAAAACCATACAACTTTGGTAACTTTTGATTCAAAAACACCTTGAAATAAAGAACCATAGATGGATATATATATATATATTCCATAATTATCATGATATTAATCATTAAATTCATTATTAGAAATGATATACACCACACAAAAGAAACAAGTGGTGAATATGGCTTGTGTCCCACAAAAATAAAAGAGAGGCGAATATCTTTGTCCTCAAGTTTCAAATTTCTTCACACACCTTCAAACATCCTCTATAATAAATATAGGATTATATAAAATCCATTATATTAGTATAATTTAATATATATCATACCATAAATGATTTAAATATTACATTTTTTTACCCATTTATAACAATTCCTTAACAAAATAACGTTTTGGGTAATAACTGCTTCATTTTACATGTTTGATTTGGATTGGTATTTTTGGTACAATTAATTTTTTCATGGTTAAATAAAATACACAATTTTATAAATGATAGGAATATAATATATATTTTTTATATATGAACTTATATTGATCCTTGACTTGTATATTTAAAAAATTAATCACATCTTTTATAGAGACGACAAACCTTATGTACACATGAATGTTGCTACCATATTATCAATGGGTCGAAATAAATAAGTATAAAAAATATATCACCTTTACCGAATATTTTTTATGTAATATTTATAGTATATATTCATTATATATATATATATATATATTTTAATTTTCCATGTCAATATAATAGGAAAATTATATCGCATCACTTTGTGGAGGCTGTAGTCCACACGAACGCATGAGAAACGTTATCATTTACCAATGGAATTTATTGTAAGATGATATCTATGATATTATAATTTAATAAATATAATTATGTCCTAAACATCATATAAATATTTTAAATATATAATTATCACCACCTATGAGTGTTAGTGATGGAAAATGAGTTACAATAGTTTGTGAGGTGGTAGTACACTACACACACGATATACGGTTTGGTTTACCATGTAATTGGAAAGGAAATAGATATATGTTATTACAATAACATAATAAAATTTATGTGTATGATATATAATGATGTTATTATATAAATATATTTTAATAAGATTTTATGTGGGTGGAATAATAAATAAAACAAAAATGCTCCGCTTAGAATGACACCTCTTCTTCGGACAACCTCTTTTGGTTTGCATTAGAATCCATAATAATTGGATTTAATAATAAACATATGGTTCTTAAAAAGTGTTATGATCATTAAGGAATAAACTTGGTTAGGTAATGGATGAACCAATATTTTTTTGAGGTTTTAATAATATATTTTATGTTGTGTATTTCTATACCTAGGGTAGAGAACACACATAGAGTTTTTAAATAGAATATCATGTTCTCACATTTTTAACATGATAAAAGGCATTAAAATTACTCATTTTTGAACATTATATGTGGTAAGGTATAAATATAACCATAAAATAGGATTTAAAGTTTTTTGGGTCATTTTATCCCCTCTATTTTTAATTTATCCCTTGGTATACCCATTTTATCCTTATGTGTAGTAAATAATTCTTACAGTTTTTTTCTAGTATTTGAGAAAACAATTAAGTTGATATTATCATATAATATTAATAATTATTTTTTCAAAAATTTAATATATTTTTCCAAATTAGTTTCATATAATTTTAATATTTTAATTTAAAATTAAACCCACAGACATGATGAAAACCTGATTTTTCAAAGTGAAAATTTTCATAAGTATAGAGTGTTTTAATATCAATATTCTACATGAATTTAATTAAAATGACAGAAATTATTTTAATAATAAAATAATTGAACTCATTTGACTTTAAAAATATATTTAAAAAATATGCATCTTTTTATGAAATTATAAAATGGAATTAAAAAATCAATAATTTTCACTATTTACCGAAGAATTTGCCTTTTTATAAAATTATCAGTTATTCAACATCAGATAAATTTTATTACTTTATTTAAAAAAGAATTTATCTTTTTCAAATACATTTTATAAATGTTTTAAAAATCAATTTTATTATTTTTTCACAAAAAAATCATTTTTAGGAAAAAAATCCAATTCATAAAAAGATTGCAAAATATTAATTACCTTTTTATAAATATATATTTCTTTATCAAATAAATTATAAATCATTATAAAAATATTTTTATTCTTATTAATACATCAAAATTTTATTTCTATTTTATAATGTACATGTTTAAATAATAATACTTACAGTGCATCAGAGTTTGTTAAAACTTGATGTTGTATGTAACACAATAAATCAAGGAAATTAATATGTATATATATATTTTAAAAAATAAGAAAAAATTTGGAAGATTTTTAAAATAAATAAATTTATTTATTAGTTTTATTTTTTAATATAAAATATAATTAATTAATTTGATTGAATGACATAAATTTTGAATAAAAAATATTTTCTTAAATCTGTAAAATCTACCTAATGAACAAATCTATTTCATGTTTAATTTTATTAATGATTTTAATTTAAATATGTGATATTAAAACGTATTGAAAAATCCTGATTTGTAAAATCACCAATTCACATCTGATATTTATTTATTTAATTAGTTATTTCAATTCAAGTTTGTAATAATTTTTAATAAATATTGATATGCTTTTCATCTCTGCATCATTAGTTCTGTAATGTCTTATACATCCATCATTTAATGTATATTCACATTTCACTTCCTAGATCCTCTCTCCTGATTCCGAGTATTCGTGTATAATGATGAGGATGATCATTGACATACATCACGTTGAGATTTGGCGACACACTAGACAAAAGTTTTACGTATTGGATGGGTGAGCACTAAAACTCGAGTGGAAAGTGGTGAAACTCAAGGTATTACCCATAAGGTCTTGTTTTATCTATTACCCACTCAATAGATCAACCCTTAGTATTGGATCACGTTCACATCCTAAAAAAAATTTATTCATGTCTTATTATTTTATGTATGCATATTTTTATATGTGGTCACATTAAATAAAAGCCAAACATATAAATAACAAATAAACATGTGATGCGATGAATTTTCCCTTTTTATTACATGGACAGTTGTGAGTGAGATCAGATTGTTTGTGCATATATGAAAGAAAAAGATTTAATTTTTTCATGTAATAGTAAAACTTTCAAAGAAATATTTATCCATAATCAACTTCCATCAAATGAATTTGAACAAAACTTGGTGTTTGGGGTTCTTAGTCATCCATAGTTGATGGGGACTCTTACTACTGGTGATTCCTTATTAGAATGATATGTATAGTTCCCTTATATTATCAATAAAGGATTCATCATATTTATCTTGTTTCCACTTCAGAGACAAGAATTGTGTAAATCATTTTTATGATTTTAGAAGCTTTAAATTCACTTAATAGAGCGAGGAGATGCTTGTTAACGCATTTTCCAATTAAATTATAACCTCAAACTCTATGAGTAGGGGCATGGTCATATCTTGTAGACTATGAGGGAAGTTTCAAGTAACTTTTTCACTAGAATAATTAAGAGACAAAGTATTAAAATTATTTTACAGAGGGTTGTTAGAGTTTATTAAAATAGTGAGAGACATTTACTGGTATAAAACAATTTAATGTCTGAATCATTATTCAAGATTATTATACGTGATGTTAGATTTTATTTTTTTAGAAAAATGGAATGTAGTATCATATGATACACTTTGATAATTTTGTAAAAAGTAAATTTCCAAACTATCGTGGATGTATAATTATAGTAAAGGTGCTTGTACACAATAGTATGATATCTTAAATTCATCATACTGGTGTCCCCAACACCTATTAAGACACCCCAAGATACGAGGGGTTTAATAACACTTATAGAAAACTCATTTTTTACACATATGATGGTTTACTCATAATTTTATAATCAATTAACAATTTCAAAAATGGTTACAATATTGTGACATTTATTATTACATGTAGTTACATATCCATGAATCATACAAGGGGAAAGAGAAAACACAGATATAGATAGGTGATAATTACACTAGATATGTGTAAATTGAAAGATAGATCATAACCCTTTAATGATTCTATATCTCATATAAAATTCACCTAATTACACTATTTTTCTTTATAATTACCAAATGATATGTATGGATACAATATTTCAATTCATTTTGGGAAAGGTTGAACATGTAAATTTGAACTTAATGAAAGTATAATAATTAAATATTATGGTGATCAATTAGAAAGAAAGTGGGAAAAGTATGATGGAGAGAGTGTTTCCAAAGTGAGCTTAATAAAAATCCTCAATGAAATAGGTATTTAAAAAGTTTTTATTTTATTTGAATAATTACATGAAAGTGTAAATGTAATGAACTAAATTAGAAAGTTGTCACTTATTTTTTAGGTATATTCATCAATTTCAAATACTTATTATGTTATAGTTCTTGGGTATTGAAAACAAGATTCCAATAACTTAAATGTATTTCAATATAATAAACCGGTAAGTATGTATATGTTAAAATAAGTAATATGTGTTCTCCAAGTGGATAAATAAGGGTTGTTCTAAGGTCAGTAAAAGGAAGAAAATAACTTTTTATTTCTAAGATAAATTATAAATGTAGAACTTTTATTAAGTATTAGATTTTTTTTGTCTCATATGTCTTTTGAAAAGGAGACATTATTACATGTTTATGAATTAATGTTGTTTTTTTGTAATAATCAACCAATAGTTTAATGGTACATGAATAATTTGAAATTCTTAAAGAATATAAAATGAATGTGTTATATACCCAATATTGTAAAAAATAATTTTTTATGAAAAATAAGAATTTTTCATAGATTAACCCAGTATGGTTGTAGAATATTATGAGATAAATACCTAAGGTATTATTAAAATAGTTATATACTAAGTTTTTAGAAAAATAAACCATCAGAAATAAAGGTATTTCACTGATAATTTTGAATTAGTTCAGTTGGGGAGCTCAAACCATTCGAAGGGTAAGCTACAGTTCAATATACTTCATATGATTCCATTAATTGTTTAAGTAATATTAATGTGATCTACAATATATGTCTGGCTAGAAGATATGAGTTTCTTATAATTAGAATTCTGAAGAATATTTTGACCAATCATTCGTCGATCAATAAAATTTAGTGTAGAGTATTCCCTAAATGAAAATTAAATTAACGACATTACGACATTGGTGTCAATAAAAAGAATCAGTGATGAGTATTACATGTTGAAATTGATCAAAAAATTATAGCATGGATTAATTCCAAAACCCAAATTTCACTATACAAATCACAGTTATGATGTATGTAAAATGGATTTTCAATGTTAAAACTCATGAATTACAGAAAAATCCATTATATTTTAAAATTTTTAATGGAAATAATGGTGTTATCACATAACCATATTCCAAATATAATAAAAAATGTATATAATAATATTTATAGTATGATGAAAATATATTACGTCATAAGAACATGTTTTTAGCTATAAATTATTTTTCAAGGATATAAAAAACATACAGCCCAAAAAACATGATGTGAATCTATATTAATCATCCAAAAATGTTCTTAGGATACCATATAAATACATATGATAGAAATGTTATATTTATGTGATACATTGTATTTCTATAAAAGGGTCGACATTCCTATTTGAGATAGTGGGAGAAATATTGACTTCGGTTTACCCAATTCTAAAGATACACAAATAGTTGACATCGTAACATGTTCCACATGAGCATGTTGAAAGAGAATATTCCAGTGACACATATTTGATAGGAAGGATATAACCGTAGTGATGGTTTTAAATTCACCACGTCCTGTGATAAATTATTCATTGAGAATAATTAATTCTAAAATTTATCTGTATAAGTAATTTATCGATGGTTGGAAAATCAATAAAAAATTAGTAATGGAATCCATGTACCAATGTACATGGTGCTTATTATTTTTAATACTTTTGTGGGTATTCAAGTGAGTTTATACTTGTGAGGTACATGTATAGCAAAAATAATAATCGATTGATTATACGAAGTCATTAGGGATAAATCTATTAGATGTTTACTTATCATAGTTAATTTCTATGATCATTTTATTAACCATTGGATGACAAGACCATCAAATGTGTAAGGTTTTGATACAACGTAGCTAGAAATTGATGTTAACACCACAGAATTCCCATAAAGGGTGAAAGTTACTCAAATATAATTCAGGATTAAAGTTCAAAACAAAATCATAGCATGTTCATTTGGAATGAATAGATGTCATCTGTGTCCCAGATGTTAATGAGGGAATTATTATTTTACATGTAAAATATGTTTATTATCATATATAATATAGTTATTGGTAATATAGTTAGGTAATATCAGGATGAAATCTAACATATAGTCATTGAATCTTTATAGAAAACTAAGTTATATGAAATAGGATCTAATGAGGAGTATCAAATAGTTGCTTCAACTTAATCAATCATACATATAATGACATAGTATTGAAAAATAAAATTAGGAATAATCTGAGTGAGACGTGTTACCAATGTCACATACCATAAATCTATCCAATATGACATGAACAATTTGTGGGAGGATATTAAGGTGGTGAGTTGACAACCATACACAACAGTGATGGTTCAATCACATATTACATGATATGTACAATATATGATACTTCCAAAAAATAATTTATTGTATAAAATTATCATATATATCCATGAAAATTGAAAGGGAATAGTTAAAACTATCCAATAACACTTAAATAAGTTCAAAGAACATGGAAGTGGTTTATGGAGAAGAAATGATACCAGTTATAAGGGACCCAAACTATTCTTCCTGGGATCATTTTGATCTAATATCATATTTAGGTTAAGGTAATAGCTTGAAAATCTCATTCAAGAATGAAGTATCTATTTCTAAAAATAGAAAGTGTGTTGCGGATTCAGAGGAAACTATGAATAAGTTTCATAAATGCAATAATCAGTTCTAGTTCATGGAATCTATCCTAGAAAATTAAGTTATTATCATAATAAAAGTTATGATACTCTTACTAGACGAGATTTCATGTTTTGTTAGTGGACTTAAAGAATACACATGGGGTTTTCATGTCATGAAGAGTTTTACTATATGAGTCTAGGTCACACATTATTGAATATCCATTCAAAACAGATGTGGCAGACCCAACAACTGAAGTCTTGAATCATAAGAAACATGATTTTAACCATACAATAGATAATAAGGATGGTTAGAAAGCTGTCTCTAGTTTAAGTGGGAGTGTTTAAAAAGTGGTTTTCTTAAACCTAACTTGTACAATAATTTTTATTAGAATAACATTGATACAATGAGTTATGAGTCATGTTTACTTAACATTATAATGTTGAAATTTATACATCCACTATTTATTGGTAATGAACATTGTTTATTTTTCAGATCATAATTTTATAGTGAATCCCATGAAATAATCAGTATCTTGAGATACTATGACATTAATCGTAAATATATTACATAAGGACTAGATATATCATACTAACTTGAAAAAAATATATTTTTAACTATTAGGTGTTAGGGGATTATAATAATTGAGACTTTCTCTCCGAAAGTTCTCACTTGGTGATCTCTAGTAATTTAGATCCTAAGGACATAACTTCCAATAGTAACACCAAATTTTGTGCATGTCATTGGTTATTATTATCTATGAACATGTGTATCAGTATCTTGAGTTGATATCATTATCAATGTATGACATTTGATAAAATACAATGATTCAAGGAAAAAACAAGGATAATTAAATTGTGGAAATGTAGCTTGTTTTGAGTGATTCAACGGTTGTATGATATTGGTTGATTGGTAAAGATATTATTTTTATCTTTTGAGTTAAGGATGTAATATATCAGGCATGGTTGATCAGGATGGTAGTACCATTATAATTCCATGGAAATGGTACTTGAAGGAAAATATGTCGAGTTAGATCTACTAAAAATAAAGTATTAAAGGATGGTGGAAGAAGTGTGTGCCCTATATTATAAAATATCCAAAGACAAACAAATTATATTAGACAATGTGTGCTCATAGGTTGGTTATCATTTCTATGAATACTCATTATATCATTAAGGGACTTGATGGTTTTATATACTCTACTATTGGTCTATGAATATTATTCACAACTGTTAAGATATGGTCATAGTGTCTAACACACAATATTGTATTCAAGAATATGTTATATTCAACTGAATTTGTATATAGGACATTGTGAGCCCCAGTACAGGGTATGATATTTGCCCAAGTATTATAGATCACTCAGGAATAAATAAATTCGTATTATTGACTTTTAGAATAATAATTAATTAATATATTTATTAAATATACATACATATTTCAATATAATTACATAGAGAACATTATTTGAATGAATATTATTTTAATATTCAATGTTAATTTAATATTTACAGGAATGTAGAGTTGAGTTGATGAATCAATTTTATCATATTAAATATAAATAATTTTAAATGTGTATGTTAAATATATAAATGATATTTATAGTTTAGTTCAATAGTCATAATATATTATTTTTATAGTCTATATAAATATTCAATGGCTGGTGATCCTTTTATGAGTAACTACATATCAAAATATATGTATGAGGAAATAGGCTCTCATAGGATGACTATTCACATTGAGTTCATCAGAGCCTCTCACTCTTATCCATATTACCAGTGAGAGAATCTCCCATCTAGGTGATTAGATTGAGTTCTCCCTCACACATCACAATATTTCTGATGCGGTAATCATTAGAACATAAGAGGTGTCGTCGAATCTATGTTATAGCATCACAAATTAGATGATTGAATCTTCTATATAGTATTAATTAACATGTGTAAAATCTCGAAGAATAATACTTAGGATTCATTGAGTAGGGACTTCCAGCATCGAGCAGTTGTTGAATGTGTAACAACAGTTCAAACTAGGACCTATTGGTTTATGTTTGTGCAAAATATTATTCACGAGTGATCCTAAGGCTTTAACAAATGAAATGATACACTGATGATGATGTAGTTAAATCGCTATATAATGAAAATTTTTATATCCCTAGAAAAGAGACTTCCTCTTTCGACACCAGTAAATTTAGACTAGACACATAAATTTTTATTTTTTTAAATCTCATTAACACCCCTCATAATGATTTTCCAACATGGTACGCTTCTTAGACATACCATACTCAAAACATTTAATCATAACCTAGGGAAATTAACATAAGGAAGGGTGAGATTAGATTCTCAATAAGGGTAAATAAGGGAGATATCAACATAACATAAGAAAAAGGCTATGCTAACATGATAATAACATTTTAAAACCATAACATATATATTGCAGATCATAGAAATCTATCATGGTTTATATTTTTAAGTTCATAAGACATGAATAATAAAAGAAATAAATGAATTTAATCCATGAGATCATAACAAAAACCTTGAAAAAACATAATCACATAATATTGTAAATATGTATAAATAGTGACATGTCTACTTATTATGTTAATCACATTAACATAGGTCCTTACAGAAATTTATGGACATAAAAACCAGGTCCATGATCAAACTTGTGAACATGAAATCATATTCACTAAAAAAATAATTAAATATTGAGTTATCCATCTATAAACAATCCATTAAAGGGATATATAAATCTAGTTCAACCCATATCAGTTTATAACATAACCACTTGAACTCACTTATAAGATAAAAATCATTCTCAGTTACAAAGTATCCACCATCCTTGGTTATAACATTACCAACATCAATTTTTCATAATGGAACAACCCATAAAATAACTATATATATATATATATATGCTCTACTTGATCATAAAACACTAAACATATCATCACATCATAACCCATGCATGGTACACGGGTTTCATGAACATTTCATCAATTGAAAATATAAAAACCATGTTAATAAATTGGTTTCATAAACATTTCATTATCATAAACATAAAACATATAGAAAAATAATAATGATGTTACCCTTGGATCATATCTGCAGTAAATATTATTTAACATCAATAGATTTAATATTACATTGAGATGTATTTTGAATGATCGCTTGGAACATTTTTGGAGGAAAATATCCACTATATATTGAAAAAAATACATTAAAAACTCACAAAATCTAACCATTATATATTTTTTTAGAAAATAAAATTGGAAACTTGTTAAGGATGCATAAAATATTGACTAGTAAAAACAGTGTAAAATACAATTCCAACCTTACATGTTGAAAATAATATTCCATTCACATTTTCATTAAAAAGACAAAATTGTATTATTCATAAATTGATTATAATGTCCCTTATTAATAATTTTTAAAAATTAAATCATTACGAAAAATATCATTAAACCATCATTGGATATTATTAAAAACATTTTTTAATTTTTTTAGAAAACATTGACATGAAAGAAAATGGATTTTTGACTAAAGAGATAGATATAATAGTTTTTTCTTAAAAACAGTATTTTTGGTATATTTATTTATTTAAGAGTGGAAAATAGAATTAGAACATTTAATATCTATAAATAAAAATGTTATAAGAATATTAAAGAGTTTATTCAGATATCATAATATTTCATAATCAGATACATAGACATATCAATCCAGAAAAACATTCCGATAGAATCATAAAAACCATACCATTTTGATATCTTATGAATTAATAAACCCATGAAGGAAAGAATTTATTTATTTTTGTAGAACATATTTTTCATGATAGTAATGACAAAATAAATTCATGGATAGTATGTACATCACACAAAAAGAAACAAGTTATGAATATATCATGTGTTTCATGGAAATAAAAGTTAGATAAAAATTTCAAGCCTCATGTCTCGAATTTCATTGTACGTTTTCAAACCTCATATATAATAAATATAGGTTTATTATAAATATATACCAGAAAAATATTAATATATATTATAACATATATGATTAACTTATTAACATTCAGTAAACTTTGATTAACAATTTGTTGTTAAAATCATGTTTCATGTAGTAACTACATCGTTTGTCATGCATGTTTCGGTTTTGTATTTTTATACCTTTTACATTGTTAATTGTTACATCATCTCAAGAAAAATAAAAATGATATAAATATAATATATATTCATTATATATATATATATTAATCCATACATGTTATAGATATAAAATGTTTCACATCGTTCATAGAGACGATGTTGTACGTACATATGAACATTGTTTCCATTTTCTTGATGAATGGAATTAAAGAAAGGTAAATTAGATATCAAATTTATAGAAACAATTTAATATAATTTATATAATATATATTCATTAAATATATTATTAATACAATACATGTAAAAATAAAATAAAAAGCACACCACATAGTTTTGTGGAGGAGGTAGTCCACAGGTACACATGGGAGACCTTATCAATTCCCAGTGGATTGGAATGTAAAAAGGTAGATGTGATAATATTATTACATAAGTATAATAATTTTTTATAGTTAATTTACATATTACAAATATATAATTTTCCCCATCCACAAATAGTGGTGATGGAAAATTAATTACATCGGTTCATGAGGTGGTAGTCTGCCGTACACATGATCAATGGTTTTATTCCCCATTTAATGGGAGAGGATATGGGTATAATTTAAACCATTAAAATAGTATCATATTATTATATTTAATCTACATATGACATTATATAATCATATTTGATGAATATTTAATTTATTTTGAAGAAGAAATAAAAAATACCCAGTCAAGAACATTACCACCTCTTCGGAAATCATCCTTAAGTTTGCACCAAAAACATTCGTAGGAGGGTTTACTAATAAAAATAAGGAATATAAGAACTATTTATGGAAGTAAATAAAGTATTTTTTTTCATATTTTAAACAAAAAAGGCTTTGTAAGTGTGACATGGAAAGAAGAGGAGGTTCTTTCTATAAGTGGGGCATGCAAAATAGTTTGAATTTTTGAAATGTATAAGGGTCACACATGTTTTAAACATTCCAAAAGGCTAAAAAAAGACTAATTATGGACTAATATATGAGATAAGTTCCATATATGTCCAAAAAATGGGACTTGGAAAGATTATTTCATTTTAATTCTTACAGTTTTAGTTTAACCCCGGGTAAACCTATTTTGTCCTTAAGCACAGAAATTAATATTAATAGTTTTTACTATTCATTTTGGCCAATAATTTATTTTAAATAATTAGATAATATTAATTATGATGATTCAGAATATTGAATACATTTTTAAAATTCCATTAATATAATTAGTAAAATTAAATTTAAAATCAAACATGTAGACGCGATGAAAATGCGGGTTTCTATAGAGATTTTTTTTACAAAGTATTTAACACTTAAATTTCAACATTCAACATGAATTTGAATTTAACAACCTAAATTGGTTTATTAATTACATAATTTATCCAATTTTACAATAAAAATAGTTTTAAAAAATATGTAAATTTTTAAATGAGTAAAATGAAAATGTAGTTTTATTACAAAATATTAATTTTCACTATTCAAAAAAAATCTCTTTAGAAAATTATCTAAAATTCACCATTATTTAATTTTGATATTTTAATTATATAAAAGAATATACAGTTTTATAATAAATTATATAAAAATGAAAAAAATAATTTTATTATATTTTATCAAAAAAGAAATAATTTTTTTTTCAGAAAAATATATTTTCAAAACATATAAAGTCATCAAGAAAAATTATGAACTTATTTTTAAATATATTTTATTTTTATTAATATTGTATCCTTAATTTTTAAAATTTTATTATTCATATTCGTACCTCCTAATTTAACTTCTAGGTTATGGTGGACATGTTTAAATTATAATATTAATAGTATATAACGGTTCACTAAAACTCGGTATTTTTGTAACAAAAGATATTGGAGAAATAAAATTTATCTGATAAAGTATTAAAAAATATGGACTTTTACTCCTAAGATATAAAATTTCATAATTTATATATTCCTAAATTTTAACTATTCAATTGATGTTGTGGGAATAACTTTATTCCCCTTCATGGTGTTAACAGAACTCATCCTTTTCCATTGGTTGTTTATTTCTCTACTCCCTCATTTACAACACATAAAATATCTTATTGTTCCTTTAAGAAATTACCCTAGGTTATTATTCCCACATTATTAACACATAGCAGATTTAATCATTGTACATTCATGATCATTATGCCCTACACTTACACTGAATTAAATTTTCTCTTATTTGGTTTATTAGGAAAATAACTTAGGTTTAGGTCGTCAATCATAACTTTTAGTATATTATTAAGAGTTACTATACCAATTTTCATTAAAGCTCCCATTATGTTCAATTTATCATCAATACAACCAATGTATTTTATTTTACATAAAATTTTAATTTGGTTCATACTAGTTCAAAAAATTCACTAAAACAAAAGTTTTTAATGGGAGTATATCAAATTAAATCTTAATAAAACATCATATTATGTGGATAAACAATAATATATCCTTAACAATGTTGTTTGTTATTCAAGTATTTATATTTATCCAAATAATAATAATTATCCATAACATAATAATCTTTTTGGTTATTGGGTAATTTAAATATATTTTAAAAATAGAATCCTAACCAAAAAATTTATCTAAGCCTCTATTTGATTTCAACTATAAGGGTGCTACCATTAAAAATTTCATATTCTTGAGTCTTTAGATAATAATTCAGTTTACATTTCATGGATCATTACGGTTTAGAATTTTAGATAATTCAGTCACAACTCTTACATAACAAACCCATATACTAAAATTTAGAAACTTAAACTCAATATTCACACATCTCTAAAAATAATAGCTTTGAAATGAAACAAAATTTGTTTTCATGAAAAATAATAATGAATTTAAACACTACTTCTTCTCTGTTTATAATTATCATAAACTCTATGAATAATATTTGAATACATGGTATGAACACAAAAATCTTTGAAATAGATACAAAAAAAGAAATAGATTCATCAAATAAAATAAATTAAAACCCATAAATTATTTACCTTATCTACAATATTTTTTAAGAATATAATATAAATAATATTATCATGGTAGAAACACTTTTTACTTAATGAAAAAAATTAAATCACATTGAAATCAATCAGAATCCCTTGTATATATCTTAGAACATTATATTCATAACCCATGTTTAGTAATATTTTAAATAAATAGATCCGAGTTAAATCTACAATACAAACATCGCTAGTTAACCTCCTCCTCCTCCCCAATATAGGAAACAAACATTACAAAATGACTCTGAGAGTTATATTGGGCCCACCCAATGTATATGTTGTATCAGGATCACCCATTGAAGTAGAATTATAAAGACCTACCTTCATCATATATAATGAAAAGTACTACATAATGAAGAAATAATTTTTAATCTCTCACATTTTAATCATAAATCCCTTGAAAACACCATTTGAATCTATAAAATAAGTACATTATATTTTTTTCATGTAAATATTGTAGAGACCCAGAAATTTCAAGGAATTCTTTTTCTTAATTTATTTGGAATTTTGCGAGTATGCAGTTTCCAACAGAACCTGATTTTGAGGCCTAGTGTGCCCAGAATAATTTTCTGAAGTTTTGTAAAGTTTAAATTAACGCGCATAAATAGTTTTACTGGAAAAGTGGAATAAATCTTAAATGGTTACTCGGATCATAAATCCGAGGGCAACATTGCGATTAGGATGGTAGGTTTACCCTAGGCGCCACTTAAGTTTAGTCGGCGCGGGCCTCCTGTGAGAAATTCCAAAAATGGCATAACCGTAAATAAAATAATTAAATAAATTATTTTATTTTTTAAATGCTTATAACTCACAAATGGTAGCTCAGATTAAAAATCCAAGACCACTGCTGAACTCATGGGGACATGGTTTATTTAAGTAGATACTTACTTTGGCCGGCGTGGGCCACCAGAAAAAGTTAGTTTTTGGCCGCAAATAAAATAATTAAGTGACAATTATTTTATTGTAAAATTCATAACTTCTAAACGGTAACTTGGATTGAAAATATGAGACTATCAATGCGTTATTTGGGGCGTGTTTCACTTATACAAAGCCTAACCTTAACTGGTGTGGGTCGAGTGTGACTGATAATAATTTTCAGAACTTCTTTTCGGGTACGTTCAGTAAATGTACATGCGGGGTTTTCTATATTTTGAACCGGTGCTCAGAATTGAAATCTGAGGGCACCGATGAACTCGTAGCATCGGTAATTTCTTAAGGGAAGATTTACCATAGTTGTGTTTTGATCCAGTTGAGGTTAAATATTTTGGAATGAGATTAAATCAAATAAAATTTGATGTGTACAAATTTTATTCAAGCTAGGTGGTTATTTTCAACAAAGGGGAAGTTAGAGGTGGGGCCCACACCAACCTAACCTCCCATAGGAGAGTTTAGTGTGGTGGGTCCCACACGGGACCCTAACTCCTCACCTCCCCATAACTAACCCCTTGTTAAATGCATGGAAACTCCTCTTTATCTTTTATTGACGTAGAGCCTCTCCACCTCCCAATCTTAAGCCAACTAAGATAATTAATAACCTTATTAATTATATTTTTCACACCTCTTTGACTTCTTTTGAAATGCATGGAATCTTTTAAAATAAGGGGACTTAATGAAATATGGGGTTAGAAATTGTTGTGTGGAGGATTCGAGAGCTCTTGAGTTTTTTTGAAGAGTACCAACTCATCGACGAAGAATGATCATTCCTTCACGATGAAGAATGCTTCCCGGTTCTCCATCAAAGGAGGAGACACCACCACGGGGAATTCGCAACGATGATAGCTCTTCCTCCAACGTCAATGGAATCAACACCGATATTCCATGACGTCCGATCATCACAATGGTTGCCTCTTTCTGTGGCTTGATGACGTGTGACTTCTTTGCGAGGTATGGGTTTTCGTATAAAGTGTATATGTGAATTATAACCTCGTGCATGCTTATTTTAATTGCAGGGTGTTTGTATAATTTATCTTGAAAAAAGTAATCCCTTGTCGTTGATGAGTTATGGATTGAGCTTCTAATGCGGAGGGAACGGGCTAACGAACAAGCCCAGACCCTCCGCTGGTTGTTCTTTTATGAGAGGGATGATAGGGGACGAAGAAACGGGCCCCAATAGCAATTTGAAGCCATCGTAGTAAAGCATAGGTCCCAGGAGAGACATGGGCACAAACAGTAGGCGAATCAGACCACAAGAGCATGTCCGGTGGTCCGCAGAAAGTGCTGCCAGCGCACCACGCCAGGACGGTGAAAGTCCGAAGGTGGAATATTTTTTTGGCAGAGGAGGCAGCCTGCGGGTTTGGAGGAGAAGAAATCGTGAGAGTGAATTTTCGTGTGTTGTAGAATAGATTGGAGAGAGAAGATGCTTTTAAAAGATATAAAATAGAATCAAAATAAATAAAAAGTAATCAATCAAGGATGGGGCGTGGATGGCATTGAGTCAAAGGAGGCGACTTATTTTTGTGGTGCGTGGAATTGGGGTGTGAGTTTTATGAAATTTAATTAAATTAAATAATAATAATAATATAATAATGTTGTTATTATTTTTGTTTGGAAAACCATATATTGACGGTATCTTCTTCGTGCGACCTCGGTTTCATGAACCGTCGGTGGCAGTGTGCCCCTGACTCCGAGACAGAATTTATGAGTCCAATATTGGATATCTTTTTCGGGTTTTTGGATTAGGTACCCAAAGAGCTCGGAAAATAATAGATTTAATAATATTATTAAATCTTCGACCCACCATAACTCATGCGTGCGACGTCCGATTGTCTTGCCGCCAGTGGCGATGTAATTCCGTCATTAATACTGTCGAATCAATTCTAATGTTGGATACTAAATTATGGTTCATGGCTTGGGTCCACGAAACACCGAATAATAATAATAATATTATTATTATTACGGGATCTTGTATCTGACATATCTCTCATATGGTGTCGGAATGACAAACCGTCTGCGATGTTGCGACCCTGAAATTAAGATGAATGTTTCAAGACAAGTTTTGGATATTTAAGTCGAGGTCGAGGTGCGAGCCCCGCGAGGCCCGGTTCGCGCGTGTTGCGGGGAAATGAAACCTTTTCACTGGCTATCCGTTTTGGACAAATGGTTAGTCCATCTCATGTGTTTTTCCATATGGATCACAATGGTGCGACCGGTTTGGTTAACTAGTGTCATTTGAAGTACGACCGGGTTGGTTCGAACCCGAAACCAACCGAGACCTCGGAGCAGAAACACTTATAACATAAGGATCAGACATACGATTGAAATGTCATCAACTTTGTTTTATTCCTCCTGATGAGACGATTCTTTTGGCATACTTCACCTGAGATTTGGACATAGTTGGAGTAGGGTCGGGTTGGATTGTACCCGAAATCCAACCGGGCCCTTGGAACGGAAGAGCTGATAACTTTCAGACCAGATGTCTATTTGACGAACTGTCAGTGGAATTGTTGATCATGTTGAGAAATGGTACCTTTGAGTATATCCTATAAGATTTCGGGGTATAGTTGAGATACTGTCGGGTTGGTTCATACACGAAACCAACCGGGCCCCCGGGACTAAAAGGATAATAACTCACAGACCGGGCATCCGATTGACACGCTGTCTGTTGCGTTGAGACCCCTATGACGAGGTGGTCCTTTGAGATACTTCTTAGTGGGAATTTTTGATACATGGAGTATTGACCAGTAGCTCGTGGAGAGGATCCTCTCAGAGACGAGCGTACGGAGTATGGAGACCTTGTAGCTGGATGAGACCTGAAGACTGCTTGTCTGATTCGAGTCGGAGTGACTTGTATAGCCCAGTAGGGAGCACTACTGTGTTTGGGTGACAGACCCACGGCAGGGAGCACTACTGTGTTTGGGTGGCAGACCCGCGGTACTCAACAGAAGGGGTACCTCTACAGGCTATTAGGGGGGGGGGGGTGCACTACTGTGTTTGGGTGGCAGACCCCGGCGGGGAGCACTACTGTGTTTGGGTGGCTGACTCACGGTACTCGATAGGTGGAGTACCTCAACAGTCTTAGGTCAGTGAGTAGTGCCTCAAAGTCGTGACATGATTAGTGTAATCGACAGAGAGGGATATCTTCAGCAGATGCGCTTTCGATATCATTAATGAAAATCTTGGTTTGAGCTGAGTCAATAACCTTTTTGTTTACCTCATGATTGAGATTGGTTACTTGATAACTTAGGTATATGTATGGGAATATACCTAAGTAAAGGTTATCTGTCGACTTATTTATTTGTGGTTTATCCTTGTAGTATTTTAGTGAGACTATTAGGGTCTCGGGGTCCCTACTGAGTATCGTTATACTCACCCCTACACGGGCTACGCCCGGACCTCATTGTGTTGGTTGCAGACGACGAACAACACTGATCGTGGTTGAGGCTTGTTGAGCTGGATGGTACCCGGAGGTGTATTTTACGACGAGTCGGTACCCGGAGGAGACGAATGGACGGACGGTCGGACGCGGTATGCTGAGGAGGACATTTGTACCCACCCTTTAGGTAGGATCCATAGTAGACAATCCAGGAGCATCTTTTCACCTTTCAGCTGGTGTCCTTTGAGTTGTACTTTACTTTTAGTTGTAGTTGTACCTTTCTGTTGGGCTTGTATTTCCGGCCCCTTTGTATTTCCAACACACTTGTTTACTGCTTTACTTAGTGTTTGCTTCCGCTTGTACTCTGTTGTGTTGTTTACTTTTATAAAGGAAATGCCTTCCCTTTTTATTAGGATTTATGTCTTTGGTGCTAGTTGCCAGCCCCTGGACTATGGAAGGAGGGCATGGGGTAGTCACGACACGGGGCATGAGGACGGGTCGTGACAAATATGGGGAAATGTCCATTTACATTGAAAACTCTTAAACATGGAAAATTCATAAAATTAACTTGAAATGATTTTATTTGAAAATATCTAGGGAAATTTTTAAATTAAGATTCCATGAAATAAAAATTCAAGTCAATAGAAAATTCTATTCACACAGTAAAAGAAAAAATAATGATTCTGTTCAAACCTTTAGTAAAAGTTATTCATTCCGAAAATGTCATGAGGAATCATTCTTAAACATTAAAAATAATTCCAAATGTAGTATAACATTTTACTTAAATTCCTTTTAAGAATACATAACATCATTATTGAATTAATATAAAAAACATTTACGTGGAAGAATAATATTTTAACTAAATTATTCAATATAAAGCTTTCAAAAAATATCCAACATTAAATATCATCTATCATTATACATTAATTAACTCATGAATAATAAAATTATATTAGTTATTTAGTATTTTAGG
This sequence comes from Viscum album, assembly GCA_963277665.1. Lineage (NCBI taxonomy): Eukaryota > Viridiplantae > Streptophyta > Magnoliopsida > Santalales > Viscaceae > Viscum > Viscum album. Next base: position 1,611,547,506 of record OY728163.1, read on the forward strand.
AAAATTTTCCATGTTGATTAACTTATCATTATCAATTTTATTTAATATATTGACATTTTTTATCTTGTTACATAATCAGTTATGTTTTCATTGGATGTTTTGAGGGAATTAGGCCTAAAATACTGAATTTTTTTGAAAGGATTACCATGGTAAAAAGGGTTATTATTTCATCAAATTGAGAATCATAATAATGAAATTATTATCAATTTTTCACATCACATAAATTTTTAGAACCATCCATTAATGGTATAAATGAAAAATGAATCACATCACCGCGTGGAAGTGATACACCACTGAAATAAGTGAATATCATTAACATTTTTCAATGAATGTAAAGATAAAAAAATAAATGATATATTATTTTTAAATAATTATAATTATGTCATAAATATAATATATATTAATTAAAACCATCATAATGACCATACTTATGAGGTGGTGATGAAAAATGATGCACTTAACTTCATGGAGGGTGTAATCTACACACATACATGAGTGATGTCTTCATTTCCCATGGGATCGAAAAGTAGATAAAATGGTTTTAAAAAAATTAATAATAATATTTAATTTTATAGAAGAAACATATCTTATTGTTTAATCATGGTAAAATAATATTTCATGGAGTCAAAATATAGAATAAATTTGAAACAGGTCAGCTAGAACTTATACATTCTCTTTGGATAACCCCATTTTATTACACCTTAATCTTTATAGGATTACTGTTTTGGTGAGATAAGAAACTATTGGATATGTGAAGGGGTGTTCATATATAATTGGGGAGTAATTGGATGAACTGGATGTATCAATAATTTTGAGTAAGATGATAGAGGATATGAACTTTTATAAGCGTAGGGAGGGGAACACTTGGAATTCCAGAAATTTTTAATGTAATATAAATTAATATTCATGAAACAATTGATACCAAATTGAAATATTTACAATAAATGATGAGTATGAATCTAAATCCACTCATGAAATATCATTTGGACAATTTATGATGAATTTTTTACCCTCATCTAATAGTTTTAACCCACTATTCACCCATTTAATGATTATATATATATAACAATGTTTTTTAATTTTTAAGGAACATTACAGTTAAAATAAAATGAAAATTTCTTAATAAATGAAAAATGGGCGATATATGTGATCATATACCATACACTTGAGAAAAGATAATTTTTTTATTAATTTTAAATCATTAAATAATATATTATTTAACATCATATACCATTATATTCAGATTTGGAAATATTCATTGAGTTTTAATTTTATAACATAAATGTGGAAATAAGATAATAATATATACATATAACACTTAAATAATATGTTATATTTACCTAAAAATTTATTTTAACACTATATTTATCCATACTGTATTACATATAATTTTATTAAAATTTATCACCTACTTTATCAATAACATGGTCAAGAAATACGATGACATTTCATAATAATTAAATGTAATTATTCATTAAAAAAATAAAAAATAAATTACCTTGATAAATAAATAGTCCTATTTAAAATAAAAATTAAAAAATGATCATAACATGTTTTTATCCCTAAAATGAAATATTATAGATATTTAAATCAAGTGACTAACATTTTGAATTAAACCTTAACGTAAAATAATATATAAATGATATAATCAAATTAATGTGGCAATAAATTTTCACATTTTTGAGTTGTATATGGGTTTTTATTAGTGGGTGTCATAGGCCCAACTACTTTATGTATTTTTAAAAAATTTACTTTCATATTTTTTTGATACATATATTTTTTATCTTACTATAGTAGTACTGATACTTCGATATATACTATTTATATGGTAGTTTCCTTATATTGAATATCATATCAAAAGGTTATAGAAATTACTAAACTATAATTATAAATTATAAATACTATAATAGTAATCATAAAATTATTTAAAATATTCAATATTTATCATGATGGAAGGACAAAGACGATTCACAATTATTAGGTGTTGTGGGATCAGAATCATTGGGACTTATCTCATGAATTTTTAAATTGGTGTTCTCAAGTAGATGAGATCATGAGGACTAACCCACTATTAAGAACCTCTCATTATTTTGGTGTCATTGTCAGTTCCTATCAGTGAACATGTGTACTAGTCTTTTGAGTTTTTGTTATTATTAGTGGAAACTATTTCACTGTGTACTATGATGAATGATGAAAATCATGCCATTTTTGTTTTTTCTAGGTAGATTATGTTGGGTGTGTCATTGGTGGTATGAAATTTATTGAATGATCAAGATATAATGTTTCACTTTTGAAAGGAAGTGATATCATGGAACCTGTTGATTAGGATAATAGTTCCTCTACTAAATTATAGACCATAGTAGAATAATGTAAGTCCATCCAATATATTCGTCCATTAATAAATAAATAAAGTATAATGGTATAATGTGTGCATCCTAATTTATGAGATATCGCAAGACGAATAGATTATATTATGCATTGTGTGTTGGTAGGAATGTTTGCCATTCTTTTGAATACTTATTATCTTTTTAGGGGTCATCATGTGTAGTTATATTCCACGTATACTCAATGAGTGGTACTCACTTCTATCGATATAAGGGACTAGAGGGTCAGTCACATAGCATATTCAAAATTATAGGCCTATTATTATGAATATGAGTATAGGATATGGTGGTTCCCATCACAAGGTTTGGGAGATTTCCGAATATAAACAACCTCCATGAAATAAATAAATTCATATTATTTTAGTTTGAAATAAAATTTATTGAATTTATTTATAAATATTATTCAAAAAATATAGTGGAGACATGGAAATATTTAATAAATATATATTATATAATATTCATGGTTCATTTAATATTTCTTCGAATGAATATTCAATTTAATAAATCGTTTATATTAAGTAATATATTTATTATTATAAAAATAAGTGTTAAGGATATATGTTACATATATAACATAATAAAAATGTCTTAATAAGTAATTTATATATTATTTAGTAGTTAGTATATATTAGGGGAATGTGGAACAATTTAAATGTGTTTTTTACTCCACTATAAAATAAACAAGAAGATATCATTCGAGGTACTATTTGTTAACTTGATTTTGATATAATATCTCTCATATCTCATGTATCTTAGAGAGAGATATAATTGATCCCTATTATACTTCATGGATATAAGCAAAAAAGTGGTAGTGATCATTGGGAAAATGAAGGATTCATCGAATCTCTATTCTATCACTCAGATATCTAAGATGGATGTTTACACACACCATCAAATCATGTGTGGATAATCTAGAGGGACATATAGTCAGTTCCATCAAGAATATATAATCAGTGAAAAGCAGAATTCAGTAACATCAAAAAATTTAATGAGGTAACAAATAATTTTTTTTTCCTTATGGAATCATTCAAATGGTATAATTTGGTTGATTATTGGGTTCTGTGTCTCTAGATATGATGTATATTCATCAAAGCAGTGAAAGGATTTTTAAATTATTAGTCATTTTTCTTCCTCTATGAACATCAACACAAAAATTTGTCATTAGAGGATATTTGTGACTAATTTACACTATTATAAATTAAAGTTGCATAAAATTAATATAGACAGTGTCATAATAGTCTCATCACACATAACCATGCTCCAATCTGATCTCGAACAGCCATATTATGGAATGACAATGTTTTAATATGTATTGAACCCATTTTTTGTGTTAGAAATATTAAAAACATATATATATATATATAAATATCTATGTTATTATTTTTCATGTAGGGTTTCGCTGCACTCAAGCCAAATTCCATGTGTAGAAACAGTATGTAGATAGGGTGAAGGTTTCTTTATTATTTAAAAATTATTTTAAGAATAATAAAAAATGTTGTAAAAAATGGCGCGATGTTGAGAATATAAGGAAAAAGCCGAAGGGGGGGGGGGGGTTGGACTAGTTGGAAAAGAAAAAAAATGCAAAAAGGTTGGAGGATACTCTTCCCCCGATAATTTCCATAGCACTCTAAAATATGTGTGGGTCCATTATGACTACTCCAACAACATAATAATGAGGTTGTTTTATGGAGGAAATTATATATATATATATATATATATATATGTGTGTGTGTGTGTGTGTCTATATATAGGTGGCATATATGATATCACATACCTCTCCCCCAATCCTTACCCCATGCATCAACCTTAAGGTCACCACCATCGACTAACCCAACAACCTAAATTAGTCACGCCCTTCCCAACCTATTAGAACCCTTATAGGGTTAGAAACAACCTAGATCACCTTTTAATTGGTTTTCAAGCATCCCATGGCCAAAATATTAACATAAAATCATAGTATTATATTGTTCTAAAAAAACTAGTGGACAATGTTATTAATATTTTTTTGAATAAAAATTATATAAAATTATTTTCATTCATTTATAATTCATATGAGTTTAATTTTTTGAGAAATTAATTTTATAAAATAGATTTATCTATTAAAAAATGATCTTGATAAATGTATGTCTAATATTTAATTCATTCAATAAATTATTTTAATTCTGTGTGATGACTAAAATAATTAATTTTTTATGTTATATGTATCATATTTCCTCATATTATATGTATATTTTTATTCATTTCCATGACTATTATCTAACATGTAATTTTTTCTCTCGTGAGTGTGTAAGAATATTGTTGAGTAGATTATAAGATAATGGCCATAGTGAAACAATGATGTATTCTAGATGAGACGTGGATATGATGGATATTGTGTGAGTTGTGATATGATTTTGAAATTACATAGGTATTTATCCCCTTGGGTGATGGTTTATCCATTTACATTCAATAGTTCAACTAATATAAAATTATCACGATAAGTCACATTATTTAAATAATTTTTTTCATTTAGTATTTTTTTTGAATATTCATGTTTATAAAATAAAATAAAATAATAATAATAATAATAAATTCATATATTTAGATTTCGTAAATGATTTCTATTAGTTCATTTTTAATTTTTAAACATGATCACATAGTCTGAGAAATTAAAATAAAAAAACTCATTCATCATGTAATAATAAAACCTTAATTGAAATATTAATTTGTGAAGCCTTCTAGTGCTTAAATTTGAACCCAAAATGGTGTAATAGGTACTTATCAGACCTAGTTAATGGTATATCCTACTAGAAAGTTTTTCTTATGAGATTTTTGGGTTTCCATAACTTCATATAGAAACAAATAAGCTGTCACACAAAGATTTTGTCCACTTTGGATGAGTTGTTTTGAGTAAATCAGGGTTATAATTCATAGAAGTTTTTATATCACTAAATAATTAAAGTTGTCATAAATTATTCAATTGTCTAGTAAAATTAAATCCATGAAATTCCATGTGTAGTGGGATAGTAATATCTTGGAAAATAAGTAGATCATTTAATAATCCTTTCCATAATAATACTCAAGCCACTGGGTACTCTGAATCAAGTAGTGAGAGCTACTAGTGTTCAGTAGAATATTGAGAGATGTTTAATGATTTAATTAATATGTAGAGTCTAATTAGTATTCAAAGTAATATACTAACCAATAGTTTTATTAAGTGTAGATAAAATGGAACACACCACCATCATCTCAATATCAATGCAGTTAATTATTGATAATTATAATTTCATGACCTTCCATAACATCCATGAGTGGTACAAGATCATGGATATATTACTATTCCAAGAGAAAAATAATTATATGCTTGAATCCCCACATCCATTTGATCCTACAAAAAGATCATGAAAAGTGGATAAATATAAATATGATATGCATGTAGATAATTACCTATATGTTCAATGTATCATGTTTTTATAGATGTCCATTCATCTGTATAAAATAAATAACGATGAATATACCTATAAGATGTTTCCTCATATATAAGAGTTATATTATGATATATCATGGTATGAAATATATGATATATCAAATGCCTGATATAGGTGTTGTATATAATAAAGGAATAAACAAGGACCTCATGTACTCAATATCATTGGGTATATTGAGATATTGAAGTCCCTTGGGTTCAAAATCCACAATGATCTAGTGACTGATCACATTATTTACCCTTTACGACATAGATTATCACCTATTACTATTAATTTCAACATTAGTATCATAAATTAATCCCCTCTTAGGCCTAATGGATTTAGTTATCCAAGTATATTAGGATATAAAGAATACTAACTCTTCGATCCTTATGTGAACAAGAGGATGGAGGGAAAGGCTAGGAATTATTTAGATAAAACCAAGTTGAATACACCAATGCACCATACATACAAGAAAAAATTAATATTAAGTGAGAGAAATAAGAATGAGGATGTCTACTTTTTAGGTATACAGAAAGAAAACTAGAAGAATAATTTCATATCTGGGATGAATAATTAGAGTGATTCCTTTACTTCGAGAATATTTTTCATTTAATTAAATATTTTTATATCTTCATGTCTTTAACAGGATGTAGCATGTGGCGAAAATATTTTTATTCAAATACAGGAGAAATATAGATTATAATAAATTACAAATGGAAACATAGATATTTACACTGAACATGGTGCATCACTAGTATCTTTATAATTCATATATTATCATATGAATTTTCTTACATGTATGGTTATTGTATTTAAGAATTGTTATTTTTTTATTTTAGTTACAAAAAAATAATAATTTTTTTGTCTATTTGGACATGATTTTATTTTATATAAAATAAAAAATTTAGTGTTACTTCTTTTATAATGTTAATATGTGTTATGTTATGGATTATCTTAATAATGGAACGTATATAATTGAACTAAAAAACCTTGGAATGGAAATAAATGAAAAATATATTGAAACCGAATCATTTAATTATCACTTATGACACTTCAGTATTCGTCAAAATAAATGAGAAGAGTTTCTAATCTTACATCAAGTAGGTTATTTGGACTCTACCAAGTAAAAACTATAGGATGTATGTCACACCTTCTTAAAGGTGGAAATTTTGAAAGCACACTTCATTATGAAATATGTACGGGAACAAACACTAATGAAATAGATTCATATTATTTTTTATGTTCTCTTTCCAATTGAGGCAGGGGGTTTTTTGGTAATTCAATACATTTACCAATGACTGTAGTAGGTATGGATATATCCACTTAATGGGGAATAAGTATTATTCTTTATATATGTTTATGGAATTTATAAAAAAATTAGAAATGCATATTGGAATGGAAATTATGTAACTCTTCTCCAACTTAGGTATAATGTATCTTAACAAAGAATTAATTGATCACATAATGGAGTATGGGACATCATACCAACTCACACCTCATTAAACACCTTAGTGGAATGGTGTTAGTGTAATGAAGAATCATACATTGATTGACATGGTCCAACCAATGATGAGTCAAGAAACACGTCCATTACCCTTTCCGAGATATGTGTTTCCTACACAAATATATACCCTTAAATGATTACTAAATAATTTGGCTGATGGTATTACATATGAGTTATGGTATTAAAAGAAACCCAGTATTTCATTCATACATGTGAGGGGATGAAATGATTTTTTATAATATATACCTAGTGAAAAACATTCATTCTAACTCATGAAGTTTTTGTTTATAAGTTATCGAAAAGAAACTAAAGTATATTATTTATATAACATGATAGATAGAAATTTTATTGGAGAAAGATATGTCATATTTCTAGAAGGGGAAAAAATTTCCAATGAAAATTATAAGAGGAAGATTGAATTTGATGAAGTTGATGCTCCATATTCACAAGATATGGTGCAAGAACAATATCTATAAGATATGGTGGGAGATAGAGATCTTCTTGAGACATAAGTAGCAGGTTGGTATACTTGAGAGATTATATAACTAAATTGATATGGTTTTCATTCTATCGTGTCAGGTGACACATTGCATAGAGTGTGAGGATCCAATATATAAAAAATGAGTATTGGATGCAATGGATTCTAATAAATTGATTTAATGCATGAATTATAAGACAATGTCCATATATCAAAATCTATTTTGGATTTTTTGAAGCCTCGTAAATGAGAAAAATTCATTGGGTGAAAATTTTTATTCAAGATAAATCCAGACGTTACCGATAATTTAAATTACAATAAATAATGACTCGTTTGGATGTGTTTCAACAAAATTCATGGAATATCTAATGATTAATACTTATCAATAGTTTTGATGAAAAATTCAAACAGAATATTACTTTCAATATCAGATATAAATGATTATAAAATTTCAAACAATGCAATAAAATTTTTGTTTCTAAATGGGATGTTGGTTGAAAATGTATATAACAATTGACCCGAGGGGTTTATAATGTCATATAGTGATAATAATGTGTGTAAGATGAAGTGATCCATTTATGGGTAGAAAATGGAATTAAGACTATGAATTGTTCATTTTTATTACTCCATAAGAGAATTTTTTTTTTGAAAAATGAAAGAGATTCACGTGTCTATAAAAATTTTAGTGGGAAGGACATCATTTTTTTATATTATATGTTGATGAAAAATTACATATATGAATAAAATTAAAATTCATAAATTTAGATAAGACTTGGTTAAATAATGTATTCTCTATAAAATCCTTAGGTGATGAATCCTACATTCTAGTGATCAAGATCTATTGATTTAGATCTTCAATGAATTATGGTTTAATTCAAAGTAAAAATATTTAAAAGGTAATTTAATGGAACAATATGGAAAAAATACATGATAGGATTGTGTCCAATGTCATATTGTATTAATCCCTTGAAGAAATGTTTTCCAAAAATACTAGAAGAGATTGAAAAAATTAATAGAGTACCATATACTTTGGTAGTGGGATGTATCATATATTCCATACTATGTATTAGGTTTTATGTTTCATTTTTGTAATCATGGTGTGATGGTATCAAGATAATACATGAGAGATGTATTTGGTAGATCTAAAAAACTATCATGAAATACTTGATATGTATAAAATTTATATTCATAGTTTATAGAGAAGATGAAAAAATTGTGGAGTAGGGATACAATGAATCTATAATCTAGAAAGACCATTATGAACTAACATCATATTCCATTTTTTTGGAATGGTGGTGTCGTGAGTTGGAGAAGCTAAAACAAACATGTGGTCGTCAAATATATATTATAATTTCATTATATTGTGACTCATATTATAGAAAAATAGGTGGTATGGATATTATTCTTATCTCATATATTAGTGTTGTGCCTAACCATGTAGACCATCTTACATTTTATTGCGATAATACTATAGCATTGGTCCTTTCCATTGAACACATGCCACACAAGAGGAAATGTATGTACTTCATAAGTTTCATCTCTTGATGGATTTCTCATTGGGAGGTCAATTCATAGTTAGCAGAGTATCCATAGAGGATAATGTTCCAGAACCCCTAAAAATTCATATCCCATCAGAAACAATATTTTCCTGTTAGATCTATTAGGTTGAGAGTTGGTAGCAGGTGGATATAGGTAAATTAGGATTTTTGTGAGTGACATCCTTAGAACCCACTCCATTATGTACATTAATTACCCTTACATGTATATCGTTTGATTTATATTGTTGGATTAGTTTAACACCTCCTTATTTTCGTGAACCCAAATCATATTTATTATGTTTAAAATTAATTTCATGTTTAATGATAGTTAAATATTTTCTTGGAAAGGAAAACAAAATTGGATAGGTCTTGAAGTAACTATGTTAAGAGATAAAGCTACCACATAAAGAATACAATTAACTACATGAAGAAAAAAAGTTACCACTAAAACAGTCCATGTTATCATGGTAAGTGATTGTGTGATGATACCATTCCATGTGTCCATGGGAAGTTAATGTGTCTTGTGAAGCTGCCAACTAAATATCCTTAGTAACCATGAGCCAAAGTAACCATTCCTATGTTGAGACCATGGGACAATGTCTAACATAAGAAGTGAGGTATTTTAAAATCTACCACAACAATATTATGAATCAATTATTAAAAAAATAGTTAATTTAAGATGGAATGGAATATTAAAATGTTAGAGGAGTAAATTATTAATATTATTCAATGGATAATTAGATAAGGTTATATCTTTGAGAAGTATATCGACATGCAGATAAAATATTGAGCATATACGTAATCATTGATCAAAGGTCAAAATCCCTATTTTTCAACCAAAGATATCTATTATTTATACCATTAAATGAAACCTTTATTAAAAAGTTTCAAGGATATATTTAAATAAAATCGATCAATAGAATATAATCAGATTTCACTACATCAAACATTCATTCTTATACTCTCCCTATTTTATATTAAATTTTTTAAATATTTTATTAACATCTATATATTATTTAAGATAATATCTTGTATTGTTTTGAAGTTGGTAAAAACTATTTCTTTAATAATTTTAGATCTATTATCACATTTATAATTTTAGAAGAGGGTTTCTATATCCACAATTTTCTATGTGTAGTACTTTATGTAAAACATGATCCCAATTATAGATTAGATTATTTTTTAAATACACTTCTTGGTATGTGGTGTTTTCTAACTCGATATGACACTATCTACGATGGAGACTAAACAACTAGTTTTATTCTACTTTATTTTATCCTTTGTTTTGTCTATTACATAATAAAAAATTTTACTTCTATAAAATATATAGATAATCCCGACTTTGATAGTTAGAATTATTAAGTTGCTTATATATAGTGTCTAACATAAGTAATTTTTTATAAGTATAAGATGTTTTGAAACTATTTTTAACTTATTTGTGATATATATTTTTAGAATATTTTTTAATTATTCAATTATAAACTTTTATTAATTTTTTAATATGGATATTTTTCATAAATTGGGGTATTTATTTTTAAATATTTTTAACATAAATTTTAGTGGGAAACTCAACTCATCCCCCTCTTGAGTTATCAAATAAAACCAACAGTTAGTATCAAGGGCTCTCTCTATATCTTTATTTGACATTTTAACTGTGTTATAGTTTTACTCAAAAGATAAAATTTTATCTTTTTTATAAATTATTATCATTATGGATAACAATATCTTTGAGGTGATACTACTAACATGACTCGTTTTTTAAATGAAACCAATTATTTTTAGGGGAATATTAAAATGAAAATACATAATGAGAGTGTGGTATTTTATATTTTGTCTATAATAGAGGAAAAATTGAAAAAATGTTAATAGATTTGATTACAGTAATTCCACTATGGTTTATTAAGAATATAAATTCAAATATATGAATACCAAATATTGTTTATTAGGAGATGATGAATTGAATATAATTTTTTCTTAAAATACTGCTTATGAAATTTATGATAAAATTTCTATATATAACGAATGAAAATAAAATGTTAAAGGGTTGCACATAAATAGTTATAATATCAAATATTATATATTTAAGATGAAAAAAATAAGAATTTATTTCTGACATGTATCTCAGTTTTAATGAAATTGTGAATACAATTCAAGCACAAGGAGAGTAAATTAATGATAAGGATCAAGTGATGTGACTCATGCGATGTTTACTAGATTGATGGAGATGAAACATTGTTTCTATTAAAGGGTCATTAAATATATGTAAACTAAATGTGAAGTAGATGATTAGAAAACTCAGGATGCATATGGAAGAATTGAATATAAAAGGGGAAGATGGTGAAGAAATGATGAAATCAGTTTCATTTAAATATTCTGAGTCAATGATGAAGGAGAAAAAAATACGAAAATTGGTGTAAATGAATCACCCTCATATATCTATGATATCCATAATCATTTACTCATATGGTTAGTATACCAACCATTAGTTTATAGCTCTTATACCTACAATATATTAGTTATCAATAATACATGGACAGTATAAATACCGTGATTATTTTTGTTTGAAATATTTATTAAGTTTTTATGTTATGATTTTATTTATATATGAACTAATGTAATATATAATTGATTGTTTGAAATTAAAATTTTGAATACAAATAGTTTCACATTTCTTCCCAAATGAATCCCTTTTTATCCCTAACTACTCCATCATTTATTAACCAGTCTCAAAACAAACCTAAACCTTGGGAAATCAAATTTATGTGAATAATGATGAGGGTGAAATGATCTAATAATGCATAACTCCAACTTGATAGCATCCTTTAATGAAATTGAATATGTAAAAAGGTAGATCAAGCGCTACAGTGAAACCATGGAACCCTCATTTAATATATTGGACAGTCTCTATAGAAAAATAAGTTTATGTTGAATGGGTATAGTCCAAATAATCCTTTGTATATAAATCAATTTATTGGAAAGGTTGTAATGAATGGTTCATAGAAAAAACATTCCATTATATATAAGTATAATTAAATAATTTTATGCCAATATATAATTTTTTACTAGAGATAAAAGATATATCATTGAAAAAAAATGAAATGGATAAGTATGGATATTTCATCAAACATTGAAAATAGATAATAAGTGTGCCTCATATTGGTGGGCATGAACATAATCATAGTTATTATCCTTTATATCATCCTCATTTAAAATTACCAATTTCATTTGATGAATTTATTATTAATAGGACACTAAGATGGATAAATTTAGTGAAGGTTAGTGGTAAATATAATTTTTTAGGTATATCTAACCTACATTTCATAAGTACCATGAAAGTATAATTTAGAATCCCAAAGCACCAGAACCTATTTTTTTTATTCTTAATGAAAAATGGGGACTAGACCAACATCTCCTAATATGTCATGAGATTGATGTCAGAGCTATGTATTAATTATTATAGATTCAATTCACCTCCTTATCCAATTTCCATATTATCCCTTTTATAGTTTAAGTTATTAATTTATAAGGGGGAGGAAAAGTTGACTTTCTTTGATAGTATGTTCCAGAAAACTATTTCTAGGAACACTGAAGTAAATTGGAAACGATGGGGAAAATAATGAATATATGATAGTGATGGGATATATGAAAAGTTTTATACTATCAATTATCACATTAGGAAAAATGATATTCTCATTCCTATTATATAAACTATTGTAGTTATTGGATATTATTTTGATGGTAAATGTAATATTTTTGTGCAATTAAAAGACGAGAAACATGATGTGGTCTAACTTAATAAGGAATAAAAGAATCTTATGTGGGTGTTAGGGAAACCGATATCATAGTATCTTCTTGACCCAAAAACTTTCAAATAAGTTTACCTTATCATGAGAATGAGTTTTTGGATGAGGATATTATTTAAATTGATGTTTATATAAGTGTCTGTATAGAAAAACTTGTATAGGATGATGTTGGTGAGTCTAAAGAGAATAAAAAATGTTCTATGAATTATTCCACTCAAGGCCTGATACTTGGTATCATAATCAATCTTAGTTCAATATATGCATTTTATAAGGGGGAGTTGTCCCAAGGATTATCAGTTCAAGTACTTGTTTACTCTAAGTCTAAATTTGATGATAATGGAGGCATACCACCTTAAGATGGTAGACCAATCATCCATTATTCTCAAAGGGTATTGTAAGGATATTTTATAGAATAGATTGATTCTCAATAAATTTATGAGGTATCTCCTCTCATAACATTATAAGATCAAGCTCTAGAAGATATACATGGTCTTACTTCTGACCATGACTATTGAGATAACTATGTGAGGTTGTGATACATCAAAAATTTGCTCTCTCCAAAAATATTTTCATGTGGTTGATGATGAAGTTACTGATGTGGAAAATGTTCATTCATTGGGAACCAAGTCAGTGTATATTGATGTTGAATTATATTGTAGGAATATATATTATGATACATTTACTCATGTACATTTATTTTCACTTTCCACATCATTAATGAAAAAATAAGATTTGAATGAATTAAAATTATGCTTTATGGGTGTGATGAAGGAATTTTTTATAGGTTTTGGGCACTCAATGGAACCTATTAGAGAGGAATACATAACAAGGATAATTAATTAAGAGGTATCTCATATTCAACCCTGATTCTATCTCAAAATGGAACATACAATAAATGAGTATGAGATGTTTAATGGTTACGTTTTTGGTCAATAGATAAATATTTTATATCTGATAGTAATATTAGATCAAGGATTACTAAATGATGTGTTTTTTTATTATACATTATTGGATATTCCTTCAATTTCATCATTACCTCTTTCTACTCTTATTTCATTTTTGTTAATGGATAATTAATCAGGAACCTTAAAAAAGATGATTTGAAATTTATTTTTGATGGTTTTATGAATACAAAAAACTACGGGGATTGAAGGGTTTTGGACCCGTGATGATCAGACCACATAATTGGTCAAAAAACATATTGAACATGCTATTAGGGGTAGGTATATAATTAAAGAAGATATTGACTTATATATTAGTGTAATATTCACTATGTAAGACCTATATACTATATTTTTATCTCAATCAAGTTATATCAGGATGCATATAATAACTCAAACATTAAAGTCTCAATTTGAGAAGATGGATGTTTTAACTCTTATTCTAGAGGATATTATAGATAACCAAGGGGATATTTTTTAGAAAATTAACAAGGATTAATAGAAGTATATGATTTTACAAGATTTATAGAACCTTACCTATAAACATTCAACACTTCCATCTTTTCTCCTACTTCATTGCGCATTAAATAAAATCCTCTAAATTGTGAAATATATTTTGTTAATCCTTTTATCTTGTGTGATAGAAAATAAGTTAAACACCTTCATCCTGTTTCTAGGTTTTTGTTAATCCAAGGACCTACTTCTACTTATATATCAAAACCAACCTAACCATCCTCAACCTCAAACTCAAAAATTAATGGATCATATTATCTATTCTAAAATCAGATATTTTATAAGTTATAATTATAGTTATTATTATTAATAGGGATATTTTTTCTCATCTAAATTTTTATTTCTTTTATTATTAATAATGTACCATTGATCCAACTTATTCCTATAATAATTTTTTTTCTTTATTTCTTTCTTATTTCTGGTTAAATTGGATTCAATTTTTGATAATCCCAAAATAAGAAGAACATGATAAATGTATGAAAAAAATGTTTAATCAATTCATTTCATTTTATAGTCATTATTTATGAGCATAAAAATGGGGGAGAATGTTGTCTTAGTCTATCACCTCTATATTTCAAAGATCCAAAATCACATTTTACATGTTTCTAATAAATTTAAAATATATTTATAGTCAACAAATTTTATGGGAAAGATGATAAAATTTTCTATTTATTGATGTAACAATGTGAAGAAGATTAAGATATTATTAAGGTGAAGTGACCATGTGAAAATAACCAAACATTTAAATCCCAATGATCACATGAATTGTCATTTGATGATACATTAGATGATATAAATATATCTAATTCAAGATCTAACCATGCATTGAAGTGGAAGTGACCATAAGATGAAGTAATGTTTCCATTATAAGAATTCAAGTGAATTAATTAATAAATAAAGTGATTGTAAAAAGATGATAAGTGACCACATGATGAAATAAAGAAACTAAAAGAAGAAAAAAACCTATAATAATAATAATTAATGTGACCACATGAAGTAGAGAATATATATTAATTGGAGATGATTTACCACATGAATAAGACTAGTGACTTCATGATGAAAATATTTAACAACCTGAATAATAAAAGTTATTGTACCAAGTGATTGTTCCCTGTTACCATGCTAAGAAACCGTGGAAAGTTACAATGGAAAGTTACCATACCAACTATACATTCCTATTAACCAAGATAAAATGAAATATTGCATATGATAAGTCCATGTGACAATTTTTAACACAATAGTTGAGGTATATTCAAATATACAACATCTCTATTTTTGATAATTTATTATCGAATTAGTTTTTTAAGGAATCTAGGTCAGAGTAATGAGTACATGGATTAAAATATGAATATCACCCAATATAAAATTAGAGAAGGTGATCTCTTTTAAAAGTAAACCCCTTGTGTATAATATATATGGAATATGTGTGATCTATAAGTAACAATCAGATTGTATACTGTTTTTACATGAAATAATTTTTTTCTGACCTCCTGGTAAAACTTTACTTGAATTTTCAAGGATTGATTTAAATTTAACTGATTAACCAAGATAATCAAATTGAGATACTTAAAATGTTCACTCCTGTCATTATGTTCAACCTATATATTATCAGACAATTTGAGTTGTGATTATTATACTATCTATATTCTTTAACATAAGCCCTCCATATTGTATTATAAAATGATAGACTTTCTTTGTTTCAAAAATTATTCATCTATTTTCGTATAAAGAACTATGGAAAATTATTTTTGTAGTTTAGAATTATTATGTGGAGTAGTTTATGTAAAAAATGATCAAGGATATGTATAAGTTTATTTATTTAATAAACTATTCTGTAGGAGGTGATTTCTATGTAGATTGTACTAGGTCTGGTCTTGAAACGAAATCGCTTTTTTAATTATGTAGTTTCTTTTATTATTATTTTTCCTTATTTTAAAACAATCCAATATTAGTTTTAAAAACTACATAGAAAAACAAAAATTTCCTAGTTATTATTAATCAATGTCACACATATATATATATATTCTGATACCATAAATTTTTTTTGTATGTTAGAGAGGTTTTAATTTTTTTATAGTGTTGTAATCAAATATTTAATAGGATTCATGGAAGACCAAATTATTTACATCTACTATTTTATCAAAAAGAAAATTATTCATTTATTATGTGATTTAGTTTAATATATTTTTAAACAAAAATTTTAATTGGAAACTCATTTTACCTCCTCTTGAGTTCTCTCAGACTAATATATACATGTGTTTATCCTACTATATTAGCATTCAAGCATCTGTTTCTAATTTTTTTTATTAATTTTCATGGATTATATTTCATATCAAAATATTATACAAATTCCGAGGTAATAATGAGAAAAATAGATACCATGACTGTAATCTTAAACTTATCTCATCTGTTTTAGATTCATTCTATTGGTAAGACACAAATGATATTTAGATATTATGTGTTCAAGGATTATATTCCTTGATACTAGTTCTATTGAAGATCATAAATAATGATCTAAAGTTTATGAGATCATGAGGTCTATCCCACCAATGGTAACACAACAAGTTTTAGGTTTAATAGGTAGTTCTAATTTGTGAAAATGTGTATCTAACTCTTAATTTGAAATCATTTTCAGTGTATAAAATCTTATTATGTAAATTGATGTATGAAAAAAACCATGAAATTTATGTCATGGTAATTTATATTATGTTTCGGGCATCATTGGTGGTATCAAATTGATTAAACAATGAAGATATAAGTTTTCACTTCTAAAAGGATATGATATATCAGACCTAATAGATCAGGATTGTAGAATATTTGAAAAATCCACGGCCATGGTAGAATAATTTAAGTTTTTCTATAAGTTTAACAGATAATAAATAAAGAAAGGATGATGACATAAAGGGTGCATCCTAATTTTTGAGATACCATAACACAAATAAATTATATTTCACAACAAATATTCATAGGAAATGTTTAAATTTCTATGACCATTCCGTAACTCATTTAGGGCCTTCATATATTGTTAGATACAACACCTCGTCTTTGAGTAGTACTAATTGTAATAGATATGATAGCCTAGAGGGTCACACACATAAAATGTTCAGTTTTTTTCCAATTCATATCAATATAAGTATTGGATTTTATAGACCCCACCATGGGGTCCAATAGATGTTCAACTATAAACTATATCCTTGATATAATTATAGATTAATATATTATTATTGAATTTATTTATAAATAGTATTCAAAATTTATAGTGGATGCATGTGAAATATCTAAAGAATGAATATTATTTAATATTCATGGTTTGTTTAATATTTATGATAATGACAAGTCAAGTTAATGACACACTTTTATTATGTAATATATTTTATATATTTCAAGTAAGTGATAAAAATATAAATGATATTTATGAATTGGTTAATAGGACATATGATGTTTTTATGGATTATTTAGTGGGTAGAATATATTTGGGGTCCATGGATAAAATTAATGGTTTTTTGAATACAATAAAAATAAGAGGATGGTTTCATTCAAGTTCTATTCATCCACTCGAATTGAGAGATCCTCTCCCATCTATCCCGAATCTTAGAGACAAATGATGATGATCCATGTAATCAATATGTGATCTACATCATGGATCATTAGAATGGTTAGAATGTGATCAATATGAATTCTATTTTTTTGTTTAATATCTACATTAGCACCAAAATACTGAAAATAGATGTTCCCATAGATTTATAAAGCATGTGTGGATTGTCTAGAGGGATCTGACATTGATTCCATCAAGCAGTGGTAACCAAAAATGAGATGACTACACTAGAATTAACAAATAGAATGTGTTAATAGTTTGATTTATTAGTCCTTATTAATAGCTTCATGATGGTTCTTTGGTTTATTATTAGTTTATGTATTAGGAGAGACGATGTAATTATGTTGATCAAGTTATACAAATAGTAAATTATGGTTCCATATTCTTCTAATTCCTTCCCCATTATCACCATGATTATATATTTAAACAACATATATAGTAAACTTAATTCAAGTTGTAGGGATATTTTATGGTTTTTTCTTATAGTTTTAGTATTTTTTAGATGTTTTACCCTACCGATGTGATAAATATTCACTACGATTAATATTTAAAAATACTAAATTAAATGGATCAATTTACAAAATTTGAACCCTCTAATTACAAATATAGAATCCATTTTTAATGATTCATTTTCAAGAAGTGTCAAAAATATGTTTTAATATCATTATGGAAAATTCAATATTTTTATAGGGAAATCTATTTTTAAGTATAGAAATGAACTATTTACCAAATAAGGTATAATAATGATTACTATGTAATTAGTTAGATTCTCTGTAATTAATAGAGAATTATGTAACATTAAGAAAATATTTAATTCATAATAATACTTTTTAATTACACTATATAATGAAATGAATTGAATGGTTTACAAAAATTGATGTTATTCATTATTTAAATGAAATTAAATCTTTTCAAAAACATATCAATAATTTACTCCAAGTAAACATTTACTTGTTTATTTAAAAACTAACATCCTTTTAATCAAATTAATTTAATAAATTTGTAAGAAATTAATTAAAATATTAACTCACACAATGGAATAAAAAGCATTTTAAAGATTTTTTGAAGCATACAACGAATTTACCGAAAACAAAGTACATATGAATTAATCAATACATTTTAATATTATAAAAAAATTATATATTTTTATATTTTTTATACCAAAAATTTAATAATATGGTTATAGTGATCCCAATGAAAATGTAATATTTTTTAATGTATATAATAATTCGCTTAAACATCAGTATTGTGTGTTAAGAAAACTATCAAGAATAGAATAATTTTTAAATAACTATTTTGGGTGTTTTCTCCAAGAATAATTAATCATTAGTTTTTTATGATTGATGTAAACTATATATACCAATTCAATATTGTTTTTGAAGTGATTAATATGGAATAGATTCAATTTAAATAAGACTATATTTGATTCAAATAATGTCGATAACTTGGAGTTGAAAAAAGGAAAAAAATAGAAAAGTACCTGATTAAAAGAAATTTTCATCTAAGAATAATTCTTCATGATAAATGTATATAAATTAAAGATGATTGTAATACATTGATCCTATGAAAAAAGATTCAGTGAAAAAACATAGAGTGACTATATGTGTAACATCCCAAGTAAGTAATGAATAATAGATATTTTTTATCTATGTCTATTAATGATTATGATAGTGTTTTAGAGGCTTAAAATGAAAATAAATACAATCTTATGCATGGAATACACTAATATTCTTAAAAGATTGTTTTATTTCCTTTTGATGGAAAACCCTTTTTAAATCAAAATTTTGAAAATTTTATAATCTATATTTGTCAAAATAAACATATTCATTATGATTGGGACATTGAAATTTTCATTGGATAAATTTTTGGTATTTTTCTGACAATGTTCATTTTTTTAATGAATAGTGAAAAATACTGCATTTTACATCAAAACTGATTTTTCATTTAATTTAATTATATGGTTAGATTATCTTTTTAATTGGTCTTAAAGTGTAATCTGAATATATTTTTACCATTTAATCCATTGGTGGTCATTAGTATTAATTTCACTTTGGAATTGGTCATAAACCAATGCCAAACGTTTCATAGATATTGTTTCCAAAAAACCCGCTATTTGTTTTGACAACAGGAATTATTTTTAAATAAATTATTTCAATTTATGTGTTTTTAATTTGGTAAAATGGATTACATATTTTTAATCATAAGGTCCAAATTATTTAATTAAGACTCTTTTATTTTTGGACATTATGAATAGTAACGATGGTAATTATCTTTAATTATCTTGATTAATGAGTAATAAGGTAGTTAAAGATAATAAAATGATATCATAATAATACAAAAAAACCACAACATGTGTCATAAGGCTACTGGTTGTCTCATGGAAGACCATGGGATTTTTTTTCCACACTTGGGGGACCCATGGAATCACTTTTGTGAGAAAGTGACTTTTTATCTTTTTATTTTTAAAGAATGTTAAATGTGACAAAGATTGTATCACCTAAGTAAAATATTTTTAATTTTTTCTAAATAAATGATCCTTTGAACTATAAATATTCCTTATAAAGCTAATAAAATTTCATAAATCATGATATTTGTTTTATAATTTTTAGACATTAAATTTATTAAATTATTTATGACATCATGATGATGCAGCGATTACCTCATTAATAAAGGATTTAAATAAAATGGAAAGATAATGTAAAATCTAAGACCTAAACATGTCCAAAACCTATTGGATGGGTGGATTTCGAACCCTTATCACCTTATACTCTAAAAACATCAATGTGGGACCATTAAAATCCGAAACTCATTTGAAAATAAAGTTACATTTTATACCTTTCCAAGAGTTCCCCTCCTCTCCTCTTATAAAAGGCCCCCACCTCTACCTCCTTACCCACACTTCCAAAGCCTTTGGCTCGGCCAAACCCTACCCATTTTGTCTCTCCACATCCCTATATTACTCCTTGAAGCCTCACTTTGGGAATAAGTCTTCCACAGGAAGCCTTTGAGCTCAAACCAAAGGGAGTTACCCGATTTTAAGGTAATGTCTTCACTTGAGTCCTTTTGTTTTATTTTGCTTCTCCAACCCCCTAAACTATTTTTATTAATTTCTTTTGTAACAAATATAGTATCTTCAATATACTATGATGTTTTTATAATAAGGATTCGAGCTACAAATACACACAACTAAATCTAATGGTTAAAGAACATACTGTTTCCATGGATGGCGAATTTCTGCCTCCCGAAACGATGATTGTTCAACATTCTTTTAACACCTTAAAAGGTGTCCATTAAGATTAAACTATACTTATATATGATATATAATATGTTTATGTTTTCCTTAAGCTTCTGTATTTTTAATTTTGGGCATAACTTTATGGTTTCCATTATGGGTAAACGCCATATCTTCATTTAAGGAAGTGCGGACTACCGCCCCCTCAAAGTGATTTGATTCGTTAATACCATATGTGGGACATATAAAGGATGGAGTAATGATATTACATATTATATTACACTGGAATTATAATATAAATTTATATCATTATGATTCCATTTTATAAAAATACGAAATAGGAATGAAAGTAGCGTTCATGCGTACGTACGACTTACTGTCTCCATGAACGGTGCATTTCATTTCTTATCCGCAAATGTAATGTACTATTATAAGTACATGTATATAATGGATATATATGATGAATGATAAATCTAAATGATGAATATAATTTTGGAATTAAAATATACATACCTATCATTTAGTTTTAATTCCATTAATATGACAAAGAAATGAAAGTAGCATTCATGCGTACGTACGACTTACCGTCTCCATGAACGGTGCATTTAATTTCTTACCTCTAAATGATTATGTAATATTATAAATACATGTATATGATGTATATATATGATATATATGATATCCAAATCAGGAATTTCATTCTGGATATAAAGAACCTTTGACCACACGAACAACATGTAATTGTAAGAAGTCCACTTTCGACTTAAGAACCAAATATCGAAAAAACAAACATTATTAACTTAAATGATTACATAATGTTTATAACATGGTAATAAGTGATATAAAAGTAATAATTAACTTGAAAAAGGTTCTTAATAAAGTAGAAATTAACTCATGTTTATTATTCAGGACATTAAAGAACAATCGAGTCAAGTCGGACCTGAGGTAAGGGACTTCGTCTCAATCTTCTTTCATTGAGGCATATTTCGTTTTATACACAACTTTATTTTATATGGTGTATAAACCACTTTTACTTTTAGTTTTATACAAAAGGAATATTTTTCTATGAAGCGTTTTACAAAATGACAAAAACGAATGTTTCTTTTAACGCACGCGGTGACAACGACCTTTTCCGCCTTCGGGAGTATTATTTGGTCTTTGGCTTCCTGAACAAGCTGTAATGTTTTTTTTAAAATGAAATAAATACCATATACTCTTTCATGTATTTTGGTATTGAAAATGGTTTTTATAATGGATTTGTTATGTCAATATATTTATGTGATATATTGTGGTCAAAGTGTGGAAATGTTTTCTTTCCATTATATTTGTTTTATGTTATATGATTTTTATAATGGTACTTGGACATTTGACGGGTGGTTACGTGATAAACCATATGATGGGTGGTTCCGTGAATACCAGGATGGGTGGTTACGTTATAACCTCCAATGCATTGGGTATGGAAGTTGGCCGTATGGCTATTCCATTAGGTATGTATGGAAGTTGGCCGTATGGATATTCCATTAAGTGATATGTGTGGAAGTCGACCGTATGGTTATTCCACTTAATTATGTTTATGTCCCAAGTTACCTTTATATGTTATGTGATCTTTTTATGGGTTTTATGGTAATCTTTTGGTTACAAAAGGGTAAGTAATGATATTTTATTCAGTGAAGAGTTTTTACTACATCATAAAGGTGAAAATTATTACTTTGATAAAGTATACATGGTTTACTTGTTGTTTTGATAAACTAATAGTTTTCATTCTTTGCGTATCCCTTACTGAGCTCTTTATGCTCACCCCAAGTTTTTTTGAAATGTTTTTCACAGGAACTAATGTGGAATAGGGTCAAGGATGGGATCAAGGTAAAGTCATGCTATATAAAACTTGGAACTAGACATGTTTCTTTTTATGAGTTTTTTATTCTATGGAAACTTAGTAGAAGTGTCTACTTTGTAATATTTTGAGATGTAGTAGTTATGTTCTAATTCTCTAAAACTCTAAACCTGAAAAGATCCTCAATGTGAATTATTCATTTAATTCAATATAAGAGATGTTTAAGGATGCGGCCTTATAATATGACTTTGAGATGAGGTATGAAAATTGCAATGGAATTGTCATAATTATTTACATACCAATCAGATATTTACATCATTGAACATTGATTTGGTCTTAAAAGTATTATAATAACTCCTTCATGATTGTATGGATTCACTATATAGTAGATTTAGGAGGATCACAATGTGTTATAAATTGATTTTTTAGATTTTAAATTAAGATGATATATAAAAGTTAGATGATACATGTGTGATGTTCTTCATGGATAAAATGTCGTGATCAAATACATGATAATGATTCAAGCTGATATCAAAGGGGATGAAAAAACCAAAGAATAAGTTGAGTCTAAGGGTATTTTAATCAATAGAATTAAGATTTCCATAACAATATAAATGAATCCATACTATTTTTGAAATATATAGAAAACCAAAATCATGGAGTTTTTCAAAGAACATGAATTAAAAAAACGTTCCTGATAATTCAAATATCACGATGAGAAAAAAATCCGAGTCTTTATCTTGATTTATTGTAATATATTAATGAATATTTGACTCCAATATTTTTTGAATTATAGACTGTGATTTTAGGGATTTAGATTATGAAAAAATCATATTTTTTAACTATTCTATCGATATATAAATATATTTTAGAGTCGAATTAAATTAGAGTGGTTTTTAACTAGGTAAATGATGAAGATATTCTCTATTTTTAAATATTAAGAAATAAAATTTCTAATGAAAAACCCTATTGCATATATAGTTAATAAAAGGGAAGATTAAGGTGACTTGGTTTTATATTTTTTCTCTAAATAAAAACAAGTAAAAAAGGATCCTGTAAAACATTCAATTGATTAAATCTATTCTATA
Source organism: Viscum album (assembly GCA_963277665.1). Classification (NCBI taxonomy): domain Eukaryota; kingdom Viridiplantae; phylum Streptophyta; class Magnoliopsida; order Santalales; family Viscaceae; genus Viscum; species Viscum album. The sequence continues at coordinate 1,611,571,865 of OY728163.1, forward strand.
GTAAAGGAGAATGTTATCCTAGATCCAGCAATTTTTGTATACTTATAATGAAAAAAGAGTCTATATGTATTATTACTGATTATATTAAATGAAAAAGTTATGGTGGATCCTTTATATAACATAATATTACAAAAGTTTGATGAATAGTAAGGTAGAAATCTTTCTAAAGTGAGTGAGGGAATAAGATATATATAGTATAGGTTGGGCCCGAGCCAAAACTAGTAACATTTCATCATGAAAGTACATGATTAATCTTCTATATGAATGGAAAATATTCCATCACATTTATTATTCCAGATCAGTTCTGGGGTAATAGGTTAAAGGTCATAACCTTTCCTGTTCTTCTTTTAACAATAAGGAGGATGTTCTATGTGTGGGATAATAACAACATGTCACTAAAGATATTCCATTATTAGGTAGATGAACCTCACTAACATAACCTAGTTTTATCATTGGTTTATTTCTAATTTGATAACTGTATACTAGAAAAAATAATGATATATAGAGAGATAGAGATAGATTTGAACATTTTATATGTAAAGGGGTAGACAAGACACAAAAGTAAACTTATAATAAAAGTCACACCATGTTGATTCATCCCCATATTTTTATGGAGGTATCCCAAAGTTATCCAAACACATTCATATGAAACTGGGTTTTATTTTCATTTTATTGATGAGGTCCCAAGGTTGTGTCCCTCCATTAATGATTCACACTTTCTCTTTTGATCTAGAAATGTTTCTTACAGTAGTCCTAGAAGTAGTGATGTGGTACCAATCATCTTATATTGCTTCCTTAATCATAACCATGATCCCATCAGTCTCAAAGGATTTCCACTTGATATGACCAAATTTTTTGGAAAGGAAAGTGGAGGAGATATTCTCTCAGGGACGATAACAATAAATAGAGATGTTATTTATTGATATATTATTCTCTAGGGAGGATAATGTTCTGTATAAATACCAAACCTTTAAAATTACCATATATTTTTATTTAAAGACTTAGGTTTATTGTTTCATATTAATTATTTAAAAAAAGGACCTTAATAATATATTAAACCCAAATGGAAACACTTACCATGTAATAAAATAATAATAATAATTTATTTCATAGTGATCACTAACATTCCTGATAATAAATATTTATTTTACAATATAGTTTATATGTATTTATCACTGGAAAAAATATGGTCTTCCCATAAACATTAAAATTTATTGAATAATTATTTATGTATTATTCATTAATTAATCAAAAAAATTATATTCATGGTCTAGAGAATAAATATTTATTTTAATATTCAAATAACTAAAAAATTATTTATTTATAATATAATTATTTATTACCATGAAAATAATAGTAGATATGTAAATATTAAATTTTATCCATGTAAAAAAATAGTTACCTTATGAATAAATATCTATTTCATGTTTTTGATCAATAAATAAATTATGAATAGATATTATTTTAGGAACTATAGAATATTATATATTCCACTAATTAAATATAACTAATATTTAACTACGATCAATGGAAAAAATTATTTTTAACCTTCTAATAATCTTCTTTAGTTGAATTAGGTATGATTGACTAATGTAAATGATTATTTTCTAGAAAGAGGTTATGGAACCCATAGTGGAATAAGATATATGAAAAATAAAAAAAACTAACAAAAATGCTCAATATATAATATTGTCCATTTTCCATGATATATAATAAAATATTTTACACACCCATGTCATCAACCTATAATCATGATATGAATATCATTAAAAATACTAAATAAACTCATGGTTAATCCTTGATAATAGATTTAAATGTGATGGTTCCATTACAATAAAATTTTTGAGATATAATTTTCTATAAAGATGGAATGAAAAAAATCCTCCATCTCTATATTCATTAATAATATATCATTCCTGGTGCACCCAACATACCCAAAAATATCATGATCATATTTCTTCATGATATAAAATAATTCATCAAAGAGCATGATTCATGAAATATAATAATAACAATATTAATGTCAAAGAGTCACTACACACACTCATATAAAGGAATATCAAATGACATAAAAACATATAGATTTACTACAGGTGGGATACTTATTGTAATATCCCATCTTAGATATTACTGAGTCCGAACATTATGAGTTAATGTATCATCTTTTTATGGGTACACAAATATGAAACCAACAAAATAAATATACCATCATAGACTATTATCAAACAAGAGTACATGGTTTAAGAATATCACATTTTAATTTCTAGGCTCTAATTATAGATAAATACTTTTCAATGTGATTGATATTATTATAAATTATCATAATAATCAATATGTGATAAGGTATTTATTAAAATTAAATTCTTTGAGTAGATATTAATTCTGAAGTACAATGTAGTTACTTCAATGGAACCAACTCCAACAAGAACATAAAAAGAAACTATATAACCTATTTTTATTAGAACATTACTCACATGAAACTAAGGGATTCAAGGGGTTTGGTACACATAACAATTCAACATGGACACATTAGTCCTTGCATTCTTCTAGAGACGGTTGAAACACAAGTTATTAATAACATAATTAAATATAACTATTAAAAATTATATAACCTATTATAAAAAAATTAGAACACACAATTCTAATGAAAAATTGGTCGGTCATCAGAAGATCAATCATCATCAATTCATTTATCAGGGTTTTTATTGATAATTTTTATTTTAAAAATATAGTAACAAAAAGTAAACCATATTCAACCAACATTTCATGAATTTTTTAAAATTAAAAAGAAATTCATGTTAGAATAATATTTATTTTTCTCTAATGTTGAAAAATATTATTATATTTATTTATTTTAATATATTTAAATTTTCATAACATAAATTATTTTAAAACAATTAAAAGAAAAACATATTTTTTAAAAAATTCATGACAATGTAAATTATTTGAAATTCATCTGGGTTCTAACAATGATGATTGGGTTTTAAGGGATAAATAGAGAGGAAGCGATGGTGTATGTAATGTTGAGTGACTTGATTGGTTGTCATGAAATCCTTTTTTGGGCATGAAAAGCCTTGAACATCATGATATATTTTTACAGTCATTAAATCCATCGGTAAAAATGAAAACTAATACTTTTTATTGTAAATATAAATAAATGATAAAATATATTTTCAAAATATTTTTTAAGAACATTTAAACATATATTTTAATTATTTTTAAAATACATATTTATTCAAAGTTATTTTTAAAATATTTATTATCATATAATATCTATGTAATAAATTATATTTTTTAAAATATATTAAATGAAATTTATATTTCATTCATTATATATATATTACTAAATTTTCTATATATGTTCAAATTAAAATCTAATTAAACGTTATCATTAAAATATGTAAACAGTCACGACTTATACTATGTGTGTTTTATTTATAAAAAACTTGACAAAATAACCATATCCAAGAGGTAATCATCATATATATTGATGAAATCAACTAAAATATTGTAATTACACATTATTTTCAAAGAAAAAATGAAAAATATAACATACACATCTCATTTAGAACCTCTATTTTCATTTAAAAAACTCACATGAATGTGTGGTGAACTAATGGATTTTTATACCTTAAATTTATTATTAACATACTAGTCCAACATATATAGGAAATGGATGGTACCTATAATTAAAACGTATACTAATTATTAAAAAATAAAAATCCAATTAAAAAAGAAAATACACCTAAATTTATGTAAGACATGATCAATTCACATTTATTAGAAATGTTGATAATTTATATTTCACAATTCATTACTTCGTTAAAATAATTTACATTTTCATTAAACAATCTATATAAATTAATTAAATCATTCATAAAAATTAAATAATTCCAACATCATATTTAATTTTTGTAAATCAGTGAACAATATTTCCATAATTAAACTAACATATTATTTATACCATATATTATATATATATTTTAATTAATATAATAAAATAATTAAAAAATATAAATAAACTATTTATAAACTAATTGTTTTTTAAACATAAAATTTACCTTCATGGAAACCAAACATAAAAATTTGAGAAACTGATCTAATGAGGTAGAGCTACACTGAAAATCATATTAAGAAAATAGGGGAATATATGGGTTACCCATTATATATATTTTTATTATAATGAGGTGAAAAGTACATTTAAGATTCCTATTTAATACTGACATTGAAGAAGTGAATATGGTTCACACCTCCTTCTATGTGACTGAGAAATCATGAACCACTGTCATATTTCATAGCCAAATCAAAAGTGTAAACACAATTCATGATTCACATTGGGTACTCTTTAAAAATAAATTTAATCATAACCTATTTTATAGTTTTATTTATGAAAAAAACTTCTCTTTAATTTTTTTTAATAATGGTATTAATATAATATATTTTATAGATTATCTTTTAAAATATGGGAGGATCCTTAGCTTCCAGATTAAAATTGTAGGTATTTTGGTTTAGATTTTGATTAATTTTTGGACTATTTTAAGGATTATATATTTTTTATAGATTAATCTTTGTGGTGGAATGTTGATTTGGTTTCTCCTTTATTCAATTAATTTTCATCTTATCCTTATTTTATCTATTTCCATGTGTATTTGGGGTTATCAAATGTATTGGTGTTTTAAAAAAAAATAGATACATCACAATAATGTTCTTTTATTATCTAATGATTATAGGTAGTTCTATTTTAAATGACGATTTTTTTGAATAAAATTTATAATTTTTTTTGTCTTTGAATATTTAGTACATTTAATGGATTGTGTGTAATAATATTCTTTTAGTGATTATATTTCATTCTTTTGGGCATGTAACTGGTGTCAGTACTATCCTCTATGAAATAGTTGTAAATTATGAATTTATAAGCATTGATTATCTTACAATATTTGGTACTAATTTGGGAGGTTCAAGGTAATCATCCCACAACTCTAGATTATAATCATTATATCTTAATGGTGGGTTTCTTGTTTGATATAGTTTATTATATATAAGTGGTTTTTAAGAAATTTGAAATTTTCATTGTTTATTGGTACGTGGGAGATGGTGTTATTTTCAATTGAAAAGACTTCCTATATGTATTGTAGATTAAAATATTTATTAATAGAATAAAACTATTGAGGGGATAAATTGATGCTACGTATTTTAAAGGGTGATAGATTGTGGTTATATGTTGGAGTCTAATAACTATGGGCTTGATTAAAATTTATCTTGATGGCACTATGTTTGAATACTATAGGGTTGTTTTGGGAGTTGTTAGTTGATTCTCTCCTCAATATGGTTTGGATTATATGAATAAAATATTTCTTGTATGTTGGATTACTCTAGTGGATGATGTTTTATCACTATATTCAATTCAACATATTAAAAAGGAAGATGGTTGGTTAGAGATTTTAGGTTAGTTAGCTTTCTATTCCTTAATCTCCATGATTAATTTGAGAATGGAATTGTTCAATGAAATGTGACACCAGTTGGAGGATATTTTTTACTCCCAATCTCTTCAGTCAATGATCTATTTTGTTTATGTAATGAAGGGGAAATATGGTTATGTTTATTTTTTCTATTTATAGATGTTATTAAGATTTTTGGTTTTGGATTGATATTATTTCTTATTCCATTATATCTATTACATTCTATGTTTTTTATCTTAATTATATTTTTGGGATTTTTTTTAAAAAATAAAAATTGTATAGAATATTTACATTAGTAATTATAGAATATTTATGTTATTACACACCATCCAGGTTCAACCCATATGGTAAACATAATTGACCCACCATATGGCCTAATGTGCGTTATTGATTACCACTGGCCCGAGGCAAGAATGTGGTTTTCATAAAAGGAAATATTAGAAATATTTCACTCTAAAAGGACATGTAAAATTATTTAAACAAATATAATAATGTATTATATATCTAGAATACATAAAATTCAAAAATTAATAAACAAAAAATGTGGTTCAAAAAACATGATAACATGGTCTAGATAAACAATCTAAAAGACCATAAAAATTTAACCAAAAGTAACAATGGGATCTATCTTCTTATGAATATATGTCACCACCATCCGAAACCACTAGAATAAAAAATGATATAGGAGTTTCTTCCTCTAAAATAGGATTTTCCATTTTCATGTATCAATCAAAACCATGTCTACAAATTCCTAAAGGAAAAAAGAATGTTGTCAGCACTAAAGAGTAGTAGTATACAACCAAGTAGTCTATGTAATTTCATCCCATATGGATCACTATGTAATTATATAAAAACTATATTTAAATCAATTCTAAAATAAATCATGTTCATTTATAATATAAAACTTTTGTTTTATTTTCAAAAAAAAATTCCATATTCAATAAATAATTAAATATTAAAAAAAATACCAATGAGGCATTAAAATTTGAATAAAATATGTTTCAAGAATCAATATCCATATATTTTTGGTAAAAAAGAACGTAAAATGATCAATCATGGAATGTATACTCCAAGAACAAAATAGAAATCCACGACACAATGGTGTACATAACAAGGACAAAGATGAAACACTATCTGATATTAGTGAAAACTAACTCCATGATCTATAGATCCTTAGTAAATGATACCCACCAACTCTATAAAATAATGAGAACCTAACCTGGTGATATCATAAACTACTAGGGCATAAATATTTATAGTTTTAACCCATACCCATAATCTACCTAATGTTATATTTTATCATCATTACATTCATGAAACCAAGTTATCATTCAATAAACATTATCCAAGATAAAAAAAATTCATTTTTAGTCCCATATTTTTTTAAAATATCTATAGTTATTCCACATTTCTTTAATGATTGTAAACAATTTATAATTAAAAACCAAATTTGAGGAATTTTTACAAACACACCATATTCATTAAAATAGATTAAAAAACTCTTTTTAGAAAAAAAATTATATAGCTACTATGGATCATGTTCACCTCTCACAGATTTCAAATCATCAATTTTCTAAATCAAAACCAAAGTAATTCAACTGAGCACAAATCATGATAATGGATAGACTATTGGATTAGGACACCATCTCAAGAGAAATTGAGACCTTGTTATTTCTAGAACCAGTGATGGTAAATGAATAGATATAGTCCTCACGAGATTAGATCTATAAGGATGATTTATAGAATAAGAATGTAGACAACCAAATATATAATTGGATGAGAGAGGAATATGAAAAACCCCATCATGGAACATGCTAGATTTGGAATCTGAACAAAAGTGGAGAGTTTTATCTTTATTATAAATCAATACCATGTCAAACTTATGCATTTATACCCAACATAAAGTCCTCACATGGATGATGTAAGCACACCCTGAATATTAGGATCCATTTAGCTACCTTAGTATCCAAAAAATGTAGCCACCATGCCTGAATGGAATCCCCTGTAACTGTTGTGGCTTCACTATGGAGACAGGCCATTAGCACCAGAAACATCATAGTGAAAAAACCTAGGCTACTTTGGAATCACCATGGTGTGTTTAGGCCCCTTTGGTTTTATTCTTACAAACATGAATTTTATTCTGATACTGATCAGAAAACTCGAGTAGAGAGTGATTACAATTCATTAGGATGCCACTAAAGGCATGTAAAACATTATCCAGTATATAAAAATGGTTTTAATTATATGAAAATAAATTTACGAATGATAAACTAAAAAAGTATCAAATTAAAATATTATTTAGTTATTCACATAATTATTTAGTTCGTGGTGACACCTGAAATAAAAATACATACTTCATCCTGTGCTGGAGTCTGAACCATCCACCAAGGGATATCACATTTCATTTTATCATGGGAATCATTAATCATTTAATATTAATGATCACAATTATACAATTTGTGAAAGAGAAATAGTCTTGCAGTATATGGGTATTTAGAGCAGTAGTCCCTATCCCAAAATGCCATGATCTCCTAATAAATATATATCTTGGTGGACTATAGTGGAAGTATGAAACCCTGTGTGTTTCTGGAGCACTAGTACCTATCACAAAACTCAGTCACAAATATCACATCTCATGTTTTAAATCCATAATATCTTTTAAAAAACATTTCCATAATTTAATCAGAACTCATTAAACCTTCATGGTTACCCCAAATAATTCCCATTAATAATAATATATATATTCTCATATATCAATGATAATCTTATACAATTATTAAACCCTGAATAATTCACAATTCATCATATAAATTATATCAGTACACCCCATGTCTTTCCACAAATTCTGGTACATAAATCTTGAATGTTTCCAAAAGGACCAATGAAGGGATTCACATTATCAAGGAATTAAATTAATAATTTCAATAAATAATGAGATTTAAAAATATATAAATTGAAATTAATAAATTATATATTCATAATTATAATCGATATTGTGAGAATTAATAATTAGAACACCTTCCTAAATGTCAATACTGATGTTTTTCCAAACCCAACCCCTTGATTGGATGCATATTGATTGGAATTATAATTGCTTTGAATATCTAGGACTAACAAATAAGATCAAGTAAAAAGAAACAATATTCATAAAACCATTATCTACACCTATCACAAATAGAGGAAAGATCATTCCACTTCATTATAAAAGAGAGATGAGATTTAGAGAAAATATATTGAGGAATAGTACACCCACCAAAAAGGGGTTGATCCTTTAACCAGATCTTTAATTATCTATGTAAAGGGTTATAAGACCATAGTAATCCTTCTCAATATCTCTAGAAATGTGGAAAATCATGTTACTCTAAATAGGGGTTATTAGGGTTAAAACTGGGGGGGGGGGCTTTGGAATTTATTATTTTTTTGGAGAATATAAACCTGTATGCCAAGTTTCTTGGGATGAGGAACAAAATTTTCTAAATCATTCCACCTAATAACATTACTATACATAGGGTGTGTACATTTATTTCTTGGTCAGTGCACGGTTTCAAAAATGGTGCAAAACTATGAAATCCGTCTTTATTTGAGGGTACATGGTTTGGGGATGGAGGGTTCCCGATTCAACAAAACCATTTTCAAACTATGTTATATCTTCTATGCCTCCAAAATGGGGTACATGGTTTTATGGGGAAAACAACATGGTTTTAATTGACTATGATCCAACCATGATAAATGCCACGTGATTCCAATATTGTCTCATTTCACTAAAAACACCCCCACTAAAAAACCAACAAACCATTACCAAATCAAGTCTTATAGACTACCAAAAACTGTGCCAAAGAAATATTTAGATAGGTTGGAATCATAAAATATCCCACCTTATAAAATCTCATATTTTTAGAAAAACTACCAATAATATCAAGGATTTCAATGTAATGTGTCCATGACACTGATCCCATAAATATTATTCCCTCTCTGATGATTCCTCCTATACATTACCATGTTGCAAAAATAATAGGTCTATAGGACTATAATTTCCCCTAAAAACTTTATCAATATGATCCATAATATAAATCATATGCTCCTTATAGGATTCATCATTATAAAGATCTACATAATCAATATGGATACCATGAGAAGTGTTCGGGTGATACTTTCGAAGCTGTGACACATGAAAAAAATCATGCATAGCATTGTACCTCTATGGAAGATCCAATCAGTCATTCCATAGAACCAATTGTTTCTAAAATATCAAAAGTTATGAAAAACCTAGGAACCAACATTACCTACTAGCACACCCTATGGTTAACTAATCTAGGTGACACCCAATGGTACACAAAGTCTCCCACTTTATTCTCAAGAGTTCAATGATGTTGATCAACATAAGAATTATTTTTTATTTTGATTCATATTTATACATATTTTAATCAACTAGACCTACTTTGATGTCTCCAACATGATACTATGTCCCAAAAACTCTATCTCACCAACCTATATCCAAGATATAGTTTTTTTGCATGTCCTACCATAAAGTGCCACAAATGGATCCGTATGAAAAGTCATCCAATAACTGTTTTTGTAGGAGAACTCAATGAGTACTAAGTGCTTATAACAAGAACCAACAATGTTTTAGATACATTATTATATCATGTACTCAAGAACATGAACATTATGTTCATATTTCCCATATACCCACAGGTGGAAAGCCATATTCAGAAATTTCTAGGTACCTAATGTATTATATAAGACCTACTATAGGTGTGATGTAAAGCACACTTCCTGATAGGAAGCTATTCATTGCAGTACCCTGTGAAAATAGACCATCTCGAGAATATAAATAAATCCAAACTAATACACTACAAAATTACCAAGGATAGAAATGAAATGGTATATATTTTACAACAAGTACACAATCCCAAATATTGATTCAATCTTCCTTGGGTTTCTCATTAGAAACACCAAAAAGTCCATGGTAGCATCTCCCTAATTCCATTACAAAATTGTAAAAAGATTTCATATACCAAAATGTCCTTAGTTTTATACCTTCAAATAATTAAAGGATTAACATCTTGTCACAAACCATAAATCCCCCCTTTTCATGATCAACCACCAATACATCATCTGAAGATCGATTTTTTTTAGCTAAATTTGGATTCACTATCCACTATAAAGAATGAAACTCATTAATAAAATACTCATGTATACACGTAGGCATAAAAAAATATCCTTGGTCATATATGATCTCATCCTCATCAATAGTTCAAATGGATGATAACTTACAACATAAACTACTTCTCTCAAAGAGATACACTCCAGATCCTCATACCGCCTCTTCATGATCCATCTTAGAAGTGTGAACCCAATTGATAAGGTTACAAGGTTCATATTATCTTGGACCCCTTGAACTTAAATATTCATCTCATTGAAGAAGGTATTCATTTCTACTCAGAACTGGACTCCCTAACTGCCCGAGTTTTTTTATTTCTACTTAAAGGGTTAGAAAAACTATTTCCCTTACCATGAATATATTCTAGCTCAATGTCAAATGATTACATATACACAACCCACATTCACTATCAATGATTCAATCCTCATTTTCTAAATATGTACTTTAATGGTTTTTTATTGGTATGCAATGTAAATTTTACTCCCAAAAAGTAATGCTTTGTACACATTAAATCATTAACTAGTACAATTAAATTGAGGTCATGTGTGGGTTTTTCTTATTCATGTGGAATAAACCATTGATACCAATATGAAATGATGTGATCTACCAATATCCACAATGTTCCAATTATGATCTTGTGCATAAAAAAAATAATGGTATACTACTCACCGTTATCGGGTTGGTTTAAGATCATCTTGGTAGTCAAACATTTCTTCAACTCTTGGAAAGAATTCTCACATACTCCAAAACATTAAAACATAATTATATTCTAGGTAAGGCAAGAATTTGGTTCTTATATTTTGGAAAATTCTTAGATGAACCTTGAATAATAATTTTACAATCCTAAAATACAAAATATATCGAAGACATTCTTGGGTTGGTCTCAAGAAACCACGTCTTGAAATTTCTCTAGGTCCACAAACATTCAATATTTCGGGATGAAGGGACCCATGAAATGTACCATTCCGATAATGGATTGAAACTTTGATAGAATAGAGTGTATCCTATGTTCTCTCAGTGTATATAATATTATGTCATGATATTGGGAATGATATTCATGGGTTATAGAGTACACCAAAATGTCATCCAAAAAAACAGCCAAAAATTTTACCATGTATGGGAGAAAGATTCAGTTCATGAATTCCATAAACACAGCTACAAAATTGGTATTTTCGAATGAAATCACGATAAACTCATATATGTTATAACAAAATTCAGAAAAAATATGTGGTATATAAGACATTATAACACTAAAATTATGATACATTGATCTAAATTAGTTCATGGATAATACACAAGCTCATCTCAAAATGTTAAATTGATTGTTGTTATGCAGAAGTGGACAAAAATTCTTCCATATCATCTACTTAATCTTTGGGTAATTAATAGAAACATTTATTGTCTCTTCATCCTTTTTTGTAAATAGACCAGAGAACCCCAAGGAGATGTATCCAGGTGCATAAATCCCTTACCCATAAACTTGTCCTGCTAATTATTATTTTTTAAAGATCATTTGGATCTATTATTTAAAGAGGAATATAAAATGGTTTAGCTTTAGGCACATGCATAATCATAAACACAACATAATGCATAGATGAAAGTGGAAATAATTTGTTAGGAAATATTTTCTTGAACATGTCCACTAAGGGTGGAAGAGCATAATGTTTCACACCCTCATCATTAAGAAAAAGTCATGAAACATTCTTTGTGGGGTCCCCCAGTTTCTGATGAACTAGCCCATCCTAGTCTTCCAGGATATCCCATTCCCCATGATGAGCATATATGTCACCCTCAAAATAAATAAATTCCACTCCCCTTTATTTAAAATCAATAGGTCTTAGTATGAAACCAACAATTCCATACCAAAAAACAAGTCAAAGAATTACATATTGAGTATGTGAATCTCAAAAAGAAAATGTTAATCACAAACATTGATGGGACATCCATTTCTCAAACAGATTTCTCTTAATTTCACTCCCAATGGTGTGTCAATATTCATCACTCCACTCACAAACTCATCCATTGGGATCAAACCATTGACATGTTATGTAGGTATAAAATAATGTGAGTCTCATATATCAAATAAGTCACCAAAAAGTGTTCAAGCTACAATAGAAGTACCTCTTACAATCAGTGGCCCAACCACACTATATAAATGTGCAGGTTTAACTAAATGAAACTATTGTGACCCTCTTATATGAAATATATTCGGAGTCCCTTATGATGAACCACTCTACTAATACAAGATATTTTTCTCTAAAGTACCACATTCACTTCCTATGTGACCATGGCCCATATAACTTCAACTTATAGATTGGTATGGGATAGAAGATCCCCTTATAATATTCTGATTTTATATAATTCCTCCTTAACTACTATTTTGCCTTGGGTTCTTATAGAACCATTGTAGATTTCTCTCCTTGCCACATGCTTTGAACTGTACTGGTGTTTCTGGGATAGTAGTTTGGATAGTGACCACACTGAGTACATTGTTTGTAGTATAGTCAGATACTACTCTGAGTAACATATCCTTCTCCTCGGCTACACTTTTTTCCATTACCTAAGTTGACATTATCATAATGTCTCTTCATACTCTTAGAAAAAGTACCCACTTTTCATATTGAATAAACCAACTATATTTCATTGGTATCCTCCATCCAGTTCCTGTAAAAATGAGAGACTGATTCACCAAGTCATAAGACTTCTTCAGCAAAAAGATAATATTTTAGGACTTAATATCATATTTAATCCCATCCTAAAGAAGTTTCACTATAGTTTCCTCATATCCCCACAAAGCTGGGAAAAAGAAATAAATATTTTTGAGGAATATATCATATTCTATCACTATTATACTCCCTTGAGTAAACCACATGAACTATTCCACTCTCTCCAGCCAAAGATTATCAGGTTAATAGTGTTCTAGAAACTTCTCCTAAAAGTCACTTCATGACTTTATCTCCAGCTACTCATCTCAATTATGATTTTCTCACAGGCACTTCACTAATACACACAACATATATGCATCTAACATAACTATCCTCTCAATTGGAATCTCTAAATGATCAAGGATCATCTGGATAGACTCATTATAGAACCCATCTACCTTATTCCCACCCTATATGATGATGATCAGAGGATTCTGCAACTAGATTACTCATTTCAGGTTTGATATATTGAGAACAACCAACTCAAGGTCCCTTTCCTTAAATAGTATAAAAAGAAAAGTTCTCACAGAAAAACTCTTGTAGCCCTTCACTACATCCAATTAGGGCCTCAAGTTCCTCTACTAGAGGAACATTACTAGCCATGTCATCATAAAATCCAATTATCAAGAATCATCATGGTGTCCTATCTCTACAATTCCAAACAGAAGTCATAGGGAACATAACACATCGTTATAACAGTTAAATTAGAGTTATTCACATTGTGAAATAATAGTTAATCCCCATACAATGCCACATGGTCAATGTCAAAGCATTGTCACTACCCTCAACGATCCCTCACTTTGGTTCATGGAAAACATAGGTTAAACACATTCATATATAAACAATTATCATTAGACAACCATTTTATCCTTTTCAAATTTCCAAAATTACAATCATTTTAACCATTTAATTTATCATTAGGAACCACATATCTTAAAATTACACAAAAATATAAATGAATTTTAACTTCATCAAATAAACCAAATCATCATTTTCAGGGAAGGCCTAAAATTATGCATGTCATATGAAATTCAGAATTCCTAGTGCGATACATGTATAATAAACTCAAATTTAATTCTCATCCACAAGTAATATAACAGAAAAAAATATAAGAAAAAAAATTGCATCACCCATGTTGAAATAACATTGGACTATAACATGAAACCTCAAGAACAAAGATGCCACATTAGGTACTTGGATTTTCTCCTATACAGGGGTAGTCTATGCCCATTCACAAGCTCAAAATTGAAGAAGGAAACATTAAATTTTCCTTTATATATTTTTTAAAAAGTAATTCAAAATAAAAAAATAAAACTACTTTGATACCACATTGTATTTTCCTAACCCATGTTCCAGATATCGGTGCCTCGAGCTGGTCAGTTATGTGAATTTGGGCACACCTCCTCGTATTCCATAAGTCTCTGAAAGGTATCAAGGATATAATATATAATGTGGGATACTATATCCTCTTTATCAATGTATAAATTATTGAAAAATAAGAACAATACCCAAATGATAACAAAAATTTCTGAAATAATACAATAATCAATAGGGAGCCAGATCTAGTAATAATTTCAAAACATGGAAAAATGAAAATAAACTAATGAAATAGACATGTTATTACATACATGTGTCAATATTCAAATGTAGACCCCAAATAAAGACAACTGAAAAATCCAAAGTGGGTTATGACATCATGTTTTGTTCCCTCATCTATGTCCATCATGAATCCCCACTTAGCCATCTATCATGGGACTTTTTCCCTTATACCATCATGCAAACAAGAAGTCTATTCGATTATCGAGCTATAATACTAGGTAGGTTGTGATTAAACTCAATAAGCTACCTCCAACAACGTTTAAAAAAATATGTAGTCAATAATATTGTATGTATTTGTATACTGAATAAATTACAAAAGATAATGTAAAATAATTACAAATTAAAATTTTCTTTAATTATCCATATAATTCATAGGTCCACTATGACACCCAATCCAACAATATATGCTTCATCCATTTTCAGTGTCTGAACCATTGAATAAGGGATATAACATTTCATTCCATCATGGGAATAATTAATCATTTATTATTCCTTTTGTCAGTCATACAATGAGGGCCTAGAACTGAACTTTATCACCCCATTGGTACTTCAAGTTGCAGTCTCTAACCCAAGACTTAGTGATCAGATAATAAATTTGTATATTGGGGGCCTATAGTCGGAGTCTTTTATTCCATGTGTATTTCGAGTAGTATTCCCTATCCCAAAACGGAGTCAGAAATATCACATATCAGGATTTCATATTCATAGTCTCTTTTATATAATATTCTCATCATTTAATAACAACTCATTAACACTTTAAGGTCAAGACAAATAAATCCAATTGGTTACAATATTAATAATCATATTTATCAATGATATTTATAACTCGTTATTCAATCATGAATAATTCATAACTCATCATTTAAATTATATCGAAAAACCCCATGGGTTTCTATCATTTTTAATCAATAAATAATCAACATGTCTAATGGGTCCTGTGAAGGGTTTTACAATGTCATGGAATTAAATTAAATTAATTAAATATATAATTAAATTACCCAATGTAAAAATTGAAATAAAAAAATTAAAAATGAATAATTATATTCGATACTATTGGAATTGATAATGTGAAAACCTACCACATGTTCTATGATGAATGTTCACTAACCCGCATTCATAAATTTGAAGTAGGAAGATCAAAATTACAGTGGTGTGGAAGATATACTACCAACATATAAGACCACAATCAGAATAAAATAGATCCAAAAAAAAAATATCTAAACACGTATCCAATAGATTAATGAAAATTCATATTCATCGAAAAAGAGAGACAATAGAGAGAGGAAATCAATTGAGGAAGAATATACTAACCCAAGAGGATTCGGTCCTTCAACATGATCATTGATTCAGTAATGGTATGATGGGCCTTGGAATACTCTTCACGACCTCATAAAATTTTGGAAATATTTTTAGGATTAATAGGGGTGATTAAGGTTACAATCCGGTAGGGTTGAGAGTATTAATTAAATTTTTAAAAGAATAAAATCTTTCTCTCATGGTTTTATGGGATGAAGGACATGTTTCCAAACCATACCCCTCAACCCTACACCTATAATTTGGGGGTGGATGATTAATCCAAGGTGGGATCATAGTTTGAAAAAAATAACTAACAATAAACACCCTCTCTATTTGAGGTTTCATGTTTTGGTGAGGGAGGTTGCACGGTTTGGCCAAACCATGAAACAACCACACACCACCTCCCATGCTTCAAAAAATAGCCTCACCATTTCTAGGAATATACTATAAAGCTTTCCCTAACCTTACTCCAACCATGTTGAGACCCATGGGATTCAAAATTTATCCCATTTTATTTAAAACATCCCAAAATAAAAAAAAACAAAATTATAACAAAAATGCTAAAAGATTATCTGAAGACATGTATAAGACATCTCAGAAAGTGTTAGGATCATAAACCATTCCCATATAATAAGTATTTTGTTTTGGACATTTTTTATAGGAGACCCAAAGGTACACCACATCCTATACCACATTCAGGGTCTAATCCATTTTAATCCAAAATTCCCCCAGACACTTTTTAAGACACTATTAAACTCTAATACATCATAAAACAAATGCATAGGAAAAAAGGGTATCTATAACTAATTACATATATCTTGGTGTGAAAATTAGCCCCACAATAAAATTTTCATTTCCCCTGAAAGGCTCAGGATCGTGAACATGAAAAGAGATAATTCCAATGTTGAATCTTGAAGGACTTGTACTCCCATGTCTTTTAGTTTATCCTTCCACATTACAATTTTAGTATACCAAAATGGATCACCTAGGCAGGTAGAAACATATCTTGTCAATCCATTATCTATATAGACCTTTCAATAACTGAGCTATTGAGTTCAATCACTGCATACTCTAACTAGATATTATGGGAGGGACCCAGATGATACTTCTTCTATTGGGAAACAATATACACATTATATATAAAATTAAAATGAGATGTTAAGACTAATTGATTATCCACCTTCTATAGTCACTTTACACTCTACAATATGATTAAATAATTATATTATAACTTACCCAACCTCTCCATACATTTATGTCCCAACTGAGGGGAAACTTTTAGAAAAAACCAATCACCAACATCAATCTCCAAGGGATAATGACACTGGTTGATATAAAATTTTCAAATAATATGAGATAATTGTAACCTTATCTTAATAATTTACATGATATTAATCATATTTTGGACATTTTTTGGCATAACAAAGGATTTTTTATAGAACACTTCCCAACAAGGAGGCAATCTTCAAGGCCTCTCTTACAATCCTAAAAAGTATGTCATCCAGATTGAATCATCATAAGTACTTTTATTTACACACTCCACTAATAGTAATTATCTCACCCAGGATCTATAGATGGAAAGAATACATTCCCGAATCATGTATTCATGAATTTATATAGATGACTCTGGCTTTATGTATATATATTGAAGTTATTTGTTGCATATGTTTGACTGATTACCCATCTTTATTTTCAGTCCACTATAAAACTAGGATTTAATGTGAGGTCACTATCAAAGAATATTGTTGAGGTAACACCATGAAGTCTAATAATATCCCGCACATATAACTATCAAATATCCTATACATTCATTGACTCCTTAATAGGTATAAAATATGCAGATTTCCAAACTCACTCAATAGTAAATAAAATGAAATATTTACCAAGTATATTGTGAGTTATTAAAGTGAATAATTATATGGATATCTCATCCCATTTCAATACTATAATAGTTGAGGTAAAAAAACCAACATGCCTTAGATATTATACCTTAATCCTCTAACATGTAAGGCATTGAGACAAAGAAATCATAATTTAGCACCTCATTCCTATCCATAAGTAATGATGTATCGAGTAATTTAAAATTATGGAATCACTAAGGTAAATATAGAAATTAGATATGTTTCAATTATCCATCAATTTATGTCTAGTAAATAGAAAAAACTATCATTCCTCAGAAATGAAAACCACATCGAGAGACAAAGGCCACTCACTTTAGGTCTCCTAACCATAAAAAATTCAATTAAAGCATCGACACACCACATCCATAACATTATTAGGTCAAATATTATCATCCTTAAATGATCAATCTTGTGCACAAACATGGAAGCCCTTTCAGTTCGCTCTCCCTTCATCCAACTGCATCTCAGTAAAAAATCTCCTCAATAGCCATTATTATACAAACTCCATCAATTCCTATGTTATTATTTCTATTCTCAATGCATATATGACCATGTTTCCTTTTCTAGGATGTATAAAACATTAATATAAATTTTTTGAAGGTACTCTATCTAGTGGCCCTATCTCATGTTTAGATTCCTCTGGGTAAAGGTATACTTAAGACTATTATGGTTCAAAAATAATAAAAATTGCTTCGTAAAGAGGTAGTAGTGACAAGTGTTAAGATTGTGCATCACTGGTACAAACTCAATATCAAGAATTTGGATGTTTTTCTCATGATTAAATAACTGGTGGAAGACATAAATTACCACAAATATTCCATGCATCCTAAAAACCCAACCGATTCTTAATGAATTGTATTAGAAATCATTTACAAAATCTGAATATGTAAGAATCTAGAATGGGTACAATGTAAATCTCTATTTATACTCCTTAAAATAATCTAGTAGAGATCTCTCTAAATAAAATTAAAACACATACATGTTAACTTTGTCTTTGGATATGAATTAATGGGTAATTCCCAAAAAACACCTATAATAACCAAATAATCCAAAGAAAATTTAGACCTCAAACACATTTTCAAGAAACATTGAAAATATTAGTATTTAAATATTTTAATTATATAACAATACACCCTTATGATTAATCACATGGAATATATATTTCACCTATATAATCATGAACTGAAATTCCGATAGCTTCTCATATAGATGATTTTATTTAATGATTCCTATAATGAGATTAAAATTCTCATCATAACCCTATTCCGATCTAGAATAAACATGGATAGAATCCATGAAAATAGTGAAAAATATATCTAATAAAATATGGAAGACCCAATTTAACAAATCTATAAGCATTCAATAAACATTAGTACTTTCAAATTGTATGACCATATACTCATAATTCCCATATCTTCTCATAATAATCATTTTAGTAATATCTTATTCATAGACCCTTAGATGTCGGTATCCTAATCTCATATCCATCCTTCGAAATCACCAGGATCCCTTGAGATAGTAATAAAGGTCATCAATCTAGAAAATAGATATGTATTCTTAACTATATCTATGTTGAGTTTCATAGAATCAACATAAATTTAATGACACCAGTGTGCATTTTTTTCAAAGAGAATTGGTGTTTCCCAATGTGAAATTATAGGAAGAACAAATCTTGAACACTCAAGATCATTAAGATTATCATTTAATTTATTTAATTAAATAGGTTTCATATAGAAAAAGGTAAATATATGGGAATAATCCCCAGATCAATTCTATAGAGAAATCAAATTCTCTATCAGGTCAAAATCATGATATATCATCTATAAAAACATGGATACACTCACTCAATACTATGGAAAGAGGGACAAAAATACCTGGGTCAAAAGTATAAAGAAATATCCCCAATAACTAGAACGAGATTATCTTAGCACTTGGAACAAATTTCCTTTCACTCTATGAACTAATTTACCAATCATCATCAAAAACTTGATTATCTTCATAAATTTAAAATAGGTAGACAAAAAAATTATTGAAATCTATTTAGGATTTATATCTAATCATTCAATCCATATTAATTTTAATATTAAAGATGTAAATATTAATGGTAATATAAAATTATATTTTGTTTTTGGGTCAGTGATCATAATTTGGAATTTTTTTTATGAATTACAATCCTCTAAATTCCTTCCAAAATGCATAAAAATACTCTTCATGAATCGAATAGGCACCATCCATTATCCCAATACAATAATGAGATTGGATGAGATAATGGAATGTGTTAATAAAATACCAAACATGCCCATAACAACTTAATATTCAATAAACCCCATACCTATCATGGTATTATGTCTTACCTATGAATCCTTTGGTTCCCACTCTAATTTATACAGTCATATAACTTCATCATTCAGTTTCTTCATAATGAGCATCACCCAAGGGGTTATGTAGAAATCCTACCCCTATTATAGAAACAGATCTAAACTGAGATCTCATGGTGACAGTGGATTCAACTCTGCTACCCTAGTATTATCTATATAAAACCCCAATACTTTATAATATATTTTACTTATAATAAATTTATATTCACAATATCTTGAGATGGACACAACACAATATTTAAACGTAATAAAATAATGTTTTAAAATATAATTTAAATATAATAATTATAAACTATATGTTAAATTAGTAGGTATGAATATGACATAATAAATTAGAAAAATTATTTATTTTACACATGTACATTTTAATTTATCTATAAGAAATTAAAATCAGAATCATTTGAAAGAAAAAAAATGTTTTCTAAAAAATATATATTTTTCGAAAGATGTGTTTTCTATGCATTGTTCACATGATTTAAAATTAATTTTTACCACTTTTATAAAATTTATTAAAAAAAATAAACTTCACTTTTTTAATATTCATTTAAAAATTATCTTAGTGTGAAATTTTTTTATTTTTTTGGAAGTTTCAATTTTCAATTAATAATGGTAAATAATGTATTATAATTCAAAAAAACTTTTCATTTAGATAAATTATAATGATAATTTATATTTTTAATTGGTTTTAAAGTAAAATTTCATCAATTTTAAATCAACTGATCAAATTTTTTTCATATTTATAATTTTAAAATTTAATTTTTATATAAAAACTTTATAAACATTCAAAACTTTTCTCTTTAAAAACTCGTTTTCTCATCTCATTTAAATGGTTAATTTTATATTATATTTTGAAACATTTGTGAATTGAAATTTAAAAAATGGATTAACTATTAGTAATAAGAATAATTTATATAATCTAATAAGAAAAATTGTATTTTTGAAAAAAAATGGATATTGAAAATAGTAAAATCAATTGTAGTTGTTAAGGTAAAAATAGATTTACCTGGGGGTTAAAATAAAAATATATCTGTTAAAATAACCTAAAAAAATTTATAAAAAATTTGTTGATATATTTTTATCTTATAATTTCTAACAATCTATTTTACTCTATTTGGACCCTTTTTTCATGTGAAATAATTTGGTATACCTTTTATTTCCAAAATATCATGTGTGCCCCTAACCTCACTTATAAAAGGCCAAAACTCTCCTCTATTAATTACACATTATAACCTCCTTAGATAGAAAAATACCTATCCAAATCCCTAAAAATATTTCTAAATGTGACAATATAATCCTTTTTGTAGTCATAAATCTCCCATATGAAGGAGTTTGGTACAAATATAAGGAGGATCCTTGAAGAAGATGTAATGTTCTTCAGTGAGTGCCTTTATTTTATTTGTCCATCCACCTCCTTATATTCATATTAAAATAATATTATATAATAATATAGGTATATAAAATATATTTATATTATTTTATTTCATGTTTAAGACCTAAAACCATCACCACATCCATCAAATGGGTTATAAAATCATCATTCGTGTGTGTGATAGACAACGCCTCAAGAACTGATGTCATTAATTTTTCATTACCACCTATTACAGTTTGGTATGATAACATATATAAATAATATATATAACATAATTATACCAATTTATTAATTATATCATATATACATTTTTTACTTTCCATTCTGTAGGGTATATGATAACGTCGCCCATGTGTATAGTGAACTATCAGCTCAAAAATCAATGTGATTCATTTTTCACAAAAGATTAACATAGAAGGTTATAAGGATAATTTTGGTGAATATATGTGATATAAATTTTATAATTTTGAAATTATTTTCATATTTATCATTATTTAAAGATGATATATTATTTTATTTCTTACCATATAAAATAAAAACATTTCCCATGTAGGTGTGGACTATCACCTTCAAAATGAGATGTGACTCTCTATTTATCACCACACCACACAACAGATATATATATATAAGTATATTTAAATAATTAATATGGAATATGTAACATCCCAAGCTTTCATGGTACACTTCTCTTTGAATAATAAAATATCGTGTGTTATAGGCAACTTCGAGTTCTAACACACCACAACCAATCATATCAGCCGTTAAGAATACTCATACCCACTTTTTGAAATTTTATACATTTTATATTTAAAAATGAACTTCATTTTTGGACTTGGAATATTGAAATTAGATTAGGGTGAAATTTTGGTACTTTTCAGATAACTTTTATATTTTGATGAATAGTGAAAATTACTAAATTTAAATTAAAAACAACTTTTTTAATCGAAATAATTAATAGTGATAAATTATGAATTTGAGTAGTTTTAAAGTATATTTAGAATACATTTTTACCATTTAATACAATGTTGTTCATTGGACATAATTTCACATTTAAACTGGACATAAGTAAGTTTCAATCTTTTGAAAGTTATTATTTCTTAAAAACATGCTATTTGTTTTGACAACGGGAATTAATTTAAATTTATTAATGCAACTTATATGTTTTTAATTTGGTAAAATAGACATAATTTTTGAATTCATAATATCAAATATATCTTAGGGTGAATTTTTGGTATTTTTCTGAAAACTTTCAATTTTTGATGAATAGTGAAAAACACTGAGTTATTATTTAAAACCGACTTTTTATTTAAATAATAATTTATTTTTTTAAAATTAATTTTTGGTAAAAATAGATACATAATACCTATATAAATTCAATATAATTCATTTGATTTAGTTTATAATAATTTTAGATATATAAAAATATTTATCGAACATTTTACCGTCTTTTACCCACCTCCTAGGAGCTTTTACAAATTCACATAAAACTTAATTTTACCGCTTCTGTGAGCTGAATTTATAAAATCCTATAGACACAGTTAATATCAAGGAGAAAAATGTGGTTCAATTAGATGACAATAATTTTTGGTGAATAGTAACTTATTACTTTTATTTACCATGATTAAAAGTAAATAGGGTAATTAAGGGTAAAAATGCTATTAATATTACCCTCACACATGTCCTTATTCTATTGAACAAGTTTATCTAGACCAAAAACATACTTAGGAATTAAATATTATCACTTAGGTACACTTGGATTAGATTAGGACATTTATTATTATTTAATTCAAAGAAGAGTTAAAAGAGTTAAAAGCAAAGTTTAATAACTAAAACCTTTTTAATATAGGGTTATACTGAAGATAAATTCAATTATAAATATTAATTGGAAATATAAATATATTTACTACATAATAGTATTTTATTTATATTTTTTAGATATTAAATAAATAAATATATTTATGAAACAATGATGATGCAGTAATTACCTTATTCATAAAAGAATCAAATAAATGGTATTATAAATATTAAAATAAATATAATTTCAAAGTTTTTATGACATCCAAGAATTTTCTAGGTGAATATGACATGTTATTATTTATTTCTTTTTTTGAAGTAATAATGTTGTTATTATTTTAACAAAAAATAAATACAAAATAGTGTCAAAATTGACATACAATAGTTTTTAAAATAAGTATTATATTATTAATTGATATAACGGTCCTAAATATCTAAGGTTTGACAAAAAGACTTATATAATGATATATATGACATTAATGAACAAATTGGGGTTCGACTGGCAGTATATATAAAGTTTATTAACCATACAGTGTAAGAATAAAAGAAGACACGATAAAAGTTAAATTATTTAACTTAGAGTTAAGTCTAAATGATAAGGTTAAAATGGTAAGATAAACTTCTATAAAACCTATTGGTTGAGTTTTTTTCTACCTATACCCACCTTATACTTTAAATAATAAACTTTTGAACCATTAGAAACCGAATATGAATTTATTAAGAAATATTATTTAAAGTTTTTCCTAAGGTGCCCCTCACCCCTCTTATAAAAGGGCACTCCCCTTCTCTCTAATTCACACCTTCTAAGCCATTTTTCTCAGCCAAAACCTACCCAAATACCCTCTCACCAATCCTCCCTTCATCCTAGAGGACTTAGTTTGATCAGAAAGCCAACCTACGAAGCCCTTTTGATCAAATCAAAGGGAAGAACCTGAAGAAGGGGTAATGATTTCACCGCCCTCTTTCAAGTTCCTTTCATCTACCACTTATTCTTTATTTGTTAGTTCCAATTTAAAATAATAAATCTAGTATATTATATATAATGTGATGTTATTATAAATATTTCACAACTATATTCATTATTCTATCCATATTATGATTGATATTGTCACCATGCGTGCGTACGTACGGCTTACCGTCTCCATGCCGTGGTACAATTTGTTATTCAACACTTTGTTATTGGGATGGATATAATGATGAGTAATATGAATATAAATAATGAAAATAACATAATAATGTATCTTTAAAATTAATATACCATCCAACTTAACAACTTTAAGGAAATTATATTGTCGCTCATGCGTACGTACGGATTACTGTCTCCACGACGCGATGAGATTCATTTCACATTCACCATTCATTGATGATTATAAAAATATATATTACTAATATGTTTGTAATATATGACCTAATAATTCTTCTCGATATATATATATATATGTACTTACAAATATTTTATTCACTTAGTTTCGTCCAATACATTATGAAAACGGAAACAACGTTTATGTGTACGTACGGACTACCATCTCTATAAACAATGTTTTCCATTTCACAAATATAACTATTATATATTAATTATATTATAAATATATATGATATATAAATCTGTGTATATATTCTGGAATTATTTAAATCATGATCTATGTGATAAAATAAAGAGTAACAAGTTAAAACATGTACGATAAAGAAAGCAATTATTAACCGAAATGTTAATTTAACATGGAAATTATTATTAAATGGGTAGTAAAAAGTCATAAATGAATAATATATGATATCATAATTATTAATATGGTTCTGTTATAATTTAATAACATACTACGGTCTTCATACAAGAGGTTAAACGTACCCTCGACTAAAGGAAAGTGCAAGGTAAGGGGTTTTCATCTCACTCTTTATTCCCGTGACATTCGTACCATATTTCCACTACTACCTTTTGTGTGGTGTATGTACTACCCATAATTGTATTATTTGTGTAATACACATTAATTTATGTGTATTTACATATTCATTGTATGATACCTCTTTCATGGGTTGTATGTTTCGTAATGGTTTATTTCACAATCTCTTCATTATCCGAGGTTGTTTATACGTAATTATCTACTGGGACCTCTTTATCATCCACATCCATGTTTCTTAAAAATGTATTTCACAACATTGTTACTATTTTACAGAATATTGGTTAAAGTAATTTATACCCTTTTTTGACTTTTTATAAGAATTTTATAAAGGAATCTTTCCGTCGTTTTCCAAACAAGGTCCTTTTAAACCTTTTCGGCAGAATTAAGGTAAGGATGTCTTTTTTTAACATATATGGAGGGTGTGGCTATTTTACGCCATTATAAAATATTTGAAGCTTCCCTTACAATTATATAAGAATATTTTCAAAGTAAATTTTTTCTTTTATAATTATGTGACTTTTAAATGATTTCCAAAAAAGAGATATTTCTCTCAAATAGTTTTGATTTCATCTATGTCAACATCCTTTGATAAATTTTACACTTGTTTGAAGTTGATCTATTATGATACAAATATTCCATATTGTATTTAATGTTTTGTGATATTTTTGACTATGGATGAGTTATTTTTATTCCATTAATGGTTTATGATTAATGTTTTGGAATTTCGTATGCTAGTTTTAATACGAATGTTTATGTTATATTTCATCCACTTCTTAAGATGAATGTGTTGGACTAGTATGTTCCGGGTTGGGGACCTATAAAAGTAAGCCCTCTGGGTTTGGGTTCGGTTACAATAGACCCTCCAGGTTGGTGTCCGATTTTTAGAGGTACTCCGGGTTGGTGTCCGGTTACAAAGGCCCTCCAGGATGGATTCTGGTTACAGAGGCTCTCCGGGTTGGGTTCCGGTTACAGTTATCCCTTAGGTCTTGGAACGGGGCCTTGACACAGAAATTAAAGTTCAACATTATGCATTCCATCATTATGAAAGTGGTTATTGATATTTCATGTTATTATTCGACTAGTATAATATCCATGTGAATAAGTAAATGGAATTATTTCATTTTATTTTTTCTATATTAAGCTGAAGTTCAAGTTTAAAAGGATTTTGTTTTAGTTATACATTGCCTTAAAATGTTTATTCTTATTTATGAAAGTTTCTGGAATATTGTTATCCCTACTGAGCATCTGAGGTCACCCCTTTCTATGTTTTATTTTTTCCAGGATTCAAGAAGTGTATTGTGATTGATATGCAGGGTTAAGCCAAAGGAATAATGTCATTAATAAAGGATTATTTATGTTGTTTTGTATGTTATAAAGTATAATGTAACATTCATGTATGTAATATATTTTCCAAGACTGCTAAACCGATCTATCCTTCAGGACTCGATTCGTTGTAATCATGCCAATGTATTAAAATAATGCACCAAATATGGGTAACTCGGGTGGAGGCATTACAGTTGGTATCAGAGGAAGTTTAGAAATAACCTTGGAAGCTAGATTTAGATAAACTCTAATTAGACTACATAGACCTAAGATAGAATTTGAGGATTAGTAGAGAATAACCTCCTAGAATTTCGATATTGTAGATATTTTGGGTGTTTTCTGAGAAATACATCCCTGTCTTGATATGAGCAGGTAGAGGTGGCTCTGGAACATATGTACCTAGGGGTAAAACCCAAAAACACCGCTTTGAACTAGAATCAAACGGGAACTGGTGCACGACAACAGGCCATGCTGCACTCTTGGTTACGACACTCTAGGGGAATATGCTTAGGATAATTCTCGTTTTCTTTACAAACCAATATAATAGGTTTATGAGTATTTGTATCCTCAAAGAAAACTTTTTTGATTATGGATTATATCCATAAACATTTCAATTTATGTTAGGTATTTTGAATGTTTGGAATTATGAATTTTGATTCATAAACTGACATAGTGTATGCCATTGTTTAGAAATGGTGCCTAGTAGAAGGAATGAGAACTCCAGAAATATGCATTATCCAAAGAGTAAGAAGGATCATATCATTCATGGTCTTAAGCCAGAATTTAGAAGGGAAATAGTCTCCCACGTATTATCATCATATGAAGAAATAGTATCATGTGTTAATAAGATAAGTAAATAATTCTTTGAGTCCTATGGCTTTGAAGGAAAGCCAGAGAAGAAAAGGATGGTAGAATGAAATCTGGATAAAGGGAAGAAGGTAAATAAGTATTTTCCAATATGTGATAAATGTGGAATGAATCACCTTGGTAAATTAATGAAGGGAATGGGAGTTTGTTATAAGTATGGAGAAAAATGACACCATGTACGTGACTGTAAGAGTAAGAAAAAGTTTTCAAATGTACAATGCTTCTTCTGCAAGGAGTTGGGACACTATACAAACCAATTTACAAATCATCAGATTATGAACCATATGATGCTATTGGATAATAATCAAGTTATGATACTATCTCAGATAAAAAGGAATGACTAGTGTTCTTATTTTGTTATTATAGAATTATTTCATTGAGTGTTGTATCAACAGTATATTGGTTACATGAATTATGGAGATAAATAAGGATTGTACTGCAGTACTATTTTATTGAGGATTTGAGATTATATGGTTTTAAAAAAAGTGGCTTAATAGTGAGCTATACTTTTGGTAAAATACATAGTTGAAGGAAAGGTAATCCTTAATATGGTCCCGATAATGAGGTAGTGATTTTGGAATAAGAGATGGTTGATCTGAATAAATTATATTGGATATTCTTGACTACCTTGAAACTGATTAATGATTTGTCATCGTTGGAGTTTTCAAAATTTTTGGATTGAAGGATTATATCCAGTATTCTATAAAGAATAAGGGAGCATGAATTTAATCAATAAGGTTTTATGGTAATTCAGGATGTTACCATGTTTTAAAATAATACATGATGAAGGTGTTGACATGTTATTACATGGAAAAAAGGATCTTCATTGTGTTTAAATTCCTTATAAATTTTGGTCTGTGAGTTTGGATAGTAGTATTATGGATAAGTCTAAAGGTTTGAATGGATTATGTTTGAAAGTTTATTTTTGTATTTTTATAAAAGGACAACACGCATACCAAGTGACAACCCGTTGCGTTGGAAAAAGCTGCGGGAATCGAACCCACAACCATAGTGCGGTTGGGATTTATTGCCAACCACTAGACTAAATGTAGTCCATGGATTTTATAATTTAGTTTCTTTTTTATACGGGTCTGATATGTGAATTATAAATTCATTATATTTGGGACCCTATACGATTGGGATAAATATAGTATTTTTGAGTTGTATTATGTTTTGTAGTGAAAGATGAGTTTATGGTAGAAATTTATTATTGGTTAAAACTATAATTATAAAGTAAGTATATCTCAGGATGATCTTATCCAATCTCATAAATAAATTTCTTAACATTAAGAAAAGGAACTTAGAACCAATACATTGTCCTAGATGGTACAGTAGATCATAAAAATTTTATGGATTTGTGATTGTTGGACTTTTAAAAGCTATCTTCTCTACCAATCTCCATCAGATATTGATGGTGATATTTATCTTCCATATCCATGTTTTCCTACATGGAACCCTAGTATGTGTTATTTTCGGTAACCTTCATACTTACCACTCTTTATTTTAAATAGAGCCCTCATTAATCCATTTTTTGATGTAGGATTTAAACTATGATATTTTGAATTGTCAACCCCATGTTTCCAATACCGAGAAAAAATTTCGAGGACACAATTTATTGAAGGAGGGTAGAATGTAACACCCCAAGCTTTAACAGTACACTTCTCTTTGAATAATACAATATCGTGTGTTATATGCAACTTTGAGTTCTAACATACCACAACCTATCATACCAGCCGTTAAGAATAGTAATACCCAATTTTTGAAATTTTATAAATTTTATCTTTGAAAATGAAGTTCATTTTTGGATTCAGAATATTGAAATTATCTTAGGGTGAAATTTTGGTACTTTTCGGATAACTTTCATATTTAGATGAATAATAAAAATTACTAAATTTTAATTAAAAACAACTTTTTAATTGAAATTATTAATAGTGATAAATTATGAATTTGAGTGGTTTTAAAGTATATTTATAATATATTTTTACTATTTAATACAATTTCGGTCATTGGACATAATTTCAAATTAAAACTGGACATAAGTAAGTGTCAGTCTTTTGAAAGTTATTATTTCTTAAAAACACACTATTTATTTTGACAACAGGAATTAGTTTAAATTAATTAATAAAACTTATATGTTTTTAATTTGGTAAAATAGACATCATTTTTGAATTCATAATATCAAATATAGATTAGGGTTATTTTTTGGTATTTTTCTGAAAACTTTCAATTTTTGATGAATAGTGAAAAGCACTAAGTTATTATTTAAAATGAGCTTTTTATTTATATAATAATATATTTTGTTTAAATTAATTTTAGGTCAAAATATATACTTAATACCTATATAAATTCAATGTAATTTATTGGATTCAGTTTATAATAATTTTAGATATATAAAATTTTTTATCGATCGTTTTACCGTCTTTTACCCACCACCTAGGAGCTTTTGAAAATTCACATAAAACTTAATTTTACCGCTTCTGGGAGATGAATTTAGAAAATCTGAGAGTCACGGTTAATATCAAGGAGTAAAATGTGGTTCAATGAGATGAAAATAATTTTTGGTGAATAGTAACTTTTTACTTTTATTTACCACAGTTAAAAGTAAATAGGGTAATTAAGGGTAAAAATGATATTAATCTTACCCTCACACATGTACTAATTCTATTGGACAATTTTATCTGGAACAAAAACAACCTTAGTAATAAAATATTATCATTTAGGTCTACTTGGATTAGATTAGGACATTTATTATTATTTAATTCAAAGAAGAGTTGAAAGAGATAAAATAAAAGTTTAATAACTAAAACATTTTTAATATAGGGTTATACATAATATAAATTCAATTATAAATATTCATTGGAAATATAAAAATATTTCCTACATAATGGTATTTTATTTATAATTTTTAGACATTAAATAAAAAAATTTATTTATGACACAATGATGATGTAGTAATTACCTTATTCATAAAACAATCAAATAAATGGTATTATAAATATTAAAATAAATATAATTTCAAACTTTTTATAAAATAAACGAATTTTCTAGGTGAATATGACATTTTTGGATTGATTCAATGTATTTTTTTTGAATTAATCATGTTATTATTTTAACAAAAAAATACCAAATAGTGTCAAAATTGACATAAAATAGTTTTTAAAACAAATATTATATTATAAATTGATATAATGGTCCTAAAAATATAAGGTTCATCCAAAGGAATTATATAATAATATATATGACATTAATGAACAAATTGGTGTTCTATTGGAAGTATATAGTATGTTTTTAACCATACAATGTAATAATACAAAAGACACGGTAAAAGTTAAATTATTTAACTTAGAGTTAAATCTAAATGATAAGGTTAAAATGGTAACCTAAACTTGTCTAAAACCTATTAGTTGAGTTTTTTCCGACCTATCCCCACCTCAGACTTTAAATAATAAACTTTTTAGCCATTATAAAACGAATATGAATTTATTATAAAATAATATTTTAAGTTTTTCCTAAGGTTCCCCTCACCCCTCTTATAAAAGGGCACTCCCACTTCTCTCTAATTCACACCTTATAATCCATTTGGCTAGGCCAACCCCTACCCAAATACCCTCTCAACTATCCTAAATTCAACCTAGAGGCCTTAGTTTGATCATAAAGCCAACATAAAGGTCCATGTTGATCAAATCAAAGGGAAGAACCCGAAGAAGAGGTAATGATTTCACCACCCTCTTTCAAGTTACTTTCTTCTTCCACTTCATCTTTATATGTTACTTCAATTTTAAAATAATAACTCCTGTATATTATATATAATTTGATGTTATTATAAATATTTCACAACTATATTCCTTACTATATCCATCTTATGATTGATAAAGTCACCATGTGTGTGTACGTACGGCTTACCGTCTCCACGCCGTGGTGTAATTTGTTATTCAACACTATGTTATTGAGATGGATATAATGATGAGTAATATGTATATAAATAATGAAAATAAAAGAATAATATCTCTGTAAAATTAATATACCATCCAATTTTACACCTTTAAGGGAATGATATTGTCGCTCGTGCCTATGTACGGATTACCGTCTCCACGACGCGATGAGATTCATTTCCACATTCATCATTCATCGATGATTATAAAAATACATATTACTAATATGTTTGTAATATATGACCTAATAATGCTACTAGATGTATATATATATATACTAAAAAATATTTTATCCACTTAGTTTCATTCAATACGTTATGAAAAAGGAAACAAAGTTTATGCGTACGTACGAACTACCGTCTCCATAAACGGTGTTTTCCATTTCACAAATATACCTATTATACATAATTATATTCTAAATATATATGATATATAAATCATGGTGTATATTCTGGAAGTATTTAAATCATGATCTATGTTATAAAATCAAGAGTAACAAGTTAAAACGTGTACAATAAAGAAAGAAAAAATTACCCAAAATGTTAATTTAACATGTAAATTACTATTAAATGTGTAGTAAAAAGTCATAAATTAATAATGTATGATATCATAAATATTAATATGGTTTTTGTATAATTTAATAACCTACTACGGTCTTTATACATTAGGTTGAACGTACCCACGAATAAAGGAAAGTGCAACGTAAGGGGTTTTTATCTCACTCCTTATTCCTGTGAGATTCATACCATATTGCTACTATTACATTTTATACGGTGTATGTACTTCCCATAATTGTATTCTTTGTGTAATAAAAATTAATTTATGTGTATTGACATATTAATTTTATGATACCTCGTTCATGGGTTGTAAGTTTCGTAAGGGTTTATTTCACAATCTCTTCATTATCTGAGGTTGTTTATACATAATTATCTACTGGGACCTATTTATCATCCACATCCATGTTTCTTAAAAATGTATTTCAAAACATTCTTAATATTTTATAGAATATGGGTTAAATTCATTTATACCCTTGTTTGACTTTTTATAATATTATTATAAAGGAATCTTTCCGTCGTTTTCCAAATAAGGTCCTTTTTAACCTTTTCGACAGAATTAAGGTAAGAATGTCTTTTTTAACCTATACGGAGGGTGCGGCTATTTTCCGCCATTATAAAATCTTTGAATCTTTCCATAAAAGCTTATAAGAATATTTTCAAAGTAAATGTTTTATTTTAAAATAATGTGACTTTTAAATGATTTAAAAAAAAGTGATTTCTCTCAAATAATTTTGATTTCATCTGTGTCAACATCCTTTGATAAATTTTACACTTTTTTGAAGTTGATTTATTATTATAGAAATTTTAAATATTATATATTAGGTTTTTTGATATGTTTGACTATGGATGAGTAATTTTTATGCCATTAATGGTTTATGATTAATGTTTTGGCATTTCATATGATAGTTTTAATATGAATGTTTATGTTATATTTCATCCTCTTCTTAGGATAAATGTGTTGGACTAATACGTTCTTGGTTGGGGACCGGTAAAAGTAATCCCTCCGGGTTGGGGTCCGGTTACAGAAGACCCTCCGGGTTGGTGTCTGGTTTTTAGAGGCACTCTGGGTTGGAGTCTGGTTACAGAGGCTCTCCGGGACAGAGTCCGGTTACAGAGGATCTTTGGGTTGGGTTCTAGTTACAGTTATCCCTTAGGTCTTAGCACGAGGCCTTGACACAGAAATAAATGTTTGGAATTATGCATTCCATGATTATGAAAGCGGTTATTGATATTGCATGTGATTATTCAACTAGTAGAATATCCATGTGAATAAGTAAATGAGAATATATCATTTTATTTCTGCCATATTAAGGTGTTGTTCAAGTTTAAAAGTCTTTTGTTTTAGTTATACATTGCCTTAAATGTTTATGATTATTTATGAATGTTTCTACTATATTGTTATCCTTACTGAGCATTTGAGCTCCCCCCTTTCTATGTTTTATTTTCCCCAGGATTTCAAGAAGTGTATTGTGATTGATATTCAGGGTTAAGCCAAGGGAATAATGGCGTTCATAAATGATTATTTATGTTGTTTTGTATGTTATAAAGTTTAATGTAACATTCATGTATGTAATCTATTTTCCAAGACTACTAAACTG
Organism: Viscum album; assembly: GCA_963277665.1. Lineage (NCBI taxonomy): Eukaryota > Viridiplantae > Streptophyta > Magnoliopsida > Santalales > Viscaceae > Viscum > Viscum album. The sequence goes on from OY728163.1 coordinate 1,611,605,705, forward strand.
ATCGGTCCTTCGGGACTTGATTCCTTGTAATCATGCCAATGTATTAAAATAATGCACCGACTCTAGGTAACTGTGGTCAAGGCGTTACAGTTGGTATCAAAGGAAGTATAGAAATAACCTTAGAAGCTAGATTTAGATAAACTCTGATTAGGGAATATAACCCTAAGATAGTCTTTGAGGATCAGTAGAGAAGAACTTCCTATAATTTTGATACTGTAGAGATTTGTATGTTTTCTGAGAAATACATCCCTGTCTGGTTATGAGCAGGTAGAGGCGGCTCTGGAACAGATGTACCTAGGGGTAAAACCCGAAAACATCGCTTTGAGCTAGACTTGAATGGGAACTGGTGCCCGACAATGGGCCTTGCTGTACTCTTGGTTACGACACTCCCAGAGGATATTCTTAGGATAATTCTAATTTTCTTTACAAACCAATATAAAAGGTTTATGAGTATATATCTCTTCAAAGAAAACATTTTGGATTATGGATTATATCCATAAACTGTTCAATTTACGTTAGGTATTTTACATGTTTTTGAATTATGAATTGCGTTTCATAAACTGACCTAGTGTATGCCATTGTTTAGAAATGGTGCCTAATAGAAGGAATGAGAACTCCAGAAATACGTATGATCCAAAGAGTAAGAAGGATAAAATCATTCATGGTCTTAAGCCAGAATTTAGAAGGGAAATAATATCCCACGTATTATCATCATATGAAGAAATAGTATCATGTGTTAATAAGATTAGTAAAGAATTATTTCAGTCTTATGGATTTGAAGGGAAGACAGAGAAGAAAAGGATGATAGAAATAAATATGGATAAAGGGAATAAGGGAAAGAAGGATTTTCCAATATATGATAAATGTGGAATGAATCACCTTGGTAAATGCTTGAAGGGAATGTGAGTTTGTTATAAGTGTAGAGAAAAAGGACACCAAGTACGTGATTGCAAGGGTAAGAAAAAGTTTCAAATATACAATGCTTCTTCTGCAAGGAGATGAGACACTATACAAACCAATGTAAAAATCATCAGAGTATGCACCAAATGATGATATTGGATAATAATCAAGTTATGATACTACCTCAGATAAAAAGGAATGAATACTGTTCTTATGTTGTTATTATAGAATTATTTCATTGAGTGTTGTATCAACAGTATATTGGTTACATGAATTATGGAGATAAATAGGGATTGTACTGTTGTAATATTTTATTGAGGATTTGAGATTATATGGTTCTATGAAAATTGACATAATAATGAGCTACAATTTTGGTAAAATAAATGGTTGAAGGAAAGGTAATCCTTAATATGGTCCCGATAATGAGGTATTGATTTTGGAATAAGAGATGGTTGATCTGAATAAATTTTATTGGATATTCTTGACTACCTTGAAGCTGATTAATGATTTTTCATCATTGGAGTTTACACCATTTTTGGATAAAAGGAGTATATCTAGTATTCTATAAAGAATAAGGGAGAATGAATGTAATAAATAAGGTTTTATGGTAATTCAGCATGTTACCATGTTTTAAAATAATACATGATGAAGGTGTTCACATGTTATTACATGGAAAAAAGGATATTCATTGTGTTTAACTTCCTTATAAATTATGGTCTGTGAGTTTGGATAGTAGTGTTTTGGATAAGTCTAAAGGTTGGAATGGATTAAGTTTGAAAGGTTATTTTTGGGTTTTTATAAAAAGACAACACGCAGACCATGTGACTACCCATCGCGTCAGACAAAGCTACTGGAATAGAACCCACAACCATAGTGCGATTGGGATTTATCGCCTACCACTGGACTACGTGAAGTCCCTAGATTGTATAATGTAGTTTCTTTTTTTAGGGTCTGATATGTGAATTATAAATTCATTATATTTGGGACCCTATACGATTAGGATAAATAGATTATTTTTGAGTTAGATTATGTTTTTTAGTGAAAGGTGAGTTTGTGGTAGAAATTTATTAATGGATAAAACTATAATTATAAAGTAAGTATATCTCTTGATGATCTTAGAAAATCTCATAAATAAATTCCTTAACATTAATAAAAGGAACTTAGAACAAAAACATTGTCCTAGATGGTACCTTAGATCATAAAAAATATACGGCTTTGTGATTGTTGGACTTTTCAAATCCATGTTCTCTACCACTGTCCCTAATATATTGATGGTTAAATTTCTCTTCCATATCCATGTTTTCCAACATGGAACCCTAGTATGTGTTATTTTCGGTAACCTTCATACTTACCACTCTTTATTTTAAATAGAGGCCTCAATAATCCATTTTTCGATGTGGGATTTCAACTATGATATTTTGAAATGTCAAACCCAAGGTTGAAATACTGATCATAAATTACGAGGATTAAATTTATTGATGTAGGGGATAATGTAACACCCCAATCATTCACGGTACGCTTCTCTTTGAATAATACAATAGCGTGTGTTATGCGCAACTTCGAGTTCTAACACACCAAAACCAATCATACCAGCCGTTAAGAATAGCAATACACACTTTTTGAAATTTTATACATTTTATCATTTAAAATGAACATCATTTTTGGATTCGGAATATCGAAATTATCTTAGGGTGAAATTTTGGTACTTTTCGGATAACTTTCATATTTTGATGAATAGTGAAAATTACTAAATTTTAATTAGAAACAACTTTTTTAATCGAAATAATTAATATTGATAAATTATTAATTTTAGTGGTTTTAAAGTGTATTTAGAATATATTTTTACCATTTAATACAATTTTTGTCATTGGACATAATTTCACATTTAAACTGGACATAAGTAAGTGTCAATCTTTTGAAAGTTATTATTTCTTAAAAATATGCTATTTGTTTTGACAATGGGAATTAATTTAAATTAATTAATGAAACTTATATGTTTGAATTTTAAAAAATATACATCATTTTTGAATTCATAATATCAAATATAGCTTAGGGTGAATTTTTGTTATTTTTTTGAACACTTTCAATTTTTGATGAATAGTGAAAAACACTGAGTCATTATTTAAAACCCGCTTTTTATTTAAATAATAATTTAATTTGTTTAAATTCATTTTAGGTAAATATATATAAATAATACCTATATAAATTCAATGTAATTCATTGGAGTCAGTTTATAATAATCTTAGATATATAAAAATATTTATCGAACGTTTTACCATCGTTTACCCACCTCCTAAGAGCTTTTGCAAATTCACATAAAACTTAATTTTACCGCTTCTGTGAGCTGAATTTCTAAAATCCTATAGACACAGTTAATATCAAGGAGTAAAATGTGGTTCAATGAGATGAAAATAATTTTTGGTGAATAGTAACTTTTTACTTTTATTTACCACGGTTAAAATTAAATAGGGTAATTAAGGGTAAAAATGATATTAATATTACCCTCACACATGTCCTAATTCTACTGGACAAGTTTATCTGGACCAAAAAAACCTTAGGAATAAAATATTATCATTTATGTCCACTTGGATTAGATTAGGACATTTATTATTATTTAATTCAAAGAAGAGTTAAAAGACTTAAAATCAAAGTTTAATAAATAAAACATTTTTATTATAGGGTTACAAATAAGATAAATTCAATTATAAGTATTAATTAGAAATATAAAATTATTTCTTACATAATGGTATTTTATTTATAATTTTTAGACATTAAATAAATAAATTTATTTATGACACAATGATGATGCAGTAATTACCTTATTCATAAAAGAATCAAATAAATGGTATTATAAATATTAAAATTAATATAATTTAAACGTTTTTATGACATCCACGAATTTTATAGGTCAATATGACATGTTAGGATTGATTCAATGTATTTTTTTGAAGTAATCATGTTGTTATTATTTTAACAAAAAAACAAATACCAAATAGTGTCAAATTAACATACAATACTTTTTAAACAAATATTATATTATTAATTGATATAATGGTCGTAAAAATCTAAGGTTCGGCCAAAAGTCTTATATAATAATATATATGACATTAATGAACAAATTGGGGTTATATTGGAAGTATATAATAATTTTATTAACGATATTGTATAAGAATAAAAGAAGACACGGTAAAAGTTAAATTATTTAACTTAGAGTTAAATCTAAATGATAAGGCTAAAATGGTAACCTAAACTTGTATAAAACCTATTGGTTGAGTTTTTTTGATGTATACCCACGTTAGACTTTAAATAACCAACTTTGAAGCCATTAGAAACCGAATATGGATTTATTATAAAATAATATTTTAAGTTTTTCCTAAGGTGCCGCTCACCCCTCTTATAAAAGGGCACTCCCCCTTCTCTCTAATTCACACATTATAATCCATTTGCCTCTACCAACCCCTACCCAAATACCCTCTCAACTATCCTACCTTCAACCTAGAGGCCTTAGTTTGATCATAAAGACAAGATAAGGATCCCTTTTGATCATATCAAATGGAAGGACCCGAAGAAGAAGTAATGATTTCACCACCCTTTTTCAAGTTCCTTTCTTCTTCCACTTCTTATTTATTTGTTATTTCCATTTTAAAATAATAACTACATTATCTTATATATACTGTGATGTTATTATAAATATTTCACAACTATATTCATTATTCTATCAATCTTATGATTGATAATGTCACAATGCATGCGTATGTACAACTTATCGTCTCCACATTGTGGTGTAATTTGTTATTCAACACTATGTTATTGGGGTGCATATAATGATGAGTAATATGTATATAAATAAAAAAAATAACATAATAATGTCTTTTTGAAATTAATATACCATCCAATTTTACACCTTTAAAGAAATTTTATTGTCGCTCGTGCGTACGTACAGATTACCATCTCCATGACGCGATGAGATTCATTTCCACATTCACCATTCATCGACGATTATAAAAATATACATTACTAATATGTTAGTAATATATGAAATAATAATGATACTGGATATATATATATATATGTACATAAAAATACTTTATCCACTTATTTTCGTTTAATACGTTATGAAAACGGAAACAACGTTTATGCATACGTACGGACTACCGTCTCCATAAACAGTGTTTTCCATTTCACAAATATACCTATTATAAATAATTATATTCTAAATATATATGATATATAAATCATGGTATATATTTTTTAAGTATTTAAATCATGATCTATGTGATAAAATCCAGTGTAACAAGTTAAAACATGTACGATAAAGAAAGAAATTATTACCCAAAATGTTAATTTAACATGAAAATTATTATTAAATGGGTAGTAAAAAGTCATAAATGAATAATGTAAGATATCATAAATATTAATATGGTTCTGGTATAATTTAATAACATACTATGGTCTTCATATAGGTGGTTAAACGTACTATTGACTAAAGGAAAGTGAAAGGTAAGGGGTTTTCATCTCACTCCTTATTCTCGTGAGATTCGTACCATATTACCACTATTACCTTTTCTGTGGTGTATGTACTACCCATTATTATATTATTTGTGTAATAAACTTTAATTTATGTGTATTTACATATTCATTTTATGATACCTCTTTAATGGGTTGTATGTTTCGTAAGGGTTTATTTCACAATCTCTTCATTATCTGAGGTTGTTTATACGTAATTATCTACTGGGACCTCTTTATCATCCACATCCATGTTTCTTAAAAATTCATTTCAAAACAATCTTACTATTTTACAGAGTATGGGTTAAAGTCATTTATACCATTGTTTGAATTTTTTCAAGATTTTTATAAAGGAATCTCTCCGTCATTTTCCAAACAAGGTTCTTTTTATCCTTTTCGACATGATTAATGTAGGAATGTCTTTTTTTAACTTATACAGCAGGTGTGGATATTTTCTGCCATTATAAAATATTTGAAGCTTCCCTTAAAATCTTATAAGGATATTTTCAAAGTAAATTTTTTCTTTTATAATTATGTGACTTTGAAATGATTTCAAAAAAAGAGATATTTCTCTCAAATAGTTTTGATTTCATCTATGTCAACATCCTTTGATAAATTTTACACTTGTTTGAAGTTGATTTGTTACGATACAAATATTCCATATTGTTTTTAAGGTTTTGTGATATGTTTGGCTATGGATGAGTTATTTTTATTCCACTAATAGTTTATGATTAATGTTTTGGCATTTAATATGCTAATTTTAATACGAATTTTTATGTTATATTTCATCCTCTTCTTAAGATGAATGTGTTGGACTAGTATATTCCCTGTTGGGGACCGGTAAAAGTAAGCCTTTCGGGTTGGGGTCCGGTTTTTAGAGGCACTCCGGGTTGGAGTCCAGTTAAAGAGGCTCTCTGGGATGGAGTCTGATAAGAGAGGCTCTCTGGGTTGGGTTCTGGTTACAATTATCCCTTAGGTCATGGCACGAGTCCTTGACATAGAAATTAATGTTCGACATTATGCATTTCATCATTATGAAAGTGGTTATTGATATTTCACGTGATTATTCGACTAGTAGAATATCCATGTGAATAATTGAATGACATTATTTTATTTTATTTCTGCCATATTAAGCTGAAGTTAAAGTTTAAAATGATTTTTTAGTTATACATTGCCTTAAATGTTTATGATTATTTATGAAAGTTTCTGCTAAATTTTTAACCTTACGGAGCATCTGAGATCCCCCTTTCTATGTTTTATTTTTCCCATGATTCCATGAAGTGTATTGTGATTGATATTTAGGGTTAAGCCAATGGAATAATGGCGTTCATAAAGGATTATTTATGTTGTTTTTATGTTACAAAGTGTAATGTAACATTCATGTATGTAATCTATTTTCTAAGACTTATAATCCGATCGGTCCATCGGGACTTGATTCCTTGTAATCATGCCAATGTATTAAAATAATTCACCGACTCTGGGTAACTAGGGTCGAGGCGTTACAAAATATATATGATATAATAACCATTAGTTAAAAAATTAAATATCAATTACCTTATTCTGTGAAAGATCTTTGAGAAATGGTTATGTTACTCATAGATATGTAAGACCTTTTGTTTGAATGATCGTAATATATTTTATTTCTCAAAACCATCTTTCATAATTGGTATCAAAAAAATAATTGATGTACAAAATATAATAAATATTCCATGATTATAATTATTTAGATGATTTAACAACATAATATGAACAAGAATTATAACATTCATGTTAAAGTATAATCGAGGGAATAAACCAATTAACACCCAAAATAATGAAAATATTGACAAATTATTAATAAAAAGGTGATAGGATGTTATAAAAGGATATAATATTATTTTATAAATATTAATATGCTTCAGACATAAGTTAATAACACATTAAACTTTTTTACTGTAGGTTAATTCATGTTCATCAAAAAATGAATCATAAGGTAGGGGCTTTATCTACATTTATCTTCATTGAGGCATATTGTAATATTATGAACCTAACTTCTTTTACTGGGTGTATATTTTGATGACCTAGAAACATTCCCCCCCATTTTTTATATAATTAATTTATTTATTACACATCTTGAGATCACAATGGATTAGATTTTTAGAGAGTCTGTTTACATCATAGAAATCTAATTACACAACATTTAAAATAAAAGACCAAAAATTGAATTGTTATTATTTTTAAAAGATAAACACTTCAGAGGGACTTAGACAACTATAAAAATTATACACAACCTTATTCCACATACATTGAAATATATTTTTAAATCATGGGGGGTGGCGGAAAAAAGCTTAGTAAGGGGTATCAAACAATTAAGAGACTAAATAGGGTTTTACAATTTGATATACATAGAGAATCATGTAATAATGTTTGATAATATTAGCTTAAAAAATCATGAATACTTTTCAAAATAAACATTTTATCTAAAATAGTATCAATATATATAACATTTAGAAAATGAACAACATTATTTCATAAAATAATAGAGATATTTCTTGAAAACTAATAAGAATTCATAATTAATTCTCAAAGGCACCATCGATCTTAACATGAATTATGGGTTTACTCCCAAGACCACATAACACGGAGGACATAGTCCCCTGATGGATTGGAATAACTCCCTAATCCTGTTGGGTGCTTAGGATAAACCCTCCCACACAGCAGACAAGATATCTCATGAGATTAAAACATTACCCAATCCATTAGAGAATTATATAATTTCGGGCACACCCACCACATGATTAGAAAAAATACCCAAAAGGATTTGTTTTCACTCCCCATCCCATACCTTCATTCATATAATATCCAAGTACAATTCTTTCGAATTATGAAATTTAATTTTCATCCTAAGGACCATGAGGTTTCCTTCAAAAATATGTGCTTCAATATTCATTTCTAAAAAGTAATTTACATAGTTTTAAATGTCTCTTGATAAATGTAGTTTCATGTTAAATGACATATTTAAATACACATTAAAATAAATATATTTTTATTTAACAATAAAATACTCATATTAATATACATATGTATATGTATACACATTTTTTTACTTCATATACTGATATTGGAATAAACCAAATTTTATATTAATATACATATGTATAGGTATAAAAATATAATAACAAATACTTTTACATGAGAATAAAAAATGTATCGACATGAATTTATTTACATACATATATAAAAATAATAATAATAAAATAGTTTTAAATAAATTATTAAATGTATATGCATAATTATATACATGTATCCAATGATTTTAACAAAAAATATATTTCTCCAAAATATGTATTTAGATACACACACATATATATAAATATATATATATGTAAAAAATGTTTTCATGTTAAATGACATAGTAATATGAACATGTAATTTTTTTTAAATATAAAACTATTTTATCTTAAACATTAATTTTGAAAACTCAATAACATCACTTTTCCATATAGTGGCCTAATCTAGAAAATAATTTAAAAAAAGATAAAACTATGTGAAGACATGATTTTTTAACCTGAAAAGTCATATAAATATTAATATATGTATATGTATATATTCATACATTTGTAAAATTATCAATTATTTTGAAAATCAAATAACATCTCATATAAATAAATATAATCCAAATTACATTTCTAAATTTTTTTATGAATATAAATATCACAGAACATTGAAATTCCTTGTATAAAATATATAATTTAATGCCCACATGTGTCATTTTGGAAGAATATAAAAATTATCACCCTCATATCATCAAAATACAATTATAAATAAAATCTTTATAGAATAAAAAAAATTATGTATAAATTTTAAAATTCTGAGACCACTTAAATTATTTAATCCTAGTTTTAATAATATTCCATTACTATCATGATGATATAATTTTAAAATCATTAAAAAAATTAAAAAATAACTATTTTTCTTTAAATTAAACTTTTTTGACTTATAATATCTAAAATGTACAAACTAATTGAATCATATGAGAAGATTTTTCATAAATAGAACATTCCTTTATACATAAATATTATTTTTTGAAATGAGTCACCTTTATAAGAAAATGATTGATAAGAAATAAATACATGAAAAATAAACAATTCTATTACCCTAAAAAAATACAACATAATAATTATGTGAGAAGTCAAGAAATAAATAATACTAATTGACTAAAACAATTTGTTATAGAATACACGAAACACATACACCATTTGAATCATTTAAAAATATTTTACATTATAAAATCTATTACATCAAAACCGATCAAGAATGATTACTCTTTGTTGGAAGGTTGAGAGAAAAAAGAAGGAGTTTTGGACATCTATTTTTATTTTGGTGAGATGAATGTAAGTATATATATAGGTGTTCTAGCCAGTATTATTTTCAAAATATTATATTTTCTCTTTGTATTCTTCACAAAGTCTCACATAAGTTGTATTTAATTAAAAAAAGTCGACGAACTCCTAGGAAACCTATTAATAGGTCCACTAATATGAATTTTTATATTTCATTAAAATTTATATAATAGAAACAAAGAATAAAATGACATAGATATCAAAACTAGATACATATATCAATTTAAAGTGAAAAAAATTATTTATTTTATTAATCGAAACAATATATTTTTTTAAAGAATCTCAGACCTCATCAAAATAAAAAATACGAGTAAAAATAAGTCATGAATGAGAAAAAACTTTATGTTAATCCAAATACATTTTTAAATAGATATTATAGATTTATTAGAAAATAAAAAAAGTAAGAGAAAAAAGTAAGTGATTAACTTGAGATTTTTATACAATGTTCATCATAGAAAAGAGGAAAATATAAGAATCATAGTTAACTAAATATATCCAGAAACTTAAAAATGACAAAACACACCCACCTCACTTAGTAGAATAATTTCCAAAACCAACAGATCTAGTTCTTGATGTTTACTTCAGAACCCCTAAGAGAAAGAAAACCCCATCATCCACACATCATCCTTTGGAAGCCCATGTTAGAGATCAAGCCTCGATCAGACTCCTTACCAAAAGCTCACCTTCCCTATGTTTAAACCCCCAAAGCTTGGCTAATATCCCCCAATGTCAAATACAGTGGTTAAACTCCCTCATTTTTCTTCCTCATCCCTATCGAACCCTCCTCTAAATAGTATACCCCCTTGATTTTCCATCATTTTAAAAAATTATATTTCATTTATTAAATATATTCATTCCTAAATTTTTATTATAAAATTATGTTCTTTATAAAAAGATTAATATTTATTTTTTTAATATAATTTTATATTCAAATATGAAATAGTAACAATCATATTATATTCATAATATCAATTATTATTATAATTAATATTACCCTAAATTACTTAATAATTTTCACATTTCATAGTGTAGTAAGAAAAAATATAAATAATTACAATTTCATATATATATATATTAATATGCTTGACCATTAAATATTATTACTATTATCATTAATTATAATTTTCATTATTGTATGAATATATATATATATATATATTGGATTTCATTTAATTCAAATAATTATAAAATTTTTATTTTATTACATATGTATACTTTATCTTAAAAATTAATCATTTAAATTTTAAAATTCAGTTATTCAGATATTATATTTTTATCCAATAAATTTTTTTATATTAAAATATTATCTATAAAATAGATCTATTTGTAATTAATTTAATATTATTTCTTTAAAAATATTATTATATTTGAAAATAATAAATTTATCACTACTGAATAATTAAGTATTATTATTTTTTGTTTTATTATATATTTTTAAGCATTATTTTTATTTTCAATTAAAAAATTAGTTTATGACTTTAGTTAATTAAGAAGTTAATTTTATTAAATACTAATTTAGTATTTTAAAATTTTTAGAATGTTACATTCTTCCCCCTTAAAAGAATTCAATCATCGTAATTACTTCATCACACTTATATAAATTCAGAATTTTACTATTCTGAATTATAAAAACTATTAGTGAAAGATCTTTACTTAAGTAAAATCCTAGAAGATTAATGAAAGTCTATTAAAGGCTCAAAAATTTTCTACATATCCTAGCCTCTAAATTTCTCTAAACCTCAGATCTGAATCCATCTATAATGACCCAAAAACATGTCATCGCCTTTTATTTATATTCAATTTATTCCTTTATAAAACAACCCATTTTCGTAAATATTTTATTTTTAGAGAGCCTGTATACATTTAAGAATTCTAATTACACAACCTATAAATTAAAAGATCAAAACTATTCTTATTATTTAAAATATTTAAACAGATTAGGACAACCTCGACTACTGTATAACTTAAACATGTCTTTATTCCCTGTGCAAATACACTTTCAAAACATAGGGTGGGCGAAAACAATCTCAGTAAGTGGTTTAAAAACACAAGTAAAGCAAACATTCAATTCAATATAGTATGTAAAATGTGTTACAAGTTTTGATAATGACGGTTTAATAAGTCATGAGTATATTTTTAAATAATTATTTTACCTAAAACCATTACAATATATATAATATTTGGAAAATAAAATCAATTCATTAATAAAATAATATTATTTCACTTGAAAACTAATAAGAAATCATAATTAATTAACAATAGAACCTTGGATAATAAAAATAAAGATTTGTTCACTCCCAAGATACCATAACATGGTGGACATAATCACATGATGTATTAGGTTCATTCCCTAATCCCATAGTGTGTTTAGGATAAACCATCATGCACACCATACATGATATATGAAGAGAATAAAACATTACACTATGCATTAGAGCGATATATAATTCTGAGTTTAGCCATCATATGAGAGTTCAAAAGTATTATAATGGTTTTGTTTCACTCCCCATCCCCTTCATTCATTAACATAATATCTAAGAGATATTAGTTGGAATTATAATATGTATTTTACATCATAAGGACCCTAAATATTACATTAAAATCATGTTATTATTTATTAATTTCATAAAAATGAAGTTACATGGTTTTATGTGTGTCATGATAAAATCAGTTTCACATGATACATCATATATAAATATAAATCATATGCATATATTTTTATTAAAAAATAAAATGCACATATGTAAATGTATATAAATATTTTGGTATATAATGATATTGGAATAAAAACATGATTTATTCTTCACACACATATATATTGATATAAAATGACCGTAAAAATAAATTGACTTAAAAATGAAACATGTATAGACATGAATTTATTTACATACCTATATATAAATAATAAGAACAAAATAGTTTTACATGAATTAATAAATATATACACACATTTATATACGTGTATCCAATTATGGGAATTAAAATTTTGATTCTCTATAATAAGTATGTACATGCATATATATATATATATACATGTAAAAGGAGGTTTTCATATGAAATGAAATATTTATATGTATGTGTAATTATTTTTAAATAAAAAAACAAATATAAACATTAATTTTAAAAATTTGACAACTTCACTAGCAAATATAGTGACCTAATCGAGAATATAATTTTTAAAAGGAGAAGCACTTTAGAAGAAATGATTTTTTCGATGAAAGGGAGTATACACATTTATATATGTATAAGTGTATATTAATTCAATTTTAAAATTATCAATAATTTTAAAATTTAAATAATTGATAATATATATATATAATCCAAATTAGGTTTCTAAAATATAATTTCCTGAAAAAAAGTCTCACATACAAAAGAAATTCAATGTATAAGATATTTATGGTAAAAACAACAAGAATAATTGAGTCATAACATAAATATGTTTTCCATCCAATCCTAAAAATAAAATTATAAATAAAATGATGATGGGCTAAAATTTTTTGTGTATATAATCTAAAATTTAGATACCTCTTAAATGATTTAATCACGGTTTTAATAAAATTCCATTTCTATCAGGAAGATATAATATTGGTTTTATTAAAACAATTAATAAGTACTTATTATTATTTAACATAAATTATATTGACATATGAGATATAAAACATAGAAAAAACATGAATCATATAAAAATATTTTTCACAATGAAAATATTTCATTACACATAAGAATTTTTTTGATACGAATAATCTTCTTAGGAAAATGTTTGAAAAGAAATAAATATAAGAAAACTAAATAGTTCTCTTATCATCATAAAAATATAAAATAAAAATTATTTGATAAATCAGGAAATAAATTGTATTAATCAACAAAAAATTTTTGAAAAATAATAATTGAAACTTAGAAACCATATGAATAATTTTAAAATAATTTACAAAATAAAATATTTAAACTTATAACTGATCAAGGAAGTCTACTGTATATTGGCCGGTAGAGGAAAAATAGGAAATATTTTTTTAAATCTCTTATTATTTTTGTGAGATTCCTATATATATATATACATGTTTTGGAGTATAATATTTTCCAAATAATCTATTTTATTTTAAGTATTACGCAAGAAGACACAGAGAAGTAGTATGTGATTAAACAAAGTAAATGGATTTATAAGAAATATATTAATCATTCAACCTATAGGAACTTTTATATTTCATTGACATTCACATATTAGAGATAAGGAAGAAAATGGAATATAGATCAATTCCAGATATACATATCGATAGATAATACAAATATTTTATACATTTATTTAATCCGATCAATATTGGATTCTTCACGTAGCTTCGACATCATCCAAAAGAATAAGTTGAATGAATTAAAAGTGAACAATGAGAAAAAATATCTGTTAATAAAAATCCTTTTTTAAATCGAGCTTATAGATTGAACTGAAAAAACAAGTAATATTAGAATTAGGATATTAACATGAGATGTTTCTATAATTATTGATGGATAAATGAGGAAAATATGAGCATCACAGTTAACTATATAGATTAGGACACCTATAAATGGAAACAAACACCTACCTTGCTAGGTTGAAGAGGATCTAAAACCCTCACAACTAGATCTTAATGTTTACTTCAGAAACCCTAACTAAAATAAAACCCCATCTATGAAACACCGAACTTCAAAATACCTCTCTAGGGATCCGCCTCGATCGTAATCCTCAATGGTTTCTCAGCTTCCCTTGGTCAAAACACCCACCGCCTAGCACATCTCCTCCAAATGGAAATACAATGGATGGAATCCCCCTTTTAATGGCCTTATCTCAATAAAATCCTCCCCCAAATATTTTAACCACAAGATTTCCCCTATTTAATTCAAAAAAACTCCATTTTGTTTTTTAATATTTATTAATTCATTATATTTTAATAAAACATTTATATTTTAGAAAAAAATATTAATATTCATTTTTATAAAACAATTTTATAATATTATTTTAAATATTAATACTCATATTATGTCCATAACATTATTTATTATTATATTTATATATTACATTTAATAATTTAATAATTTTCAAAATTCAATATTTTACAAAAAAATTGAAAATAATTACAATGATATATATATATAATATGTTTTATCATTAATTATTCTTGTTATTATCATTAATTATTATTTTCATAGTTGTAAGAATATATATATATATAGGATTTTATTTATTTAAACTAATGATTGATTTTTCATTTAATTACCTATATGAAGTTTATTTTAAAAAGTAATCATTTTTATTTTATAATTTAGATATTAAAATAATATATTGATATCAAATAATTTTTTAATATTAGAATATTATTTTAAACAATATAAACATGTTTAAAAATAATTGAAATCTTATTTCATTAAAAATATTATGAGATTTGAAAATAATAAATTATTCATTAAATCATAATTAAGTAGTATTATTTATATGTTTTCTTATAAAGTTGTAATCATTGTTTTTATTTTGACAAAATGATTTTAGTTTCTAACATAGTTTTTTTAATCAAGTCATTTTATTAAACTCATATTAAAATTTTATAATTTTTAGGCTAAAAAATATATACTTCCCCATTGTAATGTAATATCCAAATTACATAATAATTAATGGTATTTTAAGTTTCAATTTTAATTATTTCAACTAAGGAGATTTGATATGAATGTTACTAAGTGGCCAAGAATTTCATTACTCATTTTTTGAAGGGTAATATTGCTTCCTCATTTTCCTTTGAAATTATATGATTAAGTGTACAATGAATTTATATTAACTAATGTTTTATTTCCAATTATTATATGTTTATTAAAATTTGATACACATGATCAATTAATTTATTAATTCTGACTTCAAAATTATGATAATTATTATGTATTTCATCTCAATTTTCATTTAGTTGAGAAATTTTTTAAATATGAACCTATTCAATTTTACGTGGTGTATATACTTCCCCTTTGATATATTTAACATTAATAACTATATATTAATGATGAATAGTGTTTTGTTTCATGTTTATCCATTTTATTATAGATATTATTATTTCCTAAACCATATAAAATTTTACATATGGAGTTTTCTTTGAGTGATATTTGTTTAACATGGGAATTATTGATAAATGTGTATCCTTTTTTAAATATAGATATTCCATTTTGTGGTATATTGATTAATGAATTAAATTAATTATTTGATATATGAGGAATGCTTTGCCACTATAATGACTGGTGGGGAATGTAATCATATAACCCCTAATTTCATCAATAGGTCTCATGAGATGAATCATTTGGGAATATTAAATGGGTTCTTACATATTGTCTTAAATCAACTATTCAATGTTCTTAATGGTAGATGTATAATTTTTCTAATACAAGAAATGAAATAAATAATAATTTTATTTATTAAGAACTTTATTATTATTATCTGAGAAAGTTTTACAATGATAATATTTCTAGGTTGTGGAATAATGAAGTCTTCAGAGGTTGGAATGAGGCTCGCATTGGTGCAAATTAGGAGGAGATGAAGATAGAAGAACAATGGAAAAAAATATGGTAGTGGAGTTGGTAGTCCTCAGCGCTTTCAGAAGATGGCGATAATGGTGTGGGTCATCCTAGGGTGGTGGGAAATATGGATGACTGGGGTACTGGAAGCATAATAGTTCGATGATCTGCAGGATATGCGACATGATGATGAAAAGAAAAATCAAAACTTGGTGTCAGATACTAAGGTGCAATCCTAGAATTGTTTAGAGAATACAGCCACCATTGGAAATGATATCATATTTGGATGAATTAAAGGGTCTTTATTTTTCATCAGTATCAGTGGATTCAGTCATGCACTAGGAATTATTATAAATTAATAAAAAAACAAGGCATTTTGGAATTTAAACATTTAATTATCCATTTATCTGTTAAATGGAATGTGGGTTTAGTAATTTACCTTTCCATGTTGATTATGAGTTATCTTATCTTGATATTCAATTTATTTAAATAGAATATGTGTTAAATTATTTACCTTTCCATATTGAGTATTATTAGTGATTCATGATAGATTATGTTTTATATAACCTTTATTAAGAATTTTAGCATACTCTTAGATTGTTTCTTTTCCCTATTATATAATGAAGAAATATTTGAATGATTCTTAATAGATTTCGATCATTTACCTTTTTTATATGTTATGTATAATTTTAATTCCCTAATATAAAATAGATATCATGTATGTATTAAGTTTGCAATAACTATTGATCTATTTGGTCCTTTAGTATTTGGAACTTTGTATCTATGATAATGTAATAATGCTGATGGCAGCTCCAGGCTACTAGAGTTTGGGTTGTTACAATATCTCCCAAAATAAATGAACATAAATATATTTCCCATGTGTTTGAAATATAATTAAGTGTTTGTTATAAATAAGGGTTTAGGTATTCATTTATTCAATACCATTAATAGACCACATGTCCCTCACTTGACATATGGTGCACACTCCTACCATTGCTTCAACGCTGGTCATGTCACATCCTTTTCAGTCCAAATGAAAAACTCTTGCAACCTCTTACTATCAATAATCCTCCATAGTGTCTTGTTTTCCAAGATATATATTCATCAAAAATATATTACTTGTCTATAACCTTTGTAATGGTTTATAGGAATTTAATAATTAACATATATTGACTCTATATCCTCAATCCCATCGCAAAAATCTGATCCTTTAGAAATTCATTGGAAAAAATATAGATACAGGTTTTCCAACATGGAAAACAGAACAACATACTCAAGAACAAAATAAATCGCTTTCTCCAAGGTCTAAAATTCATAATTCTACACCATTGAATAATATTTTAGGATAAAATAGTTCATTGAATACCTACTTTAATTTATTCCATGTGAGATCTTTGATAATCCTGGATTTCAAAACATATTCATTCCCCCTCCTTTATGACCCCTCAAGAATATAAATGGTGAAACCAAAATTGGAGAGTTATTGAGTCATCATAAGGTGGAAAATCTTCTCAATCATATTGATCCATTCCTCTGATTCATAGGGTCCTTCATCACCATGAATGATTAAGGATCTGGGTTAGTGGATTCTAAATAATGGCCCACCTTTTGTTCAGATTAAAAATTGGGGAATCATATCATGTAATAGATCGTTTAGACTAAAGTTTCAACCAAACCTAAGTCATATGGTGGATTCTACTATAATTATTTCTTTTAATCTACTCCCAAAGAATTAGGAAATCATTATCTTGAACTATCCTTATTGTACAGATAAATGAAAATGAAAACCATCAAGAGAAAAAATTAATTCCTTTATCATAAACATAATTTTGGAAAATAATTCCCAAAGGCTAAAATTATCATAAAATATATAAGAAAACACGAATCATTCCATGGTAACTTGAGGGTTTTCATGAAATTGATTTCCCCAAGAACACCCCTTCACTAAACATTGTGTTTTTATGGTCCTATATCAAATCTATTATTTATCCCAATACACAAAAGGTGATACAAATGCATGTTCATTTAATTATTGATAACCTAAACCATTGAAACCCATTTTTAGAAGACCACCCCAAGACAACCCATACCTTCACATGAATTTACCGACCACAATACCCAATGCACATTCCCGATCACCACAGGATCGAGGCAAGAACTAGTGTATCATTAAATTAAACATGGGTATGATTTCACCCTAAAAAGATGTGATAAGAAAGAAAAAAAATGACTATCACAGAAGATGTCTAGAATACAACATTTTTGAAAATTACCCAACATTAAAAGAAATATCCAACATCTAGAAAATAATGATTAGATAAGAAAAATAAAACACAATTATCGTGGAACATGAAGAAACCCATTTCTCAATATTCACATGTACTTTTTTCACTAACATCCCAAACCATTAGAAGATAACTAGATCCAAGTGGTATGTCTTCAACATGACACTCATTCCTTTTCCAATATCCTAAAAAAACAAATCTACAAATTCCCAATGAAAATATGGGGAATTAGAATGAAATATCTATAGGATAACACACATGAACCAATACCATTTTAATCCACATGCATCCATTATTACTTGGGAAAAAATAATTTTGGTAAATTTCCAAATGAAATCATTTCCCCATATAAAATCACACTTCGGTTTTCTTTTCCAATGTTTTCAATATTTAGCTATCAAAAAAACTGATATAACATATATATGTATGGTATTAGTAATTAAATAATTTTTTGAATAAATATCCTTATCAGGAGGTAAAATAATCCTATAAAATGATCAAGAACATAATGTATCCATGATTAATCCAGGACACAAGGGTGTACAAAACTATGAAAAACTACAAACACTGCCATCATATGTTAACTTTAGCTCAATGAACTTCAGTTACTTAGTAATAGATACCCACCAGATCCATGGAATGGCAATATCCTACCCTAGTTGTATCATAATTTTCTAGGGATAAAATATTCTTAGTATTATACTATACCCCAAGGTTTTACCAATATCAAATTAAAACATCATTACATAAAGAAATCCATATCCAAATTCTACAATCATTTTACATGGAAAGCCCATTTCATTTTCATGACCACATTTTCATAAAACAATTTATATAGTGATGATAAACTACATTAAATATTCAAAACCCATTTCCATTTTAAAACTATATTTGAGACATCTTAAAAAACACACCTTGTTCGTTAAAATTGTTTTCAAGAAAAAACCCTTTTAGAAAACAATTCTATTGATATAAAAGATCAGATTCACCTCTCAAAGTTTTAAAATAATAAATTTCATAAATAAAATCTAATTTAAATCATAGTGTCATAAATAATTATAGGGGATATACCATAGGATAGAGATACCTTCATCACGAGTAAATAATACGTCATGAAATCCAAGACCATCAATGGAAATGAGTTCATATAGTCTTCATTATCTTAGATTTATATGGAGAATTCCCAAGAACAATGGAATCACCATATGACACTAATGGAATATAGATGAATTCTAAAAATCCATTCCTTGAAAATGATAGATCATTAATAAATGCTACATGGGAGAGAACAATTAGTCTAATAAAGGGAAATTGAGCCAAAATATACCTTAAGATCCCCCAAAAAGGTCATGCATGGTTGGAGTAACCACCCTCAGAAGATCAGGTTCCATTTGGGTGTTTAAAAAATCTAAAACCATATCCACCATTCCTTGGTAGCATGCAACATGATCATTGTGGCTTAATAATGGAGACAAAACATTAGAACATTCCACTACATATTGAAAAACTTATCCCCTTTTTAACCCAAAACAGACTTCACCAAGTCTATAAGGAACCAACCTTAAAACATTACATAATATTGAATTAAATGAATAATTCACATTGGGAATCTTTTCAGGTGTAGATATTTAGAGAATTTGGCCATAATTATTACATTACATCTTAAAAATTACAAAGTAGACACTTCTACTATGTTTACAATTTTTTTCATAAAATAATAACTCTTGAAAAAACAAGTCATGCCCAGTTCCATGTTTTAGACAACATGACTTTTCCTTGATCTCATCCATGACCCTATTCATCTGTATATCCTGTAAAAAACATTTCAAAAATTAGGATTAGCATAAAAATCCTAGTAATGGTTATAAAAAAATGAAATAAAACATTAGTTCATCAATACATAAATAACATAAGCTATTTAACATACCTCATTAAATCATAAGATTTATGAATAATACATATTAATCAAAAACCATAAAGGTAACTTGTGGCATCCATAACATACTTATGTTGTAGTTTTCAAATCTACATAGGGAGTTACATTTGGAATACCCATCATATTATATTCCATAAATATATTAGGAGAAACATTATAATTTACCTTCATCACATTAAAAAATGAATTAGAGAGATTTCTCGGGCTCACCCGCCCAAGGTTTATCACGGAACCACCCGTATGCGTAAACAATGCCCGAGAACTATATTAATCATAACACATGAACAAGAATAAAGGAAAGATAACATTTCCACATTGAAATCACAATATAACATTTTAGATAAATCGACATAATAAATCCATTTTCAAAATAATTTTCAATCCCAAAATATATGAAAAGAGTATATGATATTTATTTTTCTTTTAAAAACATTTCGGCTAGGTAAGGATGCCAAATATCAAATAATGTTCGTGGTGGTGAAAAGGTCATTGTCACCACATATGATAAAAAGAAAAATGCATTTTTTAGTAAAAAGATACATAGAAAATGATTTCCTTTGAATGAACTGAAAATTCAAAGGGTTTATACACCCTATAAAAAAAGTCATGTATAAATTAAAATATATGTCAATGAAAGGAGATTGAGACGAAGTCCCTTACATCGTGTCCGACATGACCCGTCCGTTCATTAATATACTTAATAATAAACTAAAGTTAATTTCTACATACTTAAGAACCATTATAATGTTTATTATTCTTTTTATATCACTTATTTCCATTTTATAAACATTATGTAATCATTTAGGTTAATAACGATCGTTTTGTCAATATTTGACACTTCAATAAAAAATAAACTTTTTATATTTACAAGTTGTCCATGTGGTCAAAATTACATTATCTCAAGAATTTTATTCATGATTTAGATATCATATATATCATATATATCCAGTATATATATGTATTTATAATATTACGTAACATTTAGATATAATAAATGAAATGCACCGTTTATGGAGACGGTAAGCCGTACGTACGCATGAACGCTACATTAATTTATATTTATTATTTAATAGAATGAAAACATAATGATAAATAGGTATATTATTATTAAAGTATATTATTTTATATAATTCATTAACTCCATCCTTTATACATCCCACATATGGCATGAACGAGTCATATCACTTTGAGGGGGCGGTAGTCCACACTTCCTCAAATGAAATTATCGCGTTTACCCGTTATAGAAACCATAAAGGTATTCTATAAATAAAAAATAATGCAGTATAGAGACAATATAAATATAATATATATCACAAATAAATATAGTTCCATCATAATGGCTAACATAATAGGTGGTATGATAAGATTTAACAATCATCGTTTCGTGAGGCAGTAGTTTGCCGTCAACAAAAACAGTATGTTCTTTACCCGTTAGATGGAGGTGTGTTGAAGTGTAGTTCGGATACTTATAATAATAACAAACTAGTATATTTTGGATACTGGTTTTGTTATAAAATAAATGAATAAAAAGAGTTTAGGGGGTTGGAGAAGTAAAATAAAAGAAAAGAAATTAAGAGAAGACGTTACCTTTAAATCAGGTAACACCCTTTGGTTTGAACCAAACTGATTTATTGAAGTTACTTCTACATAAGGTAAGGATTATAGGTGGAAGAGAGGGATATTTAGAGCTTATTTGGGCAGATTTTGGACGACACATGGGGCTTGATAGGTGTGAGTAATGGGTTAGAGTTGAGGGATTTTTATAAGGGGTAGGAGGGTCTCTTTAGGAAAGTTTGAAAATGTTATTTTATTATATAATGGTTTTTTGGTTTATAAAGGTCCAAATATTATTAAAGTAAAATATAAGATGAATATTGTATGAAATAAAATCATCCAATAAGAATTGGATCGGTTTTGGATATTGTATAAGTTTTATAATCTTATTTATTTAAATCATTCATTAATGAGGTAAACACCGCATCCTTAGTGTGTCACAAATAATTATCTTTATATGATTTATAAAAATTATAATAAAATTCCATGATTCTAGAAATATTTTCATAATTCAAATGAATATTTTTAGTCATAGATTTAATTTATATAACCCCATGTAAAAATTTATTTACTAAAAGATATATGTTTATGTCATTTTTATTCTTTAAATTAATTAACCTAAAGTGTCATTATCACTCTTAAGTGGCTCCATGGGGTCCCAAAATCTACCCAAGGATGACCATGGTCAGAAATTTATAAAAATATAGGATTAGGAAAACTGTTTGGGAAATTTAATTTTATTATAATATTATTTTTACCTTGAATTACCCGATTTACCATTAACCGTGGTAAATAAAAGTCAAAAGGTACTATTCATAAAAAATTATTTTCATTTTATTGAACGACATATTAGTTAATAATAACAACCATGTATGTAAGAATTTTAAAATTTTATTTACAAAAGCTGTAAAATTTCATTTAAATGAAGAAGTTGGTTTTGTAACTACTACTCAGTGTTTTCACTATTCCTCAAAAAATGATGTTTTTCAAAAAAATACCCAAAATTAAACCAAAGATATATTTGATATTATTAATTAAAAAAATTGTGTCTATTTTATGAAATTAAAAACATAGAAGTTTCATAAATTCATTTAAAATTAATTCCCGTTGTAAAAAAAAGCATATTTTAATGAAATAAAAACTATCAAAATATTGACACTTGTTTATGTTCAATTTCAATGTGAAATTACATCAAATGACCAAAATTGGAATAAATGGTAAAAATATAATCTAATTACACTTTAAAATCCATTAAAAATATAATATAATCATATAAATAAATTAGATTAAAAGGTAGTTTTGAATTAAAATACAGTATTTTTCACTATTCATTTAAAAAAGATTTTTATCAGAAAATACCAAATATTTACCAAAGAATATTTTGATTTCCCACTTATAAATAAGAATTTTATTTTTTCAAATAGAACATATAAAATTGAAAAAAACGATATTTAAAAAGGGTTCACCATCCAAAGGTTGTAAATCGTCCTTTTAAAGAATATCTGTGTGTTTAGTCTTATAATTGGATTCATTCACATTTTAAGCCTCTAAATTTTATTGGAAAAATGTAAAAACATTTAAAAAACATTTATATTCATACTATAGTTCATTATATTCATTATTTCAAATAAAAATACTAGACGTTAACTACAATTTAAAATAATAATATTATATTATTATTTTTTAGTATAACTCAACATTGTGTGCAATGTAAGATTTCAAAGAAAATAATTGTTGTGTATCAAGTAAGCCATCAAACATAGAATACCCTTTAATGTAAAATTAATATTGAATTCAAATAAATATTTATAAATATATAATTGTATTATTCTTTATTTATGTGGGATGTTACATCCTTCCCCATTTTGGAAATTGTGTCCTCATAATTTTTGTTCACATATAAAATATGTGGGGGTATTTATCCCTCATAGAATTTTTAGACTCCCACATTTCCTCTTCAACCATATGGGTTTTCCACAAAACCTTTACCAAATTAATTACCTTATTCCACAACACTTTCTCTCTTCGGTCATAAATCTAGACTGGTTATTCCTCATGAGAGAGATTCTCTTCCAACTGAACTACCTCTCGACTCAAAACATGAGATGGATCCATCATATACTTTCTCAATATTGAAACATGAAAAACATTGTGTACCTAGGATAAACTTGGAGGTAAATCCACTCTCTAGGAAACTGATCCAACATTATCTTGTATTTCATAAGGTCCAATGAACCTTAGACTCATCTTTCCCTTCATACGAAAAAGCATCAAACTTTTCCATGGAGAAACTTTGAGAAAGACATGATCAACTATCTCAAAAAAAGATCCTTCCTCCAGTTATCTGCATAACTTTTCTTCCTACTCTAAGATGTTCTCATGTGCTTCTAATTAAACAAAACTTTTTCTGCCATTTCATCTACCAATTCTGGTCCCATCAACTTCCTTTCACCTACTTCATCCCAAAAATTTGGAGTTTGACACCGCTTCCCATATAATGACTCAAATGAAGCCATATGTAAACTGGAATGAAAAATTTTATTATATGAAAAATAAACCAAAGAAAGATGTTGGTTGCAAATTCCCTAATAATTCATTGAGAAAGCACATAGCATATCTTCCAAGGTCTGAATTGTTTATTCTGACTTCCAATCTGATTGAGTATGAATAGATGTACTAAAATTTAATTCAGCACCCAACGACTTCAGAATGCCTTTCCAAAAGTTATAATTAAACCTGAGATCATGATCAGATTCAATGTATAGTGGAACTCCATGAAACATGACTATCTATTTATCATACAATCAAGAAAGTTTATATAGAGACAAAGTTTCTCGAATAGGAAGGAAATGAGAAGATTTAGTCAATCGATCAACTATAACTCAAATTGAATTATTATCTTGAGATGTATTCAGTAATCCCACAACGAAGTCCATAGATATATTTTCCCACTTCCACTCTAGAATCGGTAAAGACTAAAGAATCCATTTCGGTAACACCTACTCTACTTTAACCTGTTGACAAGTCAAACACTGCACAGTAAAATCATCAATATATCTTTTCATTCCATCCCACCAGTAATACTCCCATAGATATTTTTACATCTTAGTACTGCCAGGATGAACTGAAAATAGAGAACTTTGAGCTTCACATAATACCTCATTCTTCAACTATAATTCACAAGGCATACAGAATCTCTTTCCAAATATCAAAATACAATCATTATCAATGTTAATATCAGGCAACATACCATTCTAAACCAACTCAACTTTTTTCTACAACTCACTATATTCCTTCTATGCTTGCTTAATTCTGTCTAATAGAGATGATTTCACTGACACCTGAAACATAACAGAGTAATTTCCTACATGAACAACTTTTATGCCAAAGTTCATTAAATCAAAAACCAATGGATGTTTTTCCAAATGTATCATGGATAATGAATCATTACTTTTTAGACTCAAAGCATTATACACTTTATTTTATTTTCCCTTATGGTAATGGATTGGGAAATCATAATACTTTATTAATTCCATCCATCTCCTATGTCTCATGTTTAATTCTTTTTGAGTGAATATACACTTCAATCATTTTTGATCAGTATCTATTTTACACTTTACTCCTTAAAAATGATGTTTCCATTTTTTTTAAAAAAGTAGCTAATTCCAAATCATGTGTAGGGTAATTTAACTCATGTGGTTTCAACTGACGTGAAGCATAAGCAATTACTAGATCATTATGCATAAGGACACAACCAAGTCCTTTCAACGATGCATCACTATAGATAACAAACTCATAATTTATGGAAGGTAATTCCAAAACATGAGAAGTCATTAATCTTCTTTTAAATACCTGAAAAAATCATCACATTATTTTGTCCAAATGAACTTAACACATTTTCGAGTTAACTTAGTCAGTGTTCTAGATAACCGTGAAATTTTTTCAACAAACCTCCGGTAATAACTTTCCAAACCAATAAAACTATGGATCTCAATTATATTTGTGGGTCTTGACCATTCTTTAACAAATTTTGTTTTAGCAGGATTAATAGTTATGCCATTTTTTTGAAACAATGTGACCAAGGAATGAAACTTGTTTTAACGAAAACTCACACTAGCAGAAATTCCTATAATGTTTATTTTCTTTTAAATTTTGAAAGACAACCCTTAAAAGACTTTCATGTTCTTATTTACTATTGAAATGTAGAAAATATCATTAATAAACACAACCAAAAACTTATCCAAGAACACATATAAAATTCTATTCATAAGATCTATGAATACAGCATGTGCATTGGTTAATCCAAAAGGCATAACCATAAATTCATGACGACCATATCTAATACGAAACATGGTCTTTGTAATGTATGATTACATTACTTTCAATTGATGGTAGCCGAACCTCAAGTCAATCTTTGAAAAATATTAAGCTCCCTGGAGCTGATCAAACAAATCATCGATATGAGGAAAATGATACTTGTTCTTAACAGTGATGTTATTCAATGCTCTATAATCAATGCCAAGTCTCATTGAATGATCTTTCTTTTTATCAAACAAGATAGGAGAACCCCATGGTAATATGCTAGGTCTAATGAAACCTTTATCTAACAACTCTTTCAATTGCTTCTTTAACTCTAAAAGTTCAATTTTATCCATTCAATAAGGGGGTTTTGAAATTTTATTAGCATTAGGAACTAAGTTAGCAGTAAATTCAACTTAATGATCCGGTATAATACCTGGAAAGTCATCCGAAAAAACATCAAGGTGCTAATTTACAACTGGAACATCATTAATCTGAATAGTTCCTTTATTTTCAATAATATGTTCAAGGTAAAATTCATTTTCATCTTTTAATAGTTTCTCAGCGTCCTAATATGTTATCGAAAGTAAGGGTTAATTATTGTAAACAAACTGAAAATATTTCTAAAAATAAACAACTTTTGATCTATAGTCAATCTTATAATTATAAATAGAAAGCCAATCCAAACCCAAAATAACATCAAACTCTACTAAAGAAAAATGATAAGGATTGTACGTAGATTCTTTCCGCACACAAGGATGAGAAGGTTCTTATAATTTACTTTTCTCTCAACATTTCCCCTAGTGTTTTTACCATAAGTTCAGGATTAATATCTTGAGATGGATTCCGAATTTACTAGAAAACTTCTCAGAAATAAAAGAATGTGAAGACCTTGAGTCAAACAACACATTGGCATAATCTAAACAAACAAACAATGTACCTGATGCTTCTTCATTTGATGGTCCACCATCTACTGAAGTAGTTGTAAAGGATTTCACCACACCATTATACTTATAGTCTGACTGCATTCCCTCAGTTGATTTCTTTGTTGGACACTCATTTGCATAATGACCCATTTCATTACACTTAAAAAATTTTACAAATTGTAAATTTTATTTTTTATTACCATTAACCTAATATTTTTAGTGGAATAATGAGCCTTATGTCCCATTTTACCACATTAATAGCACTTACCAGAATTCAAAATACATTCCCTAGTGTTCTTTTTTACCACGATTTTCAAAAACTATAAACATAATATTCTTACCATCAATATTTTTTTGAAGAGTTCTTCCCTTTCGTCTGCCACCTCGACCTCTTATCTTGTTGTTTTTCAAAGAACTACTGATCATCCACAAAATCCAGTTCCACCTTATCCACACATTGAACATGTTTTTCATAACTTTTGAACACACATAAAGATAAATCCCTTCATACTTTGTCTTTAATCCTTAGTAAAAATGGTTGAATTTTCTATCAAGATCTTGTATGAAATTTGGATCATACCTTTCCAGTCGAGGGAATTTTTCTTCATAAGAAACCACTAAGTTATATTCCTACCTCAATTCTAGGAATTTGACTTCCATCCTAAGATGAACCACTTTAGGAAAATATTTTTCAAGAAACATACCTTTTAATTCATCCCAATCAAGAGCATCAATCTCCTCACTATCCTTGATATTTTTAACAATTGACCACCCCTACTCGGCTTCACCTTCAAAATGGTAAACAACAGGACTAACATTTGGATGTTCTGAACACCCTATTACATCAAAAATCTTCTCAAGTGATTTAATCCACCCTTCAACTAGCACTGGATCAGATGATCCTCCAAATGATGGGGGATGTTGCCTCATGAAATGCTCCACTACTGAAATGTTTCTCTGTGGCTGATCTGAATGATATCATGCATGGATACCCCCACCATTTATAGCCTGAGTCAACTATGTTATCCCAGAAACCAACTATTATATTCCGATTCTGACCATCTCAGGTTGCTGATTTGAAAGGTTTTCTTTCTCCTGATGTTGTCCCATCACAGCTGCCCAATTTCCTATACAAAAAACCATTCAGAACACAAAAATATCTTAGGTGAAGCAACATGGTAATCTGTAAATTCTATACCATTTCAATATTTACATAAATCAATTTATGGAAATTAATTTAACAGTATCCTAGGTTCTAAATTTATCTATACCGACCATTGATACGAACTATAAGGACCCAACCATAAAACATTACATAATATTGAATTAAATGAATAATTCACATTAAGGATCTTTTCAGGTTAAGAGTTTTATATAATTAAGCCCTAACTATTACATTATATCTCAACAAATTAAAAAGTAGACAGTTATAATAAGTTTCTATTTTTTTATAAAATAATAACTCTTGAAAAAAAGATTCATGTCTAGTTCGATGTTTTACACAACATGACTTTTCCTTGATCCCATCCTTGACCCAATTCATCTTTATGTCCTGGGAAAAACATTTCAAAACATGGGATGAGCATAATAATCTTAGTAAGGGTTATAAAACAGAGAAAGAAAGAATTAGTTCATCAATATATATATAACATAAGATCTTTAGAATACCTCATGAAATCATAATATTTATGAATAACACATTGTAATCACAAATCATAAAGGTAACTTGTGGAATCCATAACATACTTATTATGTTTCATTCACAGCTACGTAGGGAGTTACATTAGGTATACCCATCAAAGTATATTACCTAAATCTCTTAGGAGAAACATTATTGTTTACCTCCATCACATTACCCATTGCATTGGAGAGCTATCTCAGGCTCACCCACCCTAGGTTTATCACAGAACCACCTATATGCGTTAACAATTCCCATGAACCATAACAAAATCAAAACACATGAACAATCATAATGAAAAGATAACATTTCCACATTACAATCAAAATATAACATTTCAAATAAATTGACCTAATAAATATGTTATCAAAACAATTTTAAATACCAAAATATGTGAAAATAGTATATTATATTTATTTTCCTTTTAGAAATATTTTGGCTTGGTAAGGAAGGTAAATATCAAATAATTCTCGCGGTGGTGGAAAGGTCGTTGTCACCACATACAGTAAAAAAAAACCATTCCATTATTCATTTAGTAAAACGCTACATAGAAAAATATTTCATTTGAAAGAAATGAAAATTAAAAGGGGTTTACACACCATTTAAAAAAAAGTTGCGTATAAACCAAAATATTCCACAGTGAAAGGAGATTGAGACGAAGTCCCCCACTCCGTGTCCGACATGACCCGTTCATTCTTTAATCTCCTGAATAATAAAATAAAGTTAACTAATCATTTATTAGGAACATTTTTCAAGTTTATAATTCTTTTTATATCTCTTATTTACATGTTATAAACATTATGTATTCATCTATGTTAATAACGACCACTTTGTTTATATTTGGAACTTGAGTAAAAAATAAACTTCTTATATTTACAAGTTGTCCCTGTGGTCAAAATTCCATTATCTACAGAATGATATTAAATATTATATATCATTTATATAATATATATCCAGTATATATATGTATATATAATATTACATTACATTTGGAGATAAGAAATTAAATGCACCATTCATGGAGAAGGTAACCCGTACGTACGCATGAATGCTACTTTCATTTCAATTTCATATTTCATGGAATTAAATCATAATGATAAATATATATATTATAATTATAGTATAATATCATATATAATTTCATCAACTCCATCCTATATACGTCCCACGTATGGCATGAACGAGTAAAATTACTTTGAAGGGGCAGTAGGATGCACTTTCTCAAATGAAATTATCATGTTTACCCATTATGAAAGCCACGAAGTTATGCTATAAATGAAAAATAAATAATTATAGAGACAATATTAATATAATATATATCACATATAAATACAGTTCCATTATAATGGCCACCATAAGAGTTGGTAAGAGAAAATTTAATAATCATTGTTTTGTGAGGCAGTAGTTCACCGTCCACAGAAACAGTATGTTCTTTACCCATTAGACAAAGGTATGTGTATGTTTTGTTCTAATAAATCTCATAAAAACAACATATTATATTTATAACACTAGTTTTGTAATAAAATAAAGGAATACAAAGAGGTTATGGGGTAATAGAAGTAAAATAAAAGAAAGAACTTAAGAAAAGATGTTACCTTTAAAACGGGTAAATCCCATTGGTTTGAACCAAAAGGATTTATTGAAGTGCCTTATTCATAAGGTAAGTATTCTAGGTGTAAGAGAGGGATCTTGAGAGATTATTTGGGCAGATGTTTGATGATCCATGGGACTTGAGACGTGTGAGTAATGGGTTTGATTTGAAATATTTTTATAAGGGGTTTGAGGGGATCTTTAGGAAAGTTTAAAAATATTATTTTATTATATAATTATTTTAGGTTTATAAAGGTCCAAAACTTATTAATTTCAAATATTAGAGGACTCGTGTTCGAAATAAAATCATTCAATAAGAATTGGACATGTTTTGGATATTGTTTTAATTTTTATAATCTTATTTATTTAAATCATTCACTAATAAGGTAAACACTAAATCATTATTGTGTCATAAATAATTTTATTTATTTGATGCCTCAACCATGAAGTTGGAAATTGTTTTATATTTAAAATTAATAATTATAGTTGAAGAGATAACTTATATAACCCCATGTAAAAATTTATTTACTAAAAGATAGAGGTTTTTGTCATTTTTGTCTTTACCTTAAATTAATTAATATAAAGTGTCATTATCACTCTTAAGTGGCTCCATGGGGTCCCAAAATAGACCCAAGGATGCCCATGGTTGGTAATGTATCAACCAAAATGATTAGGATACATGTTATGGTAATTTAATATTATTATAATATTATTTTTTCCTTGAATTTCCCTATTACCTTTAACCGCGGTAAATAAAAGTTAAAAGTTACTATTCACCAAAAATTATTTTGATCTTATTGAACCAAATTTTACATACTAATAACAACCATGTATGTCATATTTTCAAAATTCAATTCTCTGAAGAAGTAAAATTTCATTTAAATGATGAAGTCAGTTTTTTAACTACTACTAAGAGTTTTCACTATTAATCAAAAATTAATGTTTTTCATAAAAATAGCAAAAATTTATCCAATGATATAATTGATATTATGAATTATAAAAATCATGTCTATTTTAAAAAATTCCAAACATAGAAGTTTCATTCATTAATTATAAATTAATTTCCATCGTAAAAAAAAGTGTGTTTTTAAGAAATAATAACAATCAAAAGATTGACACTTGTTTATGTCCAATTTCAAAGTGAAATTACTTCTAATGACCTATATTGTATTAGATGGTGAATATATAATCTAATTACACTTTAAAATCAATTAAAAGGATAATATAACCATATAAATAAATTTTATTAAAATGTAGTTTTTAATTAAAAGACAGTATTTTTCACAATTCATTAAAAAATGAATTTTATCGAAAAAATACAAAAAATTTACCCAAAGAAAATTTTGATGCCCTGATTATAATGAAGAATTTTATTTTGTAAAATAGAACATATAAAAATAAAAAAACTACATTTAAAAAGGATTCTCCATCACAAGGCGGTAAATTGACATTTTAAAGAATATTAGAGTGTTTATGCTTAAAATTGGATTCATTCACATTTTAAGCTTCTAAAATTTATTAGATAAATGTAAAAACATTTAGAAAACATGTATAATCTTATTTTAGTAATTTATATTTATTTCTTCCAATACAATGGCAATGCATTAACTACCATTTAAAATAATAATATTATATTATTATTTCTCATTATAACTCAACGTTAGGTGCAACGTAAGATTTCAAAGAAACTAGTTGTTGCGTATCAGGTAATCAATCAAACATAACATCTTATTTAATGTCAAATTAATATTTAATTCAAAAAATATTCATAAGTATGAAAAATGTATTATTCTTTATTTACTTGGGATGTTACAATGTCACATTGAGGTCCATCTATCCATATTCAATAAGAGGAATCATATCTTGTTCCACTTGAGGAAATTCGTATCTATTAGTCATTTTGGTTCTTGTCAAATAATACTAGAGACCCACAAGTACACAATGACAAAAATAATGTCCATGGAACGACTCATTTTGAAAAATATATGAAGAACTCTTTTTCAAGCCAATATACACCTCCGAAAATTCTTTAAAAAACAACTAAAAGGACAAAATAGGCATTGTATCTCATTCTATATTCCAGGGTGTGACATATGTTGTGTATATGTTATAAAATTAATTATCCTATAATTATTTTAAAATTGAATTTATTAAGAACCATTTATACATTAAATGAAAAAAATTACATCTATAAAACATTTTTGTAATTAAAAAAATTGTAACATTTTTGTAATATTTTTATAATATAAAATAATTAAAAGAATTATTGTAATGAATAGTTTTTATATATCATTTATGTTATATATATATACACAAAACATTTATAAATTTTTTTCATTTACATAACATGAATATATGATATTAAACATTTGTATTAAGAACATTTATATGAACAATACTAAAATACAATGTATAATGTTTTTTATTATTTACATAGGTTATAGGATAACCAACCTATAAAATAGTTTTCATGTTATTTGTTTTATAACAAATATTTAGAAGTATAAACCTTGATTTATGACATTATTTATTAAAATAAATAATATTAACAGTTAGTATTCAATGATAATTATTTAAATAATAGATTTTAATGTTTTAAATAACTAAAAATATTGTTATATTTTTTTCATTATGTCACTCATGAATGATGGTTCTTCATATGAATATCCCATTATCCTCTATTAATATATCAATCTATAGTGATCCTCATACTCATTAATCAGAACCACTCATATTTTCACCCATGGCTTATCTCTCCCCCTTTACCCTATCCACCTCTTATGATTAGGTTATTATATTTATCTTTCCCTTCAACCTCCATATATTTGTTTGAACCCACATAGTAGGCCATCGATTACATCCTCTTCCACTAGATAGCTTCTCCCTATTCACTATAATTCATCCTTACCAGATAATATTTAATTTATTTTTACTTTTTTAATTATATAGATATATTTTTATCTGTATGTTTTTTATATTATACTATTATCTAACAATGATCTAAAATGATATAACCTGAATTGTTTTGATATGTTTAGTTTTTTTAAAATATGTTTCATTTGTAGATATATTCTATATTTGTATTGATTTTATTAGTATTCATTTTATTTCAAAAAAATGAAATAATATATATATATATAATTAAGTTCGAAATACACACATGCATAAATATAGTGTGTGTGTTTGTTTAATATAATATATGTTTTTCAAATCTTAAATATATGTACTTATTTTATTTTTTCATGGTTTTATTTTTGTCAATTTTTTTTATTTAGATGTTTTAATTCTATATAGTTATACACACACAAAAACATAGATATATAAATATATATATATACACATGTATATTATAAAATATTTTATATAATAGTGTATATGTTTTTTTATTTATTAAATATATATATATATATATATATATATATATATATATAATATAACTACTTATCCTATATGTTAAACATTGTAATCGTGTTAAACCATTATTATAATTATTTTTCCGATTATTACAATAATAGAGAATATAATAATAATAATATATTTTTAAAACAAGATAGAATATAATAGAAAATAAAATCCCTCAATATAAATGAAATCATTACAGTGAGAACATTCCCAAAAATATCATACCATAAACAACATAAAAAATAAAATAAAAAGATGTGATACCTGTTTAACCACACAAGATAATTGAACCCATTCCATGTATCTCAAGATTCATAGGATTTCATCAATAAACATGATTAAAGAGGATAGATTCTATTTATTATCCCAAATAGATTAAAAAAAATTAAATATGACTGAATAATTAAAAATCTCAACCCTCCTTTTAATGATAAAAACAATACAATAATCATAACCTTAGTTTTTAATTGAATGGAAGGATTAATCTTTTCTAATGATGATTTATTAGAAGTTACAAAAACATTATCAACAACATCAATAATTACATTTCTAGGGCTTGGTTTGGTCTGAAAACAACACATTAGTATTCATTATCTGATATCTTGATATTGGAGGAATCTATGAAAATAAAGCATTTGATCTTTTAGTGATTTGAAAATAATTCTTTATCATCCACCAGAGATGAAGCATATCAATCATTTGTTTAATCCAAGAATCCTGAAAAAATAATTGTAGAAAATATATTTTCTCTCTCCACTAACTATATAAAACATATAAGAATACATGCCTTCAAAAGATGATTAATACATATCGATGAAACTATCCAATCAAAATTTTTGATCCCTTAGAAATATATCCCAATTCTATAAGAAAATAAAAAATGTACTTATTATAGTCATTTTACAAATATTGTCATTTAAACTCCATATAAAAGGAAAATTTGGAATTTCAAAAACACATAGGACACAAGGAATCTATGAAAATTTGTTTAACAAATAAAAGATCCATAATCTTAATTAAACCCACATAAAATTTTCTTAAAAATATATCAAATTTTTTGGATGATTAATATTATATACATCTATCCTAATGTTGTTAAAAAGTGAATAGCTAATGTATATTAATAAATCTTAACATAAATGAATAGTATAATAAATATTTTAGATCAGACAGTGGAATATTATTCATTCAACTTAAATGATATAAAAGAATACTTATGACTATATTTCAACCCCTTTTATTAAACTATTATTCAATAATATACCAGAACAAAACTATAAGATCATAATTGATAATATCCTTAACCAATTCATCATATAAATCTAAATGAAAATATTACCTAACCATCATATTATGTTTATTATAAATCCAATTATCATGGAATAATTTAAAATTTATACCACTAGCAATTTTACAACCAAAAACAACATCAAGAAAATAATTAAAATAAAAAACACCTTAAAAGGTAACTTGGTTGATGGCACATGAATGAAATCAAAAATTTAACTCTATAAAAATATTTCAAATTTGAAACCATTCCATGAAATGAATCTGGGTTTTTGATTAAGTTCTAAATATTGTTGGTGATTATTTTAGTGTATAATTTTTTTACATACTGAATAAAAATCCCTCCAATTATACTGGGTAAAACAGAAATATCACAAGAATCTACATTATTTTTTCCCTACCTTCCAATTTCACCACCAAATGTTTAAAATTTTATGGGGAATCAATTTCAAAATTATTTTTGGAAGATTTAGCGGCAACATAATATATAATGGAATAAACTAAACTGATGACTTATGAACAATCTCCTTAGGAGCTTTGAATATATTCTTAATATCCATACCATTAATCCACATAATTATTATACCCATAATTGATGTAAATAAATCCCACTAAATCGTTCAAAACATAGAAATTTTTCATATATATGTACCCTATTTCTAATAAGGGTTTTTAATAGTAATTTCATAGATCTCCATTATTCTCCCCTTCGGTACACCCATACAAAAAAACACATCATACATAAATAAATTCACATGTATCCTTGAACAATATTTATAATAATTAGTTCATGTGATTATTTTAACATAGTAACCAATAATTCCTCTATAAAATAACAAGAAATCATCCATAAAAAATAGCTGGGTAATGAAAGGACCCCAATAATTTTCCTTCAAAACTCATGTATAATTAGTAGAATCATCTAAATAAATCACATTTTAGAAAATTTCAACATAATTGATATATATATATATATATATAGATATGGTGACAATATCCTTGGTGAGACCATCTAAATGAATTAATAAAATTTTATGGTCCCCTATTAATAATAATTTTATAAAACATGGTATATTTACTTAGAAAATAGTTTCAAACCAAGATCAATGAAATCTTATTTTGATATTTAATATTTCAAACACAACTATCTTTTATCTCATTCTCATACTATAGAAAATATGGATATTAAAACATGAACTGGAAACACAAATTTTAATTAGATCACCCTCTTTGGTCTATAAACAAATAAAATATAATAAGAACATGTTGATCTATGAAGTACACTATAGGAAATTTCTATTACAAGATTCATTGTAGACTCCTTGTGCTTACTAGATTACAAACATTCAAAAATTAAAATCTCATAACTCTATACTATAAAATTAACTAAATTCTCCCCAAATAGAATATAATGACAATAAATTTTGAGTAGATTTATACTTTTCTGTGTCTTCATTATGTATATTCTTCAATGAGATGGAAACAACCTTTTCACAATACTTTTCTTCTGGGAGTGTTTGATCCCTGTATAATAAAATATTTTAGACCCCTCCGCAAGTACTCATCATCTAATATCTCATAAGACTCTTCTATGAGACCCCATCAAAAGAATCATGCCCGAGACTTTGTTCTGTTCACATGGATTGCAAGAATTTATTATATTCACATAGATTCCAAGACCTTTTTATTTTCATGTGTATCTTATGAATTTTTTTATTCACATGGATCACATGAATATATTTAGTTTATATGGATCATGTGACTTTGGTGTGAGACTTTCTTCAGGTTATGTGGATCATGTGATATCAACTGGTCTACCTATGCCCTATGCATATATCCCTTCTCGAGATACCAATGTGATAATCCTTCATGAGACCCATTAACAAGGCATTAGTCTATTTTTTTTAAAAAAAATAAGTTGATACAAAAAAAAATACTTTTCCTGATTATGAAAATCACAAGATTCTAATGCATGACAGTATTCAACTCATGTGCAATACTATTTCATCAAATCAAACAACTTATTAAAACATCAATGATTCATAAGTATAGGTTAAGTGATATATATAGGCACAATACCACCACATTAAATCTATAAATCATGGTCATCTATCATTTCCACTTCCTTTTAAATCCAGCTTACCATCTTTATGTGACAACTATACATAATCACATAGCACCTCTCACAAGCACTTAGCAAGATTACCAAAAGAATATAAAAAGTGATTTTCATGATCATAATCATTGTCTTTAGTTTATTTGTGTGATCCCATCATGAGATCTATAAAAATCATTTTCTCAACACTATTTTCTTTTAGTGCTTCATGTGACCCCATCACATGATCCATAGACAAACATGTGTTCACATTATTTCAAATGCCCATGAGATATCTACATAATTTCCATCCTTTATTCCTTCATGTACATTGTGTGATATCTTTAAAATATCAATTGAAAATCATGTCTTATCTATATGATTCCTTCTTGTGATTAGTTCCGACATATTCTCTCTCCATGACAAGTTGTATCATTCAAGCGCCACATGATCCATTATGAAGTTTTTAATACACATGATTAGTTTTGATATTTATGATTATAGTTTTATGTTTTAATATTTTTACTTTCTATGATCAGTTTTTTACATTCACAAATAACATGATCATTTTAGAAATTCTTTCACCATGAGATTAGTTCTAAAATTTGTGCTCAATATTCATAAATCCTTCGACAAAAATCATATTAGAATATCCTCAAACTTTTTCAATAAACAAAAACATCCCAAAAGGACCACTAAGATTCATTTTCTCAAAATATATCCAACTTTGGGTTTGTTGAGGAAACTTATAAAGATCAATAATAAAATTGTTGACATGTCCTGGACATACGAAATAATCTTCATTCTACATCCATAGATAGTGATAAACTAATTCCCAAATATAAACTCCAAACCCATAACAGTTAAAATCTATTACAGAAATAAGAGTAACCTGAAAAATTCATCAAAGAATCACTTCATTATTTACCTTCACACTGGAAACAATATTTAATCCAAAAGACATTACAATCTCACCCCTCAATATCATTTCTTATTCTGTATATGTCAACTTCGTTAATCTTGTACTCAAAAGAGACTAATTTCATGATTCCACTTCATTGATCGAAAAAATTTAGAAACAATATATTTAAGAACACCCCATATTTCAATTCTCCACCAATCAACATATCCTATATCTTGAACAAGAAATTATCTCACCCATTTCCAATGATAAAATATTTCACTCTATTGTGGTCTGCAACATGTTAATGAGAAAATATTAGAGCATATGAAAAATAGACCATACATCAAAGAGATGGTTTCCACATCCACACTATTCAAGTGCGGGTAGTTTACCTAAATCCAATACCATTATCTCTCCTTTAAATTCTAATTTTTGATGTTTTTTTTGGATTACAATACTATATATTTTATTAGGATCATACCATATTTTTAGAAGGCCATGATCCACTTTGACATTGATAATGTGATATTTGATTTCAATGTCCTTTTTCCATGAATAATATACTATATTTTACTATTATTTATAAAAAATAAATTATCATAATAGATTATAATCAAAGAAGTTACATTTAATCATATATCTCCATGATGGTGCATCATCTACAATAACTTTATGAGGAAATAAGTAGACGCAATATATTAAACATATGCAGTGTTGAAAGTGATAAAGTATTGTTTCTAAAAAATCCAATAAATACATACTCCACAAAGATAAAATGCACCACCTCATTTTGACATTAAATATGATGCTATTCTGAAAGAATCAGCAAATTTAAAACTCAATACTCTTGTTGGTTTTTTTGTCAAGAAAACCAAAATACACCTTTCTTTGATATACCAAAGTATTATTTTCATTGAAATTAAGTGGATTAATTTGGGATTACATTGATACAAAACGTCCTAGAATGTGGAAAAAATACTGTATCACAATGCTATTAATTACAATAGACTGAAAATTAATTTTTTTATTTGGTGATATTGACTAATTTAGCTTCACCATCCCATGAAAAGATTATCAGTTTAGAAACTAGAGTTTTTATTTATTTTTAATTTTCAATCCCAAATATTTAAAAAACTACATGGGAATAATTTTATTGATAAATGAATGTTCAATGACATCCTTTCATTACTATAACCAAAGGAAAATTTTTAACCCACAAATAATTTACATTTCATACTCCCATTTCATGAATTATGTACAATATTTTCATTTTACATCATTTAATACTCCAATTATTATTTCATATATATAACCATCACCATCATCCTTTTATTTCTCATATTATTGACATATAAATTATAATCAACTCCACTATGTTGGAAACATAAATTCACAAAATTATAATCAATTCATGAGTAATTTTCTCTTGGTGCCTAAATTAACAAGTATAATTACTTATTTAAACATAAAACATTATTATCATCATCATGTATGAGAAAACCACATATTGTTTCAATATAAATTTTTTCTTCCAAACCCCCATTAAAAAATACTGACTTGGGATTCATATGGAAAACATTAAATTACCTTTACATTATAATGTGAAATAATAACTGAATTTTTTGTAGCCATGAAACCTGTTTGAATGTTTCATCCACATAGATACCCTCTATATAAGAGCATCCATTAAACACCCATCATGATTTTTTCCGAATTATTGTTACATATCCATTCATCTTGTTATGGAAAAACATTTTATTCCCAATGATATTCTTTTCTTTTGACCAAAAACAGTCTATCAATTATGATTATTATATATTTAGTCATGTTATTAATTCTTTTATGAAACCTAGTTCTCATACATTTATACTTCATCAAAACACATTATCTCAACCTATGGTAGGAAAGATGATTGATGTAATGTTTTTATCCTATTTTGCTACACTAGTTCTATCTCATCACGAATTATGTTCATCCTATCAATTTTCTCTTGGTTTTATGGAATTTGGACACATAGAAGTCTATGCATATCCTTTTCATAATCTAAATATTATTCTAAATCTAAATTAGTTAATTTCACTCACCCTAAGCTTCTCAACTCTTCATTATTGTCCTCCTAAGTCTATTCATGGATTTTTTTAAGATTCATACCATTTTCCACCAAAAGAAAATCAGTACTCTCTATGAAAATTTCCAAACCATTTATAAAACCATTTATTTACATTTTTTCCAATGTAAAAAATAAATATTCACATCCATAGGAATCATAATTCCTATATTTATCCTTATGTATAATGAATCACTTCATTCTTGAGACTTGAAAGTACTTCAATGTTGTATTCTTTCCATACCAATAATCGTAATGATTCTTGTGTTCCTTTGGATGTAATAAAGAACTTATATAAATATAGATCATTGTAAATAATGCTTCATTCCATAAATTATATAGATTTTTATTATCAATAATCCATATTTTGTCCATATTATTGATAATATGATTTCATATATCTACCACTTCATTTTTTTGAGAAGTCATTACAACTGAAAATTTGTGTCATATCCTATGATTCTCAAGATAATCCTATACATGGATATTTGTGAGCTCTATTCCATTACCAGTTTAAAAATTCTTAATTATTTGACCTTATATATTTTCCAATTCCATTTGAAAATGTGTCATGAAATTTAACACCTTTGACTTGTGGGTGACAATTCAAACCCATTATCTTCTGCTGAAATCATCAATGAAACGTACATAATATCTCTTCTCATTAATAGATATTAGTGAAATAGGTAAACACATGTAAATATTTTTTTTATTTCAATCATTCATGTTGACCTTTGATCTTATATATATATGAAAATTTTATTTAATCTTCAATTGTTTACAAGAATACCATTTATGAGGGAGATTATGTAATATATTAAGGATATCTTGAGAAACATCATATTTAAAATAAATTTACAAATATGGATGGATCAAATAATGATGATTTTTTCTATAATTGTTTTTGACAGGAAACACATACCTTCCACTTCAATCATAAGGTATTGTTTCCCCATCAGGTGGTTTACATGAAAAAAACTACTCCATAACTTTT
Source organism: Viscum album (assembly GCA_963277665.1). NCBI lineage: Eukaryota > Viridiplantae > Streptophyta > Magnoliopsida > Santalales > Viscaceae > Viscum > Viscum album. The sequence continues at coordinate 1,611,647,069 of OY728163.1, forward strand.
CGTGATGATAGAATACATTTTGTTATATCTTATTGCATGTACTAAGATACAAAATTGAATGAGACTTAACAAATTGTGATTGAGACATTAAAAAAATAGGACATCTTCACATCTTATGTAGTTACCCCCCAAAATGGATTTCTTGGATCCAATTATGTGAAACACTTCATCATTTCAAGTCCATTCAAATCTTTCCATGTCATAACTAATTCATATCATGAAATTATTATTTTCTATTTTATGGTAGGTGTGTCCACTAGTAAAGATACAAATTCTAGTCTGATTTAATTATTTAATGGAAATATCTATGATCCCTCATCGCTCAGTTTATTTTTTTTTATGAACCATTTTTTTGACTTCATACATGATTCTGACTGATATTCTCAATCTTCTTCTGAGTATGTTTTCCAAACCTTTTATTACAATGCTAAAAATTTATTATCAATTCATACCTCATCTAATGTTCTATTGAGGTGCTGTATGAGATTTATTTTGGTCTTATTCAGTACATTACCCTTCATTATTGATAAGAAATACTTGAACTTGTGCATGAATCATCCACACTGAAAATAATTAAAATCGGAGGAATTAATAGAATATTACAATCTATTTGGTTATATTTGATTAATCTTCTCATTTAAATACCTCTTGAACATTGAGTATAAATATTTATAATTTCCTATCATTCAATAGTAATGAATCCCAATTTTATGTTTCCCAATGTGCATCATTTATACAAAACTAATTTTTCCTTGAGTTCAATGAATATACTGATTATTATTTATACCCAATTCAATCTTCAACCATGGGGTGGGATCTTGTGATCTAACATCAACATTTACTTCTTTCCATTTTTGATCAAATCCTATACCATCACATTCATTATGATATGACATATTCTTATTTAGAAATTTGATTGGCAATTATTTTGGACCTATAATTTTTTATTTCACTTTTTTTATTGCATATGGAACTAAATTTTCCAAAAACATATCCATAGTAAAGAGTTTCACTTAATGCTTCACTTATCTTCATTGGATATATAATTCCTCCTATTGTTCATTGATACATCTGACTCAATCTTCTATTATGTTTGTTAGATTGTTAATAACCATGGTATATTATTCAACCTTGAGTTTAAAATCAATGAAATTCTCTAGTTTTTTTATGTTTTATGAATAAAAGATTTTAAAATTTTGCCTTTAGCCTAGATTTATATTCTCTTTAATAATGATTACGGTGTTTGGAATCATGAACTCCCCTATGGGATTTCATTTTCCTCTAAACATCCATATTCTAAAGATCATATTCTAGTTAAACGTATTAGTTAGCTCTTCCTTTTAATTTTACATCATCAGCGTCACATTCTTCCCATGATTGAGAATTACCCACATTATCCACCATAAAATCTTGTTCATTATCCTTACAGTCTTCCACTTCATCAACCTTAGATTCTTAATAACTATCACTAAATTGTTAAAAAATATTATTTTTCTTGAATACATTTCACTTCACATTTTCATACCTTTCATATTGTCACAATATTGTTTCATGGGAATTTCAACTTCATCCAAATCATTTCCTTGGAACATCATGGGGATGTCAAAACATTCCACATAAAAAGAATTGTAGATGATGGTTCTCATTAAAATTTCTTTTACCCATTCAATGATATTATAAAATAAATGAATGACATGACATCCTCCTCCAATTATTCATCCCTACAATCCTCTTCAGTGATCTTCCTTAGGGACTTTTAAGCCACATATTTAGATTTCCCTCTTTCCACAAACTCATTATCATAATTTATCATCTCATATGTGATAGGAGTACTGTGTGATATATGAAATGAAAACTAATTTAGATCATTATATTTTAGTACATAGGCTTTTAGATTGAACCAAGGTGAAAGTACTGTCAAGATACAATTAACGATATTTAAATATTCAAGAATATATCTAATACTATGGGTATCTTCTATGAAAACAATATCCTAGAAAAAGAATGCCACTACCGAATAATTAGGGGATAATTCTTATATTCTTATATTTCTTCCACATAACCATTAATTTGTTTTCAATAAATTTTGAAATGCTTTCATAGATAAGTATAACCTTTTCCCACATGGAATATGATGACTGGCATGACATCTCCTTCGATTGGATTGTTCGTGATAAAGATCCTAAAATGCTGCTGTTTCTTTTGGCATCAGCATCAAATTTTCTTAAGTGTACTTTGAATAAAACTCTACTATCCACACTTTTATATATAAATACATCTATAAAAAATTATTGGAATCAGTGATATATCATATTCTTCCATTATTAGATATTGTTTCCAACAACAATAATAATTGATTTGTGATTAAAAACCTAAATTTAAACCACTATGACTGAAACATGGATTATAACATTTACTGCTGAAACTAAATGTTATCTGAACTAGGTTAAACACCCTAAGTGGGAGGGTGATAAATCAGGACATGAAATATTGACACAGTTATCCCTTGTAGGTCATGTTTCACCATTAAACGAAACTATTTTCACTCTACTTACCATAACATAGAACAAATTTATAATTAAACTGGAATAATAAACAATTTTTTTGTTGGTTCACCCACACTAGGATATGTACAAATACCATACAATTAAAATGTATTGACGTAACAAATCCACTAAATAAAACAACTGTTATATGGTTTGTAGACGAATAATCATCCCTCCTAGCTTACAACTATTCACAATTCGAAATTTCACTACTCTCAATACTGAAATGATCACACTACTATAGTAGAATATTATAACAATAAATTATAATTTTATGCACATTTTTTGTTTATTTTTTCTCATAATTTATCACTGACATTACATTCACCTCTATGTTACACTATTTCTCTGGGAACATGTTAATCATGTGCAACACCCCTTCATGAGACCCCTTTACAAGCCCTCTACATGAGATATGTACACATGAAAACTCCATGAGACCTCACCATATGGATTATCCATGAGAACTTTATTTTGTTCATATGGATCTAATAACTTTGTTCTATTTACATGGATCATAATACTTTTTTGATTTCATGCAGATCACATGACTTTGTTCTATTCATGCAGATCACATGAATTTGTTCTCTTCATACGGATCATGTGACATTGGCATGAATCCAAGTTTTGGTTATGTTGGTAATTGAATATAATGTAGTCAACCTATGTGAATCACATGAATCCCTTCCTAACATACCTTCATGAACCTCCTTCATGTGACATATTTTTAAGTCTTTTTTTATTTTTACACAGCTCACATCATCCCAACACAATATCGTCTAATATATATGTGGATCACATGATTCCAATGTAAGAATTTTTTATACTAATGATAAATATTATTTTTGGATCAATACACTTAATGAATCATAAGTTATTCTTAAAGGTTTAAGGGTATTTATAGGAATAATTATACCACCTTATCTTTATAAATCACGGTTTGTTATCTGTTCTACTGCCTCTACAATCTGCCTAATGTGATTTTCATGATCGCTCTGTGTGATCACCTATATGATGTCACAATAATTTCACACCATCAACTGTTTCATGTAAAATTTTCTTCACAAGATCATCATCAATTTCATTAGGTTATTCGAGTGATCTAATCAATAGATCCAAATAAAATCATGTATATATTGCGATTTTCTTCCAACAATTCACAAGACCCCAATATGTGGTCCAAAGATAACCATGAAGAGATGTTATATTGAACAACCATAAGGTACCTCTATCATTTAAATCCTTATTTTATTTATATTAATTCTATGATATCATTTCTAGATCATATGAAAGTCATGTGTGCCTACTAGACTCTTTCACATGGACACTTTTGAAATTAGTGCTCCACGTGATTAGTTCATACATTAATTCTCAGAATGATTAGTTCTAACATTCCCACACTACAAGATAATTTTAAAAATTCATCCTCTGTATGATTAGTTTTAACTATAATGCACCTCATGAAAAGTTTTGACAGGAGAATTCATCTTTATTATATTTTACATTCACGAGACACGATATCAATTTAAAAAATCATGCACATTCTTCACACCTCCTTTGACTACTAAAATTGAAAGAAACCTCAAAACTTATCAAAAATGTGAAAAAACCCATAATTACTACTTTGAATTTTTTTTCTAACAAATAGATCAAAAAATAGTCTCAATATAAGATTAATCAAATCTTATTTTGATCTAGAAATTGTTTTAACAACCTCCTTCTAGTATGTATTTCACTATATCTAATTTCAAGGGCCATGTAACCAATCATTGAAGTTAATCGAGTCTTCATAGAATAAAAAGTAATATGAACAATAACCATAATATCCATAATGATCCACCACGTAACAAAATCTCTATGTTATTATGATATAATACACAAAACAATATTAAATTATTTTTAAAAAGAAATCATTATTAAAAATAAAAAATGAAATTAAAAATAGAAAATTTTAAAAATAAAAATAGATGAAAAAATATCATATTTTAAAATTAAATTAATTATAATACCAATAAAATAATATCATGTGACCCTATCAGTCTAAAATACCATCATTAATTTCACAACATAAACTACCAGAATATTCTTGAACTTCTTAAAAAATAACATATTTAAACTATTAATTCTATAGGATTTAGTTGGATTTATTTTTTAATAGACAAGAGAGATTAATTAAACTTATGATCCCTCATTTTTTCTGAATTCTTAAATTGATTAACCAAAAGTGTAATATATTGGATAACCCATTCAGAAATTACACGTTGGTTAGAAGAAAATAATATTTTTCAAAAAACCATAAATTTATCCATTAATTGCAACAATATTATCCACCCAATCACCGTTAACTTTCTTCATACTTAAAATAAAATTTAAAATTCTTATATCACTTCTTTTTTTAAAAAAATTTAGAAGAATTTCTATATCATTATTTTTTATTAATCAACCTATCTAATATAAACCATTTTTTTTACCAGGGAGAAAATTTTCCATTTTATATTCTAATAAACTAATTTCAATAAGATATTATTGATTTTATAATGATATATAACTTATCTATATTTCCCAGGCAATTTACCTAATTCTTATATGAAAATATAATAAATTATGTAGGCTATATTCTTGAAAATTTATAACAATATTATGGATTTTTTATTTTTGATTCATAACATGGTCCATTTTTTATTTTTTAATTATAGCATAATTTTGTTACTTTAATTATGTTATTTCAAATATGAATGGTTTATTTATTCTCCCAAAATTTCATATTCATTTATTTTTTAGGGAAATAAAGGATAGTGATCCAGTGATATACCGAAAAAATGATAGATTCTAAAGAATGAATAATGCTCGTATGTGACATCATGTTACTATTTTTAGGTAATTATTAATACTTAATTTTAACTATAATTTTATTGGGGTTCTCATCAAATTTTTTTAGGAATAAATATGATTTTTTTGGGACATTATAGGTTGGTCAGGATTTGCGCATGATTTCCCAAAACTGTGTTCCCACCATGTGGAAACCACAAAAACCCAGGCAGTTGGGGTTTTCATGGTTAGTTCATATTTTTAACAAATAATAGATTAAAATAGAATACAAAATTAACCCCATTATATGAGTTCTTGGTTAGGGTTAAATCATTGTCAAGCCACATGGTCCTGCACAGAAAACCATGAAGGCAATGGCTTTTAATTCCAAAAAATTATTTAAAATTTACTGAAACCCTTTTTACATTATTCTCAACCCCAAATCCAATTAGATTGATTTAATCAGTTTTTGAATCTATAAAGAACATATTGTGTCCCCTAAAAACCCTTTATAAGGTGGGTAAATCACGGAGAATGTCTATCAATTCTACACTAGCAAGATATCTTCTCCTACTCCTTCTCTCCCAGACCCTTCTACTCTCATCCTTAGGGTTTATTATATCTTCTTGCTATTGAGAGATTTAAACTAATTTGTTTTCGACCATTAATCTGTGTTTGGTTCCTGGATCTCTGTTTTTGATGTTCTTTATTTGAGTTTCTTATTGTGGTGTTGTGATACATGATCTTCTTATTATAGTAGGTGGTTTTTATTATTATTGAGATGTTAATTTAACATTGAATTCTGTGATTTAATTTGAATTTCTTTAAATTCTATTGTAAAACCCAAATTTTTTATGAATTGGGATTTTAATTTAAGTGGTATGGATTTTTGTAAACCCCCAATTCCAATGAATTGGGGTGTGACTTTGGTTTGAATTTAAAATTGAATGAATTTGAGATAAATGATGAATGAAATTGAATTTTTAAGAATATGCCTTAAAATGATTTTATAAGAACATAGTTTTGGTTTTTTCTTGAAAAAAAAAATGAAATGATCAAAAACCCTTATATTGGTTTTAAAATATAAATTATCAGATTCAATTGTTAATTAGTGAAAATGTATTTTTAATAGTTTTAATTTTTTCCCATTTATTTGATTGATTATGAATCACATACAAGCCTAGGTAGTTAGTGAGTTATTAGGGAAAAACATTCCAGGTTGTAATATTTCTATAAAAATATTGAAACTTTACAAATCTGATATACACATATTGAAAGCTCTTATCCCCAATGGGATTTTGGTTAGTCTTATTTAGACATTGTTAGACGTACTTTTTTCACAAAACCTTTATAAATATAAGACTATGTGAGGAACCAATAACCTAGAACATTCATAACCCATAATAGATGACCTTGTTTCTTGTTGCGATTAACATGATATCTAAATTTGAATTTTATTGTGAAATTATTTTCCATGAATTATGAATTTATATAAACTATTTTACGTAAAATGGTCATTTACCCACTACTGGAAATGTTTCCATCATTTTAAATGTATGTCATTATTTTTTTATATATTATCATGTATCTCTATGCATTTTTTATAGAAATTAAAATAACTATTTGGTTAATTATTATGGAAACTTATTATCGAACACTTAGTGAGACCCTATTGGGATTTTATCTCAAACCCTAAATTTTCCATCAAGAAGTTTAGAATTCTTTCTTCTCCGTTTGAGAAAGGGGAAATCACCACTTTCAGATGGTGGTGGTTGGTTATTTAATCTTGTATTTTCATGTTTGTTGGGATATGGGTTGTTTTTTTGTCTTTCAAGAATATTATGGTTATTCTTTGGGTTTATATACATGTTTTAATACTGGTACTAATATTCTTCTAGAATTCACTTTTTAGAAAATTGGGTAGTTTTTTTCTTTTATTTTTTATCTCGAAAGATTATTCCCTATTTATATTATATGATGAAAGTTTTAAGTCACCAAACCAAGGGGATCGGGAAAACCTTTCAGGATATGTCAGGATTGGCTTGGGTGTCAAGGAACTAAGGTGTTCATGCCAGTTTCTGAATAAGTGGTATCAAAGGTGTGAGTTTAACATATTGTGTTGATGTAAGTATGAATTTGAGTAATATTTTTGGGCATTAGTAAGTAGTTGTGCATGAGTTCATGTATAGATATCATCGTAATGAGCCTTTTGTTTCTAGTGGTATTTTGACAAAGACATATTGAGGATTAGTTTTAGTCTTTTACCTAATTTAGATTTAGAAATATTGAAATCCAAATTTTGTTTTATTATCTGTTGGGATTAATTTAACTTTTCCCTCTTACTTGATTTTTTGTTTTGGTAAACTTCTAATGTCTTTTATATTGTTTTCTCAAGTTTTTTAGAATCAATCTTCTGAGAATATGTGTAAATAGAATCCATTAGTAACCTTATGTTGAATCACATCGAAAAAATCCTCCCATGGAACATAATTTGTTTTAAATTTTTGTAAGTGATGTACAAAATCTTTGATAAGAACCTACACCCATTCCCATTCTGGCTTCATATATGCATCCTTAGTAGTGTGTATTTGGAAATCATCCCCAAAAATTCCTTTTCCCGAAACCATAACAATTCAATGGCTCTAATGATCTTTATAAGGATGAAGATTGGTTGCGTAGGATTGATAATTTGTTCGAGTTCCAAAAAAAAACTGACTAAATTGAGGTGAAATGTGAAACCTTCAAGCTAGAAGGACCAATTAAGAGATGGTGGGTAATTATGGTGACAATTAAGTGGTGTAAGAGATTATAGTGAAAGGAATTTATATTTATTTTCACTGACCAGTTATATGAAGAGCATGTGGTTCTGGATAAGGATATGGAGTTTTCAAAACTGAAGTAGGCTATCAGGAACATGTAAGATTATGAGAATCTCTTTTATGGGATTTTTAGTTTTCAACTAAGATTATGTTTAATAAGAAGATTAAGACTTGAAATTTTTTTATGGGAAATCAATATAATTTTTATTCTAATATTTTCATGTATAATATTTCTTCTCATACTAACATGCTAGATAGAGGGTTGATGGTCAAGAGTAGCATGGATGTTAATTCATGGTTTTTAGGTGTAATTTTTTATCCCAGTAGATGTTATCTAAGATCTCATGAAGGGAAGATAATCGTTGACGAGAATCATGGTAGATATCAATATCAAGCCTTATTATGACGTCCAACAATGAGGGGAAGAAGCCCTTTAATTTTATAGCATTTTAGAAAGCATGGGCACTTGAAACAGGTATGCAGGGAAGAACCCAAGATATATGGGTCATGTGAATGATTAAATCATATGAATATGTTCCTTTAATGTATATTCAATGCCACATTGTTTCACAGTTTCATCAGTTCCAAATGTATAGTAGTGTAATCTTATTCTTTACAAACTAAGGGTTTCTAATAACAAGCATCCAGAACAAGGATTATTCATTATAAGGACCCAACCTTATTACATACATAATCTTGAAATTATTCAATAAAACACTTCCTTTTACATTGAGGATATTTTCATGTTTAGAGCTTTTGAGAATTAGGACAATACATTCAAAACATTACAAATTATTACAGAGTGGATACCATAAAAACAGTTTCAATTTTTTTCAAAATATAAAACATTAAAACTTAAAATAAGACTCCTTGAAAATTCTTCAACAATTTAACATGGCTTCCTCCCTTGTCCTAAAAATAAATTAACCTGTGAAAATCATTCAAAAACTTGGGATGAGAAAAAAATGCCCAGTAAGGGATATAAAAAAACACATTAGTCCAAGAATACTTGTAACATATGAAATCACTTTCAAAAGATATTATTGTCACCCATATATAATTACTTTGTAAAAGATTAGATTTAAAAAAATAATAAACAAAAAAAGGGAACATAAATATAATAATAAAGGTATCTTGGGGCATTACTTACATAATCATGTAACCATTCTTGGCTACCTTATAATCTGTAACCCTTGCGGATACCTTACTTTGTGTAACCATTGTAGTTATACTTGGAGTAACTATACAACCGACCTACAATATACAAATACCCAATGAATTAGAGGGAGATATAGGTCCCACCCCTCATCATAAATAATTCTCAATAACCAAAACATAATCATACAAAATGAATAATTCCATAAAAACATTAGTTGGGAATTTCGTAAAACTGAATTTAATAAGAGGAATTTTAAAGAAAATCCCCTTATAAATATCATACAATTGAAGAGAGACTTAATATAGTGGTTTTAGTATGTATATATACTGTAAATTCACATATTAAAACTTAATATAAATATAACCCATAACACAAAAAATGTAAATAGAACATAAATAATGAAGTAGATGATTAACCCAAAGAATGAAAATCTGGTTAAGAATTCCCTTACCTCAGGTCTGCCTTACTTAAAACTTGTTTAAAATTCATATATAATGGTTAAGAGAGTGTTATTAGTAGTTTAAAAAAAATTCATGTTTATAACATCTTATATTATCATTTCATAACATCATTTCACCCTTTAATTGTTAGTATTTTTCTCCTTGCATTGTTTTTGGGTGAGTTCTTAACATGATTTCCATGATTGGTTCATGGTTGTTGTTCTTGTCGATTGGAAGTGAAATTCCAGAATTGGAATGAAAAGGTATTTAAATATTTCCAATACCATAATTTATACCATTTACCATTTTGATGTCTAATATGATCATGATTCATAAGCTAGAACATTAATGATGTTCGTTTAGATCATTTTAGTGGTTCATTGATAATAACAACCTCATTTTGTCATATAAATTAAACCCATTTGTTAAAACTAATTCCATAACCATTTATGAGAAATAATACATAAAGTTTCACTTTCTTAAACCATAAAAATAGTTTCTTGACTATACTTGAAGGATTTAATGAAATATTAAATCACATCATCCACGATGTCGGTAATTCGACACATCATGGAGAATGTTTATAATTTTTTGAAAAAGTGGTAGAGGAGAAGAACAATGATGATGAATTTTCCATGAACATGAAAAAATCAACAATATATAGGATTATGTAGATTTCATTCCACTTGGGTAAGAATATATGAAGAAAGAATGATAAAGGAACTCAAAATAAAATAATCATTGAGAAATCCCTTACAAAAATTCGGCAGCCTAATGGCTACACAACATGGTTTTAGAAAATATTAAAAATAGAAGGGACATGGGTCAACCTTCTAGAAATGAATCATAATATAGATTCTATCAATAATACGAAGTAAATAAGAACATGGTATGAAAACTTTAAAGTTATACCACATAAAAGAAAACTTGAATGGGAAAAGAAAGAAATTTAGAATTTTCTTACCTTGTAGAGTAACTCTTAGAACATGAAGGTTGGGACCTTGGGGGATTGATAAAACCTTGGGAGGACTAATAAGAAGGTAAGGATGACAGATCTCTACTGAGGAGGAATTGGAAATGAAGTTAATGATGGAATGGGATGGTACTTATAGGAAAAGTAAGGGAATATTTTAATAATTTTCAAGGGACTTCTCATGAGTGGTATTTGAAAAACCATGGGCTTGCCCATGGTATAAACCACTTGGGAAACCTCACATATTATTTTACTTTCCACAAGTCGACCAGATTTATGACATCATTATTTTGTCATTAATGATGTCATTAACACACCAAAACTAAAAACTGTATTCTTACTATTCACTGAAAAATCTAATATTTCTTAAAAATTCCCAAAATTCACCCTAACTATTTATAGATGTTTAGTTTTAAAAAATGAAGTCCATGTTTCAAAAATAATTTTCTAATTATTATTAATTTAATTCTTAAATAAAAGCATACTTAATTCAATAATTAACAATTCTAATTCTATAACTACTTCTATATCACAAGGAAAAATTAACCTAGATGCTATTATCTTAATGAATTAATACAAAAAATAGTAATAAAATTTACTATTCATTAGGGTCATATTACTATTTATATTATTATTCATAAGGGTATGTTACTATTCTCAAAAGAAAAAACAAGTTGGTTCCAATAGACCCCAAATAACATACTAAACACAATTTTAGATGACAGTTTCTTGAAATTCAAAACTTAGAAGTGGAAAAGTTATGTTTTAATGGATAGTTAAATATATCTACTTAAAACAAAGTTCCATTCATTTCTATTTATATTTAGAAAAAATTGGTGTGTTACATTATCCCCACTTTCTTGAAATTGATTCATCACAAATTTTATTTACTTATGAACAACTGAGGGTATTTTTCCCTCATAGCATTTTCGGGCTCCCATGTTGCTTCTTCAACCAAGTGGTTTCTCCACAAAACCTTTTCCTTGTGTATTACCATATTCCAAAATACATTTTCCCCTCAATCAAGAATCTGAATTGGTTTCTCTTCATAGGAAATGTTCTATTCCAGCTGAACTGCTTCTGGGATCAAGACATGTGAGAAATCTGGAACATACTTTCTCAACATCAAAACATGAAAAACATTGTGTACCTGAAACAAGCTTACAGTCAAAGCTACAAAGTATGAAAATGTTCCAAATTTCTCCAAGATTTGAAAAGGATCGATAAACCGTGGACTTAACTTACCTTTCTTACCGAAACACATCACACTTTTCCAATGAGATATTTTAAGGAAAACATGGTCACCTACCTCAAAAGAGAAGTCTTTACTTCAGTTATCTGCATAACTTTTCTGCTAACTCTAAGCTGTCCTCATGTGCTTCTGGATCATCCTCACTTTCTCAGCCACTTATTCTACAAATTCTGGCCCCATCAACTTTCTTTCATCGACTTTATACCAAAACGCTGGAGTCCGACACCGCTTCCCATAGAAGGCCTCAAAAGGTGCCATCTGAATACTGGAATGAAAACTGTTATTATAAGAAAACTCAACTAAAGAAAGATGATGATCCAAACTTTCCTGATAGTCCATTGAAAAAGATCGAAGAATATCCTCCAAAGTTTGAATCATTCGTTCTGACCGCCTATTTGATTGAGGATGAAAAGCTATACTAAAATTTAACTCTGTGCCCAACGACTTATTAAGTCACCTCCAAAAGTACGAAGTGAACCTGGGATCTCGGTCAGATACAATGGAAAGTGGAACTCCATGTAACTTGACAATATCCTTAAGGTACAATCGAGAAACATGATCCAATGTCATTGTATCTCTAATTGAAAGAAAATGTGCAGACCTTGTTATCCAATAAACAATAACAGGAATCACATTGTTACCTCGAGAATTCCTTGGTAGTCCCACCACAAAGTCCATGGATACATTCTCACATGTCTACTCTGGAACTGGTAAAGGCTAAAGCATCCCCTTCGGTAATTGCTGCTCTTCTTTAACTTGTTGACATATTAATCATTTCATGGTAAAATCAGCAATATCTCTTTTCATTCCATCCCACCAATAATACTCCCGAAGGTCTCTGTACATCTTAGTACTGCCAGGATGAACAAAAAATTGAGAACTATGAGCCTCTCACAACAAATCCATCTTCAACTAAGAATCAATAGGCACACACAACCTTTTTACAAATCTTAAAACACAATTTTTATCAAGCTTAAATTCTAGAAAGTTACCCATTTTAACAAATTCTACCTTTTTCTGTAGCTCACAGTCTTCCTTCTACGCTTTCTTAATTCTGTCTGACAACAAAGATTGCACTAGAACCTGAAACAAAATAGAGGTATTCCCTGAACCAACAAATTCTAATCCAAAATTCATCAAAAAATTAATCAACGGATCATATTGAAAATGTATCATGGTTAATGATTCATGATGTTTACGGCATATGAAATCCACCACTTTTTCTGCTTTCCCAGGATGGTAATTGATCGTGCAGTCATAATCCTTTATCAGTTCTAGCCATATTCTCTGCCTCATGTTTAATTCCTTCTGAGTGAATATATATTTTAGACTTTTATGGTCTGTATATATTCGTCATTTGGTTCCATATAAGTGATGCCTCTATATTTTTTAAGAAAAAACCACAACTGCTAATTCCAAATCATGTGTGGGATAATTCAGCTCATGAGGATTAATTTTTCTTGAAGCATTGGCAATTACCTGATCATTCTGCATCAAAACACAACCAAGTCCCTTCAAAGAATAATCACGGTAGATGATAAACTCACCATTTCGGGAAGGTATGTCCAAAAATGGAGCATTCACAAATCTCTTCTTCAGTTCCTAAAAACAAACATCACATTTCTCTGTCCAAAAATATTTAACCCCTTTCTGTGTTAACATAGTTTTCAGGATCGATAATCGTGAAAAGTTCTTAACAAAATGTCTGTAATAACCTGCTAACCCAAGAAAACTACAAATCAATGTAACATTTGTGGGTCTTGGCTATTCATCAACTACTTTTTCTTTGGTAGGATCAACTGTTATTCCATCCCAAATTATAATGTGCCCAAGAAAATAAATCCGTTGCAACCAAAAATCACACTTGCTGAATTTTCCATACAGTTTCTTTTCTTTTAATGTTTGCAAAACAACCCTTTGATGTTTTTAGTGCTCCTATTTATTTTTAGAAAATACCAGAATGTATTCAATAAATACAACCACAAAATTATCCAAGAACTCATGAAATAATCTATTCATAAGATTCATTAAAACAACAGGTTCATTAGTTTATCCAAATGGCATAACAACAAATTCATAATGCCCATATCTAGTATGAAAGTCTATTTTTGGAATGTCATCCTCTTTCACCTTTAGCTGATGGTATCTAGATCTCAAGTCAATCTTAGAAATGTTCTGAGCTCCCTGGAGCTGATCAAACAAGTCATCGATATGAGGCAAAGGATACTAGTTTTTAATAGTGATTTTATTTAAAGCTCTATAATGAATGAAAAGTCTCCTGGAACAATATTTATTTTTAACAAAAAATACAGGGGCTCCACATGGTGAAGTGCTAGGATGAATGAAGCCTTCGTCAAGAAAATCCTGCAACTGATTTTTCAATTCAAGAAGTTTTATTGGAGCCATACGATATGGGGGTTTTGAAATTGGATTAGCATCAGGAACCAAGTCAATTGTGAATTTGACTTCTCGATCATGTATGACACTGGGTAACTCATCATGAAAAAACATCAAGGTATTCATTTACCACTGGAACATCATAAATTATAATAGTTCCCTTATTTTCAACAATATGAGCAAGATAACATTCATTTCAATATTTAAATATTTTCTCTGTTTCCTGATATGTTATCAATTCTATGGGTTCATTCTTGTATACGAACTAAAACTCTTTCGGAAAAACAACTTCTTTAGCTCTATAGTTAATCTTAACATGATAATCAGAAATCCATTCCATCTATATAATAACATAAAACTCGACTAAGGGTAAAACAACAAGGTTTGTAGGTAATGTCTTTACACAGAACACAATATAAATATTCATATAATTCCTATTTTCTATAACATTTCCCCCTAGTGTTTTAACAACATGTTAGGGTATCATTTGTTGAGGTGATATTTCCAATTTACCAAAAAATTTCCTAGATATGAAGGAATGTGTAGACCCCGTATCAAATAAAACTTTAAAAAAATTTGAGTGAACAAACAATGTACCTGATACAACTTCATTGGATGTCCTGACATCTGCTGACGTAGTCACAAAGGTTCTCACTACACCTTTTTGCTTTTTGAATGGGTTTTTTGCATCATTCAGATCTCTCTTTGCGAAGGCATTTGCATAATGACCCATCTCACAACATTTAAAAAACTTTACAGTCTGCTTTTCAGGATTAGTATTAGGATCATTTTCATTCAAATATCAGGTCATATGTCTAAACTCCCCACATTTAAAACACTTCCTAGTTTTGTTAATACATTCCCCAGGGTGCTTCTTGCCATAATTTTCACAAACTGGAAATTGGATTTTCTTACCATCAGATTTCATTGGTTGATTATTACCAATTTCTTTCCAACTAGAGCTCTCTTCTCTTTGTTTCCAAATTGCACGTGATCATCAGAAAACTCCATCTCTTCTCTCTCAGCATATCGGACAAGTTTCTCATAACTTTTGAATTCACAGGAGGCCAACGCCCTTCGATACCTTCGCTTCAATCTTGAGTAAAAGAGGTTGATTTTGCTGTCAAGATCTAGAATAAGATTTGGAGTATAACTTTCTAGTCGGGGGAATTTCTCTTCATACACAGCCACTAAATATTCCTCCTTCTATTTCAATTCAAGGAATTTCTTCTCCCTTATAAGTCTCACCACCTTAGGAAAATATTTTTTAAGGAAAATACCTTTAAATTCATCACACTCTAAGGAATAAAAATCCTCTCTACCCCTGATATTCCTTACCATTGACCACCACTGATCAGCTTCCCCTTCAAAACGATAAATGGAAAGAATTACCTTTTGATTGTCTACACATCCCATAACATCGAATATCTTTTCAAGGGCTTTGATCCTTCCTCCAGCTGCTACTGGGCCATAAGATCCATTGAATGAAAGAGGATGTTGTCTCATAAAATGTTCCACTACTATCATGTTCCATTGTGAAACCTATATTGGTTCTCTTTCTTGGATTCAACCACCATTTATTTCTTGTGTTAGCTGAGCCGTTACTGTCACAAACTGCTCGGTTCCAATCCCTACAATTCCCACCTGTAGTTCCAGAAGGATGTCATTCTGTTGGTTCCTACCCTCTTCAGCTTCCCTGTTCCTTCTATGGACAACCACTTTGAACAAACATTTCTTATATGAAGCCACATGTTAATCTTTAAATGCTAAAAACTTCAAATTAAACATAGAGTGAAAATCATTTATGGTATTCTATTAACATCACCATAACCCCTAATGTTATCTAAACTATCCTTTGATACCAACTATAAGGACCCGAGATTAGTACATAAATAATTTTGAATTTAGTCAAGAAAAAAAATTCCTTTTACATTTAGGATCATTTCAAGTTTAAATATTTTGAGAATTAGGACAATACATTCACAACATTACACAATATTACAGACTGGATACCATAAAAATAGTTTCCAATTTTTTTCAAAATATAAAACATTAAAACTGAAAACAAGAACCTTGAAAATTATTCAACATTTAAGATGGATTCCTCCCTTTTCTTACACATCCATTAACAAGTGAAAATCATTTAAAACTTGTAATGAGCACAAAAAGCTTAGTAAGGGATATAAAAAGAAACAAATTAGTCCAATAATACTTGTAACATATGAAATCACTTTCAAAAGACATGGTTGTAACCCATATAAACTTACATTGAAAAACATGAGATTATAAAAAAACAAAAAAAAGAGAACATAAATATAATCATAATGGTATATTGGGGAATTACTTACATAATCTTGTAACCATTATTAGCTACCTTATAATCGGTAACCCTCGTGACTACCTTACTTTGTGTAACCATCGCAGTTACACTTGGAGTAACCATACATCCGACCTCCAACATACACATACCCAATGCATTTGTGGGAGATATAGGTCCCAACCCTCATCATAAATAATTATAAATAACCGAAACATAATCATACAATATGAATAATTCCATAAAAACATTACTTTGGAATTTCGTAAAACCGAATTTAAAAAAAGGATTTTTAAAGAAAATCCCCTTATAAATATCATAAAAATGAAGAGAGACTTAATATAGTGGATGGAGTATTTATATAGACTATAAATACTCATAATAAAACCTAATATAAATATAACCCATCACCAAAAAAATTTAAACATCACATAAATAACGAAGTAGAAGATATACCCAAAGAATGGAAATCGGGTTAAGAATTCCCTTACCTCGGGTCTGTTTTACTTAAAATTTGTTTAAAATTATTGTATAATGGTTAAAATAGTGTTATTAGTAGTTTAAAGAAACGTTATCTTGTTTATAACATCTTATATTATAATTTCATAACATCATTTCACCCTTTAATTGTTAGTATTTTTCTCCTTGCACTGTTTTTGGGTGAGTTCTTAACATGATTTCCATGATTGGTTTACGGTGGTTGTTCTTGTCGATTGGAAGTGATATTAAAGAATTGGAATGAAAATGTATTTACATATTTACATTACCATAATTTATACCATTTACCATTTTTATGTTTACTATGAGGATGATTCATAAGTTTGAACATTAATGATGTTTGTTTAGATCATTTTAGTGGTTCTTTGATAATAACAACCTAATTTTGTCTTACAAATTAAAACCATGTGTTAAAAAGAATTAACAAAACATTTATGACACATAATACATAAATTATAACTTGTTTCAACAATAAAAATGGTTTCATGACCAGACTTGAAGGATTTAATGAAAAAAGAAATCACATCATCCACGATGTCGGTAATTCGACACATCATGAACAATATTTTAATTCTTTGAAAAAGATGGAGAGGAGGAGAAAAATGATGATGAATTTTCCTTGGACATGAGAACATCCAGAATATACATGTTTCTGGAGATTTCATGCCACTTGGGTAAGAATAAATGATGAAATAATGATAAAGGAACTCAAAATAAAAGAATAATTGAGAAATCCCTTACCAAAATTCGGCAGCCTAATGACTACACAACATGGTTTTAGAAAATATTAAAAATAGAGGGGACAAGGGTCACCCATACAGAAATAAATCATAATATATATTATATCAATAATATTAATTAAATAATAACATGGTATGGAATATTGAAAGTTATACCACATAAAAGACAACTTGACTGGGAAAAGAAAGAAATTGAGAATTTTCTTACCTTGTAGAGTAACACTTAGAACATGAAGGTCAGGAAATTGGGGGCTTGGGAAAACCATGGTAGGACTAATAGGAAGGTAATAAGGACATATAATAGTTTATGAGGAATTGATAATGATATTGATGAAGTAAGGGGTTGGTATTTATAGCAAAAAGGGAATATTTTAATAATTTTCATGGAACACCACATGAGTGGTATTTGAAAAACCATGGGCTTTCCCATGGTATTTTCCCATGGTATAATCCACTTAGGACACCTCACATATTATTTTACTATACAAAAATATACCAGATTTATGACATCATTATTATATAATTAATGGTGTCATTAACACACCGAAACTAAAAACTGTATTTTTTTACTATTCACTGAAAAATCAATTGTTTCAGAAAAAATCCCAAAATTCACCATAACCATTTATTGACGTGTAGATTTCAAAAATAATGTCCAATTTTTGAAAATAACTTTCCAAATATTTTTAATTTAATTGTTAAATAAAAGCATACTTAATTCAAAAATTAACAATTCTAATTATGTAACTACTTCAATATCACAATGAAAAATTAACCTAGATTCTATTATCTTAAATCATTAATAAAATAAAATAATAATAAAATATACTATTTATTAGGGTCATATTACTATTCATGTTACTATTTATAAGGTTATGTTACAATTCACAAAAGAAAAACAAGTTGGTTCCAATAGACTCCAAATGACATACTGAACACAATTGTAGATGCCAGTTTCATGAAATTCAAAACAATGAAGTGGAAAAGTTATGTTTTAAAGGCTAGTTAAAAATATCTACTTAAAACAATGTTCCATTAATTTCTATTTATTTTTATAAAAACTTGGGGTGTTACATTCATGGAATAGAAGAGTCTCCAGAGGAACCAGATATGGGTCCAATGACTGTGATATGTACCATCACAATAGAATCATCATTTGTGACTATTTTTTTCCCAGTAGTGATTCTCATTTTTTCATTTTATACCTTATTGTAATATTTATAAATCATCATATGGAGTGTTTATCCAATGTTATGGGTATTAATACACCCCTCAGAATGAATAGAGAGCTTGTTCTCCAATGACCTGCCTATATTTTCTCATTAACAGATATTGAGCTTTTTTGGGATTTTCATATTCTAGAAATGAAAACACTTGATATAATATTTTTCACATACATGAAATATTTTATATGTATTTTTCATTTATTTTCTATTCAAGATTTTTTAGGGGTTTCCAAGCTTTTATGGAGGAATGGGTGAGTTTTCAATAATTGGGCCAAACCGTGAGACCAATTCAAGATTTAAAAATAAATTTTGTTTATTTTATAAAATTTTCATTTTTTTAATATTTTTCACCCATTATAATTCATAAATGGCATACCCGGACCTATTAAAACCATCGTTTCAAATTGAAACCTTTAGTAATCCATAAAAATGGTATATTTGGTGTTTTTATTTGAGGAATTGGGCCATCCCGAAGGCCCATTTCCAGTTTTAAAAACAAAACTTAGTTAATTAATAAGTTATTCAATTTTAAATATTTTGTTTGTAATTCCAAGTCTCACCCAAGAACATTGTACCTGGACGCACACCCAGACTCGTTTCTACCTCTTTTGATCCCTTGTTAATCACGAATTTGTGCAGTACATTATACGATTTATCAAATCGTCCAAAATTGACGAGGTAATTTCATTACTTCCTACCCTCTCTCAATTGTTACTCTTTTTACTCCATTACAGTTCCTACATAAACTCATCATCCTTCTTCTTACCTCAGTTTAAGTTTTGACTGTTTTAAAATTTATACACTGATGTATTTGGGGCCATTCTTCAAGATCCCTTAAGTAAGTGAATCTCTTTCACCCTTCTATCAATTTTATTAGGGTTTCATTCAATGTTATCAGTGTTTCTTCCCTTATCCTTGAGGTTCCTACTATAACTAAACTAGGATTTCGAACCAAGGGTTTAACCTTAGGTTTTCTTGGTCAATTCGTGTGGTTTTTTGTATGATCTAGGTCTCTCTTGGTGTGGCGGTGGTTAGATTTTATGTTTACATAGAAAATCAAGGGTTTCAATTAAATTGGTAGGTGATTCCTTTTGGTATACAATATTTGTTAACTATATTCTGTGTTTATGGTATTTTAATGTCTATTTCATTTTAATTTTTCTGCAAAAATTTGTTTTAGTGGCAATTATAAAAAAATGAACTTTAAGTTCCAAATTCTGGTGAAATTAGGGGTTTATCATATGAATATTTTATTGGTTCATTAAGAGATTCCCTATAAATACTTTTTTGTTATTATTGTATTGTAATTGGTATCAAAATACTATTTATAATGTTTACCCGCTTTTATTTTATCTGCATAAATGGGTTTTGATGGTGTTTGTAAAGAAAGTGAAGTTTTGGTTCCACTTTTGTGTGCAAAACGATGGGGAATTTTGAGAAGTTATTTCATTAAAAATCAAAGTGTTTATTTTGTGTTTTAAGTGGTATATAATGTGTGTATCTACTATAATGATTGTATGTGACCTGTAGTGGTGTTTGATATGTAAATGGATTTATATAGCATTCTGAAATTGTTTGAGCACAAAGGGGGAAGCCCGGGTACCTAGGTGGGGCGGATGTGTACTAGTACGACTAGTGGACCAAATGGGTTTTGTCCCTATTTCACTTAGAATTTGGATAACAAAATCTATTAAAAAACTATATTAATGAGGAATTGGGACCACTATGTTATGGTCATGTTCCCTAACCGTGGCTCGTGTATGAGAATAGATTTCACTAAGGTTACATTACAACGAGGTATGAGGTGCATGTGGATCGAGACTACCTAGCGCCTAGGGGTGTTCCCAATTTTTTTTCTCATTGTATTTGTGATACTTTACATTTTCTTGGGGTGTTTTTTGACCATAATTTATAGTATCTAACATTTCTATTTAAATGTTTGAATGTTCTGAAAATTTTATCTGGAAAACTGTTTTCAATTTAAAGTTGCATTTCTTGTAATTTATCACTACTTTTTTTTGCATATTAAAGGTGATTTCTATTTCACATTGTATTGCATGATATTTGGAATCATTGGGTGGTATCATATTGGGATTAGTCTCACACCCTACTTACACCCCTTGGGTGTAAGTAGACTTTGTTATGGTTGACTCAGGTAAAGGGAAGGATTTGGGTGGTGGCGGTTCGGGGTGTTAGTTCCCATCCTTGGTGTGGAGTTGTGGAGACGGCTTATGGGTGATGAACCCTTGTCGTGTGGAGTTCTTGGGGATGTTTTTCTTCTATATTTATTGGTATTTGGACCAATTTTGTTGTCTTTAAACCTATTTATTTAGTTCTGGGTTTTTCTTAAGACTTGTTTGGCTCGAAAATTTTAGATTTATATTATGGATTGTTTTAATGTTTTATGCTTTCATAATCGAGTAAATCATTCCCAAAACAAAATTAATGATACCCGGGAACATGTTCCAGCCCGTGGGTATAGGGAACACCCTTCTGGATTGCGATGGGATGGGTTTGGTGCCGGTATTGGTGGTGACCCGATTCTGTTCAGGACAATATTTCAGATGGATTTTTTTCATTTCTAATAAATAAATAATTTATTGTTATCTTTGATGGGCATCCTTTATTGCACTTGATGGGGTATTTCATACAATTATAGAGAATAGAAAACCTGGACATGTTGTTCCAGAACATTTTATCCATATTTGGGAAAAATGATATCAGTATTCGATTTTGATCTAGAATAAGAATCTTTGAGTGATGATCTCCCTCCGGTTTTCATCGAGTTTCCGGACATTTTACCTTATAACATCTCTGGTTTACCACTGGTAAGGTAAGTAATGTTTTCAATCAATTTAGTTAATTTTACTAAACCACTCTCCATTATATATTACTATATGGACCCATTTGAAATAATATATTTGAGTACTTTGTTGGATGACCTTATAGAGAAAGTCTTTTTAATCCCATGTGTGTCAAACTGGGAGGCACCTGGTCTATTTTTTGAGAATGATGACGAGTGTCTTCTCATTTTTTTGATTACTGATAAGTTAAGTGAGTTATAGTTAATAAAAAGTATCCATTAAAAAATATTAATGATATTATTGAAAATTTTAAAGGGGATAAGTGGTATTGGATTATTTATATTATATCTGGTAATATCCCACTGAGAATAAAATAATTTTGAAGTAAAAAAAACATCCTTTCAAAGATAGTATAAATATTATGATTACCTTTTCATAACATTATGTCTAACCATTCCTCATACAGTCATCATGGATTTAATTAATAGGATTTTTCATGAGTATCTCAATACTTTAATGGTGGAATTTTTGGATGACATACTTGTTTAATATATGTTATAGTGATATCAATTGCGTCCTCTAATAAAAGAGGTTAGATTGTTGAGAAATCAATTACATTATTCCATGATATCAAAATGTGATTTATTTATTAGGGACATAATGTTCTTTGGACACATGGTGTTGAAACAAGGTCTCTCAATTGATTCTGAAAAGAAGAATGTTGTTATGACATGGGACCAACAATAGAAGATTGATATTGAGTTCTATATCATCAGAGACCTCATTATAGTGGGGAGACAATTGTTGATTGTTCTTTCTTTAAAGATTCTATTCTTTGTTTTCATAATCATTTTTATGTTGTTATCTGTGAGGAAATTTTTGACATTGTATTTCAATAACTCCTAGAGGTTAGTGCACATAGGAACCACAATGATGTTCTGTGACATGCACTGATGATTCTGGTTGCTAGCGATGAGATGATATATCGTTGGGTTTTTATCTCATTATTATATATTCTAATAGGTAAAGGATAAGAATAAAAAACCATTGGGGTTGATTCATTCACATCAAGTGTCGAATTTGATCTGGTATTAGATATCTATGGACTTTGGGGTTTGGTTTCCTTGTACCCATAAAAAAAGAATGTGATATGGGTTATAGTAGATAGGTTGACCAAATAGGATCACAATAAGAACATTTGTGATACACCAAAGTTTGAGGAGATGTTAAATATCAATGTGAAAGATATGGTTCATTTTCAAGGTGTTCCATCATCTTTAGTCATTGATTTCGATCCCCATTTTTCATCATTCTTATTGAGTGGCCCTCAAGAGGAACCGTAATCTCATGTTTGTTTGTGAACAACTTACTATATTCAAGAAGATGGATAAAATAAGAGAGATATATATATTCATGATGATATGATTCATGTTTACGTTCCTAACATTGTTGGACCGTTGTATGAACATATGGGGAGTGTTGAGTTTTAATATTAAAATAGTTAGAAGTCTATGATTAGAATAGCTCCTTTGAGGCCTTGTATGACTGGACTTGTAAATATCCACTATGTTGATCAGAGATCAATGTAAGTTACATTCATAAAGTGATCTTGGAATAAGAGGTGTCAAAAATTATTCAGTTGATTTATTATAGAATTTTGACAGCACATGTCCGGTATAAATCTTTTACTGATCATCATCATAGACCGTTGGAATTTTCAGTTGGTGGTCAAGTGTTCTTGAATGTTTCACCTTTTCATGGTCATTGATATCTTTGGAAGAATTGGAATCTTTCTCATAATTTGGTAGGAACTTATGAGGTTGTTGAGAAGGTGGATAATGTTTTTTTTACATTTATTATTTCATCCACAGTTGAATTAAATACATATTTCTTTCATGGATCACACCTATGAAAGAATCATTTTGATTAATCACATGTTTTGAGCTCGAGTGATTATGATTTTTATCCACTTTTAACTGTGAATGGGAATTCAATAAGGTTTTTTTGAAACCAAGGTACATAATGTGAGGATTATACCATTATTTCAAGTTGAATGGAAACACTATTTTGATACTCATAAGTAATGGAAGAGAGAGGCATTGATGAGAGAGTAGTAGACTAACCTTTGTGAAATAAAATCTTCTAGACAAGATTTACAGGGATGAAAAGTTTCTATGGTGAGGAGGACGTAACATGTTGTTACTATTTTCATGTGTTCTTTAACCCTTATTTTTACCATGATTTGGCTGGGTTTCATTTTGGGATGTTTCGAGAAGAATGATGATTTTTTAAACTTTTTAGGCTGTGTATGGTTAATACTAGGTTTTCCCAAACCATTTACCCACCTAGGGGAAACCATAAAACCCTAGGATGAGGGGGTTTACATGGTTGGTTAATAGTTTGAAAAATCATTTCCCACCTAGAATAAACCATGCACCACCTAAACTTGGCACACAATTTGACAAACTATGTAGCTCTTCACATCTAACCATGTGAGTGACGATTTTTAATTGTTAAAAAACTATTAAAAAATTTTCAACCCCCTTTTTAATTCCATCTCAACCCCACATATTCATTAATTTATTTAAATTTTATTGGAAGCTCGCAAGGACCTATTTATGCTCTTTAAAAAAATTATACGGTGGAATTAACCTTCATAAATGTCAACATATTCATCTCAAGTAAGATATATTCTCCGGTTCATTCTCTCCTTCCATCATATTCTCTCCTTCTTATGGATTGTTAGATATTATTATTGTTGAGAGATCAAATCTCATTTTTTTAGATCATGAATCTTTGTTTTATTATCAGATATCCTTTTTCAACATTACTTTTTGGAGTTTCCCATTTCGGTGTTTTGACACATGATATCCTAATTACGATATGTGGTTCCCTTTAAGATTGTCCGAATAATTTAATCTCGAATTTCATGATTTCAATTAATTTTGTTTCAATTTATTTTGGTGAAAACTCAATTTTATGTGAATTTGGATTTGAATTGAAATGGTATGAAACTTGGGAAAACAATCATTTATAATTTTTTGGGGTGTGATTATGGTTTGAATTTGAAATGGATGGAATTTGAAAAAAATTTCTTTTTTAGATGATGTCATAACATGATTTGATAAGAACTGATTTTGATATTATATTGAAAAAAACATTAAATGATTAAAAACTAATTTTGGGTTTTAATGAGAAATTGTAATATGGAATAGATAAATGGGGTGATTGTTTTGTAAAAATATGTAAAAATTATTTTCCCACTATTTTA
The DNA here is from genome assembly GCA_963277665.1 of Viscum album. Lineage (NCBI taxonomy): Eukaryota > Viridiplantae > Streptophyta > Magnoliopsida > Santalales > Viscaceae > Viscum > Viscum album. The sequence goes on from OY728163.1 coordinate 1,611,672,319, forward strand.
TTGATTATGAAGAATATGCGATCCTGAGTAGTTAGTGAGTTACTATGGACAAAAATTCAAGTTTGGAATTTCCCTTAGAATGGATTTACACATTATAAATATAACATAAAACTAATGGTAGATCTTATCCCTAGTGGTATGCTGGTTTGTTCTCTTTTTCTTGTTATAGAGGGATGGTTTTGTAATTTTCCATTATACCTATAGAATTGTGTGAGTATCCTATAACCTAGAAATATTATGCTTCTTAGAGGATGAAAATGATTCTTATTGAAATTGTAATTATATATATATATATATATTCAATTTATTGTGGAAAAATTTTACTTGCATTTTGAATTCATATAAATTTTTTTATATAAAATATTTATTCAGCTATTGTTGGAAAATTTTCAATAGTTTTAAATATAAATCATATTTTTTTTAAAATATTTTTTTATTTATATATTTTTTATTTTATTAAAATTGAAAGAGTTATTTTGTTAATTATTTCGGAATATTATTATATTACAGATGTTGGGACCCTACTAGGTATTTATCTCTCAAACTACCTTTATCTTCAGGTTTTTGTAGATTTATTTCTGCCATTTTTGAGCAAGGGGAATGCACCAGAAGTAGTTGGTGGTGATTAATCGGTTGATATTGGAGTTCCATGTCTAATGGGACATGGGTTGTTTCTTTTATATATGGTACATTTTGGTTATAATTTATGTTTATATACCTATTTGACTTCTGGTACTACTCTCCCCAAGGAGTTTTCTTTTGAGCATGCTGACTTGTTTATGTTTCTTGCTCTTTTTATGATGAAAAACTTTTCATTATTTATCGTGTATGACACCGGGTGATAGTAACCATCCCATTGAGATATGGTACTTCCATTGTGCTATGTCAGGATCATATATATTATTATGGTATCAGGTTGTTTGGACCATTTCGTGACATCTTACTAATCAAAAATACACCAGAACTTGTTTAACCTTTCATGGGTTTAATTATCGTGTTCCTCCCTTGAGACTATATAAAAATAAATCAAAAAAAAAAAATAAAAGTATTGAAAGTTATTTCTCTCATCAATATTCCAAAATTAATTTAATATAATTATAATTCATAAACTACCCTCATCTTTTCTCATAGTTGTAGAGATTTTCATTTGTGTCACCATCTGTAATTAGTTTTCCCTAAAACCCCCCTCTAAACATTTAAGATGTTTCTTAGTCAGAAATTTACCAAAATTAACATCCCAACGATAAAGATAAATTAAGAATAAATTTCCTAATTTAGTATCTCATAATGGTTATTTTTTTAATATTTCCTAAATAAAAAATCATATTCTCTTTACCTTGAATATATATACCTAATGTGGAACATCATAATCTAATAGAAAGGGAATTATAAAACCCATGACTGGAATTAGGAGCATAAATTTCCCCATTATCATGACTAATTTGGAATAAAGAATATCAGGAATGTATCTAATGCACCTGTTAGAGAGTTCATCGATTATTAAATAGTTTAAAAGTTTACAATAGATATAAAAATAATTTTCCTAGCTAAAATAGGGGTTAAAATTCTATTAATTATAACATATAAATAGTTATACTCATCGATTCACCAAATAAAAATATATGTTTTTCTTTTGAATTAATACTCTAATATATAAAGTCCTCAAATATTCTATTACACGAGCTATTTGGTTTTTCCATTTCCATTCCACCCAAATGAACTTATTTTTTCAAAGAGTTTTTTCCAAGATTTTATCCTATTTTGAGAAAACTTATTAATTTTCATGACTAAAATAACAAATTGTTTTCATGTTTATTCACATGGATTAATAATAATAATGGGATTATTAAATGAATCTAAATGAAAAAAAATCATCACAAAAAATTTTCATATTTGGTTGTTGTGAAATAGTCAATGTAAAATGTTATATCACTACTTATGAATCAGAAATCTATTATCCATTAGTATTTTTATTATAAAAAATATTATTTTTACATGTTTTTAAATTTAAAATATCCACTAGATTCCCATGGTTTTAAATTTCATCAAACATAACTGTTTTCTCCAATTGTTCTACATTCAGATTTTACATCATACCCATATAAATTTCCATTTCATAATTTATATTTATTAAGGTCTATTTATACAAGTCTTGATACCATGATCCAAATTGAAAAAACATATTCCAATATTTTTTATCTACTTTTATACAATAAATATTCTCTATTTATATAAAATGAAAATGAAAATAACATAATATAGGCAAAATTTTATGTTCAAAACACAGAAAGTTATATTGAGTCCCCAAGATTTTAAAAAAATGAATTGATAAATGGTAGTTAAATATTTAATGAAAACATAAAAAAAATTTCTATAAAAACTAGCTATAATTTTTCTAACTCAATAATACCACCACAATCATTACTAACATTTTATAAGAGAATATTATTCCAACTAACCAAAGGAATCCTGAAAATTTGATACAAAAATGTAGGATTGGGGAAAAAATGATATTTATGTTCACCATCAAACAACGATTAATTGATAATTAATATTTTATTATGAATAGATTAATTTACCTATAGTAAAACATTTAACCTATCAATATTGGAGAATCATTGAGGAGAAAAAACCCAAATATATCTACATAATTGAAACTTCTTTCTTTAATTGCTATTTTTTTATCAACATGCTTCTAATAGAAATAAAAAATAATTTTTTTGGAACATAATTACACAATAAATAAAAGATAAATATTTTTTCAAATCAATAACTTATATTATATATAAATTTATAATTATATATTTTTTTGTTTTCGTTAAATATAATTTTTTTTATAAAATCCACCTTAATAAAAAATTATAAAAAACCTAGATTCAAAATTCCCAAAAGAAAAATATAGAAAATGGATCTATAAAATTTAAAATTTATGTAGCTTAGATATTAAATATATCAAATAAAATAACCAAACAGATTATGAAGTGTCTATAAAAATGTACAAAAAAAGCAGGTGAATAAATATTAAAAAACAAAATAGTACTAGATTAAATGTACATTTCACCCAACCAAACATCATGGAGATACCATTCAAACACTTGACCCAAAATCAAAATAAGAGAGTCTATACAACCCTATAAAAATACTATTACCCAACAACACACTATCTATTATAATAATTATAATAATATTTTTTTTATTTTTTAAAAATAATAATTTTTTTTATTAATTTATGAAATTTAAATATTTTTAATTTTATTGTTATTTAAGGTGATCATTAGTCATATTTGATTTAATATTAGAAGATAAGTGATGATTATATGATTATTGTTTATGTATTCTTGATATTTTCCAAATCAAATTATATAAACATATACATTTTATCTTCCCTGAGTGAAATATTTTAAAATAAAGAATTATGTTCTTTATAAATTAATGATAATTTAATTTTAAATAGTTTTTATTTGTTTTTTTCAATTGTATCTGGTATGATATAATAAAATTAAATTCAATATAATATAATGATATAGATTTTTATTATGAGAATTAAAATTTTATAAGAGAATTAATTTGACATATCAGAGTAGAGACCATTGAGATAACACTTACAAATGAAATATTTTATGGTGGGGATAAAAAGTCATGTATCTATGTTATATTAAATTTATAGTTTTATCTATGATTTAATATTAGTTAATATAAAATTAAAAATAGATCAAGTGATAAGTTTTTCATATACATGTTTGAACAATCAAAGAGATACTTCTAGAATTTAATGGTCTTATATATTGAAATTATGATACATAAATAACTTATATACAATGGGATTGGGGTATTAGAAGATACATGTTTTCACTAATGACTATGTATTATAAAGACAAGAATACAATGGTTTTTTAGAGTGTATTAAATGAGGGAAATCAAAATGTAAAATAGTTTAAATTTTTGGTTTTATATTAATATATTATAAAAGGCACCTTACCACTTGCTATGTTAATTATACATCTTCTAATAATTCCACTTTTAAAACCATTATTTTCAATTTTCAATTAGTTAAAAAAAATAATGACATATAGATTATAGAAATTTCAATGGAGAAAATTTAAAATGTAATATTCTCCCCAATGGATGAGAATTGATCAATTGTTTCAAAAAATTTAGGAATAAATATAAATATACTTGGGTAAGACAATGCACATATGGATTGAATCTATATTGAAATCTCATTAACCAATGTCCCTTAGGGAGAGTCTCTTTGAAAATTTAATTATTTTTCTTTTATATCCTTCTGAAGAAAAAATATATGATTTAACTTATGAATATTTCAAGATTAAAACAACATTGAAATGATATTGATATTACTTATCACCATTGATTTATATTGTGGAATTATTATGAGAAGAATATGTCGAAGTGTTTAGTGTATATAAAAATAAATTCATGTAATTAAAAAATATTATTTTTTTAATATAAATTACTTTCATGTATAAGTAAAATTTTATATTTAAAAATTATAATGGATATAAGGAATATCCAATTTTAATTTAATGAAAACATATTATCAACTACAACATAGGAAAAATATAGTGTACATGGTGATAATTTTAGTAGTGTTCTATTAAAAATTAGCATTACTAATGGAAGTAATTGAATTATTTACCATGCCCACACACATATAGAAATGTGAAATTCCTGCATAAAATGAAAATTGAGAACTATAAATTATGCATAAATAATTTTTTAATTTCAAATATATCTCCAAGAATATATTCATCAGTGTTTTATGATAAACCCAAAGCAGATGATGAAAGAGTCCAAATTCATAAGGTATCCAATGGTTTTCATTAATCATCTTTTGTTCTAATGGGATTAATAAATAATCCACATCATACGAGTTAACAAAGAGAAAATGATAAGGATAAAAGGATTTTTAGGTATCTCGGAGTCTCTCCCAAAGGATGTGGAACACCCCAAGTTTCCACGTCACACTTCTCTTTGAATAATACAATAGTGTGTGTTGTACGCACCTTCGAGTTCTAACACACCACAACCAATCAACCTAGCCATTATGAATAGTAATACCCACTTTTTGAAATTTTATTAATTTTATCTTTCAAAATGTAATTCATTTTTCGGTTTAGAATATCGAAATTAGCTCAGGATGAATTTTTTGTATTTTTCTGAAAACATTCAGTTTTTGATGAATATTGAAAAATACTAAATTTTAATTAAAAAAAACTTTTTTATTAAAAATAATTTATAGTGATAAATTATACTATTGAGTGGTTTTTATGTATAATGAGATTATATTTTTACCATTTTATCTAATGTTGGTCATTGGACATAATTTCACATTTAAACTGGACATAAGATAGTGTCAATTTTTTGATTGTCATTATTTCTTAAAAACACGCTTTTTTGTTTTGACAACAGGAATTAATTTTTAATTAATTTCTTCCACTTCTGTGTTTTAAGTTTAGAAAAATGGATTCTATATGTAGATTCAGGAGGTCCAAATTTTTTAAATAGGTAAATTTTATTTTTAGACATTCTGAATAATTACTTCAGTAAATATTTTATTTACCATGGTTAAAGGGTAAATCTGGTAAATAAGTGTAAAAAAATATTATTATAATAATATTAAATTATCCTAACATATGTCCTAACCCTATTGGATGATACCAGTCTGACCATGGGAATCCTTGGGTCGATTTTGGGACCCCATAGAGCCACTTGTAAGTGATAATGACACTCTATATTAATTAATTTAAAGTAAATACAAAAATGACATAAGCATATATCTTTTAGTAAAACAATTTTTACATAGGGTTATATATGTTATCTCATCTACTATAAATATTCTTTAGAAAGATAAAAAGATTTTATATATAATGGTTCTTTATTTATAATATTTTTAATTTGAATAATTAAATTTATTTATGACACAATGATGATTCAGTATTTTCCTTATTAATGAAAGAATCAAATAAATGGTATTATAGATGTTTCAATAAATAAAATTTGATTGTTTTTATGCCATAAAAGAATTTTCTAGGTTAATGTGACATGTTAGGATTGATTAAATGAATTTATTTCGAATTAATAATGCTGTTAGGAATTTAAAAAAACAAAATAGTAAATAGTGTCAAAATTGACATAAAAGAGTTTTTAAAACAAATATTATATTATTAATTGATATTCTAATCCAAAAAATATAATGTTCAGCCAAAGGTCTTAAATAATATTATATATGTTATTAATGAACCACTTTATGTTTCCTTGGAAGTTTATAGTAGGTTTATTAACCATATAATATAAAAATACAAAGAGAGATGGTAAATGTCAAACTATTTAACTAAGAGTTAAATCTAAAAGATAAAGTTAATATAGTGACCCAAACATTTATAAAACCAATTGGTTGAGTGGTTTTCGACCCATACCCACCATATAATTTAATTAATTCATTTTTTAGACAATAGAAACCGAAAATTATTTTATTATAAAATAATATTTCTAGCTTTTCATTAGGTTCCCTCACCCCTCTTTTAAAAGGGCACTTCACCTTCTCTCAAATTCACACAATCAAAGGAATTTTTCTCGGCCATACTCTACCCAAATACCCTATAAAATATCCTCCCTTTATTCTATATTCCTTAAATTAGTCATAAAGCCAACCTAATGATCCCTTTTGATCAAATCAAAAGGAAGAACCCAGAGAAGAGATAAATATTTCATCACGTCTTTCAAGTTCCTTTCTTCTTCCACTTCCTCTTTCTCTGTTTTTTCCATTATAAAATAATAAATCCAATATCTTCTATATACTGTGATTTTATTATAAATATGGTATAACCATATTCACTATTCTATCCGCCCTTTGAATGACATGTCACCATACGTGCGTACGTACAACTTACCGTCTCCATGTCGTGGTGTACTTGTTATTTAATAAATTATTATTTGGATGGGTATAATAATGATGTGTAATTGATGTAAATAATAAATATAACATGATAATGATTCAATATATATGATACAACTTCCAATTATAAATTATTTTAATATCAAATAAATGATATTATCGCTCGTGCATACGTGTGGAATACCGTCTCCACGAACGCGATGAGATTCATTCCCCATCATAATCCATTCAAGACGAATTTTAATTTGATGATTAAAAATAATGTTTCAATATTTCATATAATTATGAATATGAATAAGATACATGCTATCCATAACAAACATTACTTACGTAACAAATCATATAAAGGAAAATGAATTAGTTAACACACGAAATGACGATAATACTAAGATATTATTAACAATGCAATGTTAAATGATAATATATGATATCATATTAATGTATATGATTCTATTATAATTTAATAAAAATTATTTTACCATTATACAGGAGGTTAACATACCCTCGACCAAGGGAAAGTACAAGGTAAGGGTTAATTTCACAATCTCTTTATTATCTGAGTTTGTTTTAATGTAAGTATCTTCTGGGACCTCTTTATCATCCGCATCCATGTTTCATAAAAATGTATTTTAGAACATTTTTACTATTTACTATACAATGGGGTGAATTCATTAATACCCTTATTTTACCTTATATATTCTCAAAGGAATCATTCCATCGTTTTCCAAACAAGGTACTTTATGACCTTTTCGACAAAATTATGGTAAGAATGTTTTTTTAACTTATACGATGTGTGTGGATATTTTCCGCCGTTATAACATCGTCGATGCTTCCCTTAAAAGTTTATAAGAATATTTTCAAAATAAATGCCTTCTTTATAATTATGTTACTCTTAAATGATTTCAAAATAGAAAGAGATATTTCTCTAAAAAAAGGTTCTGATTTAATCTATGTCAACATCATTTGATGGATTTTCTGCTTATTTGAAGTTGATTTATTATTATACAAAACTTCCATATTGTATTGAAGGTTTTGTGATATTTTTGACTATGGATGTGTTATTTTTACAGTATTCATTGTTATGGATAATGTATTGACATTTCGTATGGTTGTTTTAATACGAATGATTATGTTATGTTTAAACCTTTTCATATGAGGAATGCATTGGACTTAGTAAGTGATGGGTGGAGGTCGCTATAGCTCCTCGATGCATCAGTAGGTCTCAAGAGACAAACTAGTTTCATGGAAAAAGGCCTTAACAAAATCATATTTGTAGTCTTGGCACAATGCCTTGAATATGTGGTTATGAAGTCTGGTATTATGCATGACATCATTATGAAAGTGGATATTGATAGTGCATGTGATTATTCGACTAGTAGAATATCTATGCGAATAAGTAAAGGGAATTATTTGATTTTATCTTTTCCATATTATTATTAATTTCATGTTTAAAAAGATTTTGTTTTAGTCTTATACATTGCCTTAAATTTTTATGCTTATTTATGAAAGTTTTCGCTATATTTTTATCCTTACTGAGCATCTGAGATCCCCATTTTTAGGTTTTATTTTTCCCAGGATGTGAAGAAGTATTTTATGACTGACCTACAGGGATAGTCTGAGGGGATATGAGAGTGGTCTATGGATATAATGTTGATGTAGTGTTTCATTTTATAATTTATTGTAAAACTCATTAATGTATCTAGTATTTCCAGGGCTACTAAACTGATCGGTCGTTCGGGACATGATTTACTTGTATCATGCCAATGTAATGAAATAATGCACCGACTCTGGGTAACTAGGGTCGGGGCATTATAGTTGGTATCAGAGGATGTTTAGTACAAACCATGGAAGCTTGATATAGATAAACTATGATTAGAGCACATAGCCTTAAGATATACTTTGAGGATCAGTATAGAAGAACTTCCTATAATTTTGGTATTGTAGAGATTTTTTGAGTTTTCCGAGCTATACATCCCTGTCCAGATATGATTAGGTAGAGGTGGCTCTGGAACTGATGTACCTAGGGGAAAAACTTGAAAACACCACTTTGAGGTAGAATCAAACGAGAACGGGTGCACGACAATGGGACTTGCTGCACTCTTGGTTACGACACTCCTGGGGGATATGCTTAAGATAATTCTCATTTTCTCTACAAAAAATTATGAAGGGTTTATGAGTATATAATTTTTCGAAGAAAATAGTTACTTTATGATTATGGATTATATCCATAAACTGTTCAATTTATGTTAAGTGTTTTACAAGTTTGGAATTATGTATTTCGATTCATAAAATAATATAGTTTTTTCCATTGTTTAGAAATGGTTCCTAGTGGAAGGAATGAAAACCATATCAACGAAGGCACTCAATGTAGGGATTTCCATCATGCTCAAGATAATTATAGTGGAGCTGGTGATACAACTAGTGCTGATCAGCTTATCACTATATTGGGACCACTCACTCAGGTTATGAATAACAACCTTAATTGTATGGAGGACACTGATCTGCAGTGTGGATGATCAATGTTAGATCACTTCATGACGAAAAACCATCAACATTCAATGGGGGTAAAAATCCACTAGTAGCTAAAAAATGGATAAATTCCTTAGAGAAAATATTCCACTCCATGGGGAGTAGCTAAAGGGAAATAGTTTTCATGGATGTTTACCACCTCGCTGGAGATTCTGATCAATGGTGGTAATTGATTCAAAACACAATGGAAGATGATGAAGTATCAAATATGGAATGGAGGAATTTTAATGAAATTTTCTTATAAAAATACTTTCTTCCTGACCATCGAGCAGATATGGAAAGAAACTTTCTTAATCTGAGGAAAAAGATGGATTAGAATGTCACATAGTATGAAGCTAACTTTACAAGGTTAGAAAGGAATGCTACAGATTATATATATAACTGAAGAAGTTAGATTGATCATTTATTTGATGGGTTAAAACCATTTCTCCATTGAGCATTAGTCTCATAATCCTTTTCGTCATAGTAAGATATTTTCTCTTGTGCTATCAAGACAGAATAAAAATTCTCTAAGTCTTATGACTTTATAGAAAAACAAGAGAAGAAGAGATCTGTTGAACACCCTGGAAATGGAAATAAGGGGAAGAAAGGAAATGTTGAATATCCATACTGTAGTAAATTTGGGAAGAAACACCCTGGTACTTGCTTGAAGGGAATGTGAGTCTGTTACAAGTGTAGTGAAAAAGGCCACCAAGCTCGTGATTCCAAGGGAAAGAAAGAGGTTGTCTATGTTGAATGATACAATTTTTGAGAAAGGGGGAATTATGCAAATTAATTTCTTAAGCGTCAAAGAGAATTATATCAGAAAAGGCCAAGGGATCAAGGCCATGGTTATGCTATCACTACTGATGAGGTTGTACCTCCGAAAGACATAGTGGCAGGTAATTAAATGGGTTTATCAAGTTTAGAAAATTTTTTTATTTGATTCTGGATCATCAAATTGTTCCATATCTTCCCAATTAAAAAAAAAGATATTTCCAATTTGATTTAACAAGGGAGTTTCCAGTCAAAACATTTAAGGGAAGTATCATTGCATCAATGTTTTCTGAATCAGTCCCCATTAGGGCATAAAAATGTTCTTTATCTGCTGATCTCATCATCATACAGATGATTGAATTTGATATAATACTTGGTATGGATTGGATTTCGGTCCATGATGCAAAAATTTATTGTAAGAAAAAGGAGGTTAATATTTTTAATGATGATGATATATGACACATTATCTTTATAGCAGAATCATCACCAACTAATTATTTTATAGATCCTCCCACAATAGCTCAACTAAATTCAATTATTGGGGTGGAAGAGAATGAAATAACTGTGGGTGAGGAAAGAAATGTTCAAATAGAGGATTTAACTATTTTGAAATAATATGTTGATGTGTTTTCAGAAGATTTACCTGGACATCAACCAAAATGTGAAATTGTGTTTTCCATTGATTTAATTCCTGGTTCAAGGCCTGTATCGAATAACCTTTATAGAATGGACACTATGGAATTAGTGGAACTAAAGAAACAACTGGAGGAATTGAGTAATAAGATATTTATTCAACCTAGTGTTTCTCCATGGGGTGCCCCTATTCTTTTTGTTAAGAAGAAGGAAGGATCTATGAGGTTGTGCATTGACTACAGGGAGATCAATGCTATAACAATAAAGAACAAGTATCCTCTACCTCGCATTGATGATTTATTCGACCAACTTCATGGAGCTCAATACTTTTCAAACATTTAATTTCTCTCTAGATATCATCAGTTGTGTGTGAAGAAGGAAAACATTCTGAAAATAGCATTTTGAACCAGGTACGAGCATTATGAGTTTACATTAATTCCTTTTGGATTGACTAATGCACCCTCTATCATCATAGATCTAATGAATAGATTTTTCAAGGAATATCTTGATTAATTTTTAGTTATATTAATTGATGATATCCTAGTATACTCTAAATTCTACAAATATCATGAAAATCACTTGTGCATTATTCTGAAGACTCTTAGAATAATTGAATTGTATGGGATGTTTAGTATGTGTGAATTTTGGATATAAGAGATTTCCTTTCTTGGCCATATTGTCTTTAAGGTTGGAATCTTTATTGATCCTTCTAAAACAAGAGAAATCCAAGAATGGCCAACAATGATGAGTATAAATGAGGTACACAATTTTATTAGTTTAGTAGGTTATTATCGGAGTTTCATCTAGAATTTTTCCTAATTGGCTAACCCATTAACAAAGCTCACACGAGAAGGGGTTAAATTTGTTTGGACAAAAGAGTGTAAAGAATGTTTTGAATAATTGAAGAGAATATTAGTTAATTCCTATATATTGAATATACCATCGAGGAATGATGGGGTTGTTATTTATAGTGATGCATTGAAGAAAGGACTTGGTTGTGTCCTTATGCAGAATGATAGAGTTATTGCCTATGCATCATGACAGCTAGAAATTCATGAACAAAAATATCATAATCATGATCTGGAGTTAGAAACTATAATCTTTTCTTTGAAGATATAGAGACACTATCTATATGTTGGAAAATTTGATATTTATACTGATCACAAGAGTTTGAAGTATATTTTCTCACAAAAAGAACTCATCATGAGGCAAAAAAGATGGATCAAACTACTTAAGGATTATGATTCCACTTTAAACTACCACCAGGGGAAGGAAAATAAGGTGGAAAATGCTTTGAGTAGAGAGGATTATGGAGTTTTGAAGAAGGTGATAGTTGACAAGGATCCTATATAAACCGACATAGTAAATATGGATATGGGAATAACCATGGAAGGTAAAACATCAATGCTTTTTCAAATGGTTTCTAAACCATCTTAACTATAAAAGATAAGAAGTTATCAGGAAGAAGATGAGGAGTTTAAAATGAAGATTAAAGCTATGAATAATGGGAGATTGAGTGACTTCGTATATGAAGATGGAATTTTAAAATTTGGGACGAGACTTTGTGTTCCCAATATACCAAATCTAAAAATAGAGTTGTTGGATGATGCTCTTAGCTCTAATTTCTCTATACAATCAGGGATCACCAAAATGTATAGATATTTGAAGGAAAATTTTTGGTTAGACAACATGAAGAGGGATATTGCTGATTTTTGTGTCAAGATGTATGGTTTTTCAACAAGTGAAAGCTGGAAGGAAAAAACCTGGAGGAGTCATGAAACCTATTCCCATACCTGAGTGGAAATGGGATAATATTACGATGGACATTATCATGAGACTACCAAAGACTCCTAGAAGGAATGATGAAATATGGGTCATTGTTGATTTTCTTACCAAGTCAGCACATTTTCTTGCTATAAGAGAAGATTTACCACATGAACATTTAGCAAGACTGTATATTAATGAAGTTGTAAGACTTCGTGGAGTAACCCTATTGATTGTTTCTGATCATGATCCACATTTTACATCAAGATTCTTGAAAAGTCTTCAAAAATCCATGAATACTAAAATTCATTTGAGCACTGCCTACCACCCCCAAACTGATGGGCAAACGGAATGGACTATTAAAACCTTAGAAGAAATTTTGAGATCATGCTCACTTGACTTTCAAGGTACGTGGGATCAATATTTACCTCTAGTAGAATTTTCATATAACAATATATTCCATTCAAGTATTCAGATGGTACCATATGAAGCATTACACAGAAAGAGATGTCTCCCACCAACCTTTTGGGATGATGTTGGTGAAAGAAAAATTGTAGGCCCATAAGTTATTGAGGAAATGATGGAAAATGTGAAGGTAATCCAAACCCACATCAGAGAGGCTCAAAGTAGGCAGAAGTGCTAGGCCGATAAACGAAGGAATGATTTGGAATATCAGGAAGGAGATCATGTTTTATTGAAGTAATCTCCACAGAAGGGTGTTCTATATTTCGGTGAGAAGGGAAAATTAAGTCCCAGGTACATCGGACCTTTTGAAATTCTAGAATGAATTGGGTATGTAGCTTACAGTTTGGCAATGCCACCAAGTCTCTCCAAAGTTCATGATGTATTCCACGTATCACTGTTGAGAAAATAAATGCCTGACCCAAAACAGGTACTTACCTATGAGGAATTAGAACTGGAAACCGGTCTATCTTATTGTGAAGAGCCTGTCATGGTTCTTGATACAAGAGAACAAGTGTTGATAAATCGTACGACTCGTCTGGTAAAATTTCTATGGAGAAACCATAAGATGGAAGAGGTAATGTGGGAACATGAGGAAATTATGATGAAGAAACACCCAAATACTTTTAGGAAGTAATATTCTAGAAATTTCAGGGATGAAATTAGTTGAAGTAGGGGAGAATGTAACACCCCAAGATTATACGATACTCTTCTTTTTGAGTAATACAATAGCGTGTGTTGTACGCAACTTCGAGTTCTAACACACCAAAACCAATCAAACTAGCCGTTATGAATAATAATACCCACTTTTTGAAATTTTATCTTTCAAAATGGACTTCATTTTTGGGTTTGTAATATCGAAATTATCTTAGGGTGAATTTTGGGTATTTTTCGGAAAACATTCAGTTTTTGATGAATAGTGAAACATACTAAATTTTAATTTAAAAAACTTTTTTAATCAAAATAATTTATAGTTCTAAATTATACTATTTATTGGTTTTTAAGTATAATTAGATTATATTTTTACCATTTAATCCAATGTTGGTCATTGGACATAATTTCACATTTAAACTGGACATAAGCAATTGTCAATCTTTTGATAGTTATTATTTCTAAAAAACACGCATGTTGTTTTGACAACAAGAATTAATTTTAAATTAATGTCTACCACTTCAGTGTTTTGAATTTAGAAAGATTGATTCTATATGTAAAATCAGGAGGTTCAAATTGTGTAAATAGGTAACTTTTATATTCAGACATCCAGAATAATTACTTCAACAAATATTTTATTTACCATGGTTAAAGGGTAAATAATATAAATAAGGGTAACAAAATAATATTATAATAATATTAAATTACCCTAACACGTGTCCTAAACCTATTGGATGATACATTTCCTTCCAAGGGCATACTTGGGTCGATTTTGGGACCCCATGGAGCCACATGGAAGTGATAATGACACTTTATATTAATTATGTTAAAGTAAATACAAAAATGACCTAAGCATCTATCCTTTAGTAAAATTTTTTTACATAGAGTTATATATGTTATCTATTAGATTATAAATATTAATTATAAAGATAATAATATTTTATACATAATTAAATTTTTTTTATAATTTTTATACATTTAATAATTAAATTTATTTATGACACAATAATGATGCAGTATTTTCCTTATTATTGAAAGAATCAATTAAATGGTACTATAGATGTTAAAATAAATATATTTTGAAAGTTTTGATGAAATAAACGAATTTTATAGGTTAATTTGATATGTCAGGATTGATTAACTGGTTTTTTTCGAAGTAATAATTCTGTTATAAATTTAACAAAAATAAAATAGAAAATAGTGTCAAAATTGTCCTGAAAGAGTTTTTATAACAAATATTATATTATTAATTGATATTATATTAATAAAAATCTAATGTTTGGAAAAATGTATTAAATAATATTATATATTTCATTAATGAAACACTTTAGGTTCTATTATAAGTTTATAGTATGTTTATTAACCATATAATATAAAAATACAATGAGAGATGGTAATGTTAATCTATTTAACTAAGAGATAAATATAAAAGATAAAGATAATATAGTGACAAAAACCTGTCTAAAAACTATTGGATGAGTGTTTTTAGACCCAGCCCCAACTTAGACTTTAAATAATTCATTTTTGAGCTATTATAAACTGAAAATGATTTTATTATAAAATAATATTTCAAGATTTTCCTATGGTGCCCCTCACCCCTCCTATAAAAGGGAACTTCCCCTTATCTCAAATTCACACCTTCAAAGCCATTTTCCTCGGCCAAAATCGGCCCAAATACCCTCTTACATGTCCTCCCTTCAACCTAGGGGACTTAATTTAGTCATAAATCCAACCTAAATATCCCTTTTGATCAAATCCACAGGAAGAACTTGAAGAAGAGGTAAATATTTCATCACCTCTTTCAAGTTCATTTCTTCTTCCTCTTCCTCTTTATTTGTTGTTTCCATTATAAAATAATAACTCCAGTATCTTCTATATAATATGATGTTATTATAAATATGGTACAACCGTATTAATTATTCTATCCATCCTTTGAATGACATGTCACTATACGTGCGTATGCACGGCTTACCGTCTCCACGATGTGGTGTAATTGTTATTCAATACATTATTATTTGGATGGGTATAATAATGATGTGTAACTGATATAAATAATAAATATAACATTATAATTATTCTGTATATATTATACACCATCCAATTATATATTATTTTAATATCAAAAGAATGATATTGTCGCTCTTGCGTACGTACGGATTACCTTCTCCACGAACGCGATGAGATTAATTCCCCATCATAATTTATTCAAGACTAATTATCATTAGACGATTAAAAATAATGTTTAAATACTTAATATCATTATGAATATGAATAAGATACATCCTATCCATATCAAACATTACTTATTTAGCAAATCATAAAAAGGAAAACGAATCAGTTAACACCTGAAACGATGATAATACTAAGATATTATTAACAAAGCAATGTGAAAAGATCATATATGATATCATATTAATGTATATTATTCTAGTATAATTTAATAACAATTATTTCATCATTATAAAGTATTTTAACCTACCATCAACCAAGGAAAAGTATAAGGTAAGAGTTAATTTCACAATCTCTTTATTATGCGAGGTTGTTTTTATGTAAGTGTCTACTGGGACCTCTTTATCATCCACATCGATGTTTCTTAAAAATGTATTTCAAAACATTTTTACTATTTACTAGAAAATGGGGTGAATTTATTTATACCCTTATTTGACCTTATATATTTTGAAAGGAATCCTACCGTCATTTTCCAAACAAGGTACTTCATGACCTTTTTCGACAAAATTAAGGTAAGAATGTTTTTTTAACTTATACGGCTGATGCAGCTATTTTCCTCTGGTATAACATCGTCAAAGCTTCCCTTACTAGATTATAAGAACATTTTCAAAATAAATTCATTATTTATAATTATGTTACTCTTAAATTATTTCAAAATAGAATGATATATTTCTCTAAAAAAAGGTTTTGATTTAATCCATGTCAACATCCTTCGATGTAATTTAAGCTTATTTGAAGTTGATTTATTACGATAAAAAACATCCATATTGTTTTTAAGGTTTTGTGATATGTTTTACTATGGATGTGTAATGTATACACTATTCATGGTTATGGATAAATCATTGACATTTTGTATGCTAGTTTTAATACAAATGTTAATGTTATGTTTAATCCTTTTCATATGAGGAATGCATTTAACTTAGTAAGTGATGGGAGGAGCCCATTATAGATCCTCGATGCATCGGTAGGTCTCATGAGAAAAACTAGTGTCATGGCACATGGCTTTGAAAAAATATTATTTGTAGTCTTAGCAGAAGGCCTTGACTATGTGGTTTTGAAGTCTGGCTTTATGGATTCCATCATTATGAAAGTGGATATTGATATTGCATGTGATTATTCGACTAGTAGAATATCTATGTGAATAAGTAAATGGAATTATTTGATTTTATCTTTTCCATATTATGATGAATTTCAAGAGTAAAAGGATTTTGTTTTAGTCTAATAAATTGACTTAAATGTTTATGTTTATTTAGGAAAGTTTCTACTATATTGTTATCCTTACTAAGAATCTAAGATCACCCCTTTCTATGTTTTATTTTTCCCAGGATGTGAAGAAGTTTTTTATGACTGACCTGTAGGGATAGTCTAAGGGGATATGAGTGTGGTATATGGAAATAATGTTTTTGTAGTTTTTTATTTTACAATATAATGTAAAACTCATGAATGTATGTAGTATTTAGAAGACTACTAAACTGATCGGTCTTTTGGGACATGATTTCCTTATATCATGCCAATGTTATGTAATAATGCACCGAATCTGGGTCACTAGGGTCGGGGCATTACAAGATGTCACAATCAAAATTTTCTATCATATGTTACTGGATTTAGAGAGTAATTGAGGATGATCCTTAGTAATTGTTTCCTTTATGCATGCATTATAAGTTAAGAGTAAACAATACATTAACTAACACTTGTATTCTAGAAAGAGTGAATTTATTATATATTAAAACTATTTTAATGATTCACTTAATGATAACATTTTTTAAGATAGGTGTTTAGCTAACCATAATTGTTATTTAATGGAATTATCCATTCCATATGAGATAAACATCAATATTATATGATTAGATAAGTGTAATGAAGTGGTGGAATGAGTGTGGTGCCTAGAGTCCCCATCCAAGTTCAACTTCCTCCACTTGAGGATTATGAACAACGATCTGCCTACTAATGATCTCATTCAGTGGATGGGAATCCCTCTTGCTTCTCACTTCTTATTCTATATGGATCCTTAAATAGAATCCATTGACCCCATATTTTTTTAGAGTGAATGGGATTGCTAGATTTAGAAAAATTCCCAGGATTTCACAAGTTGGTCGATGTAGGCAACTTCTCAGGATGTATTCCTTAATTAGTGGTTTCAAGGGCATGGTAACTATAGATAATAAAGGAAGGATCACTCCATCTTTCATAGTTCTGGATATTGGATCTTATGGACAGTATGAAATGCCACTCTCCACATTAATAAAAGTGGGTTCAAACATGGTTCTTCTTCAAAACAAGAAACATCATTATGGATCTGATTAACTTATGCAAGGATTGAAAATCAACTCCCTATATAAGATCTCTATTTGGGGAAAAGTAATTATAGAGCTCTATCATACTAGGGTAGGGAATATGGGTCCATTGGCACCCCTATCACCAAATTTAAACTTAAAAAGGATGATTCCTGCATTCTCGGCAACATGCGAGGGGGGGGGGGATCAGGGACTTGTTGGGATCGATCATTACATCCTTCACAATGTCCTATAGACTTGGTGACATTCCTCAAGTTGAGGCTCATTCTATGGTCATGGATCTCAGGTTATGAAATCAAAAAAATATCAAACCTGGCTATGTCAAGATTGCCTCTGTGAACCTCTACAAATCTCTTACATGTGAGGCCACCTTCCCCTGGTAAATCACGTATTTAATTAGATGGTGAAAAGTGCTCATAACCAATCACATGGTGATCTCCCACACTTGGAAATAAGGGAATAAGGTTGAAGACTTCCTCTATTCTATGAAAACCCTCAATGAGTGGCTCATCCTCTACTCCAGCATTGGATCTTTTCTTATTGACGAGATATTGTTCTTGAGAGCTGATGCACATGGATTGTATTTTTTTAGAACACCTTTAATGGTGTTTGTTAGGATCTTGGCCTGACCTCTTGGTATGTTTTCTCAAATTCTATTTTTTGTACTTCATGTTTTCCTAATAATAATATAAAAAATTATTTCTAGTTAAAAAAAGTGGTAGAATAAGATATTTATCTCAGGTCATCATTATTTTAACCTCTATCATAGGCCATGAAACTTCAATGCATCTCATGTTGGAAATTTCTAATTAAATTTTCTAATTCCCTCTATATATAAAATATTAATGTTGAAGTAGCATCATATAAATCCCATTTTTATGCAACATTAAAATAGACTAACCAATCAACACATACAATAGAGGGAATTTAATCATATCAAATGGATTGAAGGTGTATCATTTCCTATAATATTTCAATTATTCACAATATTATAATAAATTTTTACCATTTCACCTTATATCATATCACATATGATAACAATTTATATCTTATCCAATTTTTTTTGTATATATTCCAAAATAGTTTTCTAATTCTATCATAAACTTCACCCTACATCGCATCAAATGCAATAAATTATGAATACCCTTCAAAAATTATTTTCGATTGACTCAAATTTTTTTTAGAGAGGCTCTTCAAGTCCATCCCAATAACCATTTACTCAATTATAATTTATGAACCCATGAGACATTATATCATTCATAATATATATTAATCACTAGATCTATAAACATATTAATGTAGAAACCACTAGTAAAGAATCAATGTTACTCAACCTATAATTGGATCTTGTTTGATCACCATGAACACATGTGTGTGTATACATTTTTTTTGTGCTCAAGCCACATATCATGTTAGCATGAATTCTGCAATATTCTATTTGCCCAAGAAAATGATTTTCTATGGGACATGATATATCTAAATCCCATATAGACAACTCATACATTATAAATTACTTTATTATAGAGTGAACTAGTTGATAAATAAATCATAAGTCTTTAATCTTTAGGGATGATCACATAACCATACCCTAATCATTATATATAGGGAAGTCATATATAATAACAAATTATGGATGCACACTCCCTATTCTATCTCCATAGAAGGACCATATGACATACTCATTATATAAGAGGAAACCGTTTCATCTTAGGGATATCAGACTAAGGACTTCATCAACCAGACACCTAACCAAAACTTGATTAGCTAAACTATAATGGAATTGATAACAAATTTATGAAAGTATTAGGATTATAATGTTAGGTATGACACTATCATTAAGAGTTGGGCACCACTATATGATTCATGAAACCTCAATATACCAAAAACTAGTTTTTAAAACTCCATGTTGTAAAATTAGTGGGCCCTATGGTATGGATAAAATACTTATTGTGCCTCATGGGGATATTCTCTTTATCAAACAATAATCATACTCACGTTATCCTTAACCTTTTTTCATATCATTTTATACTTCACTGTAAACATCGGTTAGGGATAACTCATCATCATAATATGAGTGTCTAGTTGTCATTATATTTATTGAAATTTTTATATATATATATAAATTTACACAAAAAATGTGAATGAATGATAAAATTATTATTTTTTATTATTTGATAAATTTTATAATATTAAAATAATTTCATGAATATTTAACAAAACCCAACATTCAAATAATTCTATAATATAATGTATGATAAACTGCAAGATCAGCCATATAAATATTACATTTTCTTTTGGTAATGGTAAATGTATTTATGTAATAATTATGACAAAACTATGTTATAATCCGGTAAAATACTCCCGAAAAATTAATTACTAATAAAAATTTATAAAGAAATCATGTTTCTATAATGGTGAGATTTAGGAATCATATTTATAATGTTTAACCCCATTAAAATATATAAACAAATTAATATAACAACATCAAGATGTTATTTTATTAATTGAAATCTCTCAAAAACTAACCTCGTACGAAGAACCTATACTATAAATATTTTTCCTTGAATAATAATGTATCTTATAAAAATAATATTAAAAAAATCATTAAATCATTTAAGATAAAATGGAATTCTTTTTATTTTTTCATGGAATAATACTAATGAATATATTGATATTTTCTCACCCAATTTAACTTAACATAAACTTTTATATTTTCTTTTCCATAACATTTCATAAAAATATAAGGATATTAAGGGAAAATAACATACTTTAGACTAGTGTAAAAGTTTTATTGGTCAACATATCCATGTATTTTCCTAATCCCACCATCTTCATAGAAAATATTCTTCTTATAATATTATTTAATGAAACGAAAACTCATTTGTGTAAGGAAATAAATATTATTTAATTTTAGTGGTTATATCTAAAAAATTAGACAAATTTACAATCATATATTCCAATATATGCTCTTAAATAATTTATCTCTAAAAACATGATTTTTTATTAAATTATCACACTAATTGGTTGGGGAAAATATCACTTAATATTTTAACAAACATTTGGATAAAAACATTGCCTTGTATGAAATATGTTTATCCTTATCCTCATCACAAAACATGTTGAAGAACTTAATGAATCATAAACCATGTGTTTACCAATAATATTCTCAATTTTCTTAAGTGTTATTAAATAATAAAATTCTCTTTATATATATGAAAAATGATATGATACATGAAATTATCTTCAACTATTTAATTGATAATAATAAATAACTTTATATTAAATTCAATGATGTAGAAAATGTTTCCCCATCACTTGAATAAAAATTGTATTATCCTTTAATTCTTCCCAATAACATCAATTCCTTTATATTTAAAATATTTATTATAATGAATTCAAAATCACATTCCCCTTTAAACTATTCAATCAAATTATATTACAAATATACTTGTCATGTATATTCCATGTATTTTTCAAAATCAATTCACCTATATTGTAATATTCTGTTCTACAGAATCATTATTCTTCCCTCTTGCTGGTAACCAACAGGTTTTAATAAACTTAACTAG
Source organism: Viscum album (assembly GCA_963277665.1). NCBI lineage: Eukaryota > Viridiplantae > Streptophyta > Magnoliopsida > Santalales > Viscaceae > Viscum > Viscum album. The sequence continues at coordinate 1,611,694,122 of OY728163.1, forward strand.
ATATATGAACAATCATTATTCGAATCTCTGAAAAAAATTATCTTCTTTCTATAATAACTTTTACCTAAGTTTATTATCTAAAAATCACCAAAACATAGACATCACATTTTTAGTTTACATATTAAATTTTTTGAGTGTATTCAGTTAAATTTAATGAACATAAAAATATTTATAGAAAATTTATATATATATAAATAATATGAATTCCTAATAAATAATAATCCTTAAGGAAACTTCTATTCTCACCAAATCTTGTTATATATCCAATCATATTAAATATTTGAGCATAGACTAAAATTCCATAGGTATTTTTTTTAAATATTCAATTGAAACCATTAGTGAATCATACAATTATTTATAATAAATTAAATTCACCTATTAAATAGTTGGTTACTTAGAAAGGTGTTTCCTTGACACATATAGTAACACCATATACTTATTAAATTCTATTATGTAACAAATTTATGTAGTAACTAAAATTATGCTTTTATTTCTAAACAATTAATCACAGTATTATGTTTGATGATGATGATGATATTATCCACATCACAAGTATTTATTATATGAGAATCATGTTTATATCTATTTAAAATAGAATTTTAATAAATTTAATCCCACAAAAATGAAAGACCATATTAAACTCATAATATATATTAGTGGGATGAGATCTATATTTTATCATGACATGAATCGGTTTGTGAATTTAAATATTTGATGACTATATCTAGTTGAAAACACTTTTCAATCATATCATATATGAATCTTCTATAGGAAAGTATAAAACTTCTTTTCAAATCCATTAATTGAATAAAACCAATTCCATTCTTATATATAATAACCATTTGGGTTTAATGGATAAGTATAACCCAATTCAAATGACTGGAACAAAGCACCAAACCATTAAGGACACCTCATTACATGATTACCTTACCTAATATAATTCATGGGAACCTAATAGTTAATTTCACTTGTACTGAATGATAATGGTATTTAAAATTTCTAAACTAGAATAAATCTAACACTTATTGTTGGGTAAGGGATTTATTCACAACATCTTATATTTCGTTATGATCTTTAATGTATGAATGATTCTAAGGGTTTTGTTTTGGAATCCTATTACACCAACCAAATAAATATGTTGAAAACATATTACTAAATTTATCCCATTATACAACCCATAGTTTCTGTTTGTCACCAAAATATCTAATACCGCCATATTTATACTTATCCAAATGAAACTCCAGCATAGAAAAGATGAACTTTTCAAGTAATTAATTATAGTAATATGAGATAAAAAATAACTACATGAGTAATACTAGATCAAAAAATATCCAACCCACACATTTCTAGAATAACACAAAAAAATCCAGCAAAATGGGATTTATGACATAAATTCCCTTTACCGGGGGATACATTACTCAATAGGGAAAACCATTAATCATATCTCTTAAATAATAATATGTGTAATGTATTTTCAAAAAATGAAGTCATTATCATAACTGTAATTGGAAAATAAGTTCAAGGTACATGAAAACTAAATATTATGTAATCATACCTAGAACGTAACATTAAAAAAATTTATTATCTCTAATAATTTTTTTAAACAATTCAAATGACGGAATACAAAACATTATAACATACTCAATTTATAAGTATTAAAAAAATAAGAGAATAAAATTTAAATAAACGAACACTTCACAAATTTAATCATGAGATTGTAATTTATGAAAAATTCATAACAAACATCTAATTATAAAAACTATAATTTTTTCATATTCGTTATGGAAATTAAATTATTTTTGATATAAACTCATTATATTCTCCTCATAAAATGAACTCCTTCATATTATTCTTTTATATATAATTTTATCATAATATATGTTGTTTCTATAAATTTTAAACATCTAATAGTCAAATTTATTTTATGAAAACTATTTACATAATAAAAATATCACATACATAATATTATTTAAACTGTAATATCCCTGACCCACTAACCAAAAAATGTTTTCCTCAAGTCTTGTCATCACATCACCCCAAAGTGTGCCTCCCCATATGGTAGTGGCTGGAGACTAGTGGATAGGGTCAAATAAGCCATGTGGGTAGACTATACCCTCTTTACCTGAGTATTCCACATCCGTTAATAATGTAAATAACAGAAACACTATATAATGACTAATAAAAATTCATAGAAAAACATATTCTAAACTAGGTACAAACCATAAATCAATATTAAATATGTCATGTAATGCTATTAGTGATTAAATTAAGGAACCCAAAAATGAATCCTACCAGTTGAATCCACAATATGGTCCTCACTCTATGTATAGATCCTCGTCCATGAGTATCCCATTACCATATCAACTCCCTTGAACCATGACCTTTCTCTTAACCAATCCTACAACAATAAAGTATACTCTGTTTTCCAATGGCAACCTGTACAGGGTGTTCTTACAACATAGTATGCAAAAAAAAATGGTGTCTACAAAATTTATAGTCTAAAAATATAATTTATGCAAGTAAGAAGTAGATATTATGATTAACAAAAGGAAAACTCAGATGCCATAAGATACCTAAGTGCACTTAAACCATTCCTATTTTTATTACAATTTTCATTATTTATATAATCTTCATTACTTAATCTCTTTTCATCAGGTGTTCCATGGGTTAATCATATGAATCATCTATACATAGGTATAAGGAAATCAATCACTATGAATATTGGAAAAAATAAAGTTACTATCTCACTAGATATAACCAAATCACATCAACACATTTTCCTCACCTCGAAGAATCGGTCTAGGTGGAATGAAACTATTAGGCGAATAAATCCTCCCTTCTCTTACCTAACCATGAATTTTGGTGTGGAGTTTAGAGCCTTAGTTGAACTCGACCCAGGGTCATAGAACCTCATATTAATAACCCAATCTACCAGTCCATGTTTACATTATTATTTATCTATTCACCACACACATGTAATATCACAACCAGCCACAACCAATACAATTATAAATAAAATTTCAAAAACATCAACATGGAAATTATTACTATTTCATAACACATTGACACATTTTCCATTTACATTTGATATTTGTTTATCCCAGTTCACATTATCACTCCGTAACCTATTAATAATATTCAAGAATCTCCACACATTATCCGATATTCATCCATTACCATGGATTAATCCATGTATCCCATTTATCATTTCACATGTACAATTCTTCTATCACATAGAACAACCACTTTATTATATTATTCCAATAGGTTATAATATATAATTACAATGTGCTATGTAACACCCCAAGATTTCATATATGTTATTTCTTTAAAGTAAATCAATAACTTGCACTACACGCAACACCGAGTTCAAGTGCTCAATGACTTACCAAACTGGCCATTAAAAAGAGGTTATGAATATTATTAAAAGAGTTTTAAACATTATATAATCCATATAATTTTACAATCCATATTAAGAGTTTCCTAGACATAATGTAAGAACAAATTCATTTTTTTGAGATAAAAGACATATTTTTCAAAAAAAAAATGCATTTTTACCGCCCTTTAATGGAGAACCCATTTTAAATACAATATTAAAATCTTTTATATATTAAATTTGAAAAAATATAATTCTTTTTAATAATCGGGACATATGAATTTAGTTTCAAAAAAATTTTGGTGCTTTTCTGATAACTTTCATATTGGGGTGAATAGTCAAAAATACTATATTTTAACAGAAAACAACTTTTTTAATAAAAATATTTTATAATGTTAAATTAAACATTTTAATAGTTTTGAAATAGATTATATTTTTACCATTTAATGCAATTCTTTTAATTCTAAGGAATTTCAATTTGATGTTGGACATAAAAAAATGTCAATCTTTTGATAGTTATTATTTCTTAAAAACACGTTTTTTGTTCTGACAATGGGAATTAATTTTAAATTAATTTCTGACACTTCAGTGTTTTGAATTTTGGAAAATGGATTCCACATTTGGAATCAGGATTTTCAAATTGTTTAAATAGGTAACTTTTATTTTTGGTCATTAAGAATATTTACTTCAGTAAATATTTTATTTACCGTTGTTAAAGGGGTAAATCCAGTAAATTAGGTTAAAACATAATATTATAATAATATTAAATTACCCCAACACATGTTCTAACCCTATTGTTTTATAAATGTCCGACAATGGGAATCCTTAGGCCGATTTTGGGACCCCATGGAGCCACTTGGAAGGGATAAGGACATTTTATATTAAATAATCAAAAGTAAGGTCAAAAATAACAAAAGAAAATATGTTCTGGTAAAAAAACATTTATATGAGGTTATATAATTGATATATTAGACTATAAATAGTTATTAGAAATATAAAAAGATTTCCCATCTTAGGATATTTTTTATATAATTTTTAGACATAAAATATTAATATTTATATATGACACAATAATGAGGCAATATCTTCCTTATTAATAAAATAATCAAATAAATGATATTATAAATACGACAATAAATATAATTTAAATGTTTGTATGCCATAAAAAACTTTTATGGGTGACTATGACATGTTAGGGTTGATTAAAGGTATTTATTTAGAAGTAATACAGTTTTTAGGACTTTAACAAAAATCAATTATTAAATAATGTCAAAATTGACATAAATGATTTTTTAAAACAAATACATTATTATTAGTTGATATAATAATTATAAAAATATATGGTTCATCCAAAAGACTTATATAATGATATTTATTTCATTAATGGACCACTTGGGGTTATATTTAAAGTTTATATTAAGTTTAGTAACCATATAATATAAAAATACAAAGAGACACGGTAAAAGAAAAACTATTTAACTAAGAGTTAAATCTAAAAGATAAATTTAATATAGTGACCCAAACCTGTATAAAAACTAATGGTTGAGTGGGTTGTGACCCATTACAACATTAGATTTTAAATAATTCATTTTGGAGCCATTATAAACCGAAAATTATTTTATTATAAAATAATATTTATAGCTTTTCCTAAGGTGCCCCTCACCCCTCTTATAAAAGGGAACTCCTCATTCTCTCTAATTTACACGTTAAAAGCAATTAGGCTCGGAAAACTCTGGCCCAAATATCCTCCCACTATACTAAATTCGTCCTAGAGGACATCATTTAGTCATAAATCTATCCTATGGAGCCCTTTTGATCAAATCAAAAGAAAGAACCTAAAGAAGAGGTAAATATTTCATCTCCTCTTTGAAGTTCCTTTCTTCTTCCACTTACGCTTTTTTTGTTATTACCATACCAAAATAATAACTCCAGTACCATATATATAATATAATGTTATTTTAAATATAGAACAACAATTTTCATTATTCTATCCATTCTATTAATGATAATGTCACCATGCGTGCGTACATACGACTTACCGTCTCCACACCATGGTGTAATTTTTTATTCAAAAATTTGTTATTTGGATGGATATAATGATGAGTAATATGTATATAAATAATGAAAACAACATTATAATGTCTATGTAAAATAAATATATCATCCAATTATACACCTTTATGGAAATTATTTTGTCGCTCGTGCCTACGTACGGATTACCGTCTCCATGACATGATGAGATTCATTTCCACGTTCACCATTCATCGACGATTATAAAAAAATATATTACGAATAAGTATGTAATATATGAAATAATAATTCTACTAGATATATATATATATATATATTTGTGTATTTATGTACTTACATATATCTTATTCAGTTACTTTCATTCAAAACGATATGAAAACAGAAACTGCGTTTATGCGTACGTAGGGCCTACCATCTCCATAAATGGTCTTTTTCCTTTAATATATCTATGTATTATAAATAATAATATTATAAATATATATTATTTATAAATCAAGGTTTATATTTTGGATGTATTTAAATCATGATCTAAATGATACGCTCAAGAATAATAAGTTAAAATACGTACGATAAAGAAAGCGATTATTACCCAAAATGTTAATTTAACATAGAAATTATTATTAAATGGGTTGTATAAATTCATAAATGAATCATGTATGATATAATAAATATTAATATGGTTATGGTATAATTTAATAACATACTATGGTCTTTATATAGAAGGTTAAATGTACCCTCAACAAAAGAAAAGTACAAGGTATGGGTTAATTTTACAATCTCTTCATTAGCTGAGGTTGTTTTTACGTATGTATCTACTGGGACATATTTATTATCCATGTCCATGTTTCATAAAATAGTTTTCAAAGGGTTTATTTTTAAGGGGCTTTTTACTAAAACAATATTTTAAATGTTTTAGATATTTATTCCTCTAAATCAGTCTCATTGATGTCCATGTTTTCAAAATGATTTTAAGGATTTATGTATATGGAAATGAATGCTTTTAAAATGTTAATTCCTTTTAAAAGTTTCAAAGTGGTATGGGACAATTTGATTCTAAAATGTCTTTAAATGTATTTCTTTATAAATTGTGTGACTGTTAAATGTTTTTATGAAAAACTGATATTTCTCTCAAAGAGTTTTTCTAATCATTTTCATCTATACCAACATCCTTTGAGGGATTTTAAACTTATTTGAAGTTGATTTATTATGATACAAAACTTCAATATTGTATTGAAGGTTTTTTGATATGTTTGAATGTGGATGTGTTATTTTTATACCATTCAGGGTTTATGGATAAAGTATTGACATTTTGTAATATAGTTTTAATATGAATGTTTATGTAATGTTTAATCATTTTAATATGAGGAATGCATTGGACATAGTAAGTGATGGGTGGAGCCCACAATTGCTCCTCAATGCATCGGTAGGTCTAATTAGACAAACTAGTGTCTTGGAACAAGGCCTTAACAAAATCTTATGTGTATTCCGGGCACAAGACCTTGACTATGTGGTTATAAAAGTCTGGAATTATGCATTCCATCATTATGAAAGTGGCTGTTGATATTGCATGGGATTATTGTAATAGTAGAATATCTATGTGAATAAGTAAATGGAATTTTTTGATTTTATATTTTTTATATTATGAATAATTTAAATTTTAAAAGGATTTTTTAGTATTATACATTGCCTTAAATGTGTATGATTATTTATGAAAGATTCCTCTATATTATTATCCTTACTAAGCATCTGAGCTCACCCCTTTCTATGATTTATTTTTCTTAGGATTCCAAGAAGTGTATTGTGATTGAGATGTGGGGTTAAACTAATCGAATAATGGAATTCACAAAGGATTATTTATGTTGTGTTGTATGTTATAAAGTGTAATATAACATTCATGTATGTAATATATTTTACAAGACTGCTAAATCGATCGGTCCTTCGGGACTTGATTCTTTGTAATCATTCCAATGTATTAAAATAATGCGCCGACTCTGGATAACTGGGGTCGGGGAGTTACATGCTAAACCATCATAAATATTTAACAATTCACATATATAAAATAGTTTACATGTTCTTCAATTCCCAATCCATTTTCAATTTCACATGTTCATCCTTTTATATATGATAATCCTTTAGGCATTTAAATATAATTAATCATAAAATAAACTCCATATTAATTTAAACATTTAAGTCATTTATCATTCTTGATCCTTAGACCATCAAACTATTACCCTTTTCCCATTTCATTTTTCATATAACCCATTGATATTCTTCCCAATGGCCCCTTATGTAATTAATAAACTAAGTCACAACTATAATTAATCTGTTTCAACCCAACCAATCATATTATGACATTATTAATGTAATCTACATTATCAGACATCAACTCTACACTTAACCATACCAATATCTAGGTCCGGGAATGCCGACACACCCCATGGGTGGCCCTAAATAATTATAATCATCCTCAACGCATCCCACTTGGATTTTAAGAGGTTTAAATCATTATTTAACCAACCATTTTACAAAATTGTACTCAAGGTAAAAATTTTACAACAAGAGGGATGAAATATCACAACACAGATTCAAAACTCTATAACCAAACTATGGGATATAACATGTTGACCACCTACTACAAATCTGATGATGAAATCAGTATTAATCATGGGCTAAGATCCGAATTCAAACAAAATTTGATTCCTTAATGTATATATCAGTGGAAAAAAGTTATTTAGATCTTCAAGGAGATAATAGAGAGGTGAAAACCCTAATCCAAAAAGGGAATCAAGAGAGGTATTAGACTAACCTAGAGATTTTATATGAAAACAATGGCTATCCAAATGTATTAGTATAAAAGAATAATAACCTCATGGAATCTTAGGTCACTGTGGTTCTTCACTACTGATGAAAGGGAGAAAATGGGTTTGAAGATAAAGTTGGAACATAAAATCCCAAAGTAAAATGTTTGTAAATTTTCCCAACCTTTACATGGGTTCATGGTTTACCTGCACAGTTTTCCAAACCTTGCAAAAACATTTACCAATCCACTTTCCAAAGATATTGGGTCACATTATTACTATGGGAGGTCCACTGGTCATACAAAATGTGCGCCAATTATGTGATATGACAATATCCAACATTTCACAAATTTTCCTCCCACCTCACACAGTTTACTAAACCATGCCATAGCCATGTTCCTACTATCCACCTTTACCTAAGATGACCTTGTTTCCCTGATTATTTTTTGTTCTTAACTCCCAAAACACCCCAAAGCTCCTCAAACTCCCAAAAAACACTTCATTAACAAAAAAATTAATTTTAAAAATTAATTTTAAAAAATAAATACCTTCATGATGATCTAGATCTTATAAACCCCCTACATATAATTGCTCGTCCACGATCAGCATTCCCAAGAATTTTTGAGCATTTATAATAAGAAATCAGGCAAATAGACCCACCTATCCATTCCAATTTCCAATGTTTATCATTAATCATTACAATTATACCATATAATTTGAACCAATGGAACAACCTTGACCCTAAATACTTCCTCACCAAAACCGACAACATGAACTGAATACTCCTTAATGGACGTATCAACATCAACCATACATCATCCACTAGAACTTCATAAGAAAAACATAGATGAAAATGACTAATTCATAATACAAGAAAACATTTATCATGGTATCATAACATTATAGAGGAACAAATCAGTATCCCATAGGTCTGATCCTCTTCTAAAATAATGACCCAAATCGCTTTGCGTAATTTTAATATTTTTTCCAAACTCTAACGATGACCAAAACCTGATATCACCCAAAGGAAAACACAAATCATTTCCAACCACATTTCCTAACTTATGTCGATCCACCACTTTTTTCTCAATGATACTATTACATAACCATAAATAAAATTGAATCCATAACTCTTGGGGTAGTCAACTGATTAAACTTGTGCCAATGCTCACTACCAGGGCCAAATCACCTGAACAGTGATCACTTGAGTCCCTCTAACCTGAAACAATGATCACATATTCAACTATCCACTTGTGTGTTATGGTTATTTCCATAATCTTCTATTGTTTTTCACCCCCACTATCGAAGAATGTCCACCAAAATCTCAACTCAACTTCCAAAACAGATCAGATGTGTTTTAACTCAGAAACCCTAAATATCAATAAGAACATTACCCTATACTGTCATCCTGCCACATCATTGACACCATCCGAGAGGAAATAACTAAACCATACATGAATGGACTAAGCTCAAAATGACCTCACTCAAGTAAGAATTGATTTTTGATTTTAAAAATCCACTGTAACATCATACGAGATTTATTTTAGTCTCACCAAACCCATTCTTTTTTAACATATGAGGCCAGATCACCCCTAAATGGATCGTACTTGAACACTCATTTTACACTACTAGAAAGCTACCCATTTTACCTCCCCAATGAAATTTATTAATTGAATTCTATGATTATCATCCATATCATCTACAGAGGTCATTCACTTCCCTATGGTCGAATTACGCCATCCCGACATTACTGTCCGCCCAAAAATCATCAGGATCCATTTCCCCCATTACAATTCATAGCAAAAGAACTACTATCATTAATAAACTAACTAAAGGGATTTATATTGTCACTAAAACCCATTATGATATTTGAAACTTACTTATCATCTCAATTAATCCACCAAATGTGATTTACCACTCTCCACATTCGCCATTTTCTCCAACCTAAGTTGATGTGTCCCCGAATAAATCATCCTGGAACTCATAGCCACACCATTTAAATGACAATACATCACATGAAAAAGGTTCCTTAAAACCTCATGACATTCTAATACCACCCAAAGAATCATAAACAAGTCCACTTTTGATTTTTTAGAGTTATATAACCCAATAAATCATTCCCCAAATTGTTGTCATGTTTAACCGCCCCTTGAATAACTTAAACACACGCATCTTAGAATTTATTTGGAACTACCCTATCCCAAAGCTACTGCTCGACCCAATTAACCACCAAGATCAAGGAACACCCAGCCTCTTGAAGATAAAATATGTGTGCCTCATAGGTTTCTCATTAGCATCATGGTGTAACTACACCAACTCAAAGTTCCCCTCTCCACTTCCAGGATTGACTTATCACTCTCCACCATATGAGTTTCATTACCATTTCTCTTCATGAGGGATTCCAAACACAGGTTTCAAACTTGATCACAATCCAATAAAGAAAACATAGATATGGTTGTCTAGATTTTCCCAATAAAAGAAGTCAAACATCACCCAGAGCCCGTTCCTAGCTTCCGTGAACAACACCCATGATGTTTTTTCACCACATGGTCCATACTAAGAACTACACCTGAAAATCACTAATGATGTACATCTAACCATTAAGATCCACAAATAATTCCCCCTGAGCATAGACTTCATGACGTTCCCCATCTAACCAAAACATCTTCATGTTTCTAGGTGTACATCTAGAGATTACCAACACACCCAAGAAGATGTCACAATGCTCAGAATGATCATCACTATGTAGGTTACAATAAGTAATTGTCTAAAGACACAACCACCAAATTATCCATTACTGATGTCACCTCCAACTATGGGTCACGATGACCTTCCAATGATCTCTGGATTCCCTAAAAAACACATCTCATCATCACTTAACCACCACTGGTTAGGCGTGTTTGCAAACCATGAGTCACAACCTCTTTACGAACGTCTTCCAAGCAGTCATGAACTAATGTTTCATATGGACCTACATCTACCACACCCCAAAATATCCTTTCCTACTACCCTAACACATAACAATCCAAAAAAATTGTACACTACACCAATCAAACCAACATTCTATCACAAAACCAAATGATACACCCGATTTTTGTATACATTTTCATATACTTTATAGAAAAACAAGAACATGTTTTCATCATTTACCTACTTCCTAGTGGAAGAATACTTTGATTTTAGGGATCTTGTTTATTTTCAGAAGGTTTTTGGCCAAATGCTCAAAAAGAAGGAAAACCAAGCAAAAATTTCCAACTACACGGCGTGTACTAATATACACGCCGTGTACTCTAAAGCTCAGACATGGGTTGACCAGGACAAATACATTCCCAAGTAACAAAACAGAAGTACACGTCATGTTCACAATGATACACACCGTGTAAGACATTCTAGAAATAGTTGGGGGATGATAAGAGTCTACAAGCCCATGTGGCCGGCCAAAGATGACACGACACATTCTACTTCTATACGCCGTGTACCAGCTTGTAGATGTGGTTGGTGGAATTTTCTAGGGACTACACGCCGTGTGTGGTAGCGGTACATGCCGTGTAATGGTCACCTACTAGCCACCGACGCCGTGTGAGTCAAAGATAGTGCGGCTGGCCACCTACCGAAGAAAAACCATGAAAAAGGCCGTTGACACAATGAGATGGTGTGCACTTTTCTACACGCCGTGTACATTATTTTTCTATAAATAGGGATCTTGGCCTCTGGAACAGGAGAGGAAGAACACTTGAGGAAAAGTGGAAGCTCTGCTGCCATATCCTAAAGCCACCGTTGTGCCGCTACCCCACCATTCTGAGATCTGACACCTCTCTCTCTCTTAGCTTATCTGATGATCCCATCAGGTATTGAAGGTGTTATTTTTATTATGTCCTATATGTGTAACTAAACACCCATTGTGTTGGGGATGTGGATCATGGAGAGATTTTGTATGTTGGATTGATTTATACGGTTGTGTTTGTTCTTTTAAATTCTTCTCATTCTTCTTTGACCACTGCTGATTACCACTGAAAGATATGATCCAGACCAAGGGTATAAATCTCAGGGAATTCAAGGAAGAGTCACGGTGAATGCTTTCATGATCATTGAAATGATTCATCGATTCATAAATGGACTAAACTAAAAGTAAGAATTGTGAAACACAGGCTACCAGACCAATGAGTCAATTTCTTCAATTCCAAGACAAAATAAGCCAGACCAAGGAAATTTTGTCATAATTGAGATCCAGAAAGTTGAATTATCATGAACAACACAACCATATAAGAAATATGCATTAAATATTTATAATCACCATATCCCTAACATTCTCCTTTTCCTACGACACATTAAAAATCACTTATTGTTTTCTCTTAAAATGTTAATCAAAATTGAATGTAAATTAAACAGTTTCAACAATCCAAAACAAGAAAATACACTCTAAAATCAGAAAGACTCACTAAATTAACTCTAAACTCAATTAAATTCACGCATGTACCAAGTTCCCTGTGGATCAACCCTGCACTTTCACTATTCTACTTTGAGAGTGGGTAATATAAATTTGGGACACTGATAACATACCTTCGGTGTAATGACAGTACACCAAACATACCTACTTGGTTTTATAGAGAATGGAAGATACTTATCTCGAATGAAATCGTGCCTTACCAGTGCATTCCCACATCTGGACCTCATTAGAGGACACAAGGTTTCACACTTAACTACAAACACTCTTACACAAAATTTAGTTCCCACAATCCATCCATTACCTGAGCAAAGACCAATGCTAACATACTCACCTAACCATTCCTCTTGATTCTTCATCCTCATTGGCCCTAAGGAATTCTCAACATCTCACCCAATAACCAAACCATGCATACAGACAAGGTCAGTCACATGACTATCCTCACCACAGGTGTCACCTTCAAAACAAATTATTTTGACCACGATTCGGTTACACTACTCTCCTTTACTAAAAAACAACATTCAGACATCTATTAATCATAATACAAATAGATGGGCCCGATATACATAAGAGACAAACCTTTGAAATAATCTTTAAAAGCTATCACAAGAACTCAAGAGTATTTCTAAAATAACCAGGTCACAACCATACCACTTACGGAAACTGGATGGTAGACATTATTAATTGATTCCATCTCTGAAGCATCTCCCATGCTTCATATTCTAAGGTACATGAATCAGTATTCATTCCTCCAACAAGGTCACCCTTGTTTTCCCCAAAAATACCAACATTTAACCACCACTTTAGTCGCATCACAAAAATTTAAAGCTTACCACTTATACCTCTCTAGAAACCAAAATAGAACTTTCAAGGTCTCTTCTCACACTACCAACAAATCTCAGACACCATCCTTAAGGTCTATAATGTTCTTCGTATGTTCATGGCCCACAAGTGTTTCCACACACTTATTACAAAACTAAGCCCCGTGAACCAAATTCCACAACCTTAACAAGGGTGACCTAATCACTTCTCATATTCCATTTCATCAAAAGGATTCACAACCCAAATCCATGGTCTCAAACTAGGGAACCCTCAATTCCCAAAACCACACTTACAAAGATCCAATTTGAAAACACAAGGAACACCCATTACCCGATTCTCCAAAAGTCCCCTTACCAAACATCCCTCCATTATTAAATCCTCCATTTTTGAACTCAAGAATTTACATTTTAAACATCTCGTTCACCCGATGCTTCAAAGGTCCCTATATTATTCCTCAACGTAACCAAAAAAATTTTCCTAAACAAAATCATTGAATAATTATCCAAAATATATAAACCATGGATGGAAAATATCCAATACTATAATCCTTAAAAAACATGAACCACATAAACTACTCCCACAATCATCATCACACACAGAACACTACCCTATACTATTAATTCCAATGGTCATGGTATACATGGGGTAAATGAATTAAATAATCCCATGTCTTTTTCATACACCTTTTAAGACCATTTCCTATTTCACAATACAAATATTTTCTCTCAGAAACATTCCCCATTCCACAACCTGTCAGAATAATCATTTTAAATAATGTAAAATTTATATTAAACAAAATTTATTATTTATTCTTAACATTTCATCAATTTAACCCATTTGAATCATTTTTATTAGACAACAGTAATCTTCAAATTTTATGAAATTAAAATAAACTTCTCCCTCCATGTCTCACACAACCTTCCCTTGTGTTCCTTTCATGATTCATGCCACCAATATCCTTAGGTGCCTAAAATGATGCATGAATGAAAAACATCATGGAACTATGACCATTATAATATTTTAAAAAATAATTCACGTACATAAAGGAACATGTACATCACTAAATGATAAAATATCATTCAAATGCCACAATTCACATCAAGAACAATAATTCCCACCCTATGTGACTTCATTTTTCCCTCATACATGGATTAGCTTCTCCCATGAATGAGTTTATTATCAAAGCCTAAAACATCCCAACCTCTTTTGTACCATCTGATAAAAGACCCCAAAAAATAAATTCTCGAATACCACTATGTAACATCCCCAAAATGGGAGAAACTAAAACAGTGCCCTAAGATGGGTCATCATATGACCAGAATCATGCCTCCTCATATGCCAGAGGCTACTGACTAGCGGTAAGGATATAATAATCCACATGGGGAGACTACACCCTCTTAATTAGATTATTCCAATGTATATAAAAATGTAAATTGAAAAAAAACATGTAATGACAATTGAAATTCAAATTAAGACATCTCCCAAACATGATACAAATAAAAAATAAAAATTAACCATGTCATGTCATGTTAATAGTGCCAAGATAATAGAATCCCAAAAATAAATAATACTTGATGAATCACAAAAATAGTCTTGAATCCATATTCCGTTCAGCATTCATACACACCCCAAGTTTGACTCAACTCCCTTGCACTTGGACCTTCCCCGTATCTGAACCTAAAAAAATGAAGTATTCCTGGGAATACAACACAAAATCAGCAGGGTGTGAGTATAAATCATTAGGCCCCCACCAAAGATGTCTACAAAATAATTAGTCTTAACAGACAATGAATGAATGTGCGATGTAAATGGTTAGATGACCAAAAGGAAAACTCAGGTCACAATAGATAAACAAATACACTTAAATAATTTTTATCTTTATTAATATTTTCATAATTTACACCATGTTATTTATTTAATACCTTTTCATCATGTGATCCATGTGTTATAAAAATATATCTTATACAATTAATTCAAAGAAAATAAATCAATATGAATTAGGGAATAAATAAAGTCCCAATATCACTAGGGATAACCACATCACATGAACACATTATCCTCACCTCGAAGACTCGATTCAAGTGGAATGAAATAGTTGGGGGAATATATCCCCCATCCACTTCCCTTACCCATTTATTTTGGGGAAGTATTTATATTCTCAATATAACTCAAACCATGAGTTTAGAACCTCATATAAATACCCCACACTACCAAGCCACATGCACATCCTTATTTATCCTTTCACCATACACATACTATATAAATACCAAATAACAACGAATACAATTAGCAATACCATTCCATAGCCCTCAACATGAAAATTAATACTATTACATAACCCATTAACACATTTTACAATTATATTTCATAGTCGTTTATCCCAATTATAATTCCCCCGCCTTAACCTATTAAGTATATTAAAAAACTCCCATACACTAGCCCGCATATTTCATTTATCATTTCACAATTATAATTCTTATATCACAAATCATAACCACTTTATTACATTCAACCCATTAGGTATACCCCATATTTGAGAGGTATTAACACATTCATTATATTTATCAGTTACCCTATGCAAACCCAATTATTTTTTCTTAAATTAACATGAATTTTTAAAATTTACATGTCCTACTTTTCCTATAAACTAATCATTTTAGGAATTTCAACATTATTCATATTCCATTAAATACCATCTTAGATAACTCATTTAACTAATTTATCAATCATGAGACTTAGACCATGAACCCATTACCCTTTTTCTATATATTAGTTCATATAACCCATTGGTATTCATCTAAAAAACCCCCTTATTCCATTAATAAACATAGAAATAACAATAATTATTCCATTTCAACTCAATAAACCATATTAAAACGTTTTTAGGGGATCTACATTATCACACATCAACTTTGAACATAATATTAACAGTTTCTTAGTTTGAGAATGATGGTGCACCCTATGGGTTGCCCTAAATCATTATAATCATCCGTAATGCATCCCATAAGGATCATGAGGATTGAAAATCAATATTTAAACAACCATTTTAACAAATCTTACACAAGGAAAAATATTCATAATAGGATGGAAGAAATATATCAACACACATGAATTGATACATAATAAAACTATGGGGTATAACTTGTAGACCACCTTCCGTGAATCCAATGATGAACACACTCTTAATTGTGGCCTTAGATCCAAATTCAAACACCCTTTGAAGCATCAACCTACTTCTCATCCAAAAAAGTGGTATATAGAGCTTCAGATAGACATAAGAGAGATATGAAAACCGTAATCTAAACAGAGTAACATGAGAGGGATTTGGCTCACCTAGAGATTTGATATGTAACCATAGCTACTCCATATGTATTAGGATCGAAGAGAATCACCTCTTTGAAGCTTGGGTTTCTAGGGTTTGTAACTCATGATGCAAGAGAGGTAGTGGGGATGAAAAATGAGTGTGAACATAAAATTATGAAGTGGGAATTCTGTAAAAAATGTCAAATTTTACAGGGGTGCACAATTTACCTGTACAGTTTGACTGAACATGCATAAACTATGTGAAAGAAACAATTAAAGGATGTTGGATTGCGTAGTTACCTGGGGAGACTCACATAGTTTACAATTTTTTCACTAATAATTTTATCTTCTGATCCCCTTGAATGTCCCCCTCAAACTCCCAAGAATCACTTCATTAACCAAAACAAGAGATTTAATCCTAAATTTTAAACAAGGACATAACTTCATTAATAATACGATCTTACATAATCCATGATGAAATAAACCATCAAAACACTTTTTGAAGTGGTTTGAAAAATAACCCACACAAGGTCTCTTACTTTGAACTATTCACATTAATCATTACAAAATATTCTTAACCTTGAAAAAATTAACAATTTATATTTAATATTAATTTTTTAATATATAAATAATTGTTGAATTATATGTTATAATTATTTAAAAAAACTTTATATATAAACACAATGCATTCCATATAATTTTTATAAAAGGTTTTTTATAAATAATTACTATAAATGTTATAATACATCATATGATAAATTCTTTTTAATCATTTTTTAGTTAATTATAAAATATTATAATTAATTAAATTATAAATGAATTATAATTTAATGAATATTCTAAAATTACCATTTATAATCATTTATAAAAAATTAATAAATACTTAATTCAATCAATAATTGAATTTAAAGAAAAATAAAATGTTCCAATGTAAGTAATATTTTATGAAGTTACCAATCATAAGGCATGATTGATAGGGAATCCACCTATATATGTTTTCTAGTGTAATTTATAATTGATTGATTAGTCATAAATATATATATACTAGAACCATGATATTAGTCATATTTTACAAATAACAACATTTTTATCATCACTGTATGTCAATTAATTTTCAACGATACATATAAATGTCCTATGTATGACTTGATAATTTCATCCAAAAAATAAGAGCATAGAATTGTAATTTATTATAGGTAAGTTTCATATGTTATGATCTGTAAAACAAGATGAGTTTAAACCATGCTGTTTCTTAAAATATCCCAAATTTAATGTCATGAAAAAAATCCCACAGAACAATCCTGAATACTGTATTTTATTATCGGTGAATAGAATGGAAAAAATTTATATGAATTATATTTAATATATTATTTTTAGAATCTAAAAATATGGGATTTATCTAAAAACACTAATAAAATTTATAGGGTCTACTAACAAGTTCCATAACCATCTGAAGTGATTGAATCCCATCGCAAGATCTCACATGAATAGAAATATGAAAACCTTGAATATATAATAAATTAATAAATGTAAACTCAACATACATTATTTCATAGTTTTAATTTTATATACATCAACACATTCATCAGTGATTGATTATGATAAAAAAGGTTCATATGAATGCCTACCACCCCTCTAATTACTCATAGTCCTCATTTAATCATACAATATTCAGATGGTATTCATCTATGCTTCATGACATGTTAGTTCTTTAAACATAAAAGAGATTAATAAAGACAACTTCAGGAATTTAGGACTCTCAGTCAACATAAATCAAACTCAAACCATTCCATACTATGAAAATTTAGTAATATTAAATTCAAGGATTCTACTCACTATCTATCACATTTACTATTTCATTATAATGAATGATTAAATGGTACATTAACCAACTCATTCATCCCATTAGCGAGTGAGGATCCCTCACACTAAAAATCTTAACTTAATAAACTAGATGATAACATCATGGAATAATGAATTTCATCTACCCAAAATCATATATAGTGGAATAATCTCTATTATATAAAATAAACTTTCATATTATATTAATATATAGGTGGATTTGGTTTTATAATTTGATTTTTCTACTGATATTTATTTATGATTTCTTTTATCATAGGCTAACACATTACTATTATTCTTATGAAAACAATTTATAACATCCTTTTATGGTTCCCTTAAATTATAAAATAATAAATTCAAGGTGGTAGCATGTAAATACAATTTTATATTACCTTATGATATCCCACCATTTTTTACACCCTTACCCAAAAATTCCAAAGCCTGTGTCATTATACTATTACATTGGAATATATGAAATCTTTAATTAACAAGGGACCATACATTTTAGTAGTTTTGAAAAATGATATTACATATAAGATACTGATATTACATTAAAAAATAGGAAATAAAACTAAAAGGCATGAAAAATACAAATAAAATGCATCCTTGAATATAATTTAAAGGATCCCTCTTAGTAACATGGGGAAAGGATAAAAAATAAGAGAGAACTAAAATTCATAGTAAGGGTAATAAAAATAGAAGAAATAATGAATGAATATCAATTAATCATCATTAAAAGGATAATATGTGATAAAATATTACATTTAAATATTTGGATATGTCATAATAAATAGGGAAAAGTATGAAACTAAATACCCATTCTATTAAATCAAAAAAATTATAATTAAATTCATCTATATATTGGTTTGTGGTGATAATCTAATACATATGAAATAATTAATCAAAGGCAGTGCTTAATTTTTGGTTTTAATGTTTATGGAACATAATAACCTCAACTATCAAGATCTATCCTATAGACACTTTAAAAAAACATGTTGAAAAATATTTAATTTGGTCAATTGATTTCTCTCATGATAGAATGTTGATGCTTCTAGGAGCTATATATAGTCCGGACATCACCCATCACTGCATGTCTAAAGCATTCCTCATATCAAGTAATTTATTTAATTAATAAAAAATACGGATTATCATAAAATATCCATATTAAAAAAATAATATGGATTTATAAATTATTCCTTAATGGAGGATAAATGAAAAAATGGGTTGTTAATGAAGATTTTGGTAAATACCATAAAAATATAATTAAAAAATTATTGAGGAAAGATACAACTTATAAATTCCAAAGTGTTCCATACCACTTCAACACATTTGAATAATAATACACATGAACTAATAAAATTAAATCAAACATAAAATATCATAAGAATAACGGGATTCATGATATAACATTCCAAAGGGAAGTATATACACCATATAAAAGTTAATTCTTGTACTACAACAAAGATGTCTTATTGGAATGTCAATTGAGACGAAATCCCTTACCTCGAGTCTAACTTACCACTTATATCCTTATCTTATTTAATAATATAATTATATTAATTATTTAATATCTTCAGAACAGGTTTCATATTTATTATTTCTTTTACATAACTTATTATAATTTGTTACACAAATACTTACACAATAATATTTATGTAGGTAATTTTTACCAAATTCAGTTCGTCTGTTCAAAATGACCTGGGTTAGAAAACTATTGTAAAAGGGATCAGTACACAATCATATAAAGGATAATAATAAGGAAAAATAATCACATTTATCCATAAATTAATTTTTTTTTAAAAATCATTGATGATGTATATGATAAAGTAACCAACATTACAATCATGAAGACGGTAGGTCATACACATGCATGAGTAAAATTCCCATTTTTTAAATGATTATTATTGTATGATGGTAAGTAACGATATATATTTCTATAATGAAAATTAAATCACAAAAACCCTGACAATAATCATATGTATTTATATATAAAATTATTTTGATGTAAAATGCATCAAATCATGCTAAGGAGGTGGTAGTCCACACATCCTTGAGTGAGGTTATAACTTTTTAATGTGTGAAAAGGGTAATAAAAATATGATATATTTAATTTTAATAAATTTAATAATTTCATTAATATCATATATATATCATTTATGTAACAGATGATTAATTATAAAATTCTTTTATAGATTCCATGTATCAAATGAATGAATCACATCACTTTGAGGAGGCGGTAGTCCACACTTTAACAAACGATGTTATCATATTTTAAAAATTAAAATCCTAAATTTATGTGTTATATAACAATAATATAAGTACTAAGAAAAAAAATATATTATATATCATATAAAAAAACTATGTCCTACATTATTCCCAACTATGAGAGGTGATAAAGGTAAAACGAACAACATTGTTCCATAAGGTGGTAGTTTTTTGTACACAATAATAGTAAGTGTGTCACCCATTTTATGGAAGTTTATATATGTGTAGCTATGAAACAAATAATAAAAAATATATTTTTATTTTTGGTATCGATTTTATTATATAGTTAAGTAATAATAATATTTTATGGGGTGGAGAATAAAGAAACAAAGTAGCTTGCATATGGATGTTACCTCTTCGTTGGGTAACTCATTTTTGTTTTCACCAAAGGGATTTCATGGATGGATTATTTCCAAAAGAGAGGGTTATATTATTAGGGTACGGTTTTTGGAAGATTTTTGTAATATATCCATAGAGATAAAAATATCTTTAGATGTGTGAATATGTGAGAGGGATGATTGCCTTTTTATAGTGAAGGAGTGTCATTCTTTTAAATTTATGGAAATGGAATTCCACCCGGGTTGTTTCAATTGGGAGATGATGCAATAATAGTAAATATTAGATAAAAGGTAGAATAGTTTTGATAAATTACCATTAAATTTATTTTTTATAAGTGTATTGGTCAATTAAGGCCTTAATTTTATGGTTTATTATTTTATTATGATAAATTTTCTCTCAATAACTAGAATTTATTTTATTAACTTCAACTAATATATTTTAACATCAATTATGCTTTACTAATTTGAAATTATAAATTATTATTATTGGAAATATGGAATTATTTTTTTTTAATTTTAATCATTGAAGTGGAAGAAAATAATTAAAAATTAATCCTATAGATGAAACAATAATGAGACTTTTTCATTCAAATATGTTAAAATTTTTTCTATGTTTTATATCAAATTTTATAGTGAAATTGATTGAAAATGAAATATATTTGAATAATTTATGTAAAATTTCCCTAATTAAACATTAAAACAAATTTAAATTATATTTTATCCTCATAAATAAAATAAACGAAAAATAGGTTTTGAAATAAAATTTGGAATTTCTCACTATTCATCTATAAAATGAATATTTGTTGGAAAATACCTAATATTCACCCAATTATAATTATTACATTACTATTCTAATTAAGATTTTTATTTTGATATATAAAATCAATAGAATCTCCAAAAAGTTTATTATAAATTGATTCTCAATTAAATTGCGGTGAAAATAACTCTATAAAAATATAGGTTTTATGCCTAAAATATTATTTTTTCTTATCATGTGCCTATAAAATTTATTTTATGAGTGTAAAAAATATTTTAATTGAAATATAATTTATAAATTTCATCAATATAATTTGGAAAAACTATTTAATTTAATTCATTATGATAAAACTCCATTATGTGCATAAAAACCACAATATTTCATTTATATTCAACTGGTTTATATTTTTATTTCTAATATATTAAAACTCGATGAATTAATCATATATTTTTGTAAATTGTTTTCTAAATTTAGTTAATACTATTCAAAATTTCTAAGTTAATGTCTAGGTTATACCTTATTATATTAAAAAACAATATTTTTCATAATATATTATTTCCTATAAAACCCAATCTTGTGTATTATGCAACCCATTAAGGATATTTAATATTTGTTTTAACAAACGATCTATCGATGATCCATGTAATTAAATGAAAACTCGATTTATCATATAATATATGCTTACCTTGTTTTTTGTATAATTAAGTAGTGTAATGAAATTATAATTATTTCTAAAAGAAAAATATTGTAATGTAATTAGGTTTTATAGAATCATTAAATACAGTATAATAAATTGCATAATATATAGTGGTTTTATTGTATATAATTTCTTTCACATTGGTTATCAAATTTTTTTAATATATATTATCCTTATAGAAAATTTTAAAAATAAATTAATTATCTCAATTAATTCTATTCTAAAGAACATCATTTTCAGGTGATATATGTTTTGAGAGGGTTGAAAAATAATAAGGTTATATTTGGGATTTCATAAAGATTGTGTGATGTTATAAATATATAAAAGAAATTATCTGAGCTATATTGTATTATTTATTTGAGATATTTAAAAATATATATGTGATGTATTTATTTAAATGTTATTATATATAAAATGAATGTGTAAAGATGTATCAAATGTAATATTAGAATTACTGTTGATGAGGATACATAAAATGTTAATTCACAATCCTAAATTAAAATAAATATATTTCCCTAAAATTTTGATACATTATCCAAGAAATAGATCATTTAATTTTTTAAAAATAATCACATGCTTTTAAACATCATTATGGGTATTCGTAAAAATTCAAATATTTTTTGTCAATAAATTATTAAAAAAATTTAGGCACGAAATTTCATGATTTATGTTTTTAAGAAACGAATAAAATACATCAATGAATATATAAAAAACAAATCCATTTAACAATGATGATAATAAAGTTATACTACACTTAAAAATTTTGTTTTTTGAAATTAGTGGATTTAATATGGAATTGAGGGGTACCATACCATAGAGTGATTATGAATATAATAATATTGATGTTTCTAGAAGGGACAGTGATGTAGTTTCTTAATTGGTGACACAACTGCCCTTGTGACAAGGAAGTTGGTGTGGTGTAATTGGTAGGTAATTAAATATAATGACATTTAAGGTATCACTAGGTGGGAGACATAAAATATTAATGGTTTCTTTGGAACCCATCAATTAAATCTATACCCACATGTGTTTTTAATGAAGGATACAGTGGAGAATAGCCACAACACGAGGGATAGAAAGTTCATGAATATATTAGAATTAGGGGTGATGTGACATGAAATGTTACTAACTCATAATATTACTTGGATTGTCATTTAAATCCTGGGACATGTCCTACTCGGGACGTGGGGACACATTCACCATGGTATTTGGGATATTAAAAACATGGGCCTCTAATAAATTTATATCTAGTAATACTATTCTAGGTGGTTATTTTAATTATTTTTGGGAGGGATGAGGCTTTGCCTAATACGGTTCATCGGTTTGTGGCTTCTTTGTGATTTTTATTCCCAATTACCTATAATGAAAGTAAATTTCCATCTCATGATGTTTTTTAGACAATATTTCTTAATATAATAGTACATATAATAATATTTTTTTGAGTACATTGAATATATTTTTTGGATGATATATAAATACATCCAGGGGATATGTTACAAACCTGCATTGACTCTATACATTTGTTATTGGAAATTATATATCTAAAGAGTAATTTAATTTATATAAATAATAATTTTCTAATGTGAAACAAGTTATTCTACCAAAATCTATCCATGCGATAGTCAAAATCAATGTAAATGGGTTGGAAACAAGTGTAGCTAATGAAACATATTCAAATAATTCAACTATATTTATAAATTCTAACCAACATATTTTTTACTCAACCATATATGTAATTATATATAAGTCAACTAAAGAAATTATTTTTTAAAGTGAAATATATTTGTTAAATGAATGAATATAGAAATAAATTTGATTTACTGTTTAAAGAGAACATGTAAAATTTTACTGCTATGCCAAAAATATTGAATTGGTTGGCTGGAATAATATGTTGCATTATGGTCACATGGTATGGGTATACTATAAATATTTATATGTTTTATATGGAATATATAGGCAAGATAATGGAGGGATACACTATTAGAGTAATGTTTCCATTAAATTAATGACTTTTATATGGGTAAAGGGAAAAAATCAGTTATCTATGTCAATTTACTATTTTTAAGTCAGAAAAGATATAATAAAGATTATTTATATGAAATTTAATGTTCCAATGCTTAATTTTAACTAGGTTAATGTTAAAAATTACTTTGAAAATGATGAATTTTTATTTTCACTTTTTTATTTTAAAATATGTCTTACAAATAAACCAATTTTTTATTAAAAGCTATCAAGAATATATTTTTCTATTATTAGCTGATCAAATGACTAGTGGTTCATTATTTTTTAAGGAAATTAAATAATTTTTTATGACAATAAAAATGGTTTTATCAAATTTTGTGATATTTCAAAAATTGTGACATGATAAATGGAAACGATATGTTTTATTATGATCTCTAGACCTATTCTTGGTGCTTAAAGGTTTTTCTGTTGTTTGTCCCCATCTGCTACTCTATTGTACATTTTTCATTCTTTTTAATAAATGGTCATATGCTTTTCTTCTAACTGTACTTTCTAGGTATTTACTATAAAACATGGTCATAAAGATGGGATACGAAAAAACAACCTTATTTAATCTATCAAATTTTAATATATGTTATTGGTATTTCATAGTACATTTATAATAATTAAATATAAAAATAGTATTTTTTATAAATTTTTATTTAGTTATATATTTTAATAACTATTTAAATTTGATATATCAATTTTATAAATATTATTAGGTATATATATATATTTTTTTAAAATTAATTATGAATTTAAATTAATTTTACACACATGTAATTCCATCTTTTAAATCCATTCTATATGATTTATAGTTATAATTTTATTATTTATAAAATAATAGATTTAAAATTATTTGTTATGTTAACTTTAATTTTACTATTACTATTTTTTTCATGTTTCTATATCATTACTGTTGTTTTATAAATTTTATAATTATATTTTATAATGATATTACTTTAATTTATCTTATATTTGTTTAAAAATTAATCATTTGATTTACTTATTAGTGTATGTATGATAAGTTTGTTAATAATTCTTCTTTGAGATATGGGAGGTGATTTAGAGTTAAGCCATTTCATCATACATGTGAGAAATTATTATTAATTTTTTACAGGAAGTATCAGAAGAGACATGATGATATAAATGACAATGGTAATCATATTGTTCTAAATAAAAATAAATCTGGGAGTTTCATGACAGTCCAGTGTAATGACCCACAACATTACAGGTTGAGAAAATCAAGATAAATTTAAATTTTTTCCCATGGTAGTTTTAAAAGTCAAAAAAATAATTTTCCCTAGGATATAATTTTAGATAATTTTTTAATAAACTTCATTGGTCAAAAAATAAGTTATTTAACCCAGGGAAAAGATTTATTAGAAATATGAGATGTAATACTTTTCACTGAATATTTAATATTTAATCAATTAAAAATTAATTTATTCATGAATTTTTATTCAATGATATATTTTAAAAGGAGTGTTCTATTGGTTTTATAACTCTTTATTTGTTCTAGACTACAGTTTAATCCTTGAGAGGTATAATACCCTCATGGACTCTAGTTCCAATATCAGGCTCATTTCCTTTTACTTTTATTGGATTTTTTATTACCTTTCTCATTTTATTTTATTCTCCTCATGGATCAGTGAATATTTGAGATGGAATGAACAATTTGGTAAATAAATCCTATATATAATTGGAGAGAGAAAATATAGGGTTGTCACTTCGGTTCATATGAGGAGTTAGATGAGGAAAATTTGGCTGTGTGGGGAAGATCTAGGAGTGAACCCATTTTGTTTTAAGCTCCATGGTATGATTTTTGTTTATGTTTATATCCATCTCCATGTACATATTTTATTAAAAAATTACATATGTTTTTTGAGGTTCTCTGATATCCCTTGTGGGATGATATGAGCAGAAACATGGGTTTTGATAAGATTGTAAGGTAATTTTGTATGGGAAACACATTTGAATGGTATGTTATTTAGATGAAATTAATTGTGTATTCATTCATTCAAGATAGTTGAGGAATAAGTCGTTACACATAATGTGTGTTTTAGATATTTTGTTTGTGATGACTCTAGGTGTGTTCTCAATTGGTCCAACCACCATGTGTCGGGGAACATGGTTGTGTAGAGTACTAAGTCATAATCCATTCGAGGTACATTTCTAGTATCCATGTAAAACTTATTTTCAAACCATGTTTCAGGTACATTGCTTGGTAAATTTTCGGAACCTAATGTGAATTTTATGTCATGTATGATTACCGAAATTCATATTCATTGGGAATTATATGCCTGGTTGGTCTGTGGAACATGACCAAGGTTGATAGCTGGGGGTAAACATCATGTAACCAAGGTTCATTACATGTAATTACCCTTTTAATGAATTTTTCCATTATTCTGAACCTAAATTTAGAGTAATATTTTTGACTGTCTCATTTTTATTATTTTTCAATTAAGATCATGATAATGGAATCCATTTTTTATTCATAGACTGTTTAAGGGATTTTTTATATTTGGAGTGTTTTGTAAGGATAATTTATTTAATTTTTTTATTTAGAATCATCCTATAGGTTGGGTTGTTCATTTCAAGGCCCAAATGGGGGTCATTGGAATTTAAAATAACCAGTCATTTAGATTCCAAGTTATTTTAGTTTGAGGTTAATTTGGATTATTTTTTTGAAGGAGTGATTATATAGTTTCTATAAGGTGAACTCATATGGTCCATATTTGTGGGTACCAATTTATCAATGTTTGATAAATTATGTTTTAGACCAATATATTGAGATTATATATCTATTGGATCCATTGAGAAGGGATTTCATACTAGGTTGTTTTGTATGACTGTGATTCATTCAGGTAATGAAGAGATGTGTTCGAGGGACCCGTTAGGGATTCCATTATGGGAGAGACCATAAATAAGGATGGGTTGTGTGTTAGGTAGGTTTATTGAATTTTAATTGTGATTATATATTCATAGTACATAAATCATTCTATAGAGTCCCCTTATATGGATTACTTCCATTGACGCGGTTATGAAAACCATTAGAAACACACTTTTTATTACAGTGATTCTTTTGGATTCTCTTGAGGGAAGGTTATTGATCAAGAATCATTGGTTTTCTATTTATGGTGTATTTAGGATGATATTATGTTCATCTTGGCCTAATTTTTCATGTATGTGATAGAAGATAACTATTTAGACTAGTTATTTTATATTTTTGGATTATGTTTTGGGAGAGATGGTGGTTCGAGATTATGTTTTGGGTTATGTATCTAGTTGATGATCCTTTCAACATGCATGGAAAATAGTTTGAGGTGTACGTGATCATAGATACTCTTGGAGCCCCATTTTGTATTAATGCAGTGTAAGGGTCATTTCTATTTTTGATTCTCTAACATAGGGTATAAGTCTATAACCTGAATTCTAGGAATGAGAGGCTGTATGGCTACTATGGTGTTATGGGGGACTATGAGAGACATAGATTTATTGATTTCAAGATTTTTGATGTTGATGATTTGATATTTTGGATGACAGGTTCATGATTTGATCTACAAATTAATTATAGATTATTCCAAGGTTTCTTAAGGAATTTTCTACTTAATATGGATGCGAGGGGAGAAATTTGGGATAGATTTTTGGACTAGTCATTGGCCCTATGATTTATCAGGATCTCTCTTCCATTCGATGGATATGGATAGATATGAATAAAGAGATAATGTATGATATGGAGATCTCTAGTCTGCCCCTATGCCCATAGATTATCATTCAGATCACATTTGTGTGTCTTTGGTTCCAAAAATATCGGGGGATCCTACTTTCTTGTTATTACCTTCCCTAATTTTATTTTATTGAACTATTTATTTTTGTAGGACTACTGTATTCTCAACAATTGAGGAAATGTTACATTTGATATGGAATGAAAGTGGTAGGAGGACATGATTTAATTATTTTATATTCTTATACTATATGTTTTATCATCCATTTTAGAGATCAGTTGTTCTATATTATACATTCGGTATATATATAATTATTTTGTATTCTATTTATTATATCATGTCGTTTTTTCAATTGTTTTTCCGTTTTTATTTAATGTTACAGGTATGTATGAAATTATTATATTTCAACGGTCATTTCACTATAATGAGAGGATATGGTCTTCTAGTTTTATCTTTTAGTCCCCCTATAGTAGTGGTTATTCTTTAGAAGATTGTGAGTTATGCATACAGACCTTTGGTGAGCTGAATCAAGTGAAATGTTAGGTTTAATCACTCTATTAAGTTAATAAATGGCATCAAATCCAATATTATATTCCCAATATAGTTATTTTTTGGACTGGTGGTTTATGAATGTCTATGAGCATGTGATAAATGTCATATTTTGTTTTCTGATCACCTTTGTTGATAATAATTACTATATTCAAGGACATGAGATTTATGTTATTGGTTTCTATTTTTACTATTTTATGATTTCACATAGTGTGATGCAGTTGTGATTTGAATTTCAAATTTATTATGGGATTTTTATATTGGTCTGATGTTAAGATTCTAGTGTTCATGCATAATTTTAGGCTTGTAGGATTCACATGACATATGCTAGTATGTGTTTGGTTTCACTAATTATGGAGGTTCATTTGTTCAAAATATCAGAGTATACTATATGGGGCTATCACATAAATATGATTGGTGGAATTCCAGACAAATTAATTTCATGTATAGATATTACCTTCTGATTTTAGGTCATGTGGATCATATGACATCATGAAATTCGGTGATGGAAATATATTCCCTTCTTCAATGGATGCTTGGAGACCCTTGTGAGTCCGCATGGGATCTGAGGACCCTATTTTTGGATCTATGAGGGAAAGGATTCATGAGTGAGGTTTGTATTAGGATATGTATTCCCTACCGATAAGGCTTCCCTAAATATATTGGATTAGAGATTACAAAATTAATTTTAAGCACATCTTAGAAAGTGGTGTTGGTTCATTATCTGTATTATTGGTTGGAACATGCAATGTGTCATGTATGCATAATATCACAAAAAATATGGGTGGCTGTTTCTATTATTGGATTTTATTTGAATTTTAGGGGTATTATATTATTAGGAGGATGATGTGTAAGAAGGTACCTCTGTGGTTATACTAGGGGATGCTATTTTAATGAGAGGTTGAGCATTGTGAGTGCTCTCAGTCTCATTAATTCCTTGAGAGGGTACGTTTTCTAGGATACCTAGACCTATTAATTTTTGTTTTTATTTAGGTAATATATTAAGAGAGTGCTTAGAAACTTATGGATTTTGATTGATTCATGATTTTAAGGCTGTTATTTGGATAATCTTGGAATGTGGGAGATTCCGTGATTTTTATAAATTGTGTTAATGGTGTTTCAAATTCTTTAAATTGACATGCATGGGGATTATGTTCAGTGGTTTATGAATTTTATTATTGGTTAATAAATATTTATCTCATGTGAGTTTGATTCTTTTTAGGAATTTGTGTACATAATAACTTGTGATAGGATCTCTGATCATCATTGTAGGTTGAGTAGGAGACTAGTGGTCAGCATGGATTGTTGAAAAAAGTCATTGTTGCCTAAAATACTCAACATGAAGGTTATACATAGTGCCATTTTTTCCATGTGTAGGCCCATTGAGAGTATTTTGGATCTTGAGGAAATGACAGTGGTGTAGTCTTTGTGGACTTTTGAGTTCAGCATTCAAGGATAGGGGTAAGGAAAGACTTATGGTGGGGAGTATCAAATCAATTGTGGTTGAATTTCCCTCATGTTTCTATGAGTCTATTAGATAAATGTTCATGATATTATCAGTTTTCTCAATGCTTTGAAAGGATTTAAGGTGGTAGGTTTACCATTGAAGCTTCCTAGGGAGGTAAGAACCATTATGATGGGAGAAGATTAATGACCCACATCAACACAACTTAAGAAAATAATGTGAAATTTAAATATTTGTTCTCAATGTATATAAGATAAAAAATGATAATTCATCCTATGAGATTATATCAGGTATCTTTTCCACCAACTATGTGGGCCTCAAAATAGGTTATTTACCCTATTACAAGAGTTTATTGGAAATATTATCCATTTGAATTTTAATAGAATATTTAATATTAATATAATTTATTATTAATTTTTTCTTGTGTGATAGTCCAATGATATTATTTTAAAAGAACATTGGATTAGGATTTTTAATTCTTGGTTGAGTATATATTTTTTGGGTTTTTCTAAGATAGGCATAATTGTTTCACGGGCACTAGAGATAGGCCCAAGCCCCTTTACCTTTATATTATATTATTATATTCCTTTATTTATTTTTTTATAATTTCCATTTTAATTGTACCAACCTCACACATTTTTATATTTTTTATAGGGTCTTCCCTTTGATGTTTTCATCTTAGAGAGAATTGTAGGGTTAAAAGTGGATTTTAATCAAGATTCTTCTGAGGAGGTATATCAGAATGTTATGATGGAATGGAGATAATACAACGATGAAGCTTTAGTTTCTTATAGCCAAAGGTAGGAAATTTATTTCATTTTTCACTAACATAAATATAATTTCAATTTTCTCAAACTTATAAGGACTTATATATGTTTTTATAGGTTCCCTGAAATCCTTGTTTGGCAGCTTTAGGGAGAAATTGGCGTTCCAAAAGAGCATAAGGTATTTTCATATGGGAATCATATTTATAACGCGGGTCATTAATAAAACACATGTTGCATTCAATTCTTTTTAGGTGAGGTGAAGAAGAGGGGGTTACATGATTTTCATGTTTAGGAAACTCCATGTGGTATGTCTAGGTGTGTAGCTTATGACACAACTTGGAACCCCTTTTAGAGGAAAATATATGCATAATGTACATGGAAACACCCCATACGAGGTATATGGCTAATGACCATGTAAAACATATGAAAAAATATAGTGTGGGATACAACAAATGGTACATGGATATGGAATCAAATATAAAGTTAACTTCTTATAGGGTTACATCACACTATGTACTTTGGGATGTGGATGAAACATTGATAAGAGATATAAAGCCTTAGTTGATGATTGGGGGTACACACTGTGAACATCGGGTGAGAATTGTTTACTTTACCTTTTAAAGAATTTTCCCTATCACTTCATCCTACTATTATAATTGGTCAAATAAGATGTTTGTTGTTGTTTTTTTCTTATAGATCATGATTCTATAATTTTGTTGAAATTTTTAGTCATTTTTCGGGAGGCTTTACTTAAGGTTTGACTTAAAATACTCCTATGGGATGGGCTATCTGTTACAATACACGAGGGATGTTCATGGGCTTGTTAAAAATACATTCTTATGGACCCCGTGAAAAATTTATTTGAGGTTATTTTATATGTTTCAAATAAGGTGTTATTGTGTATTATCATTATATAGATCTTGGATATTCTAGGGATATTGGGACCAATTGATCAATTTTTTAGAAATTGTGGTTTTATACCAATGGCTTGAGTTTTTTGGATCTATTCAAAACATTAGGTTGTGATGAAACATTGTCGGTCCATGTATGACATGGATCCATCAAGGATTTGTTGATATGGGTTTGAGGGACCCATTTTTAAGCCATTATATTTGAGATAATATCCTTGGATAGCTTGTATACTGGGAAAATAACCAATATTTTCTTGTGAAGGTATTTTCACACGGTTTTTCTAATGCTATAGGGGCCTCTTTTTATGGTGTCATACTCTTGATAAAATCATGAGGAAATTTTGAAATAACTTTATTAGCATGGTGATTATTTTGGATGCTATTGTAGGTTTTATTTTTTATCATTGAATAGTGATTGTCCATGGAGGGCCCCTTGTGTATATTCTTGTTCTGGGCTTGGCATCAGTTTTCTTAGATGTGATCGAGGATACCATTATACATTGTCATGTTATATCCTTACAGAATCCCCTATTTGGGAGATGGTGTGCATGGATAGGGTTGGGTGTTGAGTCACAAGTTGAGGATCTTAATTTTTGGCATGGACCGTAGTTTGGGATGCATGTGGTCTAGGGGACTGTGGGAACCCAATATTTTATTGACCTTGAGTGAGGGTAATTGATATTTTGGATTTGATGACTTTGGTTTTCACTCTATAACCAGGATACCTATAGTGACATCCAATTTTGGTAGACTTTGTGTTTTAGTGGGCCTTGGGAGCCTCAATATTATTTGGACTTTGATATTTCTGAGTCTATTGATTCATCATTTTGGATGATGTGTTTTATAGTTGATCAAACATATATTTATATCACATCCTATGGTAATTTTAGTAAGTTTATACACCAAAATAATGTTTGATTAATGTTTTTGGACACATTTTTACTTGGAAATGGTCTTGAGGTTTATCTTCTTCTCTCATTCATGGACTGGTTTGGATTAGATGCGAATATATAGCTA
Organism: Viscum album; assembly: GCA_963277665.1. Lineage (NCBI taxonomy): Eukaryota > Viridiplantae > Streptophyta > Magnoliopsida > Santalales > Viscaceae > Viscum > Viscum album. The sequence continues at coordinate 1,611,727,233 of OY728163.1, forward strand.
AGGGATGATTTGGAGGAGTGTAGACATCTCTGAGGCTAATAGAGTTCTAACAAAATAGGTGTTAGATTTCGTTAGTCTCAAACATCTTAGTGGACTTCGATTGTGGACTATACTATTCCATAGTTTTAGTTTGTGGAGATGATGAGTTTCATTGGACTACTGTGTTTTTGGATAATTTCTCTCAATGTTAGTATAATTTTTCTCTAGACCAGATCATTCCATTTGAGTTATAAAGCATGAAAGATATTTTTTATCATTTCGGATTAATATAGTTATGACTTAGTATTTGGAATTCATGTTCATTTCATTGTTATAAATCTTAGAGTTTCAGTATATATCTAGAGGGCATGCATAATATAATGTGTATAACTGATAAACATGATATATTCCATCACGATTGGGCCAGAGGAAGGGTATATTTACCTAAACCATTAGGTTAGAACTAGAGGTTGTTTTTTCTTTTAGTGTGTATCCCAAATTTAATTACTGATGTTTTTATTTTACTTATATTTATATGGTTATATTTATACCAAAATTATATTTAAAATAGGATGAGAATATCATGTATTGCATTCACCAATTATAATAGAACATTTCAAGTTCACTTTTGTGGATTTTTATTTGATATTTCTTTCTAAACCCTCATATGTGTACCTTAGTTTCCATGAAGAACTAATGAATTATTTCACGTTTTGTAAAAGTATTTTAATGGACAGAGTGAAGGACCAATATTTCTAGATCGAGTGACGTTACTTGTGTAGAGTCTGTAGATTGGGTTAGTACATCTCAAAACAGTTGAGTAAATGAGTGTCTGAATTTGATTGGATTTGCAATGGGACCCTAATATATTTATTTTTAGTTTTACTTATTCTTAATGTGGGATTGAACTAGTGGATGATCAATTATTCTATATCAGGCTTTGATTCTATTAAATTTCATACTATATTTCATTTATAATAGAATATTATTATTCAAGTTATCATTTATTTTATATTTGATGTTATGAATTTTTAACAATTTGGTTTATTTCTATTTTTATTACACTCAATCCAAAGGGTTTATTCTACCCACGGTATCTTTTATACACTCAACAGTATTCTGTAGCCTCAAAAGTATTGAGATGTGTTCTATAGGAATTATGGAAAGATAGACCAGGTGATATCTGAGGTTGTTTGAGGCTTGTTCATTAAAAATATAAATGAACTAAATAAAACATCTTAAATTCTTATTATAATTTTTTAATCAAAACTAAACACGATAAATGATATTATATTATAATGGTTCAATATTTCATGTGTTAAAAATTTTATTTTCTATTTAAATTATTAATTATATTATATAAAATATTTTTATTTATAGAAAATTATAAATTTGTATACTAGATGAAAAACTAAATTGAAATTTATGGTTGAATTTTATAGAAAAAATATAGAGATATTTAAAAATATATATTCACTTTTTAATATATTTGTTTAGGGAATGAATAAAAAAACTATAAAAAAACATTGAATTAAAATTTGAAATGATATGGAATAAGTTTTATATTAAAGCCCAAGTAATGTTAATAATAAATAAGTTTTATTTTTCAGAAATTTAGATGAACATATTTTATTGATTCAAATATGATATAAAATTTTTAAATTATTTTTCAGTTGTAAATTAAATGGTTTAATTATAACTAAAATGCCTTCAATAAAATATAGAGTTTAATTGGAAAAGTAAATTTGTAAAATTGACATTATCAAAAATTATAATACAACGAATCTTTTGGGATTTGGAATTTCAAAATTAATATTTTAAGACTTTTTTTTATTTTAAGGAAAAGATTACTTTTTCAGTAAATAGTTGAGAAACTAAACTTTTATGATGAAAATCATTGATTTTCAAATAATTATAATTTCTTATTTTGTAATAGATTGATTTTAATGTGATATTATTCTATATTTATCAAGAATATATGAAGTAATTCTATATTAATCAGTATTATTTTAATTCCCCTACCCTATATGCCTCGAGTTGGTGTCTTACTTTTAAATATTAGCTTGATTATATGGAATCAAATCCCAAAGGACCAGTCATTTTTTTTTGTTTTGGAAACTAGATTACATTATTAAAACCCATTTTAAATTGGGAATAAATTAACATAATATGAAACAAAATATAATTCTCAAGAACCTTAAATCTCCTTCAAAGAATTCATCTGTATACATTGGTGATATGAATCAAAATTAAGGTGAGATCAGATGATCAGTATGTGTAAGAGTAAAAAATAATTTAATCACGAATCAATAAGTATAATCAATATGGAAAGGTAGATAAGTGAACAAATTATACATTTACACAAATGGATAATGCATAGTCAATACCTAAAGTTAAATAACTAAACACACATACCCTTTAATTAATGAAATGGGAATACAATGCATTCATATATTTTATCATAGTGAAAATAATTTAGATAATTATAAAAAGAATGATGGAAATTATAAATATAAGAAATAATGTTCATAGAAAACTAATCATTATTCTATCAAGATTTATCATCTAGAAAATTTATATTTGGAGGTCGAAACTCTTCAGATTCTGATTCGTAGTAAACATAAATTTTTCGTTGCCAATATATTTCATCTCATGAGACTATCGATGAATCCTGAGGATTCTATTAACCTGTCCCCAAAACATGTAGTGAATTTTCAAAAATATATTATATATCAAATAACATATTTAATCAAAAAAAATTCCTTACCATCAAATATCAGTATTGAATAAATAATGCAGTCTTATCGATATTCCCCCAACTAATCAAATAAAAGTCAAAGTTACCCCAATATGTACAAATGGTATAAGATTTATGTAATAATAATATTCATGATAAGATTATATATATATATTTATGATAAATTTAATGTAAAATAAAATTTATAATAAGGAAGTGATTCTTTCAAGATAAAGCCAACAATCATAAAATACAGTAATATTTTAAACATAACTTTTACCACATGGAAACATTAAATTCAAAAACCCTTTGAAGGAGACAGTTAACAGTTAAAATTAAAATAACATTCATTTTAAGTGAATTATTATATTAAATTATATAAGTTTATTATATAAATCATATTAAATATAATTAGTTCATAATAAAAAATAAGCCTTAATGGAATATTGTGTGAGATAAAATCCATTACCTTTGGTATCCTTTTAGTTGAATGCAATTTAAAAAATTTTATAATTGTTTTAAGAATGATATAAATGTTTAAGACAACCATAATAATATTTATCATATCATATATTATCTTTCAATAACTTATTATTTCATTTTCGTTAATAATCTTTCACTATTTTCACTATTTTTGGGTGTTATGTGCCTAGTTTTTCAAGTAGGTTTTTTCATTTTATTTTTTTTACCGTTAAAAATATCAATATTTAATAATATTTATTATTTAAACCATGATTTAAACATCATATATATTTTTGGTATATTTATTTTTGTATATTAATAAAATTTGGAGATAGGAAATGGAATACACCGTTCATAGAGATGGTAGGATGTACGTAAAGTTGAACAATGATTCCATTTTCTTATCATCTTAATAGAATTAAAAGTAATTGAAAAATATTTATATTAATATTAAATTATAATATTTATATCATATATTAATCATATTTTTATTGAAACCATTCTTAATACATTCCACGAAATTTGTGAACAATCACATCGCTTTGTGGAGGCGATAGCCCAGACGTCCACAAATGATGTTATCATATTCCCAAAAAATGGAAAGAATGAAGATATGTGTTACGAAAAAATTAATTAAGAATAAATAAATTATAAATATAATATAATTCATGTATAAAAAATAAATATATCAAAATACCCAACCTTAAAATGGGGTAAGGGATGAATGAACTACATCAATTCCCGAGCTGGTAGTCTGATGCACACATGAATAATGATTGTAGAACCTATTTAATGGTCGTGTATGTGATTTTAGGTCATAAAAATGACATAATAACATCTAATTATATTTAATATATTGATTTTATTATATGATAAAGGTATAATTTTTTATAGGTGGATAAAGAAGTGAATCAAAAGTGACAATTGAAGAACGTTACCAATTTTTCAGGTAATTCGTTTTAGTTAATACTAAAATGAATACATGGATGGATTTATTCGTAATTTTAGTCGTATATTATTAGTAGAGGTATTTTTGGATATTAATTTGTAAGGTTTTTGACTATTAAAAATGGATTTATAGGTGTGAATAAGTGAGGGGGTGAGTTTCTTTTTTTTGAAGTAATGGCATTTTGTAAATTTTTAAAAGGGAAAATTCCAACCAATTTTTTTCCCATATAATGTTTCCCAGTAATAAAAAAATTGGATAAAATATATTATATGGTCATAATATTTCCATCTAAAATGTTTTGGACATGTTTTTCAGTCATTTTGTCACTTACAATTAATGTTTAGTCCCTTCTTATACTAGTTTTTCTGTTAATCATTGAAATTAATTTTAATTACATTCCCAAATATTTTTGGTCAAGAAATAAGTTTAGATAAATTAAAATTAAAAATTATTTTGAATCCAAATATATAATATATTTTCCCAATTAAGATAATATAATTGGGAGAAAATAGTATAAAACTAATATCATAGATGGGACAAAAAAATGGTTTAAATGTTTAAATGTTCAAAAGATTGAATTTTATTTATATAAAATATCAATATAAAATTGATCCCAATGAAATAACTTGAATTAATATGTTTTATATTAGTCTAATTAAACATTAAAAACATTAAATAATATAATTTACCCCTATAAATGATTTAGATGAATGAACAATTTTCAATTAAAATCTAGTATTTTTAATTACTCATCAAATAATGAAACATCATAGAAAAAACCAAAAATCCACAAAAATATAATTTTGTAATTATTAATTATAAAAAAAGTCTATTTTGAGGTATAAAATTTATAAAATTGTCAAAATTTATTTTAAAAACATTTTCTATATTAAATAGAGTTTAAATTTATTTTTTATAAAATTGAAAATTTTAAGCATACAACTTGATTTATTCTTATCTCGGTTTTATTGGATGATTATTCATTACATTTATAAATTTTTTTAAACATAATGTATTTATTCATTTTCATAACCAATAATTTAATGCCAATCAACAAACTCATTGTGTGAAATTATAGCTAAAATAAATGTTGTGTGAATTTCAATATATTGAATTGATTGAATAAAATTAAAATATTAATAATTTTTTAATGACAGAGGATATTATATTACCTTATGATTTTTGTGTTGTTTTTCATACACGCTTTCAAATATAGTGTCCTTATTTTATAATTTCTAGGTGTTACATTATCCACACTTTATTCATATTTATTCCTTGCAATTTAAATGTAACACTACATGACTTTTAAATATATTCCTTTTAGAATAAATGTAAATTTTTCCATGATTTATTTATATGAAAAACCAAGTTAAGCTTATGTTACATGCAACATAATGTTTATATTTCTACAAGAAGAACACCGAGTTTAGATTATATGACATAAAAGGATGACTTTCCTTGAAGTCATTCAAAATAAAAAATATCGTGTTTTACTGAAGAATATTATATTATAAAAATGATATTATTTAATATAATAATATAAAAACTAGAGATTAATTTTTTTAATATTATTAAATAAATTTTAAAAATATTTGGTATAATTCATTGGTTAGAAATTAAATAGGAATGAATATTTAAACCAATTGAATATCATGTTAATGTTTTTATATAAAAATTATTTTGTTCTCACAAAGTTGTTTTACCATAATAAAATAAATTAACACTAACTAGTGAGGTATATTAATGTAATATATATATATATATATATATATTAAATTAAATATTTTTTTCATTACTCCAAAATATTTGATAATAATAAGATAAGAACAAACCCTATATTTCATATTAAAATCTATATTTTTCTAAAAACACTTTTACTGCCTTTTAATGGTGAACTTAGTTTGAATCCATTTTTTTTGAAATTTTATAAATTTATTTCTAAATGTAATGTTTCTTTTTAAAATTGAAACATAAAAATTATGTTAAGGAGAATTTTTGGTATTTTTTCTGTGATGTTTCATTTTTTAATAAATTGTATAAAAATACTAAATTTTAATTCAAACAACTTTTTCAAATAATTTTTTTATAAAGATTAATTATATTTTAAGTTTTTTTTAAATTTTTATTATACATGTTTTTTATTTATTAATCCAATTATATTAATTAGAATCAATATTACATTGAAATTGGATATAAATACTTAGAGAACCATTGAATGTTTTTACATTAAAAACATATACTATCTTTATTTCTATGAGATTAAATTTGAAATAATTATTTCCACTTTTGTGATGTGAATTTGGAAAACACATTCCATATTTTTAATCATAATAATTTATAATTTACAATTAGTTTAACATAGTTTTGGACCAAATGTATTTTAGACTATAATTGATATTAATTATAGAAATTATGAGAAAAATTAGCATTACGAGAGAGTAACCCATAAATATAAGGCCCAAAACTACCTATAAACATTTTAAAACATTTATCTTATAGACATATTTCGACCTTATACTCCCTTTTATAGTCTTTTGATAATTAATGGATCCACCTTACATTGGAAAAACGTTTGTGGAACTCCATTTTCCGAAATTTACTTGAATGCCACTCCTCCTCCACTATAAAAAGGAACTAAACCCTCCCACTTACCCACACCTATAAAGACACATTGAATCAAACATAATTTGAATAAATATATCCTAAAAATAACTACCCAAATCCTTTAAGCCTAAATTTTTTAATAAATCCGTCCATGTAGGTCCTTCGGTGGAAATCAAAATGAGTTACGCAAAGAATAGGTAACATCCATCCATAAGCTCTTTAGTTTTATTTTCATTTTACACCCTCTAAAATATTATTATATTAAAATTATATAATAACATCAGTATCTTAAATATAATTTTTTTCATTTTATTTTTTGTACTAGAACATACACACACATCCATCTAATGTGTAACTAACATAGCATTTATGTGTACGATGAACTACCATACCACGAATCGATAACTGTTGATTTTTTCCTTTACCACCTCCCATGGTTGAAATTTTGATGGGAAAACTATTTATATATGATATATATGTTATTTAAGATTTAATTATTTTAATTTTTTTTCTATAACAAATATCCTTTTGCTTCCAGTTTTGTGTAAATATGATAACATCGTTTGGGGAAGTGTAGACTAGCACCCACACAAAGCTATATGATTCTTTCACACTATCCATGGAATGTATAAAGAATGGTTTTAATAATTCTATGTGAAATATATAATATATATGATAACATAATTATAATATAAATATACATATACATCTTATTATATTCATTCACTTAGAATATTAATAGGAAATGAATGTAGAGTTCATGTGTATTTACAACTTACCGTCTCCCGGAATAGTGCATTTCATTTCCTATATCTAAACTCTACAGATTACTATAAATACATATATATTGAATATATATTGTATTATAATCATGTTTTATATTTTTTATATGATTAAACCCCAATTTAATTAATATAAATAAGATATAACAAGTAAAAAAATACTCAAGAGACTAGTCATTTAACAACATAAATAGTATCAATATTGAACAATTACTAACAAATGGTTGATAAGATATCATAAATAAAAAATTTATGATATAACAAATATTATTATGGTTATATTATATGTTATAAACATGTTTTAAACCACAATAGTGGATGTTTAGGACCACACAATAAAAAATAATGATAAGGTAAGGGAATTTCATCTAAATTTTTACATCTATAAGATAAATATAATATTACCCACTTACTTTTTTTTTTGTGGTGGATGTGCTATCCCTTATGATATATTATAGGATTAAAACTTTTATCTTTAGTGAATCCAAAACATTCATTTAATTTTATTACTTCATAGAGATTGCGATTTAAATGTTTTAAGGTAATACAAGACACTTTGTAATATTTTAAGTTTATTTACATCAAGAATATGATTAATGATTACCATTTAAATATAACATTTTTGAATCTAATTTATCTAGTTATAATCACTTTATTAACTTCATTTTTATGGTAAAATATAATTGTCTTAAATATATATATTATTTTGAAATAGATATCATAATTTTGTAAACCGTATAACATTTTTCACACTGTGTTCTCATTGATAGTTATTTGATTAACATATGAATTATTGATAAATATGTGTCATCTAATACATATGGATATTTTATAATAAACCTTGTTAACTAAATTATTTTGAAATATGAAGAATTAATTTTACATGTTCGACATGGGTGTAATTCAGTTATAGATATCCTCTAGATGCATCAGTAGTGTCCTGAGATAAATTAGTTGGCCAAATCATATGGGTTTCACCTCATATTAAAAATAGTCATGTGTAATGTATTCGTAGTAATGGTTCCACACTCCTAGGAAACATAGATTCCAATAATTATGCATTTCCCTCATTTTTCTTTAGTTAATATTTTTCCAAGAGATTTTGCATCTATATATCTATAGAAGTGTTTAATATTCTATTCATTTATTAAATGTGGTTTGTTTACATTTTTCTACATTTACATGTTTATATGGCCTTGTCTAGTTTTTTAATGGAATGTGTAATCATTTATGTACCTTTACATGTTTATTATTCTCATTAATTCATCATTTATTTCATTTTACCAACCCTTATTGAGAATTTTGGACAGAAAATAAATTAATGTCTCATTAATTAATGGAATATACCCCAAAAGATCAAAATGGATAATGGTCAAGATTATGCACGTACTAGTGACAAAGAGGAATGATTAATGTGATAATATTTGGAATCAAGACTTATGCAATTTGATTATTTTATCAATGATTTATTGGTTATAAGAATTATTGAATATATGAGGATTGTATTATAGAAATTGTTTTGTTATGTATTTGAGATCATATGTTGAATAGTATCTTGAGAAGTTATTTAGTATAAAGTAAAATATTTTTAAAACAAATTCATGAGGGAAATATAACCACTAACAATTTCATAGTATTAAGAAAATTGTGGTTGGATAATGAAATTATTAGTTTGGATGAAAAAAATTACATAAGTTCTAACTACCATGGAACCAATTAACGATATATTGATATTTTTTTTATGAAATCATTGATGAAGTTACATCATTTTTATATTTAAGGAATAAGAAGAATCTATTCATTCAATAAGGTTTAATGGAAATTTAAGTGATTACAATATTTAGATTATTGAAATGTGTTGATTACATAATACTTTATGTTATTTCATAAGTTCATTTTGGAAATTTAGTGACATTCCATCTAATGTGTTGGGCCATAATCTTTTGGAAAGGATATAAAATTATCAAATGGTTTATGTTGATATTTGGATGAGGTTTTAGAGGTAAACATATTACTTCACCATATGATTCATCATATGATATGAAATGAGTTTGAAAAATTTAATGGTACAACCAATTGATATGATTATGTTTATGAAATATAAAAATGTATTTAGTTACATCCTTATATTGTGAAATAATTTCTCAATTATAGAAGAAATAGTCACAAAACAAAAATCTATGTCCTATTATCATCGTTTTTATTTTATCAATGAACTTTTTCATAATAGTGGTTTAAATATTTTTGTTCATCAAATTTTATCTAAACATATTCTCTATCACTCTCCATCAGAACTTGATTGTTATATTTTTCTTCTATATCCATGTTTCTATTTCCCACATATGTTCTCTTATTAGGGAATCTAGTTATGTGACCATTGTACTCCCCTTTCACTCTCATTAATAATACGTGTTATTAAACCTATTAACGATGAGGGTTTGTCAAAAATTATTTACATTCAAATATTTAACACTTTATTATCTAGATTAATATTGAATTGTGAGAATGTAATTTATTTAATGTGGGGATAATCTTACTCCCCATGAATTAACAATTTTGTCTTTTTAGAATAAATTTAATTTTTGTTCAATTTTTTATTTATACCGATCACCAGGTTAAGATTATGTTTAATTCACTAGAATGTTTATCTTACACTGTATTGGACATTGGGGTTATCTTTCAGTACATGCAAGACTGACTTTTTTAGATGGCTTGTATAACATGCATGATTGAGTTTTACTTAAGTAAAATATATTAATAAAAACATAATTATTTAATATAATAAGATACAACCTCGATGTTAAATTTATTTTAATTAATATTATTAACTAACTTATGAAAATATATGGTTGAATTTATTACATATATAATAATTGGAAATAAATATGAGAACTAATTGAATATAATGTGAATGTTTTTATAAAAATACTCTTTTTTTGGTCTCAAGTTATTTTATCCTAATAAATTAAATTAATAAAAATTATTGAATGATATTAATTTAATATATATATATTATATTAAAGTACTTTTTAGACATTCATCTAATAGATTTGATAATAATAAGATAATAAAAAACCCAATATTTCATATAAAAATCAATATTTTTCTAGAGGCACCTTTACCTATTTTTAATGGATGACCTATTTAAAAAACCATTTTTAGAAGTTAAATACATATTATTGGGAAGAATAAACATAATTTGTGAAATAAACACACCAAAATTCATATAGGGTGAATTTATGGTATTTTTCTATGATGTTTCTTTTTTTATTGAATCGTAAAAAAGTAATGAAATTTAATTCAAAACTATTTGTTTTAAAAATTATATATCATGATAAATTATATATTAAATTGGTTTTAATGTTTAATTAAATAAATTATTTATAACTAAATAAAATTTGAGTAATTAGTATCATTTTTTTTTGAAATTCTAAATAAATGTTTTCAATATGATAAAGGTTATTTCATTAAAAATATGTTTCGTCATCATATATGCGGTATTAAATTTAAAATAATTTCGGACACTAATGTGATTTGAATTTATAAAAATTGAATAAAAATTTGTAATAATCATAATATATAATGTATAATAAGGTAAAATTAGTTTTTTTCCCAAAAATATTATTGAATGTAATTAAAATTAATTACAGTGATATGGAGAAAGATTAGATTAAAAAGTGACTAAACCATAATTAGAATGACCCAAATTGACATATTCGATCTTCCAAAAGTGATTTTATAGCCATATATTGACTATATACACTATTTAATTATATTATTACTATTATGTTATTCACTTTTTAAAGGAAAAACGTGGGTGGAATTCCCTTTTCCAAAATTTATAAGAATTCCACTCCTCCTCTACTATAAAATAACACTCACCCCTCCAACTTCATCATACATCTCAAGATACTTATGTGTGACTGAGGTCAAGACAACTATCTCCTAAAAATACCTTAACTAAACCTCAAACCCTCACCTTCGGAATAATGCTCATTGTAATCTGTTTGGTGGAAACTAAAAGGATTTTCCAAAAGAAGAGGTCACATCAATACTCAAGCTCTTTAGTTTTATTATCATTATCCACCGCTCAAATAATTATATATTAGATTATATAATTACATCAGTATCCTAAAAATAATGTTATGTTGTTATGTTAAGGTTTATACCTTAACTTACACACACATCCATCAAATGGGAAAGGATCCTACTGTGTATGTGTATGAAGAACTACCACCTCACGAAATGATGATTGCTTATTTTTCTTTTACTTCCTCTCTTGGTAAGAAATATAATATACATTATATTTTTATATGATATATATAATATATATAATTTAATTATTATTTTTTAATTTTTATATAAAAAATACCCCGATTCATTCCAATTTTTGTAAATATGAAAACATCATTTGTGGATGTTTGGACTACCACCCCCTCAAAGTGATGTGATTCGTTCACTCTGTACATTGAATGTATAAAGGTTGGTTTTGATAAAAAAATGTAAAATATATGAAATTGTTATTATAATGGAATTATAATATATATATATATATATACATATCATATTATTCTCATTTATTTATATTTTGTTAATGAAATGAAAGTAGCGTCCATGCGTACGTAAAACCTACCATCTCCAAGAATAGTGCAAATCATTTCGCGTCTCCAAAATTTATTGAATACTATAAATAGATATATAATAAATATATTTTATACTCACATAATGTTTTAAATTATGGAGATTATAAAACCATGATCAAACTAATATGAATAACAAGTAATGAGACTACCCATACATATGGAAATTATCACTAGAAATAGTAAAAATAATGAGAGATTACTTAGAAATGGGTAATAAGATATTATAATATGAACATAAATGATATCATAAATATGATTATGGTTCTAGTAAATTTTTTGGAAAAGTTTTAAACCACTATAAAAGAGGTTAAATACCATACATAAGAGGAATGATATGGTAAGGGATGATAATATCATTTTTTTACACATTTGAGAGAAATGTCTTATTCACCACTTACTACTTTTGTGATATATATATACTACATTTTTTATATATTTTATCATGAAATATTTTATTATCATGTCATGTAAGACATTAATATAATGTTATTCTTTAAATAGGATTATGATTTAAATGTTTCAATGTTATATGAGAGAGTTTGTAGTGTTTAATGATTATTTTCATTAAGAATATGTTTTATCCTTACCTTTGAAATATCAATTTCTTTTGTGACTGTGAATTTTACATTGAAACAATAAATTTATTATGATAATTTTTATGGTACATTATAGTTTTATTAAATATCCATATTATTATTCAATGGATACTATTATTTCTTAAAATTTATACCATTTTACATATGATGTTAACTTTAACAGTTATTTGATTTAATAGGGAATTATTTATAAATTTGTATATTCTACTCCATAAATATATATAATAACACACATTTTTTAATCAATTATTAGATATATAAAAAATACTTTGGACATGTATGTCATAAGTGAGTCCCAGTTTTAGATATCCCCTTTATTCATTGTTAGTCTAATGAGACGAATTAGTTGGCCAAATTCGAAGGGGTTTTTACCCGATATACTAAACCATCTTGTGAAATATCTTGAATGTAATGGTTACATGTAACTAGGAAACAAGGAATCCAATGATTAATAATTCCCCTCATTTAGCTTCTTTAATTTTTTATCCATGATACTTTTCAACGACATATCGATGGATGTGTTTCATTATGAGTTCAATGATTAAATTAAATCTGCATATAGCTTCTAACCATTCTATTTTGATATTTCATTATCTATTAATTTTAATGGAAGATGTAATCCATTATTTATCTTTCCATGTTTATTATTATAATAAATTAATTATTGGCTCATATTTTTCTAACCTTACTGATCATTTGATCTCACCCTTATTATGTTTCCATTCCATAGGTTATGAAGAAGAAATCATAGAATAATATTTCATTGATGTAATTTATTTTATTTATTATGTATCATGTTTTATTTTCTTATACCAATTTATTATGGGTATTATGTCTGTAATAGGTCATTACAAAGCTGCTAAACTGATTGGTCTTTTGGTATTTGATTCGGTGTAATGATGGAAATGTAGAAAAATAATATTTCATCTCTTAGTTTCTAGTGTTAGGGATTTACATTAAACATGATCTTGATAATCCAGGGTTATTTTATTAATAAGTGGACTAATTTTTAAAAAACAACATAATAAATTAGGATAATAACATCTATTATCAACAAGAGGGAAAGGAAAATGGGAAGGTAACAACAAAAGAAGGCTTTCAAATTGGAGAATATTATTGAAAACATGGAAATGGGTGATAAATCTATCTATCACATTCTAAAGTATATTCATAAAGAATATTTACCACAATAAATTAGGTGAGCCGGATATGATTAATGACACCATAAACATAAACCAAAAAGTTTTATAAAGGCCATTGATATAAAAAATGATTATAAAAGGGAATAATTATTTATTGAAGACCCTTTTACTAAAATTTAGTAATTTCTTCAATCTCCAAGAGTATAAAGAGATATATGTTTTTATAAAAAAATGCTATCATTTGGTTGTTCCTTTAATAATTTATAATTTATTTCATAGTTAAGTTTTCATCATATAGTGAAGCGAAATAGTAACATCTAAATCATTATCCAAATATCAACTTAAACCATTTCATAAATGGTTAAATATTACAAAATATTATGATCTAATACATTAGAAGGAATGTCCTTGAATTTCCAGAATGAACATATCATTTTCCTCTAACAAACATGATGTATATCTTTAATCATCACATACCAAACTTGTGAACACCTTCATAATGTATTCTATTTTAACATGGTAATAACTCTAATTACAATAATAACTTACTGTAAACATGTATGATTAATAATTCTACAAATAAAAAATAGATTGTTGTATATATTCCTTAAATATAAAAATACTATAAACTCCATAAATTATATTATAAACCACATTATCAAAAAACCATTAATAAGTACCTTGATTGTTAGGAATATATAATTTACATTATCTATATTAAATATATTTTTTAAAAAATCCATTATCTCAAACTTAGGAACATATAATTTTTTTTATTTCCCTCAATCAGATTTTTTATAAAAAATTCTAAAGATGTCACTAAATCATTTTTCTTATTCATCAACACCACAAGACATGATTTAAAATCCTTATGGAACATGTAATGTAAAAAATACATATATATATTTCATGATTCTCATATCTAATATATCAATGAAAAAATACAAAAACAACATAAATCATGAATCCAAATACAATAACATTAATCATTTCGCTTAGGATGTATCAATAATATAAGTTGTACCTTCAGCACTTAGCTTCTTCTGAGTTATGTTGCCAGTATACATAAGTAATTAATTCAATTATTTCCCCATATACCAACATGTGGAATAATGAAAAGAAGTTTTTACCTTCTTACCCTAGAATTCATTAACCTCATGACCATTTTTTCAATGCTTATAATAAAATCATTATCCCTTATTGTATTTATGAGGGTGTTTTTTCAACAAGTATAACTTATGGGAAAATAATACATTACCTTCATCCCATTATACATATTTTTCTATGGTGCCCTCATTTTATGTTTATTCCCTTTAAAGCCATTGGACTTTGAGAATTATTTTTCTATCTCGATCGCACATAATACAATTTAATCACATAATGAAAATGATTGTGAGACTAGAGCCCTTCTAATAATTGGATTATATATTTCCAAAAAGTGACCAATCATGCACTCCATATTTCATATCTAATCTGTAGTATTCCAAGAAAACCTTTTAATAATAGCTTCATCATTTTTAAACATTCTTCCTCATTCTACATTAATCTAATAGAATTTCTCTTAATCTCAATATGAATATCATGAGTGAATTATTCATCAAATTATGTCTCATGAAATGTTATCAATTCTATGCAATCTATTTATTCTTCATCAAATGTGTTATAGATTAATGACTACCATTTATCATCATCGCCATTGTAATATTACACTACAAGTGTAACCCTTTACTTCTCATCATATTCTAATGAAATAAATATCTTTTATAAGGATTTCTTCTATTTCTTCACATCCATCAGATAAGTTGTCTCATTAAATGATAGGGGATTATGTCTTATAATGTGATCCACCATATGAAATTCTCGTTGTGGAAAAGGTTTCCCCATCTGGGAAAGGTTATGTGTCATAACTTGATTATGCTGCCTTAATATATCGAAAACATGTTTAGTTCCAATGACATCTATATTGGATTTCTGAGTATGGAGACCTCTACATTGGATACCACTATTGATACCCTTCTTCCTTCCATGTACCGTTTCGAAATATATAAATACACTATATTAGATCATATCATTATGAAACAAAATTTATAATAATTAAACTAGTAAAGTAATAAACCAATATTAAAAAATTTATCCATATATAACCTCATAATGATAATCATTATTTTAGTAGAATTTTATTTTATACTTAACGTCGTAGAATATCATATTCAATTGTTATCTAATAATTTTTTCCTAAATCTAGATTCCAAGGTTTTATCTAAATTTACACTGATACCAATTGTAATTCCCTGACCCTAGATTCCTAGAGTTGGTTCCTTACATTATTACACTAGAATGATTATAGAGAATCAAATACCAAATGATGGATTAGTATAGTAGTTTTGGAAACTATATTAAGTAAATTATATAAATTTTAAATTTGGAAAAAAATACACAAAAAATAAAATTCTCATCATCCTTAAAACTCATTTCAACAATTCATCTTCATACCTTGGGAATAGGAAACAATATAAGGGTGAGATAAAATTATCAGAAAGGGTAATAATACAATGGTTGTAATAATGAATCAATAAGCATAATAAATATAGAGTGGTACATAATTGAATACACATTAAATTTAAACAACTTGATAAGGCATTGTTAATATGAAAAGGTAATAACTGAACAAACAATCCTTTTAATCAATAAACTAAGAATAAAATGCATATATATAAATTTTATTTTGAATAAAATTCAAATAATTATAAATAATATTAATAAAATAATTAATTATCAGACGTAATGTATATGGGACATTAACTACTATAGTGTTATGTTCTATCCTGAAGACAATGTCTGTATTTGGGTAATAATATATATGATATTCATGGAAATACACTATAATCGATTACCTCTAACATATTTCATCTCATGAGACAATTGATGCATTGAGTGGACTGAATTATCTGGTCCCCAACCAGTGTAGAGAATTACAAAATCATTTACCATATATTGATAAATATATTTAGTCAATAAAATATTGATATTTTCATCAAATATCCATCTTGAATAATGGATACAAGTTTTTATATATTCCCCCTATTAATTTAATATTTTTTAAATAACCATAGTATGTAAAAATAGTATATGATTTAGGAAATAAAAATATTCGTCACACAAGAATATTGTTATTTTTTGACAAATTTAATGTACTATAAAAATGATCATAAAGAAGTTATTTTCTTAAGTGAAATTTATCAGTCCAAAAATAAAGTGAGATTGCAAAGGTAACTTTTACCAGATGATAGCTTTCAATTCAAAACCCTTGAATGAGATTGTTTAATGTGAAATTCAAAATAACATGATATATGAATGAATAGTGATATTAAATGATAAATTAGATGTATATACACCACATTAATGTGAATTATTAAGAAATAACAAATAACTCTCAATGGAATGTAAATTGAGATGATTTCCCTTATCTATTGCTTCCTTTTTGATGAATACAAATTAAAACCTTATATAATGGTATCATGCTAGTTATTAACTTAAACTAGAACCATAATCATATTTTTAATTCTATATATTATGTTTCTATAATATGTTTTTCTAATTTGTTAATAATATTTCATTATTATAAATATAAAGGGTGTTAATGTTTTATTTTTTCAAGTATGTTTTCACTTGTTATTTTTTTCCTATTACGTATACCATGATTTAATCATATACTCCTTTTAGAACCTAATTTAAATATAATTGATATTTATTATATATGTATTTGGAGAAATAAATAAAATTTTGCGATAAGAAATGGAATACACCATTTATTGAGGTGGTCGGTCGTACGTACGCATGAAAACTATTTTCATTTTATAGTAATATTAAATGAATGAAAAGTAATGTAAATATTTTTATATTTTTATAAAATTATAATAATTATGTTATTTATATCACATATTTTTATTAAATCTATCCTTAATAATCTCCATTAATGTTTGAATGAATCGCGTCCCTTTGACGTGGCAGTAGGCCACTCGTCCACAAATGATGTTATCATATTTACAGAAATTGAAATGCATAAAGCTATGTGTTAGGAAATAATTCAAGAAGAACCGTGAAATTAAAAATATCATATATATATTTAAATATAATTATTCCATCATTATTCAGAACATTAAAATATTGTAATGGAAGATTGAATGACATCAATTCGTGAGGTAGTAGTCTGCCGTACACAAAAGTCACGATTTCTAAAGCAATTTGATGAAAGTCTAAGAGAGAGTTTTTTATACCATTAAAATAAAAATATATCAGTATATCTAATATAATTAGCTTATTATTTGCTAATTTTATAAGAATAATATCATAGTTGGGTAAACAAATGAAAAAAGTGATAGTTGAAGAACACTATCTCTTTTTTAGGTAACACCTTTTGGTCTACAACAAAAGACTTACTTGGATAGATTTATGAAAATATTGAGGACTGTTATATAAAGGGAGGAATTTTGGGACATTATTTGGATAGGGTTTCGTGTAACACCCCAAGATTCCACGGTACGTTTCACTTTGAATAATGCAATAGCTTGCGTTGTACGCAATATCGAGATTCTAACACATCGCGACCAATCAAACTAGCTATTTTGAATAGTAATACCCACTTTTTGAAAATTTAAAAATTTTATCTATTAAAATGGACTTAATTTTTGGATTCATAATATCGAAATTATCTTAAGGTGAATTATTGGTATTTTCTGAAAACATTCATTTTTTGATGAATAGTGAAAACACATAGTTTTTGTTTAAAAATGACTTTTTATTTAAATAATTAATTATTTTATTGAAATTTATTTTAGGTCAAAATAGATATATAATACCTATATAAGTTAAATGCAATTTCTTGGAGTCAGTTTATAATAATTTTAGATATATTAAAATTTTATTGAAATTTTTATCGTCTTTATCCATCTCTTAGGAGCATTTACAAATTTACATAAAACATAATTCTACCACTTCTGTGAATGTATCTTCAAAAATCCAAGAGACATGGTTGATATTAGTAATTAAAAAGTGGTTCAATGAGATGAAAATAATTTTTGGTGAATAGTACCTTTTTACTTTTATTTACCACGATTAAAAGTAAATAGGTTAATTAAGGATAAAAATGATGATATTATTATCCTAAAACATGTCCTAATTCTATTGGATAAGTGTAATTAGACCAAAAAACCCTTAGGAATAAAATATGATCCTTCAGGTTCACATGGATTAGATTACGAAATTTATTATTATTTAATTCAAAGAAGAGTTAAAAGTGCTAAATTCAATGTTTAATAACTAAAACATTTTTAATATAGGGTTACACATAAGATAAATTATACTATAAATATTAATTAAAAAGATAAAAATATTTCCTACCTAATGGTATTTTATTTATATTTTTTAGACATTAAATAATTAAATAAATTTGTTACACAATGATGATGCTGTAATTACTGTATTAAAGAAAGATTAAAATAATTGATATTATAAATATAAAAATAAAAGTAATTTGAGACTTCTTATGAATTAAATTAATTTTATATGTTAATATGACATGATATGGTTGGTTATATTAATTTTTTTTGAATTAATAATGCTGTTATTAATTTAAAAAAAATGAAAGACCAAATAGTGTCAAAACTGACATAAAAGAGTTTTTAAAACAAATATTATATTATTAATTTATATTCTATTCCTAAAAAACTAATATTCAAAAAAAAGTCTTAAATAATATTATATATGTCGTTAATGAACCACTTTAGGTTCTCTTGGAAGTTTATAGTCTGTTTATTAACCTTATAATATAAACTTACAAAGAGACATTGTAAATGTAAAACTATTTAACTAAGAGTTAAATATAAAAGATAAAGTTAATATAGTGACCCAAACCTATCTAAAATATATTGGTTGAGTGGTTTTCAACCCATACCTACCTTATCTATTAAATAATTCATTTTGGAGCCATTAGAAAATGAAAATGATTTTATTATAAAATAATATTTCTAGCTTTTCCTAAGGTGCCCCTCACCCCTCTTATAAAAGGACACTTCCTCGTGTCTCTAATTCACACATTCAAAGAAAATTGGAGTTGCCAAACTCTGCCCAAATACCCTATCAACTATCCTACCTTAATCATAGAGGCCTTCCTTTAGTCAGAAAGTCAAACTGAGGATCTCTTTTGATTAAATCAAAAGGAAGAACCTAAAGAAGAGGTAAATATTTCATCCCCTCTTTCAAGTTCTTTTCATCTCCCACTTCCCCTTTGTTTGTTGTTTCCAATCTAAAATAATAACTCCAGTATCTTCTATATACTCTTATGTTATTATAAAAATGGTAAAAACATATTCCATATTATATGCATCCTTTGAATGACATGTCACCATACATGCGTACGTACAACTTACCGTCTCCACGTCGTTGTGTAGTTCATATTCAATACATTATTATCTGGATGGGTATAATAATGAAGTATAATTGATTTAAATAATAAATATAACATGATAATTATTCTTTATATATGATATACCATTAGATTATATATTATTTTAATATCAAAATAATGATATTGTCACTCGTTTGTACATACTGATTACCGTCTCCATGAACACGATGATATTCATTCCCCATCGTATCCATTCAAGACTAATTTTTATTTTATGATTAAAAATAAGGTTTAAAGACTTAATATCATTCTTAATTGGAATAAAATATATCATATCCACATCTAACATTACTTACGTAACAAAGCATTTAAAGGAAAAGGAATTAGTTAACACCCGAAATGAGGATACTACAAATATATCATTAATAAAGAAATATTAAAAGATCATGTATGATATCATATTAATGTATATGGTTCATGAATAATTTAATAACAATTATTTAACCATTATAAATGAGGTTAAGCTACCCTATACCAGGGAAAAGTAAAAGGTAATGGTTAATTTCACAATCTATTTATTATCCGAGGTTGTTTTTACGTAAGTATCTACTGGGACATCTTTATCATCCACATCCATGTTTCTTAAAAATGTATTTCAAAACATTTTTACTGTTTACTACACTATGGGTTAAAGTAATTTATAGACTTCTTTTACTTTTTATAAAATGCATTGAATGGAATATTTCTGTCATTTTCCAAACAAGGTACTTTATGACCTTTTCAACAAAATTAAGGTAAGAATGATTTTTATCTTATACGGCGGGTGCGACTATTTTCCGCCGTTAGAACATCATCACTGCTTCCCTTAAAATCTTATAATAATATTTTCAAAATAAATGTTTTCTTTTATAATTATATTACTTTTAAATGATTTAAAAATAGAAAGAGATATTTCTCTAAAAAACGTTTTTTATCTATGTCAACATCATTTGATGGATTTTAAGTTTCTTTTATGTTGATTTATTATCACACAAAACATTCGTATTGTATTTAAAATTTAGTGATATGTTTGAGTGTGGATGTGTTATTTTTCTACCATTCATGGTTTATTTATTATGTATTGACATTTCATATTCTAGTTTTAATATGAATGTTTATGTTTTGTTTAAACCTTTTCATATAAGGAATGCATTAGACTTAGTAAGTGACGAGTGGAGCCCGCTATAGCTCCTCGAAGAATTGGTTGGTCTCATGAGGTAAACTAGTGTATTTTTGAAAGCCCTTGACAAAATCTTATTTGTAGTCTTGGCACAAGGCCTTGACTATGTGGTTATGAAGTCTGGCATTATGCATTCCATCATTATGAAAGTGGCTTTTGATATTGCATGTGATTATTCAGCTAGTAGAATATCCATGTGAATAAGTAAAAGGAATTATTTTATTTTATCTTTTCCATATTATGGTGAAGTTAATGTTTAAAATACTTTTGTTTTATTCTTATAAATTTCCTTAAATTTTAGGCTTATTTATGAATGATTATGCTATATTGTTTTCCTTACTCATCATCTGAGCTCACCCCTTTCTATGTTTTAATTTTTCCAGGATGTGAAGAAGTATATTATAACTGACCTGCAAGGATAGTCTATGGAATCTCAGTGCTTTATATGGAAACAATGTTGACGTATTTTTCCATTTTACGATGTAATGTAAACCATATGAATGTATCTAGTACTTCCAAGACTACTAAACCAATCGGTCCTTAGAGACTTGATCTTTTGAGATCATGCCAATGATACGTAATAATGCACTAACTCTGGGCTTCTGGGGTCGGGGCATTATAGTTGGTATTCGAGGAAGTTTAGTAGATACCTTGGAAACTAGATTTAGATAAAATCTGATTAGAGCACATATCCCTAAGATAGAGTTTGAGGATTAGTTTGGAAGAACTTCCTTAAATTTTGGTATTATAGTGTTTTTCTGAGTTTTCCAAGAAATACATCCCTATCTGGATATGAGCAGGTAGAGGTGGCTCTGGAACAGATGTACCTAGGGGTAAAAACCGAAAACACCGCTTTGAGCTAGACTCAAACAGGAACTGGTGCACAACAATGGGCCTTGCTGCATTCATGGTTACGACACTCTCGGAGGATATGCATAGGATAATTCTCATTTTCTTTACAAACCATTATGAAAGTTTTCTGGGTATATACTTCCTCCATGAAAACATTTTTATGATTATGGATTATATCCATAAACTGTTCAATTTATGTTAAGTGTTTTACAAGTTTGGAATTATGTATTTCGATTCATAAAATAATCTAGTTTAAGCCATTTTTTAGAAATGGAACCTAGTGGAAGGAATGGAAACTGTATCAATGCACACACTCTATGTAGGGATTTACCTCCCGCTCAAGATAGTTATAGTAGTGCTAGGGATACAACTAGTGCTGATCAGCTTATCACTATACTGGGATAACTCACTGAGGTTATAAATAATAACCTTACCCGTATGGATCACCCTGATCCGCAGCATGGAAGATCAATGTTAGGTAGATTCATGAGGAAACAACCACCAACATTCAATGGGGGTAAAAATCCACTAGTAGATGAGAAATGGATAAATTTTTTAGAGAAAATATTCCATGCCTTGGGGAGTAGCAATAGGGAAAAAGTTGTCATGTCATTATACCGCCTCACTGGAGATGATGATCAATGGTAGTCATTGATTAAAAACAGATAAGAAGATGATGTATTATCAAATATGGAATGGAGGTAGTTTCAAGAAATTTTCATAGACAAATACTTTCCACATGACCATCGAGAGGATATGAAAAGAAATTTTTTGAGTCTGAGACAAAAGGTGAATGAGAATTTTGCAATGTATGAAGCTAAATTTACATGGTTAGCGAGGCATTTCGCAAATTTTATACATAACCTAAGAAGTAATATTGACCGTTTCTTTAATGGGTTAAAACCATTTCTCCATCAAGCATTAGTCTCACAATCCTTCTCAGCATAAAAAGATATTGTCTCATGTGCTATCAAGATAGAAAAATAATTTTTCAAGTCTTACAACTTTAAAATAAAGCAAGAGATAAAGAGATCTGCTGAACACTCTAGAAATGGAAATAAGGGGATGAAGGGAAAAGATGAATATCCATCCTCTAGTAAATGTGGGAAGAAACACCATGGTACTTTCCTGAAGGGAATGGGAGTCTAGAACAAGTGGTGTGAAAAATGCCACTAATCTTTTGATTGTAGGGGAATGAAAGAGGCTGTCAATGTTGAATGCTACAATTGTAGAGAAATGGGGCATTGTAAGAATTAATGTCATAAGCGTTAGGGGAACTTACCTCACATAAGGCCAAGGGATCAAGGCCAAGATTATTTTATCACTACTAATGAGGTTGAAGCTCTTAAATACATAGTGGCAGGTAATTTAATGGTTTCCTTAGGTTTATCAAATGCTATATTTGATTCTCGATCATCGCATTATTTCATATCTTCCCATTTTACTAAGAAAATTAGATATTTCAAATTTTATTTAACAAGGGAGTTGTCAGTCTAAAATACTAAGGGAAGTATCATTGCAACAAAGTTTTGTGAATCAATCCCCATTATGGCATATAAATGTTCTTTATATATTGATCCATCTAAGACAAGAGAAATCCAAGAATGACCAGCACCGACGAGTATAACTGAGTTAAGCGGTTTTATAGGTTTAGCAGGTTGTTATCGGCGTTTCGTCCAGAATGTTTCCAGATTGTCTAACCCATTAACCATGCTCACCCGTAAAGGGGTTAAATTTGTTTTGACAAAACATTGTTAAGAATGTTTTGAAGAAATGAAGAGAAGATTAGCCAATGATCCTATATTGACTCTACTAACGGGGAATGATGGGTTTTCTATTTATAGTGATGCATCTAAGAAAGGAATTGGTTGCATCCTTATGCAAAATGATAGAGTTATTGAATATGAATCACGATAGCTGAAAATTCATGAGGAAACCTATCCTACTCCTGATCTTGAGTTAGCAGCTGTAATATTTTCTTTGACGATTTTCCGACACTATCTCTATGGAGAAAAATGTGGGATTTGTACTGATCCCAAGAGTTTGAAGTATATTTTCTCACAAAAAGAACTCAACATAAGGAAAAGGAGATGGCTTGAACTACTCAAGGATTATGATTGAATGATACACTACCACCTGAGGAAGGAAAATAAGGTGGAAGATTCATTGAGTAGAAAATATCACGGAATTTTGAACAAGATGAGAGCTGAAAGGGATCTTATTTCCATAGATCTTGTAAACATTGATATGAGAATAACCATGGAAGGTGCAACATTAATGATTTTTCAAATGGTTTCCAAACCATCTTTACTAGAAAGGATAAAAATATCTCAGATTGATGATAAGGAGTTACAAAAGATGATTAAAGCTATGAATGATGCGAGATTGAGTGACTTCGTATATGAAGATAGAATTTTGAAATTTGGGTAGATGCTTTGTGATACTGATATGGCTGATCGAAAATAGAATTGTTGGATGATTATCATAGCTCCAATTTCTTTATACACCATGGGAGAACCTAAATGTATATAGATTTGAAGGAAAATGTTTTGTGGGACAAAATGACGAGGGAAATTGCTGATTTTTTGTCAAGATATATGGTTTTTCAACAAGTGAAAGCTGGAAGGAAACAACCTGGAGGAATCACGAAACCTATTACCATACCTAAGTGGAAATGGGTGATATCACGATGGACGTTGTCATGGGGCTACCAAAGAATCCTCGAAGGAATGATGCAATATGGGTCATTTTTTATCATCTTACCAATTCAGCACATTTTCATACTATAAGATAAGTTTTACCACTTGAACGTATAGAAAGACTATATATAATTGAAGATGTGATACTTCATGGATTACCCCTATCGATTTTTTCTGAACATGATCCACATTTTACATCAAGATTCTAGAAAATTATTCGAAAATCCCTTGATACTGAACTTCGTTTGAGCACTGCCTACCACCCCCAAACTGATGGAAAATCTGAATAGACTATTCAAACCTTAGAAGACATGTTGAGATCATGTTCACTTGACTTTCAAGGTATGTGTGATCAATATTTACATCTGGTAGCATTTTCCTATAACATTAACTTCCATTCAAGTATTTAGATGGAACCATAGGAAGTGTTATAGGGAAAGAGATGTCGCACACCAACCTGTTGGGATGATAATGGTGAAAGAAAACTCATAGGCCCAGAACAGGTGGAGGAAACGATGGAAAAGGTGAAGGTAATCAAAAACCACATCATAGCAGCTCAAAGTAGGTAGAAGATCCATGTCGATAACCAAAAGAAGAATTTGGAATTTCAGGTAGGAGAGCATGTTTTCTTGAAGGTATATCCATGGAAGGGTGTTATACGTTTCTGTAAGAAGGGAAAATTAAGTCCCAGGTACATCTGACCTTTCGAAATTATAGAACGGATTGGGGTTATAGCTTACCATTTGGAAATTCCTCCAATTCTCTCCAAAGTTCACAATGTATTCCCAATATCACTATTGAGAAAATACAGGCCTGAATCAATGCATGTACTTACCTATAAGGAATTAGAACTGGAACCCGATCTGTCTTATTGCGAAAAGACCTGTCAAGGTTCTTGTTACAGGAGAACAAGTGTTGAGAAACCATAAGACTTGTCTGGTAAAAGTTCTATGGAGAAACCATAAGATGGAAGAGAAAACGTGGGAACCCTAGGGACTTATGATTAAGAACCACCCGAATATTTTTATAAAGTAATATACTAGAAATTTCAAGGAAGAAATTATTTTAAGGAGGGGTTAATTTAACGCCCCAAGCTTCCATGGTACGTTTCCCTTTTAATAATGCAATAGCTTGCGTTGTACACAACTTCGAGATTCAAACACATCACGACCAATGAAACTAGATGTTATGAATAGTAATAACCACTTTTTGAAAGTTTATAAATTTTATCTTTAAAAATGGACTTTATTTTTGGATTCGGAATATCAAAATTATCTTAGGGTGAATTTTTAGTATTTTTCTGAAAGCTTTCAATTTTTGATGAATAGTGAAAAATGCTGAGTTATTGTTTAAAACTAAATTTTTATATAAATACTTATTTATTTTATTTAAATTTATTTTAGGTCAACGTAGATACATAATACCTATATATGTTCAATGAAATTAATTGGAGTCAGTTTATAATAATTTTAGATATATAAAAATTTTATTGAACTTTTTACCGTCTTTTACCTACCTCCTAGGAGCATTTGAAAATTTACATAAAACATAATTTTACCACTTATGTGAGTTGAATTTAAAAAATCTGAGAGACACAGTTGATATCATAAAGTAAAATGTGGTTCAATGAGATGCAAATATGTTTTGATGAATAGTAACTTTTTACTTTTATTTACCACAGTTAAAAGTAAATAGGGTAATTAAGGGTAAAAAGGATATTACTATTACCCTCAAACATGTCCTAATTCTATTGGATAAGTGTAATTCTACCAAAAACAACCATAGGAATAAAATATGATCCTTTAGGTCCACTTGGATTAGATTAGGACATTTATTATTATTTAATTCAAAAAAGAGTTAAAAGTGTTAAATTAAATGTTCAATAACTAAACCATTTTTAATATAGGGTTACACATAATAAAAATTCAACTATAAATATTCATTATAAATATAAAATATTTTCTACTTAATGGTATTTTATTTATGTTTTTTAGAAATTAAATAATTAAATTTATTTATGACAAAATGATGATGCAGTAATTACCGTATTGATGAATGATTAAAATAATTGAAATTATAAATATAAAAGTAAATTTAATTTGATACTTTTTATGAATTAAACTAATTTTACAGGTTAATATGACATTTTAGGGTTGTTTAGATGAATTTTATTTGAATTAATAATGTTGTTATGAATTTAGAAAAAACAATGTACCATATAGTGTCAAAATCGACATAAAAGAGTTTTTTTAAAAAAAATATTATATTATTAATTGAAATTCTTTTCATAAAAATCTATGGTTCTGCGAAAGGTCTTAAATAATATTATATATGTAATTAATGAACCAATTTAAGTTCTCTTGGATGTTTATAGTATGTTTATTAACCATATAATATAAAAATTCAAAGAGGCAAGGTAAATGTCAAACAATTTAACTAAGAGTTAAATCTAAAAGATAAAGTTAATATAGTGATTCAAACCTATCTAAAACCTATTAGTTGAGTGGTTTTTGACCCATAACCACCTTATAATTTAAGTAATTTATTTCGGATCCATTATAAACCGAAAATGCATTTATTATAAAATAATAGTTCTAGATTTTCCTAAGGTGCCCCTCACCCCTCTTATAAAAGGGCACTTCCCCCTATCTGTAATTCACACCTTAAAAGTCATTTGGATCAGGAAAACTCTAACTAAATACCCTATAAATTTTCCTCCATTCATTCTAGAGGCCTTCTTTTAGTCATAAATCCAACCTAAGTATCCATTTTGATCAAATTAAAAAGAAGAAACTGAAGAAGAGGTAAATATTTCATCACCTCTTTCAATTCATTTCTTCTTACACTTCCACTTTCTTTGTTGTTTCCATTCTAAAATAATTACTCCAGTATATTCTATATACTGTGATGTTATTATATAAATGGTACACCAATATTCATTATTATATCCATCCTTTGAATGACATGTCACTATACGTGCGTACGTACGGCTTATCGTCTCCGCATCGGGGTGTAGTTGTTATTCAACACATTATTATTTGGATGGGTATAATAATGAAGTATAATTGATTTAAATAAAAAATATAACATGATAATTATTCTTTATATATTATATATCATCCAATTATAAATTATTCTATTATCAAAATAATGATATTGTCGCTCGTGCGTACATATGGATTACCGTCTCCACAAACGTGATGAGATGCACTCCCCATTGTATCCATTCAAGAATAATTTTCATTTGATGATTAAAAATAATGTTTAAGGACTTAATATCATTCTGAATATGAATAAGATATATCATATCCACAAAGAACCTTACTTAAGTTACAAAGCCTTTAAACGAAAACGAATCAGTTAACACCCAAAATGATGATACTACTGAAATATCATTAACAAAGCAATATTAAAAGATCATATATGATATCATATTAATGTGTATGGTTCTTGTATAATTTAATGACAATTATTTCACCATTATACGGGAGGTTACCCTACCCTCGATCAAGGAAAAGTACAAGGTAAGGGTTAATTTTACAATATTTTTATTATCTAAGGTTTTGTTTACGTAAGTATCGACTGGGACATCTTTATCATCCACAAAAATGTTTCGTAAAATTGTATTTCAAAACATTTTAACTGTTTACTAGACTATGGGATAAATTCATTTATACCCTTGTTTTACTTTTTATAAAATTGGTTGAATGGAATCATTCTGTCATTTTCCAAACAAGGTACTTTATGACATTTTCGAAAAAATTAAGGTTAGAATGGTTTTTAACTTATAAGGCGAGTATGAATATTTTCCGCTATTATAACATCTTCGAAGCTTACCTTAAAAGATTATAAGAATATTTTCAAAATTAATGTTTTATTTTATAACTATATTACTTTTAAATGATTTCTAAATAAGAAGATATATTTCTATAAAAAAGGATTTTATTTCATCTATGTCAACATCATTCGATGAATTTTAAGTTTATTTGAAGTTGATTAATTATGATACAATAATTTCATATTTTATTGAAGGTTTTGTTATATGTTTGACTATGGATGTGTTATTTTTATACAATTCATGGTTTATTGATAATATATTGAAATTTTGTATACTAGTCATAATATGAATGTTTATGTTATATTTAAACCTTTTAATATGAGGAATGCATTGGAATTAGTGATGGGTGGAGCCTACTATAGCTCCTAGATGCA
This sequence comes from Viscum album, assembly GCA_963277665.1. NCBI lineage: Eukaryota > Viridiplantae > Streptophyta > Magnoliopsida > Santalales > Viscaceae > Viscum > Viscum album. Next base: position 1,611,756,515 of record OY728163.1, read on the forward strand.
TCGGTAGGTCTCACGAGACAAACTAGTGTCTTGGAACAAGGAATTGACAAAATCTTATTTGTAGTCTTGGACCAAGGCCTTGACTATGTGGTTATGAAGTCTGGCATTACGCATTCCATCATTATAAAAGTGTATATTGATATTCATGTCATTATTAGACTAGTAGAATATCCATATGAATAAGTAAATGGCATTTTTTGATTTTATCTTTTCCATATTATTCTGATGTTCAATTTTAAAAGGATTTTTTAGTCTTATACATTTCCTTAAATGTTATGCTTATTTATGAAAGTTTCCTCTATATTGTTATCCTTACTGAGCATATAAGATCACCCCTTTCAATGTTTTAATTTTTCCAGGATGCAAAGAAGTATATTATGACTAATATTCAAGGATAGTCTATGGGATATCAGTGTTGTCCATGGAAACAATGTTGTTGTAGTTTTCAAATTTACTATGTAATATAAACCTTATGAATGTATCTAGCACTTCCAAGGCTACTAAACTAATCTGTATTTTGAGACTTTCTATTTTGTGATAAGGATAATGATACATAATAATGCACCTACTCTAGGATTCTGGGGTTGGGGTATTACATTTTGACTAGTTTATGGGCTTGAGATGTTTGAATAATTGATGGGGGTGAGTTCCCTTTTATAGTGGATGATGAGTGACATTCTTGTAATGATTTGAATAAGGGAATTCCACCCACCATTAATCAATGTAAAGTGGGAAAATTAATGAATATATTATATAAAAGGGAATATATGGACTATATATGTCATGAAAATAGGTTTTGGTAACGTTTCTAGGTAATTTTTCCCATTAAGTGTACAATTTAGTCCTGTGTTAGGATAGTTTTTCTATTAAACTATAATTATTTTTAATATATTTCACTAATATTTTTTGTCAAAAAAACGTAATATAAATAAAAAATTATACTTATTAATGAATTTAAAATTAATCCCACAGACGGGATGGGGAGGTGTGTTTTTAATGTGAAATTATTCAGATGATTGAAATGTTTTTATATTAAATTTAAATATAAAATATATCCAATTGACCTAAAAATGATTAATAGATTTAAAATTTAACAATTAATCATTAATACCAATAAATAATATAATTTAACAGTAAAATTACTTAGACAAAAAGTAAGTTTTCAATTAAAATTTAGTATTTTTCACTAATTATCGAAAAACAAATCATTAAAAAAAATACCGAACATTAACACATAGATAATTGTTAAATTAAAATTTTTAAAATGATTTTTATTTTGAAATATAAAATTTATAAAAGGTTAGTAATGTATTTTTAAAATATGAGATCAATTAAGAGGCGAGGAAATTTTCATTTAGAATAATACAATTTTTAAGAACATAACTGGATTTATTATTATCTATATTTAATTGAATGATTTTCAAAATATTTTATAAACTTGTGTAAAAATAATATAGTTTGGTTTTTTCTTAACCAAAAATTTAATTTCTACAAGATATTTTTCATTTTATATAGTAATATTTATATTATTCGGTAAGATTCTGTCTTGTATGTAACACAATCAATCATAGAAACACATTTTGTGCTACACATGAGAAAATAAAGGTTGAATGGATTTAAATATATAAAATATATTGAATCTATTTAAAATAGTAAATATACTGTAATGTATCATGATATTATATCCCCATATGCACATGGTGTAGCGTGTTATAGAAAAAATCAAATATAATGTCATTGTTTTTAAATTTGGAGGTGTTATAATTATATATATATATTTTGGTATAAAATATATTATATGCTAAAAATCCCTTTTTCTGAATTTTTTTTATTACATTTTACACCCTTTTATTAATATTAATTTATGAGAATTTAAAAATCATAATCAAGAAAAATATATTTCATCATTAGAAATATGTGGTTCAATATTTTTTATATGGTCAATTTAATTTTTGGTCTTGATGAATAATTATCATGGTGAAACATTATAACCAAAGTAAAACATACAGTGTTAAACTAAGATATAATGGATAACATATCTTTAGAACATAGATCAATTTTATTAGATGAGTGTATTTCTAACATCAACTATTATTTATTAATAATATTCTATTTTTAATCACTATATGTTGACAAATAAATTTATTATATTTAAATTCATAATGTATTTACAAGAGTTCCACACCCCCAACATAAAAAATGTGCCCCTCTCCATAATTATTGACATGTTTTTTTCACATATCTAAAATAATATCCACATAAATATCATAAAAAAAACCCTTAATATTTCATAGATGTATACTTTCTTTTGAAAATACTATTCTTAGATGGATTAAGATGTAAGATAAGGAGAGATTTCTTTTGAGGATTTATAAGTCCAACCCGAATTATTTCAAAATTATTTAATCATATATATACATCAAATATATTCCAAACACTATTAATTTCTGAAATAAATATATAAAAATACTGAAATTTTATTATTTTTTTAACAACTATTCTCAATCTATTTTCAAAATTAATGAAAATAAAAACATCGCTCGTGCATACGTGTGGACTTCCGCCTCCAAGAAGAAATGTTTTATTTTTTCATAAATTGATTTTATATTTGGAAAATATGAATAATTTAAGGTTTATATTTGATATGCGTGAAATTATAATTATTAAATAAATATATTATATTACATACCTTTTTACATTTTCTATTAATTTTTAATTGACAACATCGTTTGTGAGTTTGTGTGGAATACCACCTCTATGAAGCAATGTGGTTCATTATTCATTACCACATCACATGGTTGGTCATAAATCTAGTACTAATAAATTAAAATTAAATTTATAATATAATTAGGATTTTATAAAATTAAAATATTATATAACATATTAATTTTCTATCCAAAATAAAAATGTAAATTTTAGTCATTCGTACGCGCAGACTACTACTTCCACAATACAATATATTTCAATTTTCCAACCCACCATCCATGGTTGATTCTAAAAAAATAAATGTATAAAAAATATAATTTTTTCATGATTAATATTATGTATATGATGTATCCATGACTTATTTTCACATATTTAACTTATAGAATTAATTTTATACTAATAAAATGAATTCCCTAAATAGGTTTTATTTAAATATAACCAATTTAGTAACTAAATATAACATGGTAATAAATGAAATAAAAGAAAAAATAGTTAAGGGTTAATGTTTAAAATTATTCTTTAAATTTTTTAATATTTATAAACATTCATTATTAAGGGTGGTAAAGTATTTATGTGACGAGTCTTTAAATGAGGTGGTATATTTTCGTTTAAAATATTTTTTAAAAATGTTTATCCTCCAAATAAATATTAATTAAAATTATTCTATAATGTTCATATTATTACATAAAATATTTTTAAAATCCTTTATAAATAATCCTTAAATTTTTATAAATGTTTTAAAAAACAATCATTATGATGTTCTCTATATGGGACAAATTTTACTTTTTGATCTATTGTTCATTATCAAACATCATCTACAATATAAAAAGATTTTTCAAAGAATATTTTATCCTCACCCTGTTGGTATTATTTTAATTTTTTATATATAGGGATATTTGTTCTCAGTTTCATAAGATAACTAAAATTGTTATTACTTACGGTATTGAATTCTAATTGAAATGAGTTTTATGGATAATTTTAATGATACATTTATTTTATTCATCCTACGGTTCTTAGAAATTTTTCTAATTGAATGGTGATCCTAATAAATATATTATTATGGGTGATCGTATTATATCATTCTTATTTATTGGGTAATGTGACATATTTTACCGTTGATAGGTTACGCCTAAAAGATATAGAAATTATCCTCTTAGGTGATTCTATTATAAGGGTTCTTATAAAGTTGAATGTAATGATAATTTCCCAAGGTTCAGAGATTATATTCTAGAAATTGTTTTTTATGGAAAAATATTTGATTTCAACATATAATAAAATGTTATTATTTTAATAAGGATGTGTTTTAACCATTTTGAAGGTGGAATGACTGTTTTTCAAGGAATGATATTCATGTATTATAATGTTTTTCTGTGAAACACTAATGATTTTGATTATTACTTTTAGAATTCTCATTAAATTTATTTTGAAAACTATTGGACAATTAATTGGTTTTCATGGATAAGGAAATGAATATTTGTTCTTGGATTTTATTAAAAAAAAGGTAATGTTTCGTATGGATTGTTCAGTTTTGAAAATGGATTAATGGGTTTTTTTTAATTTTATGTCCTGTAATGAAATTTTATTTTTCACTGCCATCATTTTTAAATGTTTTCTAAAAATTTTAATTAGTATTATGAATGTTAATAAATTTAGAGTTATAGTTATAGTAGTTACCTTGAATGAAGTAAGCGTATCATTATAAAGATAATATGTTATGGAAAAAATGGACCCTATGAGAAAATTTACACTTTATAATTCAATTAAATTAATAATTCTCTAAATATCAAAACCAAAAATGATCATTTAGATATAAGTAATGAAATGTATTCCATAAATAAAGTAATTTATGGGATAGATATGTGCGTGTTGTTATAATTGGTATCTAGTTAAGAATTTAGAGAACATTGAATAATATGATGATATTAAAAGATAATTTTATGAGATACAAATTCAAGGTTTTATTATCATGAGATAGATTTTGTTTATTTCCATACTTCTTCAACTAATCTATGAATATTTAAAATGTTTCTAAACAAACAGAGAACAAACAAAAGTTTAGGTACAGATACATCAGGAGTATAATATTCTTTTTAACTTGTAAAAATAATTAGTTTCTACTAGAACAAGGTTGTTTTTAGCTATTTAATCCTATCTAGATCATGATGATAACACAACTACCAAATCATTGGTGTTTCTAAATTTTCTGTAAAATAATATGTTTATAGTATATTATTTTATGATACTGAACCCTCATGATTTGGGAGCATTCTCTTACCATGTCATAGTTGATGAATGTATTACTAGTTTGGAGAATATATTTGATGTTTTTGGATGTTTGAAATGTCATATGGTAAACCATTCAATTTTTCAATTTATATTTAAATTAGACCAACAATATTATTTGATTAGTAACACCATGTAAAACAAAAAAACTAATTCTATTTGATGGATGATAATTCAAAAATAATCCATGAAAATAATTTTACAGAAGTAAATGGGACAATAATGGAATGAAAATTCTTAGATTGGATGAAAAATAGGGACTCTATTTCCACCAGTAAAGATACATTTTCTAGAATAGCAATGTACGTACCAAATTTAATTTAAGTCCATTATAGTAAAATATCTTAATTTTATTTATGACGAATCCCATTATCCAATGGGTTCTGGTCACTCATGTATTTGGAATATATTAGTAGATTGTAGATTATTATGAGATTATCCTGATTTATTTTATAGAACATTCCATCAATTAGGATAAGAAGATAAAAAATTGGTAGGAAATCTTATGGAATCATTTATGGAACATAATGGTATAAAATTCAATTATCCTATTATGATAATTATGGTATGAAGAATTATGGGGAATGTATTCGGAAATTTTGGATGTGTTGTCAATATTGAATTTGGGAAACTTGGCATATTACTATAAATAAAATAAAAAATGGTAATGAACATACTGATAATGAAAAGAAAGAAGTGAAATGCTTTAGTTATAATGATATGGGACATTATGAAAAAGTTTTCTAAAATAATGTTATGAAGGATAATGATCCCTATGATCATATAAAAGAAGGTGTGACAAAGTAATTTGATATTTTTGGGAAATAAAATAAAGTGGTGATAGATAACTTCTTTTTGAACCCTAATTATTATAATGTCAGGTGGATTCAATGTTAACATATAATTTGTTTCTAATTAATTTTATAGTAAAATGAAAATTTCACCCCAAGAAATGATGAAACCATTTTTGAAAAAATTCATGGTGGAATTTATAAAGACACAATAATATTAGGTAACCTTTATATCATCATATATGGAATACATATTCAATAAAATATAGTTTTCTTATCCTTAGTTGAGTTTTATGTTTTTTAGGTATTTATTATCTTTCAGTTTATCAATTTAAGGTAGATTACATAGCTAAAGAATTCATATTAAATCCTCAAACTAAATTTGAATTTCTATATATAAAGTAGATCAAAACATTGATAATATATTAAGTAAATTAGAAAATAATTTATGATGGGAGTGAATGTAATCTTCTACATATTATAAAAAAGAAGGATATTATTCAATTTAGTGATGTTCTTACTATATAAGTATATAAGGATGTGTTTCTTAGTGATTTTCAGGGTTTTATTCTTTATTTTGTGGTTAAATTAACTTCTAATATTGGAATTTATTTTAATTAAAATTTAAAAACTATATAACTAAAGTATTTAGTTGAGTTATTATAATTGAAAAAGATGTTTTGGGTGACTCTTTATAAGGTTTTCATAAATCATAACAGTTCACCTTATGGTTAAAATGTTTTGTTTTTTTAAAAGATGAAGTGTTCTATGAGGAATTATGTTTAATATAGAGAAATCAGTAACATTTTTTTCTAAAGAACAAGTATCATTTTTTCATATTGATGACATGTTTGATCAGCTCAAAGGAGCACAAATGTTTTTCGGATTGATCTCAGGTTTGGGTATTATCAGTTAATGGTGATGAAATAATGAATTTAAAGGATGTATTTTAAGAATTGGTATAGCCTTTATGATTTCATGGTTATTCATTTAGGTTTAAAAACATATTTCAATTATGGATATAATTAATGGACTATTAATTTTATATTCAAGTAAATTTGTGTTTTAGTATATCAATGATACTGTATTATACTCTAAAACCTTTTAAGATCATGTAAAAAATAAAATTTTATTTGAAAACATTTAACAATATTAGGTTTTATGAAATAATTATTAAAGGTGATTTTTTTATAGTATATTTCTTCCATTGGTAATATTATAACTATAAATGGAGTAAATATTTATTCAACAAAAGATAAATTGGTGGAAGAGTTACCAAAACCTATAAATTATATAGAAATTCAATGTTTCTATGGATTATTTAATTACTACCGATTGAAATAATTACTTCATTATTTATCCCTGTAATGAATTTTGCTAAAAAACAAGTCAAATTAATCTAGAAAAAAATGTGATTAATGTTTCTTAAATGAAAGGGATATTGGTAAATTAAATGGTCTCATCCTTTAAATTTTTAAATAGTTAGTATGTAAATATTCATTAATGTTTAATTGATGTTTACTGGTTGTATCTTGATGAAATATGATGACGTAATTGTGTATGCTTCATGAAAACGGAAAATCCATGAATGTAATTACACCACAAATGATCTTGAGCTCCTAGTGGTTGATTTTTATTTTAAAAATTTTAGACAACATGTATATGGTGTAAAATATAAAGTATATACTATCCATAAAATTTATAGTATATTTTTACTCATTATAGATGAACATGTAGTATATAATTTTGTTATAATAGATAGAATATTAAGATTACATGACTCACTTTAATACTGTTAAACAAAATATGGAAGATGATGCCTTCATTAAAAAATGTAATGCATCATCAAATATGATTCATTTGGAACATCATTCTTTAGTTAATGATTTAATAATTTTTTTTTTCAAAAAATTGTTCATTAAAAAAATCCATTATGTTTTCAATCATGTTTTAGTATAATAATCCTTTTCAAAAAGAATTATGGAGGATCGAGATAAAGATAATGTTTTTCAAGATATAATGGAAGTATTCATGAAGGGTATATTTCATTAATTAATAATTGATAAATATTTTTTTATTGTATGTGTAAAGAAGATATTTGTTTAAAGTGATTCTCAGCTGATGAAGGAATTATTGGGTGAATCTCATAGATACTATATTGCATTCATCCTAGTTCAACTATGTACATTGAGTCCATTTGGAAAATTATTTGGTGGAAGTTATGAAGAAATATATTTCTTATTTTACCATGAATTTGTTGAATTATCAGTAGGTTGATGTCTAAATAAAACTATTGAAGAGGATGATTCGTCTAGTCTTAGTTCTAGAATGGAATTCGGAGAAAATATTTGTCGATTTTGTTTTTGGATTACCAAAGACATCTCGAGGTAATAATAAAATTTGTTATATCATTGGTCATCTGAATAAATCATCAAATTTTATTCATATTCATGATATTATGACTTTGGATCAAATTTCTAGAATTTATATTAAGGATATAGTAAGGATTAAAGGATTTCCCATCATCATTATATCAGATAATTAAATCAAATTTACATAATTTTTTTTAAAATCTATCAGAATACCATGGAAATGGAGTTAAATTTCATTATAGTTTTTCAACCTCAATCTAATGGATATTAATAGTATTCAATTTAGAATTTTAGTGATATACTTTGTGATTTATCATTATATTATTAAGGAATTTGGGATCAAAATCATACTTAATTTGAATTTTACTATAATAATACATTTCATTATAGTATAAAAACATATCCTTTTTAAGAAATATATATATATAGATATTTAAAACTCCACCATGTTATGATGAAGTAGATGAGTGGAAATTGTGGGTCCATAAATTGTAGATGAGATGTTTGATAATGTAATTATGATTCAACACCACTTGATGAAAATACAGAGTAAGAAAATGTCATATAGATATAACATGATGAAAGACCATTAATTTTATATATGTGGTCAAGTATTTATAAAAATAAACTCCTATAAAGGTGTATAGTATTTTTCTAAAAACAAAATTTTGTACCCAATGTTCCTTAAAACCTATTAAAATCTGGATAACAGTGGATTGGTTACTTATTTTGTATTCATACCTCTAAGTTTATCTCATGAAAATGTGTTTCATGATTCTTTAATAAGTGGGTACATAGTAGATGAATCTTATATAATTATACATAGTGAATTATTTATGGATGAAATATATGACTAAAGAAGAAACATGTGAAGATAAAGTTAATATGAGTGAAAAATATCTTCACATATTTAGTTAAAATTAAAAATTGTATGGATGAAATTTCTAAAATTATGGATAATATTACTTCCAGGGTAATGACAATAACAAATTAGTATAATTTATTATAAATTTTTATAGAAATATTATATGTATTTATATATAATAAAATTATTTTATATGGTTTTACGACATGAGAAGAACACGTTTTATTATAATAATATTTTTTAATAAAATAAATGGGTTTATTTCTAAATTATATTTCTAAATTTTAATGTTTTAAATTATCAAATTGAACTCAATATTTGGATTTATTATATGAAAATTCATATGGTTATATCCCTAAAACATTACATAACCTTGGTGTTTTATTCATGAATTTAGTCTCATTAATTCATGATGAAATTTATGGTTTATAACATTAAATAATAAGGTAATAAATTTTACATATCAAATAAATATAATGAAAATTGTACACTTACAACTAGTATTCATTTTACCTATATTATAATACATTTAAATAAAAATATGTTTCAAATTCATGAAAAATATTCACCACTTTCAACTAGGCATATCCTTTTTATTACCCATCCTTAAACCCGGTGAAAAACTTTTCCAAATTTGTGATTTTACAAAGATACTATAAAGGGACATAAAAAAGGAATCAATTAGTCGAGTAAAAAAATGAAAAATCATAAAATGTTTACCTTTATCACAGTATTAATTTAATATAAAATTTTAATCTTAACCACATGAGAAACATACACTATTTTCTCAAATTAAACTTCCAAACCATATATCAAACCAATAAAAAACCTTTTTGTAAACATAGAGATTCAAATTCATATCTTATGTGAAACTCATGGAAAATATTCATAATGCCCAGTAAAATTATTATGATTAACCACCTTGTTTAACTACATGTTTCTTTTCATTGAGTAATAGTAAAATTACCCAATTCAACAGAGATCTATATCAGGCTCACCAACTCATATAAGTTGTATTTTTCTCACCCATTAATATAAGTCATATAAAGATCACCCATCCGTATAGGTTGTATCATTCTCACATACTGATATAAGATATATTGATCTCAGTTTATCTTAATGTATAATTATAATGTACCATATCATTGACAACATATTTTATTCTTGAACAATTTAATCACAACACCATTGAAAAACTCTTTTAAAAACATATATGAAAAACTTGTCGATATCAAAATTCCATTTCCTTTTAAAACCACATTTTAAAAACCAAAAAACCAAAAAAATGTAAAGAGGGTTTTTATAGAAGAATTAAAATATTTTAAAGGAATACAAACATTAAATAATGGTTACAGTGGTGAAAAATCCCATTGATTCCATATAGGATAAAGTTAAACATTAAATTTTCATTTTCTTCAAAATGTTCAATAAAAATATTTCCATTTGAATACCATTGAAAGGAAGTAAATATTGAAAACAAAATTCAATTCTAATTCATTTATTTAAATTTACAATAATATATTAAATAATTTTAAGAACATATACATGGGATAAAAATATTTATAAATCAAATCATGTAAAAAACTAAAATGTTGTTTTATGTTAAAGTGCCCATTTCCTTGAATCCAACACACCATGTAAATTTATTACCATCCTAAATAATAAGATAATGTTAATTATTCACATTATTAATACCATTTTTCATTATTATATTTCCTTTTATTTTATTTATTACCATGTTATTTTTATTTACTTTTTCAGTTAAGTACATGTCATATGTTTTTGCAATATTCAACTCATATGTATAAAATGACTTTGGAAGGATGAATATGGAGAAATTGATAATTATTAAATCATATCCAAAATAAAAATCATGAAAATATTATTATATATATATATATAAATTATATATTAATACCAATTATTAATGAAGTTTATGAAAAAATTAACTATGTTACAATCATATAGACTACAGGTTTGGGGTATACATGTGTAAAATTTCCATTTTTCGATGACCGTGATTGAAAGAAGGTAAGTATCATTTTATCTTAAAATAATGAAAAATATATCATAAATATAATATACATTCATTAATTTTTTTTTAAATAATCTTATTTGAAATTTTTATGAAAAACTAATCACATCTATTCGTGAATGAGGTAATCCACATGTACACACAAATGACATTATAATTTTTAAATGGATAGAAATTTAATAAAATACCTGAAACATTATGTTTACATAATTTTAATTATGTTATGACTGTAATATTTATTCATTAAATTCATCATTTTTTACAAGAAGTGATTTGAGATGATGGAAAATGAATTATATTTGTTAACATGGAACTTATCTATCATACACAAAAGATATGGTATTGTTTCCCATTTCATAGAAGAAGTAGATGGATATGTGTTATTTTATTAATATAATAATATATCATAATATGTTATTTTATTAATATAATAATATCTCATAATATATTATATATGTATTTTATTTTATTATCATGGTCAAATAACATTTTAAGTTTGTGGAATAAAAAATAAAACTAAAACATTTAGTTAATATCCATACATCTTCTTCAGAGAATCCCCTTTACAAATTAATATCTATATGGTTAATATCTTTTCTAAACCAAGACCTCTAAAATTTGGATAATTTTTATTTTATGGTATTTTAATAGGAATTTACTACGATAGAGTACTGAAATGGTGTGATAGGGGAGCGGTGGTTCCATTGTATAAGTGAGGGGAGGGGAAATCTTCAAGTATCTTAAAATATTATAAAAATATAAATTAATTTCCATGTTATAATAGCTCCAAATTTATATTATATTTATATGAGACGAATGGATGTATAAAAATCTGAATCAAACAAAAATTGGAAAAGTCTAGGTAATATTTTTACCCTTATCCCATTATATTGGTCGCTCATAAACCCTTTTCACTATAACATGGTTTCAATGTTATTTTACACTAAAGGGGTCACAAAATTTACTATAAAATAAAAATTGATCCATAAATGGAACATGGATGATATTTTATGACACATATAATTTACCTTAATTATATTTTGGGAATTTTAAATTATTTATTGAAGTATTTTTATCACAAAATATTATTTTTTTTTATTTTTGTAAATACATGAAATGCTATAATATATTAGGTCTCTAAATCATGTAAAATGTTTAAAACCAAAATTAAATCAAATATAATGAGGGTGTGGTATTATTATAATTATGCAATAAAATTTTTGTAGGTTTTGATGTCATTTTAAACCTTGTCTTTTTTATCCCCATGAATAACCAATTTAAACCTTAATCATGGTAATTATATTTTAATATTAAAGGGTAATAATATTACCAATGACATGAAACTTGGCATATAAATTTCCAATTGATAAAATTTTAGACATTTTAACATCATAAATGTTTTTTCTTAAATACTTTTAATTATTTTAAATAATTAACATAAATAGTATAGAGCATTGAATATAATTAGTGTATTTTTTGATATTATTAATTTAATTTGACATTGAAAACATAAATATAGAAATGTAACGTGAATATAAAACATTCAGAAAAAATCTAATTTGTTATATATTTATATATTCAATATTAATGATAAACATTAACTTACCAAAAAATATCAACTTTAGAGTTTACAAATCATTTAATTTCTTTTTATAAATTTTTCAAAAGTAGTGTTCCAGTGTTGCGTAAGCATTTAATATGAATTATTTTATCTCTAACAAAAAAAATTACCATAAAAATTATTAATATTTTAAAAAGAAAATTATAAAAAACTAAAGTTAGTTTTATCTCAGTCACGAATTAATAGTGGTTTTAAAAGTAAGAAAGTTACATTATTTACTTTATATTTTACATAAATATTATAAATGTAAAAATCAAATAAATATAACCAGAATTTTCCATATTTAAAAACATTGTATAGAAATGGATGAAATAAACTCGGCAAATAGAGTAAATTCATGTTTTATAGTCATTTTCTTGGTCACATGATATTATTTTTAGCCTTAATTTCCCTTTTTACCACTACTATGGTGACAATTATTTATTACGCTTACCATTCATAATAACCGAAACAAAAAGGGGAATATTTATAAAATTTGAATTTTTAATTTTCAGAATTGGAATCTATATTTCATGATTAAATTTATATAAATATTAAAAAATATTTAGAGATTATAATTAAAAATGATACAATTTTTTTGAATAAAAATACCTTTTTGGGTATAAAAATGATTTTACACCAAATTTAGGAATAAAATTTATTCCATAATGCATATATTTATTAATAATAATATAATATAGCTAAATTTACCTTTAAACGTTTTTTTTATGAAATATGAATTTTTAAATGATTGAATGAAAATCTATATTATTAACTATTTGATGAAAAATAAATCTATTAAGGAAAATAAAAAAATCACCACATAATAATTTTGACATGATGATTTCCAAAATCTCAAAATTTTTTAAAATAAAGTTTCTTAGAACTATATTAATTATTCAAAATATTCTATCAAAAAGAAATAAAACCCATTTTGGATGAAAACATATTTTTTTAAGAATAAATTGACTTTACTAAAAATGAGTCTTTATATCCTAAGAAATAATCCATAAAAATGTATTAATTTGAAAATGTATATATAATTATATTTAATAATTCATTTAATCCTATTCATACCTTTAAATTAAATGTATAATTTATGACATTAATATTAATATAATAATATTTTTAGTTCGTTTGGGATCGGTGTTGTAGATCTTGTATACCCTTAAACATAGTATTTCCTTTAAAATATCTAGATATTAAATTTTCTAAACCTATATTATATTGAATCCATGAAATTTTTACATGATATCGATAAATAAAGGATTTAAAATTGAAAAAAATGTTTTTCTAATCCCACATCATAAAAGTGGGTAATAAAAATCCTATTGAAAAGATAGTCAGGAATGTACAAAGGTCGTCTGGAATTACACACAGTAGGTTTCCAAATATGATAATCTTAGAGGGAAGTGAAAATATAGAGATGGAAGAAAGATTAGAATCAAAATAATGATAGATAATGATAATGATCTTTGATACCAAGACAGTTAGTGATCATGAAAAATACAATGGGCACAAAACTATAAACTAGAGAGGTGTGAAAAATGCCATCGATTCATCATATTTGATGGTAATATGACTAAATTTTTGTTTCAGTATCATATTAAATGTGTTTAAGAATTAATTAACAATCTTTTTTAATAAAATAATTAAATATACATAATTGGAGAGTAAAATTTTATTATTTAATAAATTTACACTAAAATATCAATTATTTTTCAATACAATGAGTTTTTAAGATGATTTTTTCACACCAAAAGAACTAATATAAACATAAACTACAATAAAATACTTCCACAAAAGTATAAAAACATATTACTCTATTATTTTGAAATTAACCAAAACAAGAATTCAAAACAAAAAATATTGTGATACCCAAAATGAATAAACAGTCATATCAATAAATCAATCAATAATCACCAAAATTAAATAGTGATAACAAAAATCAAAATAAATAATTATATAAATAAATATCCCTATATTGCTTAAAAATAATCTTGATTAATATTGAAATCGAAAGAATTTATTTATTAAATCATATATTATTCCAAGATAAATTTGACATTTATCTGTAAATCTAATTAATAGCTCATAAAATATCATACTAAATCTAAATAATCCATATTTATATAGTCTCTATGATATGCTAATCATTACAAACAAATGCATTGAATCACTATAAATCCAAATTAAAATCATATATTTTACCAAAATATAATTTAACTTTTATTTATGAAATATAATTCAATCTTACACAAAAATATATCCATTTATATATTCATAAAAGTTTCTAAAAATTGAGAGAATAAATCAGTTAATCCAAAAATAAAATTTAAAACCATTAGTTATCTATAAGATAAAACATGAATTCCCAAAACTAATGAAATACTTATCAATCAAATTTTTTAGTTGAAAAAATACATACTAATGAGGACATCACATTGGCCAGTGGTAGGTATTTCATCATTTTTACCCTTCGGTTGTGGGATCTAGCCCCACAACCATTCTGAATGTGGGTATTTATCACTCAAAATATATTTATTCCTTTTACTCAAATAATATTAATATAAAACATATAGTGTTTTTTAAAGTAGGATAGAAATATTATAAAATACTAACTGTCATAAAATAAAATTTGATGGTAAAAATATTTATACACAACTTGTTTTTACAAAAATTAAATAATCTTAACAGAAAATAATATTATTAAAATTATTTATATATTATCCCAATGGTTTATT
This sequence comes from Viscum album, assembly GCA_963277665.1. Classification (NCBI taxonomy): domain Eukaryota; kingdom Viridiplantae; phylum Streptophyta; class Magnoliopsida; order Santalales; family Viscaceae; genus Viscum; species Viscum album. Next base: position 1,611,771,911 of record OY728163.1, read on the forward strand.
TATCACTTAATTATATTCCATTTAATTAAAGTTTCCAAATAATAATAACCTTTTCACTAAAACATTTATCAATGTTATAGATTACATCTAATATATGTTTCCATATTTTGAAATCAAAATATATTATATAATAATCCTTCATGGTTACATGAATCACATAATATTTATAATATATCATAATATCATTGACAAAAAACCACTATATCAAAATTGTTAAAACTGTATACATAGACACATCTTTCATTCAACATCCTTTAAAAAGATTTAACCATTATTTTGATATTATTTATTTATAATTTATTATAACAAATCAAATATATTTAATATGAACTTATTATTCATCAATATCAACACAATATTGTATTATATATTCAACGTAAGAAGATAATTCCTACTTAAAATCTAAACATAAGGATTTTCTAAATATTCTCTTTATTTTTTGACATGTTGTCCAACTTCATGAAAATAAATGGTCAATTCCCAGGGTGTATTTCCATTTCCATGAGATATCGAAGAGTTAATTTTTTTAAATTAAATGATAAAGATACTGTGGACCATATAACGTTTTGAGAATTGAAAATGTCTTGGATAAGACAAATATTTATGAGGAAATGATTGGAATACTCAAGAATCTATCCAAATCATTCAAACAAGATTTAAAAATAATAGTGATTATAAAATCATCTAGATTGGAAAATATTTTATTGTAAGATATCTTTCATTAAATTATGGTAAATGATCCCAAATATATTAAAATAAACACCACTTAAACAATAAATTAATTATTAAAAGGAAAATAATCCATATTTTAAAACACTATACCAAATATATTTGTTAATACATTAATCATACAAACTATTTATATGTCAAATTATTTAATTTTTTATCCAATACACATATATTTTTATAAATATATAAATCATAATAATCTTTTTTTAATATATAGGAATTTTAACATAAACTCAAATAATATCCAAGCATCTAATGTCATCAAAAAATGTTTCCACTAGTACCAACTATAAGGAAGAAGACATAAAATAATATATAATCATGCATTTTTAGTTAAGAATTCACTTTTAAAATTCTCTAAGAAATTTATGGTTTAGTGTTTTTAGAGAATTATGTAACAATTCTTTCATATCAGACCCCTATAGTAGAAATTTTACATTTCTAATCAGTATCTATTTTTCTAAATATATGAATCATATGAATAAAACATGTTTTGATTTCATTACAATTAAATATGTCTTTAAAATTAACACTTATTTTTATTTACCCATTATTAAACCCTATTACTTTTCTAAAAAAATTATTATTAGTTTAAAATGATCAGTAAGGAATGGTTTAGTTTATTTCTATGAAAACACATAGAGGATGATGGATCATCAATATTAGCAATGGAATTATGGTCAATGTCATGTAAGGTGGAAAACTAACAATAGTAGTTAGGAGGGTGATTATGTGGACCTTCATGGATGGAGAGAGGTGAGAAAACATCGGTGTAGTTGTCATCGAGGATGATTTGTTAAGGATTCTGGTGGCAATGGGTGTGGTGAAATCTTGGTTTGAGTTCATCAGGAGATGACATCTGAGCAAGGTGGGAGGTGGGGTGACGGTTTATAGAAGATATAGTGATGGATGATATGGAATTAGTGGATTTAGGGGAGTAGGGATTCAGGAGGTAAAATCCATGATGGATATAGACTTGTTGGAGGACCAACAATTGGAATTTGATATTGGGTTAACGGTGGAAATATAAGCCTACATAAGAAGGAGGAGAATATTTTATGCTTATGGTTTTTTCATGGAAGACCTAAGTGTTTGGGATTTTATGTCAGTTATTTTCATGGGTTTTATACCCATTTTGGCATTGGGTCATGTAATGGGTTCCACTACCCAAAACAATAATAGGGGTTTTCTAGTTGAATAAAAAATGGGTCTTCCCCCAACAACACATTTTAAAAAATCTTACCCATATGAAAATCACAAACTGTCTCACAAATAAAAACATTAAAACACATATCATGAAAATATAAAACCTATTTTAAAATTAGATCTTCTTATTCACAACCCATCTTAAACCCTTGAAAAAATTTACTATAGACCTAAAAAATATATTGTAGACACCAAACTGGTTAAATCTATTTTAATTTCTTGTGAAAATAAGAAACATTACCCAATACATTGGATAGCTATATCAGGATCACCTGCTCATATAAGCTGTATCGATATGACCAATTCATATAAGGTAAATTAGGTTCACCCAACCATATAAGATGTATCAATATGACCCTCCATTTACCCATAATGATTAAGTACCATATCATTAATGAAACATTTTATTCTTCACCATTTTATCTTAGACCCCTTTAAAAATTATTTTATACCAATTTGAATAACAATTATCGATACCAAAATTCCATATATTTTTAAAACAATTTTTTCAAAAAAACCATGAACAAAGGAAAATAGGCGTTTTAATTGATAAAATCTTGAATTATTGTAAATGAATCTAGATATAAAATATCAATTATGGTTTTGAAAAAAATATTTTGACACCATATATGTTAAAATAAAACTCTATATATTGTTATTTATCAAAAATTCTGTAAAAATATTCCCTATTGGAAAAATATAAAAGAAAGTAAAAAGTGATGTAAAATGTACTTTATAATTAATTTATCTCCATATCAAAAAAATCCATAATATAAAATTAAGAATATGGAATGGATGAAAAATATTTTGAATATAATTTTTCAAAACAATTAGATTAAGGATTTACCATAAAGTGTATCATACCTAATGCCCAACTGATCACGTATGTTGTTTATCAATCAAAATAATAAAATTATTAGAATTAATTTATCTAATACGAATGAATTTCATGTTCATTAATGATTTTAATTTATTTATTACCCTATAATAATTAATTTCATAATAAATTGATTCTGTAGTAGACATTTTGACAATATTTCCATCATTTTTCCAAAATGTAGTCGGTGGGTTGAAAAAGATCAATGAGGTCACAATCTAAGAATATATAGAATAATTATAATGAAATAATTTTTATATTCATTAATTATAATTTTGATAATGACATTTAATTATTTTTATGAAAAATGTACTATATTACAATCATGGACACTATAGGTGGAACATATACATGTGTAATGTTTACATATTTCAAAAATCATGATAAAATGATATTAAGTGTAGTTTTATAATTATAAAATAAATATCATGTCATAAATATAAAATAATTTCTTCTAATATGTTTATATTTAACATCCATGTTATGTGGTTATGAAAAAATAATCACATCACTTAGTGGGGGTGGAAATCTATAGGTACACATGAATGAAGTTATAATTTTCCAAAATATGGATAAGTAATAAAAAATATGATATATTATCCTAAAAAATTATAATCATGTCATTAATATTAGATATTTATATTAAGAATATCATTATAAATAGCCTTGATTTTTGGTGCTAGAAAACATTATGATGCTTTGTGAGGCGGTTGCCAGCCGTGTACATGAATGATTGTTTAGTTCTCCATTTGATGGAATAAGAAGATTGTTATAGGTGATTTATTTAACATGATAAAATCTTTGAATATGGGGGATAATTATTTTATTTTATCATGAAGGTTAAATGGTATTTTAAGGAGTTGGGAGAGGAAATCAAACTAAAACATTCTATTAAAATATTTGCAACTTCTTCGGAAATCATCATTTTCATTACACATTATGAATTCAAAGGGGTTTTATACATAAAAGAACTTTAAAAGGAGTATAGGTATTCTAATTATTTATTTGGTTAAGTTTTTTTAATATAAAATGATCAAAGTGTGTCTGGTGGAAAGGATTAGAGGTGACATTTTGTTATTGAGGGGAGGGGCACTCTAGGAGTTTCTAATGTATTAATTTAATATAAATTAATTTTAGTGTAAAAAATGTGCCCAAATATATAATATTATTTTTATTCTACATAATCCCATATTAAAAAAATGGGACATGTTTAGCTTAAATTTCACCCTTATCACTTTGTATTAATCTCTATTTATCCCTTTTTCCATTATGGTGGAATTAAATTTTTTACAACAAAGATGTTATCAAATTTTATATAAATTGAAAATTGAACCATAAATGTAAAATGTATTATTTGTTCAACCATATCCCATTAAAATTTCCAATTATATAATTTAAAATAATTTTAAATCATTTAACAAAATATTTCCTTCTATAAAATATATTTTTTTCATTTGGTGAAATATATGAAATAATATAATATTTTATGATTCCAACTCATATATAATGGTTCTGAAACCATATTAATTATAATATAAGGAGTATACGATATCAATATAATTACAGAAACATGTTTTTAGTTTTTGATATAATTTTGAACCTTATTTATTTAAATTTACCCCCTAATTAACAAATTTTAACCTTAAATGCAATAATTGATTTTTGATATTAAAGTGTAATGTTTTTACTTATAAGGTTATAATTGGACAATAAATGGAAAATGTTTGAAATTTTAAAACATTTATAATACTAATTTTTATCTTTCTATATTTTTATGACTTCTAAATAATTTAATATAATATTATTTATCTTGGTATTTCATTATTATAATTTTTAACACTATACACTTAATTTTAATTTAAAAGGGTAGGGAAACATAATTTGAATAGAAACCATTAAAAACAAAATAATATGTTTTAGACATCATTAATATTCTTTCGAAACAATATCTTAGAGAAAAAATATTACTTTTAGAGATTTCAAAAATCATTTTCATTATTTTTTCTCTACATTCACAAGTACTGTGTTAGTGTTGCACAATAATTTAATTTAATTAAAACTTCATTAAAATTAAAAATATATTTCTATGATAAAAAAATAATTAATGTTTTAAGTAATATTTTATCACTGAACATAATTTGTTGTCAGTCCTATAAAATAATAATATAGATATTAAAATCAATAATGTTATGTTTTTTACATTATCATTTCTTGAATTTTAAAAAGGCCAAAATCAAAGAAATATGGAACCAAGTTTCCATTTTTTAAAAACATTGATGTAATTGAAATATTATACTCTTAAAATCTAATAATGGAATATATTATGGTAAATTTTAGTCATTATCAGATTATTTTTAACCTTAATTTCATGATTTACACATATCATTGATATAATAATTTACAATGGTTATTAATCACAGTAAAAAAATGGAATATTTACCAAATTTGAACTTCCTGATTCCATATATGGATTAAATTTTTCAATAATCAGTCCAAATCAGTGAATGGAACAAATTTATGATTAAACAAAAAATGAATAAAATCCAGAAAATCCCTTTTAAGAATGAAATGTTTTTTTACCCAATTCAACCATAAAATTTACTAGAATGAGATTTAATGTAAGATTAATAAAATAATAGAAATAAATTTACTTTTATTCCATTTTAATATAATGAAACATTGTAAATGAATGAATTAAAAATGCAGTTTTAAATCAAGAAATATTATTTTTCATTATCCAATGGAAAAACATTATTTTTATACAATTTTGAAATTATCACTATGATAAAATTTTAAATTTTTATGTAAAAAAATAATATCAATTTTATAAAAAAATATATAAAAGTTCTTGAAATTAAGTATAATATTCACTCATATAAATAAATAGAAACAATTTTTGAAGAAAAGTTAATTTTGAATAATAAAATTATATTACAAAAAATTGATTTCTTATATGAAAGTAATTAATCAGTAAATTAATATTAGTTAGGTAATTTATATTTATTTAATAATTTAATTAATCCTATTCATATTCTTTAGTTCAACGACATGGTTATAATATTCATATATAAATAATAATATTCCACTTTATGTTTTGTTATTTATTGCGTATCTATTACTCTATCAAGATTTGTATTCATTTTAAATCCTCCAGATATTAAAATTTATATTATTTTTATTTTTATGGGTTTTTCAAAAAATATTTATTTCTGAATGAATAGTTGAAAATAACATTTTTTATAAACACAACCATTTTTCAATAAATTATATTGCCCCACATTGTTTTATATTGGTTTTAACATCAAATAAGTTCATTTTATTAAACATAATGCAAATAATTATATTAGAACCAGTATTTTAATTATTTTATGTAAATAAATTTTATCCTTAAAAACGAGCTTTCTCTAAAAACTGTTTCATTGAATTTTGCAGACATGTATAAAAATTATTTTATACAATTTCCCTGAATTGAATTATAAAAATTTTATTTCATATTATGAATTATTTGGTTTAAAATTGGTAATATTTTCTATTAATTTTTTCTTAATAATGAATTGTTACCATTAGGAAACATTATCACCCCTATATAGCCTAAAAGGGTTAAATAAAGGGTTATACTAAGAAATAACACATCAACTTTCTATAAACCTGGTATTTATATAAATTTTTGAGTTTATATTGACCTTAACATATCAAATAATATTATTTTTTCAAACTTGTTCCTCCTTTCTGTGAGAAACTAATTTATTATATTGAAAACTAAAATGTATTTACAAGAGTGTCACCCACATCACATATAAAATTGATCCACCTATCTTAAAGTATTAATACACTCTAAGCCTCTTATCTCAACCAATATCTTCCTAAATCACTTACCAAAATATACTCCAAATTTTTACTGGTTTGGATATTCTCAAAATATATATCTTATAAGGATTAAGATTTAATATAAGGGGAGATATTTGAGGAGGAGGTTTAACACATAACTGAACTATTTCATTATTACTTATTATTATACCATATTAATATCTAATATAACCATTAAAAATAATAAATTCTGTATATAATATATAATTTTTTAATTTTTTTGATTTAATAACTTTTTTCTATCACTTTTTATCCTACATGATATAGAAACATCGATTGTGCATATATGTGGCCTACCAACTCCATAAAGAGATATGTATTTTTTATCACCACAATTGATATATAGTTATTATGATAATTTAATGTTATATATATTATATTTAAATAATTATTATGATTTTGTATCGTCCTGGACCTGAACAGTGCTAAACGGGTCGGGTGTTACTACCTTAGGCACACCTCCCCGAACGCCAAAGGATTCCAACTAATAGCAACAGTCTTATAGGTATAGTGGGGAGGATATACCGACTTAGAGGATAATAATAATACTATTCTGAGTATAAAAATAAGGATGCAGTGGAATAAATGACTCAGCAGACTCGTACCAAACCCACAGAGCGGAAGCACATTCAATATCGATATACAAAAGAAGCAATAAATATAAACAACAGCAGCAGAAAGTAAACACAACAGCATGCTAATCACTTGTAACTAATACTGAACAATAAACATACATCCAAATCTTTTCATACATATCCATATGTAAAGGCTCCAATAGATAACCAACTTTAGCTACAGAACAATTAAGAATTCTGATACAAGAAAGAAAAAAACAACATAAACTCTAGATAGGTAAGACCTCACGGTCTATACCATCTCCATGCTATAGCTAATGCAGTCAAACTCTTGAAGCTTACCTCTTTCCTTCACATAAATCTATAAACTCTGCACGCATCCCGAAGGGCCCTTGCAGGGTGTGAGGTGAATCTCAGTACGATACCACCCAATGATGAATACCTAATATAAGTGTTTATGTAGGCATACATTTACAAAGAAAACAGTATACAATGCAATGCAAACAACCAAACACGAACTCCACTGGTCCTCAGTAGCCACCATGGAGTGTCACCTACATAGACCAACACTGGAATCTCTATCGTGTAACCCTACACCATCTTCCCCCTATCACCGAATTTCTCAAGTACCAACATCCCAAAGGCACACCCAAGAAATATTAACCCAGAGGAACAAAGATGCCTTTCCTCAAATAAGTAATCAGAGGGAAAATGATATCTGACCTCAAATAAAGTAATCGGAGGAGAAATGATGTCTTACTTCAAATAAAATCACCATAGTAACAACGATGTCCACCCACAAATAAATTATTCAGAGGGACAATGATTTCTACAATCAAATAATGGTGAGCCTCTGCCCCCACCACGATAGTCTCAACACTATTCTCTGAAGGCTCCTCACCTTCATCATGGCTTCCAATGGAAATCACCCCAACCAATAGTACCTAAATTGTATCTAACAAGGGCCTCTACCCACACAAGTGTTCAAAACCACCTCACCGCAGAGTCTCTCTCTGTGCACACTACTCAAAGTTCTGGGTGAGAGGTAATCACCAAAATAGTTCCCAAAACACAAAAACTCTAACACCTCGTGTCCCTGTGACCATGCTGCTCAAGTCTGACGACCTCTCCATCCATGTAAACTAGGCCATTCCCAACCTGATAGCCACCCTACCTCATGCTGATGCCTATGACACCCAATCCTATGGTCAGAATCACCCAATGTAACCTGGGTCAAACCCAACCTGTGATCAACATCACTCAAAAAATATCCGAGCCATGCCAAACACAACCCAATAGGTTCTAGCATATGCAATGATATATATCACATATATAATCAAATTAAATACTTAAACAGTCAAGAAAAACTAAATATTTGAATTGTACTAGCCAGGTGTTGTCTCATACTAGTACTATGATCTTGAAAGCCTTTAACTAGTCATATCAAGGTTTAATAAATTAATCTTAATAGTTTTAACATAAAAACCCAATTATAACAATTTTGGCATCCCCCGAACAAAATTCCCTGGTGAGAAATGACCACTAGCCTAGCCCTGCTCAAGAAAAACAGGTAATAGAGCATACCCAAAGGAATCCCATAGGTCAAATAACAATTAAACCTGAAATATCAGGTAAAACAGGGTCACATTCAAAATACCCAAAAACGCATCAAAGGCCTCGCCACCCAAGTGTCTGTGAAAAAAAAGAGGTATGAACGACCTACCTGAGACTCATAGACATAGGCTTGTCCGATATAGAGCTCCAATTCAATGATGATTATCGTAGATCAACATTTCCATCAAATCCTGTCAATTCCACTCGGATGGAAACTGCGATGCGTGAGGCAAAGAAATTGGAACGAAATAGAGTGTGTTAATTTAGCCTTGCTGTTGTGATCCTGCAGCCACTAATAGATTGAAGAATGGAATCCTATTGAAGATTCTAGGGAAAGGTATATAATTTGGGTTTTTGGGATGAAAATGTTCAAAAGTTGGAGAAGAAGACGTGGATTTTGCAAATAAGACGCATCCGTCTTTCATTTAAGTGAATAAAAATAGAAGTACATTGCGTGTATTAAGGACTACACATTGTGTAGTGGGCTTGTCTTGACTCTGACTTAAGCATAGGTATCCACATGGCGTAGACGTGCCACACGGGTTGACACATAGTTATAACTCAGCGGAATGCATAAAACATGATACACTGAGTGTCAAGCAACACTACACGCTGTGTAGTGAGAATTCTTACACGGTCATCACACAACATGTACTTGGAGAGCACATGGATGGTACTTGCCTATCCCATACACAATGTGTACTGTAGAGTAAACAGTGTGTACTTTATATTACATGACATGTAGTCTTAAAATTTTCAGAACTTCCTAGATTTTCCCAATTTTCTCAGAAACAAGTAAAAAATTCAACTAGGGTTGGGATTTTGAGCCGTTCTAAAAACCCGGGTTCTTAAAATCTCCCCACCTTAACATAGCTCGTCCCTGAGATATCAAACAAAACCCAAATATGGCACCAAAATTTCCACCCTGATCAAGGTAAACCAGACTCTCCAAGTCTCAAGGTTCTGGATAAATTCCACAAAGGTCTTCCCATATTAAGAATTTCCGAACTCGGTCTCAAACCTAGAAAAATCAACAAATAAAGGGTTCACCAACCTGTGTCCAGACTCATGGTCCTCTCATGATGAATCATCACCCCTATGCCTCATTCATGCTCCCATTTTGTTTCTAACACCCAAATATATCATGCACCACATCGGTGTCCACCTCCATGAGGTCCTGCATCCCATGGACGCTCAACAAAACCCTAATGCCATGCATCTCTGGTGACCCACATCCTCGACGCCCTGATTCCCAAGGCACCACAAGTAACCTACATCCTCGATGCCCCTGATGCCACACATCACATACATTTATATAAATATATATCACGCATCTGATATGGTGCCAATCCCACTGACCAAAATCTAGTTAGTCCACACGAATCCTGTGCACCTCGTGAACTCAAAACGGACATTCCTCAACAGGTCATACCAAAAGTAAACAAAAAAGTCCTGGCCACATTCAGAGTGTACCACTAACTATTGTCATCTCACCAGCCTGCTCAGCCCCCAGAAGCTCCACGGCGTGCACCTAGCCTAAAGTACCATGGCCTGATGCCTAACCTCCCTATGGTGCTGATCCAGTTACCAGACACTGAACCCTCAGATATGTCCCGTTATCCTTGTCATGTCCTCAGAATGTAGTTGAAACTTGGCTACCCTCCTTTAGTCCCGAACCTGAACCATCACCATATGACACAGTCTGTCCTGGTCCCTGCCTGCTGGCTGTTTGAGTAGGCTACCTACAGAACCTCTCCAAAAGCTCGAGCTATCCACATGCTCATCAATCCTTTGGATGCCTATCACACTGAGTCTGAACATGTCTTGTCCTTCCACAATGAATCCAAACCGCCTATGAACTGCTACAAGTGGTCTAGGTGAGTCCTTGGCTTGACTGACCTGTTGGAACTCACCTCGTCCTCGCTTCCTGCTATCTGAACCATCACCTAAAGCTGTCACCCAACCAACATGGGTCCTATCTCTCTAGTTTCCCTCCACTTTGAGTGCCTGATTCACCACCTCTGAGAATGAACCCATCCTGAAGATATTTAGCTAGATCCGAATGGTGGGTCGCAAGACATCCTCAAAGAAGCTCACCCTTGTCGAGTATTCAATTAACATACCAAGTGAAAATCGAGACAGATCAGTGAAAGTCGTTTCATTGTGAATGAAAAACATGTATCCCTATTGAAGGTTCAAGAAATTCCAAGAACACTCGGCCCTCAATGTCTCTGTGTAAAAAAGATCTTTAAAACTATCCTCTAAGTCATTCCATGCTTATCCCTCGTGCCTGCAAGTCTGAACCTACACATCCCACCAGTGCTTTGCTGGTCCTCGTAGCATGTACGTCGCCAGCTTGACCCTCTTCCCTGGAGGCGTCTTGAGCTGCTCAAAGATCATCCGCATGCTCTGTATCAAGTTCTCTGCCGCCTGCGGACCACCCCCACCCAAAAAAGGAGGTGGGTGCTGCAATTGGAACTCCCACGCCCGATATTTCCTAGATGGATCTGTACCTTGCGCACATCTGTCAATTCCCTAAAAGAAACATACCAAGATAGCTCAGATTAGCTCATCAAGCCATGGTCCGAACGCTGCCAAAACCTATTGTTGTCCTGCCTATACTTGATCCTAGACATGTTCCTATATGTGAGCCTCTACCTGCGGCTCATGCTCTACCTGCAACAGATCTTGAACCAAATCCTTTTCTTGTGGCACTGTACCATCTCCCGCCTGATGCTCCATCTGAGTCGACTAAAATAAACCCACTGAATACCGTAAATGGTAAAAAAAACTCAAATATATTTAACAATATATATTCAACGTATATAATGAAAATTGTAAAGAGAAAGAATAAAACAACTACCCTTACTCTCCACTATCGCAACACATGCCCATGGAATCCCGACCTCATAGCCTCCGTACCCTCCCTCAATAGAGTCATGCATCAAAAATACCTCGGGCCATGCCCTTCCTAACAACCAATGTTGCCTCAAATCGACAATCGAGTCACCCAATCCTGGTGATCAAAATCAGCTCAACCATATTACCTTCCTTATCATACAAGAGCCATGACCAAATATCCTAACACATGCAATTATACGAATATATAAAGCATGAAATAACACATTGAAATCAAAAATAAATTCTATCTGGAATTTCACCTATTAACATTTAAAATCATACAAAGAATGGTAATTTGATATTATTCACATGGCATTATCACTTCAAAAAGCATACTTTCAGTTATGAAATTGTAATAACCTAACAATGTTCATATAAAAAGCCAAACAAATAACCTTGACATATAGGGCCAAGGTCAAATTTTTCCTTACCACACCGGGTCAAGGGTCACATATCACAATCAATAACATCACAAACCCAGTGATCCACCAAGGTGGAAATCATATAAACCTCAATCCGAGAAAAATGAAAATAGAAATTACCACACAAAGAAAAATGGTCTATGCTTGATACCTATGGCTGCAGGCACCCAAGCACAAGTTAGAATCCCTATTCCAGTAACAAACTATCTCTAGTCTACCATATCCCAAAAAGAATAACCAGCAGAAATAAAAGAGGTGCCTCAGTCTCATTAGTACCCAGAAAAACTCTAATACTAAATCCTTATCAAGAACTCCTCTGATACGACTTTGTAATGAACCAGACCCAAACATCCACCTAAACAGTTCTAAATGTGTCAGGTGTTACTACCTTAGGCGTACCTCCCAGACACCAAAGGCTGCAGAATAGCAGGGAGGGTCTTATAGGTATGGTGGGGAGGATATAACCTCTCAGAGGATAATAATGGTGCTGGTCCATGTATGAAAATAATGATTCAATGGAATAAACTATTCAGCAAACACAAAATAGAACCATAGAGTGGAATCATATTCAATATCGATAACCATCATAAGCAATAAATATAAACATTAGTAGAGGAACGTAAACACAATGACACGATGATCACTTGTAACTACTGATGAACAACAAACATACATCCAAATATAGTCATACATATCCATATGTAGAGGAACCAATGTTTAACAAACTGTAGCTACAAAACATGTAAGCATGCTGATACAGGAAAGAAAGAAAAACAAAGTAAACTCCAGCTAGGCAAGACCTCAAGGTCCATACTATCTCCATGCAATTGTTAATGCTGTCTAGCTCCTAAAGCTAACCTATTTCCTACACATAAATCCATAATGTCTCCACACATCCCGAAGGGCCCATACAGGCTATGAGAAAAATCTCAGTAGGATATAACCCAAAAGTTCATACCTAATAGAAGTGTTTAAACATGCATTCATTTATTAGGAAAACCATGAACATTATGATGCACACAACCAAACACAAACTCCACTAGTTCTCAACTTCCACCATGGAGTGTCACATGCTTTAGAAAAAATTGGAATCTCTGTCATGTAACCAGGTACCATGTTCCCCCTGACACCATGTGTCTCAAGTACCGACATCCCGAAGGCACGCCCAAGAAATAGTAACCCGGATGATTAGAGATTCCTGTCCTCAAATAAGTATCTGAAGGGACAACAATGTTGGACCTGAAATAAATTAATTGGAGGAACAATAATGTATACCCTCAAATAAAATCACCAGAGTAACAATGATGTATTCCATCAAATAAAGTATCTGTAGGGACAATGATGTCTGCCCTCAAATAATGGAGAGCCTCATCTCCCAACCTGATAGTCTCAACTATATCCCCTGAAGTCTCCTCACATTCTATGTGGATTTCTACAGCAAGCACCCCTACCTACAGTACCTAAGCCGCAACTAATGAGGGCCTCTACCCACACGATTGGTCAAAACCACCTCATCATAGAGTCTCTCTGTGTGCACACTACTCAATGTTCCGGGAGTGTGGTAATCACCTAAATAGTACCCAATCCACAACACCTCTGACACCTCGTCTCCCTATGACCATGCATCTCAAGTACGAAGACCTCCCCATTAAAGTAAACTGGGCCATTCCCAACTTGAAAGTCACTGTTCCTCAAGCCGACATCCATGATGCTCAATCCTATGGTTAGACCCACCCAATGTTACCCGGGTCAAACCCAACCTATGATCAACATCACTCAACAAATATCTGATCCATACCAAACACATCCCAAAGGGTTCTAGCATATGCAATGAAACATATCACATATATAATCATATGAATACTTAAGAAGGAATGAAAAACTGAACTGTTGAATTGCAACAGCTGGTGCTATCCCATATGAGCACTAAAATATTGAAATCCTCTAAGAAGTCATATCATGGTTTAATAGACTAAACTCAAAATTTTTAACCAAAACAAATCAATTATAACCTTTTTGGCATCCCCCGACCAAAATGCCTTGATGAGGAACGCCCACTCACCCGACCCCACTCAAGAAAAACAGGTAACATGGCATACCCAAAGGAATACCGTAGGTCAAATTAGAATTAAACATGCAATAAAAGGTAAAATAGGTACACACTCAAAATACTCAAAAACACATCAAAGGGTGCGCCACTCAAAAGTTTACGAAAACACAAAAAGTTGTATAAAACACCTACCTGAGACTCATAGACATAAGAACATCTAATATCGGGCTCCAATTCGATACTGACCTTCGTAGATCTTTTTTTCCTTCAAATCTCATCAATTCCACTTGGATGGAAACTGTGACGCGTAAGTCAAAGAAACTAGAATGAAATAGGGTGCGCAGGTGTAGCCTCACTATTGCAATCCTGTATCCACTGACAGATTGAAGAACATAATCTGGTTGAAGACTCTTGGTAAAGGTATACAATTTAGGTTTTTAGGATGGAACTATTCCAATGTTGGGGAAAAAGAAGAAGATTTCTAAAATAAGATGCATCATTATTTCATATAAGTGAATAAAAATAAAAGAACAAGGCGTGTATTAAGGACTACATGCCATGTAGTGGCCTTTTCCATACTCCAACTTAAGAGAAGGAATCCTCAAGGCTTGGATGTGCCTCACAGGTTGACACACGACCAGATCTTAGCCTATACACTAAAACCAGGATACATGGCATGTCGAGCAACACTAAACGCCTTGTAGTAGGAATTCATACATGGTCATTACACGACATGTACTCGGTGAGCACACACCCAATACTTGCCTAACCCCCACATGACCTGTACTTTAGAATACATGGTGTGTAGTCTGGAAATTTCTAGAATATCCCATATTTTCCAATTTTTCTCAAAAACAAGCCAAAAATTCAAACAGGATCAGGATCATGAACTGTTGTAAAAACCAGAGTTTATACAATCTCCCCACCTTAACATAGGTCGTCCCTGATCTATCAGATGAAACC
Organism: Viscum album; assembly: GCA_963277665.1. Lineage (NCBI taxonomy): Eukaryota > Viridiplantae > Streptophyta > Magnoliopsida > Santalales > Viscaceae > Viscum > Viscum album. The sequence continues at coordinate 1,611,787,115 of OY728163.1, forward strand.
CGATGATGGCACTGAACATGCCACCCCGATCAAGGTAACCCGGACTCTCACGGTCTCATAGTTTTGGAAAAATTCCTCAAGGGGATCCCCACTTTAAGAATTTCTTAACTCGGTCTCAAACCTACAAAAATCAACAATGTAAGGGTTCACTAACCTATTTCCGTACTCATGGTACTCTAGTGACGCATCGTCACCCCTGCGCCTCATTCGTGATCCTGTGTCATTTCTGACAGCCAAACATATCTCACACCACATCAGTGTCCACCTCCATGCGGTCCTGAATCCCATGGACACTCGACCTAAAACCTGATTCCATGCATCTCAAGTGACCCACATTCTCGATTCCCCGATTCCAAAGGCACCTCAGGTAACTTGAATCCTCGATTCACATTATTCCACACATCTCATACACATATATAAATATATATCACACATCCGATATGGCTCCAATCCCACCGAAAAACATCTAGTCAGCCCACATGAATCACATGCACATCGTGCACTCAAAACGGACATGCCTCAACCGGTCATGACAAAAGAATAAAAGAAAGTCATGGACACACTTATGGTGTACCTCTAGATGTAATCGGTTCACTAGCCTGCTCAGCCCCTGGAAGCTCCCAAGTGTGCACCTGACCTGAAGTACCACCGCCTTATGCCTGAACTCCCTGTGGTGCTGCTCTAGTCACTAGCCACTGACCCCTCAAATGGATCCTACTATCTCTATCAAAACATCTACATGCAGCAGGAACTCACCTACTCTCTACTGTTACCTAACCTGAACCAACTTTAGATGCCACGGTCTGTCATGGTACCTACCTACTGGCTATCTGAGTAGGTTTCTGCAGAACCTCTCCATATAAATGACTGATCCACATGCTTGGAACTCCATTGGAGGCCTATTACACTGATTTCGAACATGTCATGGCTATCCACACTGAAAAGAAACCACTGAAGAATAGCTATGAGGTGGTCTAGCTGAGTCCTTGTCCTGACTTCCATGCTGGAACTCATCCCGTCCTCGCTTCCTGCTATCTGAACCATCACCGAAAGTGGTCACCCGACCCACCTAGGGTATATCCCATTTGTTTACCTTTTATATGAGCGCTTGATTCACCGCCTCTAAGAACGAACCCAACCTAAAGATATTTACCTAGATCTGAATGGCATGTCATAAGCCATCCTAAAAGTGCCTCACCGTTGCCAAGTCATCACTTACCATACTAGGTACAAAGAGAGACATCTTAGTGAATGTAGCTGCATAGTCGATGATAGAAATGTATCCCTTCTAAATGATCAAGAACTCCCGAGCTCTCTTGGACCCCAGTGTCTATGGGTAAAAGTGCTCGAAAAACCTGTCCTCAAAGACATTCCATGCTAGTCCCTCGTGGCTGCCTTCCTGAACCTGCACATCCCACCAGCTCTTTACTGGTCCTCACAACAAGTAAGTCTCCAGCTTGACCCTCCGCCCTGGAGGCATCTCGAGCTACTCAAAGATCATCTTCATGATCTCTATCAAGTTCTTAGCTGTTTGTGGACCACCCTCACCCTAAAATAAGGGGAGGTGCTGCGACTGGAACTCCCACATCCGATATTCCAAAGATGACTTTTTACCCTGCGCACCTATGTCAATCCCCTGCAAGACACGTACCAGGCTAGCTCGGATCTTCTTGTCAAGCTGTGGTCTGAACGTTTCCAAACCCTAATGTTTTCATTCCTACACTTGATCCTAGACCTGTTCCTATCCCTGATCCTATACCTGCGGCACATGATCTTCCTACACCGTATCCTAAACTGGATCCTGCTCCTACAACATTGTACCATCTCTCGCTGGACGCACCATCAGATTTGACTAAAAGGAACTTTCTGAATACCATTAATGTCTAAACAACACACACACACACACACACATAACAATATATATTCCACAAATATAAGGAAAGCAGTAAAGAGGCACCATAAAAAACTACCCTTACTCTCCCCTATCGCAACCTATGACCATGGAATCCCGACATCATGGCCTCCCTACCCTCCCTCAAAAGATCCTAGTATCAAAAGTACCTTAGGACATGCCCCCCCGACAACCAACGTTTCCTCAATTTGATGACCGAGTCACCCAATCGAGGTGATCAAAATCACCTCAACCATAGTACCTGCCAGCTCGTATAGGAGCCAGAACCAAATACCCTACCACATGAAATTGTACAAATATATAAAGCCTGACATAACACATTTCAATCAACAAGAAATTCTATCAGGAATTTCACCTATTCACATTTCAAATCATACAAAGCATGGAAATTGTATTCTATTCACATGACATTATCACTTCACAAAGCATACGTGCAATTATGAAATTGAAATACACTAAAAATGTGCGTATCAAAAGACAAAAAAATGCCTTTCCATACCATTCCAAAGTCAAATTTTCCATTACCACACTGGGTCAAGGGTCACATATGACAATAAATAACATCACACACTAATTCAGCTACAGAGCTAGAAATACTAGAAACTGTAGTCTGAGAAAAAATAAAATAGAAATTCCGACTCATGGAAACATGGTCAATCCCTCATACCTAGGGAAGCAGGCACCCAAGATCAAGCTAGAAACCCAATTCAAGTAAAAACCTATCTCCAGTCTACCATATCCAAAATAGTAAATCCAGAAAAAATAAATGAGAAGCCTTATTCTCATTAGTATCCAGAAAAACGCTACTAAAAAATCCCTATCAAGAACACCTTTGATACTAATTTCTAAAGACCCAAACCCGAACATCCACCCGAATAGTGCTAAATGGGTTGGGTGTTACTACCTTAGGCTCAAATCCCCAAATATAAAAGGCTGCCGACTAGCAGCGAGGGTCTTATTGGTATAGTTGGGAGGCCATACCCCCTTAGAGGATAATAATGGTTCTGGTCCGAGTATAAAAATAAATATGCAGTGGAATAAATGACTCCGAAGACCCGAACCAGACATGTAGAGTGGAAGCACATTCAATATCGATAAACAACGGAAGCAATAAATATAATCAAAATCAGTGGAAAGTAAACACCACATCATGCTGATCACTTGTATCTACTACTAAAAAACAAACATACATCCAAAAGAAGGTCATATATATCCACATTTAAAGGCCCCAATGGCTTACCAACAGTAGATACGGAACAAATAAGCATGCTAATACCTGAAAAAAATAAAAACAAAGTAAACTCCAGCAAGGAAAGACCTCAAGGTCTATACTATCTCTATGCAATAGAAAATGTAGTCCAGATCCTGAAGCTAACCTCTTTCCTACACATAAATCCATAAAGTTTGCAGGCATCCCGAAGGGCCCGTGTAGGGTGTGAGATGAATATTAGAAGGATACCATGCAAAGGTGCGTACCTAATATTAGTGTTTAAGGAGAAATAAATTATCAAGAAAACAGTAAACAATACATTTCACAAAACAAAACACAAACTCCACTAGGGCTAAACAGCCACCATGGAGTGTCACCTGCTTCAGACAATGCCAGAATCTCTATCATGTATCCCATCACAATGTGCCCTCTGACACCACTTGTCTCTAGTACAGACATCTTGAAGGCACGCCCAAGAAATAGTAACCCATAGTAACAACAATTCCTATCCTCAAATAAGTAACCGGAGGGACAACGATGTCTGCCCTCAAATAAAGTAATCGGAGGAACATCGCTGTATGCCTACAAATAAGATCACCAGAGGAACCATGATGTCTACCCTCAAATAAATTATTTAGAGGGACAACAATGTCGGTACTAAAATAACGGAGAGCCTCTTCCCAAATCCCGATAATCTCAATGATATCCCATGAATGCTCCTCACCTTCCACGTGGCTGCCTACGGTAAGCACCCCCAACCAATATTACCTAAACCGAAACTAACTAAGGCCTTTACCCACACAAGTGGTCAAAACCACCTCATCACAGAGTCTTTCTATGTGCACACTACTCAATGTTTCGGGTGAGCAGCAATCACTAAAATAGTACCCAAGCCACAACATCTCTGACCCCTCTTGTTTCTGTGACCATGCGGTTCACGTCTGAAAACCTCTCCATCCAAGCAAACCGGGCCATGCCTAACCTTATAGTCACCCTACCTCAAATCGACATCCATGACGCCCAATCCTATGGTCAGATCCACCCAATGTAACCCAGGTCAAACCTAACCTGTGATCAGCATCTCTCAAAAAATATCTGAGCCATGCCCAACACAACCCAAAGGGTTCCCACATATGCGATGACACGTATCACATATATAATCGAAATTAACACTTAAACAGGAAAGAAAAACTAAATAGTTGAATTGCCTTATCCAGGTATTTTCCCATACTATCACTATGATATTGAAAGGTACTATCAAGTCATACCAAGGTTTAGTAAACTATACTCAACCGTTTTAACCAAAAAAAATCAATTATAACCACCTTGGTATCCCCCATCCAAAATTCCCTGATGATCATTGACCACTCGCTCGACCCCACTCTAGGAAAATAGGTAACATGGCATAACCAAAGGAATCCCATAAGTAAAATAATAATTAAATAGGTAATAGTAGGTAAAACAAGGTCACACTCAGAATACCCGAAAACATGTCAAAGGCCGCACCACCCAAAAGTCTATGAAAAAACAAGGAGAGGTATGCACCACCTACGTGTGACTCATAGATGTAGTCATGTCTGATATCAGGCTCCAATTCGAAATCTATCTTCGAATATCTACATTTCTGTCAAATCCTAGAAATTCCACTCCGATGGAAACTACGAAGCGTGAGGCAAAAAAACTAGAATGAAACAGGGTGTGCAGGTTTAACCTTTCTGTTGCAATCCCGCAACCATCAAAAGATTGACGAAAGAACTCCAGCTGAAGATTATAGGGAAAGGTATATAATTAGGGTTTTCGGAATAGAACGGTTTCGAAGTTGGGGAAGAAGAAGAGGATTTCCGAAATAATACACAACACTCTTTCATTTAAGAAAATAAAAATAAAAGTATATGGCATGTGTTAAGGAATACATGCTGTGTAGTGGCCTTGTTCATACTCTGAATTAAGAGGAGGTAACCACACAACTTGAACGTACCACATGGGTTAACACATGATTTGAACTCAGATGGTACATAGAAAGCATGATACAGGGCATGTCGAGCAACACTACATGCCATGTAGTAGGAATTATTACACAGTCATCACACAACATGTACTCGACAAGCACATGGATGGTACTTGCCAAACCCATACACGACATGTACTTTAGAGTACTTGATGTGTAGTATGGGAATTTCCAGAACATCCCAGATTTTCCCCATTTTCTTAGAAATAAGTGAAAAATTCAAACAGGGTTGGGATTTTGACCCATTCTAAAAACCCGGGTTCTTAAAGTTTTATTAAATAAAATTTAACAATTACATTGTTAAATTTTCTATCTTTTGTAAAATGATACGTCTCTCATGCATACGTTTGAAATAGCACCTCCACAAAGTAGTGTGATTTATTTTCCATTACTATATCCAATGGTTACTGATAAGGATAAAATTAATTAATTAATATTACATGTATAAAATAATTATTATACTTGAAAATAAAAATATAATAATCATTATTTTTGTCCATCCTATAGAATAATGGAAATAAATCTCATGTGTATGTGTGGGCTACCGCCTCCGTGATATGATGTTGTTCACATTTCATATACATCTTCCATGGATGGTTATAATTTTTTTAAACATCTATATATAATAAAATTTTCATGATCGTGAATATGGATATTTTAGAACCATGATCTATTTTACCATTGTCAACCTATAAAATTCATTCTGGACTTATAAACTAAACATCATCATAATGAATAATGTAAACCTAATTTATTTTGAAACAAAAAATGGTAATTATTTAAATAACAAGATGAATAATATGTTTATAAAATTGAAAAATGTTATCAAAAGGTATAAAATTCATAAAATTCTATTATTTCTGGAAGTAAAGGATGTATGTTATGATTCCAAAGGTGAGTTAAGAAATATTCCTTCAAAATGATATTATAAATTATTTAAACTCTTTCTTCTATTTACTAGTATTAAATAAAATATGTACATTTTTTATAATTTAAAAATAAAATATTTCTAAAGGTCATTTTAAAATATCCTTTTATTTATAAAAATAATTAATAATGAAAATTTTAAACATTTCCTACGAACATCACATTTGAATCTTTTTACCAAAGTGAAATATAATTTTTTTAATGAGTACTACATGATTAACATTTCCAGAAATCATATATGTTATTCCTTGTCAATATTTATATAAAATATAAACTTGTATTTTAATTAATTTAATATTCCTACTCTTATAGGAATTTCTTCTTTTAAAATATCAAAGGAAATATAAATTACTTCTTAATTTTATGAGACCACTGATATTGTTATTTCATACAGGATTAAGTGACAATTTAGAAGAGTTATAGGGTTAAAGTATAATATATATGTATTTTATTCATGTAATGGTTCATGGAAATTTTATATAAATGGTGGATGAGCCTGAAAAAGCTCATATGATTGGTGATCCCATTATAGAACTCTAATTTTTGGGGTAATGTAACTATGTTTTCCTGGTATAGGATACTCTTAAGAGATGTGTGAATTATCTAATATGGAAATTACATTTTATATGTTCTTTTAAAAGTGAATAAAATTATAATTTATTATGGTGACAAAAATATTTGATTTAAATAGTTTTTAAATGAAATATTTTGATTTGAAAAGGTTAACAAAATTCTATTATTTTTTGAATAAATGTATTTGACTTTTTAAAAGGTGAATACATAGTTTTCAAGGAATAGAACAAATAATAATTCTTGTTTTTCCATGAAACCATACTGATTAGGATTTATCATTTATGAATGATTATGATTTTTTTGAAAATTATTGATCAATCATGTTGTTTCCATACTTATTTAAATGAATTTTTAATCTTAATGTTTAGTATATAAAAGGTAAACATACTTATGTATTTTTCATGTTTATAAATATACTGGCATGTATCATTTCATTTTTTCCATTATTTAGCATTTTTTTCCAATCGAATTGTGAGAATATTATTTCATGATGTTTAAGGATGAGTAATAATGCAAATAAAGTTAGAGTTATAGTAATGAAAGTTACCATGAATGAAATAAGTTTATAATTACAAAGAAACCAATTTTTTGGGAAAAAATAGACATTTTTTTGGAAATGTCTACATTATAATGCAACAAATTTATTATTTATATAATACTCTAAATATAATTCTTTTAGTGAAACTGATGAAAAATATTCCATAAATCATGAAATATATGGGTGGTTATGTTCGGGGTTTTTATTTAATTATATAAGGAATGATGATATATTATTAAAATATTTAATATCATTTGCATAAAATTATAGTCTGTAATATTATTTTATAAAATTTAAATCCCATATTCCTAATTTATAACTATAAACCATTAAACAGATATCATTAAGAGATCCTAGAGGTGAATTTATATCCTAATACATTGTGTATATGATGATAAATATTACAAATATAGAAATAGTTGTTGAACGTCATATGAAGTTGAATGTAAAAGAAAATATTTAAAAATATTTCTTCTTGTGTCCCACATAGTCTTAATGAAAAAAATTAAAAGGTTAATAAATTTTAAAAATTAAAGATGTCTTACTATTGAATCTAGGGAAGTAAGATAGAATGTTTTATGAAATTATATATTTCATTTTTTAATTTAATTTAATTATAATTATCATATAATAATATAATTTTTAAATATGTTCTATATTATACCCTAAAATATATAGAAAAATATGGGAACTTCACATGTGGGGGTGGGAAGTACACTATAATAGAATATTTATGAAAGGATAAGCACCTAATTTTAGTGATTGGATATGAGATGGGTGTTATTATAGGAAAATTATTTTGGAATCTAAGGAGTTCATTGAGAGAGATAATAAAATAGTGAAATATAGAGGTTGGAGACTCGTATTTGGGAGATGGATTACTTGGTAGAGGCTTGAATTTGATCAATGGTACGATTTATTTTTACTATGAGTCATGGGTAATCATATCTTCTACATCATATTAATCTACCTCTTAGATTATATCCAATTATACATGATTTATACAATGAAGATCCCAAATATCACATTGCAATATTTTGAACGATACAATATATTATAGATACTATTCATCATCACTAAAGAGAGTAAGCTCAATTAAGAGTGATGAAATATGGTATTATAGATATACCTAGTATAACATTACTCCTTACTGTTGAGGTGATAACAAATGGATAATATGTCAAATATTTTTTAGAATATTTAAAAAGACTAATGTGATAGTTAATAAAAAGTTTTGTTTTATATTTATTTATTGAGAATAATTTTGAAATTCGTCTGAGCATTTTACTAAATATTAATTTATATTAGAATATCAATAGTGTAAAAAGAAATTGTTCCATAAAAAAACCTCATGCTCTAGCACCTTCAGATACTAAATCTTAGTATTTGAAGAAAATCTATATTATTGTTGAATACTGTTGTGTTAGAGGATTATTTCTGGCTTTTGTATTACATTCCCCATTAACAAAGATGATTATACACTAATTATTATAAAATAATATATTATAGAGTTTATTATTGCATATATTTTAATCATTTGAGGGTTTTATATAATTTGTTTACTAAATTCTTGATATTTATTTTCACTAATATTAATCATATTATAGTGTATACATATCATAAGTTAAACGAATATCTTACAATCATTGATTCTAAAAATAATAAACGTTTAGTTATGGATTTATGGAATCAATATACAGTTACATAGTAGTGTTAAAAATTTAATAACATGGGAGAATATAATATGACAATAAAATATTTTCAAAACAATTATTATAGCGTTGTATGTTTCCATATAATGAGATGTACAAAAACATAATTTTTTTTGAAAATTTATTTGAATTGATGTTTTATACTTGTGAGATTACATTTTTGGAAGATAGATATTATGTAAAACCATCCTCAAAAATTAAATTCTTATTGTTTATGTTTTATACTATGTTATGTGAATTAATATTTAAAATATACTTCTTATTAATAAAATTAAGTACATTTTTAGTCAAATAATTTCACAACATCTTGTATTATTTAATTTTCTTAACAAAATATTTAAAATGTCATATAAAATTATACCATTTAATAATGTTTTTTTAAAAAATAACATGAAAAAATAAATATCTTTTGTTATAAGAGTTACTCTTCTTGGACTACAAATATTACTTTTGTAATTTTTTATAATTATAAAATTCTTAATTTATAATTATTGTTTTATCATAATTTTTTTTTAAAATAATTTGATATGTATATTAATAATTTTAGTGTGAATTAATCACAATTAAATGAACAATATTTCTTGAAATGGATAGTTTTAAAAGAAATATATTCCTTTAAATAATATATCATATAATAGTGTAATTTTTTAATTAATGTTTTATATTTTCTAGGAAAATTTATAGATTTCTTTGAGTGATCTGAATCATCTTAGGGGAATATGAGTTTATTATTTGAATAGATAAGTTTATTTTTCCCTTTTTCTCTAAAAATAAATATTATAAAATATTCAATGTTCTATCTATATAAATCATAGTTTAATGTACTTTTTTTAGTGGATGTTTGATAAATTTTAGGGAATGTTGGTGATACTATTTTTATAATCCTTTTTTGTTTTTTATATATTCATATAAATATTTTTTGGAAATAATTTTACATCCAAAAAATTAATAATTGTTATGAATTCCCCCGTAAATTTATGCTACACTTCAATTCATATAACTACTCTCAATAAAAATAAATTTTCACATCGTAAATTTAAAATTATTAATGTTAATGTATTTATGAAACATTTTTTAATTTAAAAACCAAATTCATATATACTTATATTTAAATAAAATAATATGAAGATTACATTTAATGTCAGTTACATAATGACATATTTTGGCATAATTTTGAAAAACAATTAGAATAACAAAAATGAAAAACATATTTATTATTTTTCTCATAATGGAATCTTTTTAGCCAATTTGTGAAATTATTAAATGATATTATGAAAAATGTCAAAAAATTTGTAGTTGTATTAATATTAAAAATAGATTAAATAATATATTTATATAACAAAAGATTATAAATTAAAGAAAAAATATTATATATTTTCTCATATATTTATTAGATTGATATTTTTACTATAACTATCAAAAAACATAAATACATTTATAATAAACAATTGATTATTTTATACATACTTGTATAAACGTAGAACATTTTATTATATAATATATTTGTTATATTGAGATATATTAATATTTTTATAAGAAAAATATAATAAAAATATACACTCATTACATTTAATAGTTTAACACACATTTGAATATATGTTAATAAAATGTGGGAATTTTTTAATAATTTTCAATACTTTATGTTTATAAAACTATTTTTTAAAAAGACATTTATATATTATGATTAGTATAAAACATTATTATTTTCCCTTGTTATTATATGTTCGTTTAATTTATAAAAATATGAATTTTATAAAAGAGAGAGCATATAATCCTTAAAGAAATAACCTAATACTCAATTTTTATCATTTTTGATAGATTTTAAGGGATATAACACATATTTTCTTTTCTGAATGAAAAATAATATTATTTATTTAGCATAACTAAATAAGGATCTATAATATGATATTTCATAATTTTTTAATATAAATTTAGAACACACAATATAAGTTTCTTCTTGAGTATATATAAAGAACTGACCTGAAAGTTTCATCTAAACCAGCACTTGACTTGTCTCAACAATAAGAAGAAGGGAATTCCTAATCCCCATGGGATGAGAACTAGTTCTAAGGTATCATGAATCCTCATTTTTAATTATTTCACTTTTTTTAACAATATAAATCAACCAAATAGTGGAAACATAAAAAAAATCCAACTTAACAGAATATAAATAATAAATATCTATATAATGAAAAAATAGGATGAAAAAAATGTGTTAATAGAATTAGATATGTATTCAATGAAAAAGAGTTTGATACATAATCCTAAAATAAAATATAAAATCTAAATAAAACCTAAACATGTAGATCATCACAACTAGTGACCCCATGTCACATTCCACATCCCACTCTTATATGTATGAATGGGACTAAACATGGAAACTAAAGTAAGGAAGTGCATAAAAACCCAAAAAAGGTATATATTTGATTGAGATAATATTTTTTCTAATGTGAACAGCCATTGGGACTATGGATACCCCATTAGTAATATAGTTTCTAAAGTTAAAGTGTAACACCCCAAGAATTCATAATGTGTTATTTCTTCAAAATAATTCAATAACTTGCACTGCACGCAACACCGAGTTCAATCACACCATTAAAAGAGGTCATGAATAGTATTAACTACATTTTGAACTTTATATAATCCTTATAATTTTAGAATCCCTATTATGAGTTTCTTAGTCATAATGCAAGAACAGATTCATTTTCAGTATTTCACTTTTATCAACTTCTAATAGTGAAACCTTTTTAAATACAATATTTTAATCTTTTTGACTAAATGGGGACATTAAAAATTTAAAATGAAACACCCCAAGCTTCCACGGTACGTTTCCCTTCGAATAATGCGATAGCGTGTGTTGTACGCAACCTCGAGTTCTAACACACACCACAACTAATTAAACTAGCCGTTGTGAATAGTAATACCTACTTTTTGAAATCATATATATTCTATATTTCAAAATGGACTTCATTTTTGGATTCGGAATATCAAAATTAGCCTAGGATGAAATTTTGGTACATTTCGGATAACTTTCATATTTTGATGAATAGTGAAAATTTCTAAATTTTAATTAAAAACAACTTTTTTAATCAAAATAATTAATAGTGATAAATTATGAATTTGAGTGGTTTTAAAGTATATTTAGAATATATTTTTACCATTCAATTTAATTTTTATCATTGGACATAATTTTACAATTAAACCGAACATAAACAAGTGTCAATCTTTTGATAGTTATTATCTCTTAAAAACACGCTTTTTGTTTTGACAGCGGGAATTAATTTTAAATTAATTTCTGCCACTTCTGTGTTTTGAATTTAGAAAAATGGATTCCATATTTGGAATCAGTATGTTCAAATTGTGTAAATAGGTAACTTTTATTTTTAGACATTTTGAATAATTACTGCGGTAAATATTTTATTTACCATGGTTAAGGGTAAATCCGGTAAATAAGGGTTAAAAAATAATATTATAATAATACTAAATTACCCTAAAACGTGTCTTAACCCTATTGGTTGATACATGGTCTACCATGGGCATCTTTGGGTCTATTTTGGGACCCCATGGATCCACTTGTAAGTGATAATGACACATTATATTAATAAAGCTAAAATAAAAATAAAAATGGCATAAGCTTACATCTTTTAGAAGAACAATTTTTACATAGGGTTATACATGTTGGATTTTATATTATAAATATTCATTAGAAAGATAAAAAGATTTCCTACATAATGATATTTTATTTATAATTTTTAGACATTAAATAATTTATTTTATTTATGACACAATGATGATGCAGTAATTACTATAATAGTGAAAAATTAAAATAATTGATATTATAAATACCCAAATAAATATAATATGAAACTTTTAATGAATTAAAATAATTTTCTAGGATAATATGATATATTAGGATTGATTTAATGGACTTTGTTGGAAGTAATAAATCTGTTATGAGTTTCACAAAAATCAACTATTGAATAGTGTCAAAATTGACATAAAAGAATTCTTAAAACAAATATTATATTATTAATTGATATTAAAATCCTAAAAATCTAAGGTTCGGCCAAGAGACTTATATTATGATAGGTTATTCATTAATGGACCACTTGGGGGTCGCTTGGATGTATATAGTAAGTTTATTAACCATATTATATAATAATACAAAGAGACATTGTAAAAGTGAAACTAATTAACTTAGAGTTAATACTTAAAGATAAGGTTAATATAAGTACCCAAACCTGTCTAAATTCTATTGGATGAGTTGTTTTCGACCTATCCCCACCTCATCCTTTGAATAGTAAACTTTGGAGCCTTTGGAAACCGAATATGAATTTATTATAAATTAATATTTCTAGCTTTTCCAAAGGTGCCCCTCACCCCTCTTATAAAAGGGCACTCCTCCTTCTCTTTTCCTCACACCTCTCAAGCCACTTGGCTCGTCCAAACTCTGCCCAACTAAGCTCCCCACATCCCTCTCCTCCTCCTTGAAGCTTCCCCTTAGGCAGAAAGCATTTCAAGAAGTCCTTTGGTTCCAACCAAAGTGAGTTACCTAGATTAAAGGTAACGATTTCTCTTAAATTATTTTCATTTATTTTGCTTCTCCAACCCCCAAAATCTTTTTATTTCCTTTCTTTTGTAAGAACACCAGTATCCACAATAAACTAGGATGTTGTTATAAGAAGGATTCAAACTACACATACACACAACTCCATCTAATGGATGATGAACATAATGTTTCTGTGGATGGAAAACTAACGTCTCACGAAACGATGATTGTTCAAATACATCTTACCACCTCTCATGGTGGCCATTATGATGGAACTGTAATTAAATATGATATTAATGATATATATTTTATATATAAGATTCTGTAATTCCATTTTTACTTCATACCATTATTCGTTTCATGTTATATATACATACGATAATTTCATTTGAGGAAGTGCAGACTACCGCCCCCTTAAAATAATATGACTCGTTCATACCACACATGGAACGTATAAAGGATGGTGTTAATGAACTTAAGTAACATATATAAAATATTATATTATACTGGAATAGTAATATACCTATGTATCATTTGGATTCGATTCTTTTAAAATAAAAATTAAATGGAAGTAGCGTTCGTGCGTACGTACGGACTACCATCTCCACGAACGCGATGAGATTCATTCTCCATCGTATCCATTCAAGTATAATTATCATTTGATGATTTAAAAATGATTTTTAAGGACTTGATATCATCCTGGATATGAATAATATACAAACTATCCATTACAAACATGACTTACGTAACAAAACATATAAAATAAAACAAGTAAGTTAACACCCGAAACAACGATAATACTAAGGTATTATTATCAAATCAATATTAAAAGATCATATATGATATCATATTAATATATATGATTCTTGTATAATTTAATAACAATTATTTCACCATTATACAGGAGGTTAACCTACCCCAACAAAGGAAAAGTACAAGGTAAGGGTTATTTCACAATCTCTTCATTATCCGAGGTTGTATTATACGTAATAATCTACTGGGATCTCTTTATCATCCACATCCATGTTTCTTAGAAATTTATTTCAAAACATTTTTACTATTTACAAGAATATGGGTTAAAGTCATTTATACCCTTGTTTGACTTTTTATAAGAGGTTTATAAAGGAATCTTTCCGTCGTTTTCAAAACAAGGTCCTTTTTAACCTTTTCGACAGAATTGAGGTAAGAATTTTTTTTTTAACTTATACGGCGGGTGCGGTTACTTTCTGCCGTTATAAAATCGTCGAAGCTTTCCTTACAAGCTTATAAGAATATTTTCAAAGAATATTTTTTATTTTATATGGATCTTAAATGTTTTCAAAATAAAAGGAGATACTTCTTTTAAAAGAATTTTGATTTCATCTATGTCAACATCCTTTGATGGATTTTAAGATTATTTGAAGTTGATTTATTATCATACAAAACTTCTATATTGTATTGAAGGTTTTGTGATATGTTTGAATGTGGATGTGCTATTTTATACCATTCATAGTTTATGGTGAAACTATTGACATTTCGTATGCTAGTTTTAACCCGAATGTTTATGTTATATTTCAAACTTTTCTTCAGATGAATGTGCTAAACAAGTATGTTCCGGGTTGGGGACCGGTAAAAGTAAGCCCTCCAGGTTGGGGACTGGTTAAAGTAAGCCCTCCAGGTTAGGGACTGGTAAAAGTAAGCCCTCCGGTTTGGTCTCCGGTTATTAGAGGTACTCCGGGTTGGTGTCCGGTTATTAGAGGCACTCCGGGTTGGTGTCCGGTTATTAGAGGCACTCCGGGTTGGTGTCCGGTTATTAGAGGCACTCCGGGTTGGGTTCCGGTTAGAAGTAACCCCTAGGTCTTGGGATGAGGCCTAGACAATGAAATTAACGTTTGACATTATGCATTCCATAATTATGAAAGTGGTTATTGATATTGCATGTGATTATTCGATTAGTAGAATATCCATGTGAACAAGTAAATGGCATTATTTCATTTTACTTTTGCCATACTATGTTGAAGTTCAATTTTAAAAGGATTTTGTTTTAGTAATTCATTGCCTTAAATGTTTATGCTTATTTTGAATGTTCCGCTATATTGTTATCCTTACTGGGCATTTGAGATCAACCCTTTTCTATGTTTTATTTTTCCCAGGTAGTGAAGAAGTAAATTATGAATGACTTGCAGGGATATTATGAGGGGTTAATAGTGTGGATATGAAGACTTTGTTGTTGTAGTAGTTTTTCGCTTTGAAATGTAATGTAAAACATTATGATTATATCTAGTGTTTCCAAGGCTACTAAACCAATCGGTCTTTCGGGATTTGATCTTTCTTGTGATCATGCCAATGTTTTGTAAATAATGCACCGACTCTGGGTAGCTGGGGTCGGGGCGTTACAGTTGGTATCAGAGGAAGTTTAGTACAAACCTTGGAAGCTAGATTTAGATAAACTCTGATTAGAGCACGTAGACCTAAGATGAACTTTGAGGATTAGTATAGAAGAACTTCCTAGAATTTTGGTATTGTAGAGATTTTGTGAGTTTTTCGAGCAATACATCCCTGTCTGGATACGAGCAGGTAGAGGCGGCTCTGGAACAGATGTACCTAGGGGTAAAACCCGAAAACACCGCTTTGAGCTAGACTCGAACGGGAACTGGTGCACGACAACGGGCCTTGCTGCACTCTTGGTTACGACACTCCCGGGGGATATGCTTAGGATAACTCTCATTTTCTCTGCAAATCATTTTGAAGGGATTATGAGTATATAATTCCTCAAAGAAAACATTCTTATGGATTATATCCATAAATAGATCAATTTATGTTAAGTGTTTCATAATTATGGGATTATGTATTTTGATTCATAAACTGATCTAGTGTATGCCATTGTTTAGAAATGGCGCCCGGTAGAAGGAATGAGAACTCCAGAAATGCACATGATCCAAAGAGAAGGAAGGATCATATCTTTCATGGTCTTAAGCTAGAATTTATAAGAGAAATAGTCTCCCATGTATTATCATCATATGAAGAAATAATATCATGTGTTGATAAGATAAGTAAAGAGTTTACTGAGTCCTATGGATTTGAAGGGAAGCAAGAGAAGAAAATGATGGAAAAGAGAAAGATGGATAAAGGGAAGAGGGAAAAGAAGAATTTTCACATATGTGGTAACTGTGGAAAGAAACACCCTGGAACTTGCCTGAAAGCAATGGGAGTTTGTTATAAGTGTGGAGGAAAAGGGCACAAAGTACGTGACTGCAAGGGTAAGAAAATGGTTTCAAATGTACAATGCTTCATTTGCAAGGAGTTTGGACACTACGCGAACCTATGTCCCAGTCATCAGACTATGCCGCAAATGATGCTATTGGATAATAATCAAGTTATGATACTACCAGAGATGAAGAGGAATGATTAGAGTTCTTATGTTGATTATGTTAATTGAGTGTTGTATCAGCGATGTACTTGTTATAATAATTATGGAGTATATAAGGATTGTACTGCAGTACTATTTCATTAAGGACTTAAGATGGTGTGGAACAAAGAAAAGTGACTCAGTGGCAGGTTAAATGTTTGGAAAATATATGGTTGAGAGCAAGATAAACCATAATATGGTTCAGATACTGAGGTGGTGATTTTAGAATAATACATGATTGATTTGGATAAATTATATTGGATATTATTGACTACCTTGGAACTGATTAATGATTTGTATATTCCATCATTGTTGGGGTTTAAAACATTTTTGGATTAATGAAGTACATCCAGCATTCTATATGGAATAAGGGAGCATGAATGTAATCAATAAGGAATATGGTAATACATGATGAAGGTATTCATATGCTATTACGGGGTAAAAAGGATCTATATTATGTTTACCTTCCTTATAAATGTTGGACTGTGAGTTTGGACAGAAGTATTTTGGATAGTTCTAGTTTGGATTATTTTGGATTGCCAAAAAAACAACCCGGAGGTCGGGCGGCAACCCGTCGCGTCCGGCAAGGCTGCGAGACTTGAACCCGCAACCGAAGGGCGACAAGTATGTATCACCTACCACTGGCCCACGAGATGTCCTGGATTAAATAATGTTGTTTTTTTAAAGATCTGGTAGATGAATTATAAATTCATTTATTTTGGAACCCTGTACGAATAGTATAAATAAAAAAATTACATTCTATTATCTTTTAGAGTGAAAGATGAGTTTGTGGTAGAAATTTATTAATGGATAAAACTCTAATTATAAAGTAAGTATATCTCCTTATGATCTTAGCCAATCTCATAAATATATTCCTCAACATTAATAAAAGGAAATTAGAACAAAAATGTTGTCCTAGATGGTACCTTAAATCATCACTAATTCATGGATTTGGGATTGTTGGCCTTTTCATAGCCATGTTCTCTACCACTCTCCATCAGATAATTGATGGTTAGATTTCTCTTCCATATCCATATTTTCCTACATGGAACCCTAGTATGTGTTATTTTCGGTAATCTTCATACTTTCCACTCTTTATTTTAAATAGAGACCTCATTAATTCATATTTCGATGTGGGATTTCAACTAAGATATTTTGAAACGTCAAAATGTGTTATCCTAATACCCTATGTTTTGTTGAACCGATGGTATTTCAAATCATCATAGATTGATGAGTTTAAGTACCTCAATTTTATACTTGTTTTTGATTGATGACCTCAATCACTACCTATAAATATTTACGTTTTTCCTCCAATTATATGTCTCTAATTGCCACCAATGTTCTCCTAATCGAGATCATAATTTGGTGGTGACCCTTTCATTTCTCTTTTCCTCATATTAAGACTAAATTTTAGTAACCCAATTTCCAATGTGGGTTTTCCCACAAATATATTTTCTACTTTCAACCTTTTATTTTTGAAGAAAAATTTCAAATTGCGCGGACGCAATTTATTGAAGGAGGGGAGAATGTAACACCCCAAGAATTCATAATGTGTTATTTCTTCAAAATAATTCAATAACTTGCACTGCACGCAACACCGAGTTCAATCACACCATTAAAAGAGGTCATGAATAGTATTAACTACATTTTGAACTTTATATAATCCTTATAATTTTAGAATCCCTATTATGAGTTTCTTAGTCATAATGCAAGAACAGATTCATTTTCAGTATTTCACTTTTATCAACTTCTAATAGTGAAACCTTTTTAAATACAATATTTTAATCTTTTTGACTAAATGGGGACATTAAAAATTTAAAATGAAACACCCCAAGCTTCCACGGTACGTTTCCCTTCGAATAATGCGATAGCGTGTGTTGTACGCAACCTCGAGTTCTAACACACACCACAACTAATTAAACTAGCCGTTGTGAATAGTAATACATACTTTTTGAAATCATATATATTCTATATTTCAAAATGGACTTCATTTTTGGATTCGGAATATCAAAATTAGCCTAGGATGAAATTTTGGTACATTTCGGATAACTTTCATATTTTGATGAATAGTGAAAATTTCTAAATTTTAATTAAAAACAACTTTTTTAATCAAAATAATTAATAGTGATAAATTATGAATTTGAGTGGTTTTAAAGTATATTTAGAATATATTTTTACCATTCAATTTAATTTTTATCATTGGACATAATTTTACAATTAAACCGAACATAAACAAGTGTCAATCTTTTGATAGTTATTATCTCTTAAAAACACGCTTTTTGTTTTGACAGCGGGAATTAATTTTAAATTAATTTCTGCCACTTCTGTGTTTTGAATTTAGAAAAATGGATTCCATATTTGGAATCAGTATGTTCAAATTGTGTAAATAGGTAACTTTTATTTTTAGACATTTTGAATAATTACTGCGGTAAATATTTTATTTACCATGGTTAAGGGTAAATCCGGTAAATAAGGGTTAAAAAATAATATTATAATAATACTAAATTACCCTAAAACGTGTCTTAACCCTATTGGTTGATACATGGTCGACCATGGGCATCTTTGGGTCTATTTTGGGACCCCATGGATCCACTTGTAAGTGATAATGACACATTATATTAATAAAGCTAAAATAAAAATAAAAATGGCATAAGCTTACATCGTTTAGAAGAACAATTTGTACATAGGGTTATACATGTTGGATTTTAGATTATAAATATTCATTAGAAAGATAAAAAGATTTCCTACATAATGATATTTTATTTATAATTTTTAGACATTAAATATTTTATTTTATTTATGACACAATGATGATGCAGTAATTACTATAATAGTGAAAAATTAAAATAATTGATATTATAAATACCCAAATAAATATAATATGAAATTTTTAATGAATTAAACTAATTTTATAGGATAATATGATATATTAGGATTGATTTAATGGACTTTTTTCTAAGTAATAAATCTGTTATGAGTTTCACAAAAATCAACTATTGAATAGTGTCAAAAATGACATAAAAGAATTCTTAAAACAAATATTATATTATTAATTGATATTAAAATCCTAAAAATCTAAGGTTCGGCCAAGAGACTTATATTATGATAGGTTATTCATTAATGGACCACTTGGTGGTCGCTTGGATGTATATAGTAAGTTTATTAACCATATTATATAATAATACAAAGAGACATTGTAAAAGTGAAACTAATTAACTTAGAGTTAATACTTAAAGATAAGGTTAATATAAGTACCCAAACCTGTCTAAATTCTATTGGATGAGTTGTTTTCGACCTATCCCCACCTCATCCTTTTAATAGTCAACTTTGGAGCCTTTGGGAACCGAATATGAATTTATTATAAATTAATATTTCTAGCTTTTCCAAAGGTGCCCCTCACCCCTCTTATAAAAGGGCACTCCTCCTTCTCTTTTACTCACACCTCTCAAGCCACTTGGCTCGTCCAAACTCTGCCCAACTAAGCTCCCCACATCCCTCTCCTCCTCCTTGAAGCTTCCCCTTAGGCAGAAAGCATTTCAAGAAGTCCTTTGGTTCCAACCAAAGTGAGTTACCTAGATTAAAGGTAACGATTTCTCTTAAATTATTTTCATTTATTTTGCTTCTCCAACCCCCAAAATCTTTTTATTTCCTTTCTTTTGTAAGAAAACCAGTATCCAAAATATACTAGGATGTTGTTATAAGAAGGATTCAAACTACACATACACACAACTCCATCTAATGGATTATGAACATAATGTTTCTGTGGATGGAAAACTAACGCCTCACGAAACGATGATTGTTCAAATACATCTTACCACCTCTCATGGTGGCCATTATGATGGAACTGTAAATAAATATGATATTAATGATATATATTTTATATATAAGATTATGTAATTCCATTTTTACTTCATACCATTATTCGTTTCATGTTATATATACATACGATAATTTCATTTGAGGAAGTGCGGACTACCGCCCCCTTAAAATGATATGACTCGTTCATACCACACATGGAACGTATAAAGGATGGTGTTAATGAACTTAAGTAACATATATAAAATATTATATTATACTGGAATAGTAATATACCTATGTATCATTTGGATTTGATTCTTTTAAAATAAAAATTAAATGGAAGTAGCGTTCGTGCGTACGTACGGACTACCGTCTCCACGAACGCGATGAGATTCATTCTCCATCGTATCCATTCAAGTATAATTATCATTTGATGATTTAAAAATGATGTTTATGGACTTGATATCATCCTGGATATGAATAATATACAACCTATCCATTACAAACATGACTTACGTAACAAAACATATAAAATAAAACAAGTAAGTTAACACCCGAAACAACGATAATACTAAGGTATTATTATCAAATCAATATTAAAAGATCATATATGATAACATATTAATATATATGATGCTTGTATAATTTAATAACAATTATTTCACCATTATACAGGAGGTTAACCTACCCCAACAAAGGAAAAGTACAAGGTAAGGGTTATTTCACAATCTCTTCATTATCCGAGGTTGTATTATACGTAATAATCTACTGGGATCTCTTTATCATCCACATCCATGTTTCTTCGAAATTTATTTCAAAACATTTTTACTATTTACAAGAATATGGGTTAAAGTCATTTATACCCTTGTTTGACTTTTTATAAGAGGTTTATAAAGGAATCTTTCCGTCGTTTTCAAAACAAGGTCCTTTTTAACCTTTTCGACAGAATTGAGGTAAGAATTTTTTTTTAACTTATACGGCGGGTGCGGTTACTTTCCGCCGTTATAAAATCGTCGAAGCTTTCCTTACAAGCTTATAAGAATATTTTCAAAGAAAAGTTCTTATTTTATATGGATCTTAAATGTTTTCAAAATAAAAGGAGATACTTCTTTTAAAAGAATTTTGATTTCATCTATGTCAACATCCTTTGATGGATTTTAAGATTATTTGAAGTTGATTTATTATAATACAAAACTTCTATATTGTATTGAAGGTTTTGTGATATGTTTGAATGTGGATGTGCTATTTTATACCATTCATAGTTTATGGTGAAACTATTGACATTTCGTATGCTAGTTTTAACCCGAATGTTTATGTTATATTTCAAACTTTTCTTCAGATGAATGTGCTAAACAAGTATGTTCCGGGTTGGGGACCGGTAAAAGTAATCCCTCCAGGTTGGGGACTGGTTAAAGTAAGCCCTCCAGGTTAGGGACTGGTAAAAGTAAGCCCTCCGGTTTGGTGTCCGGTTATTAGAGGCACTCTGGGTTGGTGTCCGGTTATTAGAGGCACTCCGGGTTGGTGTCCGGTTATTAGAGGCACTCCGGGTTGGGTTCCGGTTAGAAGTAACCCCTAGGTCTTGGGATGAGGCCTAGACAATGAAATTAACGTTTGACATTATGCATTCCATAATTATGAAAGTGGTTATTGATATTGCATGTGATTATTCGATTAGTAGAATATCCATGTGAACAAGTAAATGGCATTATTTCATTTTACTTTTGCCATACTATGTTGAAGTTCAATTTTAAAAGGCTTTTGTTTTAGTAATTCATTGCCTTAAATGTTTATGCTTATTTTGAATGTTCCGCTATATTGTTATCCTTACTGGGCATTTGAGATCAACCCTTTTCTATGTTTTATTTTTCCCAGGTAGTGAAGAAGTAAATTATGAATGACTTGCAGGGATATTATGAGGGGTTAATAGTGTGGATATGAAGACTTTGTTGTTGTAGTAGTTTTTCGCTTTGAAATGTAATGTAAAACTTTATGATTATATCTAGTGTTTCCAAGGCTACTAAACCAATCGGTCTTTCGGGATTTGATCTTTCTTGTGATCATGCCAATGTTTTGTAAATAATGCACCGACTCTGGGTAGCTGGGGTCGGGGCGTTACAGTTGGTATCAGAGGAAGTTTAGTACAAACCTTGGAAGCTAGATTTAGATAAACTCTGATTAGAGCACGTAGACCTAAGATGAACTTTGAGGATTAGTATAGAAGAACTTCCTAGAATTTTGGTATTGTAGAGATTTTGTGAGTTTTTCGAGCAATACATCCCTGTCTGGATACGAGCAGGTAGAGGCGGCTCTGGAACAGATGTACCTAGGGGTAAAACCCGAAAACACCGCTTTGAGCTAGACTCGAACGGGAACTGGTGCACGACAACGGGCCTTGCTGCACTCTTGGTTACGACACTCCCGGGGGATATGCTTAGGATAACTCTCATTTTCTCTGCAAATCATTTTGAAGGGATTATGAGTATATAATTCCTCAAAGAAAACATTCTTATGGATTATATCCATAAATAGATCAATTTATGTTAAGTGTTTCATAATTATGGGATTATGTATTTTGATTCATAAACTGATCTAGTGTATGCCATTGTTTAGAAATGGCGCCCGGTAGAAGGAATGAGAACTCCAGAAATGCACATGATCCAAAGAGAAGGAAGGATCATATCTTTCATGGTCTTAAGCTAGAATTTATAAGAGAAATAGTCTCCCATGTATTATCATCATATGAAGAAATAATATCATGTGTTGATAAGATAAGTAAAGAGTTTACTGAGTCCTATGGATTTGAAGGGAAGCAAGAGAAGAAAATGATGGAAAAGAGAAAGATGGATAAAGGGAAGAGGGAAAAGAAGAATTTTCACATATGTGGTAACTGTGGAAAGAAACACCCTGGAACTTGCCTGAAAGGAATGGGAGTTTGTTATAAGTGTGGAGGAAAAGGGCACAAAGTACGTGACTGCAAGGGTAAGAAAATGGTTTCAAATGTACAATGCTTCATTTGCAAGGAGTTTGGACACTACGCGAACCTATGTCCCAGTCATCAGACTATGCCGCAAATGATGCTATTGGATAATAATCAAGTTATGATACTACCAGAGATGAAGAGGAATGATTAGAGTTCTTATGTTGATTATGTTAATTGAGTGTTGTATCAGCGATGTACTTGTTATAATAATTATGGAGTATATAAGGATTGTACTGCAGTACTATTTCATTAAGGACTTAAGATGGTGTGGAACAAAGAAAAGTGACTCAGTGGCAGGTTAAATGTTTGGAAAATATATGGTTGAGAGCAAGATAAACCATAATATGGTTCAGATACTGAGGTGGTGATTTTAGAATAATACATGATTGATTTGGATAAATTATATTGGATATTATTGACTACCTTGGAACTGATTAATGATTTGTATATTCCATCATTGTTGGGGTTTAAAACATTTTTGGATTAATGAAGTACATCCAGCATTCTATATGGAATAAGGGAGCATGAATGTAATCAATAAGGAATATGGTAATACATGATGAAGGTATTCATATGCTATTACGGGGTAAAAAGGATCTATATTATGTTTACCTTCCTTATAAATGTTGGACTGTGAGTTTGGACAGAAGTATTTTGGATAGTTCTAGTTTGGATTATTTTGGATTGCCAAAAAAACAACCCGGAGGTCGGGCGGCAACCCGTCGCGTCCGGCAAGGCTGCGAGACTTGAACCCGCAACCGAAGGGCGACAAGTATGTATCACCTACCACTGGCCCACGAGATGTCCTGGATTAAATAATGTTGTTTTTTTAAAGATCTGGTAGATGAATTATAAATTCATTTATTTTGGAACCCTGTACGAATAGTATAAATAAAAAAATTACATTCTATTATCTTTTAGAGTGAAAGATGAGTTTGTGGTAGAAATTTATTAATGGATAAAACTCTAATTATAAAGTATGTATATCTCCTTATGATCTTAGCCAATCTCATAAATATATTCCTCAACATTAATAAAAGGAAATTAGAACAAAAATGTTCTCCTAGATGGTACCTTAAATCATCACTAATTCATGGATTTGGGATTGTTGGCCTTTTCATAGCCATGTTCTCTACCACTCTCCATCAGATAATTGATGGTTAGATTTCTCTTCCATATCCATATTTTCCTACATGGAACCCTAGTATGTGTTATTTTCGGTAATCTTCATACTTTCCACTCTTTATTTTAAATAGAGACCTCATTAATTCATATTTCGATGTGGGATTTCAACTAAGATATTTTGAAACGTCAAAATGTGTTATCCTAATACCCTATGTTTTGTTGAACCGATGGTATTTCAAATCATCATAGATTGATGAGTTTAAGTACCTCAATTTTATTCTTGTTTTTGATTGATGACCTCAATCACTACCTATAAATATTTACGTTTTTCCTCCAATTATATGTCTCTAATTGCCACCAATGTTCTCCTAATCGAGATCATAATTTGGTGGTGACCCTTTCATTTCTCTTTTCCTCATATTAAGACTAAATTTTAGTAACCCAATTTCCAATGTGGGGTTTCCCACAAATATATTTTCTACTTTCAACCTTTTATTTTTGAATAAAAATTTCAAATTGCGAGGACGCAATTTATTGAAGGAGGGGAGAATGTAACACCCCAAGAATTCATAATGTGTTATTTCTTCAAAATAATTCAATAACTTGCACTGCACGCAACACCGAGTTCAATCACACCATTAAAAGAGGTCATGAATAGTATTAACTACATTTTGAACTTTATATAATCCTTATAATTTTAGAATCCCTATTATGAGTTTCTTAGTCATAATGCAAGAACAGATTCATTTTCAGTATTTCACTTTTATCAACTTCTAATAGTGAAACCTTTTTAAATACAATATTTTAATCTTTTTGACTAAATGGGGACATTAAAAATTTAAAATGAAACACCCCAAGCTTCCACGGTACGTTTCCCTTCGAATAATGCGATAGCGTGTGTTGTACGCAACCTCGAGTTCTAACACACACCACAACTAATTAAACTAGCCGTTGTGAATAGTAATACATACTTTTTGAAATCATATATATTCTATATTTCAAAATGGACTTCATTTTTGGATTCGGAATATCAAAATTAGCCTAGGATGAAATTTTGGTACATTTCGGATAACTTTCATATTTTGATGAATAGTGAAAATTTCTAAATTTTAATTAAAAACAACTTTTTTAATCAAAATAATTAATAGTGATAAATTATGAATTTGAGTGGTTTTAAAGTATATTTAGAATATATTTTTACCATTCAATTTAATTTTTATCATTGGACATAATTTTACAATTAAACCGAACATAAACAAGTGTCAATCTTTTGATAGTTATTATCTCTTAAAAACACGCTTTTTGTTTTGACAGCGGGAATTAATTTTAAATTAATTTCTGCCACTTCTGTGTTTTGAATTTAGAAAAATGGATTCCATATTTGGAATCAGTATGTTCAAATTGTGTAAATAGGTAACTTTTATTTTTAGACATTTTGAATAATTACTGCGGTAAATATTTTATTTACCATGGTTAAGGGTAAATCCGGTAAATAAGGGTTAAAAAATAATATTATAATAATACTAAATTACCCTAAAACGTGTCTTAACCCTATTGGTTGATACATGGTCGACCATGGGCATCTTTGGGTCTATTTTGGGACCCCATGGATCCACTTGTAAGTGATAATGACACATTATATTAATAAAGCTAAAATAAAAATAAAAATGGCATAAGCTTACATCTTTTAGAAGAACAATTTTTACATAGGGTTATACATGTTGGATTTTAGATTATAAATATTCATTAGAAAGATAAAAAGATTTCCTACATAATGATATTTTATTTATAATTTTTAGACATTAAATATTTTATTTTATTTATGACACAATGATGATGCAGTAATTACTATAATAGTGAAAAATTAAAATAATTGATATTATAAATACCCAAATAAATATAATATGAAATTTTTAATGAATTAAACTAATTTTATAGGATAATATGATATATTAGGATTGATTTAATGGACTTTTTTCTAAGTAATAAATCTGTTATGAGTTTCACAAAAATCAACTATTGAATAGTGTCAAAATTGACATAAAAGAATTCTTAAAACAAATATTATATTATTAATTGATATTAAAATCCTAAAAATCTAAGGTTCGGCCAAGAGACTTATATTATGATAGGTTATTCATTAATGGACCACTTGGTGGTCGCTTGGATGTATATAGTAAGTTTATTAACCATATTATATAATAATACAAAGAGACATTGTAAAAGTGAAACTAATTAACTTAGAGTTAATACTTAAAGATAAGGTTAATATAAGTACCCAAACCTGTCTAAATTCTATTGGATGAGTTGTTTTCGACCTATCCCCACCTCATCCTTTTAATAGTCAACTTTGGAGCCTTTGGGAACCGAATATGAATTTATTATAAATTAATATTTCTAGCTTTTCCAAAGGTGCCCCTCACCCCTCTTATAAAAGGGCACTCCTCCTTCTCTTTTACTCACACCTCTCAAGCCACTTGGCTCGTCCAAACTCTGCCCAACTAAGCTCCCCACATCCCTCTCCTCCTCCTTGAAGCTTCCCCTTAGGCAGAAAGCATTTAAAGAAGTCCTTTGGTTCCAACCAAAGTGAGTTACCTAGATTAAAGGTAACGATTTCTCTTAAATTATTTTCATTTATTTTGCTTCTCCAACCCCCAAAATCTTTTTATTTCCTTTCTTTTGTAAGAAAACCAGTATCCACAATATACTAGTATGTTGTTATAAGAAGGATTCAAACTACACATACACACAACTCCATCTAATGGATTATGAACATAATGTTTCTGTGGATGGAAAACTAACGCCTCACGAAACGATGATTGTTCAAATACATCTTACCACCTCTCATGGTGGCCATTATGATGGAACTGTAAATAAATATGATATTAATGATATATATTTTATATATAAGATTCTGTAATTCCATTTTTACTTCATACCATTATTCGTTTCATGTTATATATACATACGATAATTTCATTTGAGGAAGTGCGGACTACCGCCCCCTTAAAATGATATGACTCGTTCATACCACACATGGAACGTATAAAGGATGGTGTTAATGAACTTAAGTAACATATATAAAATATTATATTATACTGGAATAGTAATATACCTATGTATCATTTGGATTCGATTCTTTTAAAATAAAAATTAAATGGAAGTAGCGTTCGTGCGTACGTACGGACTACCGTCTCCACGAACGCGATGAGATTCATTCTCCATCGTATCCATTCAAGTATAATTATCATTTGATGATTTAAAAATGATGTTTAAGGACTTGATATCATCCTGGATATGAATAATATACAACCTATCCATTACAAACATGACTTACGTAACAAAACATATAAAATAAAACAAGTAAGTTAACACCCGAAACAACGATAATACTAAGGTATTATTATCAAATCAATATTAAATGATCATATATGATAACATATTAATATATATGATGCTTGTATAATTTAATAACAATTATTTCACCATTATACAGGAGGTTAACCTACCCCAACAAAGGAAAACTACAAGGTAAGGGTTATTTCACAATCTCTTCATTATCCGAGGTTGTATTATACATAATAATCTACTGGGATCTCTTTATCATCCACATCCATGTTTCTTCGAAATTTATTTCAAAACATTTTTACTATTTACAAGAATATGGGTTAAAGTCATTTATACCCTTGTTTGACTTTTTATAAGAGGTTTATAAAGGAATCTTTCCGTCGTTTTCAAAACAAGGTCCTTTTTAACCTTTTCGACAGAATTGAGGTAAGAATTTTTTTTAACTTATACGGCGGGTGCGGTTACTTTCCGCCGTTATAAAATCGTCGAAGCTTTCCTTACAAGCTTATAAGAATATTTTCAAAGAAAATTTCTTATTTTATATGGATCTTAAATGTTTTCAAAATAAAAGGAGATACTTCTTTTAAAAGAATTTTGATTTCATCTATGTCAACATCCTTTGATGGATTTTAAGATTATTTGAAGTTGATTTATTATAAAACAAAACTTCTATATTGTATTGAAGGTTTTGTGATATGTTTGAATGTGGATGTGCTATTTTATACCATTCATAGTTTATGGTGAAACTATTGACATTTCGTATGCTAGTTTTAACCCGAATGTTTATGTTATATTTCAAACTTTTCTTCAGATGAATGTGCTAAACAAGTATGTTCCGGGTTGGGGACCGGTAAAAGTAATCCCTCCAGGTTGGGGACTGGTTAAAGTAAGCCCTCCAGGTTAGGGACTGGTAAAAGTAAGCCCTCCGGTTTGGTCTCCGGTTATTAGAGGTACTCCGGGTTGGTGTCCGGTTATTAGAGGCACTCCGGGTTGGTGTCCGGTTATTAGAGGCACTCCGGGTTGGGTTCCGGTTAGAAGTAACCCCTAGGTCTTGGGATGAGGCCTAGACAATGAAATTAACGTTTGACATTATGCATTCCATAATTATGAAAGTGGTTATTGATATTGCATGTGATTATTCGATTAGTAGAATATCCATGTGAACAAGTAAATGGAATTATTTCATTTTACTTTTGCCATACTATGTTGAAGTTCGATTTTAAAAGGCTTTTGTTTTAGTAATTCATTGCCTTAAATTTTTATGCTTATTTTGAATGTTCCGCTATATTGTTATCCTTACTGGGCATTTGAGCTCACCCCTTTTCTATGTTTTATTTTTCCCAGGTAGTGAAGAAGTAAATTATGAATGACTTGCAGGGATATTATGAGGGGTTAATAGTGTGGATATGAAGACTTTGTTGTTGTAGTAGTTTTTCACTTTGAAATGTAATGTAAAACTTTATGATTATATCTAGTGTTTCCAAGGCTACTAAACCAATCGGTCTTTCGGGATTTGATCTTTCTTGTGATCATGCCAATTTTTTGTAAATAATGCACCGACTCTGGGTAGCTGGGGTCGGGGCGTTACATAAAGTCAAAATATATGTTTGTTAAATAATACCTTTGAAATGCATCGCCAAATTGATGAAATAACATGTAACCTAAAAATTTATAAACCTATTTCCTTATTATAAAGTTAAAAATATGGTTAAGAATATTAAAAATATTATTTTATGATAAATAAATATGTCATTTAAAATTATATAAAATAAGATAATCACAATTTATCCCTCTAGCCAATTTTGTTTAAAAAAACACTTTTTTCAGAAATAACCTTAATGAAACACATTTCATAAAACCCATTAGCGAAATAACCAAAATAATGGCAGAAATAAAAATAATATGGACTAAGGAGAATGTAATATAAATTCAATTAAAAATCTACAAAAGGAAAATGATTAAATGATCATGGGGAATATAATTGATTCATGAAGTGAAATCTACAAAAAATGTAATGAGGAGGACCAAAAATAATGGGTATCTTCTTAAGGATCAAGTAATTTAGACTTGAACTAGGGACAATGAACCTTGAACATTACTAATAAATCAATAAATGTAACTATTAGTCCCATTTTACTATCCAAAATTAAATTTCATAGGAGATCCATTATGATGACAATTTATAAATGCTTTCGGGCATACCACCTGCACCCCTTTTGGCCCAACTGATGAGGTAATGCAGATAAAAATTCCCTAAAATTACCACCACTACATATTATGGATTTAATTAATATAATTATCCTACTATATTCAAAATTATCTCATGAACATTGAAATATATGGGAGTAATCCATGATCACACACAACTTGTAAATAGAATTTGAAAAAGAACTCAAAGATCAAATCTCACACAGTCACAAGAAATTACCACATTAACATATATAATAAGTAATACAAAAAGATTAATTAACATAATTTATCCCATCAAGTGATAACAAGACATCAATTGCCCAAAAATAGTTATTTGATTCTCAAATAGGGTCTCAGACATTTTATAAAACAACATCACTCAAAGTGTTAACTAGAATTTTACAAAAATTCTTGGGAACCCAATACTTTTTCAAACATTTTAATATCACATATTTTAAATTCCCTTTCATCACCATTTTTCAAACCAAACATTTAAATATATCCTGGAGATCCTACTATTTCCACAAAATCAATTTTAAAAGAAACAGACACCTTCTTTTGAAAGTGAGTCGGGGACAACCATCCATTACAAACCCATAGTACCCCTTTTTAAAAAATCTATTTTAAAACCACCATGAAACAAAAAGGTCTGAAAAAAATTTATTTAATTAATATTAATTAAATTATCCTTTTTAAAAATTCATTTAATACATTGAAATCCTACATTAGTGACAAAACTAATGTCAAACATCCCTTTAAATTAATTAAATTCCTTTAGAAAATATACTTCACTATTTTTAAAAACACATAGTATCTGAAACATGTTAATAATAATTTATTTAACCATTTTAATTACCTTTAAAAAATTATTTTCCATAAAAATCTATCTTAATATTGAATAATTTGAAAAACATTCATCATTTTAAAATGACACTGGAATTTTCACATGGATATTGAATGTGACCCATCCATGATACGAAGAAAACAAGCATTGAAACAAATTTAAGAATTAAATTAAAATAAGAATTTATTCTATTTATATAATGATGGTATTTAAAATTATAAAATAAATTTATAACATGAAATACAATGGAACACCGAATAAACACCTACCCCATTTTAAGAGGAACCATCTAAAACACATCAGCATTGATGGTAAATTAACTATTAATATAGGATACATCATAAGTTACCCAATAAAAACCAAATCCCAATAAATAGAGACTCCATGAACCCTAATAAAATCTTAAATATTAGTTATGTTTCAAAAGAGAAAAAATCTAATAGATATGGAAAAGGAAGGGGACAATAGAGGAAATTATGGAGAAATAAGGGATCGACTATTTAAAATATGATGTATAATGAGATATATATCTTTTTTATAAAAGGATAGAGGACAAAATATATTATTGTATAATATAAAATGTAATAGGGAAACAAGAAATGGTATAGGAAAACCATGAAAAAAGTCCCAAAGCAAAAGAGGTAGACTCCGAACGTTTTTCTCAACCTTCCATATAGTTTTTTATTCCTCCCTAATGGAATTCCAATCAAATATTCCACTTCCATGCCCCCAAAATTTTATTTGACTACTAAAATAAAGAATTTATTTTATCTTTCATGTAAATTTTTAGAATTAGTTCTATCAGAGTCTGAGTAATTAGTATCACACTCTTTATGTTTTTCGATAGTGGAATCCACTACCACTAGGGCCATCACAACGTTTACCTCCTTTTTCGATCCCAAAGAGTTATTTTTTTATATTGAATGTGCATAAAGTGTATCAAAAGTGAAGTTATTTTCATCATTTATAACCTTAGCATAGTTAATTTGTTGATTAGAAATAGGAACAGATTTACCGTCATTCGGTGTGTTAACCACCACTAGAGAAACAAATAGAGCTCTTGTCTTCTCGTAAGAAACAAGTTGAAATACCTCCGTATCCACAATTTATTCTGAATAAAAAGTTTTCAATCATTTTGATGATCAATACTTTGGATATTAGAGAACCTTAAATGTCACTAGTGAGTCATATTATAATAGTTTCTAACACTTTCTGTTACCTAAAATAGCAATCCCTTAATGTGGAACCTGTTAATAAATTTTTTATTTTATATCTTCATAATTTAACTATTCCACAATAAAATCTATCTCATTACCTGTAATATTATGAACCATTTGAGTCTTCATTTTTTCATCACTTTTTTCCTTTTCTTTCATTGTCATCATTATTCACATTACCTTGTTCAGATAATATATCACCCCAGGTTTTCATATTACATACTGAAGAATGGTCTTTCGTATTTAATGATTCACTTGGACATCCACCCTTATCCTCACAAAATGGTTTGGATGACTCAGTAGGAACATAATCATACATATTTATTTTGAAATTATCAATAGTGGTATCATTCACCACATTAAAATGTTGAAGATTTTGGCCATAATTATTAATAGTGGCAGCTCCATATAATGAATATCGTCACTCTTCTAAAAAGATAAGTATTTATAGTTCTTAAAATAGTTATTCAAATCATTTCCATGCTTGAAACATAAAATATATACTATATATAACCAAAACATTGATAAATCATGACCAATATCATCACAGTCCTTACCTAATTTTTTGGATTTCTTAAACATGATCATCATCCCAATAATATCATCATCAATTGAAAGAATTACTTTGTAAACTAATTAAAAACCTAATTAAACCTATATCAAGAACCTGTAAAAGTGGCTGAATCTTGCCACTTCCATTTTTTTATCAATTTTAATTGAAACATTTATTAATAGTGTAATATCATTGTGAATTTTTGGATTCTATAGTGCCCAATTAAACCAATATATGATTACCCAAATTTTAGTAGTGGTACTACCAACTTCAAATTTGTTTAATTTTTAATCCCATTCACATAGATTAACGATACCTTTTTTGAGTTCTATTGATCTATCCCCTAAGCTCATAATTTTAGATCATTTAATTGGAAAATCAAATAATAGTTTCCCTTTCCCAACAAAACACATTTTTAAGAGGAAAATCCCCATATCAACGAAATATGCTCCGTCATATTATCTAATTTTATAGGCTAAGAACATTTCAGTAAAAAGATATAGGATATGATGGAATTCACACCTATTTTCATATGATTTAAAATAGATTTTGGGTCCGCATTGATATTGTGAAACCTTGACCATTCTTTGAATTGAATATTTAGTCTATCATTTGAAGATGGAGAAGGATCAATTCTTTAAGATTACCTCAATCTTAGAATAACCACACCATGCATGACATCATCAATCTAACATAGAATCGATGAAACGATGGGAATTTAATCTCCCAAGGACATGAAAGCTATCATCCATGAAGACCGCTAGATCAAAGGGTTATGATAGGGAGGAGGAAACCCTAATTGCTCTCAATTTTAGAGAGAGATTCTTTCACGATATCTCTCCTAACCCACCATCTTCATTAATGAGATATAAATTAAAAAAAATAATATATGAGGATAGATAATCCCTATTAACTACATGTTTGAATGAGCTAGTGGGGAAAATAGATTAAAAAATGATAAAATTCTAAATTATATAATGGTAAATTAACTTTTAAGTGTATTTTGGACATGCAGAATGGTTTGTCCATAAGGTTTTCCAAACCCTGAACCAATTTCGCCATGGACACTACCTTTACATAAAAACCTCATAACTTTTTTCCAAATAACCATGAAATTGTTTTCTATCCATTTTCTAGCCATGTCAAATGGAAATTCCAAATTATATACCAATGATGAACACTTGTCGGAAAATTACCCAATCATGAACAAGTTGTGCGCTGACACTCTATCCCTTGATGAACCTATATGGTATCTATTGGGCCTCAAAAAATTTGATATAATACCTATGAAATCTGTTCATAAGAACCATACATTGAAGAAAACAACTGGAAGAACCCCCATATAATTGAATCATCATGGTTTCCCTGAAATCGTAATTAAAAACTTTCCATAGAGTGAAAAATAATTTATTACTTATATTTCAGTTCAAAAATACATAGAATTTTAAATTACTCAATGATTGAATTGTAATGAACCAAACTTTTATTAATGAAAAATCCATTTAGTCAATTTCAATGTATTGTTATATAAAACATTTACACTTCTTTGGTTTTATGTTTTTGGATTTCAAAATTCTGTTAATAATTGTTATCATTGCTAATATAGTCATTGAACTCTAATCAACTGATTAGTATAAATATAGGGATTTAAAAAAAATCTAATTTAATCATACAATGGAAGTGATGGCCATATCAAGTTGAATTTCTCTATATGAAGCCCATTTTTAGGAGCTCAGAAAGGAGGTGGCGTCATTGTGAATCTTTCTTGACCAATCCCAAGTTGAGCTTCAACATGTTAATCTTGAACAGAACTGCCGATAGGAGATGTGGATGTTGACTGAGATTACCACATGAGCGAGGTTATTCGAGCCACCTGAACAATCTGTCACCATCACACACCTTAACCTTCAGTCTCATGTAGGTTTTATAAAGGGTTATATAACTAGACCATAGAAATATAATTATTTTTTTAGTTTTTATATAGAATAATGAATAGAAATTCAATTTATTATTCTTACATTGTAAATAGTTTTTAAAGAAAAGTTTTTACTTTTAGTCAATATTAAATTAATAAATCTATTTTGATGAATTATTTTTTTTATTCAATAATATTTTAACCAACTATTATGAATAAATTACTTATTATTATATATAAATGATCATATAATTTTTATGAACCCTAATGTTATTTTTATTATGGTTTGAAAGTTGTTTTTTTCAAAACGCATAAATTTTTTATAATTGGTGGTTTTTATATTAAAATTAAAAATTCACATATTTAGAAAATTAGTTATATAAAATTAACATTATTTTTGGAATCGGGATGTCAAAATTACCCAATGGTTAATTTTTCATAATTTTTCCAGGACATTCGAATTTTTGGTTAAAAATTAAAGACCATTTAATTATATAATGTGTTTTATGACATCAGAATGACCCAATAGTGATTTAATAAAATACTATAAATGGGTTATTTTTCCAATATGTGTTTTAAAATTAAAATAGTGTTATTTTAGTTTTGTTTTATTTAACTTACAAAGCATTAGTGGACCCTCCACAGCTTATAAAATATTTGAACCTTATAAAATGTTTTCCTTGAGCGTGTGACTCGCCTACACATAAGAAAGCCTATTATTTTAATAATATCATCCATTGGACTTATAAAATAAATTTTTCCCTCCCCTTTGGACAAAAACATGGGCAATAAACATGGTCTAGTTTGTGGTTTTTATTAGATTAATGTATGGTGAAAAAAAACTAAACAATAAAAATTCCCTCCCTTTTCCCAAATAATCCCAACCAAGATCCCAGTTCTCTTTACTAAAATAATTTTGTTCTCGACCATCCTATGTCATCATCTCTCTATAATCCTACCAAGGCACTCCATGTAGTGTCTCAGATTTTTTTTCCTTGTATTATTATTTTTAAAATATTTTATAGAATTATTACGAGACCATGCGCAGAGACGACATATCATTCTGAGGCTTAGTGATCCCAGAATGGTGGTTCAAACTTTTTTTATGTTAAGTTATGTGAGTTGGTACTTGTGTACGGTTGCTGCAGTTTCCAAACGGATGCCCGGATTAAACATCTTAGGGCACGATTGCTTCTAGGACGACGAATTTACCTAAGAACGAGTCTAACGTTGACCGGTGCGGGTGGAGGAAAAAAGTTAATTTTCGGACATTTTTAGAAAAAATAACATAAAATAAATTCACAATGTTTATTTTATTTTATGGAAACATCTTCTGTAGGGCGATGATGGGGAACAAGTTTCTGAAATAAATTCCATGTCATAATGACTCATGAATGGCAAGCTTGACTCATTAATACCGCAGCATAATTTGAGTGCCAAACTCGTTTCGCTTTTTATTGGTATCACGGAACGTTGATCGTTTGCGGAAGATTGAGAGGAAAATCCTGAGAAAACTCTTGGAAATGAATAACGATGGATCAAAGCTACGAATCACTATGCCAACGAAGTTAAAGGATCTCTATGACGACGACAGCGTGACCCATTGTCAATGATCGATCCCTTCATGAGGTAGGGGTTTGTTATTTAATTTCTTTTCCCCGCTTTTGATTTAAACGATGAACGTGGATCAACCATGAACAAGTTGATCCAGAGATTTATACATTATTGCGAGAGGGTTTTATTGGGATGATTTGGGGAATTGATCAATGTTGAATTATTTTCATTGATTCTGCTTCGTTTAATCCTACTAACAAGGGCAAATCAGCGCCGTGACAAACGATGGTGAGGGTTCGTTCCTCGATTTGATCATTGGATTTTCCTCCCCCTTTTTATTTTGCGTGTTCTTCGCCTTCTTTATGGGGACACAAACAACAGATCGTTTCACATCTATTTTGTGATGGAATGATTCCAAATTAAATATTAGACACTACAATTACCTTGCAGAGGTGCGGCGACGATAGCAGACGCCGAATCGGACCAGATTAGGAAGGGTCATTCTTCATGCGTTCTTCACGTGGGTGGATCAATGCACGTTTTCAAAGCTGATTGGAGGTCCGAAAACAATGGGATCAACTTCGTGGTGCTGGGGTGACCAAAAACTGGGAATTTCTTGGAGGTCGGACAGCCGGATCAATGAACGGGACATCACAAGAGGCACAATGATAGAGGTTCACGTTTCTGGAAATTTCCATAATATATAGCATGTACTTCCGAAGAACACTCCGTGTAGTACTGGTGGTAGTAGCTAGGGTTTTAGGGGTCAGAGAGGAATCACACGGCATATGACCCTGGTCACTCAGTGTGTTGGTATTTCCCCGAAGCTCGGCGTGTATTTAGGGATGTACATGGACATGGGTTGGACTACACAGCTCCAGACTACACAGCGTGTACTCTCTACGCAACATGGCAGAGGCGGCTACACGGGACACACCATGTATCTAGGTGATACACAGTAAGAGGTTGGACTAAACGACATGTACTCCATCACATGGAAAGGTGAGGCTAGTAACGCGAGTCACCCCCTATAACTACTACAGGGGTTGGTGTACATGGGTCGATGACTGTGTGCGGGCACATTGACAGCGTAAACGGAGCCAAACCCCGTCACTCGGACACTGTGTGTACACCTTACTACACATATTGTACTAACTTTTCTACATGACAAGCCTTATGACACGAGCTGTTGTGCACGGGAAATACCCAGGGTTAGACAACACGAAGTGTAACTTTTCTACACGATGTGTACTTTTTGAAAAAATTGCATTGTACTCTTGTTCACCATATCTTGGACATCTTTCGTTTGGGTTAATGCCCCTTCTTCTCATTCCCCTGAAGGTCAGGCATCGTTTCCTTCTACAAGAGTATGCTCCCTTCAGCAGGAAATTCTATGATAGAGTCATCTTCCCTCCAAGAGGCCCGAAGCAAGATCCTCTATCAATTAATGACCATAGGTAGAGTCAGGCATCAACGTGACGAAATCTACCAAGAGTTGATCCTCTACCAAGCTGGTGAATCACATAGCTAGTGAATTTAGATGAGTCTCGGTATCTTCCATGGACCTAGTAGTGATCCTCATATGTTTATCGTGATCTTTTCCACTCAAGAGTGTGTCTCCCACGATGAGTTCTTCTATCAATCATGATATTATCACTCAGAAGTTTGTCTCCTGTAATGAGTGTAACCACATCTCGTGACATTTCCCGATGAACAGTACTTCATATATGGACGTCATCAGAGCTACCAGAATCATGGAGTGTGTTCTCCTAGAATGAGTGCTTCGTGGAAATCTTCGAACTGAATCCCTAGACGGGGGTATGCGGTTGTGTGACTTGTCTCTAGACTATGGGTCTGAGTTTTGAGTATATCTGGATTGTGATCTCTTATTATATGTTCAGTAGACATATACTGTGTAGAGATGATTGTTCCTTTCCTTGGGTACTTGCTTTGTGTTTTTTGGGGTCCTCTACTGAGTATTGTTACACTCACCCCTCCACGGGCTTTTCCCACACGTGTCATGTCTTGTGCAGATGAGCATCCTTTTGACAGAGTCTTGGGAAGACCAGGATATGACTGAGATTTCTGAGTTCCCTACAGGCCGAGGCGTTCCTTCGGCTAAGAGCAGCAGTCC
Organism: Viscum album; assembly: GCA_963277665.1. Classification (NCBI taxonomy): domain Eukaryota; kingdom Viridiplantae; phylum Streptophyta; class Magnoliopsida; order Santalales; family Viscaceae; genus Viscum; species Viscum album. The sequence goes on from OY728163.1 coordinate 1,611,825,590, forward strand.
TAGTACCTCCTTGTGTTTACAGGTTGGACTTTAAAGTTTTTCAGACTCTTGTTTTTGGTGGGCTTGTATTTTGGCCCAGTTTACATTCAATACTTAACTTTCCATTATACTCTATTGGTTGCGTTTTGTTGTATGCATGCATCTTGTTCCTTAGTGGTTTTTACATTTCAGCATTTGTAGGCTTGGACATGTGTGAGAGTGTACAAGTTATTAGGCAATTCCTCCCATGTAGTAATATGCGTACTCGATACTAGTCACCATCCCCGGGCCTATTGGAGGCCGGCATGGGGAGTCATAGAGTGGGCCCTACTAGGATGGGTCATGACAGAGTGGTATATGGGGTGGTCGGTTCTACCTTAGGACCATGAGTCTGTGATACGGGTTTGTGGCAACAATGTTAAGTGTTTCGAGCTCCAATTTCAGGCCAGAGACTCCAATGTTGGTGCGATGACAGGCGTATCCATAAAATAGGTCTATAATAACCTTCTTTTCGACTTGGTACATGGAAAAACTAGTTGCATGGAAATGGTAAATGCATCATGTAGGAATGGGTTGTGTTTTCCATGTCCTTTGTGTTAGCTATCCAGATATACTCATTGACCATGGTACATCTTGTTTCCTTACAGGATGCCTCCGCGATGCATACACTCTAGGGTACAACATCATGATCACGAGGATGACCTCCTAAGTGATGAGGCTTCGATACAGGGACCAGTTCCACAGGAATTGCCACCAGGTGGTGCACCTGCTATACCACCACCAGTGGAGCAGCCTGTGGCACCTGCATTGCTGACCAACGGGGATCGTAGGATGAACGCGCTCCACGAGTTCCAGAGACAGAGACCATTCAGGTTCCAAGGTGAGACCGGCCCTTAGGAGGTTGAGGACTGGCTTGAGGCTGTGACCAGAGTTTTCCGTCCAGTGAGGAAACCAACAGACCATATGGTGATCCTAGGAGCGAGCATTCTTCAGGGTTTGGCGGGATAATGGTGGAGTCTGACTACAAAAACTCACGATGAGGAGACTCTTTCTTGGATAAAGCATGAGAGACTCTTCAGGGAGAAGTCCTCTACGGTTATACTGAGATCCGTACGCATCTAGATGCTTTTTCAGCTCTAGTAGGGTAGTTTGATGGTAGATGACTATTCATTAAGGTTCACCAACCTCGCCAGGAACTCGATGGATATGGTCAGGGATCAGTACTTCAGAGATCGAACCTTCGAGAAAGGTCTGAAATGAGACATCCAAGATAGTGTTGTGCCTCTATGAATTCCAACTTATACTGGAGTGCTCATGTGGGCTTTTGTAATCAAGAGCTTCTTGGCAGAGCAGAGACATCCGACGACAGTCAGAATTAGGCAGACTGGTGTAGAGACATTGATAGTAGGGAGACGATTTTGGACATATGGATCAGGATGTGAGAGACGTCAGAGGAGGACCCAGGATAGCGGATCAACAGTCCAGGGCTCTCAGGCTAGATCCAGACACCCTTGGGAGAAGTGGTGCTATACATGCGACGATAGGGGAAATCTTGCTAGAGATTTTCCAACCCGTCAAGATGCTGACAGGGAAGAGGTGGATGGACCACCGAGCTAGAGGCAGAGAGTGGAGGAGAAGAACCCACCAGGTGGAAGATGTGGCAGAGGAGTAGGGTGTAACGCCCCGACCCCAGTTACCCAGAGTCGGTGCATTACTTCGTAACATTGGCATGATCACAAGAAAGATAAAATCTCGAAAGACCGATTGGTTTAGTAGCCTTGGAAACACTAGATATATTCATAAGTTTTACATTACATCATAAAATGAAAAACTACTACAACAACATATTGTCTCCACAGTCCACACTATAATCCCCTCATAATATCCCTGCAGGTCATTCATAATTTACTTCTTCACTTCCTGGGAAAAATAAAACATAGAAAAGGGGTGAGCTCAAATGCCCAGTAAGGATAACAATATAGCGGAAACTTTCATAAATAAGAATAAACATTTTAGGCAATGTATAACTAAAACAAAAGCCTTTTAAACTTGAACTTTCAACATGGTATGGCATAAATAAAATGAAATAATGCCATTTACTTATTCACATGGATATTCTACTAATCGAATAATCACATGCAAAATCAATAACCACTTTCATAATGTTGGAATGCATAATGCTAAACTTTAATTACTTTTCAAGGCCTCGTCCCAAGACCTTGGGGCTAACTGTAACCGGAACCCAACCCGGAGTGCCTCTAATAACCGGACACCAAACCGGAGTGCCTCTAATAACCGGACACCAACCCGGAGTGCCTCTAATAACCGGACACCAACCCGAAGGGCTTACTTTTACCAGTCCCTAACCTGGAGGGCTTACTTTTACCAGTCCCCAACCTCGAGGGCTTACTTTAACCAGTCCCCAACCTGGAACATACTTGTCCAACACATTCATATGAAGTAAAGATTGAAATATAACATAAACATTCTTATTGGAACTAGCATACGAAATGTCAATAATTTCACCATAAACTATGAATGGTATAAAAATAGCACATCCACAGTCAAACATATCACAAAACCTTCAAAACAATATAGAATTTTTTTATCATAATAAATCAACTTCAAATAATCTTAAAACCCATCAAAGGATGTTGACATAGATGAAATAAAAATTCTTTTTAAAGAAATATCTCCTTTTATTTTGAAATCATTTAATATCCATATAAAATCAAACATTTTCTTTGAAAATAATCTTATAAGCTTTTAAGGGAAGCTTTGACGATTTTATAACGGCGGAAAATAACCGCACCCGCCGTATAAGTTAAAAAAAACATTCTTATCCTAATTCTGTCGAAAAGGTTAAAAAGCACCTTGTTTGGAAAACGACGGAAAGATTCCCTTATAAACCTCTTATAAAAAGTCAAACAAGGGTATAAATGACTTTAACCCATATTCTATTAAATATTAAAAATGTTTTGAAATACATTTTGAAGAAACATGGATGTGGATGATAACGAGATCCCAGTAGATTATTACGTATAAACAACCTTGGATAATGAAGAGATTGTGAAATAACCCTTAACAGTTTGGTAACTTATGAAACATACAACCCATGAAAGAGGTATCATACAATGAATATGTAAGTACACATAAATTAGAGTGTATTACACAAAGGATATAATTATGGGCAGTACATACACCACACAAAAGGTAATGGTGGCAATATGGCATGAATCTCACGGGAATAAGGAGTGAGATGAAAACCCCTTACCACGTTAATCAACTGAGTCGTATGGCCAAAAGTTAATAACCACCAAATTATTTACAGAATAACATGAATATGATAATATATATCAAATTCCAGTACACAATACACCACTTTCAATAATTTAGTGGCGAATAACGGAAATCTCACAGAATTGAATGTGAGATAAGAAAAATCCCTTACCTTGTACTTTTCCTTGGTTGGGGTAGGTTAACCTCCTGTATAATGGTGAAATAGTTGTTATTAAATTATACAAGAATCATATATATTAATATGATATCATATATGATCTTTTAACATTGATTTGTTAATAATATCTTAGAATTATCGTCGTTTCAGGAGTTAACTTACTCATTTTCTTTTATATGTTTTGTTACATAAGCCATGGTTGTTGTATCGTATTCATATCCAGAATGATATCTAGTCCTTAAACATCATTTTTAAATCATCAAATGATAATTATACTTGAATGGATATGATGGAGAATGAATCTCATCGCGTTCGTGGAGACGGTAGTCCGTACGTACGCACGAGCGACAATATCATTCTTTTGATATTAAAATAATATATAAATGGATGGTATATCATATATACAGAATCATTAACATGTTATATTTATTATTCACATGAGTTACACATCATTATTATACCCATCCAAATAATATTATATTGAATAACAATTACACCACGACGTGGAGACGGTAAGCCGTACGTACGCACGTATGGTGACATGTTATTCAAAGGGTGGATAGAATACTGAATATGGTTGTACCATATTTATAATAACATCACAGTATATGTGAGATACTGGAGTTATTATTTTAGAATGGTAAGAACAAAGGAAGAAGAAGTGGAAGAAGAAATGAACTTGGAGAAGGGTGGTGAAATCATTACCTCTTCTTCGGGTTCTTCCTTTTGATTTGATCAAAAGGGCTCCTTAGGTTGGCTTTCCGATCAAACTAAGGCCTCTAGGTTGTAGTGAGGGATGTTGGGAGAGTATTTGGGCAGATTTTGGCCGAACCAAAAGGCTTTGAAGGTGTGAAGAAATGAGAAGGAGGAGTGCCCTTTTATAAGAGGGGTGAGGGGCACCTTTGGAAAAGCTAGAAATATTAATTTATAATAAATTCATATTCGGTTTCTAATGGCTCAAAAGCTTATTATTCAAAGGTTAAGGTAGGGATAGGTCGAAAACCACTCAACCAATAGAATTTATACAGGTTTGGGTACTTATATTAACCTTATCTTTAAGTATTAACTCTAAGTTAATTAGTTTCACTTTTACAATGTCTCTTTGTATTTTTATATAATATGGTTAATAAACATACTATATACATCCAAGAGACCCCCAAGTGGTACATTAATGATTAACCTATCATGATATAAGTCTCTTGGCCGAACCTTATATTTTTAGGAATTTAATATCAATTAATAATATAATATTTGTTTTAAGAACTCTTTTATTTCAATTTTGACACTATTCAATAGTTGATTTTTTTGAAACTCATAACAGATTGATTACTTCGAACAAAGTCAATTATATCAATCCTAATATATCATATTATCTTATAAAATTAGTTTAATTCATTAAAAGTTTCATATTATATTTATTTGGGTATTTATAATATCAATTATTTTAATTTTTCACTATTATAGTAATTACTGAATCATCATTGTGTCATAACTAAAATAAATTATTTACTGTCTAAAAATTATAAATAAAATATCATTATCTAGGAAATCGTTTTAGCTTTCTAATGAATATTTATAATCTAAAATCCAACATATATAACCCTATGTAACAATTGTTTTTCTAAAAGATATATGCTTGTGTCATTTTTGTATTCATTTTAACTTAATTAAAATAATGTGTCATTATCACTTACAAGTGGATCCATGGGGTCCCAAAATCGACCCAAAGATTCCCATGGTCGACCATGTATCAACCAATAGGGTTAAGACACGTTTTAGGGTAATTTAGTATTATTATAATATTATTTTTTAACCCTTATTTACCGGATTTACCCTTAACCATGGTAAATAAAATATTTACCGTAGTAATTATTCAAAATGTCTAAAAATAAAAGTCACCTATTTACACAATTTGAACATCCTGATTCCAAATATGGAATCCATTTTTCTAAATTCAAAACACATAAGTGGCAGAAATTAATTTAAAATTAATTCCCGCTGTCAAAACAACAAGCGTGTTTTTAGGAGATAATAACTATCAAAAGATTGACACTTGTTTATGTTCGGTTTAATTGTAAAATTATGTACAATGACCAAAATTATATTAAATGGTAAAAATATATTCTAAATATACTTTAAAACCACTCAAATTCACAATTTATCACTATTAATTATTTTGATTAAAAAAGTTGTTTTTAATTAAAATTTAGTAATTTTCACTATTCTTCAAAATATGAAAGTTATCCGAAAAGTACCAAAATTTCACATTAGGCTTAATTTGATATTCCGAATCCAAAAATGAAGTCCATTTTAAAATATAAAATATATATAACTTCAAAAAGTAGGTATTACTATTCATAACAGCTAGTTTGATTGGTTACGGTGTGTTAGAACTCGAAGTTGCGTACAACACACGCTACTGTTTTATTCAAAGGAAAGCGTACCGTGGAAGCTTGGGATGTTTCATTTTAAATTTTTGATGTCCCCATTTAGTCAAAAAGTTTAAAATATTGTATTTAAAAAGGTTTCACTATTAGAATTTGATAAAAGTGAAATACTGAAAATGAATCTGTTCTTGCAATATGACTAAGAAACTCATAATAGGGATTATAAAATTATAAGGATTATATAAAGTTCAAAATGTAGTTAATACTATTCATGACCTCTTTTAATGGGGTGATTGAACTCGGTGTTGCGTGTAGTGCAAGTTATTGAATTATTTTTAAGAAATAACACACTCTGAAATCCTGGGGTGTTACATTCTCCCCTCCTTCAATAAATTGCGTCCTCGCAATTTGAAATTGTTCTTAGAAAATAAAAGGTTGAAAGTAGAAAATATATTTGTGGGAAAACCCACATCGGAAATTGGGTTACTAAAATTTAGTCTTAATATGAGGAAAAGATAAATGAAAGGGTCACCACCAAATTATGATCTAGATTAGGAGAACATTGGTGGAAATTAGAGACATATAATTGGAGGAAAAACGTAAATATTTATAGGTAGTGATTGAGATCATCAATCACAAACAAGTGTATAATTGAGGTCCTTAAATTCATCAATCTATGATGATTTGAAATACCATCGGTTCAACAAAACATAGGGTATTAGGATAACACATTTTTGACGTTTCAAAATATCTTAGTTGAAATCCCACATCGAAAAATGAATTAATGAGGCCTCTATTTAAAATAAAGAGTCGAACGTATGAAGATTACCGAAAATAACACATACTAGGGTTCCATGTAGGAAAATATGGATATGGAAGAAAAATCTAACCATCAATTATCTGATGGAGAGTGGTAGAGAACATGGCTATGAAAAGGCCAACAATCCCAAAGCCATTATTTAGTGATGATTTAAGGTATCATCTAGGAAAACATTTTTGTTATAAGTTTCTTTTCTTAATGTTGAGGTATTTATTTATGAGATTGGCTAAGATCATAAGGAGATATACTTACTTTATAATTAGTGTTTTATCCATTAATAAATTTCTACCACAAACTCATCTTTCACTCTAAAAGATAATAGAATGTAAAAATAATTCTATTTACACTATTCGTATAGGGTTCCAAAATAAACGAATTTAAAATTCATCTACATGATCTTTTAATAAAAACTACATTATTTAATCTAGGACATCTCATGGGCCAGTGGTAAGTGATACACCCTTGTCTCCCTTCAGTTGCGGGTTAAAGTCTCGCAGCCTTGCCGGACGCGACGGGTTGCCGCCCGACCTCCGGGTTGTCCTTTTATGGCAATCCAAAATAATCCAAACTAGAACTATCCAAAATACTTCTGTCCAAACTGACAGTCTAACATTTATAAGGAAGGTAAACATAATATAGATCCTTTTTAACCCGTAATAGCATATGAATACCTTCATCATGTATTACCATATTCCTTATTGATTACATTCATGCTCCCTTATTCCATATAGAATGCTGGATATACTTTATTAATCCAAAAATGTTTTAAACCCCAACAATGATGGAATATACAAATCATTAATCAGTTCCAGGGTAGTCAAGAATATCCAATATAATTTATTCAAAACAATCACAGATTATTCCAAAATCACTACCTCAGTATCAGAACTATATTATGATTTATCATTCTCTCAACCATATATTTTCCAAAAATTTATCCTACTATTGAGTCACTTTTCTTTGTTCCACACAATCTCAAGTCCTTAATGAAATAGTACTGCAGTACAATCCTTATATACTCCATGATTATTGTAACAAGTACATTGTTGATACAACACTCAATTTACATAATCAACATAAGAACTCTAATCATTCCTCTTCATCTGTGGTAGTATCATAACTTGATTATTATCCAATTACATCATTTGCGGCATAGTCTGATGACTGGGACATAGGTTCGCGTAGTGTCCAAACTCCTTGCAAATGAAGCATTGTACATTTGAAACCATTTTCTTACCCTTGCAGTCACGTACTTTGTGCCCTTTTCCTCCACACTTATAACAAACTCCCATTTCTTTCAGGCAAGTTCCAGGGTGTTTCTTTCCACAGTTACCACATATGGGAAAATTCTTCTTTTCCCTCTTCCCTTTATCCATCTTTCTCTCTTCCATCCTTTTCTTCTCTTTCTTCCCTTCAAAGCCATAGGACTCAGTAAACTCTTTACATATCTTATCAACACATGATATTATTTCTTCATATGATGATAATACATGGGAGACTATTTCTCTTATAAATTCTAGCATAAGACCATGAAAGATATGATCCTTCCTTCTCTTTGAATCATGTGTATTTCTGGAGTTCTCATTCCTTCTACTGGGCGCCATTTCTAAACAATGGCATAAACTAGATCAGTTTATGAATCAAAATACATAATCCCATACTTATAAAACACTTAACATAAATTGAACTATTTATGGATATAATCCATAATCATAAAAATGTTTTCTTTGAGGATGTATATACTCATAAACCCTTCATAATGATTTGTAAAGAAAATGAGAGTTATCCTAAGGATATCCCCCGGGAGTGTCGTAACCAAGAGTGCAGCAAGGCCCGTTGTCGTGCACCAGTTCCCGTTAGAGTCTAGCTCAAAGCGGTGTTTTCGGGTTTTACCCCTAGGTACATCTGTGCCAGAGCCGCCTCTACCTGCTCGTATCTAGACAGGGATGTATTGCTCGGAAAACTCACAAAATCTCTACAATACCAAAATTCTAGGAAGTTCTTCTATACTAATCCTCAAAGTTTATCTTAGGTCTACGTGCTCTAATCAGAGTTTATCTAAATCTATCTTCCAAGGTTTGTACTAAACTTCCTATGATACCAACTGTAACGCCCCGACCCCAGTTACCCAGAGTCGGTGCCTTACTTCGTAACATTGGCATGATCACAAGAAAGATCAAATCTCGAAAGACCGATTGGTTTAGTAGCCTTGGAAACACTAGATATATTCATAAGTTTTACATTACATCATAAAATGAAAAACTACTACAACAACATATTGTCTCCACAGTCCACACTATAATCCCCTCATAATATCCCTACAGGTCATTCATAATTTACTTCTTCACTTCCTGGGAAAAATAAAACATAGAAAAGGGGTGAGCTCAAATGCCCAGTAAGGATAACAATATAGCGGAAACTTTCATAAATAAGAATAAACATTTAAGGCAATGTATAACTAAAACAAAAGCCTTTTAAACATGAACTTTCAACATGGTATGGCATAAATAAAATGAAATAATGCCATTTACTTATTCACATGGATATTCTACTAATCAAATAATCACATGCAAAATCAATAACCACTTTCATAATGTTGGAATGCATAATGATAAACTTTAATTACTTTTCAAGGCCTCGTCCCAAGACCTTGGGGCTAACTGTAACCGGAACCCAACCCGGAGTGCCTCTAATAACCGGACACCAACCCGGAGTGCCTCTAATAACCGGACACCAACCCGGAGTGCCTCTAATAACCGGACACCAACCCGGAGGGCTTACTTTTACCAGTCCCTAACCTGGAGGGCTTACTTTTACCAGTCCCCAACCTGGAGGGCTTACTTTAACCAGTCCCCAACCTGGAACATACTTGTCCAACACATTCATATGAAGTAAAGATTGAAATATAACATAAACATTCTTATTGGAACTAGCATACGAAATGTCAATACTTTCACCATAAACTATGAATGGTATAAAAATAGCACATCCACAGTCAAACATATCACAAAACCTTCAAAACAATATAGAATTTTTGTATCATAATAAATCAACTTCAAATAATCTTAAAACCCATCAAAGGATGTTGACATAGATGAAATAAAAATACTTTTTAAAGAAATATCTCCTTTTATTTTGAAATCATTTAAGATCCATATAAAATCAAACATTTTCTTTGAAAATAATCTTATAAGCTTTTAAGGGAAGCTTTGACGATTTTATAACGGTGGAAAATAACCGCACCCACTGTATAAGTTAAAAAAAACATTCTTATCTTAATTCTGTCGAAAAGGTTAAAAAGCACCTTGTTTGGAAAACGACAGAAAGATTCCCTTATAAACCTCTTATAAAAAGTCAAACAAGGGTATAAATGACTTTAACCCATATTCTATTAAATATTAAAAATGTTTTGAAATACATTTTGAAGAAACATGGATGTGGATGATAACGAGATCCCAGTAGATTATTACGTATAAACAACCTCGGATAATGAAGAGATTGTGAAATAACCCTTACCAGTTTGGTAACTTATGAAACATACAACCCATGAAAGAGGTATCATACAATGAATATGTAAGTACACATAAATTAGAGTGTATTACACAAAGGATATAATTATGGGCAGTACATACACCACACAAAAGGTAATGGTGGCAATATGGCATGAATCTCACGGGAATAAGGAGTGAGATGAAAACCCCTTACCACGTTAATCAACTGAGTCGTATGGCCAAAAATTAATAACCACCAAATTATTTACAGAATAACATGAATATGATAATATATATCAAATGCCAGTACACATTACACCACTTTCAATAATTTAGTGGCGAATAACGGAAATCTCACGGAATTGAATGTGAGATAAGAAAAATCCCTTACCTTGTACTTTTCCTTGGTTGGGGTAGGTTAAACTCCTGTATAATGGTGAAATAGTTGTTATTAAATTATACAAGAATCATATATATTAATATGATATCATATATGATCTTTTAACATTGATTTGTTAATAATATCTTAGAATTATCGTCGTTTCAGGAGTTAACTTACTCATTTTCTTTTATATGTTTTGTTACATAAGCCATGGTTGTTGTATCTTATTCATATCCAGAATGATATCTAGTCCTTAAACAGCATTTTTAAATCATCAAATGATAATTATACTTGAATGGATATGATGGAGAATGAATCTCATCGCGTTCGTGGAGACGGTAGTCCGTACGTACGCACGAGCGACAATATCATTCTTTTGATATTAAAATAATATATAAATGGATGGTATATCATATATACAGAATCATTAACATGTTATATTTATTATTTACATGAGTTACACATCATTATTATACCCATCCAAATAATATTATATTGAATAACAATTACACCACGACGTGGAGACGGTAAGCCGTACGTACGCACGTATGGTGACATGTTATTCAAAGGGTGGATAGAATACTGAATATGGTTGTACCATATTTATAATAACATCACAGTATATGTGAGATACTGGAGTTATTATTTTAGAATGGTAAGAACAATGGAAGAAGAAGTGGAAGAAGAAATGAACTTGGAGAAGGGTGGTGAAATCATTACCTCTTCTTCGGGTTCTTCCTTTTGATTTGATCAAAAGGGCTCCTTAGGTTGGCTTTCTGATCAAACTAAGGCCTCTAGGTTGTAGTGAGGGATGTTGGGAGAGTATTGGGGCAGAGTTTGGCCGAACCAAAAGGCTTTGAAGGTGTGAAGAAATGAGAAAGAGGAGTGCCCTTTTATAAGAGGGGTGAGGGGCACCTTTGGAAAAGCTAGAAATATTAATTTATAATAAATTAATATTCGGTTTCTAATGGCTCCAAAGCATATTATTCAAAGGTTAAGGTGGGTATAGGTCGAACACCACTCAACCAATAGAATTTAGACAGGTTTGGGTACTTATATTAACCTTATCTTTAAGTTTTAACTCTAAGTTAATTAGTTTCACTTTTACAATGTCTCTTTGTATTTTTATATAATATGGTTAATAAACTTACTATATACATCCAAGAGACCCCCAAGTGGTAAATTAATGATTAACCTATCATGATATAAGTCTCTTGGCCGAACCTTAGATTTTTAGTAATTTAATATCAATTAATAATATAATATTTGTTTTAAGAACTCTTTTATGTCAATTTTGACACTATTCAATAGTTGATTTTTTTGAAACTCATAACAGATTGATTACTTCGAACAAAGTCAATTAAATCAATCCTAATATATCATATTATCCTATAAAATTAGTTTAATTCATTAAAAGTTTCATATTATATTTATTTGGGTATTTATAATATCAATTATTTTAATTTTTCACTATTATAGTAATTACTGAATCATCATTGTGTCATAAATAAAATAAATTATTTACTGTATAAAAATTTTAAATAAAATATCATTATGTAGGAAATCCTTTTAGATTTCTAATGAATATTTATAATCTAAAATCCAACATATATAACCCTATGTAACAATTGTTTTTCTAAAAGATATATGCTTGTGTCATTTTTGTATTCATTTTAACTTAATTAAAATAAAGTGTCATTATCACTTACAAGTGGATCCATGGGGTCCCAAAATCGACCCAAAGATTCCCATGGTCGATCATGTATCAACCAATAGGGTTAAGACACGTTTTAGGGCAATTTAGTATTATTATAATATTATTTTTTAACCCTTATTTACTGGATTTACCCTTAACCATGGTAAATAAAATATTTACCGTAGTAATTATTCAAAATGTCTAAAAATAAAAGTCACCTATTTACACAATTTGAACATCCTGATTCCAAATATGGAATCCATTTTTCTAAATTTAAAACACATAAGTGGCAGAAATTAATTTAAAATTAATTCCCGCTGTCAAAACAAAAAGCGTGTTTTTAAGAGATAATAACTATCAAAAGATTGACACTTGTTTATGTTCGGTTTAATTGTAAAATTATGTACAATGACCAACATTATATTAAATGGTAAAAATATATTCTAAATATACTTTAAAACCACTCAAATTCACAATTTATCACTATTAATTATTTTGATTAAAAAAGTTGTTTTTAATTAAAATTTAGTAATTTTCACTATTCATCAAAATATGAAAGTTATCCGAAAAGTACCAAAATTTCACCTTAGGCTAAATTTGATATTCCGAATCCAAAAATGAAGTCCATTTTAAAATATAAAATATATATAACTTCAAAAAGTAGGTATTACTATTCATAACAGCTAGTTTGATTGGTTACGGTGTGTTAGAACTCGAAGTTGCGTACAACACACGCTACTGTTTTATTCAAAGGAAAGCGTACCGTGGAAGCTTGAGATGTTTCATTTTAAATTTTTGATGTCCCAATTTAGTCAAAAAGTTTAAAATATTGTATTTAAAAAGGTTTCACTATTAGAAGTTGATAAAATTGAAATACTGAAAATGAATCTGTTCTTGCAATATGACTAAGAAACTCATAATAGGGATTCTAAAATTATAAGGATTATATAAAGTTCAAAATGTAGTTAATACTATTAATGACCTCTTTTAATGGTGTGATTGAACTCGGTGTTGCGTGTAGTGCAAGTTATTGAATTATTTTTAAGAAATAACACACTCTGAAATCCTGGGGTGTTACATAGGGAGAGCTGCAGGTGGTGGCAGACGCTTAGATATACTTCCCCCACCACCCACAGGAGGTACGCACCAGGCTCAGGGAGCTGAGAGATAGTGGTCGGGACAACTGCATGCGGTCAAGGCGTACGGCCTAGGGACTCTAGGTATGATATGAGGTTTGATCAGGGTCTTCTCTACCTAATATTTCATACTTATAGACAATGTTTTTAGTCATTACTTCATCACCACATGTCTTGTGCGAAACCTTGAGATTCCGGTAGAACCGTTGACTCGACCCTTACTCTTGGAGACACTTGTGGGAGGATACTCGATAGTCACACACCATTGTAGACAGTGTGATCATACCCTTGGAGGTGAGATTTTTGGTTGGAAGCTCTTGGTGGTAGTGTCGAGGCCTTACGATTTCATTCTAAGTATGTATTGGTTATCTGTGGTCCATGCCCAGATTGACTTTTTTAGGTGAAGAGTGCGATGTCCGCTGTGATGGAATGAGGTTTTCCTTTGTTGGAGAAAAGGAGACCCATGAAGCATAGAATGGTCTCATGCATAGGACAGAGTAGCCGATCACTCATGAGATGGCTAGCCATACCCTCGAAGAAGTAGATGTTATGAGATCTCAGTTCCCAGCAGTAGTGGCGGAGTACGAGGACATCTTTCCTGAAGATGTTCCAAGATTACCTCCCCTTTGGGAAATTGATTCTGCATCAACTTACACCCTAGACCGACACCGATTTTATCACCAGAATATCTGATGGCTCCCGAAGAGTTTCACGAGATGAGGGTGGAGTTGGAGGATTTTCAGAGCAAGGGTTTCGTATGACCCAGCGTTTCACGTTGGGAAGCCCCAGTCTTGTTTTCCAAGATGGAAGATGAGATTTTGAGGTTGTGCGTGGATTACCGGTGCCTGAATTAAGTGACGATGAAGAATAAGTATCCAATGATGAGAATCGATGACCTCTTTGATCAGTTGAGAGGGGAACGATGGTTCTTGAAGGTTAAACGTAGATCAGGTTATCACCAGTTACGAGTATGGGACGAGGATATACTAAGACTGCTTTCAGATGCCTCTACGTTCACCATGAGTACTTGGTGATGACTTACGGGGTGACAAACGCCCCTGCAATGTTCATGGGACTGATGAACAGGATTTTCTAGTCGTAGTTGGACCGGTTCTTAGTTTCTTCATCGACGAAATCCTTATGTACTCGACATCAGAGGAGGAGCACGCGAGGCACATTTAGATGGTGGTTGACGTACTTTGGGAGCACCAGCTTTATGGGATGCTCTCAAAGTTCCAGTTCTAGATTTGGGAGGTCCACTTTCTGGGACTTGTAATCTCATAAGATGGAGTAGCTGCAGACATAGCCAAGGTGAAGGCTGTGTTAGCATGTGAGCCACCTCAGAGCATGACAGAGGTGCATAGCTTCCTTGGGTTGGTAGAATATTACCATAGATTCATTCCTGATTTCTCCCGAATATCAGCACTTATGACAGCCTTGACCAAGAAGGTTCAACCCTTCGTGTGGATAGAGAAGTTCCATTAGGCTTTCGAGTGGTTGTGATAGAGTTTGACCAGCACCCCAATTTTGAGAATTCCAGAAGAGGGCGTCATATACATAGTTTTCTACGACGCATCAGGGACCAGGCATGGCTGTGTCCTGATGCAAAGGAACACACTGATTTCTTATGGTTTGCGCTAGCTTAGGGAACATGATTAGAACTATGCGACCCATGATCTCAAGTTGGCTGTGGTATTCATCACATTGAATATGTGGTGACACTAACTTCTGGGTGAGTGGTTCATCGTCTACATTGACCATAAGAGCCTCAAGGACATATTTTCGTAGATGGATCTGAATCTAAGGAAATGGAATTGGCTCGAGATCCTCCAATCCTATGACTTTGAGATTATCCATACTCCTGGTATGGGGAAAAAGGTGGAACATGCTCTTAGTAGAAGTTCGAGCTCACAGCTGTTGAGTGAGGCGACAGTGCAGTTAGCTGTGTTGTAGTAATTCTTCGTGGAAAGAGAGGATACAACTTACCTATAGTCGATGGTTGTCGCCCCTCCACTCTTACAGCAGGTTAGGGAGGTGTAACTAGGAGATGTAGAATATGTGGATTTATGTGATTTGTTATCCACATGACATGCTCCTAATGGATATTCTCAAGGTGGGGGCACATAATTATTTTTAGAGAACACACTATTGTCCCAGTAGCATTGAGGTAGGAGGTACTGAGGGAGTTTCATACATCCCCCTTGGTGGTACATCCTAGAGTAGAAAAGATATACTAAGATCTTAGACGATAGTTCTGGTGGTCAGGCATGAAGAAGGCAGAAGTAGAGTTCATTTCCTGATGCCTCACATGCCAGCAGGTGAAGGCTGAGCACCGGGTTCCAGGGGTATTAGCTCACCCCTGGAAGTTCAATAATAGAAGTGGGATATAATATTGATGGACTTCGTGACATGATTAACATAGACGTCCAAGGGGAATGATTTCATCTGGGTGATCATTCACTGATTCACCAAGTTGGCCCACTTCCTCGCCATCAGGGAGCAGATTTCCATAGAGAGCTTGGGATGCCTCTACATGTGGGAGATAGTTTGGATTCATGGCATCCCCTTGACTAAAGTCTCAGAATGAGACACCCGTTTCATGTCCCGGTTGTGGAAGGTATTGCAGGTGGCTTTCAGGACTCAGCTACGCTTGAGAACAACGTTTCATTCCCAGACAGATGGTAATATGGAGAGGACCATTCAGGTTCTAGAGGATATGTTGCGGGTCTGTATCTTGGACTTTGGTCATAGTTGGGAGGACCACCTACCAGTAGTAGAGTTTGCATATAATAACAACGACCAATCCACCATTGGTATTACAACTTTTAAGGCTTTTTATGGGAGACGCTACTGGTCACCACTTTACTGGACCGACCACGGAGAGTTCGCACTAATGGGTCCAGAGTTAGTACGAGCTACGATCGAGAAGGTGCAGATCATCCGGGAGAGGATGAAGACTGCATAGAGCCGACAGAAGTCTTATGCTGACCAAAAATGGAGACCTCTGGAGTTCTAAGAGGGAGACCACGTCTTTCTTCGGGTCTAAACTCAATGAGGGTTTCAGAGATTTGGCAGGGGCACGAAGCTATCTCCGAGGTTCATCAGACCATTTCAGATACTGTGCAGAGTTGGCGAGGTAGTGTACCCCATAGATCTACCACCATAATTGCATCATGTATATTATGTATTCCACGTGTCGCAACTGAGATGGTACGTGCATGACCCATCGCATGTCATTGACTGGGGTGAGCTGGAGAACGAGGATGGAGTGAGATTTACTGAGTTCCCGATGGAGATCGAGGATCAGAAGGAGAGTATCCTTCATGGGGATCGATTCCCTTAGTGCGCGTTCGTTGGTAGCACGAGAATCTTTATGAGAGCACGTGGGATCGGGAGGCTCAAATCCGTGCCCAGTACCCACATCTTGTTGAGTAGTCTTGTTTTGGTTTTTCGGGGACGCAAAGCCCCAAGGTGGGGAGAATGTAGTGTCTCTGATTCTTTTCCTTGTATTATTATTATTTAAATATTATATAGATTTTTTACAAGAATAGGTGCAAATATGGAACATCATTCCAAGGCTCGGTGATCCCGGAATGGTGGTTCAAACTTTTTTCAAGTTATGTTAAGTGAGTCGGCACTTGTGCACGGTTGCAGTAGATTCTAAATGGATGCCTGGATTAAAAAATTGAGGGCATCGTTGCATCCGGGATGATGGGTTTAACTTAGAATGAGTCTAACCTCGACTAGTGTGGGTAGAGGGAAAAAGTTACTTTTCGGACGTTTTTAGTAAAAATAAAATAAAATAAATTCACAATGTTTATTTTATTTTATGGAAACATCTGCGACAGTATGGAAACATGGTACCTATTTCTTTAATAAATTCCACGTCATAATGACTCAATAATGGAAAGCTTGAGTCATTAATACCATAGCGTAATTTGAGTTACAAACACATTTCCCTTTTTATTGGGATCATGGAACGTCGATCATTGGCGGAAGATTGAGAGGAAGCTCTGGAGAAAAATCTCAGCGATGAACGACGATGGATCGAAGCTATGAATCGCTGCACCAATGAAGTTGAAGGATGTCATGGAAGATGACAGTGTGAACCTTCATCAATGATCGATCCCTTCATGAGGTAGGGGGTTTTTATTTAATTTATTTTCCCCGCTTTTGATTTAATGGATGAACATGGATCAACCACGAACAAGTTGATCCAAAGATTCGTATGTTTTGGTGGGAGGGTTTTGATGGGATGATTCAGGGAATTGATCAATTTTGAATTGTTGTCATTTATTCTACTTCGTTTAATCCAACTAATGGAAGTGGATCAGCGCGATTACGAATGACGACGAGGGTTCATTCCTCAATTTGTTCATTGGATTTACTCCCCCTTTTTCTTTCATGCATTATTCATGTTCTTCGTGGGCCGACGAACAACGGATCGTTGTGCATACATTTTGTGATGAAAAGATCCAAAATTGACGATTCGACACCACAAAAACCTTGTAGAGGTGCGACGACGATAGTAGACGACGAATCAGACCATATCAGGAAGGGCCATTCTTCGAGTGTTCTTCACACGGGTGGATCGTTGTACGTTTTCAGAGCCGATCAGATGTCCAAAAACAACAAAAACAACTTCGTGGTGTTAGGGTGACCAAAACATGGGATTTTCTTGGCGATCAGACTGCCAGATTGACGAACGAGACTTCACGGGAGGTGCGACAGTGGAGGTTCGTGTTTCTAGAAATTTCCAGAATACATGGTGTGTACTTTTGAAGAACACACCATGTAGTAATGGTGGCAGTGACTAGGGTTTTGGGGTCAGATGGGAATTACACGGAATGTGACCCTGGTCACATGGTGTGTTGGAATTTCCCCGAAGCTCAGCGTGTATTTAGGGAAGTACACAGACACGGGTTAGACTACACAGCTTCAGACGACACTACGTGTACTCTCTACGCAGCATGAAAGAGGTAGCTACACAGGACTCGACATGTATCTAGGGGATACATGGACATGTGTTGGACTACATGTCATGTACTACATAACATGGACGGGCGAGGCCCGTAATGCGGGTCACCCCGTGTACCGATTACACGGGTTGGAGTACATCGATGATGACTATGTGCGGGCACATGGCTAGCGTACACAGCGCCAACCCCAGTCACCCGGACAAGGCGTGTACACCATACTACACACAATGTAATATCTTTTCTACATGACCAGCCTTACAAAACTGGTCGTTGTACATGGGAAGTACCCGGGGTCTGACAACACGACGTGTAAGTTTTCTACATGTCATGTACTTTTTGAAAAAATGGCCTGGTCCTCTTGTTCACTGTATCCTGGATGTCATTGGTTTGGGTTAGCGCCCCTTCTTATCATTCCTATGATGGACAGACATCGCGTCCTTCTAAAAGATTATTATCCCTTCCGAAATACTTTCTATGATAGAGCCTGCATCTCTCCTAGAGGCCCTGAGTGAGATCCTTTATCCATTCCCGACCCTAGGTAGAGTCAGGGATTGACGTGACCAACTCTACAGGGAATTGATCCTATAACTAGCTGTTGAATCACCTAGCTGGTGGATCCGGATGTGTCTTGGTGTCCTCCATGGTCCTTGTAGTAATCCTCATATGTGTATCGTGATCTTTCACACTCAAGAGTGTGTTTCTCATAATGAGTTCTTCTATCTATCGTGATCTTCCCACTCAAAAGTGTATCTCCCGTAATGAGTGTAACCTCATCTCGTGACATTTACTAAAGAAAATTACATCTAGGATGGACATTATTAGAGCTACCAAACTCCTGGAGTGTGTTCTCCCAGAACGAGTGCTTTGTGGAAATCTTTGAACTGAATCTGTAGACGGGGGTATGTAGTTGTTTGACTTGTCTCTAGGATATGGGTCTGGGTTTTGAGTATCTCTGGATTGTGATATCCTATTATATGTTCAATAGATATATACTGTGTAGATCTGACTGTGCCTTTCCTTATGTACTTGCTTTGTGTTTTTCGGGGTCCTCTACTGAGTATTATTATACTCACCCCTACACAGGCTTTGCCCACATGTGTCGTGTCTTCTGCAGACAAGCAACCTTTGGATAGAGTGTAGGGAAAACAAGGACATGACCGTGCTTTTTGATTTCCTTACATGCTGAGGAATTCCTTCGGCTACGAGGAGCAGTCCCAGTACCTCTTTGTGTTTACAGGTTGGACTTTGCAGTTGTTCAGACACTTGTTTTTGATGGGCTTGTATTCGGGCCCAATTTACTTTCAGTCCTTTACATTCCATCGTACTCTATTGGTTTGGTTTAGTTGTATGCATGTGCCTTGTTCCTTAGTGGTTTTTACATTTCAACATTTGTGGGCTGGGAAATGTGTGCATGTGTACAAGTTCATAGGCAATGCCTCCCATGTAGTAATATGCCTACTCGGTGCTAGTCACCATCCCCTAGACTATTGGAGGTGGGTATGGGGATTCACAGCATGTGCCCCACAGGGATGGGTTGTGACACCCCAAGCTACCAATAAGCTTCTCACACACCCCTCCCAAGCCTTGGGGATCACACTTTCAGGTAAGAGATTTGGTCCTTTTTCATTTTTGTCCAAATTTACATATCTTGTTATATAATTTTATTTTTAATTACCACTGTTGGGGTGTGATTTTTCACCTCCCCCATACCTCCATACTTATGTTTGAATGATGAGAGGCCCATTTATCTCTTATTAATGCCTCCCATGTACACCCATAACCATGTCGAAATTACATAAGGTATTTCTCTCTCCTCATTTAATTCAAGTAATTATTTTATATTATGCATCTAAACTCCAATACATATTTTGGGATATGTATCTATATGAACCCCTTACGATCCATTTCATATACATATGATGAGATACTAATTTTTCTGTCATTAACCATTTTTATGAATTCTTATTGCACGATGTTATGCTGCTGAATTTGCAATGTGATTTTCCAAGCCAAAGTCATTGTATAGTGAATACCATACCCATTTCTCTATCAAAGTTATTGACCATTACACATAATTAATTATTGATTATATAGTTTATGTATGTATTCCAATTTACATTATCATGTAATAAATTTTGATGTTGAATGATTCTATGTTGTATGATCCAAGTGGAACACTTTTTCCTGAAATGAAATGATTAGGAAGGGTGCACCCTAATAGCGCTCCAGTGATTTGGTTAAAGAGTAGTATCATGATACGTCAAGTGAAATGAGTGTTTACTCATTCTATTTCAAGTGTCATGATTGTTTAGTAATGAAACATGTGAAATGATACTTGGATCATGATAATATCATGTTAAATGTTTTTCCACATTCCCATGTTATGATAATCATGCGATATCATGCCTTTATATTCATGTTTCTCTTGTGCTCCATTGATATGAAAAATTCTTAACATGTACTATATTATTCATGTTATTCCTTGTTTACTCTCTCGTTAGGAGTTATAGATCACCCTTTTATTTTGCATTTCCTTAGGTTATCCCATGCAATGCTATGTATAAAGAAATGATGTTGTTATGTAAAATTTGTTTTCAATAAAGATGTTGTATTTTATATTCTATGTTGTTTTGTAGTGTTCATAATCCCAAAAGACATTATAACTATCAATATTCTATATTTTATCAAGTGAATAATTTATGTAATAAATTATGAATATGGGTGGAATAAAGAGTAGTGTTGTTATAGTTAGTATCAGAGGATAACATTTGTTATTTTTCCGATTATGATAAAAAACCCTAGTAAAATCCTTATGTATAATACTACATATAATAAATACATCCCTAAATATTTGTGTGTATTTCATAAGTGATTTATCAAGAAAATACATCTTTGTCTGGATACGAGCAGGTAGAGGTGACTCTGGCATAAATGTATCTAGGGGTAAAACCGAAAACACCGCTTTGAGCTAGACTCAAACAGAAACTCTTGCACAAAAAATGGGCCTTGATTCACACATGGTTTTGAAAATCCAGGGGGAGATTCATTGGAAAATTCATAGGATTAGTATGAATCATTATCAAGGGAATAAAAAAAAGTTCCCATAAGAATATATATTGGAAAGTAGATCATGGATAACATAGAAAAGTGAAGGAAATAAATGTAATTTATATGTTATCTCATTCTATCATTAGATTCCCCTTTACATGTTTAATAGTTTAGTAGTGATGATATTCATGTATATGTAGGATAGAGTAGAACAAGAATCAAAATGTGAAAGGTTGGATTATCATCCATAGTTCTAGGGATTATTTTATATCCCAAAAGTTTAGTAGAAAAATCCCAACACCACCACAAATCATGGAAGTAAAGATGTTAGTGACAACGACAAATGAGGAAATCATTGAATTCCATGAATATAACTCCTCCACTATCATTATTTGTTGATTCAACTTCTTGGAAAACCTCATCATACACCCTTTTGTGTAATTTGATGCAATTCCTAGCATGTATTGTCTTTCCTTAAATAGATCTAATATAAATTGTCGTGACATGGAATTCATTCTTCATAAGATGAATTGACCCCGATTATGTAAAAGTGAAATGAGTATGATTAAAATTCATTACCACCATCATTTCAAGTGTGGATATTAATACCCTATGAGAAGGCATATATGGATATGATGATTGAGTCTATGGAATCAACCACCTTTGAAGACATGCCAATTGTGGGGGAATTCACTGAAGTGCTTCCAAAGGAATTTCCTAGTCTTCCTCTAAGAAGAGATGTTGAATTCTCCATTGATCTTAGAACAAAGGAATTTAAAATATAAAATATTTCATATAGAATATATTTTGTGGGGCATGAAGATCTGAGGAAACTACATTAAGAGAATCTGGATAAAGGGTTTATACGCCCAGGTGCTTCACCATGGGGTGCACCAGTCCTCTTCGTCAAAAATAAGGATAGGTCAATGCACATTTTCGTTGATTACTATGAGCTCAAAAAATCATTATAAAGAACAAGTATCATCTTCCATGAATTGAAGACTTGTTTGATCAGAAATGTGGTGACCAATACTACTCCAAGGTGGATTTGGGGTTGGGATATTACCATGTAATGGTGGAGAAGGAGGATATCCACAAGACTGCTTTTCGCACAAGATATGGGAAATATTAATTCATTGTAATGAATTTCTGACTTACTAATGCTTAGTCAATCTTCATGGACATGACGAATAGAGTCTTTAGAGATTACTTCGAAATATTTTTCGTTATCTATATAGACGCTATTCTAATATACTCCAAAACCATTGAGGAGAATGAGAAGCATTTGATCACTCTACTAGAGACCCTTTAAAAGGAAAAGATCTATGAAAAGTATAGAAAGTGTGAGTTTTGGTTGAAGGAGTTCTAATTCGTGGATCATATAATACCAAGAATTGGTATACCTATGGATCTATCCATGACAACCAAAATTGAGGGATGACTGAGGACAACATCTATAATTAACATCTGTAGATTCTTAGGGTTAGCTGGATATTATCGATGATTTTTGATAAATTTCTCATAATTGTCAAAACCTCATAACAAGCTAAATCAGAAGGGATTCAAGTTTTCTTTGAGTGATGAATGAGAAGAGAGCATCAAGGAGTTAAAAATGATGCTTATCACTGCACCCGTTCTCACACTACCCACAAGTGGAGAAATTTTTGTGGTATTTAGTGATGCTTAGAAGAAGGGTCTGGGCTATGTGTTGATGAAAAATTACAATGTCATTTTCTATACATCAAGGAAATTGAATGTTCATGAGAAAAACAATCCAAAAAATCATCTCGAGTTGAATGTAGTAATCTTCACTTTGAATATTTGGCAGAATTACCACTTTTTGGAGAAGTGTAAAATATAAAAGGATCACAAAAGTCTCAAGTATATATTCACATAGAAAGAGTTGAACATTTACCAACCAATATGGTTAGATCTGATCAATTACTATTACTACTCAATCCATTACCACCCTGGGAAAGTGAACTAGGTAGAAGATGCTCTAAGTAGAAAGGACCCATCAATTCTATCATTGATGAGAATTGAAAAGGATCCAATATTCCTAGATTTGATGAATATGTGCTTGAGAATTATAAATAAGGGAACATAATCAATCCTTTCACACATGATTGCTCAATCGTATCTCTTAGAAAGGTTAATGGATTCCCAAAAGGATGATGTGGGAATTTAGAAGAAAGTGGAAACTATATGAAAATGGAAATCCTCAGAGTTTAATGTTAACAAAGAAGGAATTGTGAGATTTAGGTCAAGGATATATGTTCCATCAAATATATAGTTAAAGAAAAAAGTTTTGGATGATGCACAAAGTTCAAATTTTTCCATTCACATAGGAAACACAAACATGTATCAAGATATCTGAGAGCATTATTTGTGTGATAACATGAAGAATGAGATCACGAAGTATATATCAATTTTCTTGGAATGTTATCAAGTGAAGGTTGAGGGGAAGAAGTATAATGGGATTATTAAACCAATACCCATACCAGAATGGAAATATAAGAACATTACCATATACTTTGTCCCCGAACATCTGAATACATCCAAAGGAAATAGTTCTATTTGGGCTTTTGTGGACAGTCTTATAAAGAATGTACACTTCATTTCAATTTAAGAGGATTTCTCATTGAATATAATGGTATTGATATATATAAGATAAGTGGTAAAGCTTAATGGAGTACCACTTTATATTGTATCCAATCGAGATCCAAGATTCACCTCTATGTTTTTTATGTTTCTTCAGCATGCTCTGAATACTGAGATGAACATCATTACGACTTATCATCCTCAAACTGAGGGCATCATGAGTAGACTATCCAAACACTTGAAGACATGTTTAGATCATTCTAAATGAACTTAAAAAGTTTATGAGATCAAAATATTCATATTTTTGAGTTCTATTACAATAATATTTTTTGTTCAAGCATCCAAATGGCTCCTTATGAAGCTCTGTAACGACCCAAAAACACATTAATGAAAATTCTTATTTGTATATTTAAATGTCTTATTATGGTTATGTAAAACGTATAAACTTATTTTGTTTTATGTTTCATAATTTTAAAATACCATTAATAATTGGGACTGTTAATAATATATTCTTTGATTAGTGATCACATGATTAGTATAAATATAGGGCATTGACAAATCCAATTTACTCAGACAAAGGAAGCGATGGCCTCATCCAGCAGACTTGCCCCTTACGAAGCCCATTTTTTGGAGCTCGGAAAGGAGGTGGCGTGATTGGGATTTTCTCTTGACCAAGCCCATGTCGAGCTTGAACACGTTAAGCTTGAGCGGAACCAACTACAGGAGAAGTAGAAGTTAATAGAGATTACCACCCAAGCAATGTTATCCGAGCTAGCCCAAGAGTCTATCACCATCACACACCTTACCCTTCGGTCTTATGTGGGTATTATAAAGGGTTATGTAACAAGTATTTTTCACAATGAATATGTTCACTATTTTGGTATATAATAATTAATATACATTCATTTTATTATTGTTTCTCTGTCAATAGTTTTTAAAGGGCTTATAGTTTTTTTATTTAATATTTAACTATCAAATCAATATTGATGAATTAATGTTTTTTTGAATTTAATAAAAGTTTAATAAAATATTATTATTATTATTAAATTACTTTTTATTTAAGAAAAGTCATCATGTAATTTTATGAATGCAATTGAAATTATTATTAAGCTTTGAAAGTTGTTTTTGTCAAAACCGATGAATTTTCGATAAACGCCAGTTTTTAATTTAAAATTAAAAATTAACAAATATAGAAAATTATTTAGATAAAATTAATATTATTTTTGGAATTAGGATATTAAAATTATCCAAAGGTGATTTTTTCATAATTTTTTGAGACAGTCGAATTTTTGGGTAAAAATTAAATACCGTTTAAATATACAATGTCTTTTATGACAACATAATGACAAAATAGTGATGTAATAAAATAATATAAACATTATTTTCGGCCAATATATGTTTTTTAATTAAAATAATGTTATTTTATATTTGTTTTATTTATTTTACAAAGCATTAGTGGACCCTCCAATACTTATAAATCAATTTGTCTTTTTAAATTGTTTTCCTTGAGAGTGTGACTCACCTCCACCTAAGAAACCCTAATATTTTAAGATTTTAGAAAATAGGACTCATATAATATCGTTTTAAACTCCCCTTTGGAAATAATAATGGGCAAAAACCATGGTCTGGTTTTTGGTTTTGATTATTTTAATGTGTCTTGTCCCAAAAACAAATAATAAAGAATTCCCCCACCTTTCTTATATAAACCCACCCAAGCTCCCACTTCCTCTCCACTCAAAGACTTTAGAGTTAGTCCAACCTCAGAAATACTATCCTATAATCCTCCCAAGGTTCCCAAACCTCTAAATAAGACTCTCTAAAGCCTCTCCCAAGCTTTTGGGATCACACTTCCAAGTAAGGGATTTCTTCCTCTCTCTTTTTTTTGTAGAATGTTATTTTAGTTGTTATATCTTTTTTTTCAATTAAAAATGTAGGGGTATGATTTTTTACCTCCCCCATACTGCCCACTTTATGTTTGGATGATTGGATACCCCTTTCAATCTCATTAATACCTCCCATGCACACCCGTTACCATGACGAAATTCTGTGAGGGATTTTTCTCTACTCTTATACATCTAAGTAATTATTTTGTATTATGCATCTAAAGTACATTATGTTTGTTGGGAAATGTATATATTTGACCCCCTTGCTATCAATTTCATGTAAATATTATGAGACACCCATTTCTCCCTCATCAACCATTTTTATGAATCCTTATGTCACGTCGATAAGCTTTCGAAATTGCACCGCGTTTTTTCAAGCCAAGATCATTGTGTAGTGAGTACCATACCCATGTATCTATAAAGGGTTTTCACCTTTGTGCATAAATACATATTTAATGGTACTTTCATGTATTTATTCCACATTACTTAATCATGGAATAACTTATTATGTAGATTGATTCCATGTTACATGATCAATGCGGCACACTTATGCATGAAATGAAATGTTTAAGAAGGGTGCGCCCTGATAGCGCTCCAATGCATTGGGTAAAGTATAGTATCATGGTAAGTTATGTAAAATTAGTGTTGACTCATGATAATTCATGTAAATATAGAGTTTACTTATGCTTCATGTTCAATGGGGGTTTAATCATGCTCCATGTGCAATGAGACTTGGCTCATGCTAATTCCATGTTAAGTGTTGTTGCCACATTTCCATGTTATGATTATCATGATTTATCATTCCTTTATGTTCATGTTTCTTTTGTTCTCCATTGATATTCCTATTGACTAACATGTTTTGTTTTCCTCATGTTATTCCATGTTTATCTCCGTACTGGGATTTATAGCTCACACTTTTTATGCATGTTCTCAGGTTATCCCATGCAATGCTAAGTATGAAGAAATGTAGTGGTCACGTGAAAGTTGTTTTTAATAATGATGTTGTGTTTCAGGTTTTATGTTTTTATGTAATTTTCCTAAGCCCCAAAGACACTAGACCTATCGATATTATATGTTGTATAATGTATCACACTGAGATTTTATAAGATATATTATTTTTAATTTCATTCATATCATCTATTATATGCTACTCCATGATTATATTGCACTATACGCAACACCGTATTAGCTTGCAGTATACGCAAAACTAATCTTGGATCATGTTAAACACAATTTCAAGTTTGTTTGATTGTAGTCAATCAAGGGAACATTGAGTGTATATATATATATATATATATATTCAATGTATAAATGAAATATAGTTGTATTTTGTTATACGTAACAATAAAGGAGTCTTTCACTACACACAACCCTGAGTTGCGTTGCATTAAACGTAGTCACTACCTTCCTCGATAGCGTGTGTTGTACGCAATACCAAGTTTCACTAAACAAAAATATATTTTTATTATATTATTATGGACTAGACATTATGAATAGTATTAACTACATTTTTAATTTTATAACATTATTATTCATCTTACACATTTTCTAGAACATGGCACGAGAACAAAATAAATGTTTCGGGTAAAATAAGTTTTCTTCAAAAAAATGCAGTTTTGCTGCCTTTTGATGGAACACCCATTTTAAATCTTGTTTTTGACATGTTTATAAGTTCAATTTGAAAAAATAAAATTCTTCCTTGGAATCAGGAAATAAAAATTTAATTTGTATAAAATTTTTATATTATTCTGATAACTTTCATATTTTAATGAATAGAAAAAACATTCTATATTTTAATTATAAAAACATTTTTAAATGCAATAATTTATATGTTTATAATATAATTTTAATTGGTTTTAATGTGAAATAAGAATATATTTTTACAATTTAATCCAATGTTGGTCATTGAAATTAATTTCACTTTGAAATTGGATATAATCAAGTGTCGATCTTTTGATAGTTATTGTTTCTTAAAAACACACTATTTGTTTTGATAACAGGAATTAATTTTAAAATTAATTAGGGCCACCTCTATGTTTTAAATTTGGAAAAATAGATATCATTTTTGAATTCATAATATCAAATATATCTTAGGCTTAAGTTTTGGTATTTTTCTGAAAAACTTCAATTTTTGATGAATAGTGACACCACTTAGTGGTAGTTAAAAAAACTGGCTCTTTCATTTAATTGAAAATTTACCACTTCTATGAATTGAATTTAAAAAATAATACAAACATGGTTGTTTTGAAGATGTAAAATCTGGTTTAATAAGATGAAAATAATTGTTTGGTGAATAGTAACTTTTGACTTTTATTTACTGCGGTTAAAGGTAAATAGGGTAATTCAAGGTTAAAAGAATATTATAATAATTAAAAATTACCTTAACACTTATACTAAACTTATTGGATGAGTAGTTTCTATCCATGGGTATCCTTGTGTCGATTTTGAGACCCCATTGAGCCACTTGGTAATGATAATGAAAATTTGGATTAATTAATTTAATGTAAAGACTAAATTGGCATTAACAAAAATCATTTAGTAATTAATTTTAATAAGGAGTTATATAAATTATATATTTGACTATAAATATTAATGGGAAAGCTAAAAATATTTCCCACATGGTTGTTTTTTTATAATTTTTATTCATCAAATAAATTAAATTATTTATGACACAATAATGATGCAGTATTTACCTCATTAATAAATGATTTAAATAAATAAGATTATAATGATTATAATATTATCTAAAACAGGTCCAATTCGGATTGGATGATTCTATTTAGGCCCTGATCCATCTTATATTCATCTTTAATGATTTGTGGACCTTTTTAAACTGAAGATAAGTTTATAATAAAGTATATTTTTACACTTTCCAAAGGTGTCACTCTCCTCCCTTATAAAAGGGCACCTCATCGCTCTCCTCTTTACAACACGTAGAGCCTTAAAGCTCGGTCAAACCATGCCCAGTACTATTCGAAACACCCGTAGTAATATTCTAGAGGTCTAGGTATTCTTCAAAGACCAACATTAGTGCCCTAAGAGGAGGTTTCAAAGAGGCATATCGAAGAAGAGGTAATATCTATTACCGATTCTTTCAAATTTATTTCTTCTTCAACTTCCTATTATTTAGTAGTTTCATTATGAAGTTATAACATCAGTATCAATCATATACTGGTATGTTATTATAAATATGAAACAACACTATTTCACCTTCTATCCATCCTATGGAAAACAAAATCACCGCGCATGCGTACGTATGGAATACTGTCTCCATGCCGTGGTGTAATCTATTTTCCACCACCACCTTACTTGGATGGGTATAATGGTGTAAATAATAACTATATATTGTTATTGTAAATTTATATTTATTCTGAAATAGTATACATACAATTCAATACAATTCCACTATCATTGGAACGATAACATCGCTCGTGCGTACGTACGACCTACCGTCTCCACGATGTGATGCGACTCGTTCTACAAGATCTTCATTGAATAATGATTATATAAATGAATTGAATGAATAAATAATATATATATTATTCTAATATCATTCTATAAATGAGGTATCTATAACCTAAAAAGAATAATAAGAATTTATTCAACAAAACATGCATAAAAACATAAAGCAAATAACACCTGAATAACAAGTAGAAATGAAATATTCATAATAAGAAGATTATAATATGACTATATATGAAATTATAAAAATAAATATTAT
Source organism: Viscum album (assembly GCA_963277665.1). Classification (NCBI taxonomy): domain Eukaryota; kingdom Viridiplantae; phylum Streptophyta; class Magnoliopsida; order Santalales; family Viscaceae; genus Viscum; species Viscum album. The sequence continues at coordinate 1,611,855,170 of OY728163.1, forward strand.
TCTATAATAAGTCATTGAAATTATCTAAATCATTATACAGGAGGTTTGGATACGTACGAAGAAAATCAGACCTAAGGTAAGGAATAATTTTTCAATCTCATTTTTATCCGAGATTGTTTATTCGTAAGTATTTACCGGGGTTATATTTATAGTCCATGTCCTTGTTTTCTAAAAATGTTTTCATGTATGTTTAAAGTAATTTTTAACCATTTTTACTATTACTACTTGGTATGTAAGGAATCTTTCTTTTGTTTACCATACAACATACTTTTTGACTTCTCCGGAAAAAGTACAAGAAGAATGTTTTTTATCTTATATGACATGAATGGGTCTTTTACATTTTCACAATGCCTTATTTCCATGAATATTCATCTACAATATTTCATGTGTATTTTTAATAAAATCCTTTTCTTTTAAAATTGCATTGAATGTTGAGAAAAGAAAATTATTTTGAAGAAGAAAGGATATTTTCCTCAAGAATTCATTTCAAGTGTTTTGTAAAAACAATTTTCCATCTAAGATGACATTATTTAGAATGATTATGTTTCAAGTATAAGGTCTCTATTATGTAAATGGTTTCAATTTTATAATGATGAAATGATATCCATTTTTTTACATGGATTACGTTCTGATTGGATGATGTTTATGAAACCCATTTTATTCTTTGGGTTATGATGAATGACTTATGTTTATGTTGTGGCAGAAGTAAGAATGATTTCATTATGAGATGTGTGGGACCTATATATCCCTCAAATGCATTGGGTAAGGATTTATATCTCATGATATAGACTTGGATGGAATGGTAAGTTAATCCGGTTCAGTTTTACAGGACTAGAACGAGGAGTTAACCCAGTTCAGTAAGGGACTTTGTCCACTAAGATGGTTTTGGCAGCAACGCATTGGCTACTATGGAAATCATATCATGTGATTAATGGTTTACCACAATTATATGATTTATTCCCATGATATTTTATGATTATTTATTTTCCATTATGATCTATGCCTTACGTACTGCCATGTTTTATGTCATTGCTCATTATTATGATGTTTAAACATTATGTTCATGTTTTTACATTCAAATGTATATGGTTTGTTTTATTTGTTCCATTATTACCATTACTGAGCATTTGAGATCACCCTTTATATGTTTTATTTTCCCCATGATATAAAGAAAGGTTTTAGGTAAGAAAAAAAGGGAAGATATTTATGGGAGATGTTGAAGATATTTCACCACGATGAGAAGATTATGTTCTGAGTTTCCAAAGACACTAAACTACTACGATCCTTGAGTTTTGGTTTTTGTTATGTATTAAGTATTCCGAAAAAGTAATTTAATTGCCATGTACGTCATGTTTGGGGTATCTACAGTTGGTATCAAAGGAAATGTTTAGTTAATCATTGGAAACTAGGATGCGAAAACTTTAGTGATATCCCTAAAGATATTTCTAAGGTATGTCTGAGGATTTACCTAAGGTTAATTATAAATATAGGTTATATTCCTAGTATTATGGTAACAATCATAGAATTAAACTTAAGATTATAGATATTGAAGGTACTCCCATTTACTATGTTGTTTTACTAAGATGATTTTTGCCTCTCACACTATTCTTTTTGGGTTTTATACGATGGCGTTAACCCAATGGAACCGTGTTGATCAATGTAATGGACAATGCAATGATTGTCCTCCTGAACAAACCAATGTTATGGGAGATGTATTAAAAAATCATAATTCTATACTTACACAAGATATGAATCATTATGGACTTCCAAATGAGTAAAGAGGGGAACAATATTTTATTGAGTCCTTCCCGAGGAAACGTCCACCTTCTTTCAGTGGGTCTTCTGATCCACTTGTTGCTGAACAATGGATTCGTACCATTGAAAAGATATTTTCCATACTTATATGTTCATAACATGAAAAAGTCATTCTGGTTGTTTACTATTTTGATGGTGAAGCATAAAAGTGGTGGAATCTATTTAAGAATACAAGGCCCCAAGCCGAAATAGACTCATTGGAATGGGATGAGTTGAAGAACATATTTTTCAATAAGTACTTCCCTCGTATTCTTCGAAAAAAGACAGAAAATGAGTTCCTTGAGCTTATGAAAAATGATGATGAATCTGTTGGTATATACAAAGTGAATTTTACAAGGCTTGGAAGGTATGAATCTGGATTTATCATCCAACCTGAAAGTAAAGTTGATCGATTCTTTAGTGGCTTAAAAACAAGTCTTCGAAGGGAATTAGATATAAGAGACTTCAATATCTATGAAGAAATTGTGTGTTGTGCTATCAAGGTAGAACTAAAAGTTAGTGTTATATATCCATCTCATGGTTTTGACAAAAAATGAAAGATGGAGTTCACAGTGAAATCTCAGAACAATGGTGAAAAGAGGATGAATGTTTCTTTATGCTCAAAGTGTGGAAAGAAGCATGGTGGAGATTGCCTAAAAGTTACCAAGAAATGTTTTATGTGTGGAAAAGAAGGTCATCGAGCAGTTTTGTGTTGAAGTAATGGGAAAAAAGTATCTAATGATGTGAATAGAGAAAAGACTACCGAGAACGCTCCACCAACACTTGAATGCTTCAAGTGCATGGAAATGGGGAATTATGCTAATCAATTCCCTAATCCAAGGGTTAATGATGATCAACTTGAGCAACCACTTAAGACCAAGGACAAAGGGAAGTCACATGAGATTACTATTGGTGATGTTGAATATGAAAAAGATGTGTTGGAATGATAATGTGTTTATGTAATGGGATTCAAAAATAATGTCGTATATAGTATCATGGAATATTGGAAAATTTATGTATTGGTCTGTTGTGGTTTTCAATAATTTTATGGTAACAGAAACCATGGAAAGTGATTGAGATATTTTTGGAAAGAAGAAGATATGCGCATAATGAAGGGATAAGGAGAAAATGAAATGTTTGATAATATTCATGAGCTCACTACTGATATAAGGACAAAGTTATTACATGGTTTGAGTATATAGAATATTTGGATTTTGGTATGTGGAAAGAGTAAACTTTTGACAGCATTCATGTTTTCACTAAGGTTCAAGTGGTTTTCATTTTTCAAGAGAATACAAGATTAAGGTATTCAAATGTCTGGAATGTGATCAACAAGATATATCTTGTAATATATGAGGGATAAATGATGGAATTCACGTGCTTGTTATATGACCTTTTTAGTAATCGTTCTCTTTATACTATCAGTTTTGAAAGAATTAGTTTGGATAAGCCTAACAATCGGAATGGATTATGTTGAACATAAGTCAGTATTATTTAAGGCTATAATTTTTTTCAATATTATTGATGGAATGTTATAATAGAGTAGTTTACGAAAAAGGAAAACCTGCAGAACGTGCGACAACCCATCACGCCAGATGAGGCTGTGGGAATCGAACCCACAACCGAAGTGTGATAGGCCTTTATCTCTTACAACTGGCCAACCGGAAGTCCCTTGTTAGTAGAAACGAGTTTTATTTTATTAAGAGGTATGATAGATGAAGTATAAGTCCATTTTTGGAACCATATACGATTAATCTCACAATAATATGGACTTATGTATATAAATTTTACTAATCTTATATTTGAGATCGATAGAATGGACTATCATTCAATCGCATGATCTGATGACACTTAAAGAATGACAAATTCAACTTCATTTCTTTCTGAGATAATGTGGAAATTTATCACGGCACGAACAACAGTGAGATTGTACTGAAATAATGTAAGGATTTCTTCTAATTCAAATTTTTCAACTTTAGGGAAATGATCCTAAAAACCCAAAATATTTTCCTAGTGTCCTCATATACGATGAATTAGGTGGTACCTTAGATCATCACAAATTTATGGCTTTGTGATTGTTGGCTTTTTCATAGCCATGTTCTCTACCACTCTCCATCAGACCTTGATGGATAAATTTCTCTTCCATATCCATATTTTCACCTATGTTCTTCTATGTGGAAACCCAGTGATGAGTTAATTTGGGTAACTGTTATGTTTCGTACGCCACTTTTTAAATTTATGTTTTAGTATTCCTTTTTACGATTTGAATTTCTATGAAAGAAACTTTGAAGTAGTAAACCATATATAACCCCGATAAATTTCAAGGGAGAAATTTATTTTAAGGGGGGTAGAATGTAACACCCTGAGATTTTATAAGATATATTCTTTTTAATTTCCTTCATATCGTCTGCTGTCGCTACCATAAGATTATCTTGCGCGATACGCAACACCGTATTAGCTTGCAGTATACACAAAACTAATCTTGGATCGTGTTAAACCCAATTTCATGTTTGTTTTATAGTAGTTATTCAACGCAACATTGAGTGTGTATATATATATATATTCAATGTATAAACAAAATATGGTTGGATTTTGTTATATGCAACAACAAAGGAGTGTTTCACTACACACAACCCTGACTTGGCTTGCATTACATGCAATCACGACCTTCCCCGATAGCATGTGTTATATACAATACCGGGTTTCACTAAACAACGATATATTGTTATATTATTATTATGGACTAGCCATTATGAATAGTATTAATTACATGTTGAATTTTATAACATTATTATTAATATTACACATTTTTTAGAACATGGTATGAGAACAAAATAAATGTTTCAGGTAAAATAGGTATTTTAAAAAAAACGCAGTTTTTCCGCCTTTTGATGGCGCACCCATTTTAAATATAGTTTTTGATATGTTTATAAGTTCAATTTGGCAAAATAAAATTCATCCTTGGAATCAGGATATAAAAATTTAATTTGGATAAATGTTTCATATTATTATGATAACTTTCATATTTTACTGAATAGTAAAAACACGCTATATTTTAATTAAAATTAACATTTTTCATCGCAATAATTTATATGGTTAGATTATCTTTTTAATTGGTTTTAAAAGTTAATTAGAATATATTTTTACCATTTAATCCAATGTTGGTCATTGAAATAAATTTCACTTTGAAATTGGACATAAACAAGTGTCAATATTTTGATAGTTATTGTTTCTTAAAAACACGCTATTTATTTTGATAACGGGAATTAACATTAAAACTAATTAATGCCACTTCTATGTTTTGAATTTGGAAAAATAGACCACATTTTGGAATTCAGAATATCAAATATATCTTAGGATTATTTTTTAGTATTTTTATGAAAACTTGAATTTTTGATGAATAGTGAAACCACTTAGTGGTAGTTAAAAAAACTGATTGTTTCATTTAAATGAAATTTTACCACTTCTTTGAATTGAATTTCAAAAATTAGACAAACAATATTTTTATCCATATGTAAAATGTGGTTCAATAAGTTGAAAATAATTTTCTGTGAATTATAACTTTTGACTTTTATTTACTGCGGTTAAAGGTAAATAGGGTAATTCAAGGTTAAAAGAATATTATAAAAATTCAAAATTATCTTAACACTTGTCCTAACCTTATTGGATGAGTAGTGTCTGACCATGGGCATCTATGGGTTGATTTTGGGACCCCATTGATCCACTTGGTAGTTATAATGAAAATTTGGATTAATTAATTTAATGTAATGACTAAATTGACTTTAACAAAAATCATTTAGTAATTATTTTTTATAAGGAGTTATATAAATTATCTTTTAAACTATAAATTTTCATTGGAAAGATAAAAAGATTTCATACATGGTGGGTTTTTTTATAATTTTTAGACATCAAATAAATTAAATTATTTATGGCACAATATTGATGTAGTATTTACATCATTAATAAATGATTTAAATAAATAAGATTAAAATGATTAAAATATTATCCAAAACATGTCCAATTCTGATTGGATGATTTTATTTCGACCCAGATCCATCTTATCGTCATCCATAATGATTTTTGGACCTTTTGAAACCGAAGATATGTTTATAATAAAATAATATTTTTACACTTTCCAAAGGTGCCCTTCTCCTCCCATATAAAAGGGCACCACCTAACTCTCATCTTTACACAACTTTGAGCCTTAAAGCTTGGCCAACCCCTGCCCATTACACATTGCAACACCCCAAGTAATATTCTATAGGTCCTGGTCTTCTTCAAAGACCAACATTAGTGCTCTAAGAGGAGGTTTCAAAGAGGCGTGTCGAAGAAGAGGTAATATCCGTTACCGATTCTTTCAAATTTATTTCTTCTTATACTTCCTTTTCTTTAGTTGTATCATTATGAATTAATAACATCAGTATCAATAATAATTTGATAAGTTATTATAAATATTAAACAACCCTATTTCACATTCTATCCATCCTACGGAAAAAGAAATCATCGCGCGTGCGTACGTATGGAATACTGTCTCCACGCCGTGGTGTAATCTGTTTTCCACCACCACCTTACTGGGATGGGTATAATGGTGTAAAGAATAACTATATATGATTATTGTAAATTTATATTGATTCTGAAATAGTATACATACACTTCAATACAATTCCACGATCATGGCAACGATATCATCGCTCCTGCGTACGTACGGCCTACCGTCTCCACGATGTGATACGACTCGTTCTACATGATCTTCATTGAATAATTATTATATAAAGGAATTGAATGAATAAATATGATATATATTACACTAATACCATTTTTTAAATGAGATATATATAGCCTAAAAGAAGAATAAGAATTTATTCGACAAAACATGAATAAGATCATAAAGCATTGAACACCCGAATAACAAGTAGCAATGAAATATTTCTAATAAGAAGATTAGAATATGACCATATATGATATCAGAAAAATGAATATGATTCTGTAATAAGTCAATGACATTATATAAATCATTATACAGGAGGTTCAGATACGTATGAAGCACATCAAACCTAAGGTAAGGGATACTTTTTCAATCTCACTTTTATCCAAGATTGTTTATTCGTAAGTACTTACTGGGGTAATATTTATCATCCATGTCCATGTTTTATAAAAATGGGTTCATGTATGTCAAAAGTCCTTTTTACTCATTTTTTACTATTACTACATGCTATGTAAGGAATCTTTCTTTTTTTACATATGAGGTACTTTTTGACTTTTCTTGCAAAAGTACGAGAAGAATGTTTTTTTAACTTATACGACATGAACGGGTTTTCTACATTATTATAATGCCTTATTTCCATGAATATTCCTCTATAAGATTTCATTCGCATTTTTAATAAAATCCATTTCTTTTAAAATTGCATGGCATGTGGAGAAAAGAAAATGTTTTTGAAGAAGAAAGGGTATATTTCTCAAGAATTAATTTCAAGTGTTTTGTAAAAACTATTTTCCATCTAAGATGAAATTATTTAGAATGATTATGTTTCAAGTATAACGTCTCAATTATTTACATGGATTCACTTTTATTATGATGTAATGATATCCATTTCATTTATATGGATTACTTTGTGATTGGATGATGTTTATGAATCCCATTTTATTCTTTGAGTTATGATGAATGATTTATGCTTATGTTGGGTCACAAGTAAGAATGATTTAATTATCAGATGGGTGGGACCTATATCTCCCTCCAATGCATTGGGTAATGATTTATATCTCATGAGATAGACATGGCTAGAACGATAAGTTAATCTGGTTCAGTTTTATAGGACTGGAACAAGGAGTGAACCCAGTTCAGTAAGGGACATTTTCCACTAAGATGGTCTTGGCAGCAATGCCTTGGCTACTATAGAAATCATATCATGTGATTAATGGTTTTTCACAATTATATAATTTATTCCCATGCTTTTTTATGATTATTGATGTTCCATTATGATCTATGCCTTATGTACTGCCATGTTTTATGTCATTGCTCAAGATTTTGGTGTTTAAACATTAAGTTCATGTTTTTAAGTTCAAATGTATATGGTTTGTTTTATTTTCTCCAATATTACCCTTACTGAGCATTTGAGTTCAACCTTTATATGTTTTATTTTCCCCATGATATAAAGAAAGGTTTTAGGTAAGAAAACAAGGGGAAGATATTTATGGCAGATTTTGAAGAGCTTTCACCATGATTAGAAGATTATGTTCCGAGTTTCCAAAGACACTAAACTACCGTGATCATTGAGTGCTGGTTTTTGTTATGTATTAAGTATTCCAAAAAATTACTGTAATTTCCATGTACGTCATGTTTGGGGTCTCTACAGTTGGTATCCGAGGAATATTTTAGTTAATCAATAGAAACTAGGATGCGAATACTTTAGTGAGATCCCTAGAGACATTTCTAATGTATGTCTGGGGATGTACGTAAGGATAAGTATAACTACAGGATATAGTCCTAGGATTACGGTAATGATCATAGAATTAAACAAATGATGTTAGATATTGAGGGTACTCCCCCTTTATTATTTTGTTTTCCTATCATGATTTTTGCCTCTCACACTATTCATTTTGGGTTTTAGACGATGGCTGGAACCCGAAGGAACCGTGTTAATCAATGTAATGGACAATGCAATGATTGTCCTCCTGAAAAATCCAATGTTATGGGAGATGGAGTACAAAATATTATTTGATATACTTTCACAAGCTATGAATCATTATGGAATTCCAAATGATAAGGGAATGGAATAATATTCTATTGAGTCCTTCATGAGGGAACACCCACCTTGTTTTAGTGGGTCTTCTGATACATGGGTTGCTGAACAATGGATTAGTACCATTGAAAATATATTTTCCATACATCGATGTTCATAACATGAAAAATTCGTTCTGGCTATTTACCATTTAGATGGAGAAGTAGAATAATGGTGGACTCTAATTAAGAATACAACGCCCCAAGGTGAAATTGAATCCATGGAATGGGATGTGTTCAAGAACTTATTTTTCAATAAGTACTTCCCTCGTATTCTTCGAACCAAGATGGAAAATGAGTTCCTTGAGCTTAAGAAAAAGGATGAGGAATCTGTTGGTATATACGAAGTGAATTTTACAAGTCTTGCAAGGTATGCATCTGGCTTTATCATCCAACCTGAAAGTAAAGTTGATTGATTCTTCAGTGGATTAAAACCAAGTCTTTGAAGAGAAGTAGCTATAAGAGTCTTCAGTAGATATGATGAAATTGGGCATTGTGCTATCATGGTTGAACTGGAAGTTAGTGTTACATATCCATCTAATGGTTTTGACAAAAAAACGAAAGATGGAGTTCACGGAGAAATCTCAAAATAATGGTGAAAAAAATATTAATGTTTCTTTATGCTCAAATTGTAGAAAGAAGTATGGTGGAGATTTCCTAAAAGGTACTAGAAAATGTTTTAAGTGTGGAAAAGAAGTTCATCGAGCATTTGAGTGCCGAAGTAATGGGAAAAAGTTATATAATGATGTGAATAGAGGAAAGACTACCGAGAATTCTCCTCCAATACTTCTATGATTCAAGTGCAGGGAAATGGGGCATTATAATAATCAATGACCTAATCCAAGGGTTAATGATTATCGACATGAGAAACCACTTAAGGAAAAGGACTAAGGGAAGGAACATGCGATCACTATTGGTGATGTTGAATATGACAACGATGTGGTGGAATGATTAAGTGTTTATGTAATGGGATTCCAAAATAATATTGTATAAATTATTGTGGAATATTGGAATATTTATGTACTTGTCTGTTGTGGTTTACAGTAATTTTATGGTACCTGTAACCATGGAAATTGATTGAGATATTTTTTTAAAGAATATGATATGTGCATAATTAAGGGATAAGGAGAAAATGAAATGTTTGATAGTATTCATGAGCTCATGAATGATATAAGGACAAAGTTATATCATGGTTTGAGAATATTGAATTTTTGGATTTTGGTATTAGGAAAGAGTTAACTTTTGACAACATTCATGATATCACTAAGGTTCAATAGGTATTCAATTTTCAAGATTACACAAGATTATGGTATTCACATGTTTGGAATGCGATCAACAAGATTTATCTTGTGATATATGAGGGATAAATAACGGTATTCATGTGCTTGTTATATGAACATTTTAGTAATTGTTCTCTTTATACTATGAGTTTGGAAAGATGTATTTTGGATAAGCCTAAAGATTATAATGGATTATGTTGAACATAAGTTAGTATTGTTTAATGATAGAATTTTTTTTGAAATTATTGATGGAATGTTATAATAGTGTAGTTTAAGAAAAGAGACAACCTAAAGAATGGGAAACAACCCATCACATCGGATGAGGCTGTGGGAATCGAACCCACAACCTAAGTGCGATAGGCCTTTATAGCCTACCACTAGCCTACCAAAAGTCCCTTATTAGTGGAAACTTGTTTTATTTTATTAAGAGGTATGATAGATGAAGTATAAGTCCATTTTTGGATCCATATACCATGAATCTCACAATAAGACAGACTTTTGTATATAACCTTTGCTAATATTATGTTTGAGAGAGATGGAATGACCTATCATTCTATCGTATGATCTGCTAACACTTCAAGAATGACAAATTCAACTTCATTTCTTTAAGATATGAAGTGGAAATTGTTCAAGGCATGAACAACTGTGATATTATACCAAAATAAAGTAAGTATTTCTTCTAATTCAAATTTATCAACTTTAGGGAAATGATCTTGAAAACCAAAAATGTTGTCCTAGTGTCCTCATATATGATGAATCAGATGGTACTTTAGATCATCACAAATTTATGGCTTTGTGATTGTAGTCTTTTTCGTAGCCATGTTCTCTACCACTCTCCATCAGACCTTGATGGATATATTTCTCTTCCATATCCACATTTTCAACTATGATATCCTATGTGGAAACCTAGTGATGATTTAATTTGGGTAACTGTTATGTATCATACTCCAATTTTTAATGTTAAGTTTTAGTATTTCTTTTTACAATGTGGGTTTCTATGAAGGAAACTTTCAAGTAGCAAACCATTTATAACCCTGACGAATTTCAAGGGAGAAATTCATTTTAAGGGGGGTAGAATGTAACACCCCTAAATTTTATAAGATATATTCTTTTCATTTATTTCATATCTTCTGATGTACGCTACACCAATATTATCTTTCACGATACGCAGCAACGTATTAGCTTGCAGTATACGCAAAACTAATCTTGGATCATGTTAAACTCAATTTTTTGTTTGTTTGATAGTAGTTATTCAACGAAAAATTGAGTATATATATATATATATTCAATGAATAAATGAAATATGGTTGGATTTAGTTATTTTCAACAACAAAGGAGTCTTGCACTACATGCAACCAGGACTTGGCTTGCATTACACACAATCACGACCTTCCTCAATAGTGTGTGTCGTACACAATACCGGGTTTCACTAAACAATGTATATTATTATAATATTATTATGGAATAGACATTATGAATAGTATTAAATACATTTTGAATTTTATAACATTATTATTCGTCTTACACACTTTCTAGAACATGGTATGAGAACAGAATAAATTTTTCAGGTAAAATAAGTATTTTTCAAAAAAATGCAGTTTTGTCGCCTTTTGATGGATAACTCTCTATAAATCTAGTTTTTGACATTTGTATAAGTTCAATTTGAAAAAATAAAATTATTCCTTGGAATCATTATATAAAAATTTAATTTGGATAAATTTTTCATATTATTCTGATAACTTTCATATTTTAATGAATAGTAAAAACACGCTATATTTTAATTAAAAAAACATTTTTCCTCGCAATAATTTATATGGTTAGATTATATTTTTAATTGGGTTTAATGTTTAATTAGAATATATTTTTACCATTTAATCCAATGTGGGTCATTGTAATTAATTTCACTTTGAAATTGGACATAAACAAATGTCGATCTTTTGATAGTTATTGTTTCTTGAAAACACGCTATTTGTTTTGATAATGGGAATTAATTTTAAAATTAATTAATGCCACTTATATGTTTTGAATTTGGAAAAATAGACACCATTTTTTTATTCAGAATGTCAAATATTTCTTACGCTGAATTTTTTGTATTTTTCTGAAAATCATCAATTTTTGATGAATAGTGAAACCACTTAGAGGTAGTTAAAAAAACTGACTCTTTCATTTAAATGAAATTTTACCACTTCTGTGAATTGAATTTCAAAAATACAACATACATGGTTGATATCAAAAGTAAAATTTGGTTCAATAAGATGAAATTAGTTTTTGGTGAATAGTAATTTTTGACTTTTATTTACTGCGGTTAAAGGTAAAAAGGGAAATTCAATGTTAAATGAATATAATAATAATTAATAATACCTTAGAACTTGTCATAACCTTATTTTATGAGTATTGTCCCACAATGGGAATTCCTGGGTCGATTTGGGACCCCATTGAGCTACTTGGTAGTGATAATGAAAATTTGGATTAATTAATTTATTATAAAGACAAAATTGAAATTAACAAAACACTTTTACTATTTAATTTTTATAAGGAGTTATATAAATTATCTTTTAGACTATAAATATTCATTGGAAAAATAAAACTATTTCCTACATGGTCGTTTTTATTTATAAATTTTAGACATCAAATAAATTAAATTATTTATGATACAATAATGATGCAGTATTTACCTCATTAATAAATGATTTAAATAAATAAGATTATAATGATTAGAATATTATAAAAAACATGTCCAATTCTGATTGGATGATTTTATTTCGACCACGAGTCATCTTATTTTCATCTTTAATGATTTTTTGACCTTTTGAAACCGAAGATAAGTTTATAATAAAATAATATTCTCACACTTTCCAAAGGTGCCCCTGTCCTCCCTCATAAAAGGGAACCTCTTCCCTCTCCTCTTTACACAACTTTGAGCATTAAAGCTCGGCCAAACCCTGCCCATTAATATTCTCATCACCCCTAGTAATATTATAGAGGTATTGGGCTTTTTCAAAGACCAACATTAGTGCCTTAAGATGAGGTTTCAAAGAGGCATATCGAAGAAGAGGTAATATCCATTACCGATTCTTTCATATTTATTTATTCTTCTACTTCCTATTCTTTGGATGTTTCATTATGAAGTAATAACATAAGTATCACTAATATAATGATATGTTATTATAAATATGAACCAATCCTATTTCACCTTTTATCCATCCTATGGAAAATGAAATCACCGCACATGGGTACTTACGGAATACCGTCTCCACGCCATGGTGTAATCTGTTTTCCACCACCACCTTACTTGGATGGGTATAATGGTATAAATAATAACTATATATGATTATTTTAAAATGATATTGATTCTTAAATAGTATAGGTACACTTAAATACAATTCCACAATCATGGGAACGATATCATCGCTCATGCGTACATATGGCCTACTATCTCCACAATGTGATGCGACTTTTTCTACATGATATTCATTGGATTATGATTATATAAATGAATTGAATGAATAAATATGATATATATTACACTAATACCATTATGGAAATGAGGTCTCTATAATCTAAAAATTAGAATAATAATTTATTCGACAAAACATGCATGAGAACATAAAGCAATGTACACCCGAATAACAAGTAGCAATGAAATATTACTAATAAGAAGAATAGAATATGACCCTATATGATATCATAACAATGAATATGATTCTGTAAAAAGTCAATGAAATTATTTAAATCATTATAAAGGAGGTTTGGATACGTATGAAGCAAATCAGACATAAGGTAAGAGATAATTTTTCATTCTCATTTTTATCCAAGATTGTTTATTCATAAGTATTTACTTGGGTTAAATTTATCATCCATGTCCATGTTTTCAGAATATGGTATCATGTATGTTTAAATTCCTTTTTATTCATTTTTGACTATTACTACATGGTATGTCAGGAATCTTTCTTTTGTTTACCATACTAGGTACTTTTTGACTTTTCTAGCAAAAGTAAGACAATAATGTTTTTTTAACTTATACGGCATGAACGGGTTTTTTACATTTTTTATGACGCCTTATTTCCATGAAGCATCCTCTACAAGATTTAATGCGTATTTTCAATAAAATATTTTTCTTTTAAAATTGCATGGAATGTTGAGAAAAGAAAATGATTTTGAAGATGAAAGGATATTTTCGCCAAGAATTCATTTCAAGTGTTTTTTCAAAACTATTTTCCATATAAGATGACATTATTTAGTATGATTATGTTTCAATTATAACGTCTATATGATTTACATGGTTTCAATTTTATTATGATGAAACGATATCAATTTTTTTATATGGTTTATGTTATGATGGGATGATGTTTATGAAACCCATTTTATTCTTTGGGTTATGTTGAATGATTTATGTTTATGTTGTGAAACAAGTAATAATGATTTCATTATGAGATGGGTGGGACTGATATCTCCCTCCAATGAATTTGGTAAAGATTTATATCTCATGATATAGACATGGATGGAATGGTAAGTTAATCTGGTTCATTGTTATAGGACTGGAGCAAAAAGTGAACCTGATTCAATAAGGGACTTTGTCCACTAAGATGGTCTTTGCAGCAATGCCTTGGATACTATGGAAATCATATCATGTGAGTAATTATTTTCCACAATTATATTATTTATTCCCATGATATTTTATAATTATTGGTGTTCCATTATGATCTATTCCTTACGTACTACCATGTTTTATGTCATTGCTCAAGATTTTTATGTTTAAACATTATGTTCTTGTTATTATGTTCAAATGTATATGGTTTGTTTTATTTTCTCCATGTTTTCCCTTACTGAGAATTTGAGCTAAACCTTTATATGTTTTCTTTCCCCCAGGATAAAAAGAAAGGTTTAAGTTAAGAAAAAAAGGGGAAGATATTTATGAGAGATGTTGATAATCTTTCACCACGATTAGAAGATTTTGTTCCGAGTTTCCAAAGACATTAAACTACTACGATCCTTGAGTGTTGGTTTTTGTTATGTATTACGTATTCCGAAAAAGTAATGTAATGTCCATGTACATCTAGTTTTGGGTCTCTAAATATAAAGTGATGTTTATGTAATAAATCATGTTTTAGTGTGTAATAAAGATCATGGTTATCATAGTTGGTATCAAAGGATTGGTTTAATTATTTTTGGGATTAGAATTATAAAACCATAGTGAATACATAGAGTCAAGAATAATTATAATAAAACCATCCCTAAGTATTGGTGAGTATTGAGTAATTGTTTTATCAAGAAAATACATCCCTGTTTGGATTCAAGTAGGTTGAGGTGGCACTGGCATAGTTGTATGCTAGGGGTAAAATCGAAAAACACTACTTTGAGCAAGACTCGAATGAGAATTGGTGAATGAAAACGAGCCTTGATGCACTCTTGGTAACGACACTCTCAGAGGATATGCTTTGTTAAATTCCCAAGCATAGTATGAACACTTATTAAGGGGATTAAAAAATTGTCCCTAAGAATATATGTTAGAAAGTAGGTCATAAATAGAATAGATTGAAGCCTATTGATTCATAAGTTAAGGAAATAAAAGTTATTTGTAAATAATCAATTTTGTCCTTGGATTACCCTTAATATGTTACCCCTAACTTTCCTTTTAATTCAGCCAATGGCCCGTAATAGGAGGGATCAAGCTAACAACCGATGTGAAGGTCAATGTGATGATTGTGATAATGAGATGCCGAATATAATGGGAGTAGGAATAATGAGCTTTTTCACACATTGACATCAGTTAACTCAATATTTTAATAGAAACATTGGTCATGTGGAATGTTCAAACCCTCCTATTAAAGAACAAGTCACTATTAATAGCTTCATGAGACAAAGGCCTCCTAATTTTAATGGATCATCTGATCCCTCAATTGATGAACAATGGATCAACTCCATTAAAAAGATCTTCACCATCCATCAATGTTCTAAACAAGAGAAGGTTCTCCTAGAAGCTCATCGTATATAGGTTGAAGCTGATCAATGGTGGACGTTGATAAAAAATACGAAGCCTAAGGAGGAGATCGAGGCGTTGTATGGGAAGGATTTCCGGAAGATGTTTTTCGATAAATATTTTCTTATGCACCCTCTAAATTAAGAGGGAAAGTGACTTTCTTTCCTTCATGAAAAAAGATGACGAATATATCAGAGCATACAAGGATAACTTTAAAAGGCTTGCAATATACACCTCCAACAATGTCGTTACCCCTGAATGCAAGGTTTAGCGCTTCTTTAGGGGGATTAAACCTAGCCTATGGAAAGCGCATGAAATCCGTGACTTCGATAGCTATGAGGAATTTTTTTGATGTACCCTCAAAGTTGAAATAGATATCCGAGAATCTCAGGGGTATCATGGGGATAAAAATTGTAAGGTGGACTTCAATTATAACAGTTCAATGGATAAATTCAATGACGCTATGAAAATTCTTCACCCAACATGCCAAAGGTGTGGAAAGAAACACCTAGGAAAATACCTGATGGGGACAAGGAAATGCTTTAGGTGTGTAAGAGAGGGACATCTGGCTATTAACTATCAGCAAGAAAAATCCGCGGCTTTGAAATAAGAGAGGAACACTCTACATGACCCTCAATGCATTGTGCATTGCTTTAACTGCAATGAACCTAGGAACTTTGCAAACCAGTGGACAAAGGCATGAGTTTTCAGAGGAAACTAACAACCTCCAAGGTAGAAAGGGAGATATTTTGCCATAACTACCACTAAAGTGAACCCCGACAATGATGTGTTGACAGGTACACTAGTTATTCATTCCAGAATAGAGAACATAATTTTTGATGCTGGTTCTATACATTCTTTTATATCCCGATATTTTAGTAGAACAATCCCTGCACCACCATAAATCATGGATGTAAAGATGTTGGTGAGTACGAAAAATGGGGCAATCATTGCATCCCATGAATATAACTCCTCCCTTGTCATAATTTATAGATTTAACTTATCAGCGAACCTCATCATACTATCTATGGTGGAATTTTATGCAAATATTGTCTTGTATTGGCTTTCCTTATATAGATCCAACATAAATTTCCATGAGAGGGAAATCAATCTCTATGTGGACAATCAAACCTTGATTCGGTACAAGGGAAAATGGGAAGATGAATCTTTTTTAGCTCCATCATCTAAACCTTGGATATTATTGCCCTAGGAACACATGTATCTGGCTCAGATGATTGATTATAAGGAGGAAACCATCCTTGAAGACATGTCCATTGTGAGAAAATTCACTATAGTGTTTCCTAAGGAATTTGTTGGTCTTTCTCCTAGAAGAGATGTTGAATTCTCAGTTGACCATATTCATGGGGTATTTACAATATCCAAGACTCAGTATAGAAAGGATGTTGAGGATCTTGAGGAGATGAAGAAAAACTACAGGAGAATCTGGATAAAGGGTTTATACGCAGAAGTGCTTCACCATGGGGTGCACCCGTCCTCTTCTCCAAAAAGAAGGATGAGTCAATGCGCCTTTGCATCTATTATCGTCAGCATAACAAAATCACAATAAAGAATAATTATCCTCTCCCACGAATTGATGATATGTTTGATCAGATGTGTGGAGCACAATAAATCACCATGGTGGATTTGCGGTCAGGATATTATCAAGTAATGGTGAAGAAGAAAGATATCCCCAAGACTGCTTTTCGCACAAGATACGAGCACTATGAATTCATAGTAATGATTTTCAGACCCACTAATACTCTATAAATCTTCATAGACCTGATGAATAGAGTCTTCAGGGATTAACTCGTCAAATTTGTGGTAGTATTTATAGATGTCATTCTGATATAATACCAATCTAAGGAGGATCATGAGTAGAATCTAAGAACTGTACTAGAGACCTTGCGGAAGGAGAATATATATGAAATGTATAGAAATTTTGAGTTCTAGTTGAATTAGGTCTGATTATTGGGCCATATCATTGCTAGAAATAGGATATTTGTGGATCCCTCCAAGAAAACCTTATTGGAGGGATAGACAAGGCCAACATCGGTAACAGATATCCGAAGCTTCTTGGGGTTAGATGGATATTATCGATTATTTGTGAGAAATTTATTACAATTTTCCAACCCTCTAACTAAGCTAACTTGGAAGGGAGTAAAGTTTTCTTAGAGTGATGAATGTGAAGAAAGCTTCATGGAGTGGAAAATGAGGTTTATCACTGCACCCGTGCTCACTTTACCCACAAGTGGAGAACTTTTGGTGGTATTCAGTGATGCTTCAAAGAAGGGCCTAGGATGTGTGTTGATGCAAAATGACAATTTCATTTCCTATGCTTCAAGGAAATTGAATTTTCATGATTATAATTATCCAACACAATATTTGGAGTTGTATGTGATGATCTTCACTTTAAAAATTTGGCGGCATTATCTCTTTGGGGAGAAGTGTAAATATTCACGGACCAAAAAAATTTCAAGTATATATTCACACAAAAATAGTTGAACATGCACCAATGGAGATGCTTAGAGCTGATCAAAGACTATGACCGCTCAATCTATTACCACCCTGGGAAAGCAAACAATTTGGAAAATGCTCTAATTATAAAGGACCTAGTGATTCTATCATTGATGAGAATTGAAAAGGATCCAATCTTCTTAGATTTGTTGAAGATGGATATGGGAATCATAAAGAAAGGAACATCATCAATCCTTCCTCAAATTATTGCTCAACTGTGTCTTTTGGAAAAGTTAAAGGATGGTTGAAAGGATGATATGGGAATTCAGAAGAAAGTGGAATCTATCAGAAAAGGGAAATCCTCATAGATCAATGTTAATGAAGAAGGAATTGTGAGATTTGGTAAAATACTATGTGTTCCATCAAGTCCGAAGCTGAAGAAGGAACTCTTGGATGATGTAAATTGTTCAAATTTATCTATTCACCAAGAATCACAAAGATGTATCGAGATATTTGAGAGAATTATTGGTGGAATAATATTACTAAGGAGATCACTATTTATACATCGAAGTGCCTGGTGTGTCAGCAAGTGAAGGTAGAGCAGAAAAATTCTTAGGGGATGATGAAACCATTACCCATACCGGTATTGAAATGGGAGAACATCACTATAGACTTTGTCATTAGAATTATGAAGACATCCAAAGGAATATATAAAATTTGGGTTTTTGTGGATTATCTTACAAAGTTTGCACACTTCATTACAATTTGGGAGGATTTCACATTGGATCAACTGGAACAAATATACATTTAGGAAGTGGTAAGGCTACATGGAGTACCACTATTTATTGTATTCGATCGATATCCAAGGTTCACCTCTATGTTTTTTAATAGTCTTTAACATGCTCTAGATACTGAAATGAACATCAGTACAACCTATCATCCTCAAACTGATGGCCAATCTGAGTGAACTATTCAGACACTGGATGATATGTTCAGATCATGTTCAATAGAATTTAAATTAGATTGGAATTAATATCTTCTTCTAGTTGAATTCTCCTATAATAACAGTTTCTACTTGAGAATACGAATGTCTCCTTATGAAGCCATGTATGGGAAGAGGTGCAGAACACTGACATGTTGGGATGAAGTTGGTGAGCGTAAGATGCTAGGACCCAAAATGGTCAAAGAAATGGTGGAGAAGGTGAAAACCAATTAGCAACATATCAAGGCAGCCCTGAGTCGACAGAAGAGTTATGCATATAGCCATTGATGATACCTTGAGTTTAATGTTAGAGACATGGTGTTTCTACATATATATCCATGGAATAAGGTCATGAGGTTTGGAATGAAATGGATGTTAATTCCTATGTACATTGACACCTTTAAGATTCTTGATCGTGTCAGGGTTGTAGCCTATCAACTAGCACTACCACCTACTATGGACAAAGTTCATGATGTCATTCACGTATCCCTCTTAAGGAAGTACATACCATACCCTCCACATGTACTCTCTTCAAAGGTAATACAGTTAGATGATGATATTTTTTACGTTGAGAAACCAGTGAAGATCATAGATCGTAGATAAAAAGTTCTACAAAATGTGAAAATGCCCCTCCTCAAGGTGTTGTGAAAAAACCACATGTTTTTGGAAGTAACATTGGAATCAGAGGAAGTGATAAAGCAGAGTTACCATAACCTATTTTAGTGTGGGAAAAGGAAATTTCAAGGGAGAAATTTCTTAAGGGGGGGGGGGAGTTTGTAATGACCCAATAATTCAGTAATGAAAATTCTTCTTGGTATGTTGAAATTTATTCTTATGGTTATGTAAAACGTATGCACTTATTTGGTTTTATGTTTTTGGATTTTAAAATACCATTAATAATTTTGACCACTTTTAATATAGCCATTGAATAGTGATCACATGATTAGTATAAATATATAGATTTAACAAATCCAATTTACTCAGACAAAGAAAGTGATGGCCTCATCCAATAGACTTCCATACGATGGCCATTTGTTGGAACTCGGAAAGGAGGTGGCATTAATGGGCTTCTCTCTTGACTAATCCCAAGGAGATCTTGAACACATTAAGCTTGAATAGAACCAACTACGGGGGAAGTGGAAGTTAATAGAGTTTACCACCCGAGCGTTATTATCCGAGCCACCCCAAGAGTCTATCACCATCACACACCATAACTTTCAGTCTTATGTAGGTGTAATAAGGTGTTATGTAACAAGACCATAACAATGTGGATATGTGCATTATTTTTGTATATAATAATGAATATACATTTATTTTGTTATTGTTACTTTGTAAATAGTTTTTAAAGATCATATAGTATTTTTTTTAATATACAACTATAAAATATTTTTTGATGAATTAATGGATTTTTGAATTAAATAATAATTTAATAAAATATTATTATTGGTAATAAATTAATTTTTATTAAATATAAATTATCGTATAATTTTATGAATGCAATTGTAATTTTTATTATGGTTTGAAAGCTATTTTTGTCAAAACCCATAAATTATTGATAAATATCGGTTTTTATTTTAAAAGTAAAAATTAAAATATTTTGAAAATTATTTAGATTAAATGAATATTATTTTTGGAATCTAGATGTCGAAATTATCCAAAGGTTAATTTTTCATAATTTTGTGAGGCAATCAATTTTTTGGGTTAAAATTAAATATCGTTTAGATATATAATGTTTTTTATGACATCATAATAACCAAATATTGATGTAATAAAATACAATAAATATTATTTTTGTGCAATATATGTTTTTGAATTAAAATAATGTGATATGATATATTTTTGATTTATTTTACAAAGCTTTTGTGGACCCTCCAAGACATATAAAACATTTTGTTTTTTTAAATTACTTTCCTTGAGAGTGTGACTCACCGACACATAAAAAACCCTATAATTTTAAGGATTTAGGCCATTTTCCTCATATAATATTGTTTTTACCTCCCCTTTGGAAAAAACCATGGGAAAAAACCATGGTATGGTTTGTGGTTTTGATTAGATTAATGTGTGGTTTCCCAAAACAAAATAATTAAAAATTCCCCCTCCTTTCCTATATAATCCCACCCATGATCCCACTTCCTCTTCACTCAAAGAATTTGGAGTTCGTCCATCCTCTTACCTCCTATCTCTAGAATCCTTCCAAGGTGCCCCAAGATCCCATGAAGCCTCTCTCAGGCCTCTACCAATCTTTTGGGATTGCACTTTAAAGAAAGGGATTTCATCATTTCTCATTTTTGTCTAATTTTCATTTAATTGTTATGCCCTTTTGTTTTCTATTACAAATGTTGGGGTATGATTTCTATGATCCCCCATACTTCTCTCTTTTTTTTGGATTATGGAGGACCCCTTGTTCTTTCATAAATTCCTCCCATGTACACCCATTATGATGCCAAAATTCTGTGAGGGATTTCTCTCTCCTCTTTTATATCCAAGTAATTATGTTGTACTACGCTTCTAAAATCTATTACATTTGTTGGGAAATGTATATATATGATCCCCTTAATATCCATTTCATTTATATATTATGAGACACCCATTTGTCTCTCATCGAACATTTTCATGAATCCTTATGTCACATCGTTATGCTGCCGAACATGCACCGCAATTTTCCAAGCCAAGATCAGTGTGTAGTGAATACCGTACCCATGTCTCTATCAAGGGTATTCAACGTTATGCACATATACATATTAAATGGTACTTTTATGTATTTATTCCACATTACTTAATCGTGTAATAACTTATGATGTTTATTGATTCCATGTTATATGATCCATGTGCCACACTTATGCATGAAATTAAATGTTTAAAAAGAGTTCGCCTTGATAGTGCTCCAATGCACAGGGTAAAGAATAATATCATGATACGTCATGTGCAATGAGTTTTGACTCAACCTAATTCAAGTGCAATGAGGGTATACTTGTGCTTCATGTTCAATGAGTGTTTACTCATGCTCCATGTCCAATGAGCATTGGCTCATGCTAATTCCATGTTAAGTGTTGTTGCCATATCTCCATGTTATGATTATTATGCTTTATCATTCCATTATGTTCATGTTTCTTATGTGTTCCATTGACATTCCTATTGATTAACATGTATTATATTCCTCATGTTATTCCATGTTTATTCCCTTTCTGGGATTTATATCCCACCCTTTTCTTATGCATGTTATCAGGTTATCCCATGCAATGCTAAGTACGAGGGAATGTAGTGGTCATGTAAAAGAAGTTTTCAAAAAATATGTTATGTTTCATGTTTTAAGTTGTTATGTAATGTTACTAAGCCCCAAATACATGAGACCACATGATCTTCTATGTTGAATCAAGTGAATGCTATGTAATAAATCATGTTTTATTATGTAATAAATAGAATGGTTGTTATTATCCCTGTATGGAAAGAGGTGAAAAACACCAGCGTGTTTGGATGAAGTTGGAGAGAAAAAACTCCTTGGCCCAGAAATGGTGGAAGAAATGGTGGAGAAGGTTAAGACCCTCTAGTAGCAAATTAATGATACTCATAGTTGAAAAAATATCTAGGATAATAATCATTGAAGAGACCCAAATTTTAATTTCCAAGATATGGTATTCCTCTACATATTACTATGGAAGAGATTTATGAGATTTTGTAAGAAGGGAAATATTATTCCAAGGTACATCAGCCTTTTTGAGATCCTTGATCGCATTGGTGTAGTAAAATATCAACTTGAAATTCCACTGAACCTATCTCAAGTGCATGATGTATTCCATGTATCACTCTTGAGGAAGTACATACCTGACCCATCAAAAATACTCAATCAAGAGGTTGTACCATTGAAGAATGACCCCTCATATGAAGAGAAGTTAGTGAAGATCGTAGATTGTAGGGAATAAGTTCAATGAAATATAAAAATGCCACCCGTCAATGTTTTTTTGGAGAAACTAGAAGTTAGAAGAAGAAATGTTGGAATCAGAGGAAGTGACGAGGCATATTTACCCACATCTTTTTTAGTTTGGGAAAAATAAATTTCGAGGGAAAAATTTCTTGAGGTAGGAAGCTTGTAACAATGAAAACTTTTATTAATGAAAATTCCCATTTATATATTTCAATGTATTATTGTAAAATGGTTACATAAAATAAATACACTTCGTTGATTTTATGTTTATGGATTTCAAAATACCGTTAAGAACTGTTACCATTGCTAATATAGCCATTTAATAGTGATCAATTGATTTGACTAAATATTGAGATTTAACAAACCCAATTTACTCAGACAAAGGAAGAGATGGCTTCATACAATAGAATTTCCCCGAATGAAACCCATTTTCGGAGCTCATAAAGGATGTGGCATCATTGTGCTTTTCTCTTGACCATGCCCAAGCCGAGCTTCAACACATTATGCTCGAACGGAACCGCCTACGGGAGAAGTGGATGTCGATAGAGATTACAACCCGATCGATGTTATCAGAGCCACCCCAATAGACTATCACCATATCAAACCTTATCATTCGATCTTTTGCAGGTGTTAGAAGGGGAAATTTAACAATACTGTAGCACTATGATTATGTGTATTATTTTTTTATAGAATAAATAATATACATTCAATTTATTTTTATACTTTGTAAATAGTTTTAATAGAACAAACTGTTATTTTAGTTAATATCCAATTAAGAAATATATTTTGAAGAATTAATGGATTTTATAATTAAATAATGTTTTAATAAAATATTATTACTAAATTAATTTTTTATTAAATATAAATTATTTTATAATTTTTGTGAATACAATTGTGATTTTTATTAAGGTTTGAAAGATGTTTTTGTCAAAACCCATGAATTTTCAATAAATGTCAGTTTTTATTTTAAATGTAAAAATTCATAAATTTAGAAAATTATTTCGATTAAATGAATATTATTTTTGGAATCGGGAAGTCAAAATTATCCAATGGTGAATTTTTCATTATTTTTTGAGATAGTAAAGTTTTTGGGTAACAATTAAATACTGTTAAATTATATAATGTGTTTTATGACATCATAATGACCCAATAGTGATGTATTAAAATACTATAAATGTTTCTTTCGGACAATATATGTTTTACCAAAAAGATGATGAAATTTTAGTATTTTATTTATTTATTTGAAAACGCTTTAGTGGACCCTCCAAGGGTAATAAAATATTTTAACCTTTTAAAATGTTTCCCTTGAGAGTTTGACACAACTGCACATAAGAAAGCCTAATATTTTAAAAAGTTCCACCATTTTAATTATAAATAATTTTTTCCACTCCCCATTTTAAAAAACCATGGGAAAAAACCATGTGTTGGTTTGTGGTTTGGATTAGTTTAATGTGTGGTGTTCAGTACCTAAATAATAAATAATTCCCTCCCTTTTCATTTATATACCCAACCATGATCACACTTATCTTCACTAAAACCCTTTTGATATAGAAAAACCTCTGACCACCTCTCTCTATAATCCTTCCAAGATGCCCCGGGCTCCCAAGAAGCGTCTCTCAGGCCCCTTCCATGCCTTTGAGATCACACTTCCAAGTACAATATTTCTTATTTTCTTGTTTTTGTCCAAATTTCATTATGTTGTTATACCATTTGTTTCAATTAAAAATGTCATCGTATGATTTTTAAATTCCCCCATACCTCCCCCATTATGCTTCAATGGTGATATAACCCTTTATCTATTATTAATTCCCCCCATGTACACACTTTACCATGCAGAAATTCGGTAAGGGATTTGTCTCTTCTCATTTACATTCAAGCAATTATTTTATATTATTCAAATGAATTTAATTACATATATTGGGACATGTATCTATATTACCATATTACTATCCATTTCATGTAAAAATGATGAGATAACCCTGTATCTCTCATCAACCATTTTTATGAATTCTTATGTCACGCCGTTATGATGCTGAATTCGCACCGTGATTTTCCAAGAACAGGTCATTGTGTAGTAAATACTATTCCCATTTCTCTATCAAAGGAATTCACCTTTATTCACATTTACATATCGATTATATAGTTTCATGTATATAATCAACTTTCCTTTATCGTGGAATAAATGATGACGTTGAATTTTACAATGTTATATGGTCCTTATGGAACACTTATGCATGAAATGAAATGATTAAGAAGGGTGTGCCCTGATAGATCTCCAATGCATTGGGTAAAGATCAATATCAAGATAAATCCTGTGAAATGACGGTTTACTCAAGATAATTCAAGTGAAATGAGGTTTTACTCATGATCCACATGCAATGAGCCTTGTGTCATGGTAATATCAGGTTAAATGTTTTTTCCACATTTCCATGTTTTGATAATCATGTTATGTCATGACATTATGTTCATGATTCTCTTGTGATCTATTGACATGTCTAATTACTAACATGTACTATATTCTAATTATATTCTTTTTTTACTCCTTTAATGGTATTTATAGCTCACCCTTTTCTTTTGCATGTCCTCATGTTATCCCATGAAATGCTAAGTACGAAGGAATGTTGTGGTCATGTAAAAGAAGTTTTCAATTAAGATGCAGTGTTTTGTAGTCTAAGTTGTTATGTAATGTACCTAAGACACAAAGACACTTGACCTATCAATATTCACTCATGTATCAAGAGAATATTTTAAGGAATAAATTATGTTTATGTGTGAAATAAATATAAGGGTTGTTATAAGAATTATGTAATATATTATAACAGGCTACCAGGACATGTTGGTGTCACAATTCTCACCACCATTCTACTTTCTTCCCCAAGAATGTGATGCTTCTGAGAGCAGTGAAGGTGCATATTGGGGTCAATATTGACTCAGAAATTGTCACATTAGATGGATCAACAACATATTTTATATTATGTAAATTTAATCACTATTAATTGTTTCTAAATAATATTAACAAATAATGTAATTGAATCTAAGAGAAGATATTTTCAAATTAAATTTATGATTAATTTAAATAAATTATAATAAATAATACATCTCCCTTGAGATCATTATTCTATGAAGATATAGATGATCTATAATATTTTTTTGATAACGTTCATTTAGATTTTGGGATGTAGTTATATATTATATATAGTAGTGGATAAAACATCCTCCATTGATCTCTTAAAAATATTGATGAATTATCAAATTCTAGTGTGGAAGATCATCCATCTTATGGTCTTTGAAATGATTTATGTGACAGTTCCTTCATGTATGAAGAATCATCCTTGCATAATCATTCTTAAGATGATGGAGGAGGATAAAAATATCTATTGAGTTAGTTAATATTAAGAGAGATATTTAGATATCATTATTTACAACCATTCTTAATTTCAATAAATCTATACACAATAGATATGGTTTTCTATTTATACATTTAGGGTTTGAGTTAAATAAATGTTCAATTGAAAAAAAATCTTTAAATTAAAAATGAAACTTCTATATGACCTAGTTTCATGTAAAAAAAAATAAAAATAATATTATTTTCTCATAGAATGCACTAACTTCCTTGAAAATAAATATTATTTTAACAGATTTCAAATTTACAATTATCCTCAAACAAAATATTGTTTATTTATACCTCCTCAAAAATTATCAATTACCTGAATAAATAAATGTAATATATCAATATAATTGAATAAATACCTTTATGTAAATATTTATTTAATATATGAGATAAATAAATCTTGAATAAAAATACTCCTCATACTTATTTTTGATATTTATACAAATAATTATATTTTAATAAAATTTAATTGATATTAATGAATACACTTAGTGTGTGAACCTATAGTATTATTTCTCATTCTCATTATGTATACATTAATGAATTCTTAGATTACTATATAACAATTATCCAAGGAACCCAATAGAAAAAAGTAAATGTATCCATGACGATAACCATATATGATTTCTCACTGTGTAATATAATCAATTTATCAAATTGTATTATGGAGAAGGTCTCACACAAGTGTCACTAACCTATATGATTTTTATATATGTATTTTGATCTTTGAAATAAAATCATCATTACACCATGTCCATGGAATCTAGTGTGATGTATCTTTTTTAATCAAAGGGATCCAAATTCTTATTTCCTAAATATAGAAGTGATAAATCCTTCCTCAATTTATTAATAAATAACATGTCATTATTAACACCCCCAACATACCAAACATAACCCTTATCATGTTTTTAAAGGATTATGATAATACTTATATGCGTAAATTTCATTAAAAAAATTAATAATAATATTAATGTATAAGGAACATTAAACAAGATCATATATAAGAGTATCTAATGACACATATTCATGTGGAATTTATATCAGTGATTCTGTTCTCATAATCACCCATCATAGAGATTATGAAGTTATAACTTAAGGATATAATTCCTCATCTAGGAGATCCATCATATAATGTTATACATCCATGGAATAAGGATTAGGAGAGCAATACTAGGTCCTCCATAATGTTGGGTAAAATAATACCCTTTTCAAAGACATAAATTCTATTGAAATTTTTTATATTAAACTCATATAGAACATCAAATAATACGTAATAATATTACTTAATTAAAAATCAACTATTTTAATATACATGAAAAAAAGAACAAACAATTGGTTCTAAGAAACTTAAAAAAAGCATCAATAAAAGAAATGCAATGAAGGAATGGGAATAGTCCACAATTCCATCACAAAAAATAGAAGGATCTGAGATGACTCATGACATACAAAGACCAATGAATCATTAAATATGACCAATAATACCTGTATATATTAAAAATATTTAATAAACATGAGTAAATATAATATATTTAATGAACATGAGCATTCAAGAAGGATCTCTAATCAAAGGAATACCAAATAGGGTCTCCCTTCCATTTAGAATTAAACTAGATGATGAACAATAAAATGACCACTCCAACGATGGGAGCATAAAAAAACCCAATTCAAAAAAAAATATAAGATATATAAAAATATTATACTAACTATAAAAATTACTAAACTCTCTCATATATAAATGGAATAATGATTGAAGAAAAATCTGAAGGACCCACAACCAAGGATTTTCCAACAGTAGGTGATCATGATTCAAAAATGATCCCTAATCATTACATGCAGAAATACTAAAGGTTAGGAGAATATGATACAAAAAAATATCATCTAAAAAAATCTTATGAAATAGTGAAAAAATTCATTCCCCAAGGGAATAGGAATTGGAGGACCTATCATTGGACCATATACCTTAATAAAGGGGTGATTTAGGACCTCATACCCAAGTTACCCTCACATGGTAAACGTTAGTAGATTTAAACCAACAGAAGATACTTTTTATTCTAAACCCCTTCCATTCCTATAATATACTCCTATAGAAAATACCCATGGTAATTCATATCCCATTAAATGATATAAACCCCATGCACAACACACAACATAATGAAAAAAATCATCAATGTAGCCACATAAAATTCAAAAGAACAACATGTAATAAAAAACACACACTTCTAAAATAAGATAAAAATAGGATTACTCCCAAACAAATCCTCCTCAGGGATAAATGGATCTAAACATATCATCAATGAATCCTCAAAATACAATCAACAAAAAATCCAATGATATCATACATCATCAATTTAATGAACTAGTAAGCCAACAATCACCAAGACTTATATCTTAAATAAGTCTGATGTATATTTCACTAAAAATCCATTTAAGGGAGAAAATGATGCTAGGAACCCCATTTAATGTCTCATAAAGTTAAAAAATGAGTGATAGACTTCCCAAAGATATAAGAACACCACTTTCAATCAAGCCCTTTTCATGAAGAAATGTTTTTATAAATTGGATCATAGAACTGACTCGATCATGTTTCCTAAATAAATTCATCCATTCCCAACCCACATTGGGGAAAATTTCAATTTTAATTATCAATAAATGAAAATAAATAAAAAATAACAATTTTATTTGCAAAAAATAATTTTCTAAAAGGAGTAAAATCCATTTTCCAAAAACACAGGTAATTTTTGAAAGAACTCAACCATTATAAATATTTCAATTCATCTAAAATTTCTTACTACAAAGAGGAATTTCTAAACCATTATACATATCATTAAAATCAATAATTCATTTTTGAAATGTGTAACTTATTGAAGATTCTCTAAGACCATTATTTTAGAAGTTTTCAAAATACATTACTACCCTTTCAAAATGTTTCAACACATGTACTTATTCATTTCTAATAAATGGAAAAAAGTCATTTTTTTAATATTTCCATGGGATTAAATATTCTATTATATTTACCCAATAATGAGTAAAATATATTTTTCATAGGATTTATAATGAATATAAACCATTTAAGGTAAAATCATTACCAAACCCTTTCTGTTAAATCATTACCCTTTTATAATTAACCCAAATGATCAAATTTTAGTAAAATAAATTTCCAGGAAATCCAAAACCATTTTTTATAATTCATCAAAAAATATCCATTTAAAATTTCAATCGAGTTTATAAAATCATAAATTTTTACTAGAAACAAAACTTTACACAAAAATCACTCCAAAAAGTGGCATGACATAAATCTCAAACCAATAAATCATTATATCACAAGACCCACCTTGACTCATTACATTTCATTGGTTGTTTTACAAGGGTGGTCTAAAAAATTAGTCAAAGTAGATGTGGAACCAAGATTGAATCCTCTACAAGGTTATATATATAATAGGAAACCAATTCTAAAATCTCAGTAACTTCATTATGTTCAAGAGTATGGTTCTTTCTTAGATTATCATCCCACGTATTCCAAATTTATTCCCCCAATCCACCTTCCATTTCCATCTTAGAATAATGTCCATGACAAATGGAAAATGAAGATATACCATTGAGTATCAAAACAACATATATGGAAAATCTAATGAATGAATTAATTGAACATTCAGATTCAACTACCCATGGAAACTCATTCTTATTTTTAATGGTTTGGAATTAAACACCCACTTATGACCAACAACCTAAGTCATGAGAACAACCACATTTCATTTTTTTTATGAACCCATAAATAAAAATAGAGTTACCTTAAATAACATAGTACTATAATATGGAACATAGGCTCTAATACTATTAATATTGAACTAGAAAAGATATACCATCTTAAATGCCACCTAAATTAACCTACCATTACCCCTGAAGTCATTCCCAATCTCTATAAGATTGAAACTAGCTCCTATGATTCAATTATTCTCCTAGGGAATAATTTAAGCACTTTTAAAAATCTAAACTAAACAAAAAATTTAAAGAGTTAAATCATCCAAAAAATTTTGAATAACTAAAAAACAACCACACAAGGATATGAAATGGAATAAAATAAAATGGAGATAGAAACAGATAATCATTACTATGTGGAATGTATGATGAAACATCCAAAAATAAAATCTTAAAGGGAAATGTAACCTGACCATCTCCAACATTATCACTAGTAACCCCTGATCACATGCCCCACCCCACTAATTCATCCATGGAAAACCCCATACTAGGAGCTAATGTATTAAAAAGAACTAAAAACATATATACGATCAATATAGGTGGGTGTTAGAATTCATGGTTGGCCACCACCTATTAAGACCATGGAAATATAAATAGTAATATATTTCATAAATATAATGTTTAAAATAATATTTAAAAATTTATTTTTCCCATGATTTGAAAATCATGTGAAATAACATACCACTTATACATTTATAAACCAACATGCTTTTTATAAAATAAAACATTAATGGTAAAACTCATTTTTAAAATCATTTCACTCCAGGGAATGTAAGACTTTAAAATATCATAAAATAAATTAACTATAATTTATCCCTCTCCCCAAACATTTCTAAAACAATCTTATTTCATAAATATCTTCTTTGAAAACCAATTTCATATACCCAATTAATGAAATGAAAAAAAATTCCTTCTTAAATCAAACATTCGAAAAATTTTAATACAACCTAATTGAAAGAAAACTAACATACTATAGAATTGTTACACTTATCACACATAGCTAATAAGGAATGAAGAAATCACAATCCAAACAAATCTCCAAATAATGGTGCCAATGACCAAATGATTTTTGAGAATACAATAAAGTCATTAATTGATATCCACTAAAACATCTTCAGAAGGGTGTAACATCCAAGGAACTGTACCTAGGATCCTGTAATAGGGACCTTAAGTGAAAAAAAACATAATCCAACACTAATAAACCCATTGACACAATAGGTAATACTATCAGACTATATATGAATAAACCCCACATGAGATCCTTTGCAACCAATGGCTATAAAAAGATGCATGCTCATGAACTGATATCCTCTCAGTATAACTGATTATGTGAGCCATTAAACACCCTCTAGACTAGCCATTATTACACACTGGGTTTTTCAATCAGATAGGTGAACTGTTACATTCCAAGTAATCCTAGGAAAATTCAAACAATGAAAGGAAAGAAAATATCATATTATACAAGTATAAAGAATTGTAAAAATAACTCATGCCTCACTGTTTACACCTTCAAAATCACAATCTCTACTCACATCAATGCAGAAGTACAACAAAACGACTCTTCAATATAAAACATATCATCATTGGATAAAACTCCTTCACATGCACAACAAATAGTTACATAGGGATAAAATAGGCTTTCACACGTTTTGTAAAACAACTTCACTTAATGTTCCATCCCTTCTTTTAAAAATGATCATTGGACTCCAATAAATTTTCAAATCATTTGTGAAAACATATTTAAAATTTAATTTTAAAAATAATTATCAGACCACAATATAAAATACAACATTTAAATACAACTATTTATAGAGAATAAATTTTTGAAGTATAACACATTATTTTTAGGAATACATAAGGTTCCAAGAACCCATTATAACACAACACACCTGTTTTTAAAAAAATATATTTTTAAACCAATCTGAGACACCATTGTCTCCAAACCATTTTGAATAACAAAGGGAAAATATCATAACATTGTAAAAAATTAAATTAAAACATCACACACCCACTATAAATACAGATCATGTGTTAACCCCCCTCTTGATTACTTTAAATGCCTTTCAAAAATCCACTATCAAATTTTAAAAATTCACGGCATGAGACATGGGTCCATTCCAAGACTTCAAAAAAAATTCAAGATATTTTAAAAAACAAGGGTTTTTTGTAAAAATATAATTAAATAAGGAACCATTTTAGAATAGTTTAATTATTTTAAAAGATACACAGTAAT
This sequence comes from Viscum album, assembly GCA_963277665.1. NCBI lineage: Eukaryota > Viridiplantae > Streptophyta > Magnoliopsida > Santalales > Viscaceae > Viscum > Viscum album. Next base: position 1,611,887,740 of record OY728163.1, read on the forward strand.
TTTCATATGAAATTTTTATTTGATTCATCCATTCAAGGAAAAAATCCATTTGAAACCCATTTCATTCCTACAATAGTAATACAAAAAATCATTAATTTATGAGAAATCATTTATAATACTAAAAAAATAAATTCATGTGTTACAAGGTAATTGTAATGAAACACCTGCCTAATTTAATGTGGAACCATCTCAAACACATCACCTATGATAGAGAATATAGAATGGAGACATGAGATATCATCATATAGACATGAAAATCAGAATCCCCATCATTAAAACCTCAATGAATGATAATATAAACCCAAATGGTGTTTAGAAATCATTCCTATAGGAAAAAATGATATTAAGGTAACAATAAGGGGAGAGGAAAAGAAAGATGGAATAAATAAGGGATTACCATCACAAAATACAATGAAGAATGAGCAAGAAATCAAAGAGGATGAGTGGAGCTGATCTCCTCCATGTTCACCACATATTTTTATAAGTTATTGTTAAAACATTGGGTGAATAAATCCCAAAAAATTTTAGGGTTTAATGGTAAATTCCATTTTAAGAGAATCATGGGTGTGCTACAGGGTTTGGCTGCATTGTTTTCCAAAACAAGAACCAACCCTGTAGAGGATAGTACCTAGAAAAATAAAACTTACACAGTTCTATTAGGAACCCTGCACAGTTAGATTAAACATGTTCCAACCATGAAAAATGCAACTAACTAATTATAAACCAATCAAGATTTCTTGAATCGTGGTTTTACAAACTATTGACAATTCATGTGCTAGTTATCTAGCCCATGATGATCATTTATGGTTTCTATGAGGTATTGCATGTTTTGGACCAACCCATGTGATACTAATGTAGAATGGAAATGTGTTGAATCAAACTACTGAAAAATTATATACAAAAAAATATCTATATGTTTTTTTATAAAAAATGCATAAAAATAGGAAAAAATTTCAATTTCTAATGTTTTAGGACTAAAATACTCTCAAAAACAAATTTCCCAAAAATATAATATCAAAATATAAAATAAAATATACTCTGGGAATGTGGGTTTCATTTTACCAATTACATTATTTAAATAAATGACAGTACATTCCATTAATGGATTATTGATTCACTAATAATGGAATGTAAAAAATAATTCATAATAATCTCTTTCTAATAAGTTATTTTGGATTATGTTTTACTCAAAAATAACATGATAGATTAATAGTTTAAATATTATTTCAGGATGAGAATGGAATCCTTCTATTTGCTATAAATAAATTATAAAATCAATCATGTGTAATTTAAATCCAATCCAATATTTCTTATCCAAATATGCCCACTGTACCAACTATCAATTCAATGAACCGTGAATGTTGGGTAACCAAATAATTACTTCACTAATGTATTAAATTATTATACTATAATTATTTATATATAAATAATTAAGTATCCCATTAAAAAATTTATGTTTTTCATTCTCCCACTTGAATTTCAATGATAAATTAATATATAAAATAAAAAAAGTGTAATAAAAATGCACATTATATTAAAAAATATGACATATCTATATAGTACTAATAATAATTGACGGATAAATTACTAATTCGTGGGTTTTCACTGATAAAGAAATATTGAATACACAATTATATAATAAAATGAAATTAGATATATAATACCAAGAATATTATAACATCAAAAAATTAATTATGATATGAAATGATCAAAATTATTTCATTAATAAATGATCATAACAAAAAAATGAAAATAAAACCTATGAGAAAAAAACTCCCATTTACCAAAATTATCAAAATGAATAAGCAATTATGTATAGATAACATGATCTTGAATGGAAATAATGGATAAGAATTTATATAGTTGATATACTAGAATATTATATATAAGAAGATACTCTTTCATGGATGATAATCTAGAATATTCCCTTAAATAATGAAATATTTTATATCCATATCATTTGAAGGAGAAGATATTATGATTGTTTATAAAAATTTAAATGCCATAATATTTTCAAATTATACTAAAATTAGTTTTGATATTCATTTAGTAATGATAAAATTTGTATTTTTTTAATCAATATAAATTCACACAAAACTTCATAAAATATAGTATCATATTCATCAATTATTAAAGTAATAAAAAATTATAAACTATACATTATTTATCCCTCTATAATAATGTGTAAATAAATCTTGAAGCATATTTTTTCAATATGGTACCCAATAAAATCTATGTTACCATAACCCTTGGTATGATGTTGATCATACTTTATATAGCTCAGTATGTAATCTTTAATGTCTTAAAAATATCTGAAGACCATTTTTGATGATTTTCAAATGACCTTATCCCAGACAACACATGTTTCATAATAACAAAATGAAAATAAAAGAAATATTGGATCATGTAGAAACGTGAGTTTACACAAAATATTAAATAGTGGAAACATATGGGGAATTTTTCATCTTAGAATTATCTTGATAATTTTTCATGAACTGACATTTGGAATTCTTATCTCTATTTAAGATTATGTATAAAAAGTGGACGATGAACTCATGTTAATACTTTAGAGGAACATTTGAATATACCATTTTAACCCATGAATATGACCCGAACAAACAAGATGAATTTATATGCATAAAACAATAGATGTATAACTTAGTACTTTTATATCCAAATAGATGGTTGAAATTAATTTTATAATAACATAATGTTTAACAAAGTTACCAAAATAAATTAAGTCATAAATATAAATTACATGTATTATAAAATTTCCCCCACTAGTTATCTAATAAAAGCACTAATCCAATGAATATTAATTATATCCAAAAGATTTATTATCCTAGTGAAATATCAAATACTATTATCTTAAATCTTGGTTTAATTCAATACATTTATTCAATTTAAAACCCCAGTGTTCATATTCATTTTTAACGAAACAATCTGATTAATTTATATACTAATTCTATGTAAAATAAACTTTTAAAAAAGTTAATTTAAAATAAATTTAATTATTTATCAAATTAAATTGAGCTACTAATGTTATGATACCTCAAAATGTATATTTCATATAAACTAGTGGATATGTTTATTTACAATAATTACAATCTTATTGAATATATTAATTTGTAACTAATCATGACGTTTTACTTTTTATTTTCCATACAAATCAAATCTAGTATTAAATACCCATTTTCTTATAATGAGCTTGCATAATATTTTAATTTAATTACATCCCATGACCTATTATTATTTATAGAGTATATTTTATCATTCTTCTTGTTAAATTATTTAGAAGGATGAAAAAAGGAAATTTAAACTTAAAGGTTATAATTTCATCATTATTTTATAAACAATACTTATTTTCTTAAATATAAAAAATATAATAATAATTTATTGAGGATTTTAAACCCCATTAATATCTCTTCTATTGAACATCATCAACGATATTATCAAGATCATGTTCACAAAATTCTGTTGCAACTGAATTTTCATCTTTAAGAGTTATATCTTCGTTAATATATATTAAAAAATAATTTTGAAATAAAGCTAGAGGTACTACATCTATAATAAAAACCTCTTTTAGACTTACTAGTTATCAAGAATTATCAAAACAATCCATTCTATTTTTAAATAAAATTTCATTATTAGATTAAAAAACTCCCATAGTGTAAGATATAAAATAAATTATACTATAATTGGAACCCATACCATAGCTAATATAGAAGACACTCATTGTATATTAGTCAAGAAAATTTAACTGAGGATTATAAGATCTAAAATATTGCGTAGAACCCCATTCATGGAAATTTAGTTCCTCAACTCACATGTTATTTTAGGAATTGATTTTCTAGTGACCCGATTAATAATATATACATAAATTTTTCATGAAAATCTCCTTTGAAAATATTTTAAAAATGTATGATCAAACATAAAACATACTATGTGGTTAAGTGTCTTATTTCATATTTTTTAAAATTAATTCTATTCGAATGTTCTATGCATACTATAGTCCATTTAAAAACAACAATGATTAGGAATCCTAGATAAATGTCTTATGATTCAATCAGACTCCACATATATTCCATAATCTTCACCTATTATAAATAATTCAATTATTTTGATCTTATTTATTTCCTTTAACTGTATATAATATCTAATTTATTTGATATAATTAATAGAAAATCATTTTACATTAAGAAGACTCACTAACCCAAATCTAGAGAAATCATCTATGATGTTTAATGAAATATCTATATCAACCATTATAAGAAGTTCTAATAAGGATTAAAATAATATTATAAAATAAATAAAAAACATCAAAATATATTAAAACTCATTAATTATTTAATTTATAACTAAATATATCTTTAATGTACATAAAAAAACAATTAATGTCAAAAAAGTCTAATACTTGCAGAATTTCATTATTTATTTCTCTTTAATTTTGAGGTTTACTAATATGACCTAACCATTGGTGACATAAAAATTATGATTCTGTATCAATACATACAATATTATTTCCATGAATATAAACGTTTGACATATTTTTTCTACTTTGTTTCAGTTATCACATAAACATAACGTTATTTTATTAGTAAATAAAAATATATTTTTCGTTAAAATAGAGTTGATTTTTCTCAATTCCAAAAATAATACGATAACCATAATCATAAAAAAATATAATCGGAATCATATTTGTATTTATGGAAGGTATAATTTGAGAATACTAAAATAAAAAACAAGTGAAGGTAAAAATTTAAAAGATTCTACCCATATTTCAACAATAAATACTTTCGATCAATAGCCTATAATTATCCAAAACATAATGTCACATTATTTCCATAAATTTATGAACACATATAGAGAATGAAGAAAACAAATAGTAAATACTATGTCTGGCAACTGATTTTAAAGATGAATAATGGCCATATTTTCCTCAATCTAAATTAAATATAATAATTAACTAACAATCTAATTAGTTTTTCATGAATAGAATAATCATTCAATTTGTTGACCATACATCATATAATATTTTAAATATCAATTTAAAATATTATTTTTTTATCAAATTTTAAGCAATGTTTCCATGTTTGTTTTTATTTTAATGTGATATGACTTTTTAATTATTTTTACCTATCTTTGATACTATAAGTAAAAGTTAGAAATTGAATGTTGTGTGAATATAATTTCTTCATATATTCCATATTAATTTTTACTAGAAAAATCATTTCTTCGATATACTAATCATATTTATAATTATTATTTATAGTTTTCTTAACATCAATGTTAAGAGGAAGAGATTCCAAAATTTTCATAGATAAATAACAATATCGATGATTAAAATTGAGTAATAATAATTTTAAAAATATATATACACCCTTATAATTATAGGTTATTTCAAACTATTTATTAAACCATACTTAGTAATTTTATTTAATGATATATATTGATATTCTTTGGTATTTCCAAAAAAATAATATTTATCAGCAATTTATTTGACAAAAAAATTACTTTTTCATATTTCTAAATGTTTTATCTATTGGACTAATCATTGTTGTATTTTCTAAATGTTAAACAAACCCTATTAGAGTCCTCATCTTTTACACGAGAATCCCTTCATGTTTAATGTAATAATTTATAACAAGAAGTGGTTTCTTTTACCTTAAATCAAGGCCTATATTTCTAATAGCCAAATAAATATCTAGATATTTTTTCTAGTCCTCATAATTAGTCTTATTTAACATTTTCAACTATTCAAGAAATGCTTTCATCATTAAAATAACAATAATATAATTTTACATGCATACATATATTCATAATAAAAAAATGATTCTTAATGATTTCTCGATATACATTTTTAAGAAATTTATTTATTTACCATTATACCACCTAAGGGTTCTAGATCAAGATCAATCCATAAAAATTACAAAATAAAATGATATGTATATTTTATGTCATGAAACATATATCACAAATAGGGTATTAGATATATAATTAACATAATTATTTTAAAAAAACCAGCTTAACAATAACAATAATATATTTTAATAAAGAAATATTGATATGATATATTTATTATTATTTATGTTTATTTATATTTCAACACAAAAACACTTATATAAAACTATAAAAATATTACAAAGATAAAAGGGAAAAAATTACAAAAAATGACCTATAATTAACATGATTGACATTGATATGAATAATTTAAAGGAAAAATATATTATCTATGAATTAAAATATTGGTTACAAACTGAGTTAAAATTAAATTATAATGAATATATATAAATATATACTTAAAAATATTTTTCCAAATACATGTAACATAAATGCCGATAAAAATGAAAAAAATATTTATGAGCATATAACAAAAAATTGATATTATTTTTGAATCCTTGTTCTATGTTAAATGTGTGGAATGAATAATAATAATAATAATAATATTTCCTTCCATGTGTAAAATTGAACCAACAAAATGAAAATAGAAGGTTAATATTATAAAATAGCTATCATTTATAAATAAAAAAATTGTCCAATGTGGAAATAAATCATGTTAAATGAAAACCAATATTGTATAAGACTAGATTTTAATAATAAAATAAAATAAAATCAATAAAACCATAAATTATTTATGGTTTTATGGTTTTAATGTCAACAAAAAATTTATAATATTATAGATTAATCCTAATTAAATAAATATATATTATATATGATTAGAATGTGGTTCAATATAATCATTGTGTTCAAAATAATAATAATCATTTGTCTTGATACATTTTTTTTGAATCCATGAACATATATTCGTTCATATAATTATTGATTTAATTGTTTTGAAATGAAAAGTGAATGTATAATAATCCCTTTCAAGTAACCCTTTCATGATTATGTCACAGACAAAAAAACCTTTTGTAGTGTGCTATAGTATTATTTATTATGATCTTTAAATCTATTATGTAGAAATTATTTTGTATTTTTGGTTGAAATTTTGTTTTAATGATGAACATATTAAATTTTTAAACCTATTTTTAATTCCTTGAATATTCTGGTATTCAGTACATGATTTTAGGAACTATTGATTAAAGATTTCATTGGATATATTTACTAATTTTTATGAACATATGTTTTTTGATTAATTTATTTATTAAACATGATAAAATGGAGTGTTTTCGGTACTATAATTTCTTTCTTATTTTCAATGGTTTAATAATTTATATTTTTTGGAAGGATATTTATTTTGAAGTAAATTAAATTTATTTTAAAACATTAAATTGTTTTTCATTTTATTTGGAATTTAAAAAGGTCATGAAAATGTACTGAATAGGTTGGAAGATGAGTTTCCATGATGTGGAACCAATATCCATGTGAAACCATTAACGTGGGACTATGATGGATAATTTTTTTGGTCATTATGCCCCCATAATTCATTAAGGTATACCATGAAACTACCACCTTGAATGATGAATATGGGATAATTCTAATTCTGTGGAATCTTGTGACTATGATGTGATGTACTACTATAGAATAGATAAAACATTTATTGCAAGGAATTAATGTTCTCCTATCATGGCCACTACTGTGTTACTGTGATAAGAAATGACTGTGGAATATATATGGAATATCCAACCACACATCCACTTTTGACGATGCCACACCACCTATATGGATCCTCATATGGCCGTACACCCCCATTTACATCTTTCCATGTGTCCTTCCTCGGAAAACCACATCCACATTACCACATTACTCGCACAGAAACAATTAAAACAAAGAAGAGTAAATCACCAAGGTTAATCTAATGAAAATTTGAATACATTCATGATTCCAAGAATGACATCATATTTTATGAGAGAGATTGATCAATGAAGACACAGAATAAAGAACTAACTATATTAGAGTTCAAGAAATAAAATTAATATTATAGAATATGTCTGATTTTCATAAAATGCAATGTCTGAGATATTATTGGAAATGTTGATGTTTTGAGGAACATGGAGATGATGTATCTATGATGTTTCCAATTTTTAATCAGGAATCATTAAATATAAACTTTTTCACTGATAATTAGTTTACAAAAAAAATAAGATGATAAATCCTTTCTCCAAATATTCTCTAGATCCTTGATGCCCTGTTTGATCTCGCATGATTCTAAGGAAGGATTCAACAGGATTCAATGAAATTTAGAAATAGGGAATCCCTGGGAGTCTGATGCTCAATGAGTTTAAACACATGGATAACTTGAGAAGGATAAATACAACAGGATGTGGAATTGTAACACCCAAGACTTTTATGTTATTTAAATCATCAATGGAATGTTTCTTTACACACAACACTTTCTTGACTTGCTTTACACGAAATTCGCAACCTTCCTCGATAGCTTGCGTCGTACGCAATACCGATTTTCACTAAATAATGATATACTAATAAAATATTATTAAAAATAGCCATTATGAATAGTAATAACCACTTTTTGAAATTTTATAAATTTTATTTTTCATAATGGACTTCATTTTTGGATTTGGAATATCCAAATTAGCCTAGGGTAAAATTTTGGTATTTTTTTGAAAACATTCAATTTTTGATGAATAGTGAAACCACTAAGTGGTAGTTAAAAAAACTGAATTTTTCATAAAACATAATTTTACCGCTTCTGTGAGTGGAATTTAAAAAATCCGAGAGACACGGTTAATATCAAGGACTAAAATGTGGTTCAATGAGATGAAAATAATTTATGGTGAATATCAACTGTTTAAGTTTTTTACCACGGTTAAAAGTAAATAGGGCAATTAAGGGTAAAAATGATATTATTATTACCCTAAAACATGTCCTAATTCTATTGGAAAAGTGTAATTCGAACAAAAACAACCTTAGAAATAAAATATTACCATTTAGGCCCACTTGGATTAGATTAGGACATTTATTATTAATTTATTTAAAGAAGGGTTAAAATAGTTAAAATCAACGTTTAATAAGTAAATCATTTTTAATATGGGGTTATACATAAGATAAATTCGTCTGTCAATATTAATTATAAAGATAAAAATATTTCATACATAATGATATTTTATTTGTAATTTTTAGACTTTAAATAATTTAATTTATTTATGACACAAAGAGGATGCAGTAATTATCTTATTAATGAAATATTGACATAATTGATGTTATAAACACCAAAATAAATGTAATTTGAGACTTTTTATGAATTAAACTAATTTTATAGGTTAATATGACATGTTAGTATTTATTTAATTAACTTTGTTCGAACTAATCATTCTCTTATGATTTTCACAGAAATCAATTACTAAATAGTGTCAAAATTGACATAAAATAGTTTTTAAAACAAATATTATATTAGTAATTGTTATGTTATTCTTAAAAATCTAAGGTTCGGCCAAATTACATAGATAAGGTTATATATATTAATAATAAACAACTTGGGGTTCGTTTGGCTGATTATAGTATGTTTATTAACCTTATAGTATAAGAACACAAGAAGACACTGTAAAAGTAAAATTATTTAATTTAATGTTAAATCTAAATGATAAGATTAAAATAGGAACCTAAACATGTCTAAATTATATTTTATGAGAGTATTTAGACCCATCCCCACCTTAACTTCTAAATAAATCAATTTGGAGCTATTTAAAACCGAATTTGGAGTTATAATAAAATAATATTTTTAGTTATTCCAAAGGTGCCCCTCTCCTCCCTTATAAAAGGGAACCTACTCCCTCTCTTCCTCACACCACTTTGAGCCTTCAATCTCGGCAAACCCCTGCCAATTTCTTCTCTCCACTTCCCTAGATACATCCTAGAGGTCTTTATCTTCTTCAAAGACCAATTTTAGTGCCCTAAAAGGAGGTCTCAAAGAGGTGATTCAAAAAAGTGGTAATGCCCATTACCGATTAGTTCATCTTTATTTCTTCTTCCACATCTTCTTCTTTAGTTGTTTCATCATGAAGTAATAAAATCAGTATCACTCCTATACTGATATGTTATTATAAGTATGAAACCACCCTATTTCACCATCTATCCATCCTACGGAAAACGAAATCACCGCGCGTGCGTACGTACGGAAAACCGTCTCCACACCGTGGTGTAATCTATTTTCCCCCACCACCTTACTTGGATGGGTATAATGATGTAAATAATTACTATATATGATTATTTTAAAGTTCTATTGATTCTGAAATAGTATACATACCCTCAAATACAATTCCACGATCATGGGAATGATATCATCGCTCGTGCGTACGTACGGAATACCGTCTCCATGATGTGATGCGATTCGTTCTACATGATCTTCATTGAATAATGACTATATAAATGAATTGAATGAATAAATATGATATATAGTACATAAATACCATTCTGGAAAGGATGTATCTATAACCTAAAGAGAAGAATAAGAATTTATTCGACAAAACACGCATAAGAACAAAAAGTTATAAACACCCGAATAAAAAGTAACAATGAAATATTACTACCAAGAAGCTACAAATATGACCATATCTGATATCATAACAATAATTATGATTCTTTAATAAGTCAATAACATTATTTAAATCATTATACAGGAGGTTAAGACACTTACAAGGCAAATCAGACCTAAGGTAAGGGAAATATCACAATCTCATTGTTATCCGAGATTGTTTATACTTTGAAATTTACTGGGGTGTATTTTATCATCCACATCCATGTTTCCTCAATATGTAATATTATTTCCATGCACCTACAATTGTTTAAATCCAATTTTACCCTTCAGTGAGTTTTTAGTAAAGGATATGATAGGAATCTTTTGTCATTTTTTGTACGAGGTACTTTTTGACTTTTCCGACAAAAGTAAAAAAGAATGTTTTTTTAACTTATACGGCATGAATGGATTTTTAAAACATTATTTCCAAGAAGCGTCCTTTACAAGTTTTCAAGTTTATTTTTAATCAACTTATTTTAGTTTATAATTCTATGACATGTTATGAAAGGAAAATTATTTTTGAAGTAGAAAGGATATTTTCCTCAAGAATGGAGTTCATGTGTTTTATCAAAATTGTTTTCCATCTAAGATAATAAAGAGTTATGCTTATATCCCTATTATTACATTGATTTGATTATGTTGTGATGGAATTATATTTATGAATTCCTTTATCTTATATGAATTTATGATGTCACGATGTTTAAGATTCCCATTTTTATTACAAGGGTTATGAAATGATGTATGATTTATGATTTTGTGGCACCAATAAGAATGGTATCATTATGAGATGGGTGGTACCTATATCTCCCTCTGATGCATTGGTTAAAGATTTTATATCTCATGAGATAGACATGGCTGGAACGGTAGGTTATACCGGATCAGTGAAACAGGACTGAAACGAGGAGTGGACTCGGTTCAGAAATGGACTTTGTCCATTAAGATAGTCTTGGCAATGAGTCTTGACTAATAAGAAATTATTCTCTATGATTATGTGTGTATGCCATAAAGATTCATGTTTTAAGTTATGATTATTGGGATTACATTTCACTACTATGATTTATCCCATGTTATGAAATTATAATCTCTTTTGTAGGTTAAGATTTCCAAAAGTTATGTTCTATTGTATATGATGTGATTGATATTTCTTTTGTTTACCCTTACTGAGAATTTGTGCTCAACCTTTTGTATTTTTTATTTCCCCAGGTTAGTAAGAAGGTTATTAAGTAGAATATGCCAAAAAGGGACTCTAGATATGATGAAATAAATGGGAGGAAAAGTAGATGCTTTATGATCAAGTTGTTTATGTTTCCTAGTTTTTAAGGACACAATACCTATACAGTCCTTTCTTGGTTTTGTTATATGTTGTAATAAGTGTGCTTCAATTCTGAAGTAATAACAATGTATGTAAATTTTGGGTTGTTATAGTTGGTATCGGAGGAAAGGTATTGTCAATATTTGGAAACTAGGATGTGAAAGCCTTAGTAAGAACCCTAAGGATAAGTCTAATCATAGAACACAATATTAGTGTTTTAGAAATGACCATGAATAACCTAGGATAAGTCATTAAGTGTGAAATTTTATTCTTAATTATGTGGTTTTCCTATTATAATTAGTGTTTCTCACACTATTCTTCTTGGTTTTAGTCAATGGCTAGAACCCGAAGGAACCGTGTTAATGCAGAATGCGACGGGCAATGCAATGATTGTCCCCCTGAGTAACCAAACATTATGGGAACTGGAATAAAAAATCATGTAGCCATGCTCACACAACTTTCTCAAGCTATGAATCATGCATGACATCAAAACGAGCAATGGAAGGAGCAATATTCTGTTGAATCCTTCATGAGGCAGCGTCCACCTTCTTTCAGCGGGTCTACTGATCCATTTGTTTTTGAACTATGGATTAGTACTACTGAAAAGATATTTTCAGTTCTTCAATGTTCTGAACATGATAAAGTCATCATAGCAGTGTATCGTTTGGAAGGTGATGCTGATAAATGGTGGAGTCTTATTAAGAATATGAGGCAAAGGGATGAAATTGAGTCCATGGAATGGGATGAGTTCAGGAACTTATTTTTCAATAAGTTCTTCCCTCGTATTCTCCGAACAAAGATGGAGAAAGAGTTTCTTGAACTGAAGCAAAAGGATGATGAATCTGTTGGTACCTATGAAGCAAATTTTACAAGACATGCAAGGTACGCTTCTGGTATTATTATCCTACCTGAGAGTAAGATCGATCGACTCTTTAGTGGCTTAAAACCAAGTGTTAGAAGGGCCTTACCCATAAGGGACTTCAATAGCTATGACGAAATCGTTCGATGTGCTGTCAAAGTTGAGATGTAGATTGTAGTAACCCATCAGTCATATGGGTTTGATAAGAAGAGGAAAATGGAATTCAAAGGAAAATCTAAAGAGTACACTGAAAAGAAGATGAGCTTTTCATTATGGTCAAAGTGTGGAAAGAAACATGGAGGGAGTTGTCTTAAAGTGACAAGTAAATATTTCAAATGTGGAAAGGAAGGTCAACGGGCATTTGAATGCTGCGATGATGGGAAGAAGATGTCTAATAATGCAAACAAAGGAAGGGATACACAGAATGAACCTACTACACTTCAATGTTTCAATTGCAAGGAGATGGGACATTATGCCCATAAATTCCCAAATCCAAGGGTTGATGATGATGGTTGATGTCAACAAACTCTTAAGGATAAAGACAAAGGAATGTCACATGAAATTTCTATCAGCGATGTGGAGTATGATAACGATGTGGTGAAAGGTGCACTTACCATCCACTCTAAAGTAGAAAATGTTTTATTTGATTATAGATCCACCCACTCCTTTATTTCTGAAGAATTTTCAAAGGGTATCACCGTATTACCTCAACAATTAGATTTTGAGTTAGCTGTGACAACACCTAATGGCACAACAGTCGCATCAAAAGTTTATAATTCTTCTCCGATTGAATTTTGTGGGAAAGTGCTTCCTACAAATCTTGTGATCCTTCCTATAGTGGAATTTTATGTGATTATTGGGATGGATTGGATTTCTCTACATGGATCTCATATCAATTTCCAAAGAAGGGACGTCACATTTCATATTCCAGATCAATCTATGATCGTCTATCGATGCAAGGATGAACATAACCTTCCAGTGGAAATTTCTTCCATTTTATGGGAATTGATTCCACTAAATGAAGGTTATTTATCTCAAATGGTTGGTGAGAAACTCACAATTAATAATATTCCCATTGTTTGGGAGTTTGATGATGTCATTCTGGAGGAATTACCGGGTCTTCCACCGAATCATGAAGTTGAGTTTTCAATAGAACTCGTACTGGGTGATTTGCCTATTTCAAAGACACCTTATATAATGGCCCCAATTGAGTTGCAGGAATTGAAGAAGAAACTCCAAGAGAATCTTGGTAAGGGGTTCATACGCCCTAGTGCGTCACCTTGGGGAGCACCTGTTCTGTTTTTTAAGAAGAAAGATGGATCAATGAGACGCTGCATTGATTATCGAGAACATAACAAGATCACTATCAAGAACAAATATCCTCTCCTGCGCATTGATGACCTATTTGACCAACTATGCGAACCTCAATACTTATCCAAGATTGATCTACGTTCACGGTATCATCAATTAAGGGTCAAAAGGGAGGATATACCAAAGACGGCTTTCCGTACAAGGTATGAACACTATGAATTTATAGTGATGCCATTTGGTCTTACTAATGCCCCTGCTATCTTCATGGATCAAATGAATAGATTCTTTAGAGACTATCTTGATCGGTTTGTGTTAGTCTTTATAGACGATATTCTTGTCTATTCAAAGAGAAAGTAAGACCATGTAGATCACATGAGAATTATATTGAAGACCCTGAGAAAGGAGAAGCTTTATGCCAAATTTAACAAGTGTAAATTTTGGATTCAAAAAGTTGCATTTTTGGGTCACATAATCTCAAAATAGGGGATATCTGTGGATCCAGCAAAAACAGAGGTTATCGAAATATGGTCGAGACCAACAACAGTAACCGAGATCCCAAGTTTTCTTGGTTTGGATGGATATTATCGACGTTTTGTGAAAGATTTTTCAGGATTATCTAATCCACTCACCAAGTTGACTCGGAAAGGAGTTAAGTTTGTTTGGACAGAGGAATGTGAAGAGAATTTCAAGGATTTGAAAAGAAGGTTATCCAGTGCACCTGTGCTCACACTGCCTTGTAGCGGAGAAAGGTTTTTGATCTACAGTGATGCACCCAAGAAGGGATTGGGGTGTGTTCTTATGAAAAATTATATGGTGATAGCTTATGCCTCACAACAGTTGAAAATACATGAGCAAAATTACCCAACTCATGATTTGGAGTTAGCTATGGTAATCTTTGCATTAATGATTTAGAGGCATTACCTTTATGGTGAAAGGTGTGATATTTTTACTGATCATAAAATTTTAAAGTATATTTTCACACAAAAGGAGCTGAATATGCGCCAAAGAAGCTGGTTGGAGCTGATTAAGGATTACGACTGCTCAATCCATTACCACCCTGGGAAAGCAAACAAGGTGGCAGATGCATTAAGTCGACAAGACCATGCTAGTTTATCCATGACAAGGATCACAAAAGATCCAATATTTATGGATTTACAAAGGATGGATCTTGGAAATATAATGAAAGGGGAAAAATCGTATCTTTCTCAAATGAATGTTCAACTATCTATACATGTGAAGATTAAAGAGGAATAGAAAGAAGATGTCGAGTTACAAAGGAAGGTCAGAAATGTTCCTGAATTCAACCTTGATTATGATGGGATAATAAAGTTTAGGAATCGGGTTTGTGTTCCTCCCATCCCCGAATTAAAGAAGGAGCTGCTAGATGAGGCTCATAGTTCTTCATTCTCTATTCATCCTGGAAGCATGAAGATGTATAGGGACCTGAAAGAGTACTTCTGATGGGATGGAATGAAAAGAGATGTTGCTGAATATGTCTCTCGATGCTTGATTTGTCATCAAGTTAAAGCTGAGAGACAGAAGTCTAAGGGAAGGTTACAACCATTACCCATACCTGAATGGAAATGGGAAATCATCACTATGGACATTGTCACAGGACTTCCTAAAACTTCCAAAGGCAATAATGCTATCTGGGTCATAGTTGATTGTCTTACAAAATCTGCACACTTCATTGCTATTAGAGAGGATTTCTCTCTGGATCCGCTTGCCTGGATATATGTAAAGGAAGTGGTAAGATTGCATGGAGTACCACTTTCTATTATATCAGATCAGGATCTGAGATTTACTTCGAAGTTCTGGTGAAGTCTTCAGCATACTCTAGATACAGAGTTGAGTTTCAGCGCTGTTTATCATCCTTAGACATACGGTCAGTCTGAGAGAACAATTCAAACTATATAAGATATTTTGAGAGCTTGCTCTATGGATTTCAAAGGTGTTTGGGATCAACACCTACCTTTGGTGGAAATTTCTTATAATAATAGCTTTCACTCCAGTATTCAGATGGATCCTTCTGAAGCTCTCTATGGAAAGAAATGCAGGACTCCAACTTGCTGGGATGAAGTTGGGGAAAGAAAGCTATTAGGACCCAATCTCGTTGATGAAATGGCAGAAAAGGTCAGATCTATTCAACAACACAAAAGAGAAGCTCAGAGTCAAAATAAAAGTTATGCCAACAACCGAAGAAAAGACCTAGAGTTTGAAGTGGGTGATAAAGTGTTTTTATGAATATCTCCCTGGAAGAGGGTTATGAGATTTGTAAAGAAGGGGAAGTTGAGACCTAGATATATCGGTCCTTTCAAAATACTGGATCGTGATGGGAAGGTAGCTTACCGATTGGCACTTCCATAGAATCTCTCTCAAGTTCACGATGTGTTCCATGTATCTCTTCTGAGAAAGTACATACCTGATCCTTCACATGTACTCAGCTCAGAAGTTGTACCGCTGGAGCAAGATCTTTCTTATGAAGAACAACCGATAGAGATTCTGGATCATAGAGAAAAAGTCCTACGAAACAAGACCACTCAATTGGTGAATGTTTTATAGAGGAACCACCAATTATAAGAAGCTACATGGGAGCTTGAGGATATGATTAGGGAGAGGTATCCTCATCTGTTTGTTACAAAGTGACGAATTTCGAGGGCGAAATTCATTTTAAGGGGGGTAGAATGTAACACCGAAGACTTTTATGTTATATAAATCATCAAAGGAATCTTTTTCTACACACAACACTTGCTTGGCTTTCTTTACACGAAATTCACAACCTTCCTCGATAGCTTGCATCGTACGCAATACCGAGTTTCAGTAAACAATGATATACTAATAAAATATTATTAAAACAAGCCGTTATGAATAGTAATAACCAATTTTTGAAATTTTATAAATTTTATTTTTCAAAATAGACTTCATTTTTGGATTCGGAATATCGAAATTAGCCTAGGGTGAAATTTTGGTATTTTTCTGAAAACTTTCAATTTTTGATGAATAGTGAAACCACTAAGTAGTAGTTAAAAAAACTGAATTTTTCATAAAACATAATTTTACCGCATCTGTGAGTGGAATTTAAAAAATCCGAGAGACACGGTTAATATCAAGGACTAAAATATGGTTCAATGAGATGAAAATATTTTTTGGTGAATAGTAACTTTTTACTTTTTTTACCACGGTTAAAAGTTAATAGGGCAATTAAGGGTAAAAATGATATTATTATTACCCTAACACATGACCTAATTCTATTGGATAAGTGTAATTCGAACAAAAAAAACCTTAGGAATAAAATATGACCATTTAGGCCCACATGGATTAGATTAGGTCATTTATTATTAATTTATTTAAAGAAGAGTTAAAATAGTTAAAATCAATGTTTAATAAGTAAATCATTTTTAATATGAGGTTATACATAAGATATATTCGGCCGTAAATATTCATTAGAAAGCTAATAATACTTACTACATAATGATATTTTATTTTTAATTTTTAGACTTTAAATAATTTAATTTATTTATGACACAAAGATGATGCAGTAATTATCTTATTAATGAAATATTGACATAATTGACGTTATAAACACCAAAATAAATTGAATTTGAGACTTTTTATGAATTACAATAATTTTATAGGTTAATATGACGTGTTATTAATGATTTAATTAACTTTGTTCGAACTAATAGTTCTATTATGATTTTCAAAAAAATAAATTACTAAATAGTGTCAAAATTGACATAAAATAGCTTTTAAAACAAATATTATATTAGTAATTGTTATTTTATTACTAAAAATATAAGGATCGGCCAAATGACTAATATAAGGTTATATATATTAATAATAAACAACTTGGTGTTCGTTTGGCTGCTTATAGAATGTTTATTAACCTTATCGTATAAGAACACAAGAAGACACGATAAAAGTAAAATTATTTAATTTAATGTTAAATCTAAATGATAAGGTTAAAATAGGAACCTAACCTTGTCTAAATTCTTTTGGATGAGAGGCTTTAGACCCATCCCCACCTTAGCTTCTAAATAAATCAATTAGGATCTATTTAAAACCGAATTTGGATTTATAATAAAATAATATTTTTAGTTATTCCAAAGGTGCCCCTCTCCTCCCTTATAAAAGGGCACCTCCTCCCTCTCTTCCTCACACCACTTTGAGACTTCAAGCTTGGCCAAAAACTGCCAATTTATTCTCTCCACTTCCCTAGAGACATCCTAGAGGTCCTGGTCTTCTTCAAAGACCAATTTTAGTGCCCTAAAAGGAGGTCTCAAAGAGGCGCTTCAAAGAAGAGGTAATGCCCGTTACCGATTCTTTCATCTTTATTTCTTCTTCCACTTCTTCTTCTTTAGTGGTTTTATTATGAAGTAATAACGTCAGTATCACTAATATACTGATATGTTATTATAAGTATGAAACAACCCTATTTCACCATCTATCCATCTTACGGAAAATGAAATCACCGCGCGTGCGTACGTACGGAATACCGTCTCCACACCGTGGTGTAATCTATTTTCCCCCACCAACTTACTTGGATGGGTATAATGATGTAAATAATTACTATATATTATTATTGTAACGTGATATTGACTCTGAAATAGTATACATACACTCAAATACAATTCCACGATCATGGGAATGATATAATAGCTTGTGCGTACGTACGGAATACCGTCTTCACGATGTGATGCGATTCGTTCTACATGATCTTCATTGCATAATGATTATATAAATGAATTGAATGAATAAATATGATATATAGTACATTAATACCATTCTGGAAATTATTTATCTATAACCTAAAGAGAAGAATAAGAATTTATTCGACAAAACACGCATAAGAACAAAAAGTTATAAACACCTGAATAACAAGTAGCAATGTAATATTACTACCAAGAAGCTAATAATATGACCATATTTGATATCATAACAATAATTATCATTTTGTAATAAGTCAATAACATTATCTAAATCATTATACAGGACATTCAGACACTTATGAGGCAAATCGGACCTAAGGTAAGGGAAATATCACAATCTAATTTTTATCCGAGATTGTTTATACTTTGAAATTTACGGGGGTGTATTTTATCATCCACATCCATGTTTCCTCAATATGTAATATTATTTCAATCCCCATACAATTGTTTAAATCCAATTTTACCCTTTGGTGAGTTTTTAGTAAAGGATATGAAAGGAATCTTTTGACGTTTTTCGTACAAGGTATTTTTTGAATTTTCCGAAAAAAGTACGAAGAATGTTTTTTTAACTTATACGACATCAATGGATTTTTAAAAAATTATTTTCAAGAAGATTCCTTTACAAGTTTTCATGTTTATTTTTAATCAACTTCTTTTAGTTTAGAATTGTATGACATGTTAAAAAGGAAAAGTATTTTTGAAGTAGAAAGGATATTTTCCTCAAGAATGGAGTTCAATTTTTTTATCAAAATTATTTTCCATCTAAGATAATAAAGGGTTATGTTTATATCCCTATGATTACATTGATTTGATTATGTTGTGATGGAATTATATTTATGAATTCCTTTATCTTATATGAATTTATAATGTCACAATGTTTAAGATTACCATTTTTATTACAAGGGTTATGAAATGATGTATGATTTATGATTTTGTGGCACACATCAGAATGATATCATTATGATATGGGTGGGACCTATATCTCCCTCTAATGCATTGGGTAAAGATTTTATATCTCATGAGATATACATGGCTGGAACGGTTGGTTATACCGGTTCAGTGAAACATGACTGAAACGAGGATTGAACTCGGTTCAGAAATAGACTTTGTCCACTAAGATAGTCTTGTCAATAAGTCTTGACAAATAAGAAATGATTCTCTATTATTATGTGTGTATGCCACAAAGTGTCATGTTTTATGTTATGATTATTGGGATTACATTTCACTACTATGATTTATCCCATGTTATGAAATTATAATCTCTTTTGCAGGTTAAGATTTCCAAAAGTTATGTGCTTATGTATATGATGTGATTGATATTTCTTTTGTTTACCTTTACTGAGCATTTGAGCTCACCCTTTTGTATGTTTTATTTCCTTATGTCAAGAAGAAGGTTATTAAGTAGAATATGCCAAAAAGGGACTCTAGATATGATAAAATAAATGGGAGGAAAAGTAGATGCTTTATGAACCAGTTGTTTATGTTTCCCAGTTTCTAAAGACACTATACCTATACGGGCCTTTCTTGGTTTTGTTATATGTTGTAATAAGTGTGCTTCAATTCTGATGTAATAACAATGTATGTAAAGTTTGGGTCGTTATAGGAATTATTTATCTTGATTTCATTTCGTTGTATATAGGTTTAAGGATTAAAGGAGAATTGGTTTCTTCTAAATTCAATGGCTGATAAGATAAAGATGGATACACTACATATGATGTATTAAATGCATGATAAAGAATAATAAAGGTGTAATAAAATACACACTACACTATGAATACACCATAAGATTTAGGATGGATCATCTTTTTTATATTAGTAGTCTTTTACTACAATATAATTGAAGTGGAAACTATAAAATTCCAAAACAATTCCAATCAATTTTATGACATAATTTTGTGGAAGATGAATAAATAAATAGAGTTTTATGATGGTCAATTCTGTGAGTTCTATGCTTTTAGAAGGAATTTACAACAAAAGCGCAGGTCTTAACTGATAAATTTAAATTATATTTTTGTGAAAAAAAAATCAATAACATGTTGAAAAAATATAAAATCAAGGAAAATTTATGACAATGCTTAATGAGGACAGAAAATGGTAAAATGGTTTGGTTGGACTATGGAAGGGAAATTAGACAATGTATCATAAGACCCAATTATTTCTTTAAGGAATACATTGCCTACAGTTATATCAAGGACCATTAAAATAATTAATATTTATGTAATTCCAAAAAATATAAACTCATGAATCATATGAAAATTTCAATCTCAAGAAGCTGTTTGGAGATTCTAGAAGATTCACGATTTCTATGGATGATACTGGAAAGGATTTTGAAACTATATTGATATAGTGATGCCACTAAAAATGTTCACAAGGTTCTAACACATGCAGTTATAGAAGTAGTGCTTCAGGTGTAAAGGCATTGATGTGAGATGATAACGATCATATTAAGTCATTAAAATTATCTATTGGATCCATGTTAGTTTATCATGTTGTATATTTCATTATTATTTGTAAATATTTATGAGGATTGACGTATTTATTCTATATTAATTGGATGGGATAAATCCCTCAATTCTTAATTCATGGGACACAACTATGAGTCCATTGTTTTCACCACTATTACCTATTTTTTAATTATGTGTTCTATTAAAAAATATTTTTTGTTCAATTTTTCTTCCATGTCATTAATCTCTAAGTTTCACACATGGAGGAATAACTTGAATAGTAGAACCAAAATGTGATTTTGAGGATTACTAGAGATCAAATATCAATATGATCATGTTACTTCTATGACTATTGTTAATGCGAGTGTGAAGTGGGAACTTAGATTACACACTATCTCACAGGATCAATTTATATCTTTCATTCCTTAATTAGTCTCCACCTCCATTATTCCATTTATTTTGTAGAGTTTTTTGAGTAGGGTTTTTTGGTGAAAGCATCTTGTGAATATCAACCTACATCAAATAAATTCTGTGCAGAGTGGTTAAATCATGAGTTATTTTTTTTGGAGAGATCCTATGTATAGTAAACATCCTATATATGTCTATTAACCTACTAAGGAGTGTGAGAGGTGTATGAGAAAATTATTCAACCATGTTTTGGTAATAGTGGGCAAAAATGGTTTAATAATTTTTTTAAAGGTGGTAGGTTTTAGAAAATCGATCCATCTGAGGCCTTCCCTTTCTCATTGACTTACATATCCATATCTTTTTGTCCTTCCACTTCATTCATATCAATTCCCTATTTCTTCACATTTTACATCACCATTGTTTCATGTTATTTTTATTTCCTTCCATTAAATATAAAAATACCTAAAGTGTTTAAGAGAATCACTAATATATTTGATACTACTTACTCAATAACCACCCTGGGTTTGCCACTATGTTATATCCAATGATATTTTAAATGTGTCACTAACAGCCCTTATAGAGTGAGAATCCTCAGACATTGGTTTCATTTATATAGAAGTAATTTTTGGATTATTAATTTTTCTACCTTTCCTTGAATTCTACAAAGATAATTAAAAAAACAACAAAAACAAAAATAAAATAAACACAAAAAAATTGTTGATATTTTCCAATTTATTCTCAGATTCATTATCACGGAACTCCTAGGTGCAAAAAATTAATGCAGATATAGCAGAATTTAAATTTTGGATACGAAATGGAATGGTAAATAGATTATAGTTGATGAATTTTTAATTACATATCAAACAATGAATTTTTTCTATAATATTCAATAAAAAAAGTATTAATGGGGAATTAACCTACCATGAAAGATATTCTCAATACTAACAGGATTATGAAATTCCATGAAACTACCTACCTATAACAAGGGGAATAAAATAAAAAGGCAGTAACCCTATTACCTATACTAATAAATTCTAGAAAGTAGTTGAGAAGAAAATATAAAAATAAAAACAGAATTGAGAAATAATTGAAGATTCCCATATTCGATCCAGAAATGCACATTGACCCACCAGTAGAGATTAGATATGAACATTCAAAATTTTTTTTTAAGGAGTCCTAGGATATGGTACATGATGAAATTTAAGACACTGAAAAACTCTTGGATAAATTGTTTTATTAAATAATTTTAGTAATAAGTTTTTTGTATTGACCACTCTTCAAGTTTTTCCGTGACTTAAAAAATAAACATAATGATGAAATATTATCTCATTCCATGTATTATTAAAATAATAATGTATTTTTCTATAAGAGAGTATGGACTTGGTTGATTACCTCAGTGTAGATCTAGAGACACTTATACATGACCTTTTTAATAGTGAGGAAAGACATGATGACCAAATTCATGTAGTTGATCACTTTTTTAATGATAAATTACTATCATTAATTTTGGATTTTTTTGAAAATATATTTCATAGTGATCCCTTTTTTTTGGTTATAATGAGTAATCAAAACTATATGATGCCTAGAGTCTCTATAAGGTTTTAGTATTGAAGAGCTTTTTGAACTGCCATTTTTAGTTAAAAATTCAATTTTTGAAGTAATTGTATAGAAGATGATTCATTAGAGTTATTCATTAGATCAAAATACGGTGTTGATACATTTTTTATTTTCAATGGGTATATAATTGTTTTGAATAAAAGAGAATAAATGTAACATTCAGAATCTAAATTTCTACAACTTTTTCACTATATCCTACAAACTAAATACTTGGAGATATACCCCTTAAATACATAATACCTGTATCACTACATAAGAGATATAATACCTATTATTTTAAAATTATGGATGTTTAAAAATGGATAATCCACATGTTTTACATGTCGAACAACACTGGAAGGAAGAACATGAGTTGGATATTAGGAAACAAAGGATACCCCACACGAGACTGGGATTGACCTAAGGACTATCAATAATGGATTATCTAAACACAACACCCCATGTTTGGTTATCTTGAGATTGTATTTTTATTTATCTTGTACAACCAAATCATAATGTAATTATATCTTTCCAAGTTTGTAGGGATTATTCATGGACTATGTAAATCATTATTTCATCTGTGATTTTATTCTCATTCTTTTTTTATTGGTTTATTATATCTTTTATTCATATGAAATACTAATTCTATCACTGAGAGTTATGGAATTTATGTATCATGAATCCATACAGAGCATGAAAATTAAAAGGATATGGATGTATGGGATAAAATAGTTATTGTTTTGACATAAGGGTAAGTTAATTTGATTGAACTGTGATTATAAATGCACAAAATTCATGGGAGTACATATTTCACTTCTTTGAATTTTTATTCCTCATGTTTACGATGCTTGATGATGCAAAATATGGGTGTGGGAATTTCCCATGATGTTTAAAAACCCATGAACCAACATTATTGGCTAGGTGATTAGCTTTAAGATTAATATTGTGTTTAAAATTGATTTGAGAACAATTTGAAACCTATATACCCAAATTAAAAACCATTACATTCATCTATTCTTACACATAAATTTTATCATAATTATTTTTGTATAATAATGGAGAATTAATATTTCTATCTATACCAAACCAATGAATGACAATTTAAATAAAAATAAATAAATAAATAAATTGTTTGGAAAAATAATGTAGATATGTGGATTTTTTTTGATTTTAACCTAATGTTAACCTTATATAATTATTTTAATTATTGAATTACAATGTATTTTTTAATAATATTTTTCTTCCACCATAGGATTTAACATAATTGGAAATTTTGAGTTTTTGGTATGCTTAAGAGGGGTATTGAAATGTACCTTCACGGTTCTTCAAATTTGTACAAACAAAAAACCCAAGAATTATAATTTTATCTCCCTAAATATCATTTTAGGATATTTTTTATTAATAAATAAACCATTTAAGTTTGTTATGTTAGGAACATTATAATTCATCAAATCCTTCATATTGGAAAATTATTATTTGAATTTTGGGGGATTCAACTAGTTCTCAAGTTGTTTGAATTGAATGGTGGATAAGTGATATTGTACAAGTTTTTTATGAAAACACTATTTGAAAATTATGAAATGGAGTGTGATAGGTTAAATTTTTTTTTGTGTAAATTGAATTAATAATTTAGGAAACAAGATGTTTGAACATTAACCTAGGAACCTATCCTTTGATAAATGAAATACCTCAATGATCTAAATCAATATAGATTAATATATGTCCATTGAAAATAGAGTAAAATGGGAAATTGGGAACACAAAGAGAATCTCTGATACATTAGAAATAAGGTTTTTTTAAATAAATAATATCTTAATTCAATAAGTTATTTTCAAATTTCTAAACAAAAAGATTTAATGGAGTTTGTTAGATTATTTTTGTGTTGAAATAAAATTATAACTTTACGAAACACGATGTTTGAACTCAAACATAGTTACATAAACATTGAGAAATGGAAAAAATCAAGGAGCAAAATCAATAGATATTAATATTAGTCATTTGAAACTAGAGTAAAACGAGAAATTAGGATCACATGGAGAATAATTGAGACATTAAGAACAGTTTAATAAATAAAATCTAAATTCAAAAAGTTTTTTTCACACTTTTACGTAAATATTAATTAATATGGTAAAATCAAAAAAAAATGTTTCAAAGTGTCAAAAAGGAAATCATTTGTGTGAGGTAAATATTGATGCTAGATTAATAAGGGGACTATTGATTTTTTATAATATCATTTGTATTACATCAAGTTACTTGAATGAGAAATTTTAGTTTGAGGGACCTAGAATAGAATGGAAACTAATAGTTATTATTGGTATTGTTTTATTTTTTCATGAACATCACCAGTATATACTCATAGAATAAGAAATTCAAATTTGGTTGAATGTTTTGATTGAAATATAATCACATTGTAGATATGAATTTTTTCTAATAAATGGTTCAATTTTACTCTTTAATTCTAGTATGTACATTCCAATAAATGAATGATAACCATTTATTTTAGTATTAATTGAAAATATTTCAAATAATATGAATTTTATGAAAGTGAAATTGATTAATATGGGGGAATTATATTTTAATTTTTTAAAATGGATTGGAACCTCTAGTTTGTTTGAATGATTATGTTTTAGGGGTGAGAATATTTTTTCATGAAGAATTTATTAATTTAAGTAAATCAATGATAATTTATTTTATTAATTGAATATTTTCGAATTAAGTTGATTAATGTAGCCATTATTTCTTATAAAGATCATAATTGAAATTTATTATTATTTAATAACAGATATTATGTAATTTTTTTTAAATTGAGGTATTTCCGATAAATAAATCAATTCATCAAAAGGCCATGGTCTAAAAATTTGTAAATATATTGTGGAATAACATATTCTATTAAAATAATTAAATTATGTAGAAAATATTAATAAGATTTCTCATCTATTTTTTATATGGGGGATTATCGAAATGTGTGGCACCGAAAACAAGTGTATTTTTCAAGATGTAACAAAAATGTCTATGTGAAAATGTAAATGTGCACCATTGATGGGAAAAAAAGTGTGCCACTATATATTTCTATTATTACTACCACCAGTGAATCAATGAAGCTACCACAATAACCAAAAAATATGGGTTAAATTTTTATCCTTAATATCTTGTGACAATAAAGTGCTATATAATAGTGAAGTAGAAAAAAAATTAGCATCAGTGAAATTAATTTTTGTTACCACGATCACTACCCTGGTACTATTAAAAGCATCGACCATGGAATGTCTATGGTTTCAGTAACCAAAAATATACCTGACACCATATTGCAGCACTCCTTTTACATCTCTACATATGGATGTACAACTATATTTCCCCACAAAACAACTTCTATAGTATCACCTTAATCCTTTAGATCAAAGTGAAATAATGTTGAGTAAATCATCAGGGCTAATCCAAGGATAACCACACTACCTTAAATATTCTAACCTTAAAAACATATTTTATATGTGATCTTAATAAAACATGACACTGAATCAATGCATTGATAAAATTCTTGCTCAAGAAATCAATTGATGCTTCATGATGAAGTCGAACCGTTTGATGTTTTGGTGTATCAACGAATAGTTGGAACTCCAATGTGTTAAGGAACCGAGAGATAATGAATCTCATATTGTTCATTTTTTTTACCTAGAATCCCAAAAGAATGCATGTTCAATTGGTGATGTTTTTTACAGAATAATGTGAGAAGATGAGAAATCCTTGAACCAAAGGTTCACCATGTCCTTGATGACTCACTCGATCTCATATGTTATAGAGAATTAATTTATCATGATTAGAAGTAATAATGAATAAAATATTACTTAGATGATAATTATAGAAGAGTTCAAATAGATGAATAACATGATTGGGATAAAGATAAAAGTATTAGGAAATTATTCAATAGCTCTGATTTCTTTTTCTACTAGTTCGATAATAGAGGGAAACTCAATTTTGTCCCAATGATAAGGATATGAAGATAAAGATGGGCACATTTTATATTCTTAATGTAATTTAAGTGTAAACCAAATATAAGTATTACAAAAACCACCTAAATTATTTCATAGGTAATTTTAAAAATTATTTCATATTCTTGGGTTTTATGGTGTGTTTCTTATTATAAAAACCTTATTGAAGTATCTCCATTAAAATGAATAATCCAAGGAAAACTAATTTGGACCATAAATGTGTAATGCATGAAAACATTGTTAGTGTGAAGATAGTCAATTTCTTGGGTGATCAGATTTCAGAAGAACCTTTTCACCATGGTCATGGACATAGAATAAAAATAAAAATATTTCCTTTATTGATAAAGGAATTAAATTTCTAGTTGAAATTAGATGAATTCAATGAAATTATTGAACAATTACTAATGAGTCTAGATATGGGGGAACTAGATCAACTGGTATATATAATGGAAACTATGCCATGATACGTTATCCAAAAAAGTGTATTATGGAATTTTTGACCTAATATTAAATCAAGGAGCGAGAAAATAATTAATATGGGAGTGATTAATGAAACAATATAATGACTAATATAAAGGAATACATGAACCCACAAAGTTGTGATGTCTTTCTAGAAGATTATGAATTCTTCTATAGGATGCTGAAAGTTATTTGGAAATTGTGATGACCAAGAGATTCCCTCAAATAGGTTAATGTGGGCTCAACACATTTAGTTACAGAAGAAGTGTTTCAATCACTAGGGTCTTTTAGTTAGTTTAGAATCTAAATTAATTCCACTCTTATAAAATATGTATTGAGATTGAAATCTGTATTTTAAAATCCAAAAAAAGAAGAATCCAATAATTCATGATATGTTGGAGTTAATTCTAAATACATTTTCTCATCCACCATTAATCATTCTTCAATTTTATTTTATTTTTAATAATACAAATTTCTCCATTTATTCTTCTTCCTTTTGAATGTTCTCAAAATTATATATAAGGAGGAATACCATGAAAGTTAGTTCCCATAAGTGACGTTGAAGCTACCCAAATATTAAATATGAAGATCATCATTGATCCCTTCATTTATCCTGGTGACATTGAAGCTACTGTGGGAATTATGACGTCACAATTGAACAGAATATCAATTATCTCCTTCCATTCCCTCATCAATTCCCCCTCCATATTAATTTTCATCAGCATAGTAATTTTTTAAGGGTTTTTGATTGATTCATTAGTATAGTATCACTTTAAGTTTAATAAATCCTATACAGGTTGGTTATATATTTTGTTATTTCAGGGTTGGGAGAGGTCCCATGTATTGGAGACATCATGTACATATATTTTAACCTCCTAAGGATAGAGATAAGTGAATGAGTTGACAGCTAAACCCTAAAATGATAAAGAAGAGTACCAAAGGTTAAATCATTTTTAGATATATGGTAGTAGTAAATATATGATCCATTTCAACCTTCTATTTCTCAATGACTGACAGATACATTTTGGGTTCTCATTCACATGTTTTTTTAATCATTTACTATTTTACCTCTCAGTAAATCATCTCTAATTAATAATGATTTCATTTATAGAATTTAAATATATAAATACTCAAAAAAACAATTTCATGAGAATCAATACGACATTTGACACTACATACTTGAGATTAACACCTAAGTTATCCACTATGCTACATCTAGAGAGATAATAAATATCTCTCTAACGTACCCTTACAACGATAAATTTATTATAATAAAATTATATGAATAATATTTTCTAAATGAAAATAGGAACATTTCATTAACAATAATTAAATCATCTAATCCTTCATGAATATTTTAATAAAATCCAATTTTCAATATACACAAGTATACATTTATAAAAGAATGATATACTACATCAGGAATTTTGGTTAATTGTTGCATCATTGCATTGATGTATTTAACTAAGAAACTAAATTATTTAAATATAATAAAATAATTTTTGAAAAGGAGGAATTTATATTTATGATGTTTTTATTAGTTTTAATAGTTTTTTTTAAAATAACTTTTTAAAATTTATTTTCATTTTACACTAAATAAGTACATACTAATGAACATTTCAATATCCCAAAGGCCATCAATTTTTATTTATCATAGACCCACTTTTATATAGGGTTGAGGGGGAATAGTTGCATTTCCCAAATTCCCAATGGCATACAGGCCTGGAAATATATATGTCTAAAAGGCCTAACATAAAATCCCAAAGACCCAAACTACTAAAACATTAACGGTGATGAAAAATAAATATACAAAAAATGTGGAATATGAAAAAAAAATTAAAAATTTATTTATTTTTTAATA
This sequence comes from Viscum album, assembly GCA_963277665.1. Taxonomy (NCBI): domain Eukaryota; kingdom Viridiplantae; phylum Streptophyta; class Magnoliopsida; order Santalales; family Viscaceae; genus Viscum; species Viscum album. Next base: position 1,611,917,159 of record OY728163.1, read on the forward strand.
TTGACAGAATATGGTTTTGTAATTTCATTTTATAAGTATTTAAATATAAAGATAAATAATATTTAAATTTTAAAAGGTGTATGAAACTTAAGGATAGATTATTTTTGAATGAAATTTTATTTATTTTTTACTTTTAATAACATTATTTGAGTTATTATATATTTTAAATGAGGTTGTTTTAGAAAAAATGTAAGTATTTTAATTAAATAATTCATCTAAGGAATTATTTTGGACAACTTGGTATGTAATATGAATCACTAATATATATATATATATATATATATATATATATATTTCCATTTTTGAAATCTTATTTTCTAAAATAAATTATATATAAAAAACCAAACATATTATTATTATCAAATCTAAGCCTTAGTTATCTCATAAACAACTAATTTTTAATTTTAGTAATTAATTGATAATTAAACATTAATGTTTATATTGGCAATAATTTTTTTTATTTTGAATTTTTAGAAATGTATTTATAAATTATTTCAATTACAAATATTTAAAAAATTAAAAACAAACAATTGGAATGATATTAAAAAAATCAATTTTCATATTTTTTAAAAAATTAAAATAAAAAATGTTTCCTAATTTTTGAAAAAAAATATATTTACAACTTACAACATTCAGTACAAGATGAATCAAAGAAAACATAACACAACCCTTTTAAATACTTCATTATGAGAGGATATAAAACACACTAATGGAAGTGATACTTGGTTACCAACTTTCTGGATAAAATAAATCTATAAATAATCAAACACTGTGGTAGGGTCCAAAATTACATCATATAAAATCCTAACAGATCTATAAATAGAATTACCAAAATTTATCATTATGTATAATAATTGAAATTTAATCTAAAAAATAATTTATCTCCACTTATAATCCCTTGAAAATTTTTATCTAAATAAATATAGCCTACCAAGGTATTCTATAGACTCAGCTACTAATAAAATATTAATGTAAATATGATTTCACTAATAAAAATGAATCCCTTTAAAGTATTTTAATACCAACACTATCAATATAAAAAATTATAGAACCATAGTTACTCTTAAAAATATTAATTAATGGAAAAAACTAAAAATAAACACAAATATTCATATCACTATACAAAAAACACCAAAATCTATTTCTATATATAGCCGTTTTTCCATAAAACTCTAGATTCCACTTAATACAAACATAAAATAGTAACATATATGGATAAAAAAATTATTATGTCATAAACAAAACCAATATTATGATAAAACATCATATTTTTAAACAGCTGAAATTTGATTATTCTTCAAATAAAAAATAATATAATCACCAATATAAAGTTAACGTTGAAACTTTTTTAGAATATTTTCCACACTTCACTATAATATACTTCAATTTTTGATAGATAAATAAATAATTAAAAAAATATTATAGGGATTATCAGTGAAATGAATATAAAATATCAATGGTTATATGTTTCAGTGAATGATATTTTTTTGTATGAATATTATTCTTACACATATTTCACCAAAATATACATAAATTAATTTTTTTTATATATTCAAAGACACTTTCAACACATTATGGCCTATGAAATAATCCTTATCCATAGGAAATATGTAACCAAAATGATTTGAATAATATCCTATATTATTAAAAATAATTAAAATATTATATTCCTTTGGAATTGGAAAACAAAAATACCAATAATAGCCTTCTAATATGATTATTAAATACATTTTTTTATCAAAGTACCAACCTAGATAATCATTATTTTATAATTTTTAAATTGTCTCTTTATCCATACATTGGGGAGTATTATAAGAATTAATCATCACATCTTCCAAACATAACCTTTGGAACTTCAAAATTGTCACCTCAGATTCATAAACCCATTTTCAGTAAACACCTTCTAATAGAAATGATTTTGATCCTCAAATACGTCTTAAAAAATTACTAGGTTTTTGTCAAAGATATTACTAGGAAAAATATAAACCTGGAAAATATATTATATACATCACAAATCTAAAAAAAAATAATATGAAGAAAGTAAACTATTACACTATTTAGTAAGAAGAGTTGAGTTAAACATACTCAAATATTTGAAACCAATATTAACAGTATTTTAATAAACACACAATTTATCCCCTGAGAGACAATATTATTTATTCCTTCCAGAATGATTTCCCTTAAAAAATTATTTGACGAGAAATCCATAATATTTTTGACAAATAAAATTAGAATCTTGTGATACTTAATATATAAATGTATCAAACTGACTCAAATAGTTTTGGTCAACTAATTTGTTAATTACATTGAAACACCCACATTAGAAAAAATTTCTCATTTTTTAAAGATAATTTTATGTATTAGATAATTTCTATAGACTTTAATAGTGTCGATAATACACTAAATCATATTATGCATTGTTCTTACAGTATTCAGAAAACTAAACACAATGAAATTATAATATATAAATATATTATTGTTTTTTCTCTTATCCTATGAATTTGATGTAGAACTATGGAAAACTAATATTTTTTGAAAAAGAATGAACAAAACATTTAACAATAAATATGAGAAAAATAAATATTCTTATTGAAACCTCATGATGGAAAATGTAGTGTTAGAAACACTTATATTGGCCTTAATCCTAAAACAAACTGATGAAATATATCACATTATTTTTATGAGCCAAGTTTTAGAAAAATCCTACATTAATATAAAATATTTAAATTTTCATTCAACATAAACACATCCATTCATAATTTAAATTAATAGACTTAATGATCCTTCTATCACTATTGATTTTTTTTTCATATTTTAAAAATTCCCATGATAAATGATTTAATTATAATTAATAATGTTTTGGGGCATAATATCACTTTCATATAAGAATATATAGAAGATTATTATATATTTCCATATTCATATTGGCTAGGATATTTGAAATGATAAAATAGATCTAATTTCAAGGATAGATTAGTCAAAAATCCTATTCTTAACATGGATCATCATTTATTGGAATCAATATAATAAGTGTCTTATTGAAAAATTTAAGCGAAATTTTACTCTTCTAAAAATCAATCACAATGTTGCACACATAGTTTCCCTTAACATTCTAGATAGTTTTAAATAAAATAATATAAAGTATATCTATACTATAATCCTTAGTGGGGAGAGATATAGTAAATAAATAAACAAATTTATATCTATTGATATCAATGTTTTACAATCCATTCATATCATATAATGTAATTTTTTTCCAATATTCAGTAAATTATTTTGAATTAGTATCTTTCATAGAAAATATTATATTTGGGAAAAATTAGTTATATTAATTTATTTATTCATAATAATCAAAATATAATCCTCAAATGTTATCATTGAAAAAAATACTTTCATCTCGATAAATATTTAATATTTAATAAAAAATGATTAATTTTGATATCCAATCTGAATATAATGACTCTTGAAACTCATATAACAAAACTACAAACCATTCAAAATTACAATATCATGTTCAATTTCTAAATTACATACCTTTTAAGTACATTCATCATTTAAATAATGTTTACATGGTATAAAAAAATCCTTATTAGTAACTTTAATATTATATTTAAAATTTAGAAAAAAATACCACATTTATATAGTTCTTTTATGACTATATGAAAATTATGCTATTAATTAAAGTATAATTAGATACATTTTTTCTTAGTAGGGTTTCCTATGTTTTCATAGTTTAGACAAGCTTTTGTGTATTTAAATAATCTTAAATTTATAATATACAAAACCTTTTTTCCATCAATTATCATTGAAAAATGATTTAATAATATAGAATTAAAATATAAAAGTAAAAATTGAAATAAAGAATACCATTCCATTGATCCCTTATACTGATAAATTTCTTAAAACCATTCTAAAAATTATTTATTCCTATAAATTAGGATAACTCACTCCTATCATGTTCATAATTCAGAAAACTAGTCACCATAATAGCATCCCTAAATTCATGCATTAATTTTTTTTCTCTTATAATTCAACCATATTTTTCATTGCGGACTAAAATATCATCAAAATAAGTATTAAAAATTATAATTCCCATAATTTTATTATAAAAATTTTAGAATATATTATTTATTATGAAACATATCAGTAATTTATTTCCTTCTAAATGTGAAAAAAACCCTTTTCCATTTTTTTCTTTATCTCCATCCCCTATATGACATTAAGAGTAATTTAAAATAAAACATGGATTTACAGTATTCTTGAATAATGTGATTGAGCTTGCCTAAACTAATAACGTGATAATTAAACTTGATATTTCACATATACATGGTTCTTATGAATCCATAAATAATAAAAAATGACCACTATGTTGCCTTACTATAACGCCCCGACCGTAGAAGCCCAGAGTCGGTGAATTAATACGTATCATTGACATGATCACAAAAGATCACATCTCAGAAGACCGATTAGTTTAGCAACCTGGGAAGTTCTAGATACATTCATAAGGTTTATATTACATCGTAAAATAGAAAACTACAACAACATTGTTTCCATAGACAACACTGAGATCCCATAGAATATCCCCGTAGGCCAGTCATAATATACTTATTTGCATCCTGGAAAAAATAGAACACAGAAAGGGGAGAGCTCAGATGCTCAATAAGGATAATAATGTAGCAGAAACATTCATAAATAAGAATAAACATTTAAGGAAATGTATAAGTATAAAAAAATCCTTCTAAACATTGTCTTCAGCATCATATGGAAAAGATAAAATCAAATAATCCCATTAACTTATTCACATGGATATTCTACTAGTCGAATAATGAAATGAAATAAAAATAGACACTTTAATAATAATGAAATGCATAATTCCAGACATTCATAACCACATAGTTAAGGGCTTGTGCGAAGACTACAAATAAGATTTTGTCAATGACTTGTTCCAAGACACTAGTTTTCCTCATGAGACCTACCGATTCATCGAGGAGCTATAACGGGCTCCACCCATCACTTACTAAGTCCAATGCATTCCTCATATGAAAAGGTTTAACCATAATATAAACATTCGTATTAAAACTAGCATAAAAATGTCAACACTTTATCTATATACCATTAATGGTATACAAATAACACATCCATAGTCAAACATATCACAAAAACTTCAATGCAATATGGAAGATTTGTATCATAATAAATAAACTTCAAACAAATTTAAAATACATCAAAGGATGTTGACATAGATGAAAATGATTTGTAATAATATTTGAAAAAAATATCCATTTTTCATGAAAACATTTAAAAGTAACACAATTTAGAATGGAAGAAATTTAAATACATTTTTGAATCAAAGTTTCCCATACCACTTTGAAACTTTTGAATGGAATTATCATTTTAAAAACATTCATGCCCATATAGATAAATCCTTAAAACCCATTTTGAAAACATGGACATTAATGAGAATGATTTTGAGGAATCAATATTTAAAACATTTAAAAATATGTTTTCGTAAAAAGTACCTTAAAATATTCAATTTGAAAACTCTTTCAAGAATCATGTACATAGATAATAAATATTTCATAGTAGATACGTACGTAAAAACAACCTTGGATAATAAAGAGATTGTGAAATTAACCCTTACCTTTTACTTTTCCTTGGTTGAGGGTAGGTTAACCACCTTTATAATGGTGAAATCATTGTTATTAAATTATAAAATAACCATATAAATTAATATGATACCATATATGATTTTTTTAATATTGCTTTGTTAATGATATTTCAATAGTATCATCATTTTGGGTGTTAACTGATTCATTTTCCTTTATATGATTTCTTATGTAAGTAATGTTTGTTGCGGATATGATGTATCTTATTCATATTCTGAATTATATTAAGTCTTTAAGCAATATTTTTAATCATAAAATTAAAATTATTCTTGAATGGATACGATGGGGAATGAATCTCATTGCGTTCATGGAGATGGTAATCCGTACGTACGCATGAGCGACAATATCATCATTTTGATATTAAAATGAAATATAATTGGATGGTATATCATATATACAGAATCATTATCATGTAATATTTTTTATTTACATCAATTAAAAATTATTATTATTCCCATCGAAATAATAATGTATTGAATAACAATTACACCACAACATGGAGACGAAAATCCGTACGCACACTCGTATGGTGACATGTCCTTAAAAGGATGGATAGAATAATGAATATGGTTGTAAAATATTTATAGTAACATAAATGTAAATATAAGATACTATAGATATTTTTTTAGAATGGAAACAACAAAGAAAGGGAATGTGGAAGAAGAAAGAATCTTGAAAGAGGTGATGAAATATTTACCTCTTCTTTGGGTTCTTCCTTTTAATTTGATAAAAAAAGGTTCAATAGGTTGGCTTTATGACTAAAGGAAGGCCTCTATGATAAAGGTAATATAGTTGAGAGGGTATTTGGGAAGGTTTTGGCTGATCCAAAAGGCTTTGATGGTGTGAATGTGCGGGAATGGGGAGTTCCCTTTTATAAGATGGGTGAGGGGCACCTTAGGAAAAGCTAGAAATATTATTTTATAATAAATTTATTTTCGGTTTTTAATGGCTCCTAAATGAATAAGTTATATGATAAGGTTATTATGGGTCAAAAAACACTCAACCAATAGGTTTAAACAGGTTTGGGTCACTATATTGACCTTATCTTCTAGATTTAACTCTTAGTTAAATAGTTTGACATTTACCATGTCTCTTTGTATTTTTATATTATATGGTTAATAAACATATTATATAATTCCTATATAATCCCACGTGGTTCATTAATGATACAAATATCATTATATAATTCTTTTTGCCTATCCTTAGATTTTTAGGAACAGAATATCAATTAATAATATAATATTCGTTTTAAACAATCTTGTTTGTCAATTTTGACACTTTGGTATTTCTTTTCTAAATTTATAATAAAATTATTAATTAAAAAAATTATCTAACCAACCCTAACATTTCATATTAACCTATAAAGTTATGAGAATTAATAAAAAGTCTCAAATTATATTTATTTGGATATTTATAACATCAAATATTTTAATATTTCATTAATTAGGTAATTACTGCATCATCATTGTTTCATAAATAAATTAAATTATTAATTTTTTTTAAAATATAAATAAAACATCGTTATATAGGAAATATTTTTATCTTTCTATGGAATATTTATAGTCAAATTTATCTTATTTGTAACCATATATTAAAAATGGTTTAGTTATTAAACTTTGAATTTAACACTTTTAACTCTTTTTTGAATTAAATAATAATAAATATCCTTATCTAATCCAAGTGGACATAAAGGATCAAATTTTATTCCTAAGGATGTTTTTGGTCGAATTAAACTTATCCAATTAAATTAAGACATGTGTTAGGGTAATCATAATAACATTTTTACCCTTAATTAACCTATTTACTTTTAACCGTGGTAAATAAAAGTAAAAGGTTACTATTAAGAAAAAATTATTTTCATCTATTTGAACCACATTTTACTTACTGATAACAACCGTGTCTCTCGGATTTTTAAAATTCAACTCACATAATTGGTAAAATTAAGTTCTATTTAAAATTGCAAATACTCCTAGGAGGTGTGTAAAAGATGGGAAAAAGTTCAACAAAATTTTTATATATCTAAAATTATTATAAACTGACTCTAATGAATTATTATATAGGTATTATGTATCTATTTTGACCTAAAATAAATTTATATAAAAAAATATTTAAATAAAAAGTAAGTTTTAAACAATAACTCAGTGTTTTTCACTATTCATCAAAAATTGAATGTTTTTAGAAAAATTCGAAAATTTCACCCGAACATAATTTTGATATTATGAATTCAAAAATTAAGTATATTTTACCAAATTGAAAACATAGAAGTTTCATTTATTAATTAAAAATTAATTCTCGTTGCCAAAACCAAAAAGCGTGTTTTTAAGAAATAATGACTAACAAAAGATTGATACTTGTTTATGTTCAATTTCAAAGTGAAATTATTTTTAATGAATAAAATTGGATTAAATGGTTAAAATATAATCTACTTATACTTCCAAACCATTAAAATTTATAATTTAACACTACAAATTATTTTGATTAAAAAATTTGTTTTCAAATAAAATATATTATTTTTCATTATTCATCCAAATATAAAAGTTATTAGAAAAACAACAAAAAATTGTTGAAACTAAATTATTATGTCCCAATTCTAAAGAAGATGTTTATCTTTTCAAATTGAATATATAAAATTTCAAATATTCGATTTAAAAAGGGATCTCCATTAATAGGTGGTAAAATTTCATTTTTTTTAAAAATACTTCTTTTATATGGAAAAAATGAATTTGTTTTTTTAATAGGTCTAAGAAACTCAAAATATGGATTATAAAATTATATTGATTATATAATGTTCAAAATTTAGTTAACATTATTCATAACCTCTTTTTAACGACTATTTTGGTAAGTCGTGGTGCACTTGAACTCAGTGTTGCATGTAGTGCAAGTTATGGAATTAATTTGAAGAAATAACGTACTATGAAATATTGGGGTGTTACATTCTACCATCCTTGAATAAATTTCACCCCGGAAATTTGAAATTGTTCTGCGAAAAAATAAGGTTTAATATAGATAATACCTTTGTGGGAAAACCCACATCGAAAATTGGGATTATAAAATTTTATCTTAATAAGAGGAAAAGGGGAATGAAAAAGTCACCACCAAATTATAATCCCATTTATGAGAACATTGGTCGAAATTAAAGACACATAATTGGAGTTAAAACGTAAATATTTATAGGGAGTGATTGAGGTCATCAGTCACAAACAATTATAGAATTGAGGGCCTCAATTCCATCGATCTATGATGATTTAAAATATCATTGGTTCAACCATACATAAGATATTAGGATAACACATTTTTAGTTTTAAGATCCCTTACATAATTTTTAATAATTAATTTCTTCATATAACATGAGAAGAATAAAATATATATATACTTGAAAAGTAGAGTTCAACACTTTAACTAATTTCTACTATAAACTCAAATTTCACTCTAAAAGATAATAGAACATAAAAAAAATATTCTCTTTATCCTATTCGTATAGGGTTCCAAAAAAATGAATTTATAATTCATCTAACAGACATTTAAAAAAATACACTATTTGATCTAGGATATCATGTGGGTTAGTGGTAGGTGATACACCTTGTCGCCCTATGCTTGCTGGTTCAAGTCTCGCGGCCATGTTTGACGCGACGGGTCGTCGCCCAACCTCTGGGTTGTCCTTTTATGGTAATCCAAAAATAATCTCTAACTAATCTTATACGAAATACTTCTGTTCAAAATCATTTTCCATAGTTTATAAGGAAGGTAAACACAATGAAGATTCTTTTCTCCATATAATAACATATGAACACCTTCATCATGTATTCTTTTAAAACACTACAATATCTTGAATTACCATAAAACCTTATTGATTACGTTCATTCTCCCTTATTTCTTATAGAATACTGGATATACTCCTTCTATCCAAAAATGTTGTAAACTCCCACAATTATGTAATATACAAATCATTAATCAGTTTCAATGTAGTCAAGAATATCTAATATAATTTATCCAAGTCAATCATGTATTATTCCAAAATCACTACCTCAGTATCAGAACCATATTATGGTTAATCTTTATCTCAACCTTATATTTTTCGAAATTTTAACCTGCTATTGAGTCACTTTTCTTGGCTCCACACAGTCTCATGTATTTAATGAAATAGTACTGCAGTACAATCCTTATAAACTCAAAAATTATTATAACATGAACATCGTTCATACAATACTCAAATGAAACAATAATTTAATAACAACGTATGAAATTTAATCATTTATCTTCATCTTCGGTAGTATCATGACTTTATTATTATCAAATAGCAGCATTTGGGGTATACTCTGATGATTTGGACATTGATTATCATAGTGTACCAACTCCTTGAAATGAAGCATTGTACATTTGAAACATTTTTCTTACCCTTCCAATCACGTACTTGGTGACCTTTTTCTCCACACTTATAACAAACTCCCATTCCATTCAAGTATTTATCAAGGTTATTCTTTTCATAGTTATAACATATAGGAAAATCCTTCTTTTCCCTCTTCCCTTTATCCATCTTTATCTCTTCCATCTATTTCTTCTCTTACTTCCCTTCAATTCCATAAGACTCAAAAAATTATTTACATATCTTATTAACACATGATACAATTTTCTTCATATGTTCAGAATACATGGGAGACTATTTACCTTCTAAATGTTGTCTTAATATCGTGAATGATATGATCCTTCTTACACTTTGGATCATACATATTGTTGGAGTTCACAATCCTTCTACTAGGTTCCATTTCTATACAATGGTATACACTATGCCAGTTTATGAATTGTAATGAATAATTCCAAACATGTAAAATAACTAACATAAAATGAATAGTTTTTGGATATAAGCCATAATAATAAAAAATGTATTCCTTGATGATGTATATACTCATAAACCATTCATAATGGTATGTAAATAAAATGAGAATTATCCTAAGAATATCCCACGGGTGGTTCATAACCAAGAGTGTAGAAAGGCCCATTGTCATGAACTGGTTCCCGTTTGAGACTAGGTCATAGCGGTTTTTTCGGGTTTTACCCCTAGGTACATATGTACCAGATCCGCCTCTACTTGATCGTATCCAGACAGGGATGTATTGCTTGGAAAACTCAAAAAATATCTACAATACCAAAATTTTAAGAAGTTATTCTATAATATTCCTCAAATTCTATCTTAGGGCTATATGCTCTAATCATAGTTCACCTAAATCAAGTATCCATTGTTTGTACGAAACTTCTCTAATACAAACTGTAACAACCCGACCCCAGAATCCCAGAGTCGGTGCCTTAATACATATCATTGTCATGATCACAAAAGATCAAGTCTCAAAAGTCCAATTAGTTTAGTCACCTTGGAAGTAATAGATACATTCATATGGTTTACATTACATCGTAAAATGGAAAACTACAACAACATTGTTTCAATAGACAACACTAAGATCCCATACACTATCCATGCTGGTCAGTCATAATATACTTCTTCGCATCTTGGAAAAAATAAAACATAGAAAGGGGTGAGCTCATATGCTAAGTAAGGATAACAATATAGCGGAAAGATTCATAAATATGCTAAAAAATTTAAGGCAAAGTATAAGAATAAAAAAAGCCTTCTAAACTTGAACTTCAGCATAATATGGTAAAGATAAAATCAAATAATGCCATTTACATATTCACATGGATATTATACTCGTCGAATAATCACCTACAATATCAATAGAAACTTTCATAATGATGGAATGCATAATTCCATACTTTCATAACCACATATTCAATGCATTATGCCAAGACTACAAATAATATTTTTTCAAGGCCTTATTCCAAGACACTAGTTTGTCTCGTGAGACCTACCGATGCATCGAGGAGCTATAGCAGGCTCCACCCATCACTTATAAAGTCAAGTGCATTACTCATATGAAAAAGTTTAAACATAACATAAACATTCATATTAAAACTAGTGTACAAAATGTCAATAATTTATCCATAAAACATGAATGGAATAAAAATAACACATCCACAGTCAAACATATCACAAAACCTTTAATACAATATGGAATATTTGTATCATAATAAATCAACTTCAAACATGTTTAAAATCCACGAAAAGATGTTGACATAGATGAAAATGATTTGTAAAACTATTTGAGAGAAATATACCATTTTCATGTAAGTATTTAAAAGTCACAAAATTTAGATAGGAAGAAATTTAAAGAAATTTTTCAATCAAAGTGTCCCATAACACTTTGAAACTATTGAAACAAATTAACATTTTAAAAACATTCATTTTCATATAGATAAATCCTTAAAAACCATTTTGAAAACATGGACATTAATGAGAACGATTTAGAAGAATAAATATTTAAAAAAATTATAATTTTTTGAGTAAAAAGTATCTTAAAATAATACCTTTGAAAACATTTTCATTAAATATGAACAAGGATGATAAATACATCCCAGTAGACACTTATGTAAAAACAACCTCAGATAATGAAGTGATTGTGAAATTAACCCTTCCCTTTTACTTTCCTTGGTAGAGGGTAGGTTAACCTCCTGTATAATGGTGAAATCATTGTTATTAAATTATGAAAGAACCATACACATTAATATTATATCATATACGATCTTTTAATATTTCTTTGTTAATGATATTTCAGTAGTATCATCTTTTCAGGTGTTAATTGATTCGTTTTATTTTATATGATTTCTTACATAAGAAATGTTGGTTGTGGATATGATGTATCTTATTCATATTCAGAATTATATTAAGTCTTTAAAAATTATTTTTAATCATCAAATGAAAATTAGTCTTGAATGGATACGATGGGTAATGATTTTCATTGTGTTCGTGGAGACGGTAATATGTATGTACACACGAACGACAATATCATTCTTTTGATATTAAAATAATATATAATTGTATGGTATATCATATATACAGAATCATTATCATCTTATATTTTTTATTTACTTCAATTAAACATCATTATTATACCCATCCAAATAATAATGTATTGAATAACAATTACACCACGACGTGGAGACGGTAATCCGTACATACGCACGCATTGTGACATGTCATGCCAAGGATAAATAGAATAATGAATATGGTTGTAACATATTTATAATAACATCATAGTATATAGAAGCTAATTTTGATATTATTTTATAATGGAAACAACAATGAAAGTGGAAGTGGATGAGGAAAGGAACATGAAAGAGGTGAGGAAATATTTAAATCTTCTTCAGGTTGTTCATTTTGACTTGATAAAAATAGCTACATAGGTTAGATTTCTGACTAATGGAAGGAATATAGGATGAAGGGAGGACATTTGAGAGGGTATTTGGTAGGGGTTGGCCGAGACAAAAGGATTTGATGGTGTGAATTTGATGGAAGTGGGAGTGCCCGTTTATAAGAGGGGTGATGGGCACCTTAGGAAAAAGAGGAAATATTATTTTATAATAAAATAATTTTCGTTTTAAAATGGCTCCAAAATGTATTATTTAAATGATAATATGGGGATGTGTCGAAAACCACTCAACCAGTAGCTTTTAGACAGGGGTTGGTCACTATATGAACCTTATCTTTTATATTTAACACTTAGTTAAATAGTTTGACATTTACCATGTCTCATTATACTTTTATATTATGTTGTTAATAAACCTACTATATACTTCCAAGAGAACCCGAAGTGGTTCATTAATGATACAACTATCATTATATTAGTCATTCTTATGACCCTTAGATTTTTAGGAATATAATATCATTTAATAATTTAATTTTAGTTTTAAAAACTCTTTTATGTCAATTTTGAAACTATTTGGTATTTTGTTTATGCTAAATTTATGACAGCATTATTACTTCAAAAAAAAAAATCATCAAACCAATATTAACATATTATATTAACCTATAAAATTATTTTAATTCATAAAAAGGCTCAAATTACATTTATTTGGATATTTATAATATGAAATATTTTATGATTTTATTAATTTGTTAATTACTACATCATCATTGTGTCATAAATAAATTTATTTATTTAATGTCTAAAAAATATAAATAAAAAACCATTATGTAGTAAATTTATTTATATTTATTATGAATATTTATAGTTTAATTTATCTTATGTGTAACCCTATATTAAAAATGGTGTAGTTATTCAACTTTGAATTTAACACTATTAAGTCTTCTTTGAATTAAATAATAATAAATGTCCTTATCTAATCCAGGTAGACCTAAAGGATCATATTTTATTCCTAAGGTTGTTTTCGGTGGAATTAAACTTATCCAATATAATTTGGACACGTGTTTGAGTAATAATAATATTATTTGTGCCCTTAATTGCCATATTTACTTTTAACCGTGGTAAATAAAAGTAAAACGTTACAATTCACAAATACTATTTTCATCTATTTGAACCACATTTTACATAATGATATCAACCATGTCTCTCGGTTTTTTACAATTCAACTCAAAGAAGTGGTAAAATTATGTTTTAGGTAAATTTTCAAATGCTCTTAAGAGGTGGGTAAAAGGCGGTAAAAAGTTTAATAAATTTTTTATATATCTAAAATTATAATAAACTGACTCCAATGAATTAAATTGATGTTTTATAGGTATTATGTATCTATTTTGACCTAAAATAAATTTAAATAAATAATTATTTAAATAAAAAGTCAGTTTTAAACAATAACTCATTATTTTTCACTATTCATCAAAAATTAAATGTTTTTAAAAAAACTACAAAAATTTCACCCTAAACTAATTTTGATATTATGAATTAAAAAATTAAGTATATTTCACCAAATTCATAACATTGAACTTTCATTTCTTAATTTAAAATTAATTCTCACTGTCAATACCAAAAAGTCTATTTTTAAAGAAATAATAACTAACAAAAGATTGATACTTGTTTATGATCAATTTCAAAGTGAAATTATTTCCAATGAATAAAAATGGATTAAATGGTAAAAATATAATCTATTTATACTTTTAAACCATTAAAATTTATAATTTAACACTAAAAATTATTTTGATTAAAAAAGTTGTTTTCAGTTAAAATATAGTATTTTTCATTATTCACCCAAATATGAAAGTTATTAGAAAAACAAAAATATTTGTTGAAACTAAATTCTTATGTCTCTATTATAATGAATAAGTATATTTTATCAAATTGAATATACAAAAGTTTCAAATATTGGATTTAAAAGGGGTTCTCCATTAGAATTTGGTAAAATAGAATTTTTTAAAAAATATTTCTTTTATCTGAAAAAAATGAATTTGTTTTTTTATTATGTCTAAGAAACTCATAATAGGGATTCTAAAATTATAAGTATTATATAATGTTAAAATTTTAGTTAATACTATTCATATACTCTTTTTAATGACTAGTTGGGTATGTCGTGGTGCACTTGAACTCAGTGTTGCGTGTATTACAAGTTATTGAATTATTTCGAAGAAATAACGTACTATGAAATTTTGGGGTGTTACAATTACACTCTTTATATACTTCCACAATATGATTTTTTGAGTGTTGCTTAACAATATTATTTATTCCATCATTCGAGAATAATTTGATAACACATACATGAATTATGAAATTAGTAAAAAAATAACTACAACGTATTAATTTTTTTAATATGTTCTCAAACATAAATACGTAATCATTAAAAATTTTCCATTTTCAATTATATAGAAAATGTTTTATATTATAGTTTCTATTCCCTTCCTAGTTCCAATATAAGGTTTAAATTTCTCTAGATGGACTTTTTCATCACTAATATATACCACTTGATGATATCATCCTTAATTTAGCAACTATATTCATCGACTTATCTAGATTGTTGAAGTCATGAAATAAATTATCATCAATTTTATTCATTGAATAATGAAATTATAAATTGGAAACTAGTTGTTTATGATTTTTCTAAACCTGAATTTTTTATATTACGGTTTCACTCAATAAAATGAACTTTATGAAACACTAATACAATAATTTATATTATTAATATAACTTTCAGACTCATAATTACAATCCAATAATACTCTATAATCTACAGTTTCATATATAATAAATTTTAAATATAATGGAATGAAAATCATAATAATGAGTTTAGTTGATGTCGATTTTTCTATATTATGATTTTTTTGGAAATATCAAAATGGCTTATGAAATTAAATTTATCACCTATATGAACACCATTTTTTTATTTTTGATTTTTTATCTACTCAAACTACCTGAATAATCTAAAATATATTATTATCCCTCTCTCTATAAAATTTAATGTCAATAAATTTTTTAGGTAACAATAATATATCTAAAATTAAAATTATATAATAATTTTACCACATATATATTCTAATTTGGATTTTTTTTGTGTGATCGATAAAGCGAAAAAGGTTGAAAAAATGTAAAATTATTTATATTCAATGTTAATCTACACATATGAATATAAATTACATTACATTAGTCCCTTTTATAAAGGTTGAGTGGAATAAATTTAAACACTCATATAATAGTCATTCACAAAATACTGGGAATCAAAACATTCAATTTAGTAAATCATATAATAATATTACCAATTCATTGAATAAATTATAATACTTTATTACCCAAAGGTGAACCCTTTATATGAAACAAATAAGTATGTCTAAAAATATTAATTTTCATGGGATATTTATGGGGAAAACATCATGGATAATAATAAAATTATTTTAAAATATAATTATAAATCACTTCAATTCCATCATATTATACATTGTTCAATACCAAATAAATAAAAATGATAGATTAAATAATTCAATTTAAAAACCCACCAATATTTTAAAAATTATTTTCAACATATTTTTTAAAGAACTAATATTCTAGTTTTTTTTAAATAAGTATTCCAACTAGAATATGATTAATTTGGATTTTCATTATATCTTCCTCACCAAAAATAAAGGAATAAATTATTATATTCTACTTATTAGTTTATTAAAAATTATAAAAACAATTAAAAAAATCATCAAACATAATAAGAAACACTGAATAAGTGATAAAAAATACAAAACCTACCTTAGCCACACACATATGGTAAAAATAATTCATATTTAATTTCATCTTATTATCAACGTATCCATTCATTTGATTGTGAAATATGATAGAATGTATTATTTGAATTCATGGAGAGAGATAATTTGATAGTCATGTTTTAAATTTGATCATAATATCCATATATTATAAATAGTTTGTAGATGATTTGGGTGGTATTTTTTTGTAGATTTTAATAGACTATAGGAAGATAATTAAACTAAAAATAGTTTTTAATTTTTTTTTATTAATTATACTTTATAAAAAAATTATAATTATAATTATATCCCCTCAATATATGAATAAAAATAATGTTTTGTGAATATTGATTTTCAAATAAATTAAATATTTTAAATAATTTTCATTACACACAACAATGAGTTTCTCTTTCATTACATAAAATACCATGTTTTTACAAAAGCTGATATATTATGAATATTATTATTTAATCACAACCATTATAACATAGTCATTAGACACGGTGATATAAATAATAATAGGTAATTTGTAAATATAATGTATAATATTTTAATATTATGAAAACATATTGATAAATAGACAATTAATTATTAAAAAAGATTTTATATGTATATTAAATGCCATTTTCTCAATAAAATGAATAGTTTTCATTTTTTTAAGAAATGATAAAACTTATTATTAAGAATTAGAGAATATTTAGTATTAAAAAATATTCAAATCTAAAATTTTGATGTATATATTTTCTTGGAGTAAATATTTGAGAGTTTTCTGAAAATGCAAATTTTTTTGGGAATAGAGAAAAATAATAATTTTTATTACGATTTTTCATTTACTAGAAATATTATAAAAACTAGTTTTTTAATATGTTTTTAAAAATACATTTACTTCAATAAGTTATCATTTAATTCATTTTTGGTTGTTTAATCAACTATGTATTTAATTTTTTTATTAAAACATTTTAATCAGTTTTAAATTTTCTATTTAAAAATCCTACTATCTCATCACGTATATAGAATTAATTTTAAACTAAAAATTTCCACTTATGTGGATGTAATTTATTATAATGGATTATATATTTTTTAATATTATAATATATATGATCTAATTAATGAAAAATTATATTTGACTATAATTTATATTAAAAATAATATAAATTATTTAATATGTTAAGGTAAAAATGTTTATATCAGGGGGTTAAACTAGAAATATAAGAGTTAGAAATGACCAAAAAAATTTTAAATCCCATTGAATAGAAATATATATATCTTATATCTTATATGATATATAATGAACCATTTTTATCCCTTATCCAAATGAAATTTTTTGTAAAATTGTTTTTTTCCAAAATTTTAAATTTTTCACTCTCTTCACTTATAAAATGCGACCCCCTATATTATCTTATTAACAGATATAAACTAATTTTGTTCTTAAAAAACATACATATATAACTTCTTAAATTAATTCATGTCCTCATAAATGATTTTTTTTTGTTTTTAATCCCTCTTATGTAGACTTTATATAAAAACCTGAAGAGGTTCTCCAAAGAAGATTTAAATAGTTATAAATGAATGTTTTTATTTATTCTTCCTCACCAAAAAAATATTATCCTATTATGATAATTTAATAACACCATTACATCCAATATTCAAAATTTTGTTATGTTAATTAAATATCCAATTTATATCCTCACTTTCAGCTTATTGGATATAAAATCAACAATTATGTGTACAATGTACCCCCACCTCACGAAATGATGGTATTCGTTTTCCCTCTTAACCTCTCACGATTGGATATAATAATAATGTAAATGTTTTTATATGATATTATTATACTTATTTAATTATTATATAACATATACCATGTAAATTTCTATTCTATTAGAATATGATATCATCACTCAGGTGTATGGTGTACTACTGCCACACGAAGCGATGTGATTCATTAATGATTTACATGAAAGGTCATAAGGAATGGTATAATGAATATATGTAATATAAATCGTATTAAATTTATTAGTTAATTTTTAAATATATTAATTTCTTTGATTCAATCCCTTTAGAAAATATGAACAACATTCATGTGTACGTTCGACCTTCCATCTCCATTAACAGTGTATTTCATTTTCAATCTCTAACTTTTATGGATGCATTTATATACATATATATTGAAAATATATATGATATTTATATAAATTTTAATTTTATGTATATTATTTAACCATGATCATTGTATGGGAAAAATAAGATATTGAAATAAAAATAAAAATAAAAGAAGTTATTTTCTGAAACATGACCTTAACATGGAATATTTTATAAACGAGTTTTAAAAGGACATAAGTAAATCATATATTATATTATATATATAATAATTGAATATAAATATATTTATAATAAACTTATACTCATTATAACTATGGTTTAAACCAATATTAATTCTTTTTAGACTTAAGGTAATAGATTTGTAGTCTCTCTTTTATTTTTGGGAGACTTATGAAAAATTCACCACTCATTTATTTTGTATGGTATATATACTACCCCTTTGACTTTTTATATCATAAATATAATTATTTTAATGATATTTAATGTCATATTTTATGACATTATTTAATAGAGATTATATATTATTATATTATTAATGCGGCAAGGTATTTTCATCTTAAGTTTTACTTATGTGAGAGACATTCCATATTCACCACCTATTTTTTTATGTGATTTATATAATTCCAATGAAAGTATTTTATGATTTTTTTTAAAAATTATGAATATTAACATATCAATTTTAGGATATCTATTTCTAGGTTCTTGGGATTCAATGTGACCAATGTGGTAATAGTTTTATGATGCAATCTCATCATTTGTTGAGATTGTTTATGTTTACGATTCCAATAATGAAATAGAATGATCCATACCTCATGAAACTCATTATTTTAATTTTACTATGGTTATTTATTGAGAATATAAGGTTTAATTACATTTTACTCACTTTATTTACTCAAGATTTCAAATTAATGTTTTTTTAATCTAACTTTATTTCACACTTTAGTAGAAAACTCTTTTTATTCCAAAAACATTTTTTTATTAAAATATATTCAAAATTATTTTAACATTATCAAAAATATTTATTACATACTTTTTTTTTCAATGATTTAATATTTTTGAATTGTTTTGAAAAATTTATTCATTTTATTTTCTATGCAGTACATGATTTAATTTAACAAAAAATATGTAATGAATCATAATTTTATCAGGTATAGAAACTACACAATTTTTTCTACAATGACCACTCAATATTTTATGGTTCCATTATAAATATCAAAGGCTATATTAAAAGAAACATATTTGGAATTATTTTCTATTTTAAACATATGATTTAAAATTGGAAATGATATTTTCATCAATAAATTTTTTAATTGATTTTTTAATTATCTTTTATTAGTTTTAATATTTATTATAAAAGAAATTGATTTCCACGATATTTTTTGAATTTAGATTTGTTAAGTGATTTTTATAGAATTATTTTTCCTTAATAAATTATTTAAATCAAATTTTATGATTAAATTACTATTTTTTCTATTAATTTTAAAAGAAAACTAATAATATAAAATTTTATAAATTTATATTTTTTAAAAAATTGATTTTCAAAAAAATGTTATTTTTTTTGGAAAAATTCCAAGTGATTTTTTCGTTCAGAATCATTTTTCACCTAATATGACATCAATTTATGTTAATTATGATTTATTGGGGATATGGTATAAGTGTACCATTTTTATTTTTTCTCTATATTTTTTATGTTTATGATGATAATATTATTATGAAACTTGTTTTCTCTTTGACATGTTATACAATCATAAAATTATTATGAATATACTCCTTTTTCCATAGCTTATACCCCGATAAATTTCTTATGAATCCAAATACATTTTCAATCAGTTGCGATATTATGAAATTATGAAATTATTGTGAAACATGTTTCTTTTCCCCATGTTATGTGATTATGATGTTTTTATAAAAGCCATTTACTTTTAGGGGTTATGATATGCTAAATGTTTAATGATATTTTGGAACATGTATTTATGATTTCATTATGTGATGTTTGGAACCTATATATCCCTATAATTTATTGGTAACATATTAATATTATATGATCACAAAGGCTATATTATAGGTTACCCCAATCTCGATAGAGGGTATGTGGGAGGTCATCCAAAGCACAAAAGACAGTACATTGGAGGATATCCCAAGTCCGAAATTGGGTACCCAAACAGTTATACTAATAATAAATATGGAACATGGGTTGTTATCAAATCATTGCCTTTTTATGAATATCATGTTCGGTATACATGATATAATATTTTCTATTCTTATGTGTATGCCACAAATATTTTTATTTCACCAATGTTATATTCTCATAGATCATGTTCTTTGATTAATTTATGAATCTCATATTACGAACCTCCATGATTTATTACATGACTCAATTATATGATATAATATATATAGTGTATAGTTTTAAATTCCATTATCATTTTCTCCTACCCTTATGCTAATTATATGTTGATATCTTTCTTGTTTACCCATATTGAGATTCCAATATTACACTTTACTTTGTTTTCATTTTTTCTAGTTATAATGAATGTTATTATGTATAATATGTGTAAGATGGTTTCAATTTTGGAATAACATAGTGGGAGATGACTGAGAAAAATGACGGATCAATAATTTTTCTATCCAAGTGTCAAAAAAAATTATAATTAAATGATTATGGAATGGATCTTTATGTTTTTAAGGAATATTATTCTGTTAAGACGTATAATTTATGTATAAAAAATTAATGTTATTACTATTGGTATAATATAATGGTATATTTAAAATTTTTAAACAAGTATGGGAACAAGTTGTAATAGTCATATGGATATTACAAAGTATGAGTTTAATGACGAGTTAAAGAATATAAAAATGTCATTGGATTTTTGTAAAGGATATATCTAGTGGATTAAATTAAATTAAATTAATGTATGGATAGTAAAAGTGGATATGGATATAGGACAGAGATACATCGGGGTAAGAACAATGAAATATATGAATTTAGATTGACTCGATCATCACCTCGTACATGAATATGGGTCTTACTATGCCCCTAGTTGGACACTTTTTGTGGACATATCACTGAAATAAGAAAAAAATATTTTTTAATATTCATAATGGATTTAAATAATGACTAATAATGTTATAGGTTAACTCTATGGTTTCATATATTGAAAATAATGTGTCTTTATTTAGACCTCCAATAAATGATTTTTCATGATTATATTGTTTCCCACTACGATTAGTGTTTCTTATAATGTGATTTATAGTCATATTAAAAGGATGAAAATTCATGGGTCTTTGTTGATTATGATTTTAAAGGAAAATGAAATGAGTTTACTCTGGAGAAACTAAATTTTATGGGACCTAGAATGGAAAACTCTTCATTATGCTCACATAATTTTTATGAGAAATAAATCCAACGGAAAATCAAAATGAGCAATGGAGGGATCCATTTTTATGTGTCCTTTGTGAGGTAATGTTCACCCTCTTTTAGTGGGTCTATTGACACACTAGTTTGTTTGAGATGGATTAGTGCCACTTAAAATTTATTTTATATTTTTTCAATGTTTGGAGCATGGATAATTCATTTTAGCAGTATATCATTTAGAATGTGAAGTAGACCATTCATGAAATGTTATTTAGAATATGAGTCAAGAGGAGTTAATTAAAAACAAGGAATAGGATGAGTAGAATATGATCTTTTCCACTATATACATCCCTCATATTCTAAAAATAATGACAAAGAAGGAATTTCTCAATCACAAACATAAACATGATGGATTTATTTGTACATTCAAAGATAATTATTAATGTCTTTAATGGTACGATTCTTGTTTAACAAAGAGTTAAAATATAAAAATTCATTTATTATTTTGTGGTATAAGACCATTTATTTAAAACATGTTGGTTGTACGGGATATTATTACCAATAAGAGGACATTCAATGTTCACTTATGTTTGAAATGGAAATTATTGATTTCAAAAAATAACATGGTTATAATAAGAAAATGAAGATTGAGACTCATGAGTACTTGAACAAATTACATTTTGGTAATATAGATAATATCCTATATACTATAAATGTGGTAATATGAAATAAAGTTACTTCATGTGAGGAACTAGAGGGTGTCACATGTGTGGTAATTCGAGACATTGTGAAATATAAGGATAATGTGATATAAAGATACTAGTAAATGAAATGAATAGAGTGATATCTGAATATAATTCTCCACCAACACTCAAGTGTTTTATGATCAGGAAATTTAGGAAGTATTAAAATGAAATTCCCAATACAAAGGAAAATGTGGATGATAATCAACAACAACCTTTGAATAAAATGGACAATGTGAA
Source organism: Viscum album (assembly GCA_963277665.1). NCBI lineage: Eukaryota > Viridiplantae > Streptophyta > Magnoliopsida > Santalales > Viscaceae > Viscum > Viscum album. The sequence goes on from OY728163.1 coordinate 1,611,940,322, forward strand.
CACTTTTTCAATCAAAATGGATGATGAAAATAATGATAATTATGGAGGACTTATCCTCCCTAATTTAGAAGGGACTTTCCTGCTTTATTTTCTTTTGAATAATCCCTATGAAAAAAAAATTTCTCCAACCTTTAGTAAAATTTCAGGTTATTATATCCCTCCACATGGATTTTGGAAGAATCAAATCACATTTTATATTTAATTGGTACAATGATGAACAAATGATTAAAATGAAATTTTTTATATGATAATTTTAAAAAATAAATAAATGATGAATTAACTTTTAGATGTTTAAATACATCCATATATGATTAACTTATGTTTTATAGATACTATCATGGATTTATGTAGTTAAGGTTTATTATAAAGTAAAAAGTCATTGAAATTTTTTTTGGCGATTTATTTTATGGGATATTATAATTATTTCAGGTATTTTAAGTGATATTTATTGCAATTAAACCATCTAGTATGGTAACATTCCAAGCTTCCAAAAAATTCTTCTTTTTTTAATATTTCAATACCATGTGATGTACGCAACACCGAGTACAGGCACACCACAACATATCAAACAAATGTTTAAAAAAGAAGTTATGAATAGTATTAATTTTATTTAATTTTATATAACCCATTGGATTTGAACACTTATCTATTTTGTATCATAGACATGATATAAGAAAAAAATTAACTTTTCAGATAAAAGATTTATTTTTAAAAAAATGATGCCCTCGTCCTTTTAATGGAAAACCCATTTTTAAATAGAATATTTGACACATTTATATATTTAATTTGATGAAATGAAATTATTATTTATAAGAATGACATAAAATTTTTTTTGGATGAATTTTTGGTTCTTTTCTGATAACTTTTATATTTTAATGAATAGTAAAAAATACTAAATTTTAATTGAAAACAACTATTTTAATCAAAAACATTATAATGTTATATTATAAATTTGTGTGGTTATAAAGTATTATTATATTATATTTTTTTAGTTAATATAATGTATATCATTATAAGTAATTTCTAATTTAAATTGGACATAAACACATATACATATTTTAAAACTTTTTATTTCATAAAAACCCGTTTTCTGGTATTGATAAAGGGAATTAATTTTAAATTAATTGCTTCTCATTCTGTGTTTTGAATTTCTAAAAATGGAATATAAATTTTTTATCCTAATGTCTAAATTGGGTAAATAGGCAGCTTTTATTTTTTTCATTATGAATAGTAACTTCAGTAATTATTTTTATTTTCCATGGTTAAATTGTAAATCAGATAATGAAGGGTAAAAAATGATATTATAATAATATAAAACCCCCATAACACATGTTATAATCCTATTGGAAGAGATATTTCTGACCATGGGAATATTTTGGATGATTTTAGGACCCCATGGGACCACTTGAGTGTGATACTGACATGTTATAATATTTAATTTAATGTAAAGATAATTATATCATAAACATGTATCTTTCACTAAAACAATTTTAATGTAGGGTTATACGACATAATTATTTAACAAAAAATAATCATTATAAATCTAAAAATATTTCTTACATCATGTTAGTTTATTTATAATTTTTATACATTAGATAAATATATTTATTTATGACAAAATGATTTTGAAGTGATTACCTTATTAATGAATTATTCAAATAAATGAATTTATAAATATTAAAATATACGTAGTTTTAAAATTTTGATTCCATAAAAACATTTTATGAATTAAATTTACATATGAGTATGAGTTAATGAATTTATTTCAAAGGAATTTATTTTTTACGACTTTAACAAAAATCAATTACTAAATAGTGTCAAATTTGACAAAAATGATTTTTGAAAAAAATATTGTTTTATTAAATGAAAAAAAAATTAAAATCTAATAATTGTCCAAATAAATTATATAATGTTAAAAATTTTATTAATCATCCAATTGGGGTTTTTTTCATTTTATAGTTAAAATATTAACCCTATAATGTCAAACTATAAGAAGACACGGTAAGAGTTAAACTTTTTAATTAAGGGTCAAATCTTGATGATAAGGTTAAATTTCAGACCTATACATGTATAAATCATATTGGTTAGGTGTATTTCTACCCTTACCCATCTTATCTATCAAATAAATCAATTTTATCAATAAGAAACTAAAAATAAATTCATAATAAATTAATATTTCCTGGTTTTTCCTAAAGTGCCCCTCGCCTCTCTTATAAAACGGGACATCCATTTCGCTTTAGTTAGTACCTCCACGTCCCATTTTTTCTTCCATAACCTACCCATTTCTCCTCACAACCTCCCTCACTTTGTTATAGAGGCTACACATTGGGGATAAATCTATCTCAAGGAGTCTATTTGTGAAAATCAAAGGGAGACACCCAAAGAAGAGGCAATCGTTTTATCCCTTCATTCAAAGTTCTTTTTTCAGATCCTTCTTAATTATCTATTGATTCTATAATAAAATAATAACTCTAGTAAAATACACTTTTTTATTTGTTATAATAATTATGACACAACCATATTCCTCCTTTTACCCATTTTACAAAAAACTACACAACCATGTCTGCGTACGTACGACTTACCGTCTCTACGTCGTGGTGTAAATTGTTTTCCCTATACACCTTATTTATATTGTTATAATGATGAATATAAAGGAGGTAAATTATAAATATAAAATTATTTTGTTTATTTATAATTCATATTCCATCTAACTCCATACAATTTAACCATTATGGAAATGATACCTTCACTTGTGCGTACATACGGCTTACCGTCTCCACGATGTGATGGGACTCGTCTTCCATTCTCATCATCCCAGAATGATAATAAAAAAGTATATCTTATTAATAATTATAAAATATATGACATAATAATTCTACTATAATGATATATATATATACATATATTTCATTCACTTACATTTATTCAATACAATAAAAAAAATGGAATCAACGTTCATGTGTACATACGACCTACTGTCTCCATGAACGGTGTATTCAATTTCATATATCTACCTATTATATGTCATTATATTAGGAATATATATGATAGAAAATTCATATAATACATTCTTTATGTATGTAAATCATGATCTAAGTAATATGATCAAGAATAAGAATTCAAAACACGTAAGATAAACAAAGTGATTATTACCCTAAACATTGAATTACCATAGAATTGTTAATATATATGTAATATAAAGTCATAAAAAATCATAGAAGATATAAAAAATATTATTTTGAATCTGTTATAATTTAATAATATGTTTAAAAACATTATATTGGTGTTTCAGACACGTATAGAAAGTATTAGACCAAAGGTAAGGGATAATTCTTCAATCTCATTATTATCTGATATTGTTTATGTGTGAGTATTTGTATTAACATATATATAATCCATATCCAAGCTTCATAAAAAATATCAAAAATAATATTTTATGGTTTTATGGAAGGGACTCTTTAACTATATCATCATTTTAAAGGTTTTAAAGATTTATTTTTCCAAATCTATTTAATTAATACCCATGTGTTTAAAAGTGGTTTTAATGATTTATTTATATGGACATGATTATTTTAAAATATTATTTCATATAAAAAGTTTTAATGTGGTATGGGACACTTTTATTCAACAATATCTTTTAAATTAATTCCTTTATAAATTTTGTGACATTTAAATTATTTCATGAAAAAGGATATTTCACTCAAAGAGTTTTACTGATCATTTTCAACTATGTCAACAACTATTATTGGGTATTATTCTTGATTAATGATGATTTATTATAATAAAATAATCCATGTTGTACTGAATGGGATATGATATGTTTGAATGTGTATGATCAATTTTTATACCATTCTTGTTCTATGGATAAATTGTTGACATTTATTATGCTAGTTTTAATACGAATGATTATGTTTTGTTTCACCCTTTTCTTATGAGGAATGCATTGGACTGAGTAAGTAACAGGTGGGGCCCACTATAGTGCCTCACTGCATCGGTAGGACTCATGAGACAATCTAGTGTGTTGAAACAAGGTCGTGATAGAATATTTTTGAATGTTCTTAGAAAAAGGCATTGACGTAGTGGTTATGATGTCCGAAATTATGCATTCCCTCATTTATTGATTTAACATGTGATTATTCAACTGGTAGAATATCTATGTGAATGACTAAATTTAATTATTTAATTTATTCATTCAATACTAAGATGAATATAATGTTTTAAAATACTTGTGTTTTAGTTTTTAACATTTCCCTAAATGTTTACGCTTATTTGGGATGGATTTCACTATATTGATTATCCTTTTTGAGAATCTTATCTCACCCCATTATGAGGTTTTATTTTCCCTGTAAGTGAAGAAGTATATTATGATTTATATGTAGGGTTAACGAAGGTGAATTATTGTGTCCATAAAGGATTATCAATTCTATGATTTATTATATAAATTTTAATGTAATGTTCATGCATGTAATATAACATCCAAGACTATTAAACCAATCGGTCCATTGGGACTTGATTCATTATAATCATTCCAATGTATTAAAATTAATCTCCAGATCTTGGATTATGGGGTTGGGGAATTTCATTTGGTATCAAATAACATTTAGGAACAACATTGGAAATAGATTTATAAAACATAGTTTAGAGATCATAACCCTAAGATAGACATTGAGGAAAATTATAGAATAACCCCCTTGAATTTTGGTAATAATCATGGATAACCTAGGATTATACCTAAGATTTTATATATTATAAGAACCTTCCATTTATTACATGGTTTTCTTCAATGAGATGTGATTCTCACCGAGTTATTTATAATCTTAGATAACAGAGGAAACTAGAATGAATTGGATTATCATTGAGTTTGTTGGAAAACCTAGTGATTTAAAAAAACATTTGACAATTACTGGAGAGAAAGATATTGTGATTATGCCAAAGCAGTTCTCAGGATATATGATTAATAATATGATCATTGATTACATTCCTAAGAAATTGCATAAGAGGAAAATGAACGTTTATAAATGTTCAATTTTTAATAACCATAGAAGAAAGAAGATTCAACTTCATGCATGTCAAGATAATGTGAATAAGAACCTTGAGGAGTAACTAAAATAGAGGGGAAGATGTTATCTCTACAGGGAAAAGGGCCATAAAGTGAAAAATTGTTATTGAGTTCAATGTCTAATTTTTGGAAATCATGGGAATTACCCAACTCAATGCCGAGACATAAGAATCTATCTCTAAACCACATATGGAACTATTCCCTGCCAACCATTAAATTGGAAGGATTGAAGTGTTTATGTATTTGGATCGTTGAATTATGAATAGTGAATTATAAAAAGATTATTTAGTTTATTTTTTCGCTATGTATTTTTAGGAATATGTTGAATTGTTATATTAGACAAGAAAATTTATTTATGTGTGAGATTATATTTGGAGAACATATGATTAAGGTAAAGATAACCCTTGATATGTAACTTATATTAAGATAATGTTGATTGGATAATGATATGATGTATTAGAATAAGTAAAATGGATGATGCTAGTTACTTGAGAACTAATTATAGATTTTTTGACAATATGGTTATGCTATAATGGATGAAGTGTAGAACTTTTTGGGGATTAAAGAATAATTCACTATGTTATGGAAGAAGGAAACATGAATGTTTTCAATAAGGATATATGATAACTTTGGTTGTTACCATAAATCAATATTATAGATGATTTAGGTGTTCATGTGTTTGAAATGTGACAAACAAAAACTTACCTATGAGATATGGGAGATAAATTCTAGGAGAATTTGGTTCACCACTTTTTAAAGTTGTAGATTTGTAGTTTTTAGAAGGATTGTAAGGTTTTATATTTATTGATAGTAAAAGTTATACTCTAGTTGAAATTTTTTTATTAATTTTTTATCTCACTATTGGTGGATGTATGATTATGTGGTAACCCATGATAAGTTTTTTTATAGATGGAATGACCTATCATTAAATTTAGGGATCACAGGCTCTTCCATCACTTTAGAAATGAAAAAATCAACTTAATATTCTTGAATAAGAGATGGAGTGGAAATTCTTAAAGGCATGAACAATGATGAGATTATATTGAAATCAAGTATGAATTTATTATCATGTTCTTCAACTTTAGGGAACAGATCTTGAAAACCCAAATTTTTTTCCAATCACTTTATTTTGTAAAGAATCAAATGGTCCCTTGGATCATTGTAAATTTATGGACATTAGATTGTTAAATTTCAGCTAATAATATTGTCTATCACTCTCCATCAGAACATGCCGGTTAGTTTTATCTTCCATAAATTAATTTTCTTACATGTAACTATAGTATGTGTTATTTCTGGAAACCTCCATAATTATCTCTATTTATTTTAAAATAGGGGCCTCATTAATCCATTCATTGATGTGGGATTTCAACTATGATGTTTTGAAATGTCAAACCACTAATTTGCAATCTCAATATTACATTTCGAGGATGAAATTTTTTGAAGTATATGATATTTTAACACCACAATATTCCATAATATGCTTCCTTTTTAAATATTTCAATAGCGTGCTTTGTACGCAACACTAAGTTCATGTTCACCACAACATATCAATGCAGGAATTTAAAAATAAATTATTAATATTATTAACCACATTTATTATTTTAATAGCCTGTATAATTTTAACAGTAAACTTTTTTTCATTTATAAAATATAAGGACAAATTTAATTTTTCAGATAAAAGAATTATTTTTCATAATTATATAGGTTTTCCTTTAATAAATGGAGAAACCATTAAAAATACATCATTAAACACATTTATATATTAAATTTGATTAAATTATATTCTTATTTAGAATAAAAACATAAAAATTATGTTTTTATGAATTATTGGTATTTTTCTTATAACTTTCATATTTTGATGAATTGTGAAAAATACTAAATTTTAATTAAAAACAACTTTTCTAATCGAAATAATTTATAATTTTAAATTATAAATTTGAGTGGTTTTAAAGTATAATGAGATTATATTTTTAGTCTTTAATATTATATAATTCAATGGATGTAATTTCACATTTAAAATGTATAGAAACAAATGTCAATCTTTTGATAGATTTTATTTCTTAAAAACACTTTTTCTAGTTTTAATAACAAGAATTATCTCTAAATTTATTTCTTCCAATTATGTGATTGGAATTTGGAAAAAAAAATAAATATTTGTAATTATAAGTTTCTAATTGTGTAAATATGTACCTTTTATTTTTGGAAATTAGGAAAATAACTTCAGTAAATAATTTTATTTACCGTGGTTAAAAGGTAAATCATGTAAATAAGGGTATGAAATAATATTATAAAAGTATAAAACTACCCTAACACAGGTCCTAGTAATTTTAGATGACATATTTCATACCATGGTCATACGTTTGACGATTTTAGGACCCTATGGGACCACTTGGTTGTGATAATGACTTGTTATAAGAATTAATTTAATGTAATGATAATATTAACATTAACATATATCTTTTACTAAATAAAATTTTAATATACAGTTATATGAATTATATATTTAAATATAAATAGTCATTAGAAATATATAAATATTTCCTAGATCATGGTATTTTATTTATAATTTCTATACATTAGATAAATATGTTTATTTATGAAACAATAATGATGCAGTGATTACCATATTAATGATAGATTCAAATAAATGAATTTATAAATATTAAGATAAATTTAATTTTAATAGTTTGATGCAATAAAATAATTTTATGTATATAATTGACATATTAGATATGTTTTAATTCTATTTTTGATAATTAATTGTGTTTATATGACTTTAACAATAATAAATTACTAAATAGTGTCAAATTTGAAATAAATGAGTTTTAAAAAAATACTATTTTATTGAATGATATAAAAATACAGAAAATAATAGATTAACAAAATTACCTAATATAATGTAAAAAATTTAATTAATTATAAAATTGGGGTTATTTTGTCATTTTATAGCAACTATATTTGCACTATAATGTCAAAATATAGGAAGACACGGTCAGAGATTAACTATTAAAGTAACAGTTAAATCTAAAAGATAAAGATAATTTTATGACCTAAACATATAAAAAAAATTATTTTTTGAGAGTATTGAGACCCATACTCATATTATACTCTAAAAAAATCAATTTTTATATATTTGAAACTAAAAAGCCTTTTATAATAAATTAATATGTCTAGATTTTTTATGAAGTCCCCTCACCTCTCTTATAAAAGGACACCTCCCTTTATCTTTTATTCACACCTCCAAAGCCCTTTTTCTCGGACAACCCCTGCCAATTTCTCCTCCCAACAACCATCACATCATTTTATATGCTAAAAATTGGGGGGATATCCATCCCAAGGAGTCCTTTTGTGCAAATAAAAAGAAGACACCTGAAGAATATGTAATCATTTTACCTATTCTTTCAAAGTTATTTTCTCCTTGTACAACATTTCTGTCTATTGTTTCCATAATAAAATAATAACTCCAATACCATAAACATGATTAAATTTTATTTTATATTTTTTACATCCATACTCATCCATTTACCCAGCCTACAAAAAACAATATCACTATGCATGCATACTTAAGGCTAACCATCTCCACACCGTGGTGTAAATTGTTTTTCATGTACAATGTATTTCTAGGGGTATAATGATGAATATAATGGATTTAAATAATAAACATAACTTTATATTGTTTGTTTAAAATTCATATTCCATCCAATTCTATACCATTTAACCATTAAGTAAATGATATCATCGCTCATGCTTACATACAGCTTACCATCTGCACGACGCGATGAGAGTCATCTTCCTTATTCACCATCTAGGAATGATTATAAAATTATATATATTATTAATAAATATGAATTATATGACATAATAAGTCTACTTTAATTATATATATATGTACATATATTTCATTTACTTATTTCCATTCAATACAATAAGAAAACAGAAACAACGTTCATGCATACGTACGACCTACCATCTTTATGAACAATGTATTACATTTCATATATCCATCTATTATATATATTTATATTATGAATATACATTATATAAAAATAATATTATGAATTCCAAATTATTTAAAAAATTATACAAGTAATATGATCAAGAATAACAAGTCAAAACATATACGACAAACAAAGCGATTATTAAAGAAACATTACATTAACATGGAATTGTTAATAAAAAGATAATATAAAGACATAAAATAATCATATAATATATCATAAATATTATTATGATTATGATATAAGTCAATAATATGTTTAAAACCTTATATAAGAGTTTCTTACATGTACAGAGAGTATCCGACATAACGTAAGGATTAATTCCTCAATCTCATTATTTTCCAAGATTTTTTATTTGTAAGTATTTATTTGGACATATTTATAATTTATATACATGTTTCCTAAAAAATGTTTCTAAAAGAATATATTAAGGCTTTGTGGAAGGTACTATTTAATTATATCATCATTTTAAATTTTTTCAATATTTTTTTCTAAATCTATTTAATTAATGTCCTTTTGTTTCAAAATGGTTTTAATGATTTATTTATATAGACGAGATTGTTTTAAAATGTTAATTAATTTCAAGAGATTCAAATTTGGGTGAAAGACTTTGATTAAAAAATGTATTCTAAATGACTTAATTTATAAATTTTGTGACTTTTCATCTATTTCATGAAAACATCATATTTTTTTCAAAGTGTTTTGCTGATCATTTTAACCTATGTCAGCATCCTTTACATGATATTATTCCTGATTGAGGTTGATTAATTATAATACAATATTTTAAATTTTATTTAATGAGTTATGATATGTTTTACTATGGAAGTGATATTTTTTTACCATCCATGGGTTATGTTCAAATTATTGACATTTAGAATGCTATTTTTAATAGGAATGATTATGGTATCTTTCACCCTTTTCATATGAGGAATGCATTAGAATAAGTATGTGATGGGTAGAGGTCACAATTGCCACTCGATGCATCAGTAGGTCTCATAAGAAAACTAGTGTATTGTAAAAAATTCTTTTAGAGAATATTTTTTAATGGTAATGGAAGAAGGCCTTGACTTAGTGGTTATGATGTTAGTTATTATACATTCCCTCGTTACAAGATTAGTTATTGATTTTACATGTGATTATTCGACTAGAAGAATATCCCTAAGAATGATTAAATGGAATTATTTTATTTTTTCTTGCAATATTAAGATGAATATAATGTTTTATAAGACATTTTATTTATTTTTTCACCCTTTCTTAAAAGGTTATGCTTATTTTTGATAGCTTCTGCTATTTTTTTATCTTATAGAGAATCTGAGGTCACTCCTTTCTTATGTTTTATTTTCCCAGGATTAAAAGAACTGCTTTAGGATTGATATGTAGGGTTAATCAAAAGGAATAATGGTGTTATCAAAGGATTATCTAAGTTGTGTTTTATTTTGGAAATTGCATTGTAATGTTCATTTATGTAATATATCTTCCTAGTGTGATAAACTGATAGGTCCGACATGAAACGTTTCCTTGTAATCATTCAAATGTATTAAAATATTTCACCAGGTCTTGGCTTCTATGGATGATGATTTATTGGTTTTGTGTCTGTTTTAGTGAAAAAGTAATTTTGGGACGAATGAATTAACAATTTTTTGGAAAAATGTTTCATGCCACTGGAATCCTTTATGAATTATCATTTATTATATTATTATGTAACTATGGGTTATAGTCGATAACCTTATGATGTTAGAAAATACAATTTCTATTAGAAAATACTTCTCTATTTATCTTCATTTTAGTAAATGAATTATGGAAGTGGTAATATATTGTTTGAATGAAATTAATTTTTATCTATTCAGGATCCTAATTTTCCAAGATATTTTAGTGAATTATTCAATAAGATCTTGATGTGGAGTTGAGTTGCAACACTTTGTATCATCCTTAGATAGATGGTAAGTATGAAAGAAAAATTCAAACCCTAAAGGATATTTTATGATAATATTATATGGGTTTTCAGGTGTTTGGTATCAACAAATTCAAGTAATTTAAAATTCACATGACAATAACATTCACCTGAGTTCCAAGGGGCCTATACCCTAGTGGTACAAGCTCCTGCTTGGCATCCAAAAGACCTAGGATCAAATCCAGGCAGGGACTAATTACCAGGTACTATAGTAGCACTATAGAAGGGAACTGTAGTAGTACTGTAGCAGCGGTGGAATTGTAGTGGCGATGAAATTGTTGCGGCGGAGGTACAGTAGAAAGAACTGTAGTAGGAGCGGTAATATAGAAGGTACTATAACAGACTGTTACTGTAGCACTACTATTCACTGAGGGGCCCTTTGGGCCAAAAAATGGGCTTTCAAGCCTAGTATTCAAGAAATGTGGACTTGGGACTTTGGGCTATGTAATGGGTCTCCCTCTACCCAGTCTAAAGAGGTTTTTTTTAAATAATAAAATAAGGCTTTAACCCCAACCATTTAAAAAAATAACATTCCCTTGAGTATTAAAAAGCATCCTTTTGAATCCCATTATGGAATGGAGTCTAGAACTCTAATTTATTGGAATGAATTTGTGGAGTGATAAATACTAAAACCAAATCTAGATGTTGTAATAAAATATAATGTTAGAACCATCCCACAACACATTAGGGAATAAAAAACTAGAATAACATTTCTATTGATAATCATCTATGTGATCTATAATTTTAATTTTCTAAGTATGTGTTTCTATGAATTTCATTGTGGAATAATGAATTGAAAAATAATCCATCAGTATATCAGTTCCTTTGGAATTCTTGATTGTATTAGGTTCATTGGTTATGTCTTTATTTTTTCAATAATCCCCTCTTAGGTTTACAATATGTTCTATGAATCTATCATATATATGGACATACCTTATACATCACATGTATTGAACATAGTGGTTATATAGCTGGAGAATGATATTTATTATGAGGATAAACTAGTGAAGCTTCTAGATCATTCATATAAAGTTATATGAAACCAGAAAACTCACATAGTCGGTGTTTTTGGGAAAACCTACTACTTTGAGGAAGTTACATGGGAAAATAATATTATAATGAGGTATATTAAGCCTATATTTTTTGTAACAAAATGTTGAATTTGGAAAGAGAAATTCATTTTAAGGGGTTATAATATAACACACATATATTTTTTGAAATATATTTTTTAAAATAAATTTAATTTTTCCAATATTTTTTGCTACATTCAAAAGAGAGATTACCTTGAGTTATACGTGACACAATTTTTTTACAAAACAAAAAATATATTAATATTATTATTTAAACACAATCATTCTAGACTAGCTGTTAAACCTAAAAATACGAAATCTAATGACTAATATATAAATATGTAGAATAATGGTTTTATTTTTAAAAAATATTGATAAAAAGGAACATAATTTTTATAAAAATGATTATATCTTTTGAAAATACTATTTTCAAAAAAATAAAAAATTATTGAATTTTTTGAACAGAAATTAAAATTATTTTTTGCAAATTTAATATAATTTATTTTAAAAAATGAAATTAGTTTTGGAAATTTACATGTTAAAATTTTCTTGGGTGGAATTTTTAGGAATTTTATGAAATTATAATAGCATCAATTAATAGTGAAAAATAATAGTTTTTACTAAGAATTGAAATTTCATTCAATGAGTTTAACAATATAGAAATTTTTTAAGAAGGTTCTTAAAGTAATACTATTTAGATTATATATATATATACATATATATATTTCCAATTTATATAATTTAAATCAATTTAATATTGAATTTTTGAATAAAAATATTCATCACTTTTGAACATTTTCTCTTTGAAAACTGTATTTATTGTCGTGCCCATATGATTGATTTTAAATATTTTTTAAATTTAATAAATGAAATGTTGGAAAAAGGATTCGATATTTTGAATCATATTAATTTAAATTATCTTATATGTTCAATAAATTTTTTAAATAATAAATAATTAAAATTATATACCATGGTTACAGTAAAAAATGGGTTTAATAGGGTTTAATCTAAAAAAATAAATATTAAAAATGAGCAAAACCATGTTTAAAATTCATTTGAAAGAAATATTTTGACCTTATATCTTTCTATTAGAGAATGGATAAATTTTTAACCTTGTTGAATGTGAAAAATGTGGGTACATTGTATTCTTTTAAAAAAATACAATTGTCCCACTCACTATAATTATAAAAGGAAACCCTTATCCCCCTTTACTCACACATCCAAAACCATTTGGATCAGTAAATTAAATTAGGAAAAAATACATAAATTCCTACTATAATTTTTTAATCCTTAATTTGGTTAGAAATCCACCCTAATAAGGATTTAAGTATATACCTAAAGTGGATCCCAAAAGAAGAGATAAATTCTGAAAAAATTGATTTTTATTTTATTTGTTCTTCAACGTAAATGGATATTCTATTATTATGATATAATTAATACCGTATCTATATTATAATATGATGTTATTTTGTAAATTTAATAACCATTATCTTTCTTTAGTACCCTCAAATGGGATATGAAATCATCATTCCTGTGTTTGGTGGACTGCCGCCTTGAGAAATGATGTTATCAGTTTTCCATCACCACCTCTCAAGGTTTTATATAATTATTGATTAATTGTTTATATAAAATAAATATTATATTTTTATAATTAATAAATTACTATATAATATATACAATCTTTTACTCCATTCAATCAGAATTCGATAACGTCTCTCGTGTGTAAGGTGGAATATCACCTCGTGAAGCGACGTTATTCATTCACGCTATACATAAAATATAAATATTAAGGATTAAATAAAAACATATGATATATATAACATGAAAATGTTTATGTAATTTCAATATATTATTTTAATTTTTTTCTTTCAATCTACTGAGAAAATGGAAATGACATCCATGCATATGTACGACCTACCATCTCTAAGGATAATGTATTTCATTTTCCATCTCAAACTATTATGGATCAATATAAAAAAATATATAATGAATATATCTTATCTTTATATCTTGTATAAATATCATTAGATGATGGAAAAATAAATATTATAGTAGGAACAAAAATAAAAAATGGAAACATATACAAAAAATAGTGTAATTATTTCCTCAAACATTACATTAACACAGAATTGTTAAAAAAATGTTAATAAACACTACTACAAAAATGGCCAATATTAGTGCTCTAAAAAGGATTTAATAGTGCTAAAAAAGCACTATAAAACTCATCTCTAATATAGGGGGTCCGTTTTATCAGCGCTCCAAAAAGCACTGATAATGGCCTCTTTTATCAGCACTAAAAAAAACTGATAAAAGACCCATTTATCTATGCGTTGTTTAAGACTGATAAAAGGGACCGTTATTAACAATTTTTTAAAGTGTGGATAAAAGTAAAAAAAATTAAAAATATTAAAAATATTTAAATAATGCGGGGATAGATTTTAACAGCGCTCGACCCACCCCCTTTATAAGCGCTAGGAGCTCTCCCGCATCCAGCCCTTCCTGCACATCCTCACACGCACCCCTTTTCTTCCACCTGAACTCAAACCCGCAACCTCCCCCTTTCGTGGCTGCACCTTTACCACTAAGCTATTTCATTTTTTCTCTATTTAATGATTTATATATATTTATATATGTAGTTATATTTATTCGTATATTGATATAGATTCATATTAATATAAATAAATTTATTCATATATTAGTATATATATATATATATGCATTCTTATATTAATATATATTAATAATTATTGATTTTTATATATATTTTTAGTTATAATTTTTTCTCCGTATATTTATTTGTATATTATTATATAATTATAAGATTATTTTTAAATACATTTATGAAATATTCTTTTTATGTGTGTTTATAATTAAATAAATAAATGCATACATACATATATAAAACAAACACACACATAGAAACACACACACAAACATATATATTTAGAAATAAATACATATATATGTGTATTTGAAAAGCCATAGAATGTTAAAACTATAATAACATATAATCCAGAAGCCCGTTTCAACTCCGCAACCGTTCATATCGAAAACAATGAAATATTCTTCGATATGATATGTGGTAGAGGGAAAATAGACATCTGTATCAGATGTTATACCTGTTTGAATGTTAAAAAACTGGGGTATCCCGACTAAAAAATCTATTTTGAATCCATTATGGTACTTTTTTGCCTCCAATATTGTGATGTAACCTTCACTTAGGTCACCATCGTGTAGAGCTCGTTGCAGTCTTTGATTTGATATGTTTTAGAGCTCCAAAGGACACCCGGATCAAAAGTTATGGCTGTTTGACGTTTGAGTAATATTTCCAACTTATTTTAGCTCTTTTATTAATTATTTTGTTTTTTTGTGTCTTCAAATTGTTATTAAATGATTTTTAATCACAAATAATTGGAAAATTATTAATTAAAATATATTTTTTAAAATATTTTAAAGCCAATTTCACTGAAATTATTATATATTAAATTTAATAGTCTATTTATACTTATGGTAAGGGATTTTGGGTCTCTCTTTTATTTTTGGGAGACTTATGTCATATTCACTACTCGTTTATTTTTTCTGGTCTGTATACTACCACATTTCCATGTTTTATCATGAATAAAATTATTTTAAAAATATTTAATGTTTCATTTCAAGTTATTATTTAATTTTTCTAATGACTCAGTAGATTGGCCAAGCGGCAAGGGATTTCTTCTTAACCATTTTCTTTTGTGAGAGGCAGGACATATTCATCAATTAATTTTTAAAATAGTTAATATTCTTACCATGCATGTTTTCTTGTTAATATTATATTGAAAATAATTTTTATTTACATAAATATTTTCAGATATCTCTTTAAATGACATTACAATTCATTTCTACAATTGTGGTAATATATTTGTGATACAATATCATTGTTTATACATATTGTTTTTGTTTATGCTACGATGATGATATAATCTGATCCATCTCTCAATAAAATATTATATTTTCTTCATATATGCCTATTTCATGATAATACATGTTTTTTTATTTTCATATAAATATGTTCTCATCAGTTCACAATAAATATTTTAGGAAAAATCATCTTTATTTCTCTCATAGGAAGAAAACCATTTTTCTTCCAAAACCATTCTGTATTGAAATGTTTTCAAAAATATTTTTAAAATTATGTTAATTATTTATTAAATTTGTGTACACATGTAACATTTTTTAATTTTTCCTAATGGAATATAATTTTCTCTTTCAAACATTTACCAATTAGATTTTACCAAAAATATGAACAAGATATTTGTTTTAACATGTATGACAAGTACATAATTTTCCACTATCATGACCACTTAATATTTTAACTACTCCTTTATATGTTTCATGTTTTATTAACATAGAAAATGATTTTTTAAAATGATTATTGTTTTAATTTTTTTTCAAATGTGGAAGGTTATTTCCATCAAGAAATATTTTAAATTAATTTTGATGATTTCTACATAATATTTCAATTTTTTTTAAAGATACATATATGTATATTATTCTATAAATTTTTAAATAAAGAAATTATTTTTAAATTGAGGATATTTTCCACAAGAAATGTTTTAAATTATTTTTTATGTTTCCTTTATAACGTTTCATGTCTATTTTCCAATAAAATTATTTCCACATTATTTTATGAAATATTAATTTTAAAATGTGATTTTCAAAAAAAATGATATTTTCCACAAAAATACATTGCATGTGATTTTTCATTAAGAATCGGTTTTCATATAATAAGAAATACATTGGTTTTTTTATGAATTACAATGGATATGATCAAAATATATTATTATTCTTTCTATATATGGTTTATGTTTATCATGACAATATGTATATGAAACCCATTACAATTCAACAGGTTATTACATGATAAAATTATTATGACTCATGCTTTTTTACCATAGTTATACCAAGATTAAATTATTATGAAACCCAATCTATTTTTGAAGTCTAATTATAGTACTAAATGAATATGAAAACCATTTATTTCACACATTCAATTTTATGATGAAATATTTAGGAAACCCACTTTATTTCAAGGCTTATGATATAATGAAAGTTTTATGATATTATATAGCATTTTTAAATGATTTTCATTATTTTATTAGTGGGAACTATATCTCCCTACAATTTATAGGGTAATGATAATTGACATATGATGTAAAAGGTTACACAAGCGGTTATGAAAATCCTAGAACATGGTATACATGAGGTTATCCAAAAGAATAAAGAGGTTAAACGAGGGGTTATACCATCTTGAAAGAGGGTACATGAGAGGTTATCCCATGACCTAAGATGGTACATGGATGATTTTACTAATAATAACTTGATATTAATTTCTTGGTTGGTATAATTGAAATATTATTATATATTCTTACATCTATTCAATAAATATATGACAAAAACTAATGTTATTTTCTCATTGATCATGTTCTTCGATTCATTTTTTATTCTCATCTCATGACATATGATAAATTATTTCATGAGTGAAATTTATGATCTATGATATATAGGGTAATTTTTTTGAAATTTTATTCTCATTTTATCATTCCCTTATTCTCATGATATATTGATACCTCCCTTTTTTACCCTTACTGAGCATCTGATTTCACCTTTTATTTTTCTTCTTTCACCTAGTTATAATGAATTTAATTACTGATAAAATATATAAGAAGCGTTATCATTATGATTAAAATAATAGGAGATAAACTATCTCACCTATGAATTAGTTTTTTATGTTTCCATGTTTCCAATGTTTTTAGATCTAAAATATTCGTTTTTCGATTGATGGGCCATGTAATTAGTTTTCTTTAATTAATTAAAAATATTTACGTATGAAATTTTTGAGTTGATACATTCATAATTTCCCCAAACAATAATAAATAGTGAAATAATATTTTAAAAATAATTTCTCCAAATTTAATATAATATTATTTTTATTTCCATAGACAACATAAAAATATTAATAATTTAATGATTGAAATTGTTTTGAATGTGGAAATAAAGTATAAGAGGATTACAATATTTATTTATTTTTAAACTAAATATCACTCATAAGTTAGTGAAATTATAGTTATTGTACCAATTATTTTACATTATTCCTTAATCAATAAAAAATACTTGAATTTATTTTCTAGTTTACAAAAACTGATAAACAATATATTATTTATTTTAAAATTAATATATAATAATTAGTCAATTTTTAATTTTTTTTAGTAAAATGTTGTAATTTATATAAATTTTTTTTAAAGGATTAGTGACCAAAAAATCTAATATGTATTTATTTTTATATACAGGTTCTATAAAACCAATGGGGGATTTAAAGAGGAAAAATTAATAACGAAATAAAGATGTAAATAAATTTTATTACTAAGGTAGAATATTCATTTATATTGGAGTTTACGGAAATATTATTTCATGTGAAAAAGTAATGAGACTTCATTGTCAATCATTGTATTGTAGTGATTAAATCATAGAGGTTAGGTTGGAATAACCCTATCTAAATCCATGAAACTCTAATACATGAAGTCTAAAGGACTAGGAAATCATTTTACAGTTTGGTTGCACCATAATTATAGTATTAAGTATAAATATAACAAAAAATTTTTTCAAACAAAACAATGTTATTATATAAATGAATCACTTTTAAAAATACAATTTAAGGTTTACCATTGATATTTATATGTGAATAAATGGTTGTGTCAATGGTTTGGTAATATCGAGGGAGGATAAAGTAATAACTTATTTTGAATAATATTTACTTGGTCATATTTTTGTTTATATACTTTGGGACTATAATCAAAAATAGTTTTTTATAGGAATGTCTGGCTGGACTAGATATATTTGTAAGTGGAATACATAGATATTATGAAGACAATTTATCAGGTGTTTATTTTCCAAATGCATATAGGGGGAGATGTGAAAAATTATTTTTTACAAGAGAAGAATTCATGGTTATAAATATATGTTATTTTATATTTACATTATAGATAATTATTAGAGAAAAAAATCATTATGATTTTTTGTTTAATTGAGAAGTTTGCACATAGTTCAATGAAATAAGTGCTGAATAAAGGATTTTTAAAAGGATTTACAGATTTTATATTCCTAATATTGGGAAGAAATGTATCCATAATTAAAAATAAAAAAACCTTTTTAATTTTTTTAGATAATTATATTTTTTTCATTGGTTATTTATCATAAAATGTGGATGGAGATAAATATTTTCATATTTTAGGGAATATATATATGAAGGATACTAAATATAAGGTTTCTTTTAAATATCCAAGTGAAATATATCGTGTATAATTTAATTTGAAATTTAATAATATTTTATTGTTCTTTTGAAAATGGAGTGGTATTAAATTCTAAAACCTTAATTATACAACAAATTGTTCTGGGAAAATTAAAATTTAATTTACGGAAAGGAGTTGGATAATTTTTTTTAATCTAGATGGGTTCATTATTAGAAAACAATCCTGCTCATTTATTAATATGTAAATATTATTTCTGGATTATGTATTATTGAGAATAACATATTTTTGAAGGTGGTCAATTTACGAGTTACATTCATCATCATGAAAATTTTAGAATAAGGAATAATTTCATATATGTTAAAAAAAGTAGGATTTCAGTGGATTTGGATGAAGATATTTAATGAATTTTATATATGTTTTATAGAAAATTATTTACTATAAAATAGAGTGTTGTTTGGGATAAGGTTATTAATGATGTAAAAATATTATTTCATTTTGAATAAATATTTCAATGTAATATAATATCCATGAATGTGATGTTTTTAAAATAATTAATCTAATAAAACATACAAAATCATCCACTCAGGATTGTATTAATGTTATTCAAAAATATATGTGTTCTAATTAATTTGAAGATTAAGTGGTCCAACATATAAATGATTTATACAAGTGATCTATTTATATACATGAGTCCAGTTATTCTTAAAATAACTTGATTCAAAATTTTTATAAACTAGTTTTTGTTATATAATTTCGACCATTCAACATATGTAACATTATTTAGGAAATTTTTTTTATAGATATTGTAAAAAAATAAAATAATATATTACCTATAATAATATCATATGAATGAATCTATTTTATATATAAATGACTTATCAATATTTTTTTATTATTTGTCATTAAAGTTTCTTCGTAGTTAATTTTAAATATCTTAATGTTATGTTTTTATTGTGATAAATATTTATAAGATAAAATCATGTGATAGAGTTAAGTGAAATTATCTGTAAATATTTCATCCAAAAATAGGTTTTTATGGATTCATGAATACCAATATTATAATATTTTTTCCATAGTTTATTATAAAATAAATATGAATGTAGAAATTCTAACACTTATTAATCGTGGTAGAAAAATTAATCAAATATTATTTCTTAATGAATATATTATCAATATTTATAATGTATATTCCATGATTTTTTAAAATATATATTAACAAGGTAAAATTCATGACGTAATGAAATTAAAACTTGTATTCGGGATACTATATAATTGTTATTGATTAAAGTTTCTTTTTTATAGTGAGAGGGGGAGTTATACCATATTATTTTCGATTTAATTATATAATATGATAAATTGTTTACACAAAGGGGTAAATTTTAGATGAATAAAGATCATTTATTAATGGTGTTTTTATATAAATAAATGTGGATATTTTTTTATTTAGACTGTTAATCTTGTTTATATGAAAATAAATACACGAGAATTCAAATAGTTTTTAGTATATAAAACAATTGTTATATATGATATTAATATATATTTGATGAGATAACATAAATGAAATGTTAAGGGTATTTTTATGTACGTTAAGGATATGTTATTAAAAATTTAAGCACAATCTATATCCTCGTTAAAATGTCACTCATTAAACACACATAATGTATAATTTATGAAATTCAAAATGTTTTTTATACATTTCCCTATGAATATTTTAATAGGATTAATATAAATTTATTTCATGGGAAATTTTATATATTCCAAAGGAAGATAATAGATTGAGTTTTAGACTAATGGGGAAGGTGAATTATTATGTCCTTATAAATAAGTCTAAAACCCCAAAATTTCATATTACGTTAGTTCTTCAATGTAAATTAATAACATACACTACACGCAACATCGAGTACAAGCGCACCACGACTTACCAAACTAGCCTTTCAAAATCAGTTACGAATAGTATTACCTGAATTTTAAACTATATATAATCCTTATAATGTTAGAATCCAAATTATGAGTTTATTATGCATAATGTACGAACTAATTCATTTTTTTTCAGATAAAAGAAGTATTTTTCTTAAAATATACTTTTACTGCCTTTTATTGGTGAACCCTTTTTAAATCCAATATTTAAACTTTTTAATATTCAATTTGACAAAATAAACTCCTTATTTATAATCTGGACATATAAATTTAGTTTCAATAAATTTATGGTGTTTTTCTGATAACTGTCATATTTTGGTGAATAGTGAAAAATAATATATTTTAATTGAAAACAACTTTTTTAATCAAAATAATTTATAGTGTTAAATTATACATTTTAATGTGGTTGAAGTTTAAATAGAATTTATTTTTACCATTTAATCCAATTCTTGTCATTATAAGTAATTTCACTTTGAAATTGGACATAAACAAGTGTCAAACTTTTGATAGTTATTATCTCTTAAAAATACGCCTTTTGGTTTTGATAGCTGGAATTAATTTTAAATTATTAAATGAAACTTCTATGTTTTGAATTTGGTAAAATAGACTGCATTATTGAATTCGGAATATCAAAATTATCTTAGGGTGAGTTTTTGGTATTTTTATGAAAACTTTTGATTTTTGATGAATAGTGAAAAAAACAAGGTATAGTTTAAAAACGAATTTTTATTTAAATAATTATTTATTTTATTTAAATTTATTTTTGGAAAAAATATATACATAATACCTATATAAGTTCAATATAATTCATTGGATCCAGTTTATAATATTTTAGATATATAAAAATTTTATTGAGCTTTTCACCGTCTTTTACCCGCCTCCTAGGAGAATTTGTAAATTCACATAAAACTTAATTTTACTACTTTTTTGAGTTAAATTTAAAAAATATGAGAGGCACGGTAAATATAAAGGAGTAAAATGTGGTTCAGTACGACAAAAATAATTTTTGGTGAATAGTAATTTTTTACTTTTATTTACCACGGTAAAAAGTTAATAGGGAAATTAAGGTTAAAAATGATATTATTATTACCCTAACACATGTCATAATTCTATTGGATAAATGTAATTTGACCAAAAAAAACTTTAGGAATAAAATATGACCATTTTGGCCTACATATATTAGATTAAGACATTAATTATTATTTAATTTAAAGAAGAGTTAAAAGATTTATTATCAAAGTTTAATAACTAAAGAATTTTTAATATAGGGTTATATATAAGATAAATTCGACTATAAATATTCATTAGAAAGCTATAAATATTTCCTAAATAATGGTATTTTATTTATTATCTATAGATATTAAATAATTAAATTTATTAATGACACAATAATGATGAAGTAATTATCTTATTAATGAATGAATCAAATAAATGGTATTATAAATATTAAAATAAATATAATTTCAAAGTTTTTATGAAATAAAAGAATTTTATAGGTGAATATAAAATTTTAGGGATGATTCAATGTATCTTGTTCAAAGTAATCAAGTTGTTATGACATTCAAAAAAACAAAATACTAAATAGTGTCAAAATTGACATAACTTAATATTTAAAACAAATAATATATTATTGGTTGATATAATATTCGTAAAAATGTAAGATTCATACAAATGACTTAAATAATATTTTATATGTCATTAATGAGACACTTTAGTTTCTCTTGGAAGTTTATAGTAATCTTATTAACCATATAAAGTAATAATAAAAAAAGACAAGGTAAAAGTTAAACTATTTAACTAAGAGTTAAATCTAAAAGATAAGGTTAAAATGAAAACCTAAACTTGTCTTAAAACTAATGGTTTAGTGGATTTAGACCCATAACCACCTAAGGACTGAAATAAATTCATTTAAAACCATTATAAAAAAAATATGATTGTATAATAAATTAATACATTAATCTTTTCCTAAAGTGAACCGCACCCCTCTTATAAAAGGGAAGTTCCCCTTCTCTCAAATTAACACCTCCAAAGCCATTTGGCTCAACCAAACCCTAAAAAATATCCTCCCATATATCCTTACATCATCTTCGAGGCCTTAATTTGGTTATAAATTCAACCAAAGGAGCTATTTTGATCAAATAAAAAGGAACAACTCGAATGATAGGTAATGATTTCACCACCCTCTTCCAAGTTCTCTTATTCATCCACTTACTCTTTTTTTGTTGTTTCCATTATAAAATAATAACTCAAGTATCTTCTATATACTGTGATGTTATTATAAATATGGAACATCAATATTCATTATTCTATCCATCTTATGAATGATAATGTCACCATGCGTGCGTACATACAACTTACCGTCTCCAAGACATGGTGTAATTTGTTATTCAACACTATGTTATTTGGATGGATATAATGATGAGTGATGCATATATAAAAAATGAATATAACATGCTAATTTATCTTTAAAATTAATATACCATCCAATTCCACACCTTTAGGGAAATGATATTGTCGCTCGTGCATACGTACGAATTAACGTCGCCATGACGCGATGAGATTCATTTCCATGATCACCATTAATCAATGATTATAAAAATATATATTACTATTATGTATGTAATATATGAAATAATAATTATACTGTATATATATATATATATGTACTTACATATATCTTATTCACTTAGTTCCATTTAATACAATATGAAAATGGAAACAACGTTTATGTGTACGAATAGACTACTGTCTCGATAAATGGTGTTTTTCAATTCATATATATATGTATATTATACATATTTATATTCTAAATATAAATGATATATAAATCATGATTTATATTATTTAAGTATTTAAATCTTGATCTATGTGATACAATCAAGTGTAACAAGTTAAAACATGTACGATAAAGAAAACAATTATTACACGAAATGTTAATTTAACAAGGAAATTATTATTATATGGGTAGTATGAAGTCATAAATGAATCATGTATGATATCATAAATATTAATATGGGTTGGGTATAATTTAAAAACATACTACAATCTTCTTACATAAGGTTAACCATACCCTTGAATAATGGAAAGTGAAAGGTAAGGGTTAATTCCTCAATCTCATTATTATCTGAGATTGTTTATGTGTAGGTATTTACCGGGACATTTTTAACATCCATGCCCATTTTTCATAAAAAATGATTTCAAAATGAATATTTTAAGGATTTTTGAAAAGTACACTTTGTCAAGATCATAATTTTAAATGTTTTAATGATTTATCTTTCTAAATCTTTTTAATTAATGTCCATGTTTTCAAAAGGATTTTAAGGATTTATTTATATGGAATGAATGTTTTGAAATGATAATTATTTTAAAAAGATTCAAAGTGGTATGGGACACTTTGATTCCAAAATCTCTTTTAAATTACTTCCTTTATAAATTTGTGACTTTTAAATGATTTTACAAAAAGGCTATTTCTCTCAAAAAGTTTTACTCATCATTTTCAACTATGTCAGCATCCTTTTCTGGATATTATTTTTGATTGAGGTTGATTTATTATAATACAATATTCTATATCGTATTGAATGAGTTATGAAATTTTTGAATATGGATGTTCTATTTTTATAGAATTCATGGTTTATGGTAAATGTATTGACGTTTCGTATGCTAGTTTTAATATGAATGTTTATGTTATGTTTCAACTTTTTCATATGAGGAACGCAGTGGACTTAGTAAGTGACAGGTGGAACCCACTGTAGCTTCTCGATGCATCGGTAGGTCTCATGAGACTAACTAGTGTCTCAACACAAGGCCTTGACAAAACTTTTAATTTTAGTCTTGGCACGAGGCCTTGACTATGTGGTAAAGATGTCTGGCGTTAGGTATTCCCTCATTATGGAATTTGTTATTACATGTGATTATTCGACTAATAGAATATCCATGTGCCTATTTATATGGTAATGTTTGATTTGTTTTTTCATATTATTTTCATGTTTATGTTTAAAAAGACTGTTGTTTTTATCACACATCTTGTCTTAAATGTTTATAGCTTCCGCTAAATTATTTACCCTTACTGGGCATCTGAGCTCACCCCTTTATTATGTTTTATTTTCACAGGATTCCAAGAAGTGTATTATGATTGATATGTAGGGTTATGCTAAAGGGAATAATTGCGTTCTTAAGGACTATTTTTTTTGTGTTGTATGTTAGAAAGTGTAATGTAATGTTCATGTATGGAATATATTTTCCAATACTGCTAAACTTATCGGTCTTTCGGGACATGATTACTTGTAATCATGCCAATGTATTAAAATAATGCACCGACTCTGGAAATCTAGGGTCCAGGAATTACAGTTGGTATTAGAGGAAGTTTATAAATAACCTTGGAAACTAGATTTAGATAAAATATGATTAAAACACATTACCACAAGATAGACTTTGAAGATTAGTATAGACGAACTTCCTAGAATTTAGGTAATGTAATGATTTTGTGAGTTTTCCCAAGAAAATACATCCTTATCTAGATATGAGCAGGTAGAGGTGGCTCTGGCCTAGATGTACCTAAGGTTAAAACCTGAGCTAGACTCAAATGGGAACTTGTACACGATAATGGGCCTTGCTGCACTCTTCATTATGACACTTCTGGGGGATATGGTTAGGATAATTTTCATTTTCTTTACAAACCACTATGAAGGCTTTATGAGTATATACCTCTTCAAAGAAAATTTTTTTTTGATTATGGATTATATCCATAAACTATTCAATTTACATTAGGTATATTAAATTTTTGGAATTTTGAATTCTAATTCATAAACTTACATAGTGTATGCCATTGTATTGAAATGGAACACAATAAAAGGAATGTGAACTCCAACAATATTTAAGATTCATAGAGTAAGAAGGATCATATCTTTAATAGTATTAAGACAACATTTTGAAGGGAAATTGTCTCCCATGTATTCTCAACATATGATGAAATAGTATCATGTGGCTTTGAAGGGAAGCGAGAGAAGAAAATGATGGAAGAGAGAAAGATGGATAAAGGGAATAGGGGAAAGAAGGATTTTTTCATATGTGATAAATATGGAAAGAATCACCTTGGTAAATTCTTGAAGGTAATAGTAGTTTTTTATAAGTGTGGAGAAAAGGAACACCAAGTATGTGATTCCAAGGGTGATAAAAAGTTTTCAAATGTAAAATTCTTCATCTATAGGGCGTTGAGATGCTTCGCGAATCAACGCCCCATTCATAAGATTATACCACAAATGATGTTATTGGATAATAATCAAGTATTGATACTACCTCAGATGAAGATGAATGACTAGTGTTCTTAAGTTGTTAATGTAGAATTATTTCATTTGAGTGTTGTTTCAACATTATACTGGTTACAGAAATTATGGAGATAAATAAGGATTGTACTGCGGTAATATTTTATTGAGGATTTGATATTTTATGGTTCTAAAAAATGAATTAATAGTAAGCTACACATTTTGGAAGATACATGGTTGAAGGAAAGTCAATACTTAATAGGGTCCTCATAATGAGATAGTGATTTTGGAATAAGATATTGTTGATTTTGATAAATTATATTAGATATTCTAGACTTCCTTGAAACTGATTAATGATTAGTAAATTCTATCATTTTTGGAGTTTAAACATTTTTTGGATAGAAAGAGTATATCCAGTATTCTATAAGGAATAAGGGAACATGAATATAATCAATAAGGTTTTATGGTAATTCAGGATGTTGCGGTGTTTTAAAATAACACATGATGAAGGCATTCACATGTTATTACCTAGAAAAAAGGATCTTCATTGTGTTTAACTTCCTTATAAATTTTGGATAGAGAGTTTGTATATAAGTATTTTGGATAAATCAAATAGTTGGAATGGATTAAGTTTGAAATTGGATTCTATTTTTAAGGTTATTTTTGGATTGTTAAAAAAGAACAACCTAGATGTTGGACGACTACTAGTTGCGTCCGTCAAGGATGCGAGACTCAAACCTGCAACCGAAGAGTGACAAGGGTGCATCACCTATGACTGGACTATGTGATGTATTGGTTTGTATAATTTAGCTTTTTTTAAATATTATAATAAATGCATTGTAAATTCATTATTTCTAGAACCCTATATGATTACGATAAATCATTATTTTTTGAAATCATTTGGAGTGAAAGATGATTTTGTGGTAGCAATTAGTTGAAGGATGAAACTCCACTTGTCAAGTGTATATATATATATATATATAATTTTTTTCCACTTATTAAGACTAAATTTTATTAACCAAATTTCTGATGTGGGTTTTCAAAAATAGGAATTTCCTATTATCAACCTTTTATATTCAAAGAAAAATTTCAAATTGTGAGGAAGAAATTTATTGAAGGAGGGAAGAATTTAGCACCTCAAAATTTCATATTACATTAGTGTTTCAAAGTAATTCAATAACTTACACTGCACACAACATCTACTTCAAGCACACCACAACATAACAAAAAAGCCGTTCAACAGAGGTTATGAATAGTATTAAATGAATTTTGAACTATATATAATGCTTATAATTTTAGAATCCATATTATTATTTTCTTAGACATAATGTACGAGCTAATTTATTTTTTTCAGATAAAAGAAGAATTTTTTTAAAAAATATACTTTCACCTCCTTTTAATGGTGAACCCTTTTTAATTCCAATATTTGAAACATTTATAAATTAAACTTGACAAAATAAACTTCTTCTTAGAATCGGGACATAATAATTTATTTTCAATAAATTTCTAGTGTTTTTCTCATAACTTTCATATTTGGGTGAATAGTAAAAAATACTATATTTTAACTGGAAACAAAATTTTTAATAAAAATAATTATAGTGTTAAATTATAAATTTTAATGGTTTAGAAGTATAAATAGATTATATTTTTACCATTTAATCCAATGATGGTCATTGTAAGTAATTTCTCTTTGAAATTGGATATAAACAAGTGTCAAACTTTTGATAGTTATTATTTCTTAAAAATACGTCTTTTGGTTTTGACAGCAAGAATTATTTTTAAATTAATAAATAAAACATAAATGTTTTGAATTCAGTAAAATAGATTTTATTACTGAATTTGGAATATCAAAATTAGCTTAGGTTGAGTTTTTGGTATTTTTTAGAAAACCATTGATTTTTGATGAATAGTGAAACACACTGAGGTATAATTTAAAACTGAATTTTTATTTAAATAATTAATTATTACTTTTAAATTTATTTTATGTCAAATAGATACATAATACCTATATTTTTTCAATGTAATTAATTGGAGTTATTTTATAATAATTTTAGATATATAAAAATTTTATTGAACTTTTCACCGTCATTTACCCACCTCTGAGGAGAATTTGTAAATTTACATAAAATGTAAATTTACCACTTCTGTGAGTTGAATTTCGAAAATATGAGAAACATTGTTAATATAAAGTAGTAAAATGTGGTTCAATAAGATACAAATAATTTTTTGTGAATTGTAACTTTTTACTTTTATTTACCACGGTTAAAGGTAAATAGGGTAATTAAGGGTAAAAATGATATTATTATTAAACTAACACATGTCCCAATTCTATTGGATATGTATAATTAGACCAAAACAACCTTAGGAATGAAATATTACACTTTAGGTCCACTTGGATTATATTTAGACGTTTATTATTATTTAATTTAAAGAAGAGTTAAAAGAGTTAAAATCAATGTTTAACAACTAAACCATTTTCAATATAGGGTTATACATAAGATAAATTAGAATATAAATATTCAGTAGAACGATAAAAATACTTCATTAATAATCATAGTTTATTTATAATTTTTATATTTTAAATATTAAAATTTATTAATAACGTAATGATGATACTGTAATTAACTTATTAATGAATGAATCAAACAAATGGCATTATAAATAAATAAATAAATATAATTTCAATGTTTTTATGAAATCAAAGAATTTTCAAGGTTAATATGACATGTTTGGCATGATTCAATGTATATTTTTCAAAGTAATCATGTTTTGATGACTTTCACAAAAACAAAATACCAAATAGTGTCAAAATTGACATTTATTAATAGTTAAAACAAATACTATATTATTTGTTGATATAATATTCCTAAAAATGTAAGGTTCAGAGAAAGGGCTTAAATAATATAATATATGTCAAGAATGAGCCACTTGAGGTTATCTTGTAAGTTTAGAGTAATTTTATTAACCATATAGAGTAAAAATATAAGAAGACACAGTAAAAGTTAACTATTTAACAAAGAGTTAAATCTAAAAGACAAGGTTAAAATGGTAATATAAATTTTTCTAAAACCTATTGGTTGAGTTTATTTTGACCCATAGAAACCTAAGGCTGGAAATAAATTCATGTAGACCCATTATAAACTGAATATGATTGTATAATAAATTAATACTTTAATATTTTCCTAAAGCGACCCACACCCCTCTTATAAAAGGGCACTTCCCCTTCTCTAACATTTACACCTCCAAAGCCATTTTCCACGACCAATACCTGACCAAATATCCTCTCAACAATCCTACCTTAATCCTAGTGGCCTTAAATAGTTCAGAAGGCCAATTAAAGGAGCCCTTTTGATCATATAAAAAGGAAGCACTCGAAGAAGAGTTAATGATTTCACCACCATCTTTCAAGTTCTCTTATTCTTCCACTTACTCTTTCTTTGTTTTTTTCATTCTAAAATAATAACTCCAGTATCTTATATATACTATGATGTTATTATAAATATGTCACAACAGTATTCACTATTCTATCCATCTTATGAATGATAATGTTACCTTGCGTGCGTACGTACGACTTACCGTCTCCATGTCGTGGTGTAATTTGTTATTCAACACTATGTTATTTGGATGGATATAATGATGAGTAATATGTATATAAATAATTAAAATGACATGATAATGTATCTTTAAAATTAATATACTATTCAATTACTCATTTTTAAGTAAATGATATTTTCTCTCATGCGTACGTACAAATTACCGTCTCCACAACTTGATGAGATTCATTTCCACATTCACCATTTATCAATGATTATAAAAATATATATATTAATAATAAGAATGTAATATATGAAATAATAATGTTACTAGATATATATATATATATATATTTAAATATATATATATATATATGTACTTACATATATCTTATTCACTTAGTTCCATTCAATACAATATGAAAACGGAAACATCATTTTTGTGTACGTATGGACTACCGTCTCCATAAACTGTGTTTTTAATTTCATATATATGTCTACTATACCTATTTATATTCTAAATATATATGATATATAAATAATGTTTGTATTCTGGATGTATTTAAATATTTATCTAAGTGATATAATCAAGAGTAACAAGTTAAAACATGCACGATAAAGAAAATGATTATCACCGGAAATGTTAATTTATCATGGAAATTATTATTAAATGGGTAGTATAAAGTCATAAATGAATCATGTATGGTATCATAAATATTAATATGGTCTTGGTATAATTTAATAACACACTACAATCTTCATACATGAGGTTAAACGTACCCTCGACTAAAATAAAGTGCAAGGTAATGGTTAATTCCCCAATCTCATTATTATCTGAGATCGTTTATATGTAAGTATTTACTAGGACATTTTTATCATCCATGTCAATTTTTCATAAAAATTATTTCAAAATGAATATTTTAAGGATTTGGGAAAGGTACTATTTATCAAGATCATAATTTTAAATGCTTTCAATATTTATCTTTCTAAATCTTTTTAATTAATGTCCATGTTTTCAAAATGATTTGAAGGATTTATTTATATGGACATGAATGTTTTAAAATGATAATTCTATTAAAAAGTTTCAAAGTGGTTTGGGACACCTTGATTCAAAAATATATTTTAAATTACTTCCTTTAAAAATTTGTGACTCTTAAATGATTGTACAAAAACGATATTTCTCTCAAAAAGTTTTACACATCGTTTTCAACTATGTCAGCATCCTTTAGTGGATATTATTTTTGATTGAGGTAGATTTATTATAATACAATATTCCATATTGTATTGAATATGTTATGATATGTTTGACTGTGGATGTTCTATATTTATACAATTCATGGTTTATGGTTAATTTATTGATATTTCCTATGCTCTTTTTAATGCGAATATTTATGTTATGTTTCAACTTTTTCATATGAGGAATGTAGTGGAATTTGAAAGTGACAGGTGGAGCCCGCTATAGCTCCTTGATGCATCAGTAGGTCTGATGAGACAAACTAGTGTGTTGGCACAAGGCCTTGACAAAAATTTTATTTTTAGTCATAACACGAGGCCTTCACTATGTGGTAATGATGTCCGACGTTAGGTATTCCCTCATTATGAAATTAGTTATTACATGTGATTATTTGACTAGTAGAATATCCATGTACATGTTTATATGGTAATGTATGATTTATTTTTTCATATTATGTTCAATTTTATGTTTAAAAAGGCTGTTGTTTTTATCAAACATCTTTCCTTAAATGTTTATAGCTTCTGCTAAATTATTTACCCTTACTGGGCATCTGAGCTCACCCCTTTATTATGTATTATTTTCTCAGGATTCTAAGAAGTGTTTTATGATTGATATACAGGGTTAAGCTAAAGGGAATAATGGAATTCTCAAGGAACTATTATTTTTGTATGTTAGAATGTGTAATGTAATTTTTATGTATTCAATCTATTTTCCAAGACTACTAAACTGGTCGGTCTTTCAGGACTAGATTCCTTGTAATCATGCCAATGTATTAAAATAAAGCACCGACTCTAGGAATCTAAGGTCGGGGCATTATATTAAGTGTCAATTACTGATTGATATAAAAAATTCACTTTATGAGATAAATCTATAATTTAAATATTAACCAAATTATAGATTGAGTAAAAGTTATATTTGTAAGAGGATTCGGGTACATGTTCACTTATAGGGAATGTTTTTTTGGTGAAATTAAAATCTACATAACATCAAAACCTGAAATAAACAAATTCCTTCAGATAAATTAGATAATTATTGTATATATCTGATTCTATTAGACTTCATTATTTAATCAAATATGTATAATAAAAATATGTATTTACCAAGAAATTATTTGGGAAGGATAAATTTTTGGTTTATTGAAAGGGAGATAAAAAAAATTGATTGTATTTCAGTCTATAATGGTATTTTAATAGAATATATATATTAGAAAAAGTAAAAGTATGAAATCTATATATTAAGCTATTATCATAATATGGAGAAAATATTTATATATTTATATTTTGATTATTTTTGTAATTTCATCAGAATGGTAGACTTTATGCCTAATTTATTCCATTTTTTGTGGAAGGTTTTCACAATAATTCTTCCTATAATATGTCAATTATTTTAATATAATGTTTTCTATGATGATTTATTTTCTGATTATTTTAATTTTTTTTCTAACATTACTTTTATAGTTCTGTATATTAAGGATCAAAACCATTGTAATATGGCATTGTTGTGAATTTTTTTTTGTGAGGTTCATTGAGAAATAAGTCATTTTATAACATGTTTTTATCATTTCATCAATAATTTTTTATATGAATATATCAATTTTCCTTGGTTTTATTGAATACATGAAATGATTTTATCTTTCAGTATATTTTTACACATCATGATTCTTATATTCATTTGACCCTGAACATGTTTGATATTTGGAGGAATAAGGGGTTAATTATTTATTTATTAATAGTGTAGCATTGTTTCTCAATAGACTCTAAATACTAAAAATTTTATTAAAAATTTCACTTTTTATGTGAGATTAAGATGAGTACTAGGGTTATATATTCAACAATTCATTGTTTTATATCTTCATAAATAACATTTAAATACTGAAGTATTACCATTGTCTATGATGAAACAATTTTAGTAGTATTATCATTTTCCACTACCCAATATAGGGGGAATATCTTCTTAATGTTAGAATATTATATTGTTGTGTCTTCTCATTTGATAGGTGCAAAAAATATTTCCCCTAATTGTCTTATTTTATTGAAGGTTATATTTTTTATTATTTATTAATTTTTCTCATTTAAATTTTGTTAAAAGTTTAGTTAATATTATTACACATTTTCTTACTAATCGTAGTGATGTTTTTGGTGATAGGATATGTCTTTAAAATGTCTTTATTGGATTGAGACATAATTTATTGAATGATATTTAATTATATGATAATATATATTTTAAAAAATGGTCTTACAAACCCATAAAATTAAATATATAATATAATACATGAGAAAATAAAATTAAATATATAACATAATTAAAAAAATAATTTCATGTATTTATGTTCAATATCATTCCAATTGTTTCTTTTGAAAACATTTAGGACCATTATAAATTTTAAATTTAATTTTAAAGACAATAATTTTAACAATTATAAAATCGATTTTACTATAATAATTTTTTTAATTTATATATAATTGGGGTATTAAATTTTATCATAACATAATGATAAACACATATTAAAACCTACCACAGTCCTATTCGCTAGGATAATTTTTCTATTGATATATTGCTAGAAAATATGGATTTGAAAGATTGTGTGGTTGGGGATGGAGGACTTAAGGGCATGTTACAATGTCTCTCACTATAAAAGTAGATTCCCCCACCATTTTGGATGTACATCATCTTATAATGAAATCATACATAGTTTATTAAATTGATCTTTAGTCGATACTAGTACATAGTTGAGAGTTGATGTTGAAGAAATTTGGAAATAATATTGTATAATGGTTGTTTTTTACACTACAATAAACACTCTCAAATTCATAAAGTATAAAAGGAGTGATATTTGATGTTCATAAACAAATTATTTCCCTATCCCTTATAGCCTTAATTTTATAAGCATAAATATACTAATATGATTAGATACCACCACCTTTTACCTTTAATAGGTACATTTATTAAAATAGAATATCTATTTTGACTTAATCCTATCTATCAAATCACACCCATCCAAATTTTCAGTTCCTATTCACCAATTCCAATTTATAGATTTACACATTAGATTTTATCAATTTATGTATATTTCATACAAACTTCAAGGGGAATAGACAATTCCATTAATTTTCATCTAATCATATCGATGGTCCATATCCCAATCACATAATAGATTAGTTTACCACAATATGTATAAACTTTCAGATAATAGATCCTTAATAGAAATAATTGTTTTGGTTCGTATCAAAAAAGATGAAACCCAACAAATCCATAAAATTTTAGTATTCAATACTGATCCAATCATTATTCCTCATGAACCATTCAGTCATACTACATATTTGATTCTGCAATCCACTGTAGAAAAATAATTTAAAATCAAAACACCTGATATTGATAAAGTGTTTGATGTTAATAGTTATCCATCATAATTAAAAATTTTGTGATCTTGTATGAATATGAATGTGTATATTGATAGTGTGGTAAATTTTAAAACCAAATTATTTTGTATCATTGAAACGGCCCATGATTTGATGAAATATTTCATTTCTAATTATAATATCATATGCAACATTCAACCGCGCGTCTTAACGAACCGATATATAATATTAATATTATAATTTAAAAATGATCATTACTTCCTTGAGGGTAAACATGGTAGTATTACTATAAATAACCACATTTTAAAAATTCTGTATAATATTTTAGATAAATATATTATATTTTTAAATATGTAGTTGTATACTACAAATTTTTTAATATAATTCAAAAATAATTTTTTCTCAGAAAAATTATTTTAATGATTTTTTTAAAAAAATTTAAAGAATTATTTTCAATTTTTATATTATTTCATTGGAAAATAAAAATTCTTTTTCCTTTTTTTAATTTAAAAAATTATCTCTTTTTGAATATTTTTATTATTATTTGAAAATATTAATTCTTTAATGATTATAAAAAAACACTAATTTTACATTAAATGCAATATTATTGTTTAAAGCATTTACATATTCCATTTTTTTTTAAAATGTTTTAAATGTAAAATTACATAAATAATATATTTATTAAAAAATGTAGTACATTTTTATCAATTTAATATTTTATTTTGATTTTAATCTTTTTTATACTGTGGAAAAATATACTTTGGAAAAAGGCTTATTCGTCATATATGCAGGATTTATTCTCAATTTAATTTTGAATCTTATTTTAATATATTTTGATAAAATTGATTCAATATTTTCAATAAAACTAAATTATAATATATATTAATATCAACTTATATTTAGTTATTAATGAATAATGAAGATAAATTCTTTTGATTAAACTTAATATGGGATTTGGAGTATTCAATACAACTATTATAAAAAAAATACCGAAGGAAAAAAATTTATATCATGAATTTAAATTAATAATTTGAATCATTAATTCAATATTATCTAATATGGATAATTTAATATGTAGTCATTTTATATAAATCACTAAGGTAAATAAATAAAAAAACAACTTATCAGGGTGAAAAAAAATTGGTAAAATTATGTAATCTTAGAGGGTAAAGAGTAAAATGTTTAAAATATGTATTATTTTTTCTGTTAGAGGTGTGTATAGATCAACTATTTTCTGAAATAAATTATTTTTTAATTTTAAAGTTAATTTGGGTGATGGACACATCCCATTATTGAATACTTTTGGATATTATAAACAAATTCACTCATCATTAATTATTAATGAGAACATCCTCCCCTCACATACCCATAAATATTAAGCCATTATTCATGACGATACCCTACAAATATCTACTCCCAATAATCATATCCAAGTAATATAGATACACATATTCTCAAAAGTCCAATTTTATGGACATTAATAAGAGATCCAAGGAATCTTTCTCTAAGTGAAGTAATTTTGTTAACTAAGCTCTTTATTTTTTTTAATTATTCTTTCACCGCCTTCATTAAACTCTTAATAATAACAATTTAATGACACTAGTAGATAAAATATAATAATATTTTATTAGTATAATTCCATGACTTATATCCATTTCAACTTTCATCAAATGGGAAACAAAACTATTGAATGTTCGTATGGTGGACTACTAGCTTAGAAACTAACATCATTATTTTTCAATCACCACATATAAAGGATATATTTAATGATGTATTTAATGTATATATATATATATTATATTTGGGATATTATTATACTTATTTAATTATAATTACACATAAAACCTAATAAATTCTATTTTATGGGAACATGATAATGTCACTTTTTTGTACAATATACTCCCACATCACAAAGCGATGTGATTAATTTTTCACTTATAATTTACATGGAAGTAAAAAAAAGAATAAATTTAATTAATATATTTAGTAAAAATGAAATTATAATTACCCAATAGTTGTGAAATATTATTTACATTTGTATCATTCCATTCGTTGAGAAAATCTAAACAGCTTGCATGCATACGCACGAACTTTGTATCAATGGATGATGTAATTTATTTTAAATCTAAATAATATATATTAATATAAGTTAATATTAAATGAATATATATTTCATTTATATAATTTTTAAAATTATCTAGATGATGAAATGATGATAAAATTTAATGTATGAAAAATACCAAATCAAAACAGACATGAAAACCAAATAGCTATTACTTGAAATGTAATTTTAATAATGAATTTTTTATAAATGGGTAATAATGGTAATAAGAAAATAAAATATGGTATTTTATATATGATAAAATTTATATAATAAATTTATAATAAATATATATTTATCATATAGGTGGTTCCAATGTATAAAAATGTTGTTGAGACTTAAGGTAAAGAATTTCTAGTCCCTCTTTCATTTATGAGAGGCATATTCAATCTCACATCCCTTTTCATTTTTTTTATTTTATATAATAAAAATTTTCTATGTTATAAAATAAAAAACATTAATTTTACAATATATAATGTTTAATTTTTTTTTAATTTTGTGATGTGGATTTTGATTCACAAGTTACCAAAGTGGTAAGGGATTTTCATATAACTTTTAATTCAATGTGACAAGTGCCATATACACCACCTTTTTCTTTTTGGTGGTGTATATAGTATCTGTGAATTTATTTTATTATCCTTATCATAATAATTATGGATTATAAATATGTTTTTAATATTTCTTCAATCATGGGAGTTGTGATTCAAATGTTATGAACATTGTAAATGATTAATGATGAAACCTCAAGGTTTAAAGGGATTTATTATAATATGATTACAATGATGATATATCATTATGTAGCAATCATCATAATCATTTAATTTCATAAAATTCATATATTTTGATGAAATAATTTTTTTCCCATTCATTTTACTCTATTAAATGATTAAAGAGGTCTGAGATTTTTTGTAAGATTTTTTTGATTTGTCTCTTTCATGGAAAAACTTTTTCTTCTATAATCATGTATTCAAAAAATGATTTAAATATACATATACATATTATATAATTATTCTTAAATAACTTTTTACCCATTTTTAAAAGTTTAAAAAATATTTTTGAGGGAATATTTTTTCATTTTTCAAACAAGTCCCTTTTGGATTTTATCAATACATGGAACGAATATCTGTTTTAATATGTAAAGTATGAATATAATTTTCCATTATCATGACAAAACAATGATTTAAACCTTTTTTTATTAGTTACCGCATTTATTTTCAATGTTATTATTTTATATTTTCAGTTTCAAGAATTGATTTTCAATGTCTAAAGGTCATTTTCATCTAGTAATGTTCTACATTATATTTGAAAAATCATTTCCCATATAAAATTTCATCCTTTGATGTTATTTATGATTAACTGATGATATGGTCCAATTGGACCATTATTATTCTTTCTAGATTTGTTTTATGATTATGATGATGTCATATTTATGAAACTCATTCCTTTTCCATAGGAATTGATTTGATGAAGTAATAAGA
The DNA here is from genome assembly GCA_963277665.1 of Viscum album. Classification (NCBI taxonomy): domain Eukaryota; kingdom Viridiplantae; phylum Streptophyta; class Magnoliopsida; order Santalales; family Viscaceae; genus Viscum; species Viscum album. Next base: position 1,611,978,569 of record OY728163.1, read on the forward strand.
CAATTATGAATCCCATTTCATTTCAAGGGGAATGCAATGATGGAAGGTTTAGGAGACCATTTTACTCTTCATGGGGTGTCATATTATGACTATTTTATGATCATTTATCTCACTTATGCTTTAACCATGGATGGTGGTTATGTTATAACCAAAGTCATTGGTCATGTTATAACCAAGGACACATGGTCTTATATTTTTGTCTAATTCATTCGGTAATTCTAAATATATCATTATATAAAAATGAAAAATATGTATTGTTCTTGATCCAAAATGGGATATTGGATGACTGGATTGATCAATAATTTGAAAAAGTTCGATGGGCTGGATCCATAGTGGGAAAAAGGTGTTGTGGACTAGCCAAATATGTTTTATGGTATTCGTAGTTATATTTTAATAATTAAATGGTTTCTATAACAATATTTGATGCACATGTAACATAATGTTACATAATTTGGGCCCTACGTGACTTTTTTTCAACCATTCATTGGTTGGTGATTGTCTTTGTTTATCTTGGGATGAATGATAAAATCGCTGGAACATTCTATGCTGTTAAGCGTTGACATACGATTTACCCAAACCATGATCCAACCCAATGGAAACCATAAAAACCCTAGTAGTGGGGGTTTGAATATTTGGAAAATAGTTTAAAAATTGTGTTCCCACATAATAGAAACTATGAAACCCATCATATGGGTGCATGGTAAGGGTGAAATATTTTAAGAACTATGCATCCCTACCTAGCTTACCAAGCGACTAATGATTTTTAAATTTTGAAAAATTATAAAAAAATGATCCCCCTTTTTTACCACCTTCCACTTCCCAAATATTCTTGGATCGATATCCTATTTCGTCGAACCTCTGAAGGACACATTTTAGCTCCTCTAACTCTATTCTAATATGAATTGATTCATGCTAAATTTCATTCGATTACTCTCTGGAAAGATGTCTTAAATCATTATTTTTCTCACACTATCTTAATATCCAATCCCTTGGTTCTGTTATATATTCTTTTTTATTGATATATATAAACTCATTGGTTTTTTTCTTTTAACATTGGTATGATTTTTGGATCTCCATTGTTGAATTTCTTTATATGATTTTCCCATTGTAGCATTGTGATATGTGATCTCCTTGTGTTGATAAGTGGTTGAGTTTAATAATGGCCACTGAATTAAACCATTAATTTCATGATTTTATTCTGATTTCATTCAATTGAATTGTAAAAAAATGAATGTTATTTTTTATTTTAATTGAAATGGAATTGATTTTGGGAAACACCAAATTCCAATAAATTAGGTGGTAATTTTGGATTGAATTTGAAGTTGATGGAATTTGGGAAAATTGTTTTGTGAAATGGATTTTTTAGAAGATGGAATAAACTGATTTGATAAGAACAAATGTTTGGTTTTATCTTGAAAAAAGAATGCAATGAATAATATCCTATGATTTTAAAGGTAAAGTTTCATATTATCTGTTAAATTTTTTGATTTTATATTAAAAAATTTTAAAAATAATTTTCTCTTTATTTTTTTTTGATTTTTAAGTACAGGTAATCGTGGGTAGTTAGTGAGTTGTTAGAAAAAAACATGTTTTGGTGGAATTGACCTAATAATGCATTGAAACATTAGAATTCTAAAATTAATATATTGTAAGATCTTACCCCAGTTAGATGTTGGTTATTACTATTTTCCAAAAATGAGAGGGATGCATGGAAAAATTATTGTAATCACTATGTGAGGGTGCAATGATCCGTTATATTAGAACTATAATACCTCTTGGTGAAAATTAGGTTTGTTAATTTTTTTACTATTATATATTTAAATAACATTAATTGTGAAACTGTTATCTATGACTTATGAATTTTTATAATCTATTTTTTCTATAATTTCCATTAATCCATTGTTATAAATGATTCCATCATTTGAAAAGTAAAACATGAATTTTTAAATATACTCTTTAGTATCTATTCGTTAGTTTATTAAAATTGAAATAATAACTTGGATAATTATTGTAGAATCATATTATATAGAACATAGTGAGACCCTCTAGGTATTTTACCACAAAACCTAACTTTTCATTTTAGTGATTGTTGATTTCCATCTATCAGGTTTCAGAATAGTGAAATCACCACTTGGAGGTAATAGTTATTGATCATCTGATCATATATTGTTGTGTCCATTTGGATATGGGATGTTTTTCTTGTATCGCTATAAATTTTTCGTTATAATGTGGTCTTATATAACTGTTTCTATTTTGGTACTACTATACATATTCAGTATTCTTTTGAGAATACTAAAATTTTTCTTTTTCATACTATATTTAGGTGGAAAACTAGTCTCTCTTTATCTTGTATGATGTTAGGTTGTAGTTTCTAACCTATGGGGCTCGGGAACTCTCTTTGAGATTTGTCAGGATCAGATAAGGTATCAGGGTACTAGGTTTTTTATGTTGGTTCATGACAATGTGGAATCACATATTCATATTTAGCATATTGCCTTGATGTCATTATGAATTTGAGTATTTTTTGTGCATCTTAATATGTAGTTCTAAGAGTGTTCATGGCCTACTCTCATCATAGTTATACTCATGTCACCAGGGGTAGTTTGGGAAATATTTCCTCAAGATTAGTTGTATTCTATTATTTTCTCTTGGTTTTTACCTATTGAAATGAAAATCATGGTTTCTTTTCTATTGGGATTAATTTACCCTGTCTCTCATGATTGAGTGTTGGTCAAAGAAACCATTTAATGTCTACTATGATGTTACTAATGTTGTGTAGCATCATTACCTTATGTATTATATTGAATACAATCTAGGATGAAGATTCTAGTGAACCACATTGATAATATGAAAATAATATAGCTAAATCCATTTTTGTGATATCAAATCCTTTGGAAAGGCACAAAAACCTATTCCATTTCAGGCTCTAGCTATTAATCCTTATAGGGAAAAATTATGAAATCATGCTCCGGATTTCCTTTACAAAAGACACTAGAATTTAAATTCTCCAATGATCATGATGTGGATAAGGATTGGTTGATGATGATTCAATTTTAGTTTGAGTTCATGGAGATAGAAGATGAAATTAATGTGAAATTTCCCACCTTCATGTTTGAAGGACCAAGAGAGAGATGGTGGGAAATGATAGTGACAATAATGAAAAATGAGGGAATATAGTGGAAGGAATTTAATTTTATTTTAACTAACCAATTATATCTAGATTCTATGGTGTTGGCTATATCTATTGAGTTTTTCAAACTTAGAAGGATTAAAACATTGTGACAATGTATAGAAACAACTTTCATTATATAGTGTATTTTGGACATGAGATTATATCATATGAGAAGATTAAGAATTAATGAATTAATATGGGACTTCAACCAAATATTCATTCTTAGGTTTTATTAATTAATGTGTTTCCTTATGCTAACATACTGGATAGTGCATTGATGGTCGATCGTGACCTGGCAGGTATGTATGGGTTTTTTGGGAGTTCTTTTTTGTCATTGTGGTCTTCATGTGAGTTCCCGTAAAAGATTATAGAATATTGTTGATTATATTTGTATTAATTGATAGAATTACATTTCTAGATATCTTTCTATTCTCGGAATAATCACAATCATTTTATTCTACTGTGGTATTACTAGGAACTCGAAATGAGTTTTCAATGTGGAACCTATGATATGTGTTTTTTGTAGATACTCATGTCACTTTAAAGAAGTTCTATTTTACTAATTATACACCACATAGTGGAACTTATTCGTCAGTCCCTACAATTACATATATGAAATCATATTCTTCACAAATAAGGTCTTCCACTGATAGGTATCTATAGTGAATCTTCTTCCAGTAGTAGAGGATTCTCAAGAGGAAGATGATTCAAGACCACTCAGTGTGAGACGTACCATCACTATATCTTTATCATTAGGGAATGCTTTTTTGACACTAATGAGTCACATTCATTAATTTTAACACGTATTGTGAATTTTATAATCCATAATATGGATATTTAATCTTATGTGATGGATATTACAACAACCCTTAGATCGAATAAATAGAACAATCTCTGTTGTCCTTCTTTTGTTTTCTCATTATTAATGTAACATACATGAATTATTTTAAAGTTAAATTCCATTTAATTTACATTCATGCTTTGTTTTGGGGGTCTCTCATGCTTTTATGGAGGAATGGGTCAGTTTTAATGAATTGTACCAAATCGTGAGCCCAAATCCTGATTTAAAAATAAATTATTATTCTTTTATAACTCCTTTTTTTCAACATTTCTTATCCATTCCAATTCTAAATTGTCATACCATAACCTATTAACACCACCATATTAATTTGGATAATTTAGGAATCCATAATCATGGTGGATATGGGTTATTATTTAAGGGATTGGGCTCGATCGAAAGACCATTTTCCCCATTAAAAATAAATTTTAAATTCTTAATACCTGCATCACTATTTATATGTTTTTAGTGATTCCAACTCTCACTCTAGAACGCTTACCTATGGCACACCCCCATTCTCTCCTCCCATAATTTGGAGCTCAATAAAATCGCGAAAGTGCTCTAAACTTATCTAGATTTCAAAAATCGCCAATATTTGGAGAGGTAAATTGATTCTTTCATAACTCAATCTATTTTTCCTCTTTTCCCCCATTCCAGTTCTAACATGATCTCCTCATTCTTTTTAAATCCTCCTTTTAATGGCTGGATGTTTTCAAATTCAGATACTGGTGGATTTTGGGTCTCTTTTTTCAATATTGTTTTGAGTAAGTGTTTCTATTTTAAATTTCTTCCATACCCTTAGGGTTTTTCTCCCTCCTTTATTATGTTCTAAAATTTCCAAAAGTTATGGTTCGAACCTATGGTTTGATTTGGTGTCTTTGTGGTTAAATATTGTTGTCTAGGGTTGGATTTATCGTCCTTGTGATGCGGCGATGGTGCGGTTGATGTTTCACACCATGTTTTGAGGGATTTGACAATTTTGGTAGGTGGTTCCATGTGTAAAAAATTATTGATGAGTTAGAATTATTTATTTACTTATTTTTCATATTCCTCATATGTTGGGTGTCGTGAAAAAACTGTTTATGGTTGATTTGGTTAAGTGTTTAATTTTATAATTGCATTTTAATTAAAATTGGGTGTTTTCTTGTGTTACTCATGGGGAATTATTTGGGTGTATTATATAACACATGGAATAGGTTTATTAAAACTTTTTTGGCCTGAAAATTCTGGTTTATTAATTTATTAGTTTCATTTGGGCCTAAAAATAGGGTTTTAGAATATGTTTTATGTGTAAAACATTTTTATACTTCTTGAGATAATCTAAGGAAAATGTGTGTTTTCATTTGGTCCATTTGTAGTATTATTCAAGGTGATTTTATAAATCTTTAAAGTGGTTTTATAAATTTCTCCAGGGCTTCCAATTATGTTTTGGATATGAATTGGTATGGTTTTTGGTCTTAAATGTGGGTTTTGAAATGCGTATTGTTTGCAAGACACATTTACCCCACATGGGTTATTTTTATGAAAATTGTAAATGTTTTATTTGATTAAACAAATTGGGAAAAGGGTGAATATGTACTATTTGGTATGTGTGTTCACCTATTAAGGGGTTTTGAAAGTTCATGTGATGTTTTAAGATGCCAAAATTTTCTATAATGTTTTGTAAATTTCTGAAATGTTTTATTAAATTATGATGTTTGAGCGAAACTTGTTTGTGGGTTGTTTCGTGTAACTTTGATGATAAAATGATTTTGAAGGTAAAAAGGGTATTATGTAACAAGTGAGTGGGATGTTATTAGAGTTTTAATATATTGTAATGGTTTTATAAAGTCTTTAAATGTATTTGTGTAAGTTTTAAAGAAATTTGAAAAGTGTTGTGGGCAATTTTGGTATGAGTCGGATTTCAAAATCAATTTGAATGAAATGTTGACTTTTGTGACTTGTGTTGTATACATGTGGGATATTTGGTAAATTTATGATATGTAAATGATATTTTCATATGAAAAGTATATTTATTGACTTCACGAACTTGTTTGAGTACAAAGGGAAAACCCGGGTATCTAGGTGGGTGGATGTGTACTAGTATGCAAGTGAATCCGTGGGGTTTGGAATTAGTTTTACTTAGAAATATTGACTCTTAAAACTCTAAATAAACTATTATGATGATGATTGGGGACCACTAGGTGATGGGTAAGTTCCTTAATATTGGATTGTTCATGATAACAGATATTTGTGATGGTTACTCTCACTGAGATACGAGGTACCTGGGACCCACAACTAGCTAGTGCCTAGGGGTTATTTCTCATTTTTTGTGCTCACTAGATATTTTGTGCTTACCATTGGTATATGGTACGAGTGGATGGAAAATTCAGTAGCTTTGGTATTTATTTTAAAAGTGTTTATTCTTTAAATTAGCCCATCTGAAAACTATTTTTATTTAATGTTGCATCTTTTAGAAATTGTAACTAGCATTTCATGTTTTTAAAAACATGCATGATTTTAATCACTAAATGTTTATCACATGGAATATATTTGTGGCTGTATCCTATTGGGATTTTGATCACACCCTACTTACACCCTTGGGTGTAAATAGACTTGGTTATTTTTGTTGTCGCAGGTTGGCTTCAGTTTTTTAGTTCCAGTGGTTTGGGTTTCTAATAGGTCCTTGGTGGTGAAGTCTTGTGGAGATGGATTGAGGGAGTTTCCCCTTTTCCATGAGGGTTCTTGGGCTATTCCCTTTTGGTTTTGTACAATTTTTATATTCTTTTTGAGTTGTATTAAAATATTTAATTCAGTTCTGATTTTTTTAAATGATTGTTTGGATTGAAAAATCCATATTCATTTTATTGGATTCTTTTGTTTGTTTAAGTTTATAAACTCGGGTAAATCATACCCAATTTTCATTTTATGATACCCAGGAAGTTGTGACAGCCTATGGGGATCGGGAATGTCCTTCGGGCCTTGTTGTGGGCTGGATCGTTTGCTGGTTTTGTTGGCGACCAGATTCGGTTATTGACAACATGGTATTAGAGGAGGTTCATGTTAACTCTTTGGGTCATGTTATTTGGGGAAGAGTTAGGACAGTCCGGAGTTAGGATTTTTGGGACTTGGAATTCCAGTTATGGGTAGTGTGACTGATCACCACACCTCATTATGGTATTTATGTTTCCAGGAGATGTCGGGATATATCTAAGTCTTTTGGTTTTCTTGGTTTGATGATGATTATGGGAAATGAAAAAAGAGTTGGGTTAATGGTCTTAGTGAGCTTGTAGGGCCTTCCAAGCCATGTGGAGCCATGGATATTCCCTATAACACTATCTGTGACAGTGAAGTGATTGGAATATGGCATCCAACTATATATCTATGTCACCCACTAAAACTAGTTTCCTCTTGCATTGTTTTATGCTTTAGTTTTGAAAACATGGAACTTTGGTTTTAAGAAACGTAAAGTTTTTGTAAAATGATTTTCAAATAAAGAGGGAATGGTTTGATTTATGAAATGGGGGAACTGAATTTTCAGAATTGTTTTGAAATGGAAAATGGTGTGCTTACACCTCTTTTGAAAGCAGGAACTATATTGATGTTGGTATTGAAAAGTGTTTCCAATAGAGTTTTTTAAACAATCAAAGGGTGTTTTAATGCGATGAGATGTTTTGAAATTGATCTAAATATCTTGAAATTGAGTTATTTTCTAAATGGTTATGTCTTTATTAACTGTTTTGTATGATGTGAATTGTGATTTTGATCTTATGGTTAGAAGTTTTGAGAAAAAGGATGTGTTGGTTGATAGTTATGGTTTTTAAAAGTGGAAGGAAATTTATGTTTTAACCTTTGGAATTTTCATGAGAAACCACATGCATGGGGTTTTACGGGACAATGGATGTTGGATGGAATGAATGGATGAGTGTCAGGATGGATATGAGGAGGTTTCCCGGTGTGGCACAAAAACTTGCATGTGATAGGCCCATGGGGTACCATTGGTGGATACCCTAACCACTGAACCGTTTGTTTTCAAGAAATATTTTTAAAGAAAAAAATTATGTCTTGATGAATTGTTTGTGATGGCTTATATTATGTGTTTTTGGAAAATTTTGATGTTCTGTTATGTTTTGAGTCCAAGAACCCGTCCCATTTGAACTATTTTTTGGGTTTATGTTTGGTCGGTAAACTGGGTAGAAGGACCGATTAGTAGTCTCCTATGGGATATGGCTTGGCACACCTTTATTGTAACACCCCGAAATTTTATGAAAAATATTATTTTTAATTTCATTAATGTCTTGTGTTGTACACTAAACCAAAAGGAGATTTCACAAAACGCATCCTTGACTTGCCTTTCATTACACGCAATCACGACCTTCCTTGATAGCGTGTGTAGTATGCAATACTGAGTTTCACTAAACAACGATATGCTATTAAAATATTAGTAAAACTAGCCGTTATGAATAGTAATAACCACTTTTTGAAATTTTGTAAATTTTATTTTTCAAAATGGACTTCATTTTTGGATTCGGAATATTAAAATTATCTTAGGGTAAAATTTTGGCACTTTTCGGAAGACTTTCATATTATGATGAATAGTGAAAATTACAAAATTTTAATTAAAAACAACCTTTTTAATGGAAATAATTAATAGTGATGAATTATTAATTTGAGTGGTTTTAAAGTATATTTAGAATATATTTTTACAATTTAATACAATTTTGGTCATTGGATGTAATTTCACAATTAAACCAGACAAAAACAAGTGTCAATCTTTTGATAGTTATTATCTCTTAAAAACACGCTATTTGTTTTGGCGACAGGAATTAATTTTTAAATTAATTAATGTAACTGATATGTTTTTAATTTGATAAAATAGACATCATTTATGAATTCATAATATCAAATATAGCTTAGGCCTAATTTTTGGTATTTTTCTGGAAACTTTCATTTTTTGATGAATAGTGAAACCACTATGTGGTAGTTAAAAAAACTGAATTTTTCATAAAACTTAATTTTTCCGTTTCTGTTAGTGGAATTTAGAAAATCCGAGAGACACAGTTAATATCAAGGACTAAAATGTGGTTCAATGAGATGAAAATAATTTTTGGTGAATAGTAACTTTTGACTTTTTTTTACCACGGTTAAAAGTAAATAGGGTAATTAAGGGCAATGGTGATATTATTATTACCCTAACACATGTCCTAATTCTATTGGATAAGTGTAATTCGACCAAAAACAAACTTAGGAATAAAATATGACCATTTAGGCCAACTTGGATTAGATTAGGACATTTATTATTAATTTATTTAATGAAGGGTTAAAAGAGTTAAAATCAAAGTTTATTTACTAAAACATTTTTAATATGGGGTTATACATAATATAAATTATACTATAAATATTCATTAGAAAGATAACAATATTTACTACATAATGGTATTTTATTTGTAATTTTTAGACATTAAATAATTTAATTTATTTATGACACAACGATGATGCAGTAATTATCTTATTAATGAAATATTGACATAATTGATGTTATAAATACCCAAATAAATATAATTTGAAGCCTTTTTCTGAATTACACTAATTTTATAGGTTAATATGACATGTTATTATTGATTTAATTATCTTTGTTAGAACTTATCATTCTGTTATGAGTTTCAAAAAAATCAATTACTAAATAGTGTCAAAATTGACATAAATTAGTTTTTAAAACAAATATTATATTATTAATTGTTATTTTATTCCTAAAAATCTACAGTTCGGCCAAATGACTTAGATAAGGATATATATATTAATAATAAACAACTTGGGGTTCGTTTGGCATGTTATAGTAAGTGTATTAACCATATAGTGTAAGAAAACAAAAAGTCACGGTAAAAGTTAAATTATTTAACTTAGAGTTAAATCTAATTGATAAGGTTAAAATAATAACCTAAACTTGTCTAAATCCTATTGGTTGATAGGATTTCGACCCATACCCACTTTACCTTCAAAATAAGACCCTTTGGAACCATTATAAACCGATTTTGTCTTTAATATAAAATAATATTTTGAGATATTCCTAAGGTGCCCCTCTCCTCCCTTATAAAAGGACACTTCCTCCCTCTCTTCCTCACCCAACTTTGAGCCTTCATGCTCGTCCAACCCCTACCTAATTCTCTTATCCACTTCCCTAGAAACATCCAAGAAGTTCTGGGCTACCTCAAAGACCAATTTTAGTGCCCTAAGAGGAGGTCTCAAAGAGGCGCTTCAAAGAAGAGGTAATTTCCATTACCGATTCTTTCACCTTTATTTATTCTTCCACTTCTTCTTCTTAGGTTGTTTCATTATGAAGTAATAACATCAGTATCACTCATATACTGGTATGTTATTATAAGTATGAAACAATCCTATTTCACCATCTATCCATCCTACGGAAAATGAAATCACCGAGCGTGCGTACGTACGGAATACCGTCTCCACGCCATGGTGAAATCTATTTTCCACCACCACCTTACTTGGATGGGTATAATGGTGTAAATAATAACTATATATTATTATTTTAAAGTGATATTGATTCTGAAATAGTATACATACACTCAATACAGTTCCACGATCATGAGAATGATATCATCGCTCGTGCGTACGTACGGACTACCGTCTCCACGACGCGATGAAATTCATTCTCCACTTTAGCCATTCATGAATGATTATAAAGTATATATAATAAGTAATCATGAAATATGTGACATAATAATGATACTGGATTTATGTGTATATATATGTATGTCATCTACTTAATTCCGTTCAACTCAATAAGGAAACGAAAACAACGTTCATGCGTACGTACGACCTACCGTCTCCATGAACGGTGTATTTCTTTCCATTTACCGATTTATTATATATATGTATATTCTGAATATATATATATATGACTCATGTTTTATATTCTGGAATTATTTAATCATGATCTATGTAATCATATGAATAATTACAAGTCAAAACACGGACGACAAATGAAACAATTTTACCCAAAACGCTCTTTAACATGGAATTTACAAAAGAACGGGTAATATAAAGTCATAAATGAACCATATATGATATCATAACAATGAATATGATTCTTTAATAAGTCAATGTCATTATTTAAATCATTATACTGGAGGTTCGGACAATTACGAAGCAAATCGGACATAAGGTAAGGGAAATATCACAATCTCATTTCTATCCGAGATTGTTTATACTTTGGCCTTTAATGGGGTGTATTTTATCATCCAAATCCATGTTTCCTAAATATGTAATATTATTTCCATCGACTTACAATATTTTAAATCCAATTTTACCCTTCGGTGAATTTTTAGTAAAAGATAAGAAAGGAATCTTTTGTCTTTTTTCGTATGAGATACTTTTTGACTTTTCCGACAAAAGTATGAAGAATGTTTTTTTTAACTTATACGGAATGAATGGATTTTTAAAAAATTATTTCCAAGAAGCTTCCTTTACATGTTTTCAAGTTTATTTTTAATCAAATTCTTTTAGTTTAGAATTGTATGACATGTGTAAAAAGGAAAAGTATTTTTGAAGTAGAAAGGATATTTTCCTCAAGAATGAAGTTCAAGTGTTTTATCAAAATTCTTTTCCATCTAAGATAATAAAGGGTTATGTTTTTATCCCTATTATTACATTGATTTGATTATGTTGTGATGAAATTATTTTTATGAATTCCTTTATCGTATATGAATGGTTTTATGATGTCATGATGTTTAATATTCCCATTTTTATTACATGGGTTATGAAATGATGTATGATTTATGATTTTGTGGCACACATAAGAATGGTATCATTATGAGAAGGGTGGGACCTATATCTCCCTCCAATGCATTGGGTAAAGATTTTATATCTCATGAGATAGACATGGCTGGAATGGTAGGTTATACCGGTTCGGTGAAACAGGACTGAAACGAGGGTGACTCGGTTTAGAAAGGGACTTTGTCCACTAAGATAGTCTTGGCAATGAGTCTTGACTAATAAGAAATTATTCTCTATGATTATGTGTGTATGCCACAAAGTTTAATGTTTTATGTTATGATTATTGGGATTTCATTTCACTACTATGATTTATCCCATGTTATGAAATTATGCTCTCTATTGCAGGTTAAGATTTCCAAAATCTTATGTTCTTATGAATATGATTTGATTGATATTTATTTTGTTTACCCTTTCTGAGAATTTGAGCTCACCCTTTTATGTTTTCTTTTCCCCAGGATATATAGAAAGGTTTTAGGTAAATAAAAGGGGAAGATCATTATGGGAGATGTTGAAGATCTTTCACCATGATTAGAAGATTATATTCCGAGTTTCCAAAGAAACTAAACTATTACGATCATTGTGTGTGTGTTTTTGTTATGTAATAAGTATTCCGCAAAAGTAATGTAATGTCCATGTATGTCAAGCTTTGGGTCTCTACAGTTGGTATTAGAGGAAAGTTTTAGTCAACCTTTGGAAACAAGGATGCGAGAACTTTAGTGAGATCCCTAGAGATATTTATAAGGTATGTCTAGGGATGTCCCTAAGGATAAGTATACGTATAGGATACAGTCCTAGAACTATGGTGACGATCATAGAATTTATCCTAAGATGTTAGATATTGAGGATACTCCACCTTTATTATGTTGTTTTCCCTAGCATGATTTTTGCCTCTCACACTATTCTTTTTGGGTTTTAGATGATGGCTGGAACCCGAAGGAACCGTGTTGATCAATGTAATGGACAATGAAATGATTTCCATCCTGAACAAACAAATGTTATGTGAGATGGAGTGAAAAATAATATTTCTATACTTACACAAGCTAGGAATCATTCTAGACTTCCAAATGAGCAGAGAAGGGAACAATATTCTATTGAGTCCTTCATGAGGCAACGTCCACCTTCTTTCAGTGGGACTTCCGATCCACTTGTTGTTGAACAATGGATCAGTACCACTGAAAAGATATTTTCAGTTCTTCAATGTTCTGATCATGATAAAGTCATCTTAGCAGTATATCATTTGGAAGGTGAAGCTGATCAATGGTGGAATCTTATCAAGAATACGAGGCCAAGAGATGAAATTGAGTCCATGGAATGGGATGAGTTCATGAATTTATTTTTCAATAAGTACTTCCCTCGTATTCTTCGAACAAAGATGGAGAAGGAGTTTCTAGAACTAAAGCAAAAGGATGATGAGTCTGTTGGTATATAGGAAGTGAATTTTACAAGACTTGCATGGTATGCATCTGGAATTATCATCCAACCTGAAAGTAAAGTTGATCGATTTTTTAGTTTCTTAAAACCAAGTCTTCGAAGGGCATTAGCTATAAGAGACTTCAGTAGCTATGAGGAAATTGTGCGTTGTGCTATCAAGGTAGAAATTGAAGTTGGTGTTACATATCCATCTAATGGTTTTGACAAGAAACGAAAGATTGAGTTCAAGGAGAAATCTCAGAATAATGGTGAAAAGAAGATGAATGTTTTCTTATGCACAATGTGTGGAAAGAATCATGGTGGAGATTGTCTTAAAGGGACTAGAAAATGTTTTAAGTGTGGAAAATAAGGTCATCGAGCACCTGAGTGTCGAAGTAATGGAAAATGGTTTCTAATGATGTGAATAAAGCAAACACTGCAGAGAACGCACCACCAACACTTCAATGCTTCAAGTGCAAGGAAATGGGGCATTATGCTAATAAATGCCCTAATATAAGGGTTAGTGATGATCGACATGAGCAACCGCTTAAGGAAAAGGACAAAGGGAAGTCACATGCGATCACTATTGGCGATGTTGAATATGATAATGATGTGGTGGAATGATTAAGTGTTTATGTAATGGGATTCCAGAATAATGTTGTATATAGTATCGTGGAATATTGGAGTATTTATGTTTTGGTCTATTGTGGTTTTCAATAATTTTATGGCATCTGTGACCATGAAAAGTGAATGAAATATTTTTGGAAAACAGATTATATGCACATAATGAAGGGAAAACGAGAAAATGAAAATATTTGACAGTATTCATGAGCTCATGATTGATATAAGGACTAAGTGATATCATGGTTTGAGTATATAGAATTTTGAGGATTTCGGTATGTGGAAAGTGTTAACTTTTAACTGCATTCATGTTTTCACTAAGGTTCAATGGGTATTCATTCTTCAAGAGAATACATGATTAAGGTATTCACATATTTGTAATTTGACCAGCAAGATATATCTTGTGATATATGGGGGATAAATGATGGAATTCACGTGATTGTTCTGTGACATTTCAAGTAACCATTTTCTTTATACTATGAGATTGGACCGAATATTTTAGATAAGCTTAGAATTGATTATGTTGGACATAATTTAGGATAAAACGATTTTCGATATTATTTATGGGATGTTATAGTGAAATAGCTTTAGAAAAGCGACAACCTGCAGGATGTGCGACAGCCCATCGCGTCGGATAAGGCTGTGGGAATCGAACCCACAAACGAAGTGCGACTGGCCTTTATCACCTACCACTAGCCTACAAGAAGTCCCTGTTTAGTAGAAACTTGTTTTATTATATTAAGCAGTATGATATATGAAGTATAAGTCCATTTTAGGAACCATATATGATTAATCTCACTATAGATTGACTTATGTATATAATTATTGCTAACCTTTTGTTTGAGACAGATGGAATGACCCGTCATTCTATCACATGATCTGCTAACACTTCACGAATAACAAATTCAACTTCATTTATTTAAGAGATGAAGTGGAAATTGTTCAAGGCACGAACAATAGTGAGATTGTACGAAAATAAAGTATGTATTTATTCTAATTCAAATTTTCAACTTTAGGGAAATGATCTTGAAAACCAAAAATGTTGTCCTAGTGCCCTTATATCCGATGAATCATATGGTACCCTAGATCGTCACAAATTTATGGCTTTGTGATTGCTGGCTTTTCCATAGCCATGTTCTCTACCACTCTCCATCAAAACATGATGGTTAGATTTCTCTTCCATATCCATATTTTCACCTATGTGGAAACCGAGTGATTAGTTTAATTGGGTAACCGTTACGTTTCATACTTTTGTTTTCAATGATTGGTTTTGGTATTTCTTTTTATGATGTGGGTTTCTATTAAAGAAACTTTCGAATAGTAAACCATTTATAACCCCGACGAATTTCGAGGGCGAAATTCATTTTAAGGGGGGTAGAATGTAACACACCGAAATTTTATGAAAAATATTCTTTTTAATTTCATTAATGTCTTGTGTTGTACACTACATCAAAAGGAGCTTGCACAACACGCATCCTTGACTTTCCTTTCATTACACGTAATCACGACCTTCCTTGATAGCGTGTGTAGTAGGCAATACTGAGTTTCACTAAACAACGATATGTTATTAAAATATTATTAAAACTAGCCGTTATGAATAGTAATAACCACTTTTTGAAATTTTGTAAATTTTATTTTTCAAAATGGACTTCATTTTTGTATTCGGAATATTAAAATTAGCTTAGGGTAAAATTTTGGTACATTTCGGAAAACTTTCATATTCTAATGAATAGTGAAAATTACTAAATTTTAATTAAAAACAACTTTTTTAATAGAAATAATTAATAGTGATAAATTATTAATTTGAGTGGTTTTAAAGTATATTTAGAATATATTTTTACAAATTAATACAATTTTGGTCATTGGATGTAATTTCACATTTAAACCAAACATAAACAAGTGTCAATCTTTTGATAGTTATTATCTCTTAAAAACACGCTATTTGTTTTGACGACGGAAATTAATTTTTAAATTAATTAATGTAACTGATATGTTTTGAATTTGATAAAATAGACATCATTTTTGAATTCATAATATCAAATATAGCTTAGGCCTAATTTTTGGTATTTTTCTGGAAACTTTCATTTTTTGATGAATAGTGAAACCACTAAGTGGTAGTTAACAAAACTGAATTTTTCATAAAACTTAATTTTCCCGTTTCTGTGAGTGGAATTTCGAAAATCCGAGAGACACAGTTAATATCAAGGACTAAAATGTGGTTCAATGAGATGAAAATAATTTTTGGTGAATAGTAACTTTTGACTTCTTTTTACCACGGTTAAAAGTAAATAGGGTAATTAAGGGTAAAGATGATATTATTATTACCCTAACAGATGTCCTAATTCTATTGGATAAGTCTAATTCGACCAAAAACAAACTTAGGAATAAAATATGACCATTTAGGCCCACATGGATTAGATTAGGACATTTATTATTAATTTATTTAAAGAAGGGTCAAAAGAGTTAAAATCAAAGTTTAGTTACTAAAACATTTTTAATATGGGGTTATACAAAATATAAATTCGACTATAAATATTCATTAGAAAGATAAAAAGATTTCCTAAATAATGGTATTTTATTTGTAATTTTTAGACATTAAATAATTTAATTTATTTATGACACAACGATGATGCAGTTATTATATTATTAATGAAATATTGACATAATTGATGTTATAAATACCCAAATAAATATAATTTGAGACTTTTTATGAATTACACTAATTTTATAGGTTAATATGACATGTTATTATTTATTTAATTAACTTTGTTCGAACTTATAATTCTGTTATGAGTTTCACAAAAATCAATTACTAAATAGTGTCAAAATTGACATAAAATAGTTTTTAAAACAAATATTATATTATTAATTGTTATTTTATTTCTAAAAATCTATGGTTCGGCCAAATGACTTAGATAAGGATATATATATTAATAATAAACAACTTGGGGTTCGTTTGGCATGTTATAGTAAGTGTATTAACCATATAGTGTAAGAAAACAAAAAGTCACGGTAAATGTTAAATTATTTAACCTAGAGTTAAATCTAATTGATAAGGTTAAAATAATAACCTAAACTTGTCTAAATACTATTGGTTGATAGCATTGAGACCCATCACCACTTTAACATCGAAATAAGACCCTTTGGAACCATTATAAACCGATTTTGACTTTAATATAAAATAATATTTTGAGATATTCCTATGGTGCCCCTCTCCTCCCTTATAAAAGGACACCTCCTCCCTCTCTTCCTCACACAACTTTGAGCCTTCAATCTCAGCCAAACCCTGCCAAATTCTCTTCTCCACATCCCTAGAAACATTCTAGAAGTTCTGGTCTTCCTCAAAGACCAATTTTAGTGCCCTAAGAGGAGGTCTCAAAGAGGCGCTTCAAAGAAGAGGTAATTTCCATTACCGATTCTTTCACCATTATTTCTTCTTCCACTTCTTCTTCTTAGGTTGTTTCATTATGAAGTAATAAAATCAGTATCACTCATATACTGATATGTTATTATAACTATGAAACAATCCTATTTCACCATCTATCCATCCTACGGAAAACGAAATCACCGCGCGTGCGTACGTACGGAATACCGTCTCCACGCCATGGTGGAATCTATTTTCCACCACCACCTTATTTGGATGGGTATAATGGTGTAAATAATAACTATATATTATTATTTTAAAGTGATATTTATTCTGAAATAGTATACATACACTCCAATACAGTTCCACGATCATGAGAATGATATCATCGCTCGTGCGTACGTACGGACTACCGTCTCCACGACGCGATGAAATTCATTCTCCACTTTAACCATTCATGAATAATTATAAAGTATATATAATAAGTAATCAAGAAATATATGACATAATAATGATACTGGATTTATGTGTATATATATGTATGTCATCTACTTAATTCCGTTCAACTCTATAAGGAAACGAAAACAACGTTCATGCGTACGTACGGCCTACCGTCTCCATGAACGGTGTATTTCTTTCCATTTACCGATTTATTTCATATATGTATATTCTGAATATATATATATGTAAATCATTTTTTATATTCTGAAATTATGTAATCATGATCTAAGTAATCATATGAATAATTACAAGTCAAAACACGGACGACAAATGAAACAATTTTACCCAAAACGCTCTTTAACATGGAATTTACAAAAGAACGGGTAATATAAAGTCATAAGTGAACCATATATGATATCATAACAATGAATATGATTATTTAATAAGTCAATTACATTATTTAAATCATTATACAGGAGGTTCGGACACTTACGAAGCAAATCGGACCTAAGGTAAGGGAAATATCACAATCTCATTTTTATCCGAGATTGTTTATACTTTGGCCTTTAATGGGGTGTATTTTATCATCCAAATCAATGTTTCATAAATATGTAATATTATTTTCATCCACTCACAGTAGTTTAAATCCAATTTTATCTTTCGGTGAATTTTTAGTAAAAGATAAGAAAGGAATCTTTTGTCGTTTTTCATATGAGGTACTTTTTGACTTTTCCGACAAAAGTATGAAGAATGTTTTTTTTAACTTATACGGCATGAATGGATTTTTAAAACATTATTTCCAAGAAGCTTCCTTTACATGTTTTCAGGTTTATTTTTAATCAACTTCTTTTAGTTTAGAATTGTATGACATGTTAAAAAAGGAAAAGTATTTTTGAAGTAGAAAGGATATTTTCCTCAAGAATGAAGTTCAAGTGTTTTATCAAAATTATTTTTCATCTAAGATAATAAAGGGTTCTGTTTTTATCCCTATTATTACATTGATTTGATTATGTTGTGATGGAATTATTTTTATGAATTCCTTTATCGTATATGAATTGTTTTATGATGTCATGATGTTTAAGATTCCCATTTTTATTACATGGGTTATGAAATGATGTATGATTTATGATTTTTTGGCACACATAAGAATGGTATCATTATGTGATGGGTGGGACCTATATATACCTCCAATGAATTGGGTAAAGATTTTATATCTCATGAGATAGACATGGCTGGAATGGTAGGTTATACCGGTTCAGTGAAATAGGACTGAAACGAGGGTGACTCGGTTCAGAAAGGGACTTTGTCCACTAAGATAGTCTTGGAAATGAGTCTTGACTAATAAGAAATGATTATCTATGATTATGTGTGTATTCCACAAAGTTTCATGTTTTAGGTTATGATTATTGGGATTTCATTTCACTACTATGATTTATCCCAGGTTATGAAATTATGCTCTCTTTTCCAGGTTAAGATTTCCAAAATGTTATGTTCTTATGAATATGATGTGATTGATATTTATTTTGTTTACCCTTACTGATCATTTGAGCTCACCCTTTTATGTTTTCTTTTCCCCAGGATATAAAGAAAGGTTTTAGGTAAAAAAAGGGGAAGATCTTTATGGGAGATGTTGATGATCTTTCACCACGATTAGAAGATTATATTCCGAGTTTCCAAAGAAACTAAACTATTACGATCCTTGTGTGTGTGTTTTTGTTATGTACTAAGTATTCCACAAAATTAATGTAATGTCCATGTATGTCAAGCTTCAGGTATCTACATTTATGGTGATTCCATTAATGTTTGGATTTGTTTTATGGCTTGTTTTGACCAATGGACCAACTTATTTGGGAACTTGGGTTCTCTAATTGGATAAAGTATGCCCCCATTAAGGGTTAATGCATAACTAAAGTGAAACCCAAATTGTTTCGCCATTAGAAAATCCTCCAGTTGATCAATATAAGAAATATTTTATCGATATTTATTGACTGAGTCTACAACCATTCCTTTTTGTTTTGATTTTTAGATCCTCTTGTAGTGGGAGAGTGCTCGTGGAAGGTTGAAAGATACCTTAGTTTCTTAAGTTTCTTAATTCGTCGATGTCATAAGTGGTCTAGGGTTGTTAGTGGGGATGAGTGTATCGATGGTGTCTAAGAGGGCCTCTAGGTTCTTCGCAGTTTATTTGAACCATGAGTTCATGTTAAACCACCATTGTGGGAAATATGGTCACGATAGGATATTGTGGCCACTATATAGAATTGTGTGTTGTTTGGGGATGTTGTATAAGGTCCCTCTCCAGGAATTGTTAATATTAGTCTCAATGGTCATGTTCGGTGATGCCTTATAATGTCATGTGATCAATTGACCGTATAGGTGAATGTTGGGAAACCATATGAGAGTCTATATTTTGTTGGTAGAATGTCTCCCTTGAAAAAACATAAAAATATTACAATTTAGAGGAAGGTGAGTATATGTGTTCTTTACTTCTATTGTTTCTCACCTAAACAAACAAGGTGTGAGGTGTGTGAATCTTCTAAGCCCTTGTTTCAGCGAAATATCGGGTTAGGCTATAGTGAGTTTGGAATGTGTTATGTCTTGGAAAAGTTATCGGGGATTTCTGTGTCGTTTTTGGTTGTACCAAATGAATAATTCTCATTCAGGGGGTTTCCAAAGCCTAACTATGAGGCCGAAGATGCTTCAATCATTTGAGCTCTAGCCATAGGTCTCTGAGAGAAGCTGGCTTGTAGTCAGGGGAAATCACAGGTTCATTTAAACTGTTATACAACATCCTATCCTTAGTATGAAGGATAAGAGGTGTTTAAACCTATAGTGTCATCATCTTTCTTCTGTTGTTCCTGTTCGGTGGAAATAGTTGGAGGGCCTTGTACCCATGTCATCACCCAATGTTATTCCCCCCCCTTGGTTTCCATTGAGTCTTTGGATAAAGGTTTGAAGTTTGGCTAGACAGGTTCATCACATGGTTTTCGCTTGGATAGTAGTGACCATGCCCCAAAAAACCATGTATATAGATGGATCCCCACTGTTAGTTCATGTTTTCCAAAATTGTGCAGACTAACCATGTGGTCATCCCAGCTCTTTACATTTTGGGGTCTTTATGTACCGGCCCGTGCTGGTCGGTTATGATGGTTGGTTCTTATGGTGGGGAGACCCACTATGAGTCTTATATAAGTTCTTTAGTAAATTTCTGATGGAAGTATGTCATTTGTATAGGGGATTCCATTCAATCCTCCCCCTGTTAGTGTCCTGATTCTATCTCGGAAAAAATATAGTTTGTATCTTATGGTGGGAGCCTATTTTTGTTCCTCCGTACCAGTAACATAGACTTCTCCATGGTCTTGGGTTGGTGGTAGGTAGTCTATTTTGGAGATATCAAGATACCTACATCTTCCGTGGGTAAATGATGATATTGGAGAGTGCCCAATGGTTTAGTTATAGCAAGGTAAGTGTAACCTTGTTCGATGTTGTTGTTCGTTTGGGTGAATTGATTGAGTCTTGTTCGGATAGAATTTAAGGAGTTTTATATTGGGATAAAGTATGATTGTGACCAGTCATTTCAGGAATGTGGTGTAAATTTTGGTTTTGAGGGTAATAACTCATTAATTGATCACTGGAGGTGCTTTGTCCTTTGGGGGTGAAACCGGGCAAGGGAGTACCTCTTGGTTTGTCAGTTGGGTTTGGTTGTTGCTTTGGTCTTGATGTGACTTACCGGGGCAGAACATTTTCATGGTGGGGATAATTGTCACATAAATGACTTATTTTAAAGTTAAATCCAATTTAATTTCAAATCATTCTTTGTTTTAGGGTTTTCTCAAGCTTTTATGGAGGAATGGGTGAGTTTTCATGAATTGGGCCAAACCGTGAGCCCAATTCCAGATTTAAAAATAAAATTTTATTCCATTATAACTCATTAATTTTTCAACATTTTTCATCCAGTACAATTCCTAATTTTCATACCCAAAGCTAGTAACACCACCATATTAATTTGCACCATTTAGGAATCCATAATCATAGTGGATATGGGTTTTTATATAAGGGATTGGCCTTGCCCGAAAGCCCATTTTCTACATTAAAAATAAATATTAATTATTTAATATCTCCTTTACTATTTACATGATTTTAGTGATTCCAACTCTCACCCAAGCTCACTTCGCTAAGGCGCTCCCCCATTTCCTCCTCCCACAATTCGAGGCTCTATAAAATCGCGAAAGTGGTCGAAGCTTCACTGGATTTCATAAATCACCCAGATTTGGAGAGGTAAATTGATTCTTTCATAAATCCCTATATTTTCACTCTTTTTCCACCATTCCAGTTCTTACATGATATCCTCATCATTTTTCAAACCTCCCTTGAATGGTTGGATGTTTTCAAATTCAGATACTGGTGGATTTTGGGTCGTTTTATTCAATATTGTATTGAGTAAGTGTTTCTCTCTTCAATTTTCTTCCTTCTCCTTAAAGTTTTCTCCCACTTTCATTATGTTTTAAAATGTACAGACGTTAGGGTTCAATACTAGGTTTGATTTGGTGTCTTTTGGGTAGAATATTGTGCTCTAGAGCTGGATTTATCTTCCCTGTGATGCAGCGGTGGTGCCTTTGATGTTTCACACCATGTTTTGAGGGATTCGACACTTTTGGTAGGTGGTTCTATGTGTAAACAATTATTGATGAGTTAGTATGCTGTATTTAATTATTTTCCACATTCCTCATATTTTGGGTGTGGTGCAAAATCATTTTATGATTGATTTGATTAAGTGTTTAATTTTATAGTTGCATTTTACCTTGAAATTGGGCATTTTCATGTGTTACACATGGGGTATTATTTGGGTGTATTTTATAACATATGGAATTCGTTTAATAAATCTTGTTTGGAATTCAAATTCTGTTTTTGTAATGTATTAGTTTCATGTGTTCCTAAAAAGAGGGGTTTTGAATAGGTTTTATGTGTAAAACATTGTTATACTTCTTGAGAGCATTTTATGAAAAGTGTGTTTTCATTTAGATATTTTGTAGTATTATTTAAGGTGATTTTATAAATCTTGAAAGTGGTTTTATAAATGTCTATAGGGATTCAAATTATGTTTTGGAAAGCAATTGGTATGGTTTTTGGTCTTAAATGGTGGTTTTGAAATGGGCTTTGTGTGCAAGACATATTTACACCACTTGTGTTCTTTTTATGAAAATTGTAAATGTTTTAGTTGGTTAAACAAAGTGGGAAAAGGGAGAATATGTACTATTTGGTATTTTTGTTCACCTAATAAAGAGTTTTGAAAGGTGAACTGATGTTTTAAGATGTCAAACATTTTTAGAATTTTTTGTAAATTTCTGAACTGTTTTATTAAATTGTGATGCTGGAGTAAAACTTGTTTGTGGGCTGTTTCATGTATGTTTGATGATAAAATGATTTTGAAGGTAAAAGGGTATTATGTAACAAGTGAGTGGGCTGTTACGAGAGTTGTAATATATTGTAATGGTTTTATAAAATTTTTAATGGATTTTTGGAAGTGTTAAAGAAATATGAAAAGTGTTGTGGGCTATTTTGGTGTGAGTCGGATTTCAAAATCAATTTGAATGAAAAGTGGACTTTTGTGACTTGTGTTGTATAAATGTGGGCTGTTTGGTAAATTTATGATATGGAAATGAAATTTTCATTTGAAAAGTATATTCATTTACTTTTTGAACTTGTTTGAGAAAAATGGGAAAACCCGAATATCTAGGTGGGAGGACTTGTACTAGTATTCTAGTGAATCTGTGGGGTTTGGCCTCATTTTCACTTAGAAATATTGACACTTACAACTCTAACTAAACTATTATGATGATTATTGAGGACCAATAGGTCATGGGTATGTTCCCTACTAGTGGGTCATGCATGCGAACATATATTTATGATGGTTACTCACACCGAATACGAGGAACCTAGGACCCATAGCTAGCTAGTGCATATGGGTTATTTCTCATTGTTTGTGCTCACTAGATATTTAATTCTTACCATCGGTATACGATATGAGTGGATGGAAAATTAAGTACCTTTGGTATTTATTTTAAAATTGTTTATTCTTTAAATTAGCCCATCTGAAAACTATTTTTATTTAATGTTGCATCTTTTAGAAATTGTAACTAGCTTTTCATGTTTTTGAAAATTTGCATGATTTTCATCATTAAATGTTTATCACATGGAATCTATTAGTGGTCGTATCCTATTGGGATTTGGCTCACACCCTACATACACCCTTTGGTGTAAGTAGACTTTGTTATTTTTGTTGTCGCAGGTTGGGTACAGTTTTTTATTTCTATTGGTTTGGGTTTTTAGTAGGTCCTCGGTGGTGAAGTCTTGTGGAGATGTCTTGAGAGCGGCTCCACTTTTCCGTGATGGTTCATGGGGTGTTTCCTTTTGGTTTTGTACCTTTTTATAGTCTTGTTAATTTTTTTTAAAAATATGTAATTCAGTTCTGATTTTTTTTGTAAAGATTGTTCAGATTGATAAATCCAGATTCTTTTTATTGGATTCTTTTCTTGGTTTAAGTTTATAAACCTTGGTAAATCATTCCTAAGTTTCATTTTATGATACCCATGAACTTGTTCCAGCCCATGGAGATCGGGAACTCCCTTCGGGCCTTGTTTCAGGCTAGGTATAGTGCTTGTTTTGAGGGCGACCAGATTCGGTTCGTGTCAATTAGATATCATGTTTTCCTTAAAATTTCTTGTTCTCTACATGAAACCTCTTGATGACATATTAAGGATGGATTGGATCATTGAAAATAAATCTGGAATTGGTTTTTATCATTAGCTATTCAGCTTTGTTGCACCCTATGTGGTGTTCCATTCCTTTCATGGAGAGTGGGACCCAAGGTTTATTAGATCCATATCTTCTTAATCGGAGTTGAGGACATTTCTATTTTTATTTACTTTTGATATTGATATATAATATTTTAGTAGTGATCTCCCTCCAGATTATCATTGTGTTTCCTGATATTTTCAATTATGAAATACAATTTTTTTCATCGATTAGAGATGTAGAGTTTTTTTATTGATTTAGTGCCCAGTACTCAACTAGTGTCCATTCTATCTACCATTTGGTAGTATCTAAAATAAAGGAGTTGAAGAAATATCAAGATGATATTTTAGGGAATTAATGTATATGCCTTAATATTTCAACTTGGGTAGAAGATATTCTATTTTATAAGAAATGTAAAGGGTCTCTATTCCTTTTTTTATCATCGAAAACTCAACATAGGTATGGTAATGAACTATTATCTATTTCCAGGGATTGATAATTTTTTGAATAGTATAATGGGGTGAAGGGGTTATTGAATGTTGGAATTTTCTCAGGTTATAATCAGTTTAAAATAAAAGAATATGAAATTCTAGATAAAACAATTCAATGAAGGTATGCCCATTATGAGTACCATGTCATGCCATTTGTTTTGACCAATGGTCCTCTAGTCTTCATGGATTAAATTAATTTTAGATTCCATGTGTATATTGATACATTCATGGTGGTACATATAGATGTAGTCATTGTTTACTCTATGTATGAGTATTATCAAGTAATTCGTCTAAGAGAATATGTGGAATTGTTGATAAATCCTTAACAAAATGCTAATCTATTGGAATGTTATTTGAGGATTTGAGAAATAATTTTCAAGGGACATATGGCCCTAGAGAATGGTTTCTTAGTTGATCCTGAGAATTTGAATGCTTCTATAATATGGGGAACCCCACGGAATGATTTCTACATTCACATCTTCTTGTGTTTAGCTTGATATTTTCACTAGTTTATTAGGGACTTATTGAGGTTATATTCATTGATGATTGCACGGACACAGAAGGGGGTAATGCTTGTTTGGGATGAGAAATGTCATCATTGTTTTTTGGGATTATTTTTCTTTTGACTAATATAATAGTGTTCACTCATTTAGAGGCTAGGAAGGGATATGTGGTCTTCTAGGATGCATCAATCTTGGGTTATGGATTCATTATAATACAAGGTGATAACATGGTTTCCAATGCATCTAGATATCATTGGTCACATGTGAAGAATTATCTCACACATAACATTGAACCTTCAGTTTTGATTTACACTACTAGGAGATAGAAGCATTAACTTTTCATATAATAGTTCACCATGTATTCTAAACATAAGAGTTTGAGTTATATCTTTTCGAAAAAATATTTTAAGCTACACTTGAGGAATTCGGTGGAATACCTGAAATAATTTTCATTAAAACTTTTCTATACACTAGAGAACTAGAACTTTGTTACAAATTCATTGAGTAGGAATTTTCAGACCCAAGACACAAATGAATCATCAGTCGAGTAGAACATGATAGATATTTGGGGACAACTAAATATTTGAGTTTGAGGAATATCGGGCAAGGTTTTCTTAGCAAGTGTCTAGTTTTACTCCTCTCTTCTAGATTTGATTATTTATAAAAAAAATTATGATGATTTATATAGTATTAGAGACTCTATTTATGGTGGTGAGACCTTTGATAACTGGTCATTATCCATAGAGGGTATTCTAGGTTTCCAAAATCATTTTTGTGCTGTTAGTTTTTAGGAAATATGTGGTGGCGGATTTCCATAACTCCCATTTGGGAAATGTACCTATGAACTAGAAATACCTTCTCTGACATGAGGGAATGTTTATCATGGATAGTTATGTGATGATACATTATTTATTTTTTTCTCATGCTGTGATACTTTCCAAAATCTCAAGGTCGAGATGTAAATACCATTAGATTTTTCTCTGCCACTTCTAGTGCTGACATGGAAGTGGAATGAGATCCCCATGAACTCTTTGTTTGTTTTTCCACATACCAATAGAAACAACAATGTAATATGGTTTTCAATGGAATGGTTGACCAATTATGATCATATAAAACCATTTCATGATATATCTAGGGATGAGGTGTTGGGAAATCACAATGTGAAAGATACTATTCATTTTCATGGGGTTCCATCATCTATAGTCTGAGGGTGGGATCCTCATTTCACCTATCAGTTTTAGAGAGTCCTGTAGATGGAACTGTGATCTTAGGTTAATTTTTGTATGACATACCAACCACACATAGATAGCTAAATTGAGGGGGATATATAAATTATTGAGGATACACTTCATTACCCAATTTCTTAATTCAGTGGAGAATTGTATTAACATTTTTTATTGGTTGAATTAACATTAAATAATAGATACTAGTCCATAATCAGAATAAATCCTCTTAAGGACTTATCTGGTTGGCATTGTAATTCTTCATTGTGTTAGTCGAATATCTCTGAAAGCCCCATGGTTCGACCAATCATAGTTTAAGGGACAATAGAAAATATTTAGTTGATTCATTAGAGAATTTTTATGGAATAGATAAAATATAAATATTATTCTGATGTTCAGCTTATACCATTGAAATTTTGACTTTGATATCAGGTGTTATTAAAAATTCCACTTTGTTAGAATCAAAAACATCTTGGGAAGAAAGAGAATCTAATATATGTTTTCTATCACCTTTTAAAGTTGTTGATATGGTATAAAAATTGGATTAACATTTATATCTTCCACCAAAGTTGACGTAAAAACATAACGTGTTCCATACATCACAGTTATGAAATCATAAATTTAATCAATCTAACGTTTTGAGTTGGAGTGATCTTAATGTTGAGCCAAATTTATCTATGACTGAGCATCTAATCATTATTGTGTATTATAAAACCATATTACTTCATTGGAGGATGATAACATTGGTTCGAGCACTATGGATGAACATTTATGATACTCCTGAGACATGGTAGAGAGAGAGAGAGAGGGAATTATGATAGAGAAATGGCCTCATCTTTTTGACATGGAAGATTAATTATATGATTTCAAAGAGGAGAATGTTTCTATAGTGGGGAGGCTGTAACATACAGTTACCATTTTTTGCTATTCCATGACCCTAATTTTTAAGAATTTTTTGGGGTTCTTATCATGTTGTTTAGGGAAGAAAGATAATGTTTTAGTTACTTTCTTGCCTGTGCACAGTTTTTGTGCAGTTTAACCAAATTGTGCACCCACCTAGTAAAAACCATGAAATTCCTAGTTTTTGGGATTTCAATGGTTGATACATAGTTTGAAATATTCATGTTCCAACATAGTAAAAACCATGAACCACATCAGATGGGAACACAATTAGGGTACATTATTTAAAAAAACTAATGCAATACCCAAATAAGTATTCAAGTAATGATTTTATTATTCTAAAAAATTATTAAAAATTTCCAGAACGCTAATTTTACCACTTCTATGGTCCCAAATCATCTTGGATCAATTTATAAGGCCTTTTTAGATATTATGACCCATTTTGGATCCTCTAAACCCTTTCCCAATGGGATTTGATGCTTGGAGAACATTTTTAGATTCGTATTTGAAATGAGATCTTCTCTTGTTCGTTCTCTCCTACTCCCTTATTATTCAGTCCTTACATTTTTTTGCAATTATTATTTTTTATAGATAAAAAACATTGATTTATATCTTTAATATATGTTACATTAATGGATCTATATTTTTGAAATTATTTATTTGATTTTCCTATTGCATTGTTCTGATATGTGATCTTTTTGTTACAGTAGCTGGATCCACTTATGATTGGAAAGTTAATTTACCCTTCAATTTATTAATATCAATTAAATAACAATTATTTTTTAAACCTAATTTGGTGTGAATTTGGATTTGAATCAAAATAATATGGATTCCTTGATAACTCCTAGTGCCAATTAATTAGGGTGTGATTTCGGTTTGAATTTTAAATTTATGAAAATAAAAAAAAAATCTTCTATCAAATTAATTTTATAAAAAATCCCTCAAAATGATTTAAGATGATATAATTTTCTGTTTTATAGTTAAAATTCATGAAATAATTTAAAATATATGTTTTAATTTTTAATAATAAAGAGGATTATTTAATTTTTTAATGTGGAGTTTATATTTTAAATAGTTTTAAAAATAATTTACCCATTATTTGATTTATTGGTAAGAACATGTTATCCTGGATAGTTAGTGAGTTATTTGGGATAGAAATGCTAGTATTAAATTTCCCTATCAATGGATTTAATCTTTAAAACTCTAATAAAAACCTATTTTAAGATCATAACCCTAGTGGGATGTTTTTTAGTCATATTTTGACAATCTCATAAGGACGTGTGTACATATTTCTCTACTCAATATATGAGTGTGTGAGGATCGTATGACATGGATTTTTCATATAGTGTGTAAGGTGTCCTTATTTACTATTGTTATCATTTTTAATTATATATATTCCATTGATTGTGAACCTTTTTTCCACAATTTTCAAATATATATAAAATATTTTATATAAAATTTTCATTAAGATATTATAGAATGTTTTTCCATCTATTTGAAATGTGAAGAATTATTTATTAAAATATTATCATGTATTTCCATGTCTTGTTTAATTGAAATTGAAATAAATAGTTGGTTAATTATTATGGAATCATATTATGTAACACTTGGTTAGACCCCAAGGGGATTTTAACATACACCTTACCTTTTCCTTTGGGTATTTGATGATTTTCATCAGTCAGGATGGAGAAATGGGAACTGACGGCTTGGATGTAGTGGTTGTTGATCGTTTGAGATTTGAGTGTTGTGTATGTTGGATTTTGGTTGTTTTCTTGTCTATATAGTATGTTGTGAAAATAATTTGGGATTATATTACTCTTTTAATTCTGGTACTATTTTCAATATATATTTCTCTATTGAGAATACCTAAATGTTTCTTTTTCTTTCAATATTTATGTAGAAAAATCATTCTCTATTGATCTTATATGATTTAAGTTTCTAGTCTCCAACCAATGTGGATTGAGAATATTATTTGGAAAATGTTAGGTTGCTCTGGTTTTAGCATACTAGGCTACCTTTTCTAGTTTGTGACCCCACACCTTTATGAAATGAGCTAATAGTTCATGAATTTTGATGATTTATGACTCCTATGAATCATGGATTTTGGAATGATAATTCATTATATCATTAATCAGGTATATGATCTATAACATGTTGGGTATGAATTTTGTATGTTATATACATGATATCGAACACTTTTTTTTATCTTATTATTTTATATTACCATATAATTTTATCTCCCATGGTTCCCCATACTGAGAATCTGAGATCACCCTCTATTATGTTTCCTTTCCATGAGTTATGAATGTTGGATTTAATTATGGTAAATTTATGAAGAGTAAAAATGATTAATATATTTATAAAATTTATATAATATGATTCATTATGAATGAAAATTATATACCTAGTCTCTAAAGGGAGAAAAAAATTATGGTCCTTAGGTGTGTATTAGTGAAATATATTGATTATTCAGAAAAAATATTTGATGTTAATGTATAAAAATCCAAGGTTGTTATAGTTGATATCAATGTGATTTTTTATTTTACCATTATAAAATATGATCATAAAACCTTAATTAGAAGACTTAGGAAAATCCAATGTATATAAGGGAATCCCATGTTATGGTAATTAATGGAGTGTGGTTTTATAATAAATTATATCTATGACTATATAATACAAGTTTAGTTGGATCTAGCATAGCTGTACCTAGAGGTAATAACAAAGAAAAGGCATATTTTACTTTTAATTGATCATCACATGGTTCATGAAAATAGGCCTTGTTGTAGACCTTGTTTGACACTCATTGGGTATGTGCATTGGAAATACAAAAATCACTTTATAAACCATCTTCAAAACCTTGAATAGATGATATGAAATGAATTATGTTAAACCTGAGCTGTCATAGATTAAAAATAATATTTCATTATCTAGATATAACATGAATGATTTATCACATTGATTAGTGATACATGATGGTTATGTTGGCCATTTTGGTTTTAATATGGGATTGAATATATAACAATACATATGAGTGGGTAATATTCATGTTCAGATATTAATGTAACCAAATTTACCATAGTTATATGAATTTATTTTTATAATTAAAAGTGTATACAGATGTTCATTATTATCCTCAATAATTAAAAAGTTTAATTATTATTGAAAACAACTAAATATATGATGAGATAATATAAAGTTAATTATTTATCTCCATGTGAATATTTTGGTAATGTAATTATAGAAAATTTTTCTATTCCCCCTATGGTTGAATTTCACATTTTCCTAACCATGGATTGTGTTTTATTAAATAAGTACCATATCAATTATTAAGTAAGGCATATTGTTTATTATATGCCAAACTGATCTATTACCATATATTAGTGAAATGATTTCTATAAACCATTTATGAAAATTAAATCTATTTTATGGGTCCTGATAACCATTTAATGTGGAATTTATCATAGGTAGTTGGGGGAGAAACCTTGAATTAATGATATACCTATTGTGAAAGGTTTCGATGACGTATTTTTTGTACGATTTCCTATTCTTCACTAGAAACTTGATGTTGATTTATCAAATGAACTCATATCTAATACATCACCTATTTTAAGGGATCTCAATAGAATAATCCTCATTGATTTTCGGTAATTGAATATGAAACTCTAGGAGAACTTTTGGAAGGGATTCATTCATCCATGTGTTCCAAATTAGGTTTCACCCATTATTTTTTAAGAAGAAATATTGATCAATCAGACTCTTTATTGATTATTAGTAACTGAACATTATCACAATCAAGAACGGATATCTACTACCTCGTATTGATGAATTATTTGATCAAATATGTAGAGATAAGTTATTTCCCATAATTAACCTTCATTCTGGATATCATCAATTGAGGGTCAAGAATAAAGATATACCTAGGAAATAATTTTGTTCATCATATAGAAACAATGAGTATATAGTGATTCCCTTTGGTCATACTAATGAACAAATTATCTTCAAGGATTTAATAAAAATAGTCTTTATAGATTACCTTTATTAGTTCATGGTAGTCTCTATGTTTGATATTATTTTATAATAAAATATAAAGTAAGATCAGGAATATATCTAGAGAATTGATCTCAATTACATATGGTAGAAGAATCTTACTGAAGAATTTACAATGTTTGAATTTTTTCAACAAAATGTTTCATTTTTGGGTCATATAATCTCAATAGTGGATGTATTAGTGGACCCATCAATGAAATTGGCTATTAAATATTGGTGTAAACCTACCATGGTAACTAGTATTTGTATTTTATTTGTTTTTCATATATTATTGATATTTTGTTGATAAATGTTAATGATTATCTAATGTACTCACAATTATAACATGGATGTGATATAAGATCCTATGGATGGATTGATGCAACAAAATTTCAATGAAATAAAGAGAATATTAGTCAGTGAATCAATGATTGCATTACCATATAGTGAACAAGGTTTTTGACACAATAATGTTATTTACAAAAAATTTATTTGGGTGTGTGATAATAAATAATGTTGTGTTTGTATATTATTCTTTGAGAAAATTAATGGTTCATGAGAAAAATTTCCAAACTCATGATTTGGAGTCAACTATTGTAATATTTTTATAAATTATGTATATGAATTATATTTATGGAGAAAAGATTGATATATTTACTGATAAAATATGTTTACTTTTTATATTAACATAAAATGAGTTTAACATGCATCTAGTAATATAGTTAGATGAAATTAATGAGTATGAATACTCAATACCCGACCACTATGGGTAAGAGAACATGTTGGATGATTCCTTAAGTAGAATTGATCGTGCTGTGTTATGATTGATAAGGATTAAAAAAATACAATTGTTTTGGATTTTCAAAGGATAGATCTAGACATCCTAAATAATTGGGAGAAATATTAATATTACAAAAATATTTTTCAACTATCTACCCAGGTGATGATAAAATAGGCACAAAAGTATGGCATGGAGATGAAAAAAAGGTGGGAAATGTTCCAGAGTTTATTTAGGATAATTACATATTGATAAGATCTTGAAAACATTAATTTTTTTAGTTGATACCATATTTGAAGAAATATATGTTATATAATGATCTTAGTTTTTCATTCACTATTCATTCAATATGTACAAAAAATTATAGTGATTTGAAAGAGTATTTATGGGTGGACCACAAGAAGGGAGATATTGAAGAATATGTATCTCTATTATTAGTATACGAATAACATCAGACTGAGAGACAAACTTATAAGGGGATTGTAATTCCCCTACCCTAGAAGCCTAGTGTCGGTGTATTATTATGTATCATTGGCATGATAAAAAAATATCATGTCTCGAAAGATGGAATAGTTTAGTATCATTATAAGTACTAGATATATTCATATGGTTTACATTAAATCGTAAAATTGAAAACTATAACAACATTGTTTCCATAGAAAACACTAAGATCCCATAAACTATCCTTGCAGGTCAGTCATAATATACTTCTTTGTGTCCTAGGAAAAACAAGACATAGAAAGGGGTGAGCTCAGCTGCTTAGTAAGGATAATAATATAGCGGATACTTTAATAAATAAGCATAAAAATTTATGGCAATGTATAAGACTAAAAAAATCCTTTTAAACTTGAACTTCAACATAATATAGAAAATATAAAGTCCAATAATTCCATTTAATTATTCACATGGATATTCTAAAAGTCAAATAATTACATGCAATATCAATAGAAACATTCATAATGATGAAATGCACAATTCCACACTTTCATAACCACATAGTCAAGGCCTTGCGCCAAGACTACAAATAAGATTTTGTGAAGGCCTTGTCCCAGGACCCTAGTTTGTCTCATGAGACCTACCGATGCATTGAGAATCTATAGTGGGCTCCACCAGTCACTTACTAAGTCCAATGCATTCTTCATATTAAAAGGTTTAAACATAACATAAACATTCGTATTAAAACTAGCATAAAAAATGTCAATACATTATCCATAACCATGATTAGTGTAAAAATAACACATCCAAAGTAAACATATCAAAAAACCATCAATAAAATATGGATGTTTTTTATCATAATAAATCAACATCAAAAAAGCTTAAAATCCATCAAAGGATGTTGACATAGATGAAATCAAAACATATTTTTAGAGAAATATCTCATTCTATTTTGAAATAATTTAAGAGTCACATAATTATAAAGAAATGTTTTTTTGTGAAAATATTATTATAATATTGTAAGGGATACATCAATAATAATATAATTGTAGAAAATAGTCACACCCACCATATAAGTTAAAAAACAT
Organism: Viscum album; assembly: GCA_963277665.1. NCBI lineage: Eukaryota > Viridiplantae > Streptophyta > Magnoliopsida > Santalales > Viscaceae > Viscum > Viscum album. The sequence continues at coordinate 1,612,012,424 of OY728163.1, forward strand.
TCTTACCATAAATTTATCGAAAAGGTCAAGAAGTACCTTGTTTAGAAAACAGCAGAAAGATTCATTTGAAAAGATATAAGGTAAAATAAGGGTATAAATGAAACTACCATATTGTCTAGTAAATAGTAAAAATGTTTTGAAATACATTTTTAAGAAACATGTTTGTGGATGATAAAGAGGTCTCAATAGATACTTATGTAAAAACAACATTGGATAATAAAGAGATTGGGAAATTAACCCTTACCTTGTACTATTACTTGGTCGAGGGTAGGTTAACCTCATGTATAATGGTGAACTAATTGTTATTAAATTATACAATAATCATAAACATTAATATGATATCATATATGATCTTTTAACATTTCTTTGTTAATAATATCTTAGTATTATCGTCGTTTCGGGTGTTAACTGATTCTTTTTCCATTATATGATTTGTTATGTAAGTAATTTTTGTTATGGATAGGATGGATATTGTTGATATTAATATTTATATTAAGTATTTAAACATTATTTTTAATCATCTAATGAAAAATAATCTTGAATGGATATGATGGGGAATGAATCTCATCACATTCATGGAGACAGTAGTCCGTACATACGAACGAGTGAAAATATCTATCTATTGATATTAAAATAATATATAATTGGATGGTATATAATATATAAAGAATTATTATCATATTATATTTATTATTTACATGAATTACACATCTTTATTATACCCATCTAAATAATAATCTATAGAATAACAATCACACAATGACGTGGAGATAGTAAGCCGAACGTACGCACGTATAGTGACTTGTCATTCAATGGATGGATATAATAATGAAAATTGTTGTAACAAATTTAAAATAACATTAAAATATATATAATATACCAAATTTATTATATTATAATTGAAACAACCAAGAAAGAGCATGTGGAAGTAGAAAGGAACTTGAAAGAGGTGATGAAATATTTAGCTCTTCTTCGATTTCTTCTTTTTGATTTCATATAAAAGGATGCATCTGTTTTCTTTCTAACTAAAGTACAACCTCTAGGATGATAGGGGAGACAGTTGAGAGGGTATTTAAATAGGTTTTGGATGATAGAAATGGCATTGAAGGTGTGAATTATAGATAAGGAGGAGTGCCCTTTATAAGAGGGGTGAGGGGCACCTTAAGAAAATCTAGAAATATTATTTTATAATAAAATAATTTTCATTTTATAATGGCTCCAAAATGAATTATTTAAAGGATAATGGGCGTATTGGTAAAAAACCACTAAAAAAATTGGTTTTAGACAGGTTTGAGACACTTTATTAACTTTATATTTTATATTTAACTCTTGGTTAAATAGATTGACATTTACTCTGTCTCTTTGTATTTTTATATTATATGGTTAATAAACTTACTATATACTTACAAGAGAACCCAAAGTGGATCATTAATGATAAATGTATCATTATATAAGTATTTTGGCTGAACCATATATTTTTAGAAATATAATATCAATTAATAATATAATATTTGTTTTAAAACTCTTTTATGTCAATTTTGACACTATTGGGTATTTTGTTTTTGCTAAATTCATAACAGAATTAGTACTTAGAAAAAAATTCATCTATACAACTCTAATATGTCATATAAACAAATATAAATAGTGGAATACATAAACAGTCTCAAATTTCATTTATTGGAATATTTACAATATCAATTATTTTATTATTTAATTAATTAGGTAATTACTGCATCATCATTATGTGATAAATAAATAAAATTATTTAATGTCTAAAAAATATATAAAATATACAATAATATAGGAATTATTTTTACCTTTCAAATGAATATTTATCGTATAATTTATCTTATGTGTATCCCTATATTGAAATTGGTTTAGTTATTAAACATTGAATTTAACACTTTTAACTCATCCTGGAATTAAATAATAATAAATGTCCTAATCTAATCCAAGTGGACCAAAGAGGTTCACATTTTATTCCTAAGGATGTTTTTGGTCGAATTATACTTATCCACTAGAATTAGGACATGTTTTAGGGTATTAATAATATCATTTTTACCTTTGATTACCATATTTACTTTTAACCGTGGTAAATAAAAGTAAAAAGTCACTATTCACCAAAAATTATTTTCATCCTCTTGAACCACATTTTACTTACTAGTATCAAACTTGTATCTCTAATTTATAAAATTCACCTCAATGAAATGGTAAAATGAAGTTTTAAGTAAATTTGAAAATGCTCCTAGGAGGTGGATAAAAGACAGTAAAATTTCAATAAATTATATATATATATATATATACATATTATAAAATGACTCCAATGAATTAGATTTAACTTATATAGATATTATGTATTTATTTTGACCTAAAATAAATTTAAATGAAATAAATAATTATTAAAATTAAAAGTAGGTTTTAACCAATAACGCACTGTTTTTAACTATTCATCAAAAATTGAATGTTTTTAGAAACATACAAAAAATTCACCCTATGATAATTTTGATATTTCGAATTCATAAATGAGGTCTATTTTAAAAAATTCAAAAATTTGATATTTCATTTATTAATTTAAAATTAAATCCCATTGTCAAAACCAAAAAGCGTATTTTTTGGAAGTAATAACTATCAAAAGATTGACACCTGTTTATTTCAAATTTCAAAATGAAATTACATTCAATGACCAGAATAGGATTAAATGGTAATAATATAATATATTTATACTTCCAAACCATTAAAATGTATAATTTAACACTATAAATTATGTTTATAAAAGAAGTTGTTTTCAGTTAAAATATAGTATTTTTTACTATTCACCCAAATATGAAAGTAATCAGAAAAACACCAAAAATTTAATAAAACTAAATTCTTATGTCTTGAATCTAATGAAAAAGTTTGTTTTTTCAAATTTAATATATAAAAGTTTCAAATAATGGATTTAAAAAAAGTTCTCCATTAAAAGGATTTAAAATTGCATTTTAAAAAAAATACTTCTTTTATCTGAAAAAAAGAATTTGTTCTTACATTATGTCTAAGAAACTCATAATATGGATTCAAAAATTATAAATGATTATATAAAGTTCAAATTTTAGTTAATACTATTCATAACTACTTTTGAACGACTATTTTGGTAAGTCATGGTGCAATAGCACTTGGTGTTTTGTATAGTGGATGTTATTGAATTACTTTGAAGAAATAACATACTATGAATTCTTGGGGCGTTACATTCTTCCCTCCTTCAATAAATTGAGTCATCACAATGTGAAATTGTTTTTTGAAAATAAATGGTTGAAAATAGAAAATACCTTTGTGGGAAAACCCACATAAGAAATTGGGTTAATAAAATTTAGTCTTAATAAGAGGAAAATGGGAATATAAAAGTCACCACCAAATTATGATCTCGACTAGGAGAACATTGGTGGAAATTAGAGACACATAATTGGATGAAAAACCGAAATATTTATAGGGAGTGATTGCGGTCATCAGTCACAAATAATTTTAGAATTGAGGGCCTCAAATCCATCAATCTCTGAGGATTTAAAAAATCATTGGTTCAACAAAACATAAGTTATTAGGATAAAACATTTGAGTTTTAAGATCCCTTACCTGAAGATTATAAATTAATTTAATCATAGGATAAGAGAAGAAAATAATATATACTTAACATGTAGAGTTCCATCCTTTAATTAATTTCTACCACAAACTCATCTTTCACTCTAAAAGATAATAGAACATAAATAAAATAATCTATTTATCTTATCCGTATAGGGTTCAAAAAAAATTAATTTATACTTCATCTACCCGAACATTAAAAAAAATATTCAATCTATGACATCTCATGGGCCAGTGGTAGGTGATACACCATTGTCTCCCTTCAGTTGCAGGTTCACGTCTCACAGCCATGCCAGACGCGACAGGTTTCCACCTGACCTCCGTGTTGTCCTTTTTATGGCAATCCTAAATTAATATGAAACTAATATTATCCAAAATACTTCTATCCAAACTCACAGTCCAAAATTTATAAGGAATGTAAACATAATGATGATGATTTTTGCAACGTAATAGCATGTGAACAGCTTCATCATAAATTATTTTAAAACACTGCATCATTCCTAATTACCATTAAACCATATGGATTACAATAATTCTCCCTTATTCCTTTTAGAATACTGGATATAGTCCTTGTATTCAAAAATGTTGGAAACCCCAACAATGAAGGAATATACAAATCATTAATCAGTTTCAAGGTAGTCAAGAATATCTAATATAATTTATCCAAATCAATCATGTATTATTCCAAAATCACTACCTCAGTATCAAACCAATATTATTGTTTATATTTCTCTCAAAAATATATTTTCCAAAAAAATTAACCTACTATTGAGTCACTTTTCTTCGTTCCACACAGTCTAATGTCCTTAATGAAATAGTTTTGTAGTACAATCTGTATATAATCTATAAATCTTATAACATGTAGATCATTAATAAAATACTCAAATGACACAATAATTTAATAACAATGTCAGAAATATAATAATTTCTCTTCATCATTGGTAGTATCATAACATTATTATTATCCAATAGCACCATTTGGGGTATATTCTGATGATTTTTACATTGATTTTCATAGTGTCCCAACTCCTTACAGATGAATAATTGTGCATTTGAAACTTTTTTCTTACCCTTTAAATCACGTACTTGGTGTCCTTTATATCCACACTTATATGAAACTCTAATTCCCTTCAAGAATTTATCATGGTGATTCTTTCCATTGTTATCACATATAGAAAAATCCTTCTTTTCCCTCTTCCCTTTATCTATCATTTTCTATTCCATCCTTTTCTTCTCTTACATCCCTTCAAAGCCATTGAGCTCAGAGAATTCTTTACTTATCTTATTAAAACATGATACTAATTCTTTATATGTTGAGAATACATGAGAGACTATTTCTCTTCTAAATGTTGGATTAATACCATGAAAGATAAGATCCTTCTTACTCATTGGGTCATACGTATTGCTGAAGTTCACATTCCTTCTACTGGGTGCCATTTCTATACAATGGCATACACTATGTCAGTTTATGAATTGAAATGAATAATTACAACCTTGTAAAATACGTAACGTAAATTGAAAAGTTTATAGATATAATCCATAAACATAAAAAATGTTTTCCTTGAGGAAGTATATAATCATAAACTCTTCATAATGGTTTGTAAAGAAAATGAGAATTATCATAAGCATATCCCCCGAGAGTGTCGTAACCAAGAGTGCAGCAAGGCCCGTTGTTGTGCACCAGTTCCCATTTGAGTCTAGATCAAAGTAGTGTTTTCGGGATTTACCCCTAGGTACGTTTGTGCCAGAGCCACCTCTACCTGCTCGTATCCAGAAATGGATTTATTTCATAAAAAAATCACAAAATTTCTACAATACCAAAATTTTAGGATGTTCTTCTATACAAATCCTCAAGGTCTATCTTTGGGATATGTGCTCTAATCAGAGTTTACGTAAATATTGTTTCCATGGTTTTTACTAAACTTCCTTAGACACCAATTGTAATGCCCTGATCCAAGAAGCCCAGAGTCGGTGCATTATTACATAACATTGGCATGATTGAAAAGATCAAGTCTCGAAAGACCGATCAGTTTAGTTTCCTTGGAAGTACTAGATACATTCATAAGGTTTACATTACATCGTAAAATGGAAAACTACAACAACATTCTTTCCACAGACAACGCTAAGATCAAATATACTATCCCTACAGGTGAGTCATAATATATTTCTTTTCATCCTAGGAAAAATTAATCATAAAAAGTGGTGAGCTCATATGCACAGTAAGGATAAAAATATAGTAGAATCTTTTATAAATAATCTTAAATTTTTAAAGCAATGTATAAAACTAAAACAAAAGCCTTTTAAACAAGAAAATCAGCATAATATGGCAATGATAAAATCCAATAATTCTATTTACTTATTCACATGGATTTTCTACTTGTCAAATAATTACATGCAATATCAATAGCCACTTTCATAATGATGGAATGAAAAATGATATACTTTCATAACCAAATAGTGAAGGCCTTTTGGTAAGACTAAAAATAAGATTTTTTCAAGGCCTTGTTCTAAGAAACTAGCTTGTCTTATGAGACCTATCTATTCATCTAGGATCTATAACGGTCTCCACTTTTCAATTACTAAATCCAATTCATTCCTCATACTAAGGTTCAAACATAACATAAACATTCGTATTAAAGCTAGCATAATAAATGTCAATAATTTATCCATAACAATGAATAGTGTAAAAATAACACATCTATAGTCAAACATATCACAAAATCTGCAATACAATATGAAAGTTTTGTATCATAATAAATCAACCACAAATAAGCTTTAAATCCATCAAAGGATGTTGGCTTAGATGAAATCAAAACCTTTTTTAGAGAAATATCTCTTTCTATTTTGAAATAATTCAGAAGTCACATAATTATAAAGAAATAATTTATTTTGAAAATATTATTATAATCTTGTAAGGTATTCTTCGATGATGTTATAATAGCGGAAAATGGAATCACCCTCCGTATAAGTCAAAAAATCATTCTTACCATAAATTTGTCGAAAAGGTTATGAAGTACCTTGTTTGGAAAATGACGGAAAGATTCCTTTCAAAAGATATAAGGTAATATAAGGGTATAAATTAATTTACCCCATTTTCTAGTAAATATTAATAACGTTTTGAAAGACAATTATATGAAATATGGATGTGGATGATAAAGAGGTCCCTGTAGATACTTACGTAAAAAAAAACTCAGATAATAAAGATATTGTGATGTTAACCCATACCTTGTACAATTCCTTGTACGATGGTAGGTTGACCTTATATATAATGGTTAAATAATTTATATTAAATTATACAATAATCATATACATTAATATGATATCATATATGATTTTTTAACATTGATTTGTTAATAATATCTTAGTATTATCGTCATTCTAGGTGTTAACTGATTCGATTTCCTTTATATTCTTTATTACGTAAGTAATGTTTTTTATAGATAGGTTGTATCTTATTAATATTCATAATGATATTAATTATTTAAAAATTATTTTAAATCATCTAATAAAAATTATTCTTGAATGGATATGATGGGGAATTAATCTCATCACGTTCGTGGAGACGGTAATCCATACGTATGAATGAGCGATAATATCATTCAGTTGATTTTAAAATAATATATAATTGGGTGGTAAATAATATATATATAATCATTATCACGTTATATTTATTACTTACATCAAGTACACATCATTATTATACCCATCCAAATAATAATGTATGGAATAAAAATTACACCACGACGTGGAGACGGTAAGCCGTACGTATGCACGTATGGTGACATGTCATTCAAAGGATGGATAGAATACAGAATATGGTTGTACCATATTTATAATAACAACAATTTATATTGAAGATACTGGATTTATTATTTTAGAATTGAAACAACCAAGAAATAGGAAGTGGAAGAAGAAATGAACTTGAAAGAGGTGATGAAATATGTACCTGTTTTTCGGGTTCTTCCTTTTGATTTGATGAAAAGTGCTCTATAAGTTGTCTTTATTACTAAAGTAAGGCCTCTAGGATTAAGGGAGGATAGTTTAGATGGTATTTGGGTAGGGTTTGGCTAAGCCAAATGTCTTTGAAGGTGTGAATTAGAGAGAAGGAGTGACCTTTTATAAGAGCGGTGAGGGGATCCTTATGAAAAGCTAGAAATATTGTTCTATAATAAAATTATTTTCTTTTTATAATGGATCCATAATGAATTATTTAAATGATAATGTGGGGTTGGGTTGAAAAACATTCAACCAATCCATTTTATACAGGTTTGAGTCAATATATTAACTTTATCATTTAGATTTAATTCTTAGCTAAATAGATTGACATTTACTATGTCTCTTTGTATTTTTATATTATATGGTTAATAAACATATTATAAAATCCAAGAGAACCCCATGGGGTTCATTAATGATAAATATATCATTATATAAGTATTTTGGCTGTCCAATATATTTTTAAGAAAATAATATCAATTAATAACATAATATTTATTTTAAAAACTATTTTATGTCAATTTTGACACTATTTGGTATTTTGTTTTTTCTAAATTTATAACAGAATTATTAATTCTGAAATAATTCATATAACAAACCCTACCAAGTCATATTAACCTATAAAATTAGTGTAATACATATAAAGTTTCAAATTACATTTATTTGGATATTTATAATATCAATTATATTAATATTTCATTAATTAGGTAATTACTGCATCATCATTTTGTCATAAATAAATTACATTAAATAATATATAAAAAATATAAATAAAATACAATTACGTGGGAAATCGTTTTATCATTCGAATTAATATTTATAGTCTAATTTATCTTATGTGTAACCCTATATTAAAAATGGTGTAGTTATTAAACATTGGATTAAACACTTTTAACTCTTCTTTGAATTAAATAATAATAAATGTCTTAATCTAATCCATGTGGACCAAAGAGGTTAATATTTTATTCCTAAGGTTGGTTTTGGCCAAATTATACTTATCCAATAGAATTAGGACATGTTTTAGGGTAATAATAATAACATTTTTACCCCTGATTACACTATTTACTTTTAATCGTGGTAAATAAAATTAAAAAGTTACTATTCACCATAAAATGTTTTCATCCTATTGAACCAAAATTTATATACTGATAAGAATCGTGTCTCTCGAATATTTGAAATTCAACTCATAGAAGTGGTAAAATTATGTTTTATGTAAATTTGCAAATGTTCCGTAGAGGTGGGTAAAAGACTGTAAAATACCAATAAAGTTTTTATATATCTAAACATAATATAAAATTACACCAATGAATTATAGTTGACTAATATAAAAATTATGTATCTATTTTTACCTAAAATAAATTTAAATGAAATAAATAATTATTTAAATGAAAAGTCAATTTTAACCAATAACGCAGTGTTTTTTACTATTTATCAAAAATTGAATGTTTTCAAAAAGATACCAAAAATTCACCCTAAACTAATTTTTATATTAAAAATTCATAAATGAAGTATATTTTACCAAATTCAAAAACCTATAAATTTCATTTATTAATTTAAAATTAATTCCCGTTGTCAAGACCACAAAATGTATTTTTAGAAAATAATAACTATCAAAATATTGACACTTGTTTATGTCTAATTTCAAAGTGAAATTACTTACAATGACCAGAATTGGATTAAATGGAAAAAATATAATATATTTATACTTCCAAACCAGTAAAATGTATAATTTAACACTATAAATTATTTTGATTAAACAAGTTGTTTTCAGTTAAAATACACTATTTTTCATTATTCACACAAATATTAAAGTTATCATAAAAACACCAAAAATTTATTGAAAATAAATTATTATGTCCCAATTCTAGAGAATAATTTTATTTTGTCAAATTAAATATATAAAACAATAAAATATTGGTTTTAAAAAAGTCCTTCATTAAAAGGTGGTAAAATTTCAGTTTTTGCAAAATACTTCTTTTATCTGAATAGAAGAATTTGTTCTTACATAATGTCTAAGAAACTCATAATATGGATTATAAAATTATAAGGATTATATAATGATCAAAAGTCAGTTAATACTATTCAGAACCACTTTAGAATGGCATGTTTAATAAGTCATGGTGCACTTGAACTCAGTGTTGCGTGTAGTGCATGTTATTGAATTACTTTGAAGAAATAACGTACTATGAAATTTTGGGGTGTTATAGGGATGTTACAACCTTTACCCATAACATAATAGAAATGGTAAAAAGAACACTGGATTTTTTCATCAGGCTTCCCAAGATGTCAATAGGGAACAATGCAATATGGGTTCTATTCATTCACCATAAAAATTAATACCACATCATTACTATTTGGGAATATTTATATCAATATCATTTTGTGTAGATATATATTATAAAAGTTTCTTGGTTTCATGGATCACTACATTCTATTGAATTCGATTGAGATTTTGTGTTTACCTTGAAGTGTTGATGAGTTTTTCAGAAAGCTCTTGATATAGAGTTGAGTTTTAGCAATATGTATCATCCTCAGATTTATGGACCATCTAATAAGAAAATTCAAACATTTTAGTTTATTATGAGATATTTAACTATATATCTCAAAAAAAATTTGGAACACCTTCTGGTAGGTGTGTTTTCATACAAAAATTGATTACCTTAAAGAATTCAGATGTATCTTTATGAATACCTCTATGGAAAGTATTGTAGAACTCCAAATTTCTTGGATAAAGACATATAACTAAATATATTGGCAATTGAGATATTTGTGTAAATTACATATAAATTCATAGTCATTCAGAAACACAAAGTGGGGTTAAAAATCAGTAGAGAAATTACACTGAAAATTGCTTGCGTGATCTAGAATTTGAAGTTGGTGGAAATGTATTTATTAGAATTTACTAATGGGTGAATTTAATTGTATTTGGAAAGAAGTGTAAAAAAATAATTTGGTATATTATAACCTTTTAAATTCATGATCATATCCGTATCATAGCTTCTCATTTTGTAATTCCACTGAACCTCTATCGGGTTCCTAATGTCTTCCATATGTCTCTCTTGGGATATAAAATAATTGATCCATCACATGTACATAACTAAATTTTTTTCCAAATGTAGAAAGGTATTTATTATTAGTAACACTCAATGAAGATTCTTGAATAGACCTAGAATATAATATGAATGCAAACCACTCACCTGGTCAAGGTTAAGTGGTAGAAAAATTTAATAAAGATGTAAAGAGTGAACGTGAGAATTTAATGATGTAGAAGTATCCAAAATGGTTTCTAACAACATGATAGAATATAAATAGTGAAATTTAATTGATTGGGAAATAATGTATCACCTTAATATTTTATTCAATATATTTTTTAAACAAGATTTATTTTTTATGAAGTATTTTTAGAAAAGATAATTTTTTTGATTAATTGTAAATAATAATTATTTATTTAAAAAACCCCTTTTCGTTTAATGAATTTAAACAATCAATTCTATTTAAATACTGTTTTAAACATAAAATTATATATTTATTATTAAAATTTATATCATTAGAATCTATTTTATTTTATTTTTTGATATTAAAACTTTCTATACTGATGAAAACATTAATTTGGAAAACATTTTTTCGTCACGTTTGTGGGTTTAATTTTAAATTAAATTAGTCAGCAGAAGTGAATATAATTTGATAAAATGGATTAAATATTTTAATTATCATAATTGATATTATATAATAGGTTAATTTGTTTTTTATGTAATAAGAAATATAATAATGATTAATTTCCACAATTAAGTTTAAAATGATGTTTTTTATGTTATATGGTCCTTTGTTGAAATTTATTTTACTCAGACCTGGTATTTTTTAATTCATAAATTTGAAAATATATTTTTCATTAGTGGGTCTATATTATTAAATTAATCTTGTTTCATTTTTATGATTAAAAGAAAAATCACCCTGGTAAAGAAATAAATAATAACTAATTATAGTGGAGAAAAGTTTAATGGGAAAATTATTTAAACATAGAGGAAGAGGAATAACATGTTTAAATCATATGTTTTATTTTGGTATTTATGAATAAAAAAAATATTCACAAAATTCCATTACTTAAAAATTTTGGAGGCAATTGAGGTGATAATGAATTACAATTATTAAATAGTTTTGGGTATTTACAAAAGGGTCACTCCCCCACAATTATAAAATGGATGTTACACACCTCACTTCATTAAAACTATAAATCCCTTTGGATATAACTTCCCCAACAACATTGTGTCGTATAAATACTTATACATCTTATATATCTACTTTTCTTCACAAAATTCAAATCCTACGGTCCATAATAAGATATCCAATAGAGGTTTCTCTAAATGAAGGAAATTTTGTTCATTAAGTTCTCTCTTTTTCCTCATTCTCTGACCACATTCATTCATATCCAAATAACTACAGGATAATAACACCAGTATCTAAAATATAGTTATATGTTATTATTTTAATTTTAAAACCTATATTTATATCCACTTACATTAAATTGGAAACAAAACAATTTATCATCTGCATGGTGGACTACCTCCCCATGAACTAATGTAATTCATTGTCCATCACCACCTATCATGTATTGATATATTATGGAGTTTATAATATATATATATATATATATATTATTTATGATATAACTATACTTAAGGAGTTATAATATTAAATAAAACTTAATTTTTTCCATTACATGAGAACACAATAACTTTGCTCCTGATTATGGCACATTACCACCTTGTAAAGCGATGTGATTGTTTTCTATCATAAAATTTATATAGAAGGAAACAAAAATAAATTTAATGAATATATGTGATATATTTGACATAATAATGACCCTATAAACGTGATATATTTTTACGTTTATTTACATTTTTCATTTAATAAAATCGAAACAGTGTTCCTGTGTATGTACAACCTCTTATCTCCATGAATTATGTAATTCATTTCATATCTTAAAATTTTTTGAATTAATAAAAATATATAATTAATTCAAAAAATATAATATTAATATCATGGTTAATTTTCTAGATATTATGGAAAAATGATTAATGTAAAGGCATCAAAAATACTAAACCAAAACATAAATGTAAAACAATGTTGTTATTATCTAAAACGTGATTTTAAAAAAGAATTGTTCATAAACAGATAATGAGATATCATAAGTAAATCATATATTGTTTATGTTATGTCACAATGATTCTTTCATATATTTATAGTTATTCTATATTTATTATATGGGGGTTCCAATTTGTACAAAGTAATTCAATATCTACAGTAATGGATTTCTACTCTCACATTAATTTATGGAAGACATATGTAATCTCATCACTAATTTATTTTCTTTGGATTATAAGAAAAATTGACATGTTATATCAGTAATATCGTAATTTTATAATACTTTAATCTTCCTTTCATGTAATTATTTTTTAGGTCATAGGATTCAAAAATTACCTAGGTGGTAAGGGATTTTCTTCTCACATTTAGATCTTTGGGACACATCCAATAGAAACCACATGATTATGTTGTGTGGTGTATAAACATAGAATGAATGCATTTTATGATACATATGATGATAATTATTGGATATAAATATCTATATAAATTTATTTCTTTAATTGGCATTATGATTCATAAGATACAAAAGTTGTACAGGTTTAGTGTTATAATCACATTGTTCTACTAGATTGTTTAAAATATGATTCAAATTAATAGATCTCATGGTATAACTATCATAAAACTCATTTATTTTCTACTCCACAGATTATTTCTACAAAATAAATGTTTCCTTTTAGTTTTCTCTCATAATAGATTAATGATACCAAAATAATAGTTTTATGGAAAATAATATTTACTTTTTATTTTCATCGAACACCATTTTTCATCAATATACCATATTTCTATAAATGATTTAATGAATGTTTTTACTATTATATAATGAATTTTTAAATAAAATTATTCCCATTTATTACATTTTTTTTAAAAATTATTAATTAATCTTCATTTCATTTTCCAATCAATGTTCTTTTGGATTTTTCTATAAGATGAATGATCTATTTCTTTTGATGTGTACGACCTGAAAATAATTTTATATCATCATAAAAAATAAATTATTTATGGACTCCATTATAACGTTCCCATGGTATATTTATATAAGAGAATTATTATTATTTTTTTGTGAAATTTTATTTTTAAAAAATATATTTTCAAAAGTGGAAAGGCAATTTTCCTCCAAGAATGATCCAAGAGATCATTCAAAATAATTTCCCATATATGATGGCATCCTTTCTTGATAATTATAATTTACTTTGAATATGGAATAATTTTAATATCTTATTATTTCTCTAGATTGATTATGATTATTTTGAAGATATTCTTATGAAACCAATTCCTTTTCAACCTGTTATATATTATTAATTGAGGAAATGATTATAAGACCCATTTAATTTTTAAGGGATTTGATTTGATGGAATTTTTATGAAACCCTTTCTTTTCTAATTTTTTATGATATTATTAATGTTTTATGATCATTGGGAACTCTTATTAATTGATTTAATTATGTGACAGTGCTTATGTTGTAATCTATTATGGTTATTACATTATAACTCCGGATACATGTTTTGTTATAACCAATGATGGCAGTCCTGTTATATACATGGATGGGTGGGTCCTATATCTATCTTTAACAAATTGGGTAATTCATTATATATCATAAGATAAAAATAATAAACACATTAATGAAATTGATACATAATGGGAAACATGTCGATGGGATTGATCCACAATAAGAAGTAAGTCGAAGGGGTTGATCCACAATGGGGAACAAGTGATGAGGCATGTTCCACTATATTTTAATGTCTTGGTAGTTGAACTTGAAAAATTAAATGGTTTCTATACCTATTTTGTTGCATCAGATTTTGGAATTAATCATATAGATAATGAATTATGATGATTTTACATTCTTATTAATTATTAATTTATTAATTGTAATGATTTATTTGATGAATTATTTATTATGATCTATAATAGGCTGGGTATGAACATTGTTTGTTATGTTCATGATCTCATACACTTATCCATATATTATTCTCTCATATGATAATTGAATGAGATATCACATTTTTACCCTTACCGAGTATCTAATGTCATCATTTCTTATGTTTTCTTTCCCCCATGTTATGAAGGTAGATTTTAGGTAGGGTTTCTTTATAAAGAGTACAAAACTATAAGATGATTATGGGATATGTTGAATAATTTTATATAAATAACAATATTGTTTACCTTATATCCAAATTATCTAAACCATTACATTCCTCGAGCATATGTTTGTGAAATGTATTGAATATTCATCTCTATGATGTGATTTTATGTATGTAAATCATAGGTTATTATATCCTCAAGCATTTAATTTTAAAATAGTGATAAAGGATGTGACTATATATTATGTCCCACTATCCCCTCACACTTACATGTTGGACTAAATCATTAATCTTCTTGTGTTTTAATTTTAAATTAAAATTAAAATTAAAATTAAAAAATATTATTATCTGAAAATAATATTAGTAATCACCCTAAAATATAAAATAAAAAGACATGTATTTATTTTTTATAAACTATTTTATTCCCTTAAAATACTTTATAATAATTTTATCCCATAATTATAACATTTATATAGTAGAGATAAATTTAATATTAATTGGGAAATAAGTGGAAACTGAATTGAAGTAGTAACAATTGTTATGTTCCAAGTTCCTTCAACAAAGAAGCTTCAAATTCCATGTTTTTTATTTATTAATAGTCACCATCATGGACTTGTGTTTATATCACCATAATGAATCTTTGATAGATAAACAAAAAAATTATGGGGAAGTATTACTCCTATATTTACCCCAGCAAAAAATGTTCTAATGCCTCAACACTTTCTCTATATCATTTTTAAAACAATAGGTTTCCATATTCCCCCTCCATTGTTCAAAATAAATAAACACCATAATCATGAGATATAATATACTTAGGTGTTTATTATTCTAATATGATGGAATATTTAGTAGTGACAATATGCATTTTTTAGTTATCACAATTAATGTTATGGTAAAATCACTTGTTAATATTTAACATAGAATTTAATATAATTCATAGAGATTTTTTGAAAAAAAATCCCATAAAGAAAATTTTTTAGTGGATATTTAAAATTATATGTTGACCTAACAAACATCAATGAAATGATAAAAAATTATTCCTCAAATAATATATAAAATATCAGGTCATTTACTAGTCATAGAACACATGAGACACATAATCACCTAGTATGTTTCAGTTAATAAATAAAATTTCATGAATTTAATAGAATACAACTTATTGAATCATATGGGGTTGATGCTAGTGAATATTAAAATAGTTCAAAAACTTGTTAGATATTTTTAGCATAATAAATCTATAAATGTAAAATGGAATTTAAAAACTTAATTATTCATTATAATATAAAATTCTCATCACCCAAGTTTTTCAAATAATAATTTCAAGCTAAAACAAACGTAACCTCATTTAGAGGATACAAATAAATTTTATAATATATCAATTTATCAATGTATATAAATATATCAAATCCATGTATATTTTATAACCTACTATAAATACAATAATCATAATTTTTAACAAGAAAAAAATTTGAGAAAATTATTTCATTGAATTTATTATATCATTGTATTGGTCCTACATTAAACTATATAATGATCATAAAATTTTGAAACATTTTTATATCATTTCTAATATAAATCCTTTTAATGTATATTTTCAAAAAAATCAGTAAATCATTTAATTGAAGATGGTTTTAACGAAAAACACTAATAAATAATATCAAGTGTCATTTTATTAAAAAAAATTCACCATGTGTAATTTAAAAAAATCACCAATTCCATTTACCTCCCCCTTGGACTCAAACCATGATTCATCGATCCCAAATACATATGTGATTTTCTTTTGTATCCCACTTATACTCATTCCTCATCACCTTTTCCCCACCAACCCCTTATCCATCATCCAGTCCCCATCATCCATGTCAATCAATTCACCTACATATCATTATTATTCTCCACTATAATCTCTAATATTCTATCATTTCCCATCCATCCCCACATTCACGTCACCATCCTCCACACCATTGCAATATCATCCAACACACATTTATATTTTATTCACAACATAAGGATGATAAGTCTAATAAAAGCCTTAATATTTTTGGTTTATTCAATAAACTTCTATAGTTTATCCATATTTGGGATGTTAGGATATTTTGGATAATTTCATGGATAAATTAGTACAACCCAATAAACAAAATAATACTATAAATGAATAAATAAATTTATACAATGACTCATGATAATATATTTAAGGTGAAATTGATTTAATTTATGTGGGAGAAGTTAGTTCATGCTACAAAATGTTTTTCCAATTTATTTATCTTAGTAATCATTTGTATTATGTATTTTAGAAATAATTAAAAATATAATTATTATTCATGTACGTTTATATAAAAAAGTAATGTGATAGATGAAATTATCATAAAATAATAGAATGGAATATTTATTTTTATAGCATGTAAATGATATTTATGGATAATTTGGGTTTATAATGATTTGATAACATCTTTATGAAGAGAATCATTCAACGATACATATACCACTCAATGGGTATAAGATATGAACTTAAATTTTTTTGGGGAAAAGTAGGGATACCAAAACGATCTTAGATTTTGTAATTAGAAAAAACAAATTGGTAAATAATATATAGTTTTTGACTTATAATTAACTATATATATTAAATTTGAAATTTATTTTCTTACATAAATCATGTTTCTTCATAGAGACTGACTTAAAAATGATCATTGATCATGTTATATTGGCCTAATTAATAGTATAAAAATTGTATTTAAATAAAATAATAACCTAAAACAATATTAATAATGTTGTATTGGGATAATAATATTTATCATGTCAGAAAATGGATTCTTAAAAAAGTATAAGTTCTAATCAATAAGTTGTGTTATTGATATTTTCATAGGAATTTACCACTTGAATAGGTTTCAATGTGGTAGTTTCTCTATGGAATATGATAAATATGTCACCATGTTTACCAATAGTGAGATAGGATTACAATATCGTTAATCCACCTATGGCACACATATATCACTAATTAAAGACAATATGCATTTTTTAGGATACCCCAACCACCAGTTCCCCTGTTAGGCTAGAAATGAATATGGTTATAACCCCCAATTCCCCCATCACAAAGGCCATGAGTTTGAGATTAGCACCAATGGTATATAAAACTAAAATGGGTGGCATTACCCTAAATATTACCATGAAATAAAAAATAAATAGAAATCAAATCAATAATATGAATTAATCAACCCAATCCTAACTCATGATGTTCTATAAAATGTTAATGACTAAAATAAAAAATAACCATGAACCAGTCATAAAAAAATTACCACAAACTCTTATAAGACATGAGAACCTACACAATCTAGTAATAGATAACTCATTAAAATAATCATACATAAAATTCTAGGAAAATGATATATACATATATGTCTGTGTGTTTTTGAGAATATATGTATACATAGAAATATCATGCATGAAACCACTCATAACAATGTGGAAGAAACATTCTAAATTTATTGTGAATATATAAAGTGACCAATTTATAACCTAAATTAGGTAATCTATATTTCAAATCGATCTAAATTTTTCACATCATTAATGAAAAAAATAGGCAACACAATACCATATGCCTATATATAATAAAGGTACCTTGATACCACTTTACCACTAAAGAGGTCATCCAAGAACCCAACAACATAAATCATATTCCTCTTATACCCTCATTATTTAATGTTTCATATCTGTGAATATATATGACATTCAAAACTACATAACCTTTTCCACATCACCATCAATTAATCATAAGTATAAAACTAGGATCCAACATATCTTATATAAATATAAATGTAACCTTAATCTATTATAGACAATTCATGGTGACACATTTAATATAATTATGTCATATAGCCTTATTTTTCCACAGTCTGCATATGCATGAATGAAGTTACTGTGAGAAATGAAATCTCATATGAGAATACATATTATTACTCTAATCCACATTAACTAATACATTTAAAAATACCGAGTCAACATATTAGAGAGATATTAAGTGAAGTAAGGGGATCTGTCACTCATCTACAGCCATGATAACCTAAATATTGGGAAAACCGGGAACCCCATGGAAAAAATGTGAACTAGAAAGCGAAACTGAATCTGGTGGTGGAGTGTAAAAATGATAAAAATAAGGATATATATATAAATCACAACCATTCTTGTTAAATATACTTGAACTAATACTCTTCTATTGCAAAACCCCATATGATGACCTAACTGTTATCACTATGGACTAAGAACACAATGTGCATAAAAGTAGAAATTTGTAATTCATTCATAAATCATTATTCAAATAACTATCATTTAATAATATTCCATCTTCATAAAAGAATAATATTTATATTAATCATAAGGACAAAAAGATTAAATTCATTATTGTTCTGATACCCATTCTCTATTATCTTTTTCATAGTATATTTTTATTAATATTAATTCATCATTATTTTATTAATAAGCACTATCCATCATCAATTAATATATTACTAAATTAACCCCTCAATAATTTATATATCTAAGATATCTATTTATATATATAGTGAGATATAAATATTCCCAAAGGATAATAAATAATAATAATAAATCTTTAAACAATATAGTAACCATGAAAAAACATAATGAATTCAAATAAGGATCTTAACCAGAGAAAATAATATCAAAATCAATCACATAAATTTCCAAATATTCTTTATAATTCTACCATTATGATGTTCTATTACCATAATAAATATAATATAACAGAAATCCATTTAATTCTAACCATAACAGTTTTATCAGTAAAATATAACAAAGGAATAAGTACATTAAATATAGTAATAGTAGTAAGAAATAATAATTTCAACGATAATAATATATATCAAGATGCATTAATATAATATATTTTAGGTATGGAAAATAATAGAAATATGATCTGAAAATATTTTATTATTAGTTATTGAATTCTATAAATAAACTATTATTTTACCATTGAGTGTTTATTTATTAATTCATGAAGCGATTACCACAAGAACATATATATATATATATATATTATAAGTATTATAGGTAAACATATTAATAATATGGAAAATAGTGCATAACATCAAAAAATATTTTTTGAAGTAAAATATATTTTATTCATTTATAATTCCCCATATTTATGATACATTATGTTTCTTAAATAGTTTTAAACATGTTTGGAATTTTTAAAATCATAAATAGTAATATTATATTAAATCAAACTCTATAAAACATCATAATGAAATTACAAGAGTATGATATTCAAATAAAACCACCCTCCATCTCTTTTGAGCTATACTAGTTAATTATCTTCTTTAGTTTTATTGTACTATTTTTCCAGTCTATGCTTACGCATGATTCTCCCACATATAAAAATAAAATAAATGTTCAGGAATTCTCTAACTAGATGTAAAAAACATTGAATTGTTTAAGAGATCATTATGAAATTGTATGATGAGGCATTCATGTGTTTGAAATTTCAAGGAAACGTGTGAAGAAAGTACTTACATGAATCAAAACAGATTATTGCTTGTGTTCAAGTGAATATTATAATTTTAATGTTATCACTTGTCTCCAACTATACTATCTCTATCTATCTATTTTCATCCAGACTTTAAGATATATAATGAAAGAATACATAAAATGGAGGAATCAGTTCAAAATGATAAAGAGATAAGTCTAGGAAAAATTTAATGCAACTAATCAAGACAGTTCCCCTTTAGGACTCATTTAATTCCCAACTATTTACGATATTCAAAAGTATAAGGAAAAATGAATTTAATTATGCATATTGAAGTTCACATATATAAATTTTTATTTAATAAAAATATTCAAATCCAACATTTCGCACAATCATTATATCGAAGAATAATTAAATATTACATTATCACATAATGTAACATCAATACATGAGTCCAATTTACATTTATTGCAAAATGTAACATCAATATCTATGTTGAGATTATTTGTATTAGATAAATAATGTAAAAACATAACTTTGACTAAATTTCTCATATAATGAAGTTTCAATAATTGACATGATAATAAATTTGACTCATAACATAATGCCATTCACTGGCATGATAATACGATTATTGCACAGTCTCGTGTTATGATTTGACTCTAGAATAGATTTTCACCCAACATCATGTCAATATTTGTCTTGGTACTATATTTATCACAATAAATATTAAAAAAATTATAACTTGAGGTTACATTTAAAAAATAACATGATATCATGGAGAATCACAACACTCTATTATTACTCATAATATATTAAAATGTTATTTTTTTACACAAATGGAATATATCAACTCCAATGGAATGATAAATAATGGGTTTGGTAAAATATATAACCATATATAACATACATCACAAATGATTCATTTCTATGAGAATTAAAATCAAACTACAGTGAAACATTGAAAAATGATGACAAGACAACCCATTTGATACCTCTGAGTACTATAATTCTATTTCAATTTAATTTCTTAGATAACCCATATTTTTTATATACGGTGATAGGGAATCCAAAGATGACGTAAAGTCCTACAACACAATATTTGAAGGCCCATAGTCCAAAAAACTAAATATAGAACCTAAATACCCCCAACCAATAGTATCCCCTCTTTCCTTCCTATCATATTTTATAACAATCAACACCCCAATGAATAATCAAAAAACGTTCATCAAATCCTCACATAGAGTTACATGAATAAATACATAATGCATTCACATGATGCTTGATCGCTTCTCTGCTCACTACACTATGATGACCATATGGTGCCCAGATAACATCATAGGAGACTTCCCTTGCACAATATTTCACTCCATCAATTAGAAACTCCCCATGTAAAAATCTAGAAGGCCTAAAATATGATGAATTGAATTGCTTATTAATCTAGGGCCTAACTTCTTAGCCTAAAATACCATTTTGATTAATAGTATCCCTATTATATTACCCCATTATGGTACCATATTTAATGTCT
Organism: Viscum album; assembly: GCA_963277665.1. Lineage (NCBI taxonomy): Eukaryota > Viridiplantae > Streptophyta > Magnoliopsida > Santalales > Viscaceae > Viscum > Viscum album. Next base: position 1,612,034,253 of record OY728163.1, read on the forward strand.
GGAAATTTATATGTTTATAATATATATATATATAATACAATGAAAATTCACCACCCCCTAGGTTTGATACTGGATTACATGTATACTTTACCACACAAATAATCCTCAAAATACCCCCAATTTACCTCTCAAATAAACAACAATCTATAAAAATAGAACAATAAAAATATCATAATGAATTGGTATAAAACTAGGAACATTATTAATCTTATATAAACATGCCAAAGTATACACATATCATTGATAACCTAATCAATAATCAATTCATTGCGATATTAATTATGAATTTCAACGTAAATTCCCATTTAAATTTGACAAAACCATTATATTGATATAGGACACGTACCGATGGAATAAAATATTTTTTCATTAACATTCTCTTAAAGGTATTGAATATCCGAAATCCATTCATTACATATTGCATCATTTTCAACATATCACTCAACCCAGTCAATTCCATAAGATTCATTAATATGACATCCAAAAATATGAAACACATAGAAAATATCATGGACCGAGTTTAACACCACAACTTTCAATTATATTTCCAATTTATTATGATGTTTGGTGTTTTCTAATACTTGGGTAGAGTTTTAGCAGTTTTTAGATGATTTTGGAGTGTTTTGGAAATGTTTCTATGTGATCATGGCTTTAGAATTGTTTGTAAAAACCATGAAACTTATCTTGGTAGTAATACAAGATTTTTTGGATAGAATAATTGTTAGTGTATAGTTATGTAAAACCATGTTTTTTCTATGAAACGATGTGTGGGAGAAGGTAGAGGGAAAAAGAATGATTTTCAAAAAAATTATTATAATCTATGATATAACTATATGAGGGGTTTGTTTTGAAACAGTATCATGGCAAGGTTTTCAAAACAATGCATCCTAACCATGTATCTCTTTGGGTGATATACAGTATCATGCACACATATAGAGAATAGTTTTATAAATAATTTCTCATGCATTAAATGTTCAAAATATTTTAATGTCACTAAATTTTTTACCCTCAAATGGTATTTATTTCTTCTATTCTCAAAAAAAATTACACTCATATCCTTCCTTAAGAGTTATTGCTGATTATTTTTGGGTTGGAGGCAGTTGTTGAAATATTAATGTCAATTATATCTCTGGAATTAATGATGAGTCTTTGTTTCCCCCTTTATCCTTAGACCTGCTCAATTATCTCTCCGAGAACATTATATCTAATATTTTTGTGATACATCTATGATATATGATATTTTAATGAAATTTTTGTTTGATATATTTAATTCATGATTTGATAAGACCATATTTTGAAGTATCATTGCATTAATCTTCTTTATCATCTTCTATTAAGAGGTATGTAGATTCTATGCCACTTGAATAATTTTAGCCAATTATGGTTTTGTTTTATTAAGTGTCTTACATGGATTAAAAAATTAAATTTTCCAGGAACATGTAAATTTATATGGATTATAGAAAAAATATTCTAAAATTTTAAATTATGGTTTAGAAATTAGAGTTTTGATTTAACAAAAGATACGCGGTTGATGAAATAATTTAAAGGGGAGAAAATTTTTATGTGGAATTATTCACTTTGGGAACTCATGATCCATGTTTGGTGTGTGTTTATTGTGATAAATAATGGTCATTAAGTACCACCATCAAGGTATGATAAAGTGTGGACATAAAGTACCACCATCAATGTGGGTAGCCAAGCGACGACATTGTGATAGGACGACTCACTACAGAAGAGTATTGTGAGGTCCTTGTTATTGAATATGTGTGCCTATGTGTGTGATCATGTGTGTGAACATGGGATAGTCATTCCAAATGGTAAGGAATGTAATTATACTTTGGTTAATGTTATCTTAAATAGAATATGACTATTTATTTTTTACAAATATAATTCGGATTCTTAGTTGTTTTATACTAAATGTGATAATATGTTAATTTCTTGGTGAAATTTATTGAGAAGTATTTGAGGATTACCTATTTATTGTTATACTCACCCCCTTTTTTGGAACATTGGTGGATTTAATTTTTTTACCAAGACCTATGGATGGAAATGGTGTTATACCTCTCCATTGGTGGATCTTGGTTTAGTGGGTAAGGCATGTAGTGTTAGATAATAGATTTTTATTGGGAGATTCATTGGATTATTCCAAATTTAATTCATAGAATCTTATTGAATTTAAATCTTATTGGTTACAATACATTGTTTCCGATGTTACACTAATGTTGGTTTACTTTTAGTTTCATATTAAAAAAGTCTTTTTTTCACGCATCATATAACTTCTACCATTTTTTTTGATTATGTCTGATTTTTTTTAAATTATGGAAAATTGTCTCAAAAATCCTTCCAAAATCCAAGAAATTTATTGAAAACATTTTGTGTCACGCGGAGGTCACCTATAGTTAGTGGAACCTCATACCAAGTTGAATCCAATGGGGTGAGTAGGGATGATACAAATTTTGTCAATACTTGTTGATCTATCATCTTCAGATGCTAGAAAATAGATAACACATTATACAACATGAAATGTATATCATAAAATGATAAAGCTTTCCTTTTAGGATGAAATTCATGTTACCAAGGTGGACCAGGTAGAAAAAGTGTTCTAAATAACTTTAATGTGTGTTTTTATCTCATCATAGTGGGGTGAGATGATTAGTGTATCATATCATGGATCAGTAATGTGACATACCATCAATAATTCATTTTTTATTTCTTATTTTATGATTTTCATAAATAAGTTATGATTATTATTTATTTTTATGTTTTGGCATATTCTAACACATAATTTTTTGGAGATTTATGACTAAGTGGTGTTTGGATATGTTTTTATAGAAATGAAATTAAGTATATGAAGTAAAAAACCAAGCATTATAGGCTATAAACAAATTGGTTGTTCCTAAGAAAAATATGAAAGCAAATATTATTTTTAGCATTATGTAATATTTTAATGATATTGGTATTGGAAACATACCTTATGAACAAAAATAAAGTGTATAATTTTGTATAATTTTAGAAAAATAATCAACTAATATTTTTGGTTAATTCAAAACATAAGAAGGTAGAAGAATAGATAAATAGATTGAATCCGATTTTTAATTTCTTTGAAACACCATAAAATATTATGATAATGTTAGCAATCTATATTTTGGAGGTTCATGCATTCCAATGGTGGGATTTAGATATCTATTATAACATAAACCAAGGCCATACATAAGGGGAATTATAATGATTGGTTAATAAATTTTTTTATCCTCACACCTTCATGGAAGACTTGATAATGAATTTCATTAGTATAATGTAAGAGAATATGTCAATTCAAGTGTATGAAAATAATTTTATAATCTTGTTGTTTTTCCCATAAAAGTTGGTACTAGTGATTCTTTGAAGGCATAAATATTTTAGTCTAGAATGTGACCATATATCCATTCTAAAATAGTAATCCACTATATTAATAATTATATGTATATGCTTAGAAGTGTGACAGTCATGAAAAATAATATAGGTAGAAATATATTTGGATGAAGCATGTTAGTATGTTTGTAAATATTATTAGAGTCTAACATTGGGAATAATTGAAAAAGGTATTCTTACTTACAAGGTGGTGGAACATCTTTAGATGAAAACACTGGACCAATTAAATTTACACTGTGATCCATATGTAGAACAATATATTTACAATTTCATTCACTTGAATGTATAAAATGATATTTTATAGAACCACCTATAAAAATTCCAAACAACACTAAAATAATACAAATTCATTTTTTTAGTTTATGTTTTAGTAAGTCTGATACATGGAAACCACCCAAGGTTTTTGAGCATATTTATGCTTCGTTGGGATGATCTAATAAATAAAATTATAATATATAAAATGGAGAGATCTAAAGTGATTGTACGAATATAATGACTTCTCGACCAATGTAAACCTTTTAAGGAATCAATGAAGAAGGAAGATAGAGTATGTATCTTATTGTTCTGATAATATTCCCATAGAATTCCTTTTAGGTCATTCGACTATATGACATATCATTATTCTTAACTCAAAGACACATACAAAATCTATATTTGATACTAGTGTGTACCACTCTTTTAATACTTCATGTGGAATTAATTAATTAGTATTACACATCATGATGATGAAACATTAGATTAGAATCCACACTCCACTAAAAAATGAGATGTAAATGTGAATTAAATGTCCATCCTTTTCTATAAGAATTGACAGATTCTAATTTGATTCGAACATCTCTATTTTAGAAATATATGAATTTAACATCCTCTTTGGAATATATTGGTCATTTTATTTCAAGAAACATATCAATTTTTATATCTTATGTGAAAATATTTTATCTCTTTATGTGTTAGTGCACCTCTATAATTAATTCTTGGAAGTGAATTTGAGAAAATATGGTGATAATTTCATTGATATGGATGTTTAATGATCCAAAATCAAGAAAATAATAATTTGAACTTTGACATAGATTTTTTTATTTCCATTATTTGAAAATCGGGCCTCATTATTTATATTGTTATAATTTCACTACTCTAAAAGATAAAAAAACTCAAAACACCACCTTCTACAAAATTATTTGAACCTGAGACAAATATTATTGATAAAATATTTCTAAATATTAAACATTGTCTTAGTATACAATCCAAGAAAATGGCCTTTTGGTAGCATGTTGGAGATGAAATTTCTATGATAAACTAGCTAAAGAATCCTAGTATGAGAGGTAATTAATGAGCTTCCTTATAGATTTGTTGTGATATTTGATTGAAATTAATGAAGTTGAAAATTGCTCCCTGGTATCTCTTATTCCTAATGTTGTTGAAAAATTTTATGATTTTAAAATATTATATCACTATTACCATTTCATAATGTCAAGACTAATTTGTGGGGAGACTATTTATGGATCACAACAATATGGGAACTATATATTTCATGTTCATGATTGTATTTTCATTCTTTAATATTTTTAGTGGAGAATACTTTAATCTTATCACCACTGAAAATTGGCCTCTCATCCTATAATTCATAATATTTATAAGTAATTTAAAACTCATTTTTAGCTAGATGGATAGGAAAAATATGTCTCGAGTTTCTTCCCTTATGAGAAGTTCAATGAAGAATACAAATTACAAACTAGAATGTCACACTATTTACAAATACCAATATGAAAATCAGAGAACATATCTATGACTTTGGTCAGATTCCTACCAAGATTGGTTTAGAAAAATGATTTCATATGGGGATTATGGATCAACTCACAAAGTTAGCTCATATCATCTGAATTTTTGAATCAAATATATTGGAATACATATTCAAACTATATATTCCTATATTCATTAAGTGTTATGGAATAGTAGTTTTAATCATATCAGACCAATATACTAATTTCTATTCTCAAAGTTTGTGATCGTAACAAAAATATTTTTTTAATCGTATTACCATGAGTTTGACTTATAATTCTCAAATGGATGGACACCATGAAGGGATAATCCAGAAAATAGAATATGTGTTAAAATATTGTTTTTCAGACATTAGAGGCTCATGGGAGGATCACATGTCATAAATGGAATTCTAAAATAATAACATTTATCAGCACTCAATTCATATGGACCCTATTATAGAATTGTATTTTCATCACTTTTTGTCTATAAATTATTTGGAAGAGATAGAAAAATGAAAATTTTTTAGACATAGTTCTTTTAAGAGAATAAAGATAAAATATAGATGATCAATAATAGATTGGTGATGGATCAGATACATAAGTAATATTATGTATATCACCGTAATAACCTATTATGGGTATATGTGGGAGATCATGTGTTATTTATGGTCTCTATATGGATATTGAATTGATGTTTTTTTATGTAGAATAAATAGTATCTTTAATACATCCACCATGTTTAGATATTGTAACAATTTAGTGATGTGGCATAATGGATGGATTTAACATAATTATTTAGCTTCACACATAATGTATTTCTTGTACTTTAACTGAATAAGTTTCAGTTGGAGCATGACTAAGTGATTCAGTTTGTCCACATTGATCATGTACTGGATGTTGGTTTGTTACATGCACAAATTTAGATTGTGTATATTTATGTTATGTTTTTATGTAGAAAGAGTACATGTTTAGTAAAATTTATTTAGAAGATTGGTCAAATCTAGGAATAGACAAGGTAATGGTAAATTTTTTTTGCTAGAATAATGCAATAAAAATTGCCAAAGCACTAGAGATATCCAGATTTCTATGGATTGATATCGTAATTTTTGGAAAACATTCAGACCCTATGTTGCAAGAACATCAACCATTTATTTTGTATTTTTATGTTATATAATACTTTGGTATGGTTTTTGGAGTTTCTATACTTTATTGGAGTTTCTATGAATATTTTTCTAAGGGTTCATAGTTTGAACATAGAAAAAAAACCATGAAACATATCCAAGAAATCGTTCATGTGGTTATGGGTAGAAGCTTGGTCAGTTCATGGTTATTGAAAAAATATTGGTTTCTAAGAGTAACTATGTGATTTAGTGATGTTTGAAAAATCTAGGTTGGCATGCAGGTTTTCAAATTGTGTGAACTAATCTTTTAAATGGATGGTTTTGATAACGTATCATAATATAGTTATTTCATAGTTTTCTAAACAAAACAGATTAACCATGGAGATACTTAGGTGATATCCAATATCAAGTTCATGGATGGAACCACGTTTTTTAAAATATGTGGTATAATACCAAGATATGCATTTAGATTTCTATAAATTTGAGTTTAACAAGGTACTTAGACCCGAATAATTCATTTTTCCCATATTATCATATGATATAAAGTTGATATCCTTTGTTAACTATTAATGGGCATCATGTTTGTTCTTGAGGATGGTTTTAACAAATCAAAGTGTGATATATCTCTAGAATCAAGTTTATGTATCCATTTTATCTCATAATCGTTATATCTCCTCATCATCCCTCTCTTAAAATATTATATTAATGATTTATGGACATATTTATGATACATGATGTTTTTATGGTATATTGATTATTTATATTTAAGGAAATTGGTTTTGATAATGGATTTTGAACATTCATTAATTTGGTCCTCATTGTCATCAACCATTGAGAGATATGAGGCTTTTATATAACTCTAATTATAGAATAACATGAGTTATTGGTTTTTTAAAATGTTTTGTTATATTTTCAAAAGAAATTATTTATGAACATTCAAATTAGAATAGTTTTCTGAATTATTATTTGTATAATTTTATATTATGTTTTTAAAATTAAGGTTTTGGTTTAATAGAGGAATGATATTCGATGACATAAATTAAAGGGAAGAAGTTTTATATTTGGGATAAAATGTTCTGTAAACTTGTTATACATTGTTGGAAAGTGTAAATTGGGATGGTTCATGGTCAGAAAATATCATCGTCATGGGGGGATAGATAATTGTCACGATGTACCACCACCAATGCCAGTCACCAAAAGATGACTTTGTGACAGGATGACTCACTACTCATTAGTATAGCTAGGTACAAGATATTCATCTCTTTCTATGAGTGTTTGAACAAGGGATGGTCATGAAAAGTGGAAAGGAATGGTAATATGATTTTCTTAATGTTTTATTACTATGAACATTTTTAGGTATTTTTTAAAACCACTAATCTCCTTATTAATTGTTTTATATAAAATGTGATAACTTGTTCTTTTCATAGTGGAATTTGTTGGGAAATATATGGGGTTTAGCTATTAAGAGTTATACTGACCCCCTTCATGGAAACATTTTTGAATTAGTAGATGTTATTTTTTCAAGACATAAATATGTAAAACATACCTTACTTCGCTTGTGATGAATCTAGATCCTGTGGGTAAATATTCTTTATGTGGAGCTTGAAACATTTTCAGGTGATACTTAGTATGATCCACATTAGTGTCAAAGTATCTTGTTGTCTTATATGATTATTCATTGATGTATATATTTTCTTTCCTACTCTAATGTTAGTTTAATTTGTGTTTTATATTAATATCGTTCTCTAATGAAAATAATATATGTTATTCTTTTCTTTTCATTTGACTATTTTTGGAGTGTTTTTCATTAAATCATGTCCAATCGTCACCCAATTTGTTTCTATGCCCATGGAATTCATTTCTAGAATTTTTTGTCTCGTAGTTGTCACATATGTTCAGTGGTACCTATGACATAAACCAGGCCAATCCATTGAATAAATATGAAACATTTAGTCTAAATATATCGGTAGTTTTAACGGATATACAAATTCACAAACATTATCCAACACCGTAAATGTCTTAAAAATCAGGGAGAAGGATTACTCACATTACTAAGGCATTACTACACTAGATGATGATATACATTATTGAATAAATGAAATATGTTGTAAAAAATTAGAGGTCTCCTCCTATGATTAGAATTAGACTTCTTAGGGTCTTCATCCACCTTTATTTGCACATGAAACACCTGCAGCTTCTCAATCATGCTCTGATATAGTTATTATCCAATAAGAGATGAATCTAAAAAATTGACCTAACACATTAGTGATCTTCAATTTCACACATACAATGATTTTGAAACTTATTTAAAAATGGTGGATTGATATCAATTATTGTATGAAAACTCAATAAAAGGTAGGTGTTTCACCGAAATCCTCCAAAATCATGAACATATGTATACAATATGTCATCTAATTTCTAGAATATCTACTCTATCAAACCATCATTTTCTAGATAAAAAGTGATCCAATGTCATATCAAAGGGAAAAACTTATAATAGACCTATATGAATACAAGAAGAAATATTGGGTTCAGAATCTGATGTAGTCATATTTGGATCCCCTTATCTCATCCAAATACTAGCTCATCAAGACATTCAATAAAATAAAGCCCCCAAATTCTATGAATTGATAGGACTTCATAATTTTCTATATTACCACCCAAGTTCTATCACATCCTAATTGAGAATGAGTCAAACCCATGATGAAATCCACCAAATTTTCATCTATGTTTAAATGGGGAAATCCGAAATCAGAATAAAACCACTAGGAAGATGATAATCATCCTTTACCTTATGTTATAAAAAATAATGGGATAAAATAATTTTAATGGATTTCTTCATACATGAAAACTATAATTGACTCATCAATGTGTAGTTTGTCGTAGCCACACTTGGATGTATTTACGAAGGTGATCTATGTAACTTACAGATAATATCCTCACAAACCATTGCAAGAATGAGGATCCCCTTAGAACAATACAGAATTTTGTTCTTCCTTATACCATCATATAGGCGAAATATTATAAGCAACCTGATCCCAAAAAAAATCAATATCAAAATATCCTAAATGGTATTAATCCACTAAATGTACTACATATTACTATAAATCATCTATAAGAGACACCCACTACCTTTACATATTCCATATCAATGTGAAATGATGAAATCACCATAAACAATCTCTACGCATCTATAGACTCTCTAAAAGAATCTCCACATGACATCTAGCTCAACACATCAATTATTATATTCCATTTCCTCTATGTATTGGAAATCTCCACTTCATAATCCTAAATTAATTCCATACACCATCACTATCAAAAATTAAAATCATGATGGGAGAATATATATATTAAATTCTTACGATCTAAAAAAACCAAAAACCAAAATCTATTATGATAGTATCACCATAACATCAAATAAAATAGGATTGTAGTATTTTTAGGCAATTTGTAGCACATTAATGTTCACTGAGAAGAAATGTTTTGGGACCCATATAAAAAATATATTTTATTGCATAAGAATTTAATGAAATAAAAGGTTTTATGCATCAGTATAAACCATAAACATAACACATTCATTTAGAAAGTAGTGAATAAGATAACTGACCAACATCTCCTCTAAATACTCAAATTTAGTCTCAAACTAGTTATTCCACACAAAGAAATGATTCATCCTATTTAAATCAATTTGGGGAGTTAATGTCCAAGAAAATAAGTAATAAATCTCCTATAATAGTTTGCAAGAATAAGAAATATCTAAACCACCTAAACATTATTATGGAAAACCAAACTAAAATCTACCTCATTCTGTGATGGATATATAACTACTCATTAAGGCATGAAATTTACCATTAATTACAAAAAATTGGACCAAAAAAATATACTTATAAAACATAGAAAATAGTTGTTGAAAATGAATAAAAACTTAAACTACTTAATAATACTCTCCATGATCCTCAAAAAAATCAAAATACATAATAATTTCATTAATGAGCACCAAAAAAATCTGGAATTATGGCCTAAAAAATATAGATCAAGAGTCCCATAAAAATGGATTGTGTGTTTGAGAAACAAAAATGTAATTTCTATTAACTGATAGTGTAAAAAATTACATATAAAGGTAGTTTTTAGAATATATTTACCCATTAGATACATCTCATGAAATAATGAACATAAATCTATTTTTGAGAACCAACTAGCTCACTTAATTTGGTCGAATAGATCCTCAATCCATGGAAGTGGTTAATGGTTATTTATGAAAAATTTATTTGAGTAATTATAATCACTATGAACTCATAGATTTCAATCAACTTCCTTGTGAATAATAAATGACCACCCAAATTCAATAGAATGGGATAAATAAAATGTCATTGTACGATATATTTAATATGGATCTGCATCACTCACATCTTATAAGGTTAAAACCTATATGGAGATATCATTATCAAGGAGGTACCCAACTTCAACTATATCTGAAAATAAATATCCCATAAAGGGGTAGTGTCACATCCTCTTAAGGGAAACCATTATGTTAATTTTTTTACTACCCATATAGATATGAATTGATATACATCTACTGGGATCATATTCAAATTACTCATTATGGATGATAAAGTCTCATCACACATCTAAGACATATGATGTAATTTATCACCAATGAATTCGTCATACTATCTATCATCATTAGAGAATGTGACTCGCCTCATATTGTAATAAATGTTAGATTACAACAAATACATCATTTCTATGTTGAAGAAAACATCATATGGTTGTATTTAGAAACATGTTAAATCGTTTAAATATAAATTCAACTATAAAATTAGTTCAAAACCGTTCAATAAATTTTAAAAGACATCATGACATGTATTCAGTGCAGTCAACACCAAGGAAATTATAATCCAATTCACCTCAGTTCGTAGTTCTCGTACTTAAGAGGCTGTTATAAAGATGTATATGGATAATATGTTATACAAAATATTCATAAAATAAGAATATAAAAAATGACACATCACATGATGTCAAAATAACATAATTTTTTAAAATCTAATATATTTATTTGACCATGTAATATTAAATAGTCTCTATATTCTTAATGAATATATACTCCATAAATGCACTCCACTCTATAAGGATAAGGGGAATAATTAGGCTATCCTTAGCAGACTCGTTCACCTCACCATTATCAAATACATGGTGAATTCTACAAGTGTTTTTTCCATAGGGATACTATTTCAGTGGCTAATTATGATATATTCCAAAAATACAATGTTTTATACAAATGATGGATGAATAATCTAGATTATGATATTGATGAATTGTGTAGGAAAATAAAGACATTTATAATCTCGCAATAGGGATCCATTGACTTTTATTTCTTGTAAAACGGGATAATGAAATATACAATCATGTCACTACTATATGAAATTTTTTCTGACCTGGAAACTAAGATCCTCATTACACAAACCTACTCTAAGGAATGTTATTATGACTTCCCTTACAAGCTAGAATCATATAAATAACCTTCCCATTTATCAACATTATTAAATTACTAACATGTATATGGTGACATATCAGTTGATTTCTATATAGACATTATCCTTGAAATTCCTCTCTCTAGCACCTCATTAGGTAGAATATTAAAAGAATAATTCAAAATATAATTGAAGTGAATTATAAAATACAAAACAATGGGGATCCTTAGATATAAAGAATTAATATACTATCTATGTGCCCCATTTTGTATTGAATTGATAGACACTGATTACAACTAATCACATAGATTCACCCAATATAATTATAACACTTCAGGAAAATCTATGAAAAAATAATCCACCAATGAGGGATAAATTCCACATACAAAAATTAAATATAATCTAGAGATCTCTCAAGTAATAGATCATAATGAAGGTAATATACACCTCCAAAAAAATTTCCTCAATCAACTAGTCATATAATGTTCTGTCAAATATCTATAATCGCTGACACTAAAACTCTAAAAGTGTTTTTATCCAAGTGCAATCATTGTCAAATAAAATTATATGGTGATCATATAGTGGATCATAATGAACATAATTTACATGAGATTTATGGGAAAATAATCATGGATCTAGACCTATAGAATATAAAATTCCATACACTACATAACATAGAATTTAAAATACACAATATTTGTTAATTAATATTTATCTTAATTCTTATTACCCACCCAATTCAATCTCATTCACAATAAACCTGGATGTATAATTCCTACATTGGACTATAACCTATAAAAAAGAAAAATTTCATAGTAAATCTAGTAAACCTTGGTACATTTAACTAGATCATATTGGCACATAAAATTATATTTTCTATCTATCCATCCTTTCTTAAATTATATAATATGTCCGAATTTTATTGTTTCACCGATTGCCCATAAAATACACACCAGTTCCAATACTCAAACATAATCTTATATGTCAAAAATTATTTTTATACCACTTTTCAATTACCTAAACTCCTGGATACCCTTCATGATTCATAAATAATGATGGATGTGAAACTCAACGTCCATTTATAATAAGATAGGAGTTGGAGAAAATAATTCTGGGTATAAAATACTCAAATAAAAGGAAATTCCCGTTATATTACCTAAAAATATAAAATAAACACCAATTAAAAAAATTATTAATATAATCTATCCCAATTCCAAGAAAATATTTTTTATGAAATGGAATATAATAACTGAAAATAAACCAAGAATAACTCTTACAATAGAAGCAAAAAAACTCCCGCAATTGATGAACAACCTCTATAGGAATGTAACCTCTAGATCGATCTTAAACTCAGATATCTTTACCATATATATATATATATATATATTGGTGGTAGAAGACTAGAATACACCTCAATATCCTCCCAAAAAAAACTCCCTAAAATGTGGTATAAGAATTCCAAATACCTAATGAAAAAAGAGAGAAAAAACTCATTACCTAAATCTAGTAAACTATATTTTCAAATTGACCAAGACTCACTCATGATGTAATGAATAAAAATAGGAATACTAATACCAAAATTATATATTAAATAATGTTTACGTACTATAACATTTCAACTGAAATAATCAAACTGATCCCAATGACTGATGTCTTGTTTATCTCATCCCCTAGTTAAGTCATGTTTCACATCGATGAAAATATATAATATCCAAATAATCATAACCTCATCCACATCATCATCACGTCCCCATAATTATAAAAGAAATATAAATAATATCTTGTGTAAATATAATCTATGATATTATCCAATATAGTTCTAAAATCGTTACATATAAAATATTAATATATGATATATCTATAAACATCCACAACCTGCATACACATGTATAAAATAATTTAAATATATTATATAATATATGTGTAAACATGTTATAACTATTTTCCATAATTTCCAAGAAATGTCCACATGCTATGTTAATATCCTTGAGTATGAGTGGGGTAGGGGATTAGTTAGTAATATGAACCACCGATAAGATATATTTTTTAAAATACACAGACACTAGGTACAAATATGGTTATCATTCACCCAACTTACATTAGTGGTGGAGCAGAAGAGATAAAAAAATAATTATATATATAACAATAAACCATTATAGGTGAATTTACCTAACCTTAGAATAATTTATAACAATGATCTTGAATAATAACCCATATTTCATGACCAAGGACTAGGAAGTTAGTAAGCATATGAGTAATAAGATTAAGATCATTAATAGAAATTCATTCCATTATGAACAATTTAATAACATTATATCAACACCCAAGATTAAAAAATATATTAATAATCAAGATAGGGTTATTAAATCAATTGTTTAACTAATATCTATGCTTATTTAATATTTCCATCATTATATGTTTGTTAATATGATGTCATAATCATGCAATTATTAAGAACCACCCCTTTAATAAATTCATTATTAAATTATCATTTCATAATTCTGGGAAATAATATATATTTGTCTATATCTTGGTAGATATAAATTTTTTTAATTGAACTGAATAATTAGAAATAAGAATTAAAAAATCTAGTATCCAAAAAAATAATAACAAGGAAATCGTGTAATGATCATAACTAATAAAATAATCTCAAATATAATCCTATATTTTCCTATTTCATCTATATCATTCCATCGTTATCATATTCTTCTAACACTATAAAAATAACATATCATAGATCCTTATATTTCTAACCATACTAGCTTTTTAATAAAACATATTATAGGTTTAAATATTTTCCATATATTAATATAATCAAATAACAATATTTTCATCAATAATAATATATATCATGATACATTAATATAGTTTAATTATGGAATGAAATATAATGGAAAAAGATCCAAATTCATTAATCCATTAGATAAATAATTCCAAAAATCATCTTGAAATTTTAACTACTTCAGTATATAGCAGTGTTTATGAGTATATTAGTATAATAATAAATTTATTTTATCAATTATAAATTTTTTTATGGATCACTCCCTCTAGAACCCCTCTAAGGCTAGGAGTGAAGACAAGTGTTTCACCCAATGCAATAGTACAAGAAGTCACAATAATGTGACTTGAACTAAGAGTAGAATATAATATAATGGGGCTCGTTAACCCGAATATTCCAAGGAATGACAATGAAACCTTAAATAAACTCCACATATAAATAAATTATCCTAATTAAATTATATTATGTACTATTAAATGAAAATATAATTGTAAAAATGAATAAAAAACCACTATAATAATCTCATCCAAAAAATCAAATTACTCATAAAAAACCTGTGCAAGCAATTATAAACATGATTGATCACCTGCATTCATTGAAAAAACCAATAAAATATATATAAAGGCGTTAGAATACAAGTATATATGGTAGGATCATACCTAAAACATTTTGTGAAAATTTGTAAGAGGAATAATAAACCCCAATGAAGAAAATTAAATTCACTCATTACATAACATGGTTCCAACCTCACTAAGGACTACTTACCAAGTAATTAACTAAAATACTAGAGTAAAACCAAACTCATATTTGTAAAAAACATATCACACTATTATATTCTCTATAAAAATCATGCTAGACCATAATTATGTTTGTCTTGGTTCTTCTATCCCCTCCATAATTCATCATTTATATATCTACAAATATACCATAGCCAAAACCACATAACCTTGGATATATCACGGACACATCCCCATATATATATAATAGACATATGTCAAATCCCATGTAAACATAAACTACAACTTCGACCATAATATATTGGGAATATCAACATATTATTCTATTTCAGGAAGATATGGTTGGGTAGAGGGGCTATTTTGACAACTACACCCTCAGAAATATAGTGGTTAGAAAAAAATCCAAGAATACAAGGCCCAATAGGCACATAAATGACTACATCTAGCCTGGGTGGAGAATCAGAAAATATTATATGATATAAAGATATATATATATATATATATATAACCATACCATTATAGAGGATTCTACCTAACCCTGGAATCATATATAGCAAACGTCCTAAATGATGACCGAGTTTCCATTAGAATGGACTATGAAGCTATTGTAGCCCAAAAAACCTTGATAGGGTAGGGGTGAGTTAGGGTGTGGACCTTTTTTTAGTATTATTGGTTCTGAATCCCACATTTTATAAAACACATTAAACAAATCACAATTATTCAAACAAACCGTGTAAATAAGAATATATAAAATAAAACAAAAAATAAAAAATTTACATTGTTAAATTTAATAGCCTCGTCTGTGGGGAATAAACAAGGTGTTGTGGAAATGTAATAGAGTCTAATAATATTTGCTACATTTTTAGTTATAAATATTTTTCAGTGGTAACTATGTTCCAGGATCACTACCTTTATAATCTGATTTATGTATTATAAAACCACCTCTCATGGAAGACTTCTATCTACTCCTCCTTCCTCATTACTATAAATTAATTCTTCCTTAGATTAAGGATATTAAGGCTATATCCCAATTACTCTGAATTATTTTTGTTAATTGAATTATTAAATTATAAGAAAAATACTCCATTATGTATCAAAATATTCAACCAAAATTTTCTATTTCAATCAATTCCTCATCACCCAACTATATTCTCCCAAGTACCTATAATTTACCTAGGTATATATTGACAAGGATCATTTCTTTATCATAGGATATGTTACCCAATCCAATTCACTATGAAATTCCCATTCTCTAATGTATTTTTTCACATTATTCTTCCCATATCACATGTTTTTTTCATGAAACTAACTTCTTGATAATTCCTTCTCAAAAATATTCTCAGCCAAATGAGTTTTCGTAAGCCTACTCACCTAGGGTTTCTTCATGAAACTCTAGTCACTAATGTGATGTATTCACACTTCCTTTTCTCTATCTTATTCACGTAGTTAACTTTATGAATCTATAATTCCTGAGACATTTTTTCATAGATGTTTCTCTATATTATTATTTTCATAAGTAATATTTATGTGAATAGAGATCACTAAGTCATCCTCTTAAACTTTTTTAGTTTAAAAAATGGTGAGCTAGTAATTATAGTCATGTCGTGATCATCATATAACATATATGTCATAGATAATTATGATGTCTGATTGACATATCTCTACATCAGTGGTCCCACAAATTATGTATTTGTTATGAAACTCCACTATCATGGTTTATTTATGAAAATTTCACTTGCATGAGAGTATCCATACAAATTTAAATGGATAGAATTAGTGTAGATAACAAAGAAAATAGTGAAAATGCCCTCCAAGAGTTTGAAATTACGTTTACTAGTGAAGATATCCCTTAATATTCAAACTCATTCATCAACCCATATATAGATTCTCAGCAAACACAACATAAATATCTAACTTGGATCACCATGGTTCAAATAGATTAAATCAAGAAAAGAAGAAACATGTTTCAATTCATTCACAAATATTAATTTAATTACAAATAATTTAATAATATTCCATCAGTATCTATGAATAATATTTATATTATTCATGGGTCCATGTATCATAAATTAACTATTATAAATATATCCATAAACCATTAATATTTTATTCATACCACGTTTGTAATTATTAATTCTTACTAATTAAATCATTACATACAACCCAAATAAAATAATTCTTCATTAAATTACTATTCCATATTTCTGATCTATAAAAAATTTATTTCTATATCTTAGAAGATATAATTATTCCCAATGAGAATGATTAATTACAATAAATTAGTATGTAATTTAATAGATTTTTATGAAAACATTATAAAATCACATAAGGATCTCTACATGATATAATCATCTCAATATCAATTACATCACTTTCCCATATCATTCCTATCATTCCACCATTACAATATTTCATATTTTCCATAAATAATTACAAAACTCCACATCATTCAAGAAATTCCATGTTTTTTAAAAATAGAGTAAGGGTTTAAATATTTTATATATATCAATAGAGGTATGAGATTATAATTTTAGTGAAAATATTATAAATCAATATCCATTAATATAAAGAATTTCTTGAATGAAAAATAATATCTATAATATCCAAACACATTCATCATTGATATACTTAATTTAAGAAACGGTCTTCTTATTTTACCATCATGGGGTCTTCTATTTATTCTTGAGTAGATTATAAAAGGAATTAATAAACCTTTTTAGTTCTAATGTAATGTAAAATATATTAATAATATTTAAAAATAATTATTAAAAACATAATAAATTTATGGATGGAAAATATATTAATTTCATTTAATTTTTTAATTATTTTATGTACCATAACTTTCATACTCATTTTTGAACACTCTGGGAATGAAAAGAAGAATAAATTAATTGAATAATAATAAAACAAACTCTAGAAATGGAATGTGAAAATATCAAATTGTAGCATATTTTTATAAAACAATACCATCTACTAATTTTAATTTTTCTAGATTATAATCTTCTTTAGAGAAATTTATTTCTTTATCAACTACAAGATTATCCATAATAATACCACATCGATACATAATATAATGTTATGTTTATGAGTGCGATACTTGTATATGAATCATCGAAAGTTCGTTTTAATGAAACAACAATGCATAGGGATGTAAAGAGAGAGAGAGAAGTGTTTATAAAGACCATGAATGTAATGAACAAACCAGGGATACCTAAAAAAATTGGGAAACATCTAGATCCACCATCTACCTAAAAATAGTTCTTGATGCTCATGTGCTTGAGAATAGAACCCGAGAAACAAAAAACCATAAAGAATGATTTCTACCATCCTAATGTATTATACATGTCATATATATATATATACATATTAAAGAAGAATCATTATAAGAAATGAAATATTCCTTAAGTGTGTGAAAATAGAAAATGAAATACAACTCCAATGAATTTATGAATACTCAAAGGTATGGTTCCAATAATCAATTTTAAAACAAAACACAATAAATTTTTACTCCATGGGATAGGAGAATACAACTAACTAACTCACCATAGGATACCCCAGACTAGCATATCAAAACCTTGCTGCCTCAATACAACACCTTTTATTTACTTAGATTGAAATACAAAACATGGATCACACACCAATGAAAGGGTGATTTTGGAGTGAGATAAATAAGAATAATGGGATCCCACCTACGTGTTCTATAAAAAAACATTGTATAGAAATCTGAAAATTATCAACTTCTGAAAAAATGAATCATAATAATTAAAATAGTTATTATATCAAAATAATGTTAAAAAGTAATCTCTTTACAAAGTTATAAATAATTCAGGTAAAATAGTTTCATAATATACCACATATATCAAAATAGGTAATCAAATACAAACAATACCAACCGAATAACGGATAAAAAAGGATTACTATGAGGGGACCACTTTGGGTTATACTAAATACTAATAGGGGGTGAATCAGTGTTGTAAACATTTAAATCATTTATATCGGTTATCCATTTTACCTATTATATCTATTTAGATCTTCAGTCTCTTATTCTCTTTTCTTTGTCACATGAGTGTATATGACATCAAGTTTAGATAGAACATTATATTATTAATAGTCTCACTACTCAATAATAGTATCTTATGATTAGGATAGTCTCAAAATAATCCAACCACAATACCTGTATAAAATAATCCTTTAAAAAAGGTTATAGTAAGCATGGAATTACAATTTACTTGAATTTCACTATGATGATACACCATTGTAACATCCTAAGATATTAAAGATCAATAAATAAATTCTATTTTAAGAATTAAATGTTTTTTATGTTATATTATTTTCTATAATTATAATATGTATTGATCATAAGATATACGAGACATCAAATATTTTTAACTAATGAAATGGAATTTTATTTATCAAATGAAAATATTTTCTCTTAGTAAATTAAAATGTTTAAATAGAAATAATAATAATATTTATCTAAAGGATAATGCATAATATTTATCTTTTAAAATGTTGTTCAATAATTTAAATTTTTTAAATTAATTCATATAATATTTTTTAGTAAATAATTTTATAAATAAAATTGTAATAATTTTTATTTGAATTTTATTTATCAAGATTACGTGACATATGATTTTTTAGTAAAAATATAAATTTTTATACATATGATATCTATATTATTTATGATTAATAGGAAAAGATATTATTCATATTAATGGTATATAACTATTTAAATATAATAACTTATTACAACATGAATATTATAAATTATAAACAAAATAAATTACAAAAATTATAAAAAAGTATTAATTTATAATGAAAATATAAAATCTTATTATTAATATATATATATATATTGAATATTAATGTTTGTGATACATTAATGTAATATATTTCGTTACAAATAAAAAAATAATTTTTAAAAAATATTGGCAATTTATTATATTGTTAATGTTAATCTAATGAATTATGATAATATTATATCGATAATCAATTTAATTAGTAATGATAATGAAATAGGGGAATCAGTTCAGGTGTTCATGTAAATGGGGTTTCATTCTCTAGAGGACGTGTAGGGATACATACAGATCTTAAAAAAGGGGGTCGAGCATATCTATGAACTGAGGGATTTGGTAAGAGGTTTAGACCTTAGACAAGGAAGGAGATCATCCACCGTATTAGGGTCAATCACCAAGAGGTATAATTTATCGTTGAACTATTTTTTGAGGGTGAGAAATGTGGAAACCAAGTACGGTGGGTCAAATTAGAGATATTTAGACTGTGGATTACCTCTTTACCACATTCTTCGGGTTTGTTTATCAGAGTTATGCGTATTTATTTTATGGATTCCAAAATAATTTTTTTAATTTAACTATTCTTCAACTTACTTAAAATATTTTCATCTATAAATATCACCACCACTATTTGTAAATTATTGTGTTTTTTATACCGTATGATATTATATTTAAATGACGGTATTAAAATCTAAAAATTATTTGTTTACATTTTCTATATTTACTTCTTCACATTATATAATTTCTACCTTAGTCATTTTAGTTATGGTTGTATATCAATTTATATTTATATCAGTGCCAATTATGTCCAATATGTCTCTATTTGACACAGTTTAATTTTAATGGTTTATTTATTCTTTTTCTATAGGCTTTGTCTTGTTTTAGTGAAGCATAACAAAAAATCATTGTTAAAACTAGTTAAAAACAAAAAAAATTACATATAATTTCTATCTTTTTGAAAATAAATTACTTCGCTTAATATCTTCTTAGATTTGTTCTCACAAACACCCTTTTCACATTCTTCTTATGTCAATATTTTGGAATTATTCAATTATTAGTTATTATAATAATGAATGAAAAACATCAATGTATATATATATATATCATATTCTAACACCAGAAAATCCATGAAAACCTATGAATTACATTTTTTAAATGAAGGAAATAAGTTGATTATCCCAATGAATCTTATCTCTAACAATAGTTTTTTTTCGAATTAAATATACCCAATGATTTTCTTTATATAAGACCTTCTTTTACCTTACCGAAAAGAATCAACAAACCCCTCCAAAATCCCTATCTATTTCTTGAGTCCAAAACAAAATCCTCCTAGAAGTCTTCTATTAAAGGTATGGGAGATGCATTTATTTTAATCTTATCAAAATTATGTTTTAATTTGAATTTATCTTAATTTAATTCTATATAATCTTTTAACCCATTATAAAATTATATATCACTCTGAATTTATATTATTCAAAAAAATAATAATATTCATACTTACATCCTCTTAGTATTAAGGGTGTTTTAATAAAATCTCTTCTGAATGAAAAAAATAACATTTTATGTATATGTATTATATTAAATTTCAATGTAGTGAGGTATCTTGTTATCCCACATCAATTATGATTTTATTTTGAAATGAAATGATTTTATTATAATTTAATAAGAGATATTCTAATTTATTATTGAATAAATATCTCAAAAAAAGTTCTATTTTTTAAAGGGATATAAAAATAAATTCATTTTAAAAAATAACAGTTGTTATTTTTAATATTAAATCTTTTTTAAGGGATATTTTATTTTATAATATAATTTACCATTATATGTGTGATAAGACCATTTTAGTGAATGCGTGTAATTCATTAAATTATATGTTTTCATTATCTATATTTGAAATTACAGGGATTTTAAAGTCATCCATTTGTTTTCATTCTAACGAATTGGGTTTATGTACATTAAATAAATGCACCACAACTGTAGAGTGTAATTATCCAATAGAAATTAAATTATCTTAAAAAAGAGTATTCATCATGAAAATTGGATATAAAATTAATTTCATCTTAAAAAATAATTAATGTTTTATTTTTAATTTTTTGGATTATGAGTGGGGAAAGAAGGACCATTTAAAATTATTTTCAAAAAAAATGGAACTTGAGTATCAAAAGTTATCATACAGTAAAGGGAGTAAACCCATGAAAACAATGGGATGTTTTAATACATGCCACATGGCTAAGATACCACATTGTTTTTATTACCACCAACTATGTAACATTACTAATCTATACAAAATATTATTTTGATCAAGGAAAAATACAAAGAAGTATTTAAAAAGAACATAACATTGGAAAATAAAAGTTTTTCAATATAATATGTTTTTATTGTAATTCAATTCATTGAAAACCCTTTTATATGTATTTGTTTTATCTAATTATTTATTTGATAAAACATTTCCACAGAGATTTATAACATAAAAAGTAATTGTATTTACCAATGATTTTAAAAGCTCTATGGGGAAACATAATATTAATCCCATGTTTTAAAATCTTTTGATAGGTTTAATATAATTTTTCTAAAGTTTTCATTTTATTTTAAGAGATTTCACACACAAAGACAATTGTAAAAATATTATATATCTCTGATAAATTTTAATGTATTTTTCAAATTACCCAAAAAACTGGTCTGGAAATGCTCATGGTATGTAAAATGTTCTATGTATTTTTTTTTTGTTTTTTATAAACAAAATTCACTCCATTTTAAGTAAAAAATATGGAAACAACATTTTAGGGATTTAGTGTTGGTATTATAGTGATAGTCACTATATAATTGGAAATTTTGCATTGTTATTAGTGGAAAATCAAATCTAAATGATAGACTAGTCTTCAGATATTTTAATTAAAAAAATTTCTCTTTTAAGTTACTGTTTCTATAGATTTTGAAGGTGGAAATATATAGTTTTCTTATATCCATTAAACAAATTCTAAAGGAACAATTATTTTAAGGGTGGGAGAATGTAACAAACCTATATATTAAATATTAATAAATATAATTAATAATAGTAATGAAAATATTTTCTTAAATTAAATTATTTTAAAAAATAAAATTAATATTTGATCATAAGATATTCAAAATATAAAATGTTTATTATTAATAATATATTATATTCTTTTCTCAAATGAAAATATCTCTTTTAAAAAAATTAAATTAATTTAGAGTAATAATAATATTTATTAAAAGGATAATGCATAATATTTATCTCTTTAAAAATTGATTTCTAATTATAAATTCATAGAATAATTTTAAATATATAATGTAGTAAATAATTTTACAAAAAAATATTTTTATGTATTTTCAATTGGGTTTTCATAATTAAAATTATGCTACATATTTTGTTTGAAAAATGATAATGTTATAATAATTTTTTTAATCTAAATATTAAAATATTAAAGGAAACACATATTATTCATAGGAAATATATATTAATTTATAAATAAACTAAAATATTCAAATATAAATTTTACTAATTATAGAAACCCAAAAATATTGAAATTATAAAATTCTAGTATTAATTTTTAAATAAATCAAAAAAATGAATATTATAATATATATAATTATAATTATAAATTGTCATGTTTTGTAAAATTAAATGAAATATTTTTATTTATAAATAAACATTCATTTTTTTAAAAAAATATGTAATTAATTTCATTATTAAAGGTAATATAAGATATTAGTATTATGTTATAATGATAATTATATTGAAATAATAAAAAGAAATTATAATTAAATAGAGGTATGGGGGAGGAGTGTAGTTAAGTGGGATTTATTTCTTTGGAGGTCGAGTGGGGATAGATTAAGAGTATAAAACATGTGATTGGACTCAATAATGAACTAAGCACTTTAAGAGGAGTTCATGACCGTGGAAGAGAAACGAGTTCAGTTACTGGAAGATAGAAGGGCACTGAGATGGATCATTTACAAAAGTCTTTGACATATTTTAGGTGGCTGATATATTTTGATGTTGGGCATGGTGGGTTGAATTAGAGGGATTTCAAATACAAATTGTATCCTTCCCCATGTTCATCCATTTTTCAAATCACACACAGGCGTCCATTTATTTTTTAGTTGTCTGAAACATTTTCACTATTTTTACTAGTTCAATGTACTCATTAATATTTATTCATTACTATAAATATGCAGCCATTTTTTTCATTATTTGATTTTTTTCTACCTCCTGATATTTATTTAAAAATGTGGCATTAAATTAAAAGATAGTTTCTACATGTTTTTCCAAAAAAATTTGTTATGATGTAATTGATTTTCTAAAATAATTGTTTTAGATTTCAATAGTCCAATATTACAATTTATTTCAGTACAACCTTTTCCAATATATTTCTATTTGAAAATGTTTAATTTTAATGATATATGTATTCTTTACTAGAAGTTTTTCCATGTTTTATTTGATAATTAAGAAGAATTTTTGATAAAAAGATAATAAATAAGATAAATAATGTATAATTATTATCTATTTTCACAAAATAAAATTTAACTAAATATCATATTAGATTTATTTTGACAAACAACGTTGTGTCATTATTTTTATGTCAAGATTTATGAATACTTCTTTTTTTCAATCTTACATCAGTTAAGGTAAAACCTTTTTGTATATATACTATATCCAAAAACATGGAAGGCCAATACAAGCCCTATATTAATTTTTTTAAAATTAATGAAACAGTTAATTATGAAACTACAACTTATCAACAAAAAACAATTCGTGAAAATAAAATATACACAATTGTTTTTTCAATATAATACCCTATTTAACGACAAACAAAATACCTAACTCACCCCACCAAAACTCCTACTCTATTTATTGAGACTATTAAACAACAAAATATAGATAATTCCAACGATGGTAATGGTTTTTTATTTGTTATAAACTTATCAAAATTAGGTTTTAATTTCAATTTATGTAAATTATACTATATGAGGTTATTTTTACCATTTTTAAAATTATTTCTCATTATGAATTTATATTATTAAAAAATGTATGATCTTTGTACTTATGTTCCCTTAGATATAATGAATATTTTTTTAAAAAATAACTTATAAAGGGAATTATAATATTTTAGGCATATATATTAAATTTAAATTAAAATTGGTGATGGGTTTGGTTATCAAAAATTAATTATGATTTTATTTTATAATGAATAATTATTTATTATAATTGTATTTGGGGTGTTATTATTTTTTTCGATGGAATTAATATAAGAAATTGTTTTTTTGTTTTGTAAAACATCATGTAAATAAAGTATTTTTTTTAAAAAACAATATTTTCTAACTATTTATTTTTAAATATATTTTGCAATATATATTTTATTTTATATTAGAAGTTATCATTAAATGTGTGAAATAACCTTTTTTTCATACATGTCATTCGTAATATTACATATGTCCATCATATATATCCAAAATTACATGCATTTTAAATTCAAAAATTTTTTAACATCAAATAAATTGTGATTGTTTCCTTTAAATAAAATAATTATGATTAAAGAGTGTAATTATACTACTTCATTTAAATTATCAAAAGATGGATAAACCCTCATGAAAATATGATATAAAATTATTTTATTCTATGAAAATAATTTATGAATGGTTTTAAAATGTGTAATTTGGTTTTTGAGGGGGAAAGAAAAGAACTTATAAAATGTTTTTCTTAAATTATGGATGTGGTGTATAGAAAACTATAAGATGTTACGGGGGGTAAACCATTGACTTAAAGGGTACTATATCCTACATGTGACATAACTATGTCGCCACATGGTCTATTAGGGCCTCAAAATTTCATAAATAATGCATAAAAAGTATTATTTTGAAGGTGTAAAATTCCAAAGAAGTGTCTAAAAAGATTGATCATTGGAGATTTTTTTTTCAAAATGATATATACAAAATATATATTAATAAATTGAAAAATATTTTGTAATTAGTTAATTTATTTTGTGAATTATTTGATAAATGTATTCCAAAGAGATTTATATCTTTCAAATGAAATGTATTGACCAAATCATTAAAAACCATTAATGGAAAATTTATTTCTCAACCAAAGTTTTAAAATATTTTAACACATTTAGTATAATTTTCTAATGGTGTTTACTTTTTTTATAGTGATAGATCATGTGATAACATTTATTTATTTATTTTATAGATTTGATAAATTTTAATATATTTTTATTATTCTCTATAACCCATATAGAAAATTGTCAAGTTATTTAAAATGTTCTATGGGATTTTTTTTACAAAAAGACAAAATTTTCAGTACTGAATCCAGAATTGTGGGTTCTAGGCACTATAAATAGATAATATATTATACCACATGGATGGTTTTTTATAATTCCATGGAAGATGATATCCACCTATTAAGATAATTTGTAACAGCAAAAAATCATTCTTTTGATAAGGCATCAATTGGATATAATAGTTCCACATTGAATATCCCCATATATATTCTTTATATTTTCACTTTCAAAAAATTAGAAAAGAAAATATTTCTCTTCATCATAGAAACAAATAAGAATCTTCATTTCATCATTTGACTTTATTCTGAATAATATAAATATATTTAGGACTGATAATATCAAAATTATAATTCATCCAAAATAATAATTATTAGATATCATTTTTTTCACATTCTATAAATTTTTTCAGGGAAAAACATTAAAAATAATTATTCTTTATGGGTAGGATAACAACCCCATTTTTAATTATTGAAATAATGATGGATCATCTCACTATCAGAATAAAAAATTTATTTTCTGAATTTTTGAATATAGATTGGATACTCTCTTCTAATTCATCCTATCTTTGTCACCAAATAATATGAAATAGTAAATCCATATCGAAATCTCATTCTTCAATACTCAATATAAAAAATTATTGGATTGATTATTTTTAGTGAAATTTATAATTTGGAAACCCTAATTACACAATATTAAACATCAACTTGTTCATGTACTCAAATTATTCATATAATTATCACCAAAATCCCAGATGAATAAAATTCTAATATTTTAATATCAATGTATGGTTGGTTTATAGTTCATGCAAGAGTTATTATTTACAAATTTCTATAAAAGAAAATATAATGCGGTAGTTTATGAAATATTATAGTTATTTTTTAAATACCTCTTTATATATGTTTATATAAGTAAGTCCAATACCTATGTATTCACATATGTTCTAGTATAGAAAACTACTATCTTATTTGTGTTTCTTCTCACAGGAATAATACTATATCATATGCTTTCCACAAAGTCTGATGAAAACCACTCTAATATTACCCTTGTGTAAACAAAATTTGTGCTCGATACCATGTTATTTATGTTATAATATTATGTGATTACTCATGATTTTTATCTTTAATGATATCATGTTATACCTTTTGACTCACACTTTATGATTCCTTATTATGGTTATTCCCTTACAAGGATTTTTAGGTCATCCCTTTTTACTTTGTAGTCCATAGCATGTCCCATAATGTTTTAGAAGAAAAAATGGATTTGGGAGCTCATTATTTAGGTGAAAATTTATTTTCATTATATTGATGTTGATTTTTTACATACGTAGTCTTCCAAAGACAATAGGACATTTTAATCCTTTTTTTACTAATGGTTATTTATGTTAAAAATGTGTAACAATATTTGTAAAGAGGCGTAGGTCATTATAATTGTTATTAGAGAATGGAATTTTTATTTATAAGGATTATTTTTATAATAATTTAATGAGAACCCTTGAGATAATTCTAATTATATAAAAATATTATGGATTTTTAGTGAAGTATACAGTGAGTGGTTTTCAACACATCACATTTCTATCTGTAAAATACAAGTGGATGTGGACCTGTCATTGTTACACCTTTGGGTACTGACCCTAAAAATTTAACATTTGGAATTGAATCAACCATCACATGGTGGATGACAATGAGGCATTATTATAAACATTGTTGGACCCTCCAAATGGATATTCTATTGATATTCACAAAATATGTAGGAAAAATTATGAAGGGCATGAGAAAACTATTATGTTCGAAAATGTAAGAGTTAAATTTCCATTGATGAATAAGAATTAAAAGTAGTGACTAATAAGTTAGGATATAATTATAATTTATATGTTATTCAATCAATAATGATAAGTTTATATTTTTTATATTAATTAGTTTATGTTTTTTCATCATTATCTTCTTTTTGTTAGTTAATGGTTCAAAATAGGATAACCATCAAAACACCTAATGTGTTCAGAAATGATATGTTTTTCCTATTGATATGTCCAACATAATTTGAGTGTCAACTATATAATTCTTGGAATTAATGGCTCAAAAATCTCATATAATGAATGATAAATTTAATCATGTGGAACACAGTTCTTATTCTAAGAATGAGATGTTTGAAGTTGGTTCTTTTATATAAAAATGGGAACCTAAAATTAGAAGGTCTTATGATTATATAATGATGGAACAATGGATTAACTCAATTAATAGGATATCCTCTAGCATTCAATATTTAGAACAACTAAATGTAGTGATTACCATTTATCGATTGGAGGGGGAAATCGATTAATGATGCATGCTAATTAAGAACATAATGTCCCGAGGGGATATTGGTAACATGAAATGGGTAGAATGCATGACAATATTTTTCAATAATTAATTTCCTAAAACTAACTATATTAAAATAGAATGAGAGTTCCTCAAAAAAATTCAAAAGATATATTATTCTATTGGGGAGTATATGGAAAAAATCATAAGGTATACGTTATATGCCTATGAATTCTTCATCAACAATATAATTATGGTGGATAATTTCTATAGTATCTTAAATAAGATTCTTCACAAATATTTAATGATTTGAGGAATTTAAAAAAATGAAAATATTTCTTATAATTCTATCAATGTTGTGATAGATATAGAAAACTATCAATTATATAATGAGACACGAGATGCAAAATGAAAAGTAGAGTTTTCTATGAGAGGATCTACGACAAATATCTTGGATGAATGTAATCACAAGAGCACACATGTCATATTTTTAGGATAAAACTTCCTAGAAACATTCCAAATGGAACCGAGATATACATAATATATGGAAAAGATGGGAATTGGGATTATCATTGTCGAGGTGTGTCGAAAGAATCCATGAATGTGATGGATGGAAAAGATATTCGATTCAACAGTCAACCTGTAATAAAATGTTTATTCATTAGGGGAATTTGTAATTTTTAATCCCAGTGGCCTAATATAAAAGTTGTCAATGAAAATCAACATCAACGTCCACCATAGAATAGAGAGAAATGAAGATTATATTCAATCTCTACCATTATAGTGGATCATTACAATGATGTCATGACCGATACAATAGTTATTCATTAAATAATAGGAAAAATTATTTTTGATTCTAGTTCTATTCATTCAATCATGTATATATTGTTTATTAGAACATATCCAATAACACCTAAAAATATTGGGGATAATCTCCCTATTAGAAGTGGATCAATTATTAAATCTTAGGTATAAAATCCCCCCAGTTAATGTTTCTATACAAAATCATCTATAAAATTTTGTATTAATTATTTTATTGGAGTTTAATGTAATTTTTTGCATGGATTGGCTATACTTATATAAATCAATCTTCAATAGGATAGAGTGGGAGTTAACTCTGCATTTCCCTAGTCATCCTCCAGTTTAATACATGTGTTAGGAGGATGATCAATCTCCCTAAGATTATTTTTCTAATGAATAAATATCATTACCATATTAGTAAGAATATATTTATCAATTGATAGAAACAAAAGAGATAATCATGATTTATTAAATTTACATTATGAGGGATTATCTATGTGTATTCCCCCAATGAGTTTTATAGTCCTCACCCAATCTGTGAGGTTGATTTCTGAATAAAAAATATATCAATATATCTTTCCATATCAAATAATTCATATATAATGTCTATTTATGAGTAGGAAGAACTAAAAATTAGTTATATGTAAATTAATAAAAGGGTTTTATATTCTTGAGTGGTTCATTATGAGAATGATAAACCTATTTTTAAATAACAATAAATTTTCAATATTGATCTATATTGATTATAATGTACAAAGAAAATCATGATATTAAACTAGTATCCCTTACCAAACATAGTTGATTTGTCCAATAAAATACTTTGGGTATAGTATTTCTCTATGGAAGACCTTCATTCTGTATATATCTAATTAGTGGTGAATGAGGAATACAATCCAAAAACTAACTTTAAGAATTAATTGGGGCACTATGAGTTTATAGTGATTCAATTCAAACAAACCAATTAAATAGTAATCCTTATGGTTATAATTAAAACATAGGTAAATTTTTTTTTAAATATAATTAACATTATATTAAAAAAATATTAAAAATATTTTTAGAAGATATGGATAAGAAAGAAAAAGAATATTTTACTGAAAAAGGAAATGTATTAATATTTTCTTATTGATTTTAATAAAAAATAAATTCATATATTATGAATAACCAATGTATTAGATATTAAAACAATTTTAACATAAAATTACAAAATTATTTCCAACAACAGAAATTCACGAATTAAAAATATCGATTAAAATGATATTAAAACCCAAAACCTTAACACTTTTATAACTGAGGAATCATAACATCCCATGAATGAAGTAAGATAATTTTAACTAAAAATATAAGGAATAATGAATTATTCATAATAAAATATATAATTTTTCAATATATATATATTTTAAAATAAACCAAGTTATAAAAACATTTGTCTAAAAGAAGAATGTTTTGAGATGGAACTCATACCATCAGCCCAGAATTTCTCACATATGTATTTTGTAACCTATATAATATACATATATACATTATTTTTCTTCTTAATAAATTTTTAATTGTTTAATAAAATATACATGAACCAGTTAATTCAATTATTTTAATGACATAGTTAATTACATATTCATTTATGTCCATGTTAGGAGTTTTGGGAATGCTTGGTCCATACTTTAAAAATTGGATTAGTCTTTTGTTAGTGGTTAAAGGGGTAACTGTTCAATAATATTTTGGATAAATATCATGAAATAACTAAAATATTTAGATATAATTTATACTTCTAAAACCTTCCCTGAAATATTTTTTTCAAAAAAATGAATAATTTTACCATCTTGGAGACATAGGACCACGTCTACGCATGCATAATGTTTCCATTTTTCAAATATAATAATGAAAAAAGTTAATGGTTGTTTTATATTTGAATAATTATGATTATATCATAAATATAATTTAATTTATTTAAATTAACGTAAATATAACATCCATGTGATTCAGTAATAAAAAATCAATCACATCGCTTTGTAAGGTGGTAGTCCACCATATAAATGAACGATGTCATTATTTTTAAATGGATTGTATGTTAAGAATGCATATAATATGTTAAGATTATAAAATTATTATTATTTCAATAAAAATCGATATAAAAATTCAATAAATCATCATTAATAACTATGAGATGAAATTATAGAAAATGAATCACATAAGTCTATGAGGCGATTGTCCACTATACACATGAATTTTGGTTTAGTTTCCCATTTGATTGAAGTGGAGAGGATTTAAAATTATAAAAATAACATAATAAAATATTATTATTTTGGATAACTAGATGAAATTATGTCACCATAAATTATAATCATTTTTAGGAGTTGTATGAAGAAAAAATACAAATATTCTTGGTTAATAATGAAAAAACTTCTCATGATTAACTCTTTTAGAGTATAACTAAAGACTTTCATGGATGTATTTATGATCAAAATAAATCCTATATGAAAATGTAACAGAATTTTGGAACTTAGTTTCATTGTAATTTTGATAACCAATGGGGTTTTTCAGGTTTTGGAAGGAGAGGAGAAGTGGTTCCCATTAAAATGATAGGAGTGGCATTCTTGTAAATATGGTAAAATATTCAAAAATTGGAAGCCACCATTAAGATAGGTGCCTCAAAAATTAAAAAATAAATTAGTGCAAGAGATATAAGTATGTGAAACACAATTAAAATTTTAAATATTAATTTTTCTAAATATGTTATCGTATTTAACACTAATGTTTTTCTGTTCAACACTTTTAATTTTCTTTACCATAAAGCCTATTTTGTTTAACTATTTTTAGTATTCATTATGTCCAAAAATTATGTTGAAATTATTGTCCAATATTAGTTATTTAGATTAAAAATATATAATAAATGTTATTAGTTTCAATCTATAGAAGTTATATAATTTAATTTTACGAAAAAACGTTAGGGGTGTCAAGAAATGGTGTTTCAAGAAATGCATTCATCAAGCATAAGTTGAACAGATAATAATTATTTGAAAATTAATAATAATTTAATGATTTTTAATTATAATTTTTAGATATATAATATATAAAATTAATTTATATAATCCACTTAATTCATTATTTTAATTAGTTAAAATGCAATAATATCATGCACATTAAAACATTCTAAAAAAAATTGACTTTTAAGCCAAAAAATATATACTTATACAAAAAAAATATAAAGATGAATTTAATTTAATTAATTGAATTAAATATATCTATATAATACATACTATAATTTATAACCAATTTAAATTTATATTGGGACTCTTAAATTACTTAATTTATAAAAAAATATAGGGAAATTCTACAAAAAATAGATATATTCACTATTCCCTTAAAAATAAACATTTTAAGAAAAACACCAGAATTTCAGAATAAGAAGACATAAAAATTTGGATTTGATGAATTGTAATAATTTTATAAAAACAATCCTACTTTATCTAGAAATTTATTGTAATAGTTCATCCCAAAAAATAATAGAAACAAACATATTTTATGTAGAATAATATATATTTATTAATGATGAGCCAATCTTTGATAAGGATTTGTAAAATAATTCAATTGCATAAGACCAATATATATTTTATAAATCCATTAATAATATTAATACACTACAATTTAATAGTTAGGTTATATCAGTCATGGTTAAAAACAATTATTTAATATTATATTGTGGTTCTTTTACACTCAATGTTGTGTGTTAAATGTGGAATCAAACATAGTGTAGTTGTATAAAAATAGGGTGCTTCAAATATAGTCCTCTAGATATATGGTATTTGGGTATGAATTTATCCAATAATTATATTAATTTTTTACATTTAATACTATCAAACGGAAAATAATATTATTCTTTGATAAAAAATTATGAAATAAAACTAAAATGGTTAACTAAAATATTTGGTTATTAATATATTTTTATGTTTTTAATATGAATATTACCATTATTATAAAAAAATAATGATTTAATGTATTTATAAAATTATATTAAATATTAAAATATAGATTATTGATATAAATTAAATTTTTAGAAGTTAAATATTTAATTTTAATGGGTTATGATATAAATTATTGAAAATTGAAAAATGGTATTTTTAAAAGAAATATTTTTAAAGTGTTTAGAAATTTTATAATAATAAATTAAATTTATTATTTTTAATTTATTAAAAAATTTAATTATTAAAATTATAATTAATATATTAACATTCATTTATTTAATAATTAATATGAAATAAAATCTAAACACTTATTGTTTTTAAAAAAATGTTTTTTATGTAAATCATAAGTTTTAAAATAAAGATAAATTAATCCTATTTATAAATAGAATTATATTCAATAGTTTATAAGATTGGGTTTATAATTATGAAATTGGGTAAGTTGGTCTTCATATTTTTTTTGTAAAAATAAATACCATGGTAAAAACAATTTAAACAGGGTGAAAGAGGGTAAAAATAGGTAAATTATCATGTAATAAATTTATATGTATTAATATGATATTTAGGCATTCAGGAATAAAATTTTTATGTGTGGGATTCATTTAAAAAAATTCCAAAATTTAATCACTTAACATACCTAACTCCCATTTGATTCCATTGTTACCCTTCACCTAAAATATATTTCCAAATAAATATCCCTAATTTTTACCTAGAATGGGATCTCTCATATACCTCTTATTAACCTAACTAATATATATAATAACTCTTTAATACATACCTATTTTTCTCTACAACATTCATTTACTATGTTTGGAAGCCTCTGATTCCTAAGAGTCCTTTGTTCTCCATTCTAAAGGATGTTATCGTGATAGGGAGTGATTTCATCAAAGTAGGTAAGAAGTTATTCTTCTTTTATTTTTATTTAATTTTTCATATAAAGTCATTTAAAATCCCATTATACTATGTAAATATTTTAATATAACATTAATTATTCGTTTTATAAAATTATATTATTATTGTAAAAAAATATACTATTTCTCATTCATTATTATAATATTTTCTTTTTTGGATCAGTTCGACCACATACTTGAATGATGTTATAAAAACATCACCATCTTTAAAATTAATTAGGGAATGAAATTAACAATAATAATATATGATATTAATAAGAAAAAAATGTTTTCACTTTGGTTCTTGAATGATAACATTTACTAAACCTTTTCTAAATATACAATTTTTTAATCATTATAATTATTAGAACATGCATGTTATGGATTTCATCTTAGAGAAGGGTACCTAAAACACCAATGGTATGAAATTTTAACATTATAACTAATTATGTAAATTATATTATATTCTCTTGAAAAATATATTAATAATTAACTTGGAATTAAATAATTAAGATCAAATTTTCTATTATGAGACTTATTCAGAACAATCAGAATCAATAATATCTAATAATGAATATAAACAATAACAAAAAAAATATGTATAATAAATATCTATTATTATATACTATTAAAGGTAATATATATGAATAATATTATGAATTAATTTATTATATGGTTATATTTATTATAACATATATTGAGGATATATCTTGAAATTAATATATAACAGTAAGGATTTTTTCATCTAAATAATATATATTAGAGACATCATACATAATCACCACTCATATTACATAATATGGTGGATACAGTATCCCATTTATATGTTTAATTGTAATTTTTCAATAAATTCGAATTTTTTGTAATATTTTTTTATTTTATATCCCCCAAGAGTTTTATTTAAATATTTCCAATGTTATAAGGGTTATATTACAATATCACATTCAAATTGACACTTTATCATTTTGATCAATTATTTTTAGAAAAAAAAATCTCTTAAACTGCATATATTTTCTTCTCCAATAATTATTTATGTGTTTTAATTTTATTATTACCATTTCAACTTCCATTTTTATATAATTTAACTGAAAAGTTACTTGTAAGTTAAGGTAACTTTATATCCTCTTATCGACCGTGGATATTTATCAACCATGTCAATTTTATTTATATTAGATTGTTTATTTCCTTTTTTACACAACAATAATTTTATGATGTCACTTTATTATTTATTTTACTTTATACTTGTTTTAATGTATTATTTTCATCATTTCATACAAGAGAAATTTTGTAATGATTTTGGGTTTCCTTACAAATTTATAAAAAGTATATTTTTATAAAAAATACGCACATGTGTTGTGAAAGGGGTCATTGTGTTTAGTTATGTTCATCAGAGTATGCATGGGATTGATTGTTTTTATTTATTTTCATAATTTCAGGATATTATATTCTTAGTTATATAAATAATTTTAATGATAATGATGTGTTTCCTTATTATTATTTCATGTTTCTACACTCTTACTACACATGTATTATGTTATGATAAATTTTCATTATCATGATTATTTAAATAAGATATATGTTTTTAGGGTATGCATCTCAATTTCCATGAACCTTGATCATGTTATCGTACCAACATCCTCATATAATACTCTTTTTATCTTGTGTTATTATGTATTATTTTTACACTAACTAGGTATTTAAGATCAACCTTTTCTTATTATTCCATTATATAAGAAATAATGATGATTATCCATCACAAAATTTCTAGATTCATAGTGAAACACACTGACCCAAATCTACAGGTTCATGATGATGTGCCGGAAGGCCTCTTGTTATCCTCCATGTGTGCAAGGCACTTTTAATTAGCAGTGAGGTCCAAGACGAACAACATAGAGAGACTATTTCCCCTGTAACATGTAAATATGATATTATAAAATGGATCAAAAAACTATATTAATAAACAAATTAATAATAAATGAATCAGCGGAGTTCCATCATACATATAAATTACCAACTTATTTCATAATAGTATGAAATGTTTTTACACAAACCAAAATAATAAAAATGATCCGCACATATAGTGGTTCCATGTGTGAGATAACAATGGATAAAAATAGTTGAACAACCATGTAATGGTCTATCCTGCGACACAATCACAACACTACAAATATTTCTCATCCGTTTATCACTAGTCTAGTCCCCCTCATAAGATAACTGGTCATAACATCTATATGTCCAAAAAAATACTCGATCAGGGAATGAGTATACATCGTAGTAGGATACCACCAATTGTACATAACACAAGTACATAAGATATACTAGTGCATTCAATGATATAAAAATAATTAAATTACTCCAGAACATCACATGCGTTGGGTCATTAGAGACCATAACTACCTGATTCGGCTATATGGAGGATGGAAGGTCAACTTTCCTTGTCTTCCACATGCCCGTTAGTTGGAATATCCTACCAAACATTTTTGAAATATTCTTCTATGGGGGATAATAAATGTAGATAGAATTTTTTTTATAAAGCAAACCACATAGGATGATATTACATATAGATAAACCTATACAATATAGATCATGCAACACATAGATATAGGATGATAGATAAATATAGTGTCATATCATGAAAGAATCATAACTACAACAAACTACATTTTTTAAAACAGAAATAGTTTTTATTACATGATAGATACCCAAACCACATGTGATCCAGAATCAAGAATCAGTCTTTATAAATTAAAAACATGAAAATAAATCATGCATAGATCCCAAATAAACATAATGTAATGATAAATACCCCAAACAATAAGGGAAAATGTCACAACAATTAGGATATCTACCCAAGTATTATTTTAATATTCTAGATCCCAGAAACATTATTAAATAATAATGGTTTAAATTATAGGATACATGTTTAAGATATTACACACATAAAAATATTGGAAAATATCTAACATACCTGATAATAATCAGTACTAACAATGATATAGGTCCAAAATTTTCACAAATTTTAAATCCTAGAATCTTTGTGTCAATTATATCAACAAAAAATAATTACCTCATTAGACCATAAAAACCTTATATTCAATAAATGTATCAAGAATATAACTTTTTTTTCTATGGTTATTAATAAATAATTTATTTATATTTAGATAGAACTTTCCAGATTAGAATAGTGGGAAGAAATCGATATCCAGAAGCGAGAAGAAGGATAGAGAGGAGAGACCCAAATATCACTAGAAGTGAGCTCCAATAGTGTTAGGGATTAACAATGAATTTAATAGAAAATATAATTATAGAGATTCGTAGAATGATTTCACTATGGTCTGTTAAAACTTATTGTTCCCATTAGACCTAAAACAATTACACTAGCGGTGGTATCCACCTGCTGGTAGGTGACTCCTAAACATTACTTGTTCTTCCTAGTAATATCATTTGATTTTTAGTGGTATATTAATTCCTTATTTATATATAAATACCCCCAAAAAATTTCAATGGAGCTCCACCTATATGAATGTGTGCAATATATTACTCCTAAAGCTACAACATGTCAACCTTCCAAGTCTCTTTCAATTTCCATCCTCTCAAACACCTCAAACCCAACTTAGTAAATTCAACCATACTGTAACACATATTCAGAAGATGAAATTAGGAATCCCATAGATATTTTGAGTCAAAATTCTCCATCTCTTATGAATTATCATTCTCATGAATTATCTGAAGAGGGTTTCTCATCTAACTCACTTAACTATGCTCAAATGTCCACCTCATGCACCTATGTATCTTCATAAAAATGATCATACTACCACTAAACCTGATCAAGTGGAATTGTTTCCCTAAAAAAAGTTTCTCACATTTGTAAAGGATTCAAATTGGAATATATATATAAGATTCATCTATTTTCTACTCAACATCTTCACAGTCAATTACATGCATAGGGTTGTGCTTGTATCACTAAATCTGAGACACATGGAATACATTATGCATAACATGATTTTATGGGAGATAATATATCTAACTAGACATTGTGTTGTTGAATAAAAAATCATAAATGTCCAAAAAAGAGTGGTTCCAACATCCCTTGTATTATTAAATTCATAAACCCAAACTGATAGGACCTCCATAAGAATATCATGTCACCCACAATGAACTCTAAAAGACACATCCTCCAATCAGAGTATGATATATGTGTTCTCTTTGTCATAACTATCAAAATTTGAATCAACGTCATTAACACCAATTTGTCATACAACATGTTAAACTGAATTGATAATGATTTATCCAACTCATGACAACATAGAAGAGGACAATATAGGAATCCATAGAAATTCCAAAATCGTTCTATTAGAATGAAAGGATAGAATCTACTGTTGTAGAAGAAAACTACAAGGTCTAGATGATCATACCAATATCCTCTAAAAAATATGATAATTTATTGAAGAATATAATTTAAATTATGTAAAATTATTTATTAATACCCATCAACATCATAATGAATATTTATACTCAACTACAACGTCTTCCCCATTACCTTCTTCAAGCCTTCCAAAAATCATGAAGTGAAATGGGAATATCTATAAATTTTATGATATGTATAACTCCATAAATCCAAATGAATTATTAATCATATATATTTATTATCCCATCCACTGAGTTAGTCACCAAGATCAGAATGAAATGATCTAAATTGGTCGATCGATCCACTATAAACCACACAATATCTTAACCCCTCCAGGTTCTGGGAAATTATATTTGAAAACTTGTTTCCACCTCATCCATCTTCTTTATAGTAACTAGATGTGGCTAGATCAACCCAATTAATCTTTTATTATAAATATTGATTCTATAATAAGTTAAAAATATTGGAGACAAAGCCAGAAATTTCTCTTTTTATGAGTGTCCAATGGAACTATTGTCTGATATGGTTGTGCATCTTGGATGTTCCTAAGTGAAAATCTCAATAAGATGCATATAAGTATCTCATCATCTATTTAGACATTAAATAAACATCCATCACTCTATTGTGAACAATATTAATATGACATCCATTTAAATTCCAACCTATGGGAATTGGTTTTTTAACCACTCACCCATCATGATACACTTTCTATAGATCTACATACTTGCCTATAATCATTATACTAATGAGTTAATTAACACATGGTTTTCAAAATAAAATATACCCCATTCCTTAGTTACACCCATCTTATAGTATTCTGAAAAAGCTATATGATTCTAACCTACTTTCGATGTACACTCTCAAACTTCATGAATCATCTTAATATGTGAATCTAATATAAAATTATATTTTCCTAGAAAATACTATATTTCAAATTAAAATATCTACAAGTATTCTACCCATAAACTATAATGAATTTTCAATAATTATAGGTGAAAATATATAGAAAAATCTTATGGTTTTTACATATGATAAATCTATCATTGATGTGACAATGTCATAGTTGATGAGACACCTTATAAACAAACATATCACCCTATATCATTACAAGCTCCAAGAAAATTACATCTTCTTTGTAATACACTATATACCCAACTAAAGGCTCGGGATGAATTGGAATATTAGATTGTGACTTAATATTATTAAACTCAATGAAGGTATCTTTAAACTGGTTAGTCCACTCATACTCGACTCACTTATTAGATAATATGTTCATTGGTACTGCCAATTGAGAAAAATATTCAGCTACCTCCTATAGTCCACAACCAAACTCGGGAAAAATAGAACCTTAATCATTTTTTTGTTATACATAACACATTACTTCTACATTTTTTGAATCAATATATACCCATTCATGGTAAACTATTATCCTAAAAAATATCACATCTTTCAGTAAAATGACGTACTGAAAAAAACTAGTAATGAATCCAATTCATTCAATGTTTAAACAATATATTCTAAAGTTGTAGAGAAGGCGATTACAATGTCTATAAAACATTAAAAATGAAATCAATGAATACAATAATGTAAGAGTCCATGTAAAAGTGAATGATAATGTTTATGAGATCCATGGAAACTGTATGGGAATTTTTTTGTTCAAATAACATAATGGGATATTCATTCAACCTGTATCTTCTCCTAAACACTATCATTGATATATATTCCCTTATTACTCAAAGAGTATGGTATAAAAAATTCAATCCAAAAATTTAAAATCATGGGGATCTCCTCAATTAATCAAACATGTCATCAATCCCCAGTAGTGGGTACATAATTACCATAGTGATCGTGTTCAAGTTTCTATATTCTAAACAATTTAAAATACAACCATCCTCCATCTTCGAAAATAACACTAGATTACCCTGAGAGGTAATTTCATAGTCTAAATAAATATTTATCTTTATGATATTCATTCGTTTTCTTGACATATTTTTACTCGTCTATATATCACACATAACCCCTATATCAAATTGTAATGAAAATGATTCATCTAGAAAAAAATAATGGAAATGGACCACCATAATATTATAAGAGGAGGGAAACATTATATAATCCATTGAAAATATCATGATATAAACCTATGTTGAATACAATTATATTTGTTGAGGGTCTAGTACAAGTCTACCAACTTCAATATCTCATTCACTGACTAATGTGAACATCAACATTTAGTTGATAAAAAAGTCACTAATATCTGATTACAACTAATGTGTTCATGGATAAAATTCAACAATGGAATTCCAATAATCACATCAAATACAAAACATTCAATAATTTTGAATCACTACACATGATCAATGCTATCAATTACCATTGTGTATTCTCAAAAAATATAAAGATCATCCATTTTTTGGTCAAGGAGTGTACTGATAGAAACAAACTCATATGAGATCAAAACTGGTTGGTCTAGAACATAAACAACCAGATAGAATATAATCAAATAAGATTCTCTTATATCATGTAATGATATATCTATAGTATATAATATTTAATGAACATGTATAAATCTATTGAAGGTCCCTCTATACCATCAAATGGCACCTGATCTTCTACATATACAATACATGTAATCCCTTATTAATTTCCCATAAGTTCATGAGTAGCATCATTCACATATCCTTTAAATGTTTTTCCCCATTACCATGGTCCTCCATCCACATCTTGACATAAAATTTTTATGTGTAATGGTGATTCCTTATCAAGAACTACTTCAAATGGCTATTCCTACCAAACCAATGAAATTTCATGATAGAAACAACAAAACTACGAGATAGTTTCCTTCCCGCCCATTGTTTTAAAAACTAGTAGAGTCATCTCCCATATAGAAATTAAAAAAATCTATTCTCTTCCCTGACGGTGAAATGTCACCATGGAGTCAATCCCCATTATTCTATTTCTTAATCTCAGAATAAGAAACTGGAACTGAACTGGATAAATGTAATTTCATTCCAATGGGAAATAGGAGGATACACACAATGATATATTCTTATCATCCCTTCTCTATCACAAGTGACTTATTTAGTAATGTAGTGTAGGCCATCATTTCAACGTTCTAGACTATTCATTACATCACTGTATGAATTATTGTCTCAAATTTTTTTATTTTTTCAACCCCCTTTCAAAAAAGAAGTGGATAAATATTAATAAAATCATTGAATTATGCTGGATAGGTATGCACTGAATAGTCCCATTCCATATCTCCCTAAACTACATCGAAAATTCGTTCTTCTTGGAATTAGTTAAAAACTGCTCGAAAAATAGTCCATTGAAGGTTCACTATTTTATCCCTTCACATCTTCCGAACTGACAAAAATATTGGAAACACCATCCAGTAGAATCATAAAGCATAAATATTGCATGATAAACCTTATGGTCCCCTTAATGTACTAGAAAATTTAAAATTCCCTCGATGACTCATACACCTCTCTCTTTAACTCGGGGGGCCTATATTACCCTAGAATGCTGGGGATGCTGTATATTAAAGTCATGAGCAGACTCGACTGTTGTCATCGCACCCATCTGGAAAACTCTATCCTAAAAAATTACTTTCTAGAGTATTCCCCTCTATATTGGTTCTATATCTTTATATTTTGGAGCATGTATAGATGCATTCTCAAAAGAATCATCCTTAATAAAAGGTAGAACAAGATGAATATAAGGAACAACTTTCCAAAAAAATCATTCTAAATTTTAGATAAATCCAAATTATAATACACAAAAACAAAAAATAGATCACAACACATTCAAGGGTTTATAATAAGGTTCAAAAAAATATGATATGGACTTAAAAATCATATCCCACTATGTATTACCTAATACCTTATCCAATCCTTCGGTACCTACAAATATGTCATAAACATATATATATACACTCAATCATATAATACTGAGGATCTAATAAAATAATATAATAATTATAAATCAAAATAGATATCATAAATTTCAATAGGCATTTATA
This sequence comes from Viscum album, assembly GCA_963277665.1. Lineage (NCBI taxonomy): Eukaryota > Viridiplantae > Streptophyta > Magnoliopsida > Santalales > Viscaceae > Viscum > Viscum album. The sequence continues at coordinate 1,612,076,994 of OY728163.1, forward strand.
CTATTATGTATGTACCATATGAATGAAATAGCTATATGGACTATGATACTATGTTCCTAGAAATTATGCATGAAGGAAAAAAATATATCATAATCATCATAAAAGCACCATTTCAATCACCCAAGGTGAATAAAATCAAGGTAACATTAAATAATAAGAAGTTTGAAATAAAATAAAAAAGTTAGTGAATATTATTAAGATACTACTTGGTAACACCATAACAAGAATCATAAGGTTATAGATAGAGTACCACATTACCTCATGTGATATCTACACACTCAAGATATTGTTGATTAACAATGAGGGATAATAAGAAAAACATGTGGAGACAATTCCATTAGTGTAAATTTAAATTTTGATTATAAAATGGTAGTGATAATAAAATCATTAATTAAATAAAGAATAAATTAATCATTAAAGAATAAACATGCCAACAATGTACCAACCCATGAAATCACAGTTTGACCTGATAGTCACACATAAAAAACTATGAAAAATGATCCCTGTAGGCAGTTGATCAATATAAGAGATAACAATATAGAAAAATAATAGTAAAATCATGGATCAGTTCCATCCTAAAATGATATCACCATCCTTCTAATCCTACTCACCTACCATCAATAGGACCCTTACCCATCACTAGATCTGTAGCCGTAAAATTTATAAAAACACTCAAATTTCTAAATAGGGTGTGAGTGTATGACCTAATGGGAAAACACAAATGGTCCTTAATATATATTTTATAGGATATAATTGATTATTTAATGTATATAAAAAGAACTTATATGTAATACACATACATCACATAATCACAACATTTGTTTGAGACCCTTAAATAACAAATTTTCTTCTTTAGGTCCATGATAAGAGGAACATCAACCTATATGTGTGATATTGGTGTGAATTCTGCTTGAGGTCCTAGATTGGTGTGTTTGAGAAACAAAAATTGATATTTGGACTCACCAGATGATCCTAATAACCCCAAGGGATTACATGCACGACTTTGTTTGTGTGTGCAATGAGAGAAGCCACATGAAAACCTCTTGTATTCCCAATGAAACATCAAGGGTATTCTTGTGATCATACCTCAGAAACATCAAATTCAGATTTTTGGAAGAAACCATTTCGATGCACAAGATAGATGAACCCCACATCAAGGTCTTTGGTCCCCAATGTGACGTTAGACAACAACTTCCACACTGACCTCATTACACACCACCATCGATATTTTTTCTTATAAATTGAGGGGTACTACCCATCGAGAACGGTGGGGCTCTAGATGATGAACCAACTATCTGTTGTGAATAATATGACCCTTCCATGACCACATCAAAGTCATGATTTCAAGGTACTAGATTGTGCATGACAAGTCTCACATGGGTCCCCCATTGGGAAGGCCCACTAGGACTTGAACCTCACCCATTTACACTATTCCAAAGTCAAGTGTGCACAGAAGATCCATCATGAGTGAATGACACACCATTTTGTAGTTTGGCATGCACTCTGACCCCTTCCTTTTATGTGTTAGACTACAATCATGCATGTAACCTTTGGTTTTTCATGCTTTACTTCAATCATGGTGTTCACCCATACCTATGTTCTCTATGAGTTTTTCTTATTCCAAGGATGCAAGTTCATGATCCTCAAGCACACAACTTCCTTATCTTTCATAAACCTTTTACGTGCTATAGTCCATGCTCATATTAAATGATTTCCTTCTCCCCTTGGTGGTTATCCATGTAGTGTTTCTCCATATTATTCTTCTTCTCATGGGTACTCGAACAACTATTTCTTATTTATATAGCTACTCTAACTTGATCCCCTAGAGTTACCACTCCTCCGCCTCACTACCGTCAAGAATTTATTATGCATTTTCCACCCCAAGTGAGGGTTAGTATAAGTTATGAAAGTACAATGGATGACGAGTGAGTCATAATTGTTTGATATGTATAAGGATAAATTTCAATACACCCTCATCCCCAACCAACAATTCAAAACTATGAGTTACTACTTGCCTGGAAATTTTTGGTGTACTCGAAGGAGAATAAGAATCCGCACACTTTTTCACCTCTCTCACTTTTCACTTCGTCGCCATGTCCACCTCAGGAAGTCTTCTTGTAAGCTGTGACATACTCTGATAGTGTGCTCCCTATACAATGACCATATCCTCCTCATACATCTGGACACCCTCCTCGAGCTCTCCTCTTGGTGTATGTCCCAATATCCATCTCCCCGAGCTGGTAACCATGAATAATCCCCATACCATCCTTCATGTATTCAGCCTTTGTGACACATCCTTATGGTATAATGTAACCTCTTGTTTCTCACACGATGAATGACTCACATGGAGATAGTGTGTAATAGTGACTATAAATTCTCTTTGGAACACTGAACATACATAATTCACAAGATCCTTCATCCTTAATGATGTTATACTACATGTAGCTGAAATATGTGGATTTTTATCCCTATCCTCTAAAAAGGGTATATATGTAGCCTTTATGGGGTTCAAGCCCATAACTCCCCACAATCTAGTTATTCAACGTGTTTCACATCGGGTCACTTTCATCCTTTATGAAGATAAAATGTATGCCCCTCTAAAATATGAGGTTTTTTATTTAAATCCACTATGATATATTGGAGGACAATTTGATATTAATCCCAAACCAAGGGTAAAATTGGGTACTCCCTCATAGGGATGTTCCCTCTTGATGTGATAATTTCCCATTCTGGGATGCATCTCCTAGATCCACCTCTCTAAGGTATTCTGATCCCCATGTGAAGCTAACCATGCATAAAAAAAACACCACCCATACTCCCCTAACAAATATTTTCACTATTTCGATTGGATTAGAACCATGAATAAGCCCCATGAATGTTTTTACATCACCCTCTTTTTAATACACACCAATTAAATTCCCCATTCCTGAACTACATGAACATTTATTCCAATCCACTATGTTACATAGAAATTCTCTTTGATGGTTTGATCATTTCATCAAAGTCCCATACTAGACTTTCCTTAAATCCTTTTTATATTGGGAGGGTAATTCCCCAACACAAAGGCTCCATATACTTTGGGTCCACAACTATGAACCCATTCTCATGAGCCACCTCCTTAGGTGTCTCCCCACCCCCTCCAAGAACTACATGGTTTATTATCACTGTCCTCAACACATTGTACATATGAAGCCTCACATACGTTTATTCCCATCCAATGGAAAACCATGGTTCCCCCTTTGACGGGACCCACCATCTCTGATCGACCCATTGTGGTGTTCAAACCAACCATCATGGTGTGAAACCTTCTCTTTTTTGGGACAAACCATCCAGGTTCTGTACTCATGCTCATTTTGACCCATACACATGGTAAACCTTCAAGGTGCTCCCTCACAGGGATGAATCCATCTGATCCTCTTTTATCATTGACATGATATGTTTGATCCATCTCCGCTAGACATTAAATTCGTGGAATACACCATGTTAAACATGGGAATCCATGAGAAAACATGGATACATGAATTTGTCATAATATTCCCCACATTCAGTATGGGATTCATTGGGCTTCCACGCCATCAAGAATCCCTCTTATAAGGGAGACCTTTTGTGTACTAAGGCATAGACACCCAAACAAGCCAGTGATACCCAACACAAATACTTCCAGGACCAAAGTTTTCTACCTTGAATTAACCCTTTGGAGTGTCATAGAAAATAAAATGTGGTCTAAAACAAGATGGGACTGTGGAATGTTTTCAAAAAAAAAATCTTAATATTCAAGGGAGAACCAGACTAGGTGAGGAACTTCTAGGAGGAATCAAAAAAAGGATAGACTGATATCCCATCATCTCATTTCAAAAAAGTAGCGGACATCACTGAAGAGGTTATGAATGCCACCCACCTTTGGAATGATGTAATGAAAGGTAAAATAGACATACAATTAATATCAAATGGTGCTCTTGTAGCATGCCAGGACAAAAGTTTATGAAACCGAAATGGTGAACCAGAATTGAATCTTTTCTCATTCAACCATCGTTATTATTTTCATTCAAGACATCAGTAGGCAACTGTGTCATCAGATCCATCCTTCTGGAGCCCGGTACCACCAATAAAATAGTGGTACTAGCATGGAACTCACCAGTATTTGAGGGATTTTATCGTTGGGAATTCTGGTTTGCGACATCATTAGCATGGATCATTCTATCCGGCCATAGAATTCTTAATGATTATCGGGAAATGGGAACTTCTTTCCTGCTATTTGTACTTACAAATGAATCCTCTTGCTTTGCAAGACCAAATCTACATGAACCTAGTCACCTTCTATCGAGAGATACAGGTTCATGGAAAATTCACATGCGATAATTCCACATAGATCCACCTCCAATATTACAACATCCACAACCACGGCTACCAGGAACCCACACCTCACCACACCCTGATAGTTTATCCAGAAGAGTGTGATTGATAATCTTCAAAAGAGATAAAAATATGAAGGGGTCATAAAAATGATAGTTATGAAATTCTAGGATCTATATGCTTCTATTCCTCTCAATCTACACTAACCCCAAGGGAGGAGTAGGGAGCCGCTACTCCCCAATCCAACATTTAATCACTTTGGGAGCCTCTACCCAGATCTCTCCCATGATACACTCCCCTACCCCGATGAGGTATGGGACATATATGCTATATCTCCCTCAACAATCACTAAATAACTACATGAAGGGATCCCATGAGGACACGTCAATATTGTAATTTGGTTCCTTAGGACTATGAATTTGTGGTCTCAAGCACTGCATCATCGGCCTCAATTTGGCTGAACTGACATCAACACCAGACATAGGTTTATGAAGACACTCATCATGAAGTGGCATCCAGTGGCTGATTCCACCACCACTACAAACTAATAGCTCATTATTATTACAAATTATGGAAAAATCAATGTCTGATTACGATTGATACCCCAACGACCCCATGGGCATGTTGGGCTAACACTTCCTCCTTTTGTTCTGAGTAGCAGCCATTGTAGGCCTACCCGTGATATTGAATTTCAGTATGGAGGCCCTCCCCATACCATCTCCAGTCTAAGAGGAGGTCATCCCGATAATGATGATGTCTATCCCAGAGGACCTACACGTACCCATGATCCCAGGTATAGAGATATTCCCAATATTTCTGGTTATCAACATGAAGGTCTTCCTCACCCCGTCACCAATCCATACAGATGTCCTCACCATTCCTAGTTTGATCAAGACAATGTCCCTCCTCATACCACAACTACTAACTAATGTGGAGGTCCTTTACATGACACAAAAGGCTATCTTAGAGGCAATCCAAATGTTCTTACCAGCACCGGTGGAGGCCTTCCCTACTCCAGCACTTCTAACTTCTTGAGGTCCTCCCAAAGCATCCCATACTCAACACGGAGGTCCGCCCATTGTTCCGTACATCATCTCCATGGGTGATCCTCACTCAAAATCACACCCAATATGAGGTCATCCCCAATATCTCACCCAAAATAGTGGACCTCACCCTATCCATGTCAGCACTCAGAGTCAAGGTCCTACCCACTCCCACGATAGTCACAACAGAGGTTCTCCCCAATTTGAAGACATCAATAATGGAGGTCCCCCCAATGTTCCTACTAGCTACAGCGCAATCCCTCCCCACTCCAGCACCATCCAGCATATAGTTACACCCTATTTTGATGATTTACCCAACCCTGAGGAACCACCAAGGGTAGAATGGAAAACTGTCACTATAGAAGGAAGGATATGACATAGTGCCAGATTGTTGTCAATCATGTCCTCTCTTTAGATTCTGAATTGGAGTAAGATTCTATGATTGAACCTTCACCTCGATCCTCTACATCAGAGTTTAGGACATGAACTAAGAATATCAACTTCATCCTTCTAGGATGTGAAATGTACTAGATACCTATGGCCCTTTGTATGTACATGAAAGAGGATGAAAATTTGGCTCCTTTGTATGGTATTTTCATGCAGTCCTCTATATCATCACCATGATCATTATCTACCTAGTGACGAGATTACTTATAGTAGTTATGGGGTTTGGTATACGATGAACATTTCCCAGATTCATCACCAATAAATGCATCCTACACACATGAAACCATGGTCAGCACTCCGTCATATAGGGACATGATGATGTGTTTCATACCTCCCTCAACAGATAATGTAGTATGTAGTTGCTTGTCAACTAGCATAGATTTTTCTCTACCATCAAGTCCTCCATTATAGTAGTCCACGTCAGTAATGTTTTTGGTTCCTCTTCTCCCCCTAGTTAAAAAAATGGAAACCATTGGATGGATATCAATTTTTAATGAAGTGGTTTATGTGAAATTCTTGTAGGGGTCCATCTTCCAAAGATGTTTTGGCCGATCACAACATTAGACTTCAACATTTCAGAGCCACTCACCTTGGATAGAGTTATGTGTTTTGGCCAAACCATAGGGATGATTCACTTCTATCTCTATCATCATAGATTGGATTATACAATAATCTAGGGACATTATCATGCCATTGGTCAACAATGTTTCCTGGTCGAGTTAGCAACACTTTCCACGACTCACCACCCTACATCACTCGATTATAACTAGACTATTTTTTAATGATGCCTTAAGAGATTCACTGTGTACTGTAGAATTATTGAATAGGTGTCTCCACACATCCTGATCTATTGATGGGGGATGTATGCTTCTCTCCAATTCAGTCCCATCCTACAACAACCCTACCATCTAGGTGATATCAATGATATTCCCCCGGTATAGTCACAGTAAATATGGATGACATCATAGAGATGGACACTGAGGCATGACTCATTGAAGATAACCAAACCCCTAGGGAAGTGTATCTTTTATTAGATACCCTAGGCATTTTTAATCACAATCAAAGACACTTACATGGCCATTCAAACACCGCCAAGTCATTTCCCCTCGACCGGGACCCCAAAAAGGGTAAAGGACAAACTAGAACTGTTAATACCTGTGAACCGAATGGATCGATGCGAATGATGGGAGATGATCCATAAAAGGAAGTAATGTTTCAAAATAATAAGGAATTGAAGAAAATTATTGATGTGATCCTTGTTGAGGTCCTTGCAGAACACCGACTAGACAATGGTGATCCCTAGAATGATACCAATAATCCTCTTCTGGGGTAGCAAGGGCCTGTACAGGTTCCCATTTGTGAGCTTCAACCTATTGATCATGACAACCCGGCATATCCTAATAAGACAGAGGAACAATATAATGGAAAGCTATCGTGGTATGAATCAAAAAAAATTCCTGAGCTGTGCGATAATCTTCATTGAGATACATCTCCATAGGGTTTTCCTCCAGTAGCCTCTCAAGATGCTCACACATAATCCTTCCAGTAGCTTATTGGGTCTGTCCACCATCTGCTCCATGAGCCGATGAGCCTTCCTATCATGTTTAAGAACCATCCAACACATAATTGGTCAAAGATACTATCCATGTTAGGAAGACTTTCTAAGATGATATGATGGCTTGTCTCATCACTCACTTAATGGCCCTTGATACCCGACAAGTGATGATCCCATCTAATGGAATCCATATCTAAAATGGGTGGATGATATGCTAGATCCCATGAGAATTTTTAATCCAACTTTCTCCCCCTTAAATGGGATTAGATTCCACCTATAGTATGTGTCCAATTTTATTTAAGTGTGTTGACCCATGCATGGAACTCCATTGTAGAAAGTGGCCACAATGATCTGGTTCTTTGTACAGACACTCGAAGCGCCCACATTTTTTTGGGTACAAACATCCTCCTATAGGGTCCATAGCTAGGTGGGAGGATATTTGTAAACAGTTTTTATATCTTTTCAAATCCACCACATGGAATACTAGTATCTATGATCACTTCTTATTTATTAAAAGGCTAGATGAGTACAATATAGTCTTTTTCAACTATTGGAATGGACTCAGATATTAAATTGATTTGCCGCTGACAACAGAGAAATATTGACAATGTGCATGGAGAATGTAAAGACTAAACAAGTCTCGTATATTATCAATCAGAAAATACTAGGTATATTCATGTATTTTTATTGACAAGGATCAATGGCTTGGGGAAACCTTGTAGAAATTGAATCAGACACGCTCGTTGCCTTCCACATCTCATGCAAGAAGAATATCTAAGGGCAAGAGTGTGGATGTTGAATATCTAGAGACCCTCATTCCAATAGAGTTATTATCAGAAGATCCTTCTTGATATCTTCATCTAGGGACTCATCCACATGCCCAGTCATAGGTTCATCATCTCCAACCTCAGAATGATTAGGCACTGCCTTGTAATGAACCACCACCCCCCCAGGTGAGATAACCATGACACATCTCCTCATTGGGTTCCACATCCTCATCAAGGCTAGACCCCAGGGTCCCTTTTTTGAATAGAAGAAATCAAAATTACTCATTTGAAGAATCTGAAAACCTCGATTATTTCTAGAGTTTCAGGGATTGGGTTATCATCTCGTTTGATGAATGTAGGAGACCTCAAGAGGCTGATCTGATTGACCGGAACAATTTTTTTCCTTTCAATGGTTCTATAAGTATCCTATCAAGAAGAGATATGTGTCCAAGGAGTGGCTCCAAGATGAGTTTGAAAAAAATACAGTTATGTTGGGCACAGCCCCGGTGTAGGTTTCATGTATTTCTGTAATGCCAGACAGTGATAGTGAGGGGGAATGTTTCATGGTCTCCAAGTGAAGGTCTAAGAAGAATGATGACCGAAAGACTCAAAAGGTAAAATATCATTCCCCTGATATGATTTGTGATCATATGAATGAGACCCGTAATTAAAAATTTGATACACCTCCTATAGCTTCTACTACTTCATCCATATCTTAACCTTCCACCTTCCGAAAGGACTGGCGCTGATAGTGCAAGGGAAAGAATATCCCCTTGCAGGTGCTGAATCTATCTCGTACACTTGTTGACATCATGAACCAATAGATGGAAATCGAACCCAAAATCTACAAATTGATGGAGGATTATACATGTGATGATCAGGTGTATTCCTTAATGAATACCATCGAGCTGGTTGACCCCTACTTGGTTCCTGGTGATTAGGAGAGCTATGAAGATCCACATAATGACCCCAATTGACACTTTCATCTATGATGTCACAAATATATGAATTGTTTAAATGTACTACCAATGCATTAATCCAAGAAATTCAAGACACTATGACTTGAAATTAGGGTCATATTAGAGAAGAACAACACACAATCCTCTCATCCAATCACATCAGATTTTTTCCCACCATCGTTTTTGCTACATTATTAGGAATACCTACTACAACTGCATTATGATCTGCCATGTCTAGATGTGTCCACCCCTCAGACATCTTGAAATCAGTCGATGGTCATTTTTTTTGTTCGTATAGTGGTTAATATGATATTCCTAGCACCATCCAGAATCTACTTGTTTAACAAGCAGTATCTATCATACCAATTCCCACAGAGAATCATATGGTCATAAAAAATGTGCACCTAGTATACAAGTATGATGTGATTAATCACCTTTATATAATTCCTACAAAGCTTTCAATACTTGAGGATCTTTTCCTACCTAAACACATGTGTGAATCTCACGTAGAGGATTCGAAAAGTGTCTTCCAGTTCAAAACAGAGGTACCAGTCATAGGTGTTTTCCATGCGGATAATTTTGAGCATGAATAGTGTCATGAAATTATCTTAGTCACAGAAAAGATGAAAGTTATCCCATATTAGGTCACATTCAACAATTATATATCACAATCGAGTTTAATAGCATGGATGTATACATCTATCTTGTCGACATTGGTTTTAGGATCAATCTATTCCTATCCCAAAATGATCCCAAAGCTAGGCTTTCTCAAGAAGATATAGACCCCTTTGACTGGAAAATCCCTGGTTACGACTAAACAGAGTAAATTCTATGTGCAAAGATCCATCGAGAAACCATGTTTGGTGGTTTGATTTCATGCACAAAATTCATGTTCATCTCACATTATACTGCCTACAATGCTCTATTGGGTAGGCCTTGGCTCTGTCATTATGTAGTAGTTTCTTTCTCATATCATTAATGCCTCAATTACTTTATTGATGGTCGATTGGGAATGATCCAAGGAAATCTGCCTCTCTTTTCCTCTAGTGAATCCCGCTTCCTTGATGTTGATTACTATAGGATAAAGGACTAGAATGTTCTATCCAATGAGGTTGACCAAAATTCTATTATCGCCCACCCATGGGAAGATTTAAATGATACCATCATCCTCCTGATTCTTCGATTGGATCCATGACCATAGACATGGGAAATTGATTTGTTGCCTTTGTATGGAGTGAGAAGTGCATTATTGGGTACAAATATTTCTAAAATATCAATTCTTACTCATATAAGAATTACGATCAAGTCATACCAGTTCTCCTTACCCATGTAAGGAATTGAGAAGTTCTCCCCATTGTAATAGAAATACACCATACATTTTACTAGGGTAGGTAGAACTGACTGATGAAAATTCACCAAAACTACTTTTTTATTATCAATTTTGGACCCTAGATTGATGTCCTAATGGAAATAGTTCAAAAAAGTTTTTCACCATGGTGTTTGTAGTGCAGGACTCTCTTGAAGATGATTATGATGCCACTTAGGTTAGCATGAGCATTCTATCAGGGTTAGCCGAATCAGAATAGTTTCCTCTTGCCGATGATCTACTTTCCATGGAAAATGAAGAGGAATTTGGTATTCCACTTCTATGTTTGAATATGGTGTCGCCACATCTGTCGATGAGTTGGTAAAGTAGAATCTTGGTACCAAGGCATATCTAAGATGAAAAATAATCAGGACAACTATGGATGATGATGAGCAACAATACTATGTGGATTTCTTAATGCATCATCGATATTTATTTTCTTGGAGAAACAAAAAAATGATATGAATAGGTCCTCAGTTCATTTGACACCCTCTTGGTCTTTTGGTGTGTCACTATGGGTTCAAACAACCTCCTATAAAGATGCACACCTCCCACAATTGAATAGTCACGGTCTATGTTAATAAGCTCATCAAATAATTCTTCATCAAGGAATTACTGGACCCATATTGTAATATAAAATTGTACCTATCATGAAGAAGAAGAAATAGATCAAAGTATACATTGAATTCCAGGATCTCAACCACCACTGTCTGAAGGAAAATCTTCCCCTTCTTATGAAAAAGTTTTTGATCGATGATAAAACTATTTTCCAATCCATATTCTTCATGTATAAGTATTTAGAATATAATTAGATTTTAATGGACCTAGAGGCAGAATAATTCATATCCTTTAGTAAAAAACAAGTTACCTTCTATTACAAGGTAATTCCTTCATCTTTGAAGAATGTAAGATCCACCTATTTGTGTCCTATAAATCACATATTCAAATCGATCCCTGGGCATTGGAGTAATGCTATGTGGATGATATTGTGTTCAAATACTGCAAGTTTTTAGACCATATCATAGATCTTGATAAAGTCTTGGGCTACCTATACTCTTTACATATGAATATGAACCCTATGAAGTTATCCTCTAGAGTTACCTTTGAAATGGTTCTCGGCTTTGTCATATGATATGGAGACATTGAGATAAATCCAAAGAATATCAATGATCTCTATTAAATTCCCCCTATATGAAACCATCTTGTCCTCCACAGAATTCAAGTACAATTATCCTACATAAAATGATTCATTTAAAACATTAATGAAATGTTTAATCCCTTCCCTTCACTCGTGAAGAATGGTGTCCTCTAATAATGGTATGAAGAATATCAAACCACTTTTGAGGAGATCAAGCAGTACCAACTGCATCCACTAGTTCTGATGCCATCTTTCTCTAGAAATCCATTGGTCCTCTATGTGACAACCCTAGAATGATCCCCCATTACCCTCATAACATAGAAGAATAATTATGAAGATGATAATAGTTTACACTCTCTCATTCACATGATCCATAACATGGAGACCAAATATTCATCTATTGAGAAGACCCGTCTCACCCGGGTTTTTTCTGTGAAGAATCTATGTCACTATCTTCCACAAAAAAGGATACAAATAGTTTCATTTGTTGATCTAGTAAAGTATATTATGAACTTTCCTATGTGGAAAGGTTATCTGGCCCGCTGGGAAGTAGTCCATCAGTAGTTCAACATAATGTTCATCCTTCAAAAATCAATCAAGGGTTAGGTGCTGACATACAACCTTTCCACCCATCAAACTCTTAAAAAGATATTTCTATATTCTAAAAATCCATATGATTCCATTTTATCAGTGGAAATATCCATGATGTGTTGGATATTCACTTCAATGGTGCTTCGGGATGTCCCACTGACAGAAGTCTCAATGATCCCAGAAACATAAGGGTAGGACTTGGTATCAACTTCATCAGGCCTGGTCAGTTTGTTCATCCCTATTCTTTCTTATTGTAATAAGGATTCTCCTATTGAAATTAAGAGTATCAATCCCCCATTACTGTTATTGATTTGTCCCTTGAGTTTTATGTTTCCCACCACAATATGTATGGGGACTCTGTTCTGGTTATTAAGATGATCAATAGTGAATTCATTGTTTTAAATCCAAATCTCATTCCCCACATAGAATGTACTAATTAGCTTATGGCCCAGTTTCCTTCTCTACTGGATGTCACTCAGGTGCATTGGCCGCATAATGGTCATGTTGATGCATTTTCCATCCTTGTCACGTCTCTTGTAGAGCCTAATTGGGATGATGTGATTATCCAAGTGGCATATAAAATGGTCCTCAGTCCCGTCAATTTGGACAATTGTGATAGCAAGTAGGTATGTCACATTATCGTGGATGCCTCCAAACCAGGATCTCAGTATCCCTCTACCATAGAAGAAGAGACCCAAAGTTGGACAACTCTTTTTTTTATTTCCTAAAAAAAATATCCTGATAGACAGAGCCTAATGTGAGAGAATATGTTAGCATGTAGTGTTGTTTACCCTCTAAAGTGGTCCCAGCCTTGAGAGGATCCAGTACAAATGTGATTTTTATTGAGTTATTCCTCGTTTCATTCAAAGTGATGAGATTCACCATGTCATGTAGATTGTCCATTCTGGTTCACGAAGAGCTCATCCGAAGGGGTTGATACTCTCCCACCAGATTCGAATACTAGGCTACATATGGACTACCATGGTCTATGAAAATATCAAGTTCTCCAAGAGGTGTCACATGTGCCAGATCCATTTCAAATTTGTGCATCAACTTCCAGATCCCCAAAATACTTCCATGTAATCTTATCCCCTTATGGTTTGGGCAGTCGATGTCATGGGACCATATCCACCCGCAATAGCTCAATTGTTTATGTTTAACATGACCACAATTATTTCATTTAAATTTGGGTTGAAGTGATATCTCTCAATGAAGTCACTGTATGTTTTATCATCGTATCCATGAGTTCCAATAACATCCACTATTTTTGTACACCCTGACACTGTCCTCCTCGATAATTGCACATACGTTTGAGTAGCTGAGCTGAAGAAACTACACGCCAATTACAGTATACGGTCTAACCACACTTCTCACTACCATATGCATGAAAATGGGAAGATTGAAGTGTTTAAAATAACATCTATAACATTTTAAAGAATATGGTTAGTATGATAAAGAGGTGTTTACTAGAAAAGATCTCCAACACTTTTGGGGATTACCTAACGATGGCTCAGAAATCCACCCAGGTGGCCCCATATTCCTGGGTGTATGGGACAGAAGTAGTCCTGCGCATGTAGCATCAGTTACTATCAAACCACACACATATTTTTGACTACTATAAATCAAATAATATAGCCTTAGTCCATCAAGATGAACTGTAATCCATGTATGGGAATTGTTTCCAGGCCTTACACAATCTTTAGAGGCACTGAAACAAGATAACTAGATCACTAAACAAAAACATTTGTCTCTATTACTTCTTACAAAGTGAATTGGTATTAGCTGTATGGATGTTATTGATACCCAGTATGAAGTCTCCAAAGTCAGAACCTAAATCGATGGAACCTTATATCATTCCCAAGTATTACCTCAACAATGTATACTCTTTGGTAACCATGTATATTTAGTGAATTACTCTCATACATATTCCAAATTCTTCAAGCATTACATCACATGAGGACCTCTCCATTATCATCGTTCGGGATGCATGCTATAAAATTTCCCAACATCATCGTCCCACATGTTCTAAAACTATACCCATATATATACAAAATGAATTTAAACTGAATGGAATTCATGAATTATGTGTGGCCAGATTAATTTTGTATAATGATATGTAGTGAAACCTAAACATTTCACCTTCGGGTCCAACCATAGGTCCATTGACTTCCCTTTTCTTCATTTGGGATATAGGACATAAAACATCCTCGCATCACCACCCCACATGATGTTAAACTATACTCACATCCTTACCACATGACATTAAACTTCATGGAATTGAAGAACATCATTGGTCTTGATTATATCTCATGTGGGATACATAGCTACTCCGGGACATTTCTCCTTCAGGTCCAACCACATGCTCATTGACATCCCTTTTTTTCGTACGGGCTGTCGGACATAAAAATGCCAAGCATCACCATACCACATGATGATAAAGTGTACCCACATCCTTACCACTTGACGTTAAAAATTCAGGGAAGTCAAAAGCTATCTGTGGCTTGATTCTTGCCCTAGCAGTATATGTAGCAATTCCCAGACCTTTTTCTTTTAGTTCATCCCTAGGTCCATTGACCTCCCTTTTCTACATTTGGGGTCTAGAATGTATAGCTACCCAGCATCACCATCCCACAAGATACTAAATGGTACCAAAATACTTAAAATATTAATTTAAACTACATATAATTCAATAACTACATGTGGCGTCATTCCCGACCTAACATGACACATAGCGACACCCAAACCTTTTTCTTTCGGGTGCTGCCCCATGACCGTTGAACTCCCATTTCTTCATCCAGTTGCAGGACCTTAAACATCCCAACATCACTTCCCCCCATGATGTTAAAAATTACCCATGTCCTTACCATATGACATTAAACTTCTTGACATTCAAGAACTATGTGTGGATTGATTTCTTTCCTAGTTGGATACATAGTGGTTCGTGAACATTTTGCCTCCATGACCAGCCCTAGGTCCTTTGTCCTCCCTTTTCATTGTCCGAGTTGTAGGCCATAAAACTAAATTGTATCACTCTCCCCACATGATGTTAAACTATACTCATTTCCTTACTATAAGAAGTTAAACTTCTCAAAGGTAATTAACTATGTGTGGCTTGATTCCTACCCGAGAAGGATACATAGTGAAGCCCAGACATTTCACATATGGGTCTAGCTATGGGTCCATTGACCTCTCTTTTCATCATTTGGGTCATAGGACATAAAACAACTCAGTATAACCATCCCACATGATGTTAAAATATAATTACATCCTTACCACATGACGTTAAACTGCATGGGTTTTCAAGAATGACATATAGTTTGATTCCCTGCCTTATGGGATACATAGGAATGCCAATACATTTTATCCTTTGGTCCAGCCCCACGTAACATAAGTCATGTTATATATCTAGCCTCTTGGAATAATAATAGTATCTTGAGATCACATGGTTTGGTTGTGGAATTCTATTATAATCATTCACATTGGGTTTACAATTACCACATCCCGTATCACCTTAAGGGGCCTCCACTATTACATACATCTTTACCACATTACATTGAACTTCAGGACATTAAATAACTATATATGTATTCATTCCCAAACATGTAGGATACATAGGAACACCCAAGCATTTTTTATTCATGTTTAGACCAATTTTTTTTATCTTTCGCCTTCTTAGCCCAAGGTTCATTCTTGGATCAAGTGGCATGGTGTCAGATTCTATTTCACTCATTCACATCAGGTTTGAAATAACCACACCTTGTTCATCCCTTTGGAACACTTCTCCACCACTTACATCCTAACCACATGATGTTAAACTCATAATCCATCAATAATTATGTATGGATTGATTCCCATCATTATGGGATATGTTACAATGACCAAACATTTCACCTTTGGGACTAACACCAGGTTCATCAACATATTTTAACCCTTTTCTCATCTAATAATTTTCGATTCATCTACCCCATGTTGAATCCACTGAGCTCATTATTTCATAATTAATTTTATCAAATTCATCGTGGTATGAGACTTAGAGTCTTGGTTTCATCATGGACGTTCTCTCATTCCACCACCATGATTTTCATGATTGTTGTTTGGGTCTTTATCATCTTTCACATCCAATGCTACCCCCAAGTGGTAAGGATGATCCTATTTAAGGTTCGCAATCCTTTCTTGGCCAACATCCCAATGTATCGTGAACGAAATCATGAGACAAGTTACACTCACATTTCGAATATGGTCAACATCAAACCCTTAGTTGTTTGTTCCCATTCTAGGATACATGATAGGGATACTGTGTTTCAAATACGATCAATAATTATCCTCCATCATTATTCCATTTCCATTTTTTCCCAAATTATGGTCATGTGATTCATATTCCTTATCCAATACTTATTTCCATATGGAATTACAACACTCTTGGTTCAATAACTCTACAATCCTTTACACATTGAGTTGGTTGACTAGCATCGTGGGGATGTACATGACTCCAAACCTCTATTCACTATTTTATGTTTGTATATATGATTTAAAGATCTTCTCCATCCATTTTTCCCACACTAAGAATTTATCATGTGAGATTAGGTGTTCTTCATAATATTCATAATTTCTTGGAAGAGTCAAAAAATATAAGGTCCAAACTCTATGACCATAAACTATGATATTAGCTTCCAAAGTCAAGGAATCTTGAATTTAAACATTTTATGTGTTCTCTCAATAATTTTTTATGCGGAGCATACATATTTAGTTCTCATTAACTTTGAGTTTCTTTATAGAAGTACATTACATGTTTCCACATTAGAATGCTCATTCTCAAGGTCCAAACTCTATGACCTTAATCTAAGAATTCACAACCTTGGAATATGTGGTGTGGTGATGAATTATTTGTTCCACATTCATGTCGGGTTACCCTTTGGTGTTAAACTAGGTATTCCCGCTATAGAGATATCACTTCACGGTCCAAGACATATGACCTTAAACTATGTGTGAGTTTCCACCCCTATTAATGTGTGATGTGGTATGGGCGTCATTCATCCTCATTCAAGTCAGGTCACATAATTGCACCACCACTACTCATTTCCTCTTACGTACAGTTGGAACTCTATGACCTTAAATAGAGAACATTAATTACGATGATTTCATGAAATTATAATATGTGTCATCTTCTATTTCCCCCATTTCATAGGATATCACCCCATTTGGATATGACCATTTTTTGCTCATTCCATTAAGAACTATGTATTACTTGATTCTCAACCTTATGAGATACATAAGAACAACCAAGCCTATATTCCGTGATCCATCCACCATCCCCTCAATATATACGGCCCCATGGTCTGGGTTCTTTCAAATGTATGTGCATGTTATTGAGCCTCTATGGTTCTCATTCACATCGGGTTTACAATACTCCCGCCATGTACATACATTGATAGTACTTCTACCATCATTCATCCTTACCACATTACATTAAAGGTCATGGGTACCAACCATGCATCACACGTTCCCTTTATTTGGGTCTCCACCACCATTAACATCAAAAGGCCTCCCAAATGGTACGTATTCTTGGACTAAGGGATCACATTAATTTCTAGGACAATGTTCTAGAGGAGATTGAATGATATTTTGAGACAGGTTCCACGTTGCGAACAAGGTTAGTAGCCGACCCACTATTGTCTGTTCCAATTCTATGCCACATGATATGGATGTTGTTTTTCAGAAAAATCAATTGTTATAATCCATAGTTACGTCACCTATATTGTGTCCCAAATATAGGGCATTGTGGTTCATATTTTCCTACCCCCTTATTCTCCAACACCCCTGGTGTTATCCCTCTGTACATCCATGCACGTCGAGAAGGAATGTTGGTCTAGTCATGATTTTCCCACACTACATTCCTAATTAATTTTTTAGAACTCTCATTTTATGGAGAAATCCTAACAACCCCGTGTTTCGCACACTAATCAAGGCTCACATATGGATATGAGTTTTGGTAGGGTAATGCCTACATGATATAATACACTACCCTGGGGTCCGATCTCTATGACCTTAAACTAAGATCTATTTCGTCCAAGATATATGCTATTAAACTATGACTTTTTGTCCCACATGACTTTAAAATGTAGCATCTTTACTATATTAAATTAATGTACATTGGCTGGTGCTATCATAAAACCTCAAACTATGATGTCATCGTCTTGGCCGCACAATTAATAATATCACCACGTCATGATCTTCTCACATGAGAGGGAACAACCTTGGGAAGTTGTTATCCACTATGTCATTTTTCAATGAATTCATATGGCTTGATTCTTAAAACAACACCTGAAACATTAATCTTGGTATGGTTGATCCAAAAAATTAATTGATAAGTGAAGAAATAAGATATATCAAACACCAATTATTCTCTATGCATTGGATAGACCTACACAGTGGAATATCTCTGAGAACGACAAATGGATTCATTTTCATCCTTATAGGATACATATGAATTATCGGGTCATTAGACGTGGGTCAAGCTGAAAAGTTTTGGCCCCTTTTCATGGAAAATGATCATTGTCCTCACCTCATGATGTTAAACAACATGAGATTCAAGAACTACATATTGATCAATTCCAACCCCTACATGATACATAGTGGCACCCAGACATCTAACCCACAAGTCAAAATAAAAAATTGTAAACTCCACATTTAGAACCCTTTAAACCAAGGTTCTTCTTTGAGAATGTGTGATGTGGGGTAGGCTTATATTGTCTGCTGTCATGTCAGGTTATACACCACACCACACACGTCTCCTTTTTTGATCAAATTCCCTATCCATATGACAATAAACTACATCACAACAAATCTTCCTCAATGTATGATTTTAAACTACACTAAATTATAAAACTATTTGATACGTGATTCATATCTATATGTGATATGTATTGATGCTTTGACACTTTTTCATTGGGCCCAACCAAAAATTATATGGTGCAAAATCTATGCCCTTAAACTAAGAGATAATATCCCAGATACATGACATTAATCTGTGACCCTACTCTAAACAAGGTCAGGATTCCCCATGACTATAGGATGCTTCACCTTCCTTGCAAAAGAGGATTTCGTCCACTATTGTGTGTCTCTAACCACATAGTGCATCAGGAACTTCATGCATCTTGATTACAATCATTGTGGGATCTATAGAGAAACCTAGATATTTTGTTTTCGGGTACATCCTGAGATCCATTGACCTCCATAGCACGTTGGCCCTAATTATTGTCTCAATCCTATGTCCTTAAACTAGGAGCCTCATAGAAATATGTGTTGTGATGTTTGCAGATAGGTCTCTTTGGTTTTCATTTGTATTGGAATTTTTCAATACCATATCACATATGACTCTTTCCCATATATTCCATGGAATATTTCTAGTGAACATTCCTCATTTTCCTCATTCTGCTTTGTTTTATTCCATTTATCCATGCAATCATTCCAACTATAGACATCATAAATAGTAAAAAATATTTGAACTATCATATATAGTCCAGGTTGTTTTACATAAACTATCTAAAAACATCTTGGTCATATGATGTTAAAATACTTACATATTATCCTAATTTTCATGAGGTAAAACTGAAAGTTATATTACTTCCTCACTAGAGAGGGCCTATCTAGAAGAAGGTTTGATCCTGATTCAAACTGGTACACTCACCCAATGTGTTTTAGTCACAGTTCTGCAATTTTGAGAGTGTTGGAGTCCATTCCAATATCCCATAACAACACCGTATACTTTTTATTCCATATTATTTAGATCCTCATCCCTATTAACATCCAAAGGAATCCTTTAATAGTATGGATGCTTGGCCTCAGGCGTTTCCTACTATCCTGGGACAACATTTAGGGGGTCTTGGATAACACTTCATGTTTGACCCAATGTTTTTAAATATGGTTAGCTATTGGACCTCATTTGTTCGTCCACATTTAAAGATTACATGATATTGATAATTTGTTTCCAATATTATAAATAGTTATCCTCCATCGTTATTCCTCCCTCACTATGTTTCAAATTTTAGGTATCTTGATTTAAACTTCTCATTCACATTTTCTAGGATTGATTGCAAAACCCCTAGAATTATCCCGCTCGTTCACTAGTGCACATTGGGAAAGGAAGGTTTGATGCTCTGGGATCATTATTGACCAGCCACAACCCCTCTTCATGCCCAAAAAACCATGGTGGTAAGTTAATGATGATAGACACCAAGTATTCAATGGTTAAATGGAACTCACATATATCATGTGGATAATTTTGAGATCATCCCTTGTTTTTTACACTGTGTATGACACATGTAATCTTAGGGATTGATCCTTATTTGTATCATAGATAGGATCCAGATGCAGTAAAATAATAAAAAAAGTATATCCATGCACACAGTTCATGATAGGAAAATAAGAAGGAATATATTATTCATGAGTTCAGACAAAACATGACCCCTATTGGTCAGTCCCTTTGATGGACTACTTTAGTTTCATCACCCTCTAGCGTGTATCATCCAAAATTTTGTCCTACTACTTAATCTATATTTCTTGATCAATAGCTGCATAGTGAATCTCATCAGCTCGGGCATATATTTTATCCCACATGGATCAATGATCCGCCATTTTATGGCGCAACTAAGCTAGCTGCTCCTGGGACTCTACTTTCTTGTCTTTCAGCCATTCAATGATCCCACATTGATTTGTTAAAAATTTGGCATGTTCACACATCTTCTCAACAAGGCATAATATTTCTTAATTAACAACATGGTATTTATCAATATTCATATATTTCAATCTTCATTGGGTGGAATCTATGTGTTGGTTTCTCTCCAACATCTTCTTAGTAAGATAGTCCCAGATCTTCATATGAAGATAGTTATCATCCACCCCCTTCGGCATAGACGAAACACAACCATGTAAGAATTAACCCCATCCGACTCATCCACATGACCTATGTGTGATTGAGGAAGAGTTATATTCACTTCCATTCCATGAACCATGTCATGTGAATCTCCTAGGCTGCGTTATAATCAAAATCATCTAGCCCCTCCGGATCTGCATGAATATGTTCAGAAAATATGGACAAAAGTTTGGAAAAAGGACCTTCCTTTTGAATTACTTATAAGGGAAAGGGATCTACGATATGTTTGTCGGCCATCATCACCATTATCTTCCTAAAAAATATATTCTTCTGCAGCTTCAGGTTCTTCCCTAGTAGTGGTATTATATTGGACCAAAACATCATTCCAAAAGAGTGCTAAGGCAAGATCATATTGTGTGGTAATTTTTGGATAGACATATCCTAGTACAATCATGTCTACTCACTTATTAAGTTTCCACTGGACCTCAAGTACCAATTTGGCGTCCACTCCTTATTCTCATTAGTGATACTACTGAAGAATTTTCTTACATAGTGGGTAGGAAATTATTCAGCAATTATTTCACTCCCCAAGTCTTTTATGGTCATTCTGTTAAGTTGTAAACAAGAATGTTCATAGTTTCCCAAGTAGGGTGACCAATTCTCATGATGTTGATCCACAAAAGGCTATCCTCACACATCACCCACAACTGAAGAGAGTCGGTCACAAACCCTAGAATCAACACCACCTCCAAAATACCAATGTTACATAGCTGTAGGCTATCACTCATGACGTAATCCTTTTAAGATATGGTCAACATTCCCAAAAGCATATTATTGTCAGATAGGACCCTTCTATCATGAGTAATATAAGGATTCACGATCACTTTGGCCCTATGTGAATAAGTTTTACCCTCCCTCTTAGCATCGGTCCACACAAAAGAAATCTCGGTCAAGCCTCATATGCACAAATGTTTTGGTAGAAATGATGGAGGTTTGGTGAACAAGTCAAAATGTGGCATGAAAGATTGATGTAAAACTTTCATGAAGATTAGACTAATTCTAATGAGTACAAGATCTAGTGGCTCCATGTAAGTATCCAAAAAAATTTGGGCTCTTTCCCATAGAATGAAGGAAGTTCCACGTGCGAGAGAGGATATCTTATCGTATAAAAAATTCAAGGTACATTGGCTTGGCCCCCAATGTATTTATAGGCATAGACCATGTCTTCCACATTCCAGCTCAGCACCTTATGTGATAGATTTTCCATTTTGATCACACCACTGGAAATTTATTGTTTTAATTTGGATTTCCCTTGGAACCCAACCCTATAATTACATTTCATCTTAGAATCGTGGGGGGTGTATTTTTTGGTGCCTAATTTTTTTGAGGCCATAGATTAGAATATTTGACTAACCCAATGGTATATTTTGACCAGAGGATGATACCAATAACCCCATGGATTTTACATTCAAGATTTAATCGTGCATGAAAGTACAAAACCCATGCACAAACCTCTTGTGTTTCCAATATGACATCAACCAATATTCTTGTGATCAGTCATCTGAAATGAAAAAGTCAGATGCATGGAAGAAAATGGGTTGGCACGCAAGATATATGAACTATTTATTAATGGTCTTTCATTCCCAATGTGATTTCAAATGACTGCTTCCGCTCTAGCCTCCTATTGTTCTAAAAATAATATTTTTTTCGTATAAAAAAAGGTTTACTGCCAACCTTAAGGGCGACTCTCTAGAATTTGAAAAACCACTCCCTTACTTGTAAGGCTACTATTACATGACTGTTTTATTTCATGATGTCAAGGTACTAGATCATGCATGATAGGTCTCCCATGGGCCCCCATTGTGAGGGCCCACGAGGGCTTGACCCTCATCCATTTCTATTTCTCCCAATTCAATTAACTGCAAAATAACCCTCTTGCATGAAATAATTACCTTTATTCAATATATCGTGCACTTGATCCCCCTTCCATTTATGCGTTAGACAATAATCATGCATGTATCCTCTGGTTTTGTGGGAATGCCTTAAATATTTTGTGCTCCCCTCCCGATGTTCCCCATGATTTATCATTATTCGAAGCCAACATGTTTAATATCTCCTTGAGCTCATCATCCTTATATTACAGGCACCTCCACCATGTGGCCCTCGAGGCATGTGCCTAGTGACTTACTGGTCCCTCGAGCGAAGATCCAAGTTTTATTTCCCTACCTTATACTTCTTCGCATTGGAACACTATCAACAATTACATCTTCTCATATCCACACTAATGAGAGCCCTTCGAGTGACCACTCCTACATATCACTCCCGTCAAGCATTGCTTGTGCCTTCCCTTCCCCAAGTGCGGGATGGTACAAATTATGTCATTACAAGGGATGGGGAGTGATTCCTCATTGTCTAAGTGATAAGGTGTTAAATTTACAAGAACCCTAATACCCCAAAAAATACATTAAACTTTTTGTTGCAACATGCGTGTAAAGCCTAGGTGGAATCATAAGAGAATAAGCATCAGCGATCTCCTGCTTCTCTCTCCCTTTGTGCTTTGTCTCCATGAGCCCCACAAGAAGCCTTTACATATTCCCTGACACCCTCTAATAGGGAGTTCCCTGTATGATGGCCATATCCTCCTCATACATCTCGACACCATCCTTGGGATTTACATCTATAGTAATTCCCAATATACATCTCCTTGGGCCACTAGAAATGCGCAAACCCACATCATCCTTTATGGATTCACACTTCCCCACATGACTTCCGGGTCTACTATTATCTATTTTTTATCATAGTGAGCATGACTCATGTGGGAATAGAGTTTAAGAGTGACCATGTATTTTCTTTTGGAAACTAACCATGCATAATTATCATGTACGTTCATCCTTAAAATTTTTAAATGGTATCCTATCAAACTACATGGACATTGATCCCTATCTTCTAAACATGGTACGTATGAAGCCTATGTGAGGTTCAATCCCCTCACTCCCCAAAATCTAAATGTTTCGTGTGTCCATGTTGGTTCACCATTGTGTCACATGATATTACATTGTATTCCCATATGAACTATGTTGGGCATGATTCACAGACACTGTGATATGTTGAAAGGCTCTATGAGGTTTAACCACAAACAATGGTAGACTTTGGAACTCCGTCGTAAGGATTTACCCTTCCGATGCAATAATTTCCCTTTTGTGAAATAACTGCTGGATCCACCACTATGATGTGTTGTAACCCCCATTAGATTCTAAAAATGCATAACCCCCACAAAAAACCAAACTTTTCTGGCCAAGTCTTTATTTATTAAAATGGGCTATTAACCATGTGTAAGCCACAAGCTTGTCTTAGGGTCAATGTCCTTAATGTACAACCCAATTATAAGCCCACTTTCTGAACTACATGGAATTTTATTCCCAGCCATATAGATATGTAGGAAGCTTATTTTAATGTTAGATCCCATCATTCATGTCCCATCCTTTCCTTCCTTCATCCTTTGTGTCTCGGGAAGATCATTTCCCAAACTGGAGTATTTATTTCCTTCGGGACCCCATCCATGCACCCATTCACACGAGCTGCATCCTTAGGTGTCTCATTTACTCTTCCCTAAACAATGTGGGTTTTGATCCCTATGAACTACATATAGTACATAATAATCCCCTATGTGGTTCAATCCCAATAAAAGATAAACCTTGTTGTCCCCTTTGTTGGGACAAGCCTTCTTTGATCTGCCCATTTTGGTGTTCAAATTAGCCTTAATGGTGTCAAACCTTCCTTTTTGGAACACATTATCTTGGGTAATTCCTCAAAAAAAAATTGACCCATTAACCTAGAAAACCTTCAAGGTTCTCCCTCAGAGGGACGTATCCATCAGATCCACCCTCATAAGTGTTCTATTTGGTTTGATACATCTCATCTAGATATAAAACTCACAACACAACATATGTTAAACCTAAAAAGCCTAGGAAAACCATAGAGACATGCCTCTAGAATAAGATTAAATGAATATGATATGGGATGATTCCAAAATACATACCCATGATAAGACATCTAATAAGGGTGAATTTAGGTGTACCAGGGTTCCATCACGCAAATATGTCAGCAATGACCAATGTGACTATTTCCCTTACCAAAGGTTGCTATCCCAACTTCACCCTCTGGAATGTCTGAATAGAAGTAGTGTAATTAATTGGCTTCCACAAAGAAATAGAACCAGGATTATTTCACTAATAATGTCTTAATCATTAAGTAGTACCCCGACTTAGTGAAAAATTTCAAGAAGGAATCCATGTAAGGAGACACCGACATTCCATTAACTCGTTCGATCAAGGAGAAGACATCAAAAAGAGGTGGTGGATTCCTACCACATTTGGAAATAGGGAATGTGGGATACAAAGTGCATCCCTTTTATGTCAAAAGTTTCTCGGCTGGTGTACCCTATAGAAATCATCGAAAACGTATGCCACATCACTGTATTATGGGATAACTCACTAAAAGTGTTTGACATGTCCCTCTAAAAGTGACATCCCATGAAAATTCAAAAAAATGTCCAAAAAACCCCTCTCATGGGATATTCCATATATATTGTCCTATAAAATATAATTCATGCCACACATAAATATAAGATGATTAAAAAATATTTAATCATATTAAGAAATATTCATAATTACAAAAAAAAACATGTGAGAAAATATTCATAACCATTCTCATTGGAAACACACACACGCTAAGAAATCTAGAATAATGAAAAGGTCTCATTGTTATACACGCACATATTAAGAAATCATTCCAAGAACCTATATAAATATGTCATAATGATAAAGACACCCACATTAGGTGAAATAAAGTTATGATGATAAGGGTCACAATCTAAGTCTAATTACAACACATGAAATTGAAAAAAATACATGATACAACATGATTATAATTCTAGGAATTAGGTTACATATATTACAGACCAAAAATGTAGTACATGCTAACATATATCAATGAATATCCACTGTAGAAAATAGTGTAGATTAAAATGATGTATATAATGTAGACCCCAAAATGCATGTGATGATTCTATCATCATCCAACATTTCCATCAATATAATATTCCAAAAGACTTATATTCAAAAAATTCATCAAGAATATACTTGTCTTTGACTGATGATAATAATATATAATTAACCATGATTAAGATAGAACCTACCAGATTGAAAGCATCAGATCAAATCAATGTGAGAGTGTCAGAAGGAGAAGAAGGAAATAGTTAAGATGTACCAAAATCAATAAAATATATCTCCAAGGTGTTGGGGGTTCAAATATGGTATGAAAGGATAATTTAATTAGATAGGGAACCAAATAGTTCCATCAGATTTCCATAAAACTCAGCATACCCAACTTGGCCAAGAATGATGCAACTGGCCATTCGACAACCTCCACAGGATGGACAATGGATGATAGACATAATAACTATTTTCCTAAGAAACTCATCGATAGGTAGGTGTCTTCCCACAAGACATCCAATGGAATTTGTAGTGTTGTTATGGATCTATAGACTCCATCAACCTATCCCCATATATATAATCACTAATGACACAAAACTAATGGATTTGGAGATTGAATTCTAATTTGTGAGATTTAATTTTACAATTATGAATGAAATATAAAATATAAGTGTATTACAATAAAATAACCTCCATTTACATCAAATATAATATTTAAATTGTTATTTGTTATCATCAAACCATAGAGTGTGAGTCTTACATGATTCATGTAGTGGCATATTACTCTATGAACAGATCACATTTTTTGGAGTGACAGAAGGATTAATTAATGGGATTATTTATGAAATGTACAAAAATTATACCACCTAATGAAGTTATACAGTGTAAGTAAAGGATTCAAGATATAATACAGAGATGTGCACACCAGTTGAGATAGATGTTATTGTAAAATTTATATTTTGTGATAGAAATGCTTATTTTTTGTAGATATAAATATACTATGGAGTTTGATTATCATATACGATTACATATATAAACATGGTGGAGAGACATCATTTTTTAAATTGAAACACACCCCTTGATAATTAATATATTTCCATGTCACATTAACATGGATGAAATACATCATTTTATAAATATACTATGGAGAAACATAAGGATTATTTAATGGGATTATTTTTTATATTCAATTTTAAAGGGTGATTTCTTTTTTCATTGATTCCCTTTGATATATTGGTTGATCCAAATAACACATCCAGGGATACCATGGATTTTTTATACATTATTTCAATTACCATATGTGGGTTTTTTATATTCCACTACAATTTAAATATAGTTGAGTAATTCCATAAGAGAAAAATATTTCTTCTTATTTGTGAGGTAATTTATATTATTTTTCGAAAATGGGTGAGCTTTTCTGTACTGGAGATGACTAAGATAGGATCATCAAAATTCTATTTTTCCGGGCTGAGATGCTATAAAATTCAAATTTTTTTAAAAAAAGTATATAATGGGTCTAAAATATACCATCATGTGGGGAATAATTTTTTATGCTAAGTATTTTTTTTCAAATCATCATCAATGTTATACTTTTATTCCAATACACCACAAAACTCTATGTCAATCACATAGCATTTATAAAAATCATAGAGATCGTATTTATGTTACTTTGAGTATCTATCCCCAACATAAAAGGGAATTATTCTATTTTTTCAATGTTTATTTATAAAATTAATGTAGAACATAACCAGATGGAGGGGTATTTGGATTTAAAAAAGTTACATCACCTTTATATTTCAAATTAGTAATTCCATCCTCTTTTACCACATTTTTGAAATTATTACCATAAAATTATTCAAATTTTATATTATAAGTGAGCATCACCAGATCAATGAATAATGAAATATTTTACATTTAATATTATTGAAATGTGATGAGTAATAATGGATTTTATAAATTGAATTTATTTCATACGGTGACCATAAATTAATGTTGTTATGTTTCTATTCTTATGAGTATAGCTTACCTCTCCATGTTGGTAGGAAAAAGTTGAAAACAATGCTGTTTATGATTCAATAGTTAATAATATAGTATATTTTTTATTATGAATTATTGTTTTTATCGGTCTGCGGATGGATGGAGGACTATGGCGGTTTGCTGAGAGTGAAGTTGAATTTGGTCTTGGTGGAATGTGGTTCTAAAGAATTATGCAATAAAATTGTTGGAGGAGGATGCGCCTATGAATTGTTCTGATTTTGTGGAGGTTGATTTAGATTAGGTTTATGTTAATTGATGATGTGTGTTTACTTGTGGCACTACGGCTTTGATCAATGAGATGGTGCATCTAGTTTACTTTCAAGGGATTTTTCCAAAAGATGTTTAGAGTAGGAAGTGTTCTCTTCACCATCAGTATTTGGAATTGGATGTTTTGAGAGGGTGTGATTCTTGCCATCGGTACCGGGCCCATGAATCCTTGCACGAGACAGCTAGTCGTGCAACGATGGGAAGGTGAATGTGGATCGTATTGTTTTTGTTGCTTGGGTGGAGCTTTCCCTTTCTTTTGAATTGAATTGTATTAGGTCATGATGATCTTGGATGTGGAGGAATGGTTGTGTTTTATGTCATTGATGTCATCCTGGTTTCCAACATTCGCCTCAAAAGTGCTTTTGAAATAAAAATTTAATATTCAGTCTAGTTTAAAAATTTCCTTGCATTTTTCAATATGATAAATATTTATGTCTAACATGTATTTTTTAATAAAATTAAATAAAAACATACAAAATACAAACTCCACTAATATCATTTTTTTGATGTTCCACATTTTTTATTTTACACATTAATAAGTTTAAAATTAGTGTATTTATTTAGGTATCTATATAAAACATTAAAACAGAGGATCCAAATATCAAAATAAGGATTCATATATATTATTTTTTAATCTGACCCATTATTTATATTATTTACATTTTATTTATGTTTATGTTATGCCCTTATCTTAATAAATAATTACCACTTATTCATCAATAACTGGTTAAGAAAAAAATGTTTATATTTATATTATATATAAACTTGTACCAAACATGATAATATTATATTGAACATGTATATGTTAAAAAATAATATAAATTAAATTTAATAACAATTATATATTATGAGAAATTATTATATTTATTTATTACATCAACATATATTTATGTTTTGATATGACAAAAAATACATAAATATATATGTATAAATTTTTATAATTTTATAAATATTTTAATTATAATTCAGAATTCCCATGGAATTATTTAGTGTGCATTATTTGTTTTGACACTCTAGGAAAGATTTGTTTTTACATAAATTAATGATGAAGCATTTTGTTTTGGAAGACAGAATCAAATGTTTATAACGTAAGGTTATTAAATATTGTTTCCAAATGAAACTAAATATCCAAATGATTTTAATATTAGGATGAAGATTATTGTTATTGAAGTCTAAATAATGAGAAGAAGTGTGTCTGAATGTTTGGAAGTTACTATGTTCTAAGGATCAAAAGATACAGATCACAGAAATTAAGGGTTTTAAGTTGTGTATAATTCAAATTAGAAATTCTCTAAGATTCATAAGATTGAATAATATTAAATAATTCTTAAATAAAAAATGTATTGTAATTAATTTAATAGTCTAAAATATATCCGTGATTATGAAGTATCAGAATGAAAAAAATATAGTCAAGAATATATGAAAAGTGATGACTCACTATTAATTCAATGAAATTAAAATCATGGTGGTTGAAAATAAACATTGAATCCACATAAGTTTAATTGATGATGTCAAGGGAAATATAATACTTATAAAGATGGTGTAATAAGGATAAATCTTGAAGATAAAGCACTAGATGTTATAAATGTTGATTCTAAAAACAAGAAATTGTGAAGTTTATGCAGGCATAATTTCTATTTATTAGAATTTGGAAACGATCATTGTTGTATATTTTCAGTAGTAATTATTATAAAAAAGTAAAAGGATCATTTTTAAAGAAACTGATTATTTAGAAGTCATACTTATAAAATATATTAGATAAATGTAAGATAAAATAACTGATGCTCGATAGTTGATTTAGATTTTATTAAAATTTATTAGGGAAAATAATTAATGTTGGAGAGGTAGTGATATAACAAAAAATAGTATTTTTATTTTAGGAATTAAGTAACATTGATTGATACAGTATCCTAATGGCATGGTGGGGTGAAGTATAAGGTAGTTTTAGATGTGTTATCAAAAGAGAGGCACCATAAATTTCATAGTATGAAATTATTTAGTGGTTGGGAATGATTTTCAAAATCACTAAGAGTTCTATACCTATACTATTTTTTCTAAAAATATCCATTGGTATATCATTGATTAAAATAAATATGTATTGGGAATTGATATAGTGTAAAAAGGTTAATTGATTAATATTGACATGTGAATTATATTGATAAACCATTATGTGATGATTTTCTGTGAAGATCACATATACACTGAATTTAATGTGATATTTCTTTAGAATAACAATTTAGGAAAGTTTTTATATTCATAAATACTTTATAGAATATATTAGTGATGAGATTCAGAATGAAAACAATTCGAATGTTGAATGAAAAAAAACCAATGTTTTAGAAGTAGTGATTAAAAATGTGGCAGTCATGGATATTGAATCTATGAAATGTTGTGTTTCGATAGTTTTCAAATAGTGGGTATCCGATGAATGATTTTTAAATTCTATGTTATTATAATATTATGTTTTCAAAATTTAATTTTTGATAATATATAGGATCAAATTATTTCAGAGTATCATTGGAAAATAAATTTGTATTAATGATGTGTCATGAAGTCTATGTGATTGTACTCTTTTTTTATAGTTGTATTTTTTTAAATTTGTTGGGAACAATATATACATTGTCTGGATATTCTTTTTGGGAAATACTATTTTGTTCTGATTGATACTTTCATAACCCATTGTTTATATATTATTTATTCTACTAGATAATTTTTATCGTTGAACATATCTAACCCTACTAAAAATATAGTCACATATATTGGGGTTAAAACATAAAAATATCGCGTGTCTCTTGTATAAGTGTAGAATATATTTCCTTCTGGTAAGGCGAATATTTTATACTGTATTAGATTGGATTATAATAATTTATAATATTTTTTTCAATAAAATAAATTTTGATTGGTATCAAAACAATCCTTCCCCCACCATAAGTTGTAAAACCCTTTTCTAGGATCATAAATAGTTATAATATTATTTCAGGTTCACTCTTAATGATTGATACATTTATGGGGATGCAGAATATGAAATCATTCAATTATAGTGATAATCTGTAGTCGATGGGAAAAAATATCATGAATTAAATAATTTAATGATGCCCTACCTCTCTCTCATATATGAGACATTATAATTCTCACTATAGTAAGATTTCCATCGGGCGAAAAGATACTCTGATGAATTATTTTGATAATATTGACATATATATAAATGCAAGGAAATGATTTTTTTCAATTTTCAGTAAAATATAAAACATTAAAAAATGTTAAGGATATCTAAACTGATAATAATATTTAGGATATAAATGAATGAATAATTTTATTGAATGTGAAAGTAAATTAATAAATAATTTTTTTTGGATATGTAAACTAAAGTATGTGAGGGTGGATGATAAAGAAAAAATTTATTGAATGACTAAAAGAGTGAATGTAATTTTATTTGTTATAAAATCCTATGGTTAAAAAATAAAATTCATTATATTTATCAATAATAAAATAGTGAACATTCTAGATAAGTTTGATAATAGAAGTTTTACATTGGAATGAAGAGAATATTTGTCCCATGATGAATTGCATAAGATTATTTTTTCTTATGACATGAAAAAAAACTTACATTAATTAATAAGATCTATTAGTTTATGGATATTTAATACATGTTAAAAATATATTTCAATGATGATGAAGATGAAAATTTCTATGAATTTGAATATGAGGAAGTAAATAAAGTGTAAATGAGAATTATTAATCTTATCTCAAATAATCATACAAATGGAAAAATTATATATAAAGTTAAAACCCCTGAAGAATTATTAAATTATTGTAGAGTTATAAATTATTCAATTAATTTTCCAAACATGAAAGGTGTTGTGTATTTTGATGAACATAAAGAGGAAAACCCATAAAAATTGATATGGGGTAAAAGTTCAATGGGGGATACAAAACCTATTAAGTTCTAGAAAATATTTCTATAAAATAAATGAATAATTATTCATATAATATAATTTAGAGACTCCCGTTCCTCAATTATTCATATTTTAGATGATATTACAAGAACATTTATGAATGTCATGGATAAAATTGAAATATTAATGAAACATGATGTTGTGTATAAGAATATGGTGAAGTGAAATGCATAAAAAATATATTTAATATTAAACATCAAGATTTTATTGTAAAAAAACTAATATCAAGAAGGAAATATTGAAATTGAAGAAATAGGATGAAAATATTGATATAATGAAGGTGTAATATATTTTAATATAATATGGGTATATTGATAAGATTAAAAATCTAAATATTAATGTTTCATAGTAATATAAAAATATAAAAGATCTTAATTAAAAATGGATATAAAATAATATGATTCACATAAGATATAAACAATATTTTTAAGTGAAAAATTCTTTAATAAAGATAATTGATGATTTAAAAAAAGTAGGGGATGTTAATTTAGAATCATCAAAATATTTTGAGAATTTTTTTAAAGCATGTTAAACATTCTCCGACTAAATTAGAAAATAAGACTTCTCTTTATAACAATATAGCTAGTAATTCCCACATATTGAAATTTAGAATAAGAATAAAAAATATTTATCCTTTATATAAAAATGGAATATTTGGGTAATTATAAAATAATTACCTACAAAATACCAAAGTTTGTACAATATATAATAGGACAATAACAACGGTTTTCTAGATAGAACTATTATCAACATGGAAGCTCAATATTCTGAGGCTACCAATGGTGGTATATAATTTTCTAAAATAACATTATTCATGTTGGTATAACATTTCACCATATTATAGAAATCATGTGACTTGTAGAAAGTACTTAAAATAAGTAAAAAGACTCCGGAAATACGAGGATCAATTCATGGATTGGGAAATCTATGTCAAACAACTCATCAGTTTTCCCTACAATGAAAAAATTAATGTTCATAGAATAAATATGTAGAATATGTGACCAATGGGGTTTATATATTAAATAATACATGACTCAAATTCTTGGTTAATTTTACAATGAAGAAAAATGAAAGGTGTTTTGGTTAATAAATATGGATGAAAATTCACTAATTGTTGATGTCCCTTAAAAGTATTTAAGACATATAATCCATTGATTCATGGTAATGATTATTCCTCTCATATTAACGATGATTAGAAAATATTAATTAATATTTTAAATCATAATGTAGATGTATTGGATTTTGGGAATGATACTTCCTTGAAAATTATAGTTATTGGTACTTATAAGATAAATGTTCAAATTATGAAACAAAATGATGTTATTTTCGTGTAAGGGAATAAATAAATTCTATTATTTTTGATCCAAATCTATTATAATTGAAATGATTTCATCATTAGGATAAATTCATGGATCATAAAGAGTCCTATATATAAAATAATTATCCCTAAATGAGAAAAAACCGATGGTAATCTCTTAAATACTATACATCCTATTAAATCGTATTTCTTGAGTAAAATGGTTGAAATAATGTTCAAGAAGAGATGAATTGGCTAGCATCGTAATGGGTTTTCAGTATATTTTCAAATAATGAAGTAGTGAAATACAGTCTCAATATGAATAGTGAAATCTGAATTAGTTGAGAAACTTGTAGAATGGGAATCATGTTCATGAAAATCAAAAAATGATAGAAATTAAATCATGTTTTCCATTTGAACTAATTCATAATGATATGTTTGGGAAGTTATGTGTCTAAGAAAATATAGGTGTTATTTAAATTACTTGAAAATTTTATTATTTTACATAGATGAGAAATAAAATATTTAGGAACCCGATGTATGATGTAGTACAAATGGTCAAAATGTACAAGAGATATGTTGAATGAGATATAAGTGTCTATATTAAAATGTTAATATTAGACAATTAAAAGGAGTTAAATTATAATTACTTTTAAAATTACCACGATAATCATGAAATAGTGAAACAACACAATGTTTTATATATTTTATAATTAAATGGATTCATAGAAAGAAATAACAAAATATTGGTTAAATGGGATGAACCATTCTTGCTGAACACAATATCAAAAAATTCATTAGAAGTTATAGAGTGTGTAAAATTATGTATATTTGAAATATATTTTAACTGAAATATAAATCATATATGACACTATATCATATATAGAAAAAAAAATATAGTAATTATGTACATGAAAGTGTTTGTTTGTCTATGATTTATGAAAATTAATGTTTCAAATATGTGAAAATTTGATGAGAAAGATAAATAATGGGTCTTCATTAGTTTTCCATCCAAAAATATATGTGAAAGATAATGTAATAAGTGGAATAATGATTTGGTGTATTGTTATTATGTGATGAAAATTGAAATTAATCACAACAAAAATCTCAAAAAAGGAAAATTATTACAGAAATTTCTTACCAGTTGGTAGAATTGAAAATGTAATATCATTGAACGATAAATAATAAAATGGATATGTAAATGCACATAAATTAATTTATTAGGGTAATAAAACAGATTCATCGGAATTATATACACAACACAACAAAAATAATTGGTTAATATGACATGTATATCAATAAAATAAAAGTAAGACGAGAAAACACTTTAAAAATGTCATATCATTGAGACGAGGATCAATAAAACAGGAGATTACATATAAAAAAATTATATCCATAAAAATATATGTGGTAATAAAACAAAAAAATAATAATAGTGTATTCCACACATAATCATTACAATATATAATCAATGAACTAGTCACACAATGAATTGACATTGAATTAATGAATACTTTACCTCACACTTCACATTCCTTTCACCTAATTTAACCTTACTTATAATGGTTAAAATAATATTTTTGACTAATTATAGAACTATATTCATATATATAATACCTTATTTATGATTTATTTAAATTTTATTACTCATTCATTAAAAATATTTCATTATTTTCATTATTTTGGGGGGCGTTCATTTAATGGTTTCATGATCGGTTCATTTGTGAATAATTATAGATGTTCTTGTACAGGGGAAATGATACTATAAAAGTTAAATGAAATGGTACTAATGAAATTAAATAATAATAAATAGTCCCATGTATGATTTTTATTCTTACATGAGGATGATTCATTTGAGAAAATGTTAATGATAAATGATTAGGTTAATTTGGCCGTTTTCTTCTAACCATCACAAAGTTGGTTCATTTTTATTTGATATTATATAAATATATTGGATTTTGAAAAATAAAAAGGTTATTACAAACCTAATAAAATATTATTTAACCAGAATATAATTTTTATTACCATCCATGAAGACAGTAATAGAAAACTAACAAATTCGTTATTCACGAAGGTGATTAACTGACAGAACATGGAAAATAGTTTTGTTTAATTGAATAAGAGGTGATGATAAATGAAATAGTAAGGAGATATTACATTATAAATATAAAACTAAATTATATATATAATTATGGTATTATCATTCCATTATGGATGATGTAGGTGATAATAACACATGGGAATAAAATAAAATAAGTGTGTTGTCTGAAGAAAATTATATCTTGAATTCCACTTCCTTGGAGGAAGCCTTGAAAACCACATATTATGCCTTTTTTTAGACAACTATCACATGAATATTGGTATTGTGAGTATGGGAGGATTTGGGTGATATTTAAGAAGATTCATGTCTTGTGAGGAGAAACGTGTTAGTAATGGGTGGTATTTATACTTTAGGATGGTTGGTTTAAAGTGATTAAATAATATTTATTTTATAGTTAATTCCAACCACAATGGGAGGAATAATTTCCATGAATTTATATGATAATTGATATTTTATTTATTGGTAATGGTCGATAGAAACATCCAAAACCCATTAAAATTTGTATTTTTTTATTTTAATCATTAACCTTTTAAGATTAACCCTTTTCAATATTTGACTTATACAACGACAATTGTTTTGTTATGACTGTGATTTTTTTTAAACAACAAACCAAATTGAACAAAAAAACTAATTTGGACCCTTTGATTCCAAAATTCAAATCCATTATTCCTAATTAAATTCATAAAATTAGAAAAAATATATTTTAAATTATTCTCACACAACAAATGAGTAATAAGGTTATTAAAAAAAGTTCTAAATTATGAAATTTTTTTATATCAAATTTCATTGTGAAATTTATTACATTTAAATTAATTGGTATTATTTATATCTAATTAAACAATATATATTTTAAAACAAATTTAGAATATTATTTAACATTATAGATAAATGAGATGCAAAAGTTCTAATCAATTAAAAAATTAGCAATTTTTAATATACATCAAGAAAAGTTCTATAAAAACCCAAAATATCACAAAAAAAATAATATTCAAATTTAAAAAATGATGTTTAAATTATCATCAACAATTTATAAAATTTTAATTTTAATTTTGAAAATATAATCTCCATTAAATTTCAATAAAATTTACTTTTATAAAAAATATATCTTTTAAGGCTTAGAATTGTATTTATTCTTTTTTAGGAATACAAAATAGATTGGATAAATTTTAAAACATTTTATTGGATATATAACATATACATTTCATTTAGATACATTAATAAATTTTTTTAAAAAAATTTTTAAGAAAAAATTTCATTATGTGTCTAAAAATATTTATTTCATTTGAAAAACACACCCTTTATATTCAATTAGGATTTTTTTATTTTTAATTAATTATTAATAAATGAATTCATTTGATAAACATATTTAATCAATTGTTTATAAATTTATTGAATCTCATTCATTCCCTTCATTCCAACATCTATGTGATAAAATTCATATTTAAAAAATAATATTTAATTGTTTTTTTAAGCATGATGTGGAATATCAGGTATGATATTAATAATAATGCTTAATTTTTAAATCTTAGGATGTTAAATTATCCCTCCCATTTAATAAATTTCATACCCATAATTTAAGATCAATAAAGGTAACTAGTGTTTTACTTTTAAGTGTACCATTTTTGAAACCCCACGTCGAAAAAGGTCCCATATAACTTCCATTGTAATTGAGAGAAAGAAAACTACGAAGGTCACCATAGATAACACATACATTGATTCCATGTAAAAAAATATGGACATAGACATGAAAAATAACAATCAAGGTACAATATAGAATTATAGAGAACATGTTCAAGGTATGTTTAACCATAACAAAACCACTATATTTTAATGGGTTAATAGTCCGTTGATAAAAATAAAGAGATAACAGTTTTGATTAAAAATAATTTTCCTAATGATAGGGACTAAGAATATATGGAAATGTACATAACATAACATTATAATTTCATCTTATATTTTTATTTAAATGATAATTAGTGATGATTTTTTCATACCCAAAGCATCGGAATCAACTTTTAGTGATAATAGAATCCAAAAAAGTATAATAATGTATTCCTCAAGTCTTTAGGAAAAATCCAAAAAAACTATTCAGTACAATATGAGTAAATTTGAGCAAAGTAATAATATTTTATATGATTAAAAACTACATTATTATTCAATATTCAATATTAACACCCCATATTCAACCTAGATCATTCAAAAAATACATTTCTTAAAATTTTTCAAAATATTCGAGACTGAAAATGAAACCAGAAAATTAGAAGGATTTGATCACAAAATCTTCTATAATAAATATAATATTCATATTTAAATAATAAAAATAAGTCTTAATGTATTATACTAAAATTTAAAATCCATATTCATGAAATCATTTCCATAAATAACATAGTTCAAAATAAATCCACAAAGAATCATTCGTTGATCAAAAATAAAATTCAACATATATTCCATACAAAAAATACCATAATATTATTTTTACCATAATCTTATTGTATTTCAAAAATAGTGAACATATTTTAAAATAACATTAAACACTTAATCACTAAATCATTTCCAATCCGATTAAAATCTATTGGATAAGATATATGTTCCTAAAATAAAGATAACTTTTCTCTATTAGATATGTTATATAAAAAAAATCATACTAACCATGACATCAGGAAGGCTAGTGTTAGTCACTAAACCATTGTCACCCTTCGATATTGGGTTCAATTCCTATGACCTTTCCAGATGCGATATGTTGTCACCCATCTTGAGAGTTGTCCTTTCAATGAAACTATATTATTATAATCTGTATGAAATTACCAAAACATGAGAAGCATACTAAAATATATAATTCAAATTTTTTAACCTCAAATGGAATCTTATACCTTCTATTCTCAATCCGAAAATGTAGTAGAAAATAATCACCTCAAAAATAAATATATCTAAAAACCGTGTAAGTCACCATAAAATTTCCTAACATATATACTCAAAATAGGTTTCTAAGATAATGGACAGATGATAAACATTAAAAATAAAAACCCATTATGATGTACATGACTCATAATAATACCTTTCAGGAAGACACCATAATCTTCAATGTTGTATAAACCTTTCATTGATACCAACTTTAACAGACCAAGAAATTCACTCCCAAATCTTGTGATGAAATATAGAACATTACATTTCAAGTTTTGGTGAAGATAATTGTTTCCAAAAAATTTCATATAGACCTTAAAAAATAAAAACTTAAACATGGATCAAATAAAATAGTGAGAACCTTTTAGTTTTAGAGTTTTATAGAATTAGGACATACTTATACATAAACAATTCACATGACATTAATTGAGCATTTCTCCAATATTTTATCAATTAACATTATGTGATCAACATCATCCTTTTGAAATAATAAATAGAATTAAATCATTATAACTCATTATTTATAACATAGTGAAAAAGAAAAAAATAGTGAGCTTAAATTCACAGCTAGAGTAAACATAAGAATTAATAATTGAATGTCACCAATGAGCATAAGAGTTCATAATGGTATGATTAAATAATAAATTATCTTGAGAAAATCATAAAGGATAACATTCTAATGAATACCTAGATCATCAAAAGTTAAAAAAATGGATATGAAAATAGTCAATAAAATCAATAATCATGAGCCATGTGATATCAGTCTCATTCATGAGAAACATTAAAAACCCATAACAAGAAATGAAACGTTTTTATTGGTATCATGGGGCATCACATTCATTTCACTTGGAAAATTACTCTTTCAAATGGAATAACCATACAACTGACATCCATACCTAATGCATTAGAGATCTATAATGGGGATCATAGTTCTTATAAGATATATCAGGATCTCCTATTTCTTATGAGATATAATGGGGATTATCCCTTCTAAAAGACTATCTAAGGATCACCCGCGAGCCATGATGGGGATCACCCGTTCAAATAAGTTGTTCCAGGAAAATCTGTTTCTTATAATTATCATGTAAAATATTATGAATATAAAATTCATCAAAAAAGACATAAAAATATTATCAACTATTGAAAATAAAATGGGATTAATATTAATTTATTTTAAACCAAATATTGATATGTGGAAAAGAAACATGTTCCATTACATCTATTTGAAATAATAGTTATCCATCTTGGGAAAGAATGGGGATATGATCAATACACAATATCCCCCCTTGAGCATCAAAAAGAGTTACGTGTTATGTTGTTGATTAATGGGTATTCCATTAAAATATCATTAAATAATTTTTTTTGGAGATTACCTTTTTCATTTTAAAATTTTCATTTTCAAATAGAAAACATTTTGCAAAACTTTTTCATTGAATGTATCCTTCATAAAATATAAAAGAATATATTAAAATTGTTACAAATTATTTCTAAAACAGAAAGTATTTTAAAAATAATATACATTGAAATTTATATTAAAAGTATATTTAAAAATATGTTTTAAATTTTTTAGAAAATATAGTTTTTAATGAACAAAGATTCCCGACCGAAGGGAGAGATGAAGTCGAATTTTCTTAATGAAAAATTCACAAAAAAATTAATTACTAAAGAGGTTTGTAATGGAACAATTGATTGAATCTATAATGAACAACCAAAGTATAAGATAATTCATTAATATTAAATGATTTCTACATTGGATACATAATCATACCACTACGGAAAATGTGGGCTTATGAGACTGGTCATTTGTGATGGGTCACTGACCCATCCCAAATAGTGAGTTGGAAGGACTTTTTTGTGATAGGAGAACCAACCCGTCGCAAATAATATGGTTTTTGCGACAGGGTGATGATTCTCGTCACAAAGGTTTTTGAATGAGTTTCATGCCAAAATGTAAGAAGGGTAGTTGAAACGAGCTTTTATGGTTGTGGTAAAAACCTGATGGTGTTTGTTAGTATTTGGGACGAAAATTGCCCCCGCCGAAAATAGTATATCAGTAGGTCGTTATTTTCAACAGGACTCGTCACAAATTACCTTTTAACCATTGACGGTTATTAATAGGAGTGTTAGTTTTTGCAGTGGGAATCCTGACGCAAATATGCATGTTGCAACTAATCAAACCTATATAAACCCCCATCAATTTTTTCCATTTAACTCAATTCTCTACACCTCTCACTCTAGTTCAAAATTTTCTCTCAAAATCTTATATAGTTTAAAATTTTAATTTGGTGCATTATTCGCAGCTTATATCCTTCAAAAGCATCAATTTTTAGGTTTTTATCTTTTTCTTTTATTTTATACTTAATTCACATTATTTTTTAGTTATAATTATTGTTAATAAGATGCATTGAAATTAAATTAGAATTATATAGTTTAATTAATCATTTTTTATGTTTCTTTTTACAAATAATTACTTCGGATTAGTATGAATCAGTATCAATTAATAGTTATTATATTAATTATTATTAATTAGTAATAATTCATATTAAATTCTAATAATTAGTATCGACTTCTAATAATTAGTAAAAAAATTAATAATTAGTATTCAATTGTAATAATTAGTAATACAATGAAATAATTAGTAATAAATTGTAATAAGTAGTAATAAATTGTAATAATTAGTAATAAATTTTAATAATTATTAATAAATTGTATTAACTAGTAATAAATTTTAATAATTAGTAAAAAGACTGAATAATTCATAAAAAATTATATTTATTAGTAATAAATTATAGTAATTCGTAATAAATGGTAATAATGATAATAAATGCTAATAATTAGTAATAAATTGTAATAATGAGTAATAAATTTTAATAATCAGTAATAACTTTCAATAATTAGTAACATATTGTAATAATTAATAATAAAATGGATTAATAAGTAATAAAGTGCGACAATTGGTAATAACTTGTGATAAATTATATTAATTAGTAATAATTAGTAATAAATTCTAATAATTCGTATTAAATTCTAATAATTAGTATTAAATTATAATAATTTGTATGAAATTATAATAATTAGTATTAAATTGTAATAATTACTATTAAATTGTTATAATTAGGAATAAATTGTAATAATTAGTAATAAATTGTAATAATTAGTAATAAAATGTAATACATAGTTATAAATTGTAAATAATTGTAATCAAAACAATAAATTAAAATATTTATTAATAAATTATAATAGTTTGTAATAAATTAAGATATCTAGTAATAAATTATAATAATTGGAAATAAATAGTAATGAAATTTTATAATTTGTAATATATTATAATAATTAGTATTAAATTGTAATAATTAGTAAAAATTGTAATAAATAGTAAAAAATTGGAATAATTTGTAAGAAATTTAAATAATTCGTAATAATTATTAATAAATTCAAATAATTAGAAATAATTAGTAATAAATTCAAATAATTAATAATAATTAGTAATAAATTCTATTAATTAGTAATAAATTCGAAAAATTTGTTATAATTAATATTAAAACCTATTAATTAGTTACAATTATTTACAAATTCTAATAATTAGTTATAAATTCTAACAATTAATTATAAATTCAAATAATTAGTTATAAAGTCTAATAATTAGTTATAAATTTTAATAATTAGTTATAATTAGTTATAAATTCAAATAATTTGTTATAATGAGTGATGAATTCAAATAAATAGTTATAATTAAAAATAACTTATATTAAAAAATAAGAAATTTTTATAATTAGTAATAAATTCTAATTATTATTAATATATTATAATAACAAGTAATAAATTGTAATAATAAGTTATAAATTACAAAAATTAGTAATAATTAGCAATAAATT
Source organism: Viscum album (assembly GCA_963277665.1). Lineage (NCBI taxonomy): Eukaryota > Viridiplantae > Streptophyta > Magnoliopsida > Santalales > Viscaceae > Viscum > Viscum album. The sequence goes on from OY728163.1 coordinate 1,612,119,513, forward strand.
GTAATAATTAGTAATAAAAAATAATTAGTAATAAATTGGATTAATTATTAATAAATTGTTATAATTAGTAATAAATTTTGATAATTTGTAATTAATTGTGATAATTTGTAATATATCCTAATAATTATTAATAAATTCTAATAATTATTTATAATTAGAAATACATTCTAATAATTAGTATTAGTTATTAATATATTATAATAATTATTAATAATTATTTACAAATTATAATTATTTGTAATATTTTCTAATAAATTATAATAATTAGAAATAAATTCTCATAATTAGTAATAAATTATACTAATTAATATAAATTGTTATAATTAATAATAAATTTGAATAAATAGTAATAAATTCTAATAATTAATCATAATTAGTAATAAATTATAGTAAATAATTGTAATTAGTAATAAATTCTAATAATTAACAATAAATTCTTATAATTATTAATAATTAGAAATAAATTTTAATAATTAGTAATAAATTTTACTAATAGGTTACAATTAGTAATAAATTCTAATAATTAGTTAGAATTCCTAATAAATTATAATAATTAGTAATAAATTATAATAAATAGTTATAAAATCTAATAATTACTAAGAAATTCTATTAATTAGTTATATTTAGTAATAAATTTCAATAACCTATAATAAATTACTAATAATTTGTATTATTTTGCAATAATTAGAAATAATTACTTATAATTAGTGATAATTACTAATAATGGGGAATAATTAATAACAATTAGAAACCATTACAAATAATTATCAATAATTGGCAAGATATTGTAATAATTTTTATCAAATTATAATAAATTTTCACAATTTCTAGTAGATTGGCAGCTGCATTTTTTGTAACGCCTTATCTCATTATAATTTTTTCCCACTGAAATCACTATGAAAAATATGTCATTATGTATGGATATTCATATTTTTATGCATGAGAATGGAGAGAAGCAACGAGAGGGATTATTGCACTCTATTCTCATGCATACAAAAATGTATCAGCATAAGTCAGAAAATATTTTTTCATACTAATTTCAGTCCATGAAAGATGCAAGGAGTTGAGCTGCCAAAAAAAGAGGCTCTTACTCATGACTCCTCATCTACTTGCAACTATATTCTAGTGAAACCACAATGAAAAATTTATTCTGTTGTACAAATAACAATTTTGGTATGCACGAGAATAGATAAATTCATGGTGAGGACTCACTACTATTCAAACTCCAGCATATATAAATGGATATCCGTATGATGGAGTAGATTTATTATAGTTATTTCATTCATAGAGATTGTAGATGATTTATCAGGAAAAAGAGCTATCGTTAATCCACTAGAAATTATGTCGCTGGTAATTAGAAATAACTTGTAATGTTTAGCAATAAAAAATATTATTTTGGGTTAATTAGTATAAATTATTATAAGATATTGTATATTAGTATAAAATATTAAGAAATACAATAAATAAGTAATAAATAATATAAATTATTATAATTTGATAAAATGGGAAATTAACTGCCTTCTCTTTTTTGGAGAGCATTTTTTCATAAATAAAATTATACAAAAAATTAATTATTTTATATTTATTAATGAAATATGGAACTAAGTAGTTGATAATAATCATTATTAGATGATCAAACTTGGATAAATCAATGCATGAATCCAAACGGTTCCTATTTAAATTATCTATATATTTAGGGTGTTGAATCATTCTTATCATTTACATCATCAAAATCAACATATGTTTCATAAGGGGAAATTATATGTCTTTATAAGATATAGTCTTCAAGGACCTTTGCACCATTTTACATTGTTGGGGTTCATTTATTGAATTTTGGTTTTTAACTAGATTATGTTTCATTGGTATCCACATCTTGAATGCAGTTTCAAATAAGAAAATACTAATTTGGTTCTGGATCCAGTATGGTTTCAAGAATTTAGTACTTGATCTTAATGGCCCGTCTTTTCAACAAGATGAAACTAAAGATGAAATCAATTTAACTCTTGGGTTGGAACCATCTCATTTTTATGAGTTTTTGATGTCTGTTGAGGATTAATTATATCCTAGTTGCAAGATAATAAAATTTGAAGACTTTGAAAAATTTATGGCTATTATATCAAAGAATGGAATGTAAAATAGATTTTTTGATCATATATTATCTTCGGTAAATTAAAATACATAATGGAAATGTGTTTCCTATAAATTTCTATGAGAGAAAAAGGTTGGTATATAATCTGTTTCTTGGTTATTAGAAAATACATGCATGTTAAAATGATTTCATCTTATATTATGGTGAAATTTTGTCCTTGTATTGTTTTACCACATAAATACAATTGATGTATAATGAGTCTCAACATGGGATGTCTGGATTTATTCATATAAAACAATTTTTATATTTTCCACTTACACCCATATTGAAACTTTTATTTATATATCATAACCTAGCACCATTAATGACTTTGTAAAAAACACATATCATATCTGGTAAAAAAATAAATTAGACCTATCATGGTGCTTCATGGAAATTTTTTATCCATCTAAATTCATATATTTCATTAGAATCCTAAAACATGTGATTGGGTATTTATACTGATGGTTTCATTCCCATTTCACTTACAGTAGTTAGTATACATGTTGGCTTATCTTTATAACTCCATACAATTTACCTCCTCGAATTTTGATTAAAGAACAATATATCTTTTTTTAACATTTAATTTCAGGACATCAAAAAAATAATATTGATGTTTATATTGAATCCATTTATTTATAAGTTAAATTCATTGTGGAGTAATTGTTTCTGTACATTGGATGTTGATGTGAAACATAATTTACTACTGAAAGCTAAATTAATGTGAACAATTAGTGACTTCCCATAAAATGGAAATTTATCATTCTGGAGTACATATTGTACAAAATAATGTACACACTATATGAGATACATCAAATAGTTTATGCTCTTTACTGAGAAATCCATTGTTTTTTCAAGTGTCATTGCTGATTACTTCCATTTGATCGTCCTTTTTGGAAGAAAAAAATATGATTTCAAAAAAGGAAAAAATAGATGATATGAATCTCCAATAATGATCTCAAGTATAAAGTTAAAATCATTTTTCTGTTAATTACCTCTCATCACATTTGAATCCATAATAAACCAACATAAAATTGACGGCATTGGGAAAGAACACAATTTGATAAAATAGATCATTTTTTGGGATTTCCCATATTGGTCTGAATATTTTCTTGTATGATGATGCATGTAATGAATATTAAGAATAAATGTTTTGATAAAGTATTTCATAGAGTTTTGGATACACCGGGTAAGAAAAAATATAATGTTAAGGAATGAGTAGATATTTTCTATATTTATAGGAGACTAGAACATAAACTATTTTAAGATATCAGATCCTAGAAGTTAATGAAACCAAAAGAAGATTATACACTCTCTAAAGAGAATCAATTAATATTTTGTTTGTGGATTGCATATTTTAGACTTCATGATGGTTATGCTTCTAATTTGGCCAGATTCATTTGAAATGGTCATATTACTCGATTAAAAATTCATGACTATCATATTATAATGGAAATACTTATTCCAATTGGATTAATTAGTTTGTTGAATTCTATGATTTGTGATGCACTGAAATATATATCTAATTTTTTTTTCTGAGCCCTTTTTTCTATGAAATGTATCTATGATTCATTAAGCTGATTATAAAGAGATTTTGTTTTAATTTTATGTAAACTATATGAAATAATCCCATTATATTTGTTTGAATCATTGGATCATTTGATATTACATTTTCCACATGAAGGAAAATGTGGATGTCTGGAATTGTTCCAATGGATATAACCATTCGAGTGATGAATTCAAAAATTAAATAAAAAATTAAGTAACAAATCATCCTTTGAAGGATTAATTTCAAATGATTATTTTTGAGAGGAAATTTATTTTTTAATAATCTCATTAATTTTAGACTAGAAATCACAAAAAAACACATCCTTATGGGATATAATGGGGGAAATGTTGAAAATGAAATGGTTAATCAATTATCAGTTTTCAATCACCCCGAACTTGTATTTGGTGGAGTTCATACACGATGGATTTTAGATGATGAACATCATTGAGATCAAACATATGTTTTTCTCTACTATGAAGAAATAAAATCATTTGTACAGTGAGTCCTCCTATCTCTTATTCTATTATATATTTTACATTATATTAATCTTATTTTATTTGTAGGATATATGATAATAATACAAAAAAACTTCCACAAATTACAGTATCTTATCCCGAAAGTGTTTAGAAAAATAACTTTTCTTATAGTTTTAAAACCTAGCATCATATATTATTTTTACTTTAATATATAAAATAAATTTTTTATCTATTATATTGATAGTTGTTTTACAAGTTTTCAGGTATGTCAATATGCTGATAAAATTGACAATCGATTGTGTGAATTGAGTAACCCACTATAAAGATGGTTAAATATTTTAATACATATGTGGTGAATGGTTTTTTATTTCATACACATGTATACAGGGAATCGAAAAAAATAAACATTTGTGATTACAATATGGGATATCATCATAGAGAAACTGATGTTGAATTTTATGGTATGCTGGAAGAAATTACTGAACTGTGTTATCTGGGACAACATTACACAATGATGTTGAAAAGGAAATGTTTGGATAATAAGAGAGGATTCCATGTTCATCTGACCCATGGAATCATTGTTATTAAATATAAAAGTGTTCTCCCAGTCAATGAACCATTTCAATTGACTCATCATGAAAATCAAATTATTATTCATAATATTGTGCTACATTAACTGAGTTGAGTGATTGGTGGTACATAATAAAAATTAAATCTTGGGTAAATCAGTTTAATCATAGTGAACATGCTTCTACTGAAGAGAATGGATTTGAAATATTTCAAGAGACTACTAAAAATCCATTTTTTCATGAAGAGAGACTAATATTGATGATGAAACCCCATATTTAAGGGTTGATTGTGATGATGATGTTAATAATGTTTGAAATTCATTTAAAATGAAAAGTGATGATGAAATAGAAAGTCATATGGAAGATGTTCATGCTGAGGGGGAATATGAAGACATTGACAACGTCAGATATGAATATGAGGATGAAGAATTACAATTACACAGTTAAATGCTGGTTATAATCATGTAAAATATATATCTATATATTATAACTATTTTCAATTATTTGTTAACAATATTAATTTTGTGTTTCAGATGGACGGGGATATGTATCTTCTATTGCAGGAAGCTAATCTACCAATGGAAGAGGATTATGTTTGGCCATCTGACCCTCAAACTATGGGAAACATAGGGGGGAGTTGGATAGGGCGTGGTCTTGCATGATTAATGATTCCTGCCCCTATACTCATGCGATTTCCACATCTTGGCTTCAATAAAAACGCAAAAAGGTGTTTTTACTTCTGTATTTTTGTTAGTTTTCAATAATTTATTATATACTAATTTTTTGTTAATTGTTTTTTTGCACATCTTTATGCATATAGATACTAGATAGGGGAGCTCTATATTATGTAATTATATTTCACAAGCAAGGGTATCATGGAATCAGATTCCTATTGATGTGTAACACCACATGTTCGATCATTGGATGGTACATAAATAGAAAAAATTTATTTTGAAATTAATTTAATTAATAACTTGATATTATAAATTAATTTTAGGGTTTATGGTATCACATAGATGAGATCAAGTGCGGTTCTACATAGAAGGCATCACAGGGGACTATGTGTCACTATTGTAGTCAATTAATTCTAAATTTGGGAAGGAGAGAAATGGAGAAAGAAGGAGTGATAGAGTTTGAAACATGTTGTCTCACCCACCAACCTAATTACATTTTATCATAGGTTTGGGATAGATTATGTTCACACTGGTTTGTGTGGTCGTTTTCAGAGGAGATCATAAATTGGTCAACAAAATCTAGGGAGACATGAGGAGACTCGTCGATCATGTTTTCCAACATTCAATACATATAATGAGCATAGGGTAAGTACTTTTTTAAATACTTTTATTAATGTTAAATTTAAATGGTATATTTTATATCTATATTGGGAGTAGAATTGCTCGATATTTAGGTGATCTATGTTTATAGAAGGATGCATAGTGTTCCACCCACCGGATAGATTAGAGCTGCTCCCCAAAATTCGATTGTGGTATGTGTATTTTCTTTTTTAGATTAGAATTTAACTGCAAATAACTTGTTCATAATTTAAAATTTAATTTTCACTTGATATTGTCATATTAGGCTGTGACGAATCAGATAGATTCATAGATTCATGTTGAGATAAATAATTAGGGTTGTTCCCACTGATTTGATGACACAACAATGATATAGGAGACCCAGTATGATTTTGAGATAGATCTAGCTATTGGTATCATCTCTCGATTGACACAAATGAATTATTATGGAACATTTATGATGTCGGTATTCAGCTCGAGAGGAGCTCGTGGAGAATCATCAACATAAGTTTCCCAGTATTTGGAGAAGCTGTGAGATCAATGTGAGATTACTGAAAGTATGCATACTGAGAATGAGTAGATGCTTCAATAGAAGAAACAACTCCAGGAAGAGTCCCTATGATAGCAAGAGAAGATACAGGAGGAGATGCATCGATAGTGTAAATAAGAGGATCATAAGTAGATTAAGTACATGTGACTTCTGGCTTTTGATTTAGGGATAGATTTTCCTCCACCATCTCCTCCATATCCCCCATCTCCTCAAGTTGTCCATACCCTTAAGTGATCTATTTATTTTTATGATAATTAATGAGAATGTAATTTTTTTAATATTAAATATCTACATTTCTATATATTACTTTTTTATATTTTGTGAATATTACATTTTTAATTATTTATGTATTTTATTTATTTTTTATTACATTATTCTATTTTTCTAATTATTATTTTGGATTATTATTTTTAATTCTTTTTTTTGAATATTCTGGTTTTCAATATTTTATAATTTATTATTATATTAGAGATAATAATAATAATATTTCATTAATGATAACAATAATATTATCATTATATTAAAAATATTATTGTTATTAATATTATATGCATATTATTTTTTTACATTATATTATATATTATTTTCCTAATCATAATATTATTATTTTCATTTAAATTAATATTAGTTTTTTATTATTAATATTATTTTAAATTTATTAGCACCTCTTGCAATGGGAATTATTGTAAATAGTATTTGCGATGACCCACCACCAAAAGGGTTTTCAAAAACTCGGTAATTATTGGTAAGATGGCTCGTCAAAATAAGTTATTTAAGAACAATTATAATTATATATGCAACAAATCTACATAACAACACCAATAGTTTCTTTTTTAACTCACCATCGCAAAAAAACTATATTTGTGATGAAATTTTCTACAATGAACAATTTGTGATGGGCCTCATCGTAAAAGGGTATTAGCGATGGGAACCCATCACAAAGTCCCCATGTAAAATGTCCTAATTTCCAATAGTGTACTCAATCTTGATAAATGAATAGATCATAACAAAAGAATCTTACTAAATTTGTAACAATGAGAAATAAACTCCAGAATGTAATACAATTAATGGAAACAAATAATATCATGAAAAATAATGATATTTACTATATAAAATTTCAATGTTCATTATATACACCTTATTGAATTATATTTGTGTATAATATTAAAAACATCTCAAAGAAAGAAAATTGTTACAAAAATTACTTACCATTCGGAAAGAATGAAAAAGTAATCCCTATGAAAGGGAGATCATAAAATTCATATTTAAATCTATATAAATTTTTGTAAAATAGTAATACAATACATTTATGGGATATATATATACCACACAATAAAAATAGTTGTGAATATGGAATTTATCTCGTAGAAATAAATATTAGATGAGAAAACCCCCCATGAATGCTTGTATTATTAAGGTGACAATTAATCAATGGGGTGATTATTTATAAAATTTTATATCCCAAATAATATAATCAAGCAGAAAACATAAATATACATATATAGTATTCAAAATATATTCATAAAATAATATAGTCATCAAATTAAACTTATAACCCAATGTATGAAAATTGAGTTTATGAATCCCTTTCCACACACATTCTATTAGTATCACATTCTTTAACCACATGTATAATGGTATAATGAAATTTATTGAGTAATTAATTAAAAATATGAATATTTTTAATAACATATGCGATGATTTTATAACATATTATGATCCATTCATTAATAATATTCTAAATGTTCATAGTTTTGGGTATATTTGTTTCAAGGTTTCATGATTGGTTCTTTTGTAAATAATTATTATTTTTCTTGTAATGTGGAAAGAAAGAATCAGAAGATAAATGAAACGGTATTTATGAAATAAAAAATGTTTAATTATTCCCAAATATGATTTTTATTTATTATAATAATATTATTAATTTGATAAAATGTTAATGATAAATGTTTAGTTTAATTTGGCTGTTTTCTATGACCATCACAAACATGTTACATTTCATTGACATTATGTCAATATATTTGTTTCATAACAAGAAATAGGTTATTATATAACTATTAAAATATTATTTACCTAAAATATTTTTTTAATAACATCCTTGAAGACAGTGATGGAATGAAAACAAAATCATTATTCACAGAGGTGATTATTCATCATAAGGTGGAAAATAGTTTCAATTCATCAAATAAGATGAGAGGATAAATTAAATGGGTATCATATATTCCACTACAGACATAAAAATATAGTATCAAGATTCATTTTGAATTATATTATCATGATGGATGATGTTGTTGAGAATAAATTACAAGATGAAAAGAAATAAGTGATGTGTTTTGAAGATATTACCTATTGAATATCACCTCATTGGAGGACCGCTTTGGGATGTTGGATTTGTTAATATGGCAAGACTAGTAACACATGGATGTGGGTAATGAAAGGCGATGTTTCATGATTGGTTCAATTGTGAATAATTATGGTTGTTCTTGTAAAGTGAAAAAAAAAAGATTTAGAATATAAATGAAATGGTATTTATGAAATTGAAAAAGTTTAAATATTCCAAAATATGATTTTTATTTATTATAATAATATGATTAATTTGATAAAATGTTAATGAAAAATGTTTATTTTAATTTGGCTGTTTTCTACGGCCATCACAAACATGTTACATTTCATTGACATTATATCTATATATTTGTTCCATAACAAGAAATAGGTTATTATATATCTATTAAAAAATTATTTTCCCAAAATAATGTTTATAATAACATCCATGAAGAAAGTGATGGAATGAAAAAAAAATCATTATTCACGGAGGACTACTTGGGGAACATGGATTTTTTTATATGGTGAGACTTGTAACACATATATGTGGGTAAAGAAAGGTGGATTGGTTTTGGAATATAAATGAATATATTCATGTATTTTTAGGATAAATGGGGTGGTATATATACACGAGGAGGGGTGGGTTTATGTTATTAAAAAAATTTATTTTTAATTAAATCAAACCACATTGGGGCGCCATTAATTTAAAGAATATGAATGAAAATTAATGTTTTATCAGTTTTCCAATTATCAATGAATACCTCAGTAACCAAAAAAAATTAATTTTCATTATCGTTTAATCCATTACATTTTATCTTAAACCATTTTCATTATTTTTTTGTTATATTGATAAATTTGATTTTACCAAATTAAATTTTTGATTCTTAAAAATGAAATTGACTTTAAATATTAATATATAACATCTGATTAAAAATATGTAATCCATTTTTCCTATTTTAATAAAGATATTTATCAAAATTTGAATTTAAATTAGTCTCACAGTCATAATTAAAAAGGTAGTTTGTAATGTGAAAAGTTCAAAAGATTAAAAAGTTTTTATATAAAATGTCAGTTTGAAACTAATTAAAATGGCAATAATTTTTTTTTTATATAATTATACTAATTATTATTTAAAACCAAAATAAAATAAAATATAATATATTAATAAATTATAAAAAATTAGTTTTCAATTAAAATTTAGTATTTTCAATATTAATAAAAATAGACACTTCTCTAAAAAATTACAAAATATCACCCTAGTATAATTTTGATATTCTGAATTCAAAAATTAAGTTCATTTTAACAAATAAAATTTTAAAATGTTTCATTTTTAGTTTTAAAATTTTTTATTCATTAAATGGATGAAAATTTCTTTTCAAAGTATAACTTTAATTCATAAAATTGAATTTATTCTTATTTTAATAATATGAAACATGTTGGACGAATTTTAAAAAAATTATTGTATATATATCATATAAATTTCATTATCAACATTTAATATAATTTATTAATAAAAACACAATTATAGGCATAAAATAGTTAAGTTATAAAAAAACATAATTTATATTCAAGTAGTTTTTTTATTTCTAATTAATATTTAACAAATTTATTTATTATATAAAAATATTAATAATATCATTTAATAATTTATTTAAACTCAACCATTTAATCAATGCCAACGAATTGGTTATAAGAGTCTCATTTAAATAATATAATTTAGTCACTCACATAAACATGACATCAAATATCTTTTATCAAATTGAGTATCAATGTAACATTTAAAGAAGAAGATGTTACAAATACATTTTAAGTTTTTCTAGGTGTCACACTCTAAACAATTTGAAGAAAAAAATCAAATTGGCATCGAACCAGAAACATGGCCCATTGACATTTTAAACCAAATATAATGCTCATAGACCAACACATCAAAAAAACCAAATAAAAAATTCTGATATCAATGAAAACAAAACCATAAAAACCTTATAAAGTAACCAAATAACCCTCATTAAAATATTATTTCAAAATTAACCCTTTTTCAAAATTCAATTCGAATTTTCAAAATTAAAATCACTCTCCACTTCAAAAACCTCCGTAAATACGAAATATATTTTTCACTCTAAAAATCATTTTTCAAAATTGTAATCCTTTAAAAATACAATTAAACCAAACATTATTATACCAAAGACTCACCTATGGAAATATTACTAAAATATGGAAGTAATGGTCAATCATAACCTGACAACATTTTTTAGTAGCTGATACACTAAGCATTAACTAGATACTAGAAGAATAATGAACCGTGTACTCTGGATCCACATGGTTCGCTATGCTATGTCAGATCATTGTATAGAACCAACTCATTTCCACAGTCATCCCCAAAAAAACACAAGATAATTGATCTAAAGAAATGCAAACTGCATATCCCAAATGAAAAATAATGACTCAAAAACCAACAACCCTTGGTATCCTTGGAATCATAATGAATGGTGGTGATCTGGAATAAACCCATGATCTATCTCAAGTGCCCCAAAATTCTTATATTTTATCTACCTATCATCATGAATAACTAAGAGCCCTTATGATACCATTTTGCAATGATTCAACTCGGGTCATCCCCAAACCGGCCACCCGCACCTGCAAGAAATAAGGCATTAATAGCATTCCACATCCTCCATAAATGAAAAATATTATCGAGCATCAAATATACTCAAGTAGGAATGGTTTATCCAATAAAAAAATAAAAAATATATAAGAAGAAAAATAAAAATAACTAGTAGTAGTTGAAATAATTAAAACTAAGCATACAACTATGGTACTATGCATGTCACTAATAACCACTGAACTAATTGTTTTACATTGAGAGAAATTATAAGACAGAAACAACACTATATGACAAAAATAAGATGGATCCATAGGAATCATTATTAGAAATTAGTAGGTTTTTTAGAAAAAACTATTCACCATGAATTTTTCTTAAATAAATGATTCATATAATATTGTTTTTAAATAAAATATTAATCATCGATTTTTCAAAAATTTAATATTATAAAAAATCATTTTCTAATATCCAATTCATTTTAAATAGTTTTTTCAACAAAGGATATTTTTTATTTTTCAATAAGAGAGGGAAATTATAAAATATGTATTTTTTAAAGGCGAATGGGTTACGAAAACAATTTTTTAAATATATTTTCCACCGAACATTTGAAAACAAAAAGGAAACATTTTACTAAATAAAACATTTCATAGATAGGGATAAGATTAATATAATCTTAAATGATTGAAATTATAAGGCAATACACATGTTAAAAAACAATGGGAGGCACCAAGACTATACTTCATATATAAAAATGCTATAAATAATATGGGAATATCTATGAACTCGTGAAAAAAACCCAAACATAGTATAATATGGTCCATCATGTTTTCATTCCTAATAAAGTCAAGCATCCCTAACACTTGATTGTACCGTACCTACCTCACCGATGTGACCATCCACAATGGGAAGTTTGTTCATACTAGGGGTCCACTAGTCGAAGTATATTCATAAACATGTAAAAAATTCTTTATTAGATATTTCAATAGCTATTCACAATTCCCATGAGGCATTAAAAAAGGGCGAGCCAAACAATTGACAATATATATAAATAATTACGAGAAGCCACAAAAAAAGAACTCAATACCATGTATCACCATAGAACCACCTCAAAAAATAATTTCACTACATTTATCCACCAAATCAAAATTGAATTCCCATCTCAAGGATATTCACGTTCCTTTAATGATGATCAAGGAAAAATTCACATCCCCATGAGAGTATTTCCAAAGAGAGACCAATTACAAAATAGCCTAATGTGACTCACATAATCTTGGAATCCCATTTGAAGGAGATCCAACTCCCCACATAGAATTTCATGAAATATTAGAACACATTTGGAAATATGAAACACAATTTCAAAACCACAATGCACATAAAATGTCCCAATGATCATTTTATCAAACATGTAGTGTGAAAGGAAATATTGAAAAATAATATCTGATTTTATTCCAAGAGAAAACAACATTAAATCATTCCAAACAATTATTATGAATAATAAAATTCACATCATGTGATAATAATGAGGTGAGAATATAATAAATCAATGTTTTGTATATTTAAAGGCCATATGATAAGGGAAACCAACCTCAAACTAATGGATATTTTACATTGTAACCCAAATCCCCTCTTTTATACTTCCAAAAACATGAATTTATACACACACACATATATATAAATATAATCATAGATTCACTATATATATTCACCTCATCATTTAGGAGTATATATAAATATAGTATATATGTCTTGCCTATGCATATATTTAAATGTCAACTCATTGAATGATGGTAAACACATAGTATAGAAAAATACCAGAAAAAAAATTAAAATAAACCTAAATTTAATTTTACCAAAGTTAATGAATCGGGAAACCCGATCTTTAATCTAATGGATAAATCACTTCCCTCAATGCACGAGACACAATCATGAGTCAATCAGGTCACAAAAATACACAAAACAAAATAAATCCCTATAATCAATGAAAATAAAAAAACATAAGCCCATTATAAAACACAAGGGTTCATCCAACATCATGAAACATCATAGGGAAATAAATAGTTTAATATAATGTGATGGAGGAAGAGGATACTTTCTTGAGGTGATCACACAAATAATCAATTGTAGAGAAATCCATAAATGAACATTGGATGGGGGATGTGGAATGTGAGAGGTACAAGGGAAGGGAGTTGTTGAATTTCAGAGGGATATGGGAGGCTGATATTGGTGAAATACATAGATACCCTTTTTATTTTAAGTTTGTTATTATTATTATTATTATTTCACAAAAAGCATAGTGGGAATGCATAGTTTTGGTGCACTATCTTTAAAATAGTAAAATAATCTTATTCCCATTATTAGGAGAACTATTTTCCGACATGGGAGGGTCATATGTTTTAATAGTTTGTGTGAAAAATGGAGAAATATTTATGTTAGATTGATAGACTCACCTGCATGTCCTCCCCTATATTTGGCCAACTACTCCCCCAATCACGTGACAATTGAAAATTCCCCAAAATTTCAAAACATTCCAATTATATCCCAAATCATAATAAACATATAATTAAATATGAAACTATAATGGTCCTAATTTTCATAAGTCACCTCTCACCCACACGACATATGGATATACCAAAAATATGAAGACACTCTCATCTTACTAAAAACACAAAAAAACCGATCATGGTCTCATATTAATATTGATGAAAATAATCTATTAAAGAGAGATTAGCTACACCACTCCTCTAGGAGTTTGGGTATAACCAATGACTAGAAAGGTACTCCTTATAATCCATTAGGGTCTTTCTTAAGGGTACACACTAAATAATTCTAACCACAAAAATAAATCAAAATCGATCTCAAAACATAACCAATTAACATTTTAATCCAAATAATAGGAGTATAAACCAATAAATCCCAAAACTAGACCAGTTATCATGTAAAACAAAACAATAAAAAAATCAAAAAAAAATCTAAGAACCCTCAATTAAAAATAACTATTTCAAAATTATTCCATTTTCATATTAAATAAAAATATTAAAAATAAAAATCATTATCAACATCAATAACCATCCTAAACAAAAAATCACATTTTTTTCTCCAAATACAATTTTCAAAAATAATTTTCCATTAAAAGTAAAAACACACCAACTAGAGTTATACCAATAAATCAACCATACCAAAATAATTGAAATAATAAACTAGTGGTCATGCATAAACTTACCACATGGTTTAGTATACCATGCACTGTGCTTTAAAAAGCCTCTTGAAGTGTATTGAACTATTCAATCAAGTTCCAAATAGTTACTTATTCATTTTAAAATCACATTGTATCACCAGATCAGTTCCACTATCATCCACAATCATATAAAATCTCAGAAAACTAAATTCATTTTAAAAGAATATCCAAAAACTAAAAATAAAGACTCAAAACCCAAATCCCCATCAGTGACATAGGTATCATCATGAGTGGTGTTGGTTAGGAACTGAACCACGACCTACCTCATGATCCTTGAAAATATTATATTCAATCTACCTAATATAGATAAAATAATGGGATCCTCTAATATTAGTTTTTAATGAACCAACCTAGTTCAACCCAAAATAAGTCAATGAAGACATCACACAACAAGACCTGAGAGGAATTCTTGATTATACAAGGTGAGAAACTAGTTTTTGGAATAAAATTTACTCTAGTTGGTATGTTTTTTCCTATAAAAAATTAAAAATAAATAAACATAATATGACTAATAAAAAATAGTCACAGTGGAATGATATAAAACTACACCAAACTCCATGTGACTCTAATGGTCACCACCAACCACTGCACCAACTTTGCTATGAAGAGACCGAGTCTGAGTTGGAAGCATCACCATAAGCTAAAAAGAGATAAAGCTATATGTGTGAGTATTAAAACTCAGTAGAAATTACAAGACAAACTATTCCCTAGGAATTTAATTTAAATAATGTTTTAATTAACTGCTAGTTTGAAATATTTTATTAATTATAGGTTATTTATACATTAATTTTTAAAACAAATCATCATTAATTTACCTATTCATTTTAGATATTTGTTTTCAGAAAATTATCTTGGGAATTGTATAGGAATATAGGGAATCTTTATAATGATTTTTTTTGTAATGGATAATGGGGAATGAATTTTTTTCCCAATACATATTTTATGAACCATTTTATAACAAAAAATAATTTTCACCATATAATGCTTATCTCAGATTAAGTGAAAATGAAATGATGATATAATTAGGGTGATGAGGAAATTGTACTCATTTCACCACACCAAGTGAGGGACATAGAATATTTTTCAATGACAATGAAGGGACTATAGAAATGGTAATTGTAATGGCCCAGACCCTCCTGGCCTATTACTTTGCCAAAAGTGGGGCTCCACCAAAACAGTGGCACCATGAGGGTAACACTGTGAATGTTGAACCGTGACAGTGGCCCCGTGACAGTGGCCCCGTGATGGTGGCCCCGTGATGGTGGCACCGTGACTATGGCCCCGTGACGGTGGCACCATGACTGTGGCCCTGTGATGGTGGCACCGTGATTATGGCACAGTGACGGTGGCACTGTGACGGTGGCACCATGTCCCCTCACCTAGCCTTTCGTTTTTTTTCCAGTACCTGACTTTTCAGATCCCGCAACGTAAGTTTCGACGTTAATTAATTCTTTTACTCATTTTAAAAGAATTTAAAGCCCATAATTAATTCCTAAAAATCCCGAGAGACCTCTGTGTGTAACTGCCAAGCCGTGTGGTCAACCCACGACCCCCGCACCTTATGTGGTTTCACGTTCTCACCTCAACTGTCCGAGGCTCTTATTAACTAAGGTTCACCCGTGGTTTCTCCTTTCCTCGATCGCGGATTTTCACGAACAACTTCTCGTGCATCGGGCACGCTACATCGTTATCCGTAAAGTTCCACGCCCGGCCTAAAGGTCGATCATCTATCAACAAGTAGGGAATTTTTCCTTTACCTCTCTCTTTTGTGTATCATGCGTGGTGGGAGTGTTTTTGTTTCTGTAGAATTGGATAAACCAGATCTAAATAATGATAATGAACGAATCCTATAAGGAATAAAGGGGGGGGGGGGGTTGTGATCGTTGATGTTGTTTATATTAAAATCAACTTTCTGAGTTGTGTTGGCTTACGCGTTTCTGAGAATCGAGGCCATTGGTGGTCGTTGTTTGTGAACTAATGAAACCCTGCTGATGTTTTAAATGGCTTGTTTGTGGTTGTGAACTCTTGCTGTTAAAAAGGATACTAGTTAATCACGTACACCCAGATAAGTGAATTGAAATCCCCAGGATAAATCCTTCTCTGATAACCCCAGTTAAAACACACGAAAATTGAAATCATGGAGCATGTAAAACCATTTGAATATGAAAATACTAGCAAGGCCCTGCTTAGTGTTGGTGACAGTGGTTTGGTTGTTTTCTTTCACGAGCTGATTGGTGGAAATGTGGGGGGGGATGGGATCCCCTCTTCTTATACTCTCAGCGGTTGTGAATTGGGGATGGGATCCCCTGTTGTTATGGATTCAGTGTTTGCAAGTTTAAGACTAGGTGGTTACCTTTTGTATATCACGAATTGAGGTGGGAACCTCTGTTGATGAAGAACCTTTTTTGGGGAGGGGACACGAGGAAGTGTCTCGGGGTTGTCTGGTTCCAGTACATCGAGGGTTCTCACTTTTCCTTTGTTTTTTTGACTTTACAAGAGAACGAGGTGTGAATGTTTAAATTGACGATTGGATGGATTCCTTTCCTTGGTTATTCTTATTGTGTAAGTTGCCCAGTAGTGAATAAACTTTTAATACTTATTACTGAATGTGAAACAAGAATGGGAAAAATGGGGTTTGTTGGTGAGAGTTGTGACTTTTGACTTGGACGTAGTGGTGTGTTCTGTAGGCTGGTTAGAAAAACCAAAACTTTGGGTGAGTGCTTGTTACCTATATCTATACTTGTAGTTTTGTGTTTCTTATTCGCGCCCCACCCAAGTTGAGCACTTAGTGCCGAACACCCCCATTTCATGGGGGAGGGTGTTTTTCCCAACACTGTTCTTAGTGGCTGGTTTTTAGCTCATTTTCTACTCCATTTCCCGGATAGCCCAAGTATCTTCGGGAAGGCTGTGATGGCCTGAGGTCCATTATTATCCCAAGAACCTTAGGGCAGTTTAGTGTGGTGGTTGGCCAAGTGTGTGCGGCAGGCGGTTTCCCAAGTGTCTTCGGGATGAGGCCCAGGTGTCTTCGGGCGTGGCAGTGGATTTTCTAGCCCAGGTGTCTTCGGGTGTGGTGGTGGTTGTTTTGGACTAGGTGTTTGTAGGCGTGGTTACATGTGATAGTTGTGGCCCAGGTGTTTTCAGGCGGGATTCGGTAGTGGGACTGCGTGTGGTGGTTGTGGCCTAGGTGTGTGAGGGTGGGTTAGGCAGTGGGACTGCGGTGAGAATGGAAGGATTGGTTCAATGGGTAGGATGTCTCAATAACCAGTGGGAAAGTGGTGCGGGGTACCCAAACATCGATGTGCTCTGATTATATATATTACTTGACTTGCGTTATTTGGGGAGTGTGCCTTGGTGAAGCATGTGGTGGATAGTTTACCATGGTAGGTGTTTGGTTTACTCCTTTTTCTCATGGGACTTTAGTACGTTCCCCCACTTGTGCACAAGAGTCTTTGGTTTTCCCTTTTGAGTGTACTTGTATGCTCACCCTACGTATATAAAACTGCTTTCAGGTTTCTAGGAGGACTTCAAGGATTACACACGACCATCCTAGCTCGGACCATTGGGGCATTTGCAGTTGTTTCTTTTCTTATTTGGTACTTACCTTTGAAGTCACCTTTTTTTACTTTGTGGCTTTACTTTTGGAACATGCATGTGGGAATGGTTTACTTTTGGCATTACTTTTCTTTTACCTTGGTGTTGATGAGTTTCATCATATTATCTCTCGATCTTATAAAACAAAAAGTGGTAATTCCATCCATTTGTGAGAAATTTCTATACCCTTGGTGCTAGTCGCCACTCTGGGATCTATTGAAGGCGGGTCTCGAGGGTTATTATCTCTCCTTAAACTTAAAGAAGGAAGGGCCTTGCAATCTGGCGACCCTTCCCTCCTTTTGGTGAAGGCGGGTCGTGACAGAATGGTATCAGAGGTAGGTTGAGAGATAGGATGGAGTATGGAGTTAGGCAAAATGAGGATTGAATGGGATGGTAAGGCAACAGTGTTGGGTTTCCTTGGTGTGTGAATTAGGCCAGGGAAGACCGGCTAGGACATGGGATTTTTAGGGCCCCCCGTCATCCGATGCAAGGACTCTGGACCTACCGAATGACCAAGTGAGGCCACGCTGATTGTAGGGTAGAGACCCTAGGAAAGGATCATGCATCATAATGACATGTGTTCTTGTGTTTCTTGGATGTCTTGGGAATTAAGAATAAATTAATGTTTTAAGAAGTTTTGAAGACAATATTCTTCACTACTTGGGGTTAGGAATTCCTTGTTTACCTTGCAGCTATGGCACCGGGAAGGCGACCACATGTGGTACAGGCGATCGAGGCCCTGAAGACTACTGTGGCCGATCGGCAGAGATCTGATCGAGAGGGAGAGGACGACCAGTGGTAGAAGACTCTTCGGGCCTTCCAACGACAGTCCCTCAAGAAGTATGAGGGCAGCACCTCCGACATGAAGATGGAAGGATAGCTAGAGGAGCTAGTTATAGCTTTCGGCCTGATTCGGGCCCCGACCAAGTACTGGGTTCCTCTGGCTGTCATATAGATGCGGGGAGCGGCGCGTCAGTGGTGGATGCCTTACCTGGGGGAGAGGAGAGAGGCTTAGGTGGCTTGGGCGGATTTTGAGAGGGAGTTCCGGGCGGAATTCCTCTCTTCGACGATGAAGGCGGAAAAGAGACAGGAGCCACTCTCCCTCCAACCGGGGAGTATGTCCATGAGGGAGCTAGGGATCAAGTTCAAGGACCTCCTACATTTTTCACCAGACCACTCTCCTGACGAGGAGTCTCGGGCAAGACGTTTGGAGGATGAGCTCCGACCCTCCCTCCAGTACGCTGTTACCCCCTTTACCGTACTAACGTACATGGAGGTCCAGAATAAGGCCGAAGTGGTGGAGAGAATGCACACTCTAGGAGGTGTGTCATGAGAGGGGATCCAGCTGGGACCATCAAAGGGGAAGGTCGTCAGCACCAGGCCTCCAGCGTCAGGACCCTCTAGGTTCTGACCCTTAGGGAGCAGGCCGCATCTGTTTCGGTTTCGATCCCCTGGTCCTCGCCCCATTTCTTCAGGCCCAGCACCACGATGATTCATCTGTTGGAGCCCTGGACATCTCTGGAGTCACTTCCCAGACCGAGTGTAGTACGGCAGTGGTGGACAACCCCACCACCCGCCCCAACAGAAACTTCCAGCTAGACCTTTCCAAAGCAGCAGCAGGGACAACAAGCTCCCGCTCCTCTGAGGGCAGACGTAGGAGGAGGAGGCCTACCTCAGGGCGCACCTCAGGGGCCTTGACCGGGGCATGGTCAGGGAGGTGGCCGGAATCCGAGGGGCAGAGGAGCTGGGCATGGACAGTTGCACGCCGCAGAGGTATCAGTTCCAGCAGGGCCAGAGGTTGTTCAAGGTACGATCAGTCTGTTTAGCAGTCTTGCTTCTGCCTTGTTCGATACCGAAGCTTCGCACTCCTTTGTTGCACCCAGTCTAGCACGTTCCTTGGGTTTAGATGCGGAGATACTTCCAGTGCCGCTGGTGTAGAGCACACCAGTCGGAGGTCAGAGTAACTTGTTGTTTGTTTTTCGAGGATGTAGAAATATGATAGGGCCACATCAGTCAGTTAGGGATCTTCTTCTACTACAGATTCATCCATACGATTTCATCCTAGGAATGGAATGGCTATTTCTTGTGTGTGCCGTCATCGACTGTTTCCGAAGAAGGGTGGTGTTCTCGGACTTGGACGGTCGACGTGTTACCTTCATCGGCGAGCGGAGCAGTCAGAAGGGAAACAGTCGAGAGGAACCCCTCCTCTCCTTGTTGACCGAGCTGACAATGGAATCAGAAGATACTGAAATGGTTGAAGTGCAAGAGATCGTCCATGAGTTTATGGACGTATTCCCTGAGGAGGTGACGGCTCTACCCCCTCAGCGTGATATCATGTTTGGGATAGACCTACAGCCTAGCACTCGACCGATCTCTATGGCTCCATACGGGATGGTACCTTCAGAGCTATGGGAGTTACGGATCCAGATTGATGGTCTGATGAAGAGGGGTTATGTTCGCCCGAGTGCGTCACCGTGGGGTTCTCCAGTATTGTTCGCAAAGAAGGCAGATGGTGGTCTTAGGTTGTGCATAGACTACAGGAGGCTAAATCAAGTGACGATCAAGAATCGCTACCCTATTCTGAGGATAGACAATCTTTTCGACCAACTGAAAGGGGCATGATGGTTCTCGAAGATCGACATGCGGTCTGGGTACCACCAGCTGAGATTGAAGGAGGTTGACATCTTGAAGATGGCGTTCAGATGCAGATATGGACACTTCGAGTTTTTAGTCATGCCCTTCGGTGTTACGAATGCCCCGGCTGTGTTCATGGGGCTTATGAACTCCATCTTCTGGGAGTACGTGGATCGGTTCATGGTTGTGTTCATCGATGATATCCTGATCCATTTGAGGTTAGAAGTGGACCATGAAGAGCACTTGAGGACAGTTTTGGAGGTCCTTCGACATCATCAGCTCAATGGGATGTTGTCAAAATTCATGTTCTGGACACGAGAATTGCACTTCCTCGGGCAAGTGGTGTCCGAGCAGGGGGTAGTGGTGGACCCATCAAAAGTTGACGTGGTTGTTTCTTGGGCAGCACCCAAGAATGTGGCAGAGGTCCGCAGTTTCCTCGGGCTGGCAGGTTACTATCAGAGGTTCGTACCAAACTTCTCCCGAGTAGCATCCCCTTTGACAGCCCTTACCAAGAAGGACCAGGTTTTCGGGTTGAGTGAGAAGTGAGAGTCAGCCTTCAGCTATCTGAAAGAGAAGTTGGTTAGTGCCCCAGTGCTGAGATTACCAGAAGAAGGGGTGGCCTATGAGGTGTTCTGTGATGCTGCTGGATAGGGTCTGGGATGTGTGTTGATTCAGCAACAAGGGATGATCTTTTATGGGTCCAGGAAGCTATTCCCCCATGAGCGTAATTATGCAACACACAACCTGGAGCTTGCAGCGGTCGTTTTTCACTAAAGTTATGGAGGCACAACCTCATTGGGGAACACTTTGTGGTCTTCACGGATCATAAAAGCTTATGTTATATCTTCTCCCAGCAGGACATAAACTTGTGACAGCAGATATGGGTGGGGTTCCTCCAGGTTTACGACTTTGAGATCTCTTATACTGAGGGAATTGGAAATGTGGTGGCCGATGCCTTGAGCAGGAGGACGCAGAAGGATGCGGTCGGAGAGTCGGCGGACGCCTAGAAGGCAATGGAGGAGTTGGCTACCTTACACCTGGATGCGAAGATGGATAGCGGTAGTGGTTTTCTATATCAGATGATAGTGCAGTCATCTCTGTTTCGAATAGTGGAGGAGTCTCAGTGGGGAGACCCGATGTGCGAAGTGATGTGCGACCGGGTTGACCAGGGCAATGCTCTGGAAGGATAGACAGAGGATGGTCAGAACCAGATGTTTTTCCAGAAAAGGTTGTTTGTTCCAGGAGTGATGTGCGGAAAGGTTCTCAGTGAGTTCCACAACTCACCCCTGGTAGCACACCTAGTAGTGTCCAAGATGTACCAGGGACTGAAAGGACAGTTTTGGTGGCCTGGAGTAAAGCGTGCAGTGGCAGATTTTGTGGCCAAGTGCTTAGTGTGTCAGCAAGTGAAGGCTGAACACCGAGTTCCAGGAGTCCTACTGCAGTCTCTAGATGTCACCGAGTGGAGGTGGGACTACATATCGTTGGATTTTGTCACGGGACTACCCAAGGTCCAAGGGGGATACGACGCCATATGGGTGGTAGTGGATAGGTTGACGAAATCGGCTCACTTTCTGGAAATCAGGGAGTCTAGTGCAGTGGATACTTTGGCATGAAGGTATGTGAATGAGGTGGTGCGGTTGCATGGAGTTCTGAGATCTATAGTCTTCGATAGGGATGCACGGTTTACCTCGCATATCTGCAGAGGATTGCAGCATGCTTTTGGCACCCAGTTACGCCTTAGCACTGCTTTCCATCCCCAGACAGATGGAAAAACAGAGCGCACCATCCAGACCTTGGAAGATATGCTGCGGGCATGTGTTCTGGACTCAGGAGAATCATGGATGAGACACTTTCCCCTAGTAGAGTTCGCCTACAATAATATCTATCACTCTACCATCGGTATGGCCCCATTTCAATACTTGTACGAGAGGACATAGCATTCACCTATGTGTTGGGCCGAAGTTGGAGAGGCAGGCATCCTTGGCCTGGAGGTGGTGCAGAACACAACAGAGAAGGTTCGGCTCATACGGGAAAGGATTAAGGCAGCCCAGGACCGACAGAAGTCATATGATGATACCAGGAAGAGGCCCTTGGAATTTCTGGTTAGAGACCATGTGTTCTTGAAGATCTCCCCTCGGCGTGGGCAACGAAGGTTCAGAAAGGGGAGTAATCTTTCTCCTAGGTTCGTTGGACCCTTTGAAGTGTTTCGGCGGGTCGGTGAAGTGGCTTATCATCTAGCATTACCACCGCCGCTGCTGAGGATACATGATGTCTTTCATGTGTCCCATCCCTGTCGGTATCTGCACGACATTTCACACATCCTTGATTGGGGTGAGTGGGACATCGAGGACGACGTGACCTTTGTGGCGAGAACAATGATGATCGAGGATCGCAAGGAGAAGGTGCTTCATGGGTGAACCATTCCCTTGGTTCGTGTGTTATGGAGACATGGTGGGCATGAGGAGAGTATGTGGGAGAGGGAAGCACAGATGCGTACCCAGTACCCAGATTTGTTCTGAGTTTTGTTCCTTGTTGTACCTGTTGTGGTAGAACGTTTTGTCTTTTGGCTATGAAATGTACTAGTTTTTCTTTCCTCAGGTTGTGTGTAAAAATCCCTGGCTATGGGGGAGGAGAGAACCCGACCCCTAATCAAGACGCATTATGTTGGATGCGATTAAACTCGTTCGGGCGAGTCAGTGCTGGCCAAAGCGGATAATATCTTGTCATGGGGGAGGAGAGTCACCAACCCACATGCCCAGGCAGTTTGGCATGGTATGTTGCTTGGTTCTTGACAGAGAACTGTTTTTGGTTAGAATGGGTTCACTTCTAAGAGGTATCTTTTTAGGTGACTGTTCGGACCCTCTCTTTCATTCATGGTTTGTTTTGATTCTTGAGGACAAGAATCATTTAAGAGGTATCTAATGTAATGGCCTGGACCATCCTGGCCCATTACTTTTCCAAAAGTGGGGCTCCACCAAAACAATGGAACCGTGTGGGTGACACCATGACGGTGGAACCGTGACGGTGGCCCCGTGATGGTGGCCCTATGACGGTGGCACCGTGACGGTGGCACCATGAGGGTGACACCATGACGGTGGCACTGTGTCCCCTCTCCGAGCCTTTCGTTATTTTACCAGTACCTTAATTTTCCACTCCCGCAATGTAAGTTTCGATGTAAATTAATTCTTTTACTCCTTTTAAATCCATTTAAAGCCCATAATTATTTCCTAAAAATCCCGAGAGACCTCCGTGTGTAACTGCCCAGCTGCGTGGTCAACCCACCACCCCCGCACCTTACGCGGTTTCACATTCTCACCTCAACCGTCCGAGGCTCTTATAAACTAAGGGTTAGCTGTGGTTTCTCCTTTCCTCGATCGCTGATTTTCACAAACAGCTTCTGGTGCATCGGGCGTGCCGCATCGTTATCCGTAATGTTCCGCGCCCAGCCTAAACGTCGATCATCTATCAACAAGTAGAGAATTTCTCCTTCGCCTCTCTCTTTTGTGTATCATATGGGGTGGGAGTGTTTTTGTTTATGTAGAATTGGCTAAACCAGATCTAAATAAATGTAATGAATGAATCCTATAAGGAATGAAGGGGGGGGGCTGTGATCGTTGATGTTGTTTATATTAAAATCATCTTTCTGAGTTGTGCTGGCTCATGTGTTTCTGAAAATCGCGGCCGTTGGTGGTCGTTGTTTGTGCACTAATGAACCCCTGCTGATGTTTTAAATTTCTTGTTTGTGGTTGTGAACTCTTGTTGTTAAAAAGGTTACTGGTTAATCACTTATACATGGCTAAGTGAATTGATAGCCCCAAGATCAATCCTTCTCTGATAACCCCTAGTTAAAACACACGGAAATTGAAATCATGGAGCGTGTAAAATCTTTTGAATCTAAAAATACCGGAAAGGCCCTGCTTATTGTTGGTGATAGTGGTTTGGTTGTTTTCTTTCACGGGCCGATTGGTCGAAATGTGGGAGGGGGGATGGGATCCCCTGTTCTTATACTCTCAGTGGTTTTGAATTGGGGATGAGATCCCCTGTTGTTATGGTTTCAATGTTTGTGAGTTTAAGACCGGGTGGTTACCTTGTTTATATCACGAATTGGGGTGGGACCCTGTGTTGATGAAGAACCTTTTTGGGGGAGGGGACACGAGGCAGTGTCTCGGGGTCGTATTTTTCCAGTACATCAAGGGTTCTCACTTTTCCTTTGTTGTTGTGACTTTACAAGAGAACCAGTTGTGAATGTTAAAATTGATGATTGGCTGGATTCATTTCCTTGGTTATTCTTATGGTGTTAGTTTCCTAGTAGTGAAAAAACTTTTAAATATTATTAATGAACATGAAACAAGAATGGGACAAATGGGTTTTGTTGGCGAGAGTCGTGACTTGTGACTTGGATGTAGTGGTGTGTTCTGTAGGCTAGTTAGAATAACCTAAAATTTGGGTGAGTGATTTTTACCTATATGTATACTTGTAGTTTTTTGTTTCTTTTTTGCGCCCCACCCAAGTTGAGAACATAGTGCTGAGCACCCCCATTTTATGGGGCAGGGTGTTTTTCCCAACATTGTTCTTAGTGGCTGGTTATTAGCTCCTTTTCTGCACCCTTTCCCATATAGCCCAAGTATCTTTGGGCAGGTTGTGATGGCCTGAGGTCCATTATTATCCCAAGAACCTTCGGGCGGGGTAGTGTGGTGGTTGGCCAAGTGTGTGCGGCAGGCGGATTCCCAAGTGTCTTCGGGATGAGGCCCATGTGTCTTCGGGTGTGGCAGTGGATTTTCTAGCCTAGGTGTCTTCGGGCGTGGTGGTTGTTGTTTTGGACTAGGTGTTTGCAGGCATGGTTACATGTGATAGTTGTGGCCCAGGTGTTTGCGGGTGGGATTCGACAGTGGGACTTCATGTGGTGGTTGTGGCCCAGGTGTGTGTGGGCGGGAGTGGCAGTGTGACTGTGGTGAGAATCGCGGGATTGGTTCGATGTGTAAGATTTCTCAATAACCATAGGGAATGTGGCATGGGGTACCCAAACATCGATGTGCTCTGATTATATATATTACTTGACTTTCATTATTTGGGGAGTGTGCCTTGGTGAGGCCTGTGGTGGATAGTTTACCTTGGTAGGGGATTGGTTTACTTTTTTTTCTCACGGGACTTTAGTACGTTCCTCCACTTGTGCATGAGAGTCTTTGTTTTTCCCTATTGAGTGTACTTGTATGCTCACCCTACGTATATAAAACTGATTTTAGGTTCCCAGGAGGACTTCGGGGATCATGCAAGACCATACTAGCTCAGACCATTGGGGAAGTTGCAGTTGTTGCTTTTCTTCTTTGATACTTACCTTTGTTGTCACCTTTTGTACTTTGTGGCTTTACTTTTAGAACATGCATGTGGGACTGGTTTACTTTTGTATTTACTTTTCTTTTACCTTGGTGTTGATGAGTTTCATCTTCTTATCTCTCGATATTATAAAACAAAAAGGGGTAATACCTTCCATTTGTGAGAAATTTCAATACCCTTGGTGCTAGTCGCCACTCCAGGATCTATTGAAGGAGGGTCTCAGGGTTCATTATCTCTACTTCAACATAAAGAAGGAAGGGCCTGGAAATTTTCTGACCCTTACCTCCTTTTGGTGAAGGCGGGTCATGACAGTAATACCTAGGTCCTCAGGGAAAAATCAGGAACATACTGTAACCTAGTCCATCATGTCAGCATGCTTGATGAAATCAAACAACCATACTGCTTAGTCACACCAAACATGGCCAAACTGTGGGTAACAATCCCCAATGAATATTGTGTCCATAATGAGGATCCACTAGTTATAGAATAATCCTAAACATGTACAAAAAATATTAAAATATAAATTCCACAATATTTTCAATGTAACAATGATGTATAAAATAGATGGATGGTCAAAATATTCAATCATATACAAAAACAATAACCAAAACCAACTAAAAAAGTCAACTGACAAAGAATCACCCTAGAATCACCCCAAATAAGAGAATAATTTCCTTTATCCACCAATTCACATGGTAGTTATCAGGTTCAGGAAATTCGTGATCCACTAATGATGAGCAAAGAAACTGCCGAAATCTAAGGAGAATTTTTCCAAATAAATTCCATATCCAAAAATGAAAACCGGCCCTTGAATACTCTTTGAAAATAATTTCAAAGAGATCCAAAATATAACATAAAATTTCATGAAGTATTATAACACTATTGGAAAGCTAAAACACTATTGAGAAATAGAAAACCACATAAAACGGAAGACCAGTAATTCTATCATATACCTAGCGTTTAAGGACATATAAAACAATTACAACCAATTAAATTAAAAGTGATAACAACCTAATTTAATTCCAAAAAATTATTCTGAATATTATATATCATTTATTATCTTCAAAATGAACTATGAATAGTATGAAATTAATTATTTCTAATTTTAATGGCCAAATTCAAAGGGAATCCTAACTTAAACTCAATGCGCATAGACAAAACAACCTGTTTCCAAAATTTTACATTTACAAAAACACGAATTTATACATATATATATATATATACTCTTAGATCCGATGGAGATATTTCCCTCCACAGGAGTAAATAACTATAAGGAATGTATATATATGACCTTCCCATGCATAAGTGTGTATGTCACCCTCACAAAAAATGATCCGAATACACTTGAGAAGAATACTAAAAGCTCAAAAATTTCACAAAACATAAATTAAAATTGAAAAAATATGAATATTGGAGAAGTACCTAATTAAAGTTGATGATGAAATCACTACATATGAAGTGAGATATCCATGCCCAACTTAATCAAGTACATAAAACCCCTCAAAACAGAAGAAAAAAGTTTCTTGAAAAAACCACAAAATTGGATGATTATAAATTCCAAGAACTTATCCAAACTCACGATACAATTAGGGGAATTAATAATACAGTGAATAAGGATATTTTGGAGGAGTTAACCATAACTATGGTGATAAAACTGATAATTATAAGCATAAATGTCTCCAAACAGAGGTCGAAATGGGGGATGTGGTGCATGACCGGGAGAGGGGTATGGGTATTAGTGAATGATAATGATAGGGGAGGGGGATAGATTCATCTGAAATGAGAATATACCCCTTTTATTTTGGTTATTATTATTTTTATTAATTTTATTATTATTTGTTAAATAATCAAGGTGGGAATGCGTGGTTTTGGCATAAGATTTACATAATTCTTCTCTGATATTAATCCCTTTAATGGTCACATATTAATCCCACATGATTTAGTCACATGTCTTTAGAAACCATGCACCAACCATGAAGAACCGTTCAATAAGAATTAATGATTCACCAACATGGCTTCCACACAGTTTGGGCGACCATGCTATCAGATTGTGTCAAAACCAAAAATTACCAAAAATATCAATATTTTCAAATTTAATCCCAAAATTATAAAAATATATATAATAATACATATAAAATAAATATTAACGAGTTAGTGTGTGAAAATTTATTATTATTTATCGAAGTATTATTGAAACCTTGTATATTTTTTTATTAATATTTATAATGAATATGTATTATGTGAATTAATTTATAACATAAAAAAATTAAAATCCTAATAAAAAATTATACATTGAATAATATTATATATATATGTAAAAAATATATAATAATAAATATTAGCCTATAGTCAAATATAATATTATCTAAATACCCCACATTAACAACATTTTTATACAAATGAGCTCTGCATACTTAAAGATTTATGAATTTTTAGATATTATTCTTCATATTTTAATGATCAATATTCTAATATAATCTTATTTTGTGTATTTATACTCATGTATGATCCTAAATATGTGATAAAATTTTGGAGTTATCATGTTTTTATTATTTAATCCAATTTTATAATTAATGGATATAGAGGTTTAATTATTTACTAAATTAGTCGTAGGCGCCAATAGTGTATGGTGTCCTTATATAAAATTTTGAGTATTAATATTATTTTAAATAAAATTTAATCTATCTAGATTTGAATTTCTATAAATTTTCATATGTATTTAAATGATATTTATATAGTAAAATAATGGGATGTTATATCATACCACCTAAAAAATTGCATCCTCACAATTTTATTATATATTACAATGATTGAGGGGAACAAAATACACCCAACTACTAAAAAATTAAACTTAGACATAATGATTCATACATTATTACCCTAGAAACTCACCAATTATCATTTTTTTGATTTTCATGAGTGCGAGGTTCCACCTAGAGAAACAATACCTCAATAGAGTTTTAAAATAGTCCTCTTCTCATGTATAGATATAGTATGAACAATTCGAATCATATTGATGGAAGAAATTATTTGATATTTGAACATTTTATTTCATAAGTAATGTTTCAGAACAATAGTAAGAACTAGGTTTTCATAAAATTGAATGATGGAGTCAATTATCCCATTTGAAATATAAGGTGTCGCAATCATATTTTCAACGTTTCAAAAAATATTGTTATTCAATAATATAGAGAGATATATATATATATATATATAATATTATTAGAGGTAAAATTATTATATAAGAACTATAAAATAAAGAGGTACATCACATTCTTTGGAAATTTTTAAAAATTTAAACATTTTTCAGATGTACTCTATTAGAGAGAATGTTGAAAGATTTTGGAATTCACTATTTGATAGAGGGGTCATTGATCCATGGTGATTCAACGATACGGTGGAGCTGTTTGGTTTTTCATAAATAATTTTATGGGAAATTTCGATGATGGAAAAGGTATAAATACCATGAAATATTGAATTTTCAATAATTAATGCATGTAAATCATTAGGAACTTATAATAGTTTTGTGAAAGATCTTCTTCCTTACCTATAGAATCTTACATTTTTCTGATGATAATGGAAATTGAATTATAATTACACCAAAAATGAAAATATTATTCTCTAAAAATTATATTTATGTCTAATTATTCTTATATTAATTATTATTAAACAACGTTCCTTTCATTAAGATAAAATCCAAAAAAAATTCTGAAATTATATAATGATCAATGGGTTTCAAAACATCATGTAGAATAGTGTATTCAAAACCTCAAAATTGATACGATCTGATATAATGAAAAAATACATCCACATTTTTAATCTTTAATATTTAAAATTTTCATATATATAACATCCAAATATCTCAATGGTTTATATTTTTAAATATTCATGATACGCGAATGAATTATTATTTTTACACCAATAAAAGAAAATATCATTAAACATTTGATATTATTTATTATATTTTAAATTTATAGGGATACCTTTGTCACTCACTCTCTTCTACATTTCATCATACACTATGAATATTAGTTTTGAAATCATAGGGGGAATTACATAATTCATTGTGAGGGGTTTCAAATACATTAATAATCCATTTATGGTTCCCAAATGCTATATAAAAGAAAAATATTATTTAAATTATATTGTGTAAGTCATATATAGAAAAAAATATGGATTTGTAAAATAAACACATTTTATGAAGACATTTAAACACATTTAACCTTTGTAAAATATATTTCATCCATTTATATAATTATAAAAATTTATTTTTAACTTATGAAGTCTTCATAATGAATACTAAAATAAACCATGGATCATAACATTGATTCATGAATTACTACTGGGAAATCCTAACGTGGTATACATAGTCCCATAATGGACTAGGTTTAATCTAAAATCCCATGTTGTTATTAACATAACCTCGCATGAAAAATAAATCACATCTAATGAGATTAAAAGTTTCCCAAACGCATTAGGGATCTACATAATTTTGGCCCCACTAGTCACATAATTGGAAAAGGTCCCAAATGGTTTAGGTTTTACTCCCCAAGCCTTAGCGTCAATTATAAAATAAACAAGTATAATTCATTTTGTTTTAAAAAAATTTCATTCCTCATTTTTCATAAAAAACAATATCATCCTTCAAAATCATTATAAACAATATCCAATTTTTATAATAATATTTACTTGGATATATGAATGTTTTTATTTTTTAGATAAAAACCCATTTTTGAAAATTTTAATCATTCTAAAATTTAGAACATATAAATATTGTTTTGTAAATGAAAAATACTTCTTTTGAAATATCCATATGTTTTTTTGGGATTTGAAAAAGAGGGATGTCATAAATAATACATAATCCAATTAAAAGATATATATTGATATATTTTTATATATAGTTGTAAATATATTTTCAAATATCATATTAAAGTATATTTTACATAAAATGTAATATTTATAAATACATTAATATCCATATATATAAATATTAGAAATAAAATAATCTCAATTTTTTTTACATATATATATGTATAAATAAAAGAAAAAATAGTTTCATAGAAAACGATAAATATACATATATATATATATATTTATATACATATATATATATTGAAATAACATAGTATTCTGTATATATATATATATATGAGAGGGAGAAAACGAGTTTTTCATAAAATGATGCATATAAATATAAATTTACATGCTCAAATATATATATATATATATTAGAATTAAAATAGTTTCTCATAGAAGAAATATGTTTATAAACATATATATATACACACGTACACTTATTTGAAAAGGAAAATTTTACCTTCAATAAACATTATAAAAATTATAATGTGTTACTTACATCTCTAGGAGTAGAAAAATAAATAAAAAAAATATATTTTTCAAGGAAAAAATGTTTCCATGTTGAATAAAAACAATCTATATTTAAAATGATGGTTTACGAAATTAATATGAAATCAAAAAAATGAAATATCATTAGAATTTTTTAAGGTAGATAAGTACTTGAAAATGGAATGTTTTATAAAAAAATACACATCACCATTAAAACTCAGTTTTAGATGTTCTCTTGGAAATGGGTCTGAATATAATTTCCCTGGAAGAAAACAAGCATAGTTATAGATCTACATATAGAAATCTTTTAATAAAGGCAGAACAAGGTGTCATAGGTATTTTATGGCATTGATATAGATTTATCTATATAGATAAATAATATATATGTTATAATATACATACATACATACATATATATACACACACATACATACATATACAAACATCGATATATATATATATATATATATATTGTCTGAAACACCAAATTTGTTTGTGAAAAAAATACGACCGCTTACCTTCAAAAATTAGCTTAATCTTACTAGAATCAATGTAATCATGGAAAGAATAAACAAGAAATTTAACATCTACATAGTCAGAAATACCCACCATGTATGTTGATCCTAGTATTCATTGAGTCATATGATACACATTAAGATTTTTCCATGAACAACCAAATTCTCATCAATCATTAGTTGGATAAAGTTATAGTGGGTCACTAGTTAAGATCATGTGTTATTGGATGTCCTACTATGAACTCTTGGGGGAAAGAAAAGCTTCTGGAATACGGTGGCACTGAGCTGGGTGAATTATAGAGTATGTAGGATGAAAAGGATGAGGATGGATTTTTATAGGGGATGTGAGGATAAAAGTTTGTGGAAAGATCTTTTTCTCACATGAATATTAAGGTGGATTTAATGGGAAATTTCATGATGTTGTCAAGGTTCATGATGAAATAAGAGTTATTCGGACAGTCAAGATGAGGTTAATCGGATGGATTCATTTTAAGAATAAGTATATAATTTCAGGTGATCAGTTCCTATAAGAAGATCTAAAATATATATTTTGGTGGGTTGAGTGATTCTATAGAAGATTAATTATTAGATATGAGTGGATGATACGTGTAACAAGTTTCACTCCAATACATCTATTGGTAGAAACCTCTCAAGCTCCTCCATCATTGTATCTCCCAACGTGGGTGCAACGCCACTCTGCTCCACTGAACTATTGGAATATTATATTGGAACTCATATACCTTTCTTCCATTCTCACTGAGTTAACATACCTCCAATGTTGTCAACCTCTAGACAGACATATGTAGATGAGGTGGGTCCTTTGTGGACTTAGTTTAAAAACAATTTACACTAACTGTGTAAAAAAAATAAAAACCAATTGTATTATATTCTAATTATTTATAAATATATATTTATAAAAATATCTTCTTATTGTAATTAGGATGAACTTTTGTATATATTTTATTAAATTTTAACACAAATATATTAATAGTAAATTTATTAACTATTAATTATTATCACAAAAGATCGAAAAGTATTATGTTGATGGGACAAAATGAAAATATATTAATTAAGAGTTTTTTTATTAATCTTATTTTAATAAAATTATATATTAATAGAAATTATTTTTATGAAAAAATAATAATATATTCAAAACCCCTTACATAATAAAAAATTATTCTTTTGAAAAAATTTAATTTTCATATACATTTAAATAATTAATAAACAGTTGTATTTATATTATTATTACTTTATATATATCATTTTATAAATAAAAGTACAATAAATACATATAAAAAATAATGTATATATTTAACATTTTCATTTCAAAATCATATTTATTTCATATACTTATGCATTCCTTTCCTTTTCTATCAATCTGTGATTTTACATAGTCTATATTACCAATTGAATTAGTGTTTTAATAATGATATTTTTGTAACAAATGTTTTAAAATATTTTTCATGAAAATTAATATAACATTATATTTAATAGAACCATATTTATAAAAACCATAAAAATTTCATTGTAAAAGTAACTTATATTTATTTACAGATGAATTAATGAAACTCATCATTTTTTCATACTATTTACATTGAATATTTTTTTGGGATAAATAATTTTATAACATAAAAAATTACATTCAAACCAAAACCATATATATTGAATCATATATTATATATATATGTGTGTGTGTCTGCGTTTGTTTAAAAAAATATCACAATGGTGACTAACAAATAGTCATATTTGGTATTGAACTAATACCCCAGAAAAACATCAAATTTTTTTAATTGATCTCAGCTTACTAGTTGTTTTTCAAATTTTCAATGATTAATGATATTTTATCATTATTTCATATTATCGACCTCATACCTGTTCTTGTATTTACACTCTTGAATAATCATACATTTTTGGGATATTATTTTAGAGTTATCCTATTTCTCATATGTTTTCATATATTATTACTAATGGAGATTGGAGGTTCAATTTTAATATTATTAGCATGATGCCTCATGTATTCTATAGTTTCCATGTAACAAAATATGAATTTTTATATAATTTATGTATGATGTATATTATCATGATTTTATTTTCCAAGAATTATCATATTTATTTAAATTAACTTTATATTGTAAAATACAAGGATTTTATAATGGGGAAATGGAGCAACATGGTTCAGAAAAAACATCCTAGCCATATTGTCTAAATTAATAATAATGGAAGAGACACAATATTCTATTATCCAACATGTATTTTATTTTCACTATAAAAATATTGTTTTTATAGTGAAGCAAGATCTTAGAATATGCTATCAAATATGGCTTGAATTCACTAACAATATAAAGAACCTTGAAAGATTACTAAGATAGTTAATAAGAATGATGATAAGTGGATAATTCTTGATGAAGTTGAAGTAGTTATTTTCAATTAAAGATATAAAAACTAAGAATATCACATCTACATTTGATCTAAATTTCCAAATTACAATGGAATATATGGGGGGAATGGTCATCTGTGTTGGTGATATAGAATGGTCAATTCTAGAAATCCACATAAAAAATAACTATTTCAAATATTTATTAAATAAAATATGATAATAATTATATAATAAATAGATTAATTAGTTTTAATATAGTATGAAAATTATCCTTGATGGGGATATATTCATAATATTGTAAAGAATCATCCAAAATTATTATATCTTATAAATATGGTTACTCTAGATATTTCTTCATGATCATGTCATTGGAAATGGCATGATTTAAATATTCTCTCATATGTGCTTATAAAAATAAAATACATAACAAAGATGTGGATAAATTAATTAAATCCTTAACAAAAAGAAAAATAGAGGAGATCCAAGGCCTCTTATCTAATTTGTTTTTAGTTGAAAATATAATTTTTTTAAATAATGTGAATACACGAGTTTTAATTTAATTTATCTTACAGGTGTTTCATATGTCAATTAGAATATTTAGTATGAAATATAAGTTGAAAAACACAAGTAAATTTTTATTATATATCACCCCATGAGGTAGGAGGATAATTTGGTAAAAGAAAACATTGTTTACTAAATATAATCTTATTGTTTTCTACAACATTAAAGTCTCATGTAGACATAAAGTGAAATAATGTATAGAATATTTCATTATATGGAAGTAGAAATCCTTTCCCTTGTTGATGTTTTTAATAATGGAGTGGAAAATTTAAATAAATATTTGGAATGTAATGGGGATAGATTCACCTATAAACTTGTTCATTTGATTGATTTTAACAATATTTCCAACAAATAATAGGAAGGCAATTGATGTTCCTACTTTATGTGAGTTTTTTATTTTTTTATAGTGTTTTAAATGTGGGTCAATGCGATTAATTTTTTCATTTATGACTATATGATTATAAATTTATAAATAATATGAATCTAAAAAATGAAGTTGTGAAATATTATTATTTGATGAAATGTAAAATTTCCATTGAAGAATTTTAGTTTATTTATGATGATTAATGAGTTTTTAATAAAGTATAAAACATTTTCATGATGTTATGTGAAGAATAATTTTTATCTAAATTATGAATTTTCTTTTATAGAGTTTCTTTAAGAAACATAATATGATTAATGGAGTTTCTATAAGATGTTTCTAAATAGTTTTTTCCAGACAATGTCATCAGATTTTATTGGATAGGGGCTAGCATAACAAGGTGATCAAGTGTAATTGATCATACACAGGAGAATGGATAATGTTGATCAAACTATGGAAATTAGATATAGGATTATGATTAGGTGTAAGGGTTACTCCATCACTACATAATTCCATGGCCTCTAACACCATTCTCATATAAATTGAACACCTTCATCTTGTTAGGTTAATGCTCCCAATACACATACTGCAAAGGGGTTAAAATAAACTCATAAAAGGGTAAAAAAAATTATATTTTATGATTTTAAGTGACCTTTTCATCATTGATCAATCATCACAATCCCTTTTTGATGTGATTTGTGAATAAATATCAGAAGTAGGGAAATTTCATTGTAAGGGAGTTCAACCATCTTATGTACAAATGAGAAATTGAGGAGTTATTTCACAAATGTTTGAATATTGAATACATTGAAATTATTGAAGAGAAAAATATAAAAGTGGATTTTGAATATTATTATGTGTTTATTGAAGTTGAACAAAAAGATATATGAAGTCAATAAAATGGAATTGTGCCAAGATAAAGATATAGATTGATGAAATTGTGATTAATGAATAAAGTGAGTTATTGAAGTGGTTATTTCTAATAAAATGAAGTAAATCTAAGTAATGAGATCTGGTTGGTTCCTCAGACATACACTACTAGATGTAAAAATGTAAATGATTGAGAACATGTATCCTAATGCAGTCAGTGGTCAAAGAAAATATGAGATTATCATTGAATTAAATGATTAGTGAATGATTATAGAATAGTTTTTGAATTATCATGCATATAATATGTTTATAAGTTAGGTTAATGACTTTAAATTGTTTTTTGGATAAAATCTATCGGATTAAAAATGATCATGAAGATGTTTCAAATAATGTTATAGGAATCAAGTGAAGGTAATCAGATAAAGTTTGATGAGGTTTAAAACTAGTTACATCTAGAGATCTCTATATTACTTCTTCAGATAAAGGACATTAAATTATTTAAATAATATTTATGCCTCCAAACTAGTCTTTTATATAGAGGATTATGAGTATTCCTAATATATTACATGAGACTAAAATTTTATGGAGGTTAAATTAGATAAAGTGTTACTATCACATCTAGATGTGTATTAAAAAGTCATCTAATGTCATCAGACAAATGGAGTTGATAAAGAATATCTTACTGAATCCATAATTTTAATAGTTAAAGATCAAAAAAATATCTCATATGAACTTAATTGGTTATAGGAATCCAAATATATATAAATTTATGTAGATTTGTGAAGTATGACATCAGTATGAGAGAGAGTCTTATGAATGAAATAAAATATGTTCCTATAAATATTGTTCAGTGTTAGGTCTATTGGGTTAGGTGCAATAGTATGGGGGGTGAATCAGGGTAGGAAAGATTAAAAAAATGTCCCTCATTGAACTTGTATCGCTATTAAGAAAAACTATCTTCTCTCTCTCTAGCATGTAGCAAAGTATAAACAGAAACTAAATCATGCACATGATACAAAAATTTTTACACGGTTCACCCTCACTAGGCTACGTCCAAGAAGCATACACTGATGATGTTCTAATGTACCATATCTACTAAAAGTGCACTTCTATTTACAAAATTTGGAGCGGACTCACTGTCCCTCCTGGTTTACAACCACTCACAATATGAAAGCTCACTACTCTCTCAATTGATGTCTGCCCACTACTTATTAAGAAGATCCACTCACAGTTTAAAGACTTTTAGGTCCCTTAATTATAAAAAATGACTATATATTCCTCCATACATAGATACTCTGTTGATGTTAAATTTTAATCCATGGATAAATGAAACTTTACCATGAATGTACCATGAAATTTTAAACTTTTCGCGGAACCCTATAAATATCAGAATTCTTCTCTATGCCTAGTTTTCTTCTCTAATACCTGGAGTTCTTCTTCAAGCCTAGTGTGCAAGTGTCACATAATCACTTACATGACACACTCTTATTCAAACAAATAATTGGGAGACTCAAACCATTATTCACAAAAACCTATGTTAGAACACCACTATCAATTAGCATGCAACTTTTGAATATCTTTTTACTTGCGCGACCAAATCACCACTTGCATGACCGAACCACCTGTGCGACTGTAGATATAATTGTCTCCAAGTGAGTAACTCTATAAAAAATGGATTCATTTTTAATAAATAGAATATTTTCATGGATTTTTTAACTTAGTAAATATTCAATAAACATAATGATGTTTTCTTAAAGTCATTAAATGCAGTGATGTGGAGGTGGATGATCACTATTTAAATAATAAAAGAGTATGTTTGTGATTCTATATGATATTTCCAAATGTTTGAATGATAATGTTGTCACCAATATCTCAGGATATTTCCTATAAATATTTTTGTGTCTTATATTTTTGGATAGTTGAATTTAGTCAACACAGAGAAGTTCCCAAGTGGGACACCGAAAATATTGAGAAGGAATTTAAAATAAATTATGTGACTGACACAAAAAATGTGGATAAATACAAAAAATATAAAAGTATATTGATTCATTGGTAATGTATGATGGATTATAGAATTGTATATCTAGGAATTATTATGAGCAATTAAATAATCATTTTATTTTTCTTGATAAGACTTGGAAAATAAATTATCATTTGAGCTAATGTTTTAAGAGAAGAAGTTCAAAACAAAGGAGGGAGTACCGAACATGGAAGAAGAAATCGATGAATAAAAAAAGAATAGAATCAAGGAAAGACGAAGTGACTATATGTATAAGAACCCAACTGATTAGATAATATAGGATAAATAATTAGCACCCGAAAAATAGGTACCGTAAATTCTGAAGAAGTGACGGGACATATACTAGATAGATATTTATTTTCAGTTTTTTATCAAAAAAAGTTAAATAAGTTATAGAAAAACCTCGACCAGATGAATCTAAATCAGAAAAATAAAATCATATATGAATATAAGATGGATAGGTTTGGAATTAATGAATAAGACAATGGAAAACCACTTCCCCAATAATATGAATATAACAAGTGATGAAGAAGGATGAAAACCAAAATGTTTCATTTTTAAATCCAATATAAGTCAAAAAAACTATAATAATTTTAATTTGTTGAAAATAATTTTAATAATTAATGTTGAGATAATCTCAATAGGTTTTATAAAGAACAAGTTAGTAGCTTTAATCTAAAGTATTTCATCACAATTCTATAAATTTAGGATTTCTTCCATCACACTTCCAAAATAGTTGGGACCCATAAATAGGCTAACGTGTTGCTACTCTTATAGAGTAATGAACCATGTAAAGTATCATTCTTAGTATTTTACATTATTTGTTATATATTCATAAGATTAATAAAATATAACATGTGAATAAATATATGAATAGTTATAAGATGTAAACGGTTAAAAATTTATAATTGGATAAAAGTTACTTAAACATATTCACATCCCCCCAATGTTTAGTATATCCCAATGTTGTCTTCTAAATAATATCAAGATGATAAGATGACAGATGTGAACATTGCAAAGATTAATGATATAGACTATAAAGTTCCTAGTTTATAGACGAGGGATGAAAAAAAATATAATTTTAGTTAAATGAGCATGTGAACTTTTATCTCATAGAAACTTAATTTTTGATTAGGTATATAATTAGATTGTTCGAAAGGATAATTAGATGAAATTTTTGGAATATATAGCCTAGTGTAAAAGTAAATTTCCTCATTTTATAATTGTGAATTTTTTGTAAATAAGTGGGAATGAATATTAATGTTTTTGTGTGACAATGTGTTAACAAATAAAATTGGGTTCAAAATGATACCTTTCCCATCCTACTTGTAATTAGTAATTGATTATTTTGGATAATACATGGGTCAAACATCAGTCAACCATAATAAGGTAATTTTTAATGGAGATATATATTCTATATACATCCATTATATGATTCAAATAGTTTATTCATGTTTAATGATTAAAATAATCAATAAGACCTTTAAATGACAGTCTGCATGTGATGTATTTCTATATAAAAATCAATTAATTAGGGACATCATAGATTTTTTTACGACATCATTTTCATAATCATATAGTATAATTTATGTAGTATTTAGGAAATAATAAATTGATATTTCATGCCACTTTTATCTTCAATATATGATATCATATGGTATGATTTACCTGATTCATAATGGGAATTTTCATTATATTTCTAGGTCACTTCCTTAGATAGGTTTTTGTAGCTGGGATATTTCCCATTATCTATCATCTAAGGATATATTACAAGGGTAATAATGTCAGTGATACATGGTACTTCATGTAAATTATTTATTTTTGGGGTCGTAACTCATGAATTGTTATGCAACTCAAAATTTAAGAATCAACAATAATAATAATTGGGGATTCATAAACCCTATTGTCACATGATGACTAGTATGTATGTTTGAATGGATGCCTAGT
The DNA here is from genome assembly GCA_963277665.1 of Viscum album. NCBI lineage: Eukaryota > Viridiplantae > Streptophyta > Magnoliopsida > Santalales > Viscaceae > Viscum > Viscum album. Next base: position 1,612,159,789 of record OY728163.1, read on the forward strand.
AATGGATATTAATTCTATTATTTATCTTTTTCTTCTCCCTGCAATATTATATTAGATTATAGTATTATTTAGTATAATTTCAGATATTATTGTATGAATCTAAATTATTAAACATGGACAATAGATATACCCATATAAAAGGGATATTGTTTGTCTTACCCAAGTGATATACATTACACCATATGATTGTTGGAAGATATTTCAGAATGAATTCCATGGATGGTATGATTTTACAATATTTCTTCAATTCAAGATTACATGAATTTCAAATATATTATTTATAAGAATATTAAGATCTAATTATAATCACTTGTACAAGTTAAATGTTTTTGGTTATTCTAAAAAAACCTATTAGTGGTGTCCAAGAATAAAAAAATCTATATAAGGGAAATAATGTTTTATGTTAATAAAATTTAAATCCAGTTTTTTTTCGATAATCAATCATATAATAAATCCTTTCATTTTTAATGGCTATGTGAATCTTGTCTTAGCATACCAGGATATCATAACTAGTGTTTCATAGTAAATAAATGGCTTTTTTAATCATTTTATAAAATAGAGATATTTTATATAATCCCTAGAATTTTACATATAACATTACATGATTTTAATCAGAATTATACATCATTGTACATGCCATGTATTGTAAAGTGTATTGTCATGTAAGACTATGAACATAATCAAACATTATAAAAACAAATATTTATTTAAACTCCATAATGAGATCTTATCATCCATTGTGATTTTATAACATCATAGGATAACCTTGGGATAACAAGAAAAAATGTATAATATAAAATCCCAGTAAGGAATAACCATAAGAACAAATCATTAGCACATGGGATAGAAGGAACGACTTGATGATATAAAAAGGGTTGTAACATATGTAATCATAACCTATAAACAATGGATCATTTAAAAATGAAATCATAGAAATGTGGAAGAAACATAAAACATTAATTTAGTACATGTCAAGGATAACTATCAAGATGGGTTCCCATAGTACACAATCCTAGGGTAACAACTAAGACCGTCGCACATAGTAGCACATTCCATGGCTAACCGCAAAGACCGTCGCACATAATGTCTAATGATACTCATCATTACCAAATTAAATTGAGTTCTATATAAAAGAACTCATATAAAATTTAATGAAAATAATTTCCACATAATGAATCATACATAATCAATCTTACATATGCATAAAGGGTACCAGTGTAAAGAATTGTTTACCACAATAAGGACAATAAGCATAACCTATAGTTGTATCATGAATGTGTCCACGAAAGAAAGGAATTAGAATATAAAAGGAATTTCTTAAGTTAAAATAGGCATCTATCATGTTATGTGATGTCAAACATAAGTGAAAATATGTATGAAACACATTTGAGACATTTTATAATTAAAATATTTTTGTGCGGTTTAAAAGAAAATACTATAGAGATTTTAAAAATGTAAAGGGAAAAATCATTTATATAAAACCAAAAGTGACCCAAAGATATTTTTGTAATAAAAATACTGATTTTATAATGAATATTGTGTATGAAACCGAAGATATAGTGCACATTAAGTTGCGTAAAACTTGGGAATTCCCTTAAAACGAGTTTGCTTATTTGGATGTATCGAGGAGGGAATCACATTAATGCATGTATATCTCTATTAGAGAATGAGGGATAGACCATGAAACAAGAATTTGGATAATATAACCCACATTTATAATATTTAGATAATAATAAAATACAAATTCATTTGGGTTAAAATAATGATAAAGCAACCAAAAGGAATAAAGGTGGTTCGATGGAATTCCTTAAGGATTACCTGAATTGTACCATGTGTACATAAGAGGGATTATTGATATAGAAATGATTTTATCAACACTTATAAATCATGAGGGGAGTATTGGGGGTGTTAAATCATACCCCATCAGTATGGATTACCCAAAAATGGAGTAGTATAGAAGAAATTATTGAATTAATGTGAAATGGAGAGTATCTCATAGCACAAATTGGATGGTATTCTCTAAGTGATATTAAAGACATGAATAATAAAATTAGATTCATTAATAAATAATTCAAACCCCAATTATATATGAAAAATATTTATTATAACCATTTCATGTATATTTATAACCATTTTGATTGGATGTGAGGTTCAATTTCATAGTTCGGATCCGTTTGCTTGCATGGTTTTAATAATCGGTTCAATGTTCATAGAAACATGTATTATAAAGGTTTTGGTACATAATTAAAGTTATATATTATTATTGAACATAAATTATTTTACATGATTGAATTTTTTTATTTTATTTGGAGTGATGTTAAATCAATATTGTAGACGCCGGAAAAGTCCGTTGTTCCCAAACGAAGCTCCGGATGCGGAAAGCGAAGTGATATTTGGAGTCAGAGGCACGTTCTGGAGGGCCCGGAGGACTTGCGCGAAATTTCAGAGGCTCGCGCGCAAAGTTGAGTCGCGGCGCGCAATCCTCCCGGGATGCGCGCAATGCGCTGGGCCGGCGCGCTATTTTGCGCGCCCGCGGCCTGCGCGGCGCCTTTGCGCGCTGGGTCCTGATTCCGCGCCCGCGAAGCGAATTGCGCGCCCGAGACCGGATTCCGCGCCCGGGGTTGCCTATAAATATAAGGCGACCCCCGACGTTTTGAAGGTTGCCGGAATCCGAAGCGTCGCTCGTTCGCGCAATCCAACCCCTTCCGCGCGCAATGCCGATCTTCAGGTAACCTCCTTTCTTTCGCGCAATAGATCCTTGGGGTCCGCCTTCGCGCGCAATCCCCTTGGCTCATTTCCTTTGAATAAAATTCAACCCGAAGGCCTTTGCGCGCAAAAGAAGCCTCCTGCGCGCAATTGCCCCCGGGTGCGCGCAATCCATCCCGATTGCGCGCACCCCCCATTTTCAAAGTGGCCATTCGTTAGAGAATGAGCCGTTGCCCCCGCGCGCTACCCGAAGCCCGGTGCGCGCAATCCCAATCATCCGCGCGCGAAGCGCTGGCCCAATTGCGCGCCAGCCCGCCATTTTGCGCGCCGACCCGCGGTTTTGCGCGCAAAGCTCCTCTTTTGCGCGCAATCCGCCAGGGTCGCCTCCCTTGACCCCCTGAGGGTACCCCGCCTGCGTGGCGCCCGATGATCCTCATCTTGGGTGCCCGAACCGTGCGCTGTCTTCCCGTGCAGCCTTCCAGGCTCGTGCGAAGTGACACGGACCCATCGGCGGCAATCATTCGTCCAGCATGACGTTAAACTGCATATTCGTCCAGCATGACGTTAAACTGCATATTCGTCCTGCATGACGTTAAACTACACAATGTCCAGCATGACGTTAAACTGCATATATGTCCAGCATGACGTTAAACTGCGCATTCGTCCCGCATGACGTTATACTGCCCATACGTCCAGCATGACGTTAAACTGCACATCCGTCCAAGCTGCACGACGCTAAACTGCCTAGCCCCCACCGTCCGCGCTGCAAGACGTTAAACTGCCAAGTGTTTCGTCCTCAACACACGACGTTAAACTGTGCTTCGTCCGGCAAGACGTTAAACCGTCCGCTTCGTCCTCAACACACGACGTTAAACTGTGCTTCGTCCGGCAAGACGTTAAACCGTCCGCTTCGTCCTCAACACACGACGTTAAACTGTACTTCGTCTGGCAAGACGCTAAACCGTCTGCATCATCCGATCCCGTGCTCTGCACGCAGGGTCTCCCCCGGTTTGGATGTGGCCCCCACCCACTCGTCTCTACAGGGATGTTGGGATTGTCCCGCTTTTGGGACGATTTAATGGGAGTGGCTTTTCCCTACGGGGGAAGGGTATTACAAACCCCTAGTTTCTCGTGGGAGGCTGCACATGTGTATCTCCATTGCGCCTCCCCACTGCTGAAGCTAGTAGAGGGTGTGACTGGGATCGAGGTGTCTTCTGCTTTCGGTCCAAGTCCCTTCCAACTGAGTTTTGCCGCATCCGGGCTGCCTCAAGTGCGTAAGTCCTGACAGAATGAACTACGTGGACTTTCATCCCTGTCTTCTAAACAGGGTACGTATGAAGCCTTCTTGAGGTCCAAGCCCGCCACCTGGTCGTCCTGGTCGTATTTACGTCGGTTCGTCCATCAGTGGACCCCTCCAGGGTTCACGCTTGCGTCGATTCACCTATGAATCCGCCCCTGTGGGAGACTGCCCGTGTGTATCTCCACGGTGCCTCCCCACAGCCTCCCCTTTTCCATTTCTCCTTTTATCGTCCAGCATGACGTGAAACTGTGATCCACCCGGCCGTTCCATCCCCCTCTGTGCGAGGTGGTTCGGTTCAATCCTCCGCCCGGCGGCCTCGACCTCTTCGTGAGTCGGCTTGCCGACGTCCAGCATGACGTTAAACTGTATACCCGAACTACGTTGACTTTGATCCGTGCTAACGCGCGGTACGTAGGAAGCCCCTACGGGGTCCAAGCTCTCCACTCCATCATCCATCCTGATCCTTACCCGGGCCGCCACATCTCGGTGGGGTCATGCCACTTCACTCCACTCCACGTTACTTGGGAAGCCGCCCATGTGCTGGCCCCAGCGTCGGAGGTTCCCCGCAAGGGGTTCTGTCATCTGATCCACTTTTCGTGTTGATCGGTCCGATGCCGTCCCCGCTGGACGTTAAACTCGTGGCATACCCCGTGTTAAACATGGGAAGCTGAGGAAAACCTCAGGTGACACAGTTCCCCGCACCCAGTACGGGATGCCTCAGGCCATCATGCCTTCGAGAAGCCCTATTAGGGATGGAAGACAGATGTGCAGAGCCGCAGTGTTACGACACGCCCCCAGCACCCAGAGCCACCCGGCCTTCTCACCGCAGGTTGCTGCCCCGACCAGACTCCTTGGAGCATCCGGGCGGAAGCAGCGTAATTAACCGGTGTCCATGAAGATATGGCGCCGGGAACGAGATTCACGAAAATTCTTAAGTCTATGAGGGAGACCCGGATTAGGCGACGAGTTCCGAGGAGACGTCCAAGGAAGGAGGAGCCGACATCCCATCATCCCGGTTTCGATCAAGGAGCAGACGCCCCTGAATAAGGGACGAATGCCGCCCGACCTTGGAAAGAGGGACTGCGGGACCACAAGCCGTGCGCCCATCCCCTCGGGTTGACGGGTGCACGCGCGAACGCGTCCTGGCGGAACAGCGTAACCCGAGGCACATCCGCACCGAAACAGAAAAATGGTGAACCCGACGTGAATCTCTTCTCCTCGATACGAAGACCGATGGCTTTCAGAGGTGTTGGAAGACCGGCATGTTGCCCGGCCAAGCATTCAGTCTTACCCGCCAGGGGCTGGGGAAGTGAAATCGGGCACTCCGTCTCGCAACGTCGAGGGCCTGGGTTCCCCCCACGGAAGGCGTCGCGGCGCTAATGGTTGGTTGTCGATTCCTTTTTCCTGTCAGTGTTAATGGGTTCTTCTCCCTGCTTTCAGAAATCAGGTCGCCCGATCCAGTGCCCGATCGCCACCCGCCCACTGGCGCAGGGATAGGGGAAACACCGACGCGGCTACTCCGCGCGGTCCTGCCCGTTCCACAGTCGTCCCAGCAGCTGCAATTGCGGGACGACCACGCCCTCTCTCCCCCTCGGAGGTCATCCAGAGAAGGGTGATCAACACCCTGGTGCGGAGATACGAGGAAGAGGGAGTCATCCCCACCAGGGAAATGGCTCGCCTAGACCTTGAGGAGGCTGCGCCTCGCCACCACCGCCGCCCCCGAGGGCCGCGCAGGGAGGCACCGCTGCCTACCTCAACGTCCAATCGCTTCGGGAGTTTATCCCCGGAGCGCTCTGACAGTTCCCTTCCCTATGCGGATGAGGTGGAAGATTCCCGGGATCACCCTATCCGGGATTCGCTCCAGGGATCTACGGTAAGGACTCCCGCCAGGCCACGACGACACCGCCGCCAGGCCTCTCCAGTCGAAGAGCGGGCTCTCCACCTGCCCGCGCCGCTCATCCCGACTCGTCTGTCTCGACGCCAACGTCGGGCACGAGCGGAAGAGGATGCCCACCTTGGGGCTCTAGCAACAGCGGCCGCATTGGCCCAAGCCACTGCTGGCTCCAGTCGCCAGGCCTCTGCGCATCCTGAGCAGGGGAACTCCTATGCCCGACCTGGATCGAGGCCCCGACCGCCCCAAAGGCAGGTTGGGTCGACTCTCCCGGTTGCTGGCACTGGCAGTAGCCACCGCGGACCACCTCGCGGTAGCGCTATTCACCGGCAGGATCTACTCTGTGTGGCCGATCCAGGAGGCATGGGTCATCCCACCTTCCGATCCCGGCCCGGAGGCCTGCCCGGAATCATCTCTCCCCGCGTCCCCTTTGATATCTCTCCCGGTGCCCCTCGCACCTTGGTTCCCCGTCCTCTGGGCCCCAGCACCAGTGCGGCCGGAGGACGCCAGGACAGAGATCAGCCCTGCCCCGAAGAACCACCCAGGGGCAGGAAGGCAAGGCGTCGACGCCGAGGGAAGAATGTTACGGAATTCCGGACAGAGATCCGACCTGTTTGCTTCTCTGACCCAGAGGCGGAGTACGATTCGGCGACAGAGCCCCTTCCCCAATCCCGCCAGTCAAGGGCAGGGGTAGGAATGCGGCACGTCAGCCTCGTGCTCCCCGAGAGAGAGATCGATGTGATCCCCGCTTCTCTCCGAAGGTATATCCGGAGTAACGAGGGACTGGTAGACCCCCAAGGATCAAGCTTGCGGTTGGTACCAGCCCCTCCGGAAGTGCCTTCCGTCTCGATCGGAGAAGCCGGAGACTTTTTCTGGGGACCGACGGTCGAACCACGATTTGGTGCGCCCTCGGCAAGCACCGATGCTACGGCAGGATGTTCGCTTGCCGGCCCGTCCTATCGTGATGTGGTAGCCAGGGCACCGCCACCCTCAGAGGGCGGCCCGGGATATGGAGGCCAATCGGCCTGTTCGCCGTATTCACCGCCGGCCAGTCCGTCAGCCCGGCGGCCCGCCTCGGCACCACTACCAGTTCCCCGTCCGTTCCCAGCCATGGAAGAGGACCAAGGAGATCTGGGTCCCGAGTTTGAGTCGTGGAGCTTCTGGACCGTCCTTGCAGCGGGCCACTTCCCTGAGAAGTTTTGGCCAGTCGCAGGACCGGGCTTTGATGCACCCGAATCGCTCACCCCGGATGAGTTCGAATGCTTCCGCCGAACTCTCCGAGAGACTCGCTCCTGTCTTCGCTGCCTACAAATTCCATACCCCGGGAGTCAATCGCACCTGGAGGATATTGGTGAGCAGTGCCGTCAAATTGACCTGGCCATGCTCCCCGCGGTTCGGCACCCCGGGTCATTTGAGCACCACGAGGCCCTCCAACGACGATGCGTTGAGTGTTTTCAAGTACTCCGCAAAGTTATCGAGGAAGCCACTCCCCACGTGTGTATCCGTGGATGGGGGCAGTACGCTGCCCTATGCTTCAGTGTGATTCGCCGACAGCCCGATTCGCTGGGTGGCCCTGAGGGTATATCCCCAGGGACAGAAACAGTCAATATGGCTGACCTGTCGGGAGAGGGGAACGACTTGGAACTTCTCGACGGGGGCTTCCCCCCCGAAGACAAGCCGTCGTCAGATCCATCGGTGAGAGTTACTCGTCATCAGAGGAACCTCCTGGGGCTCCCCGCACCCACTGAAGCACTGACGTTGAGCCGAAACGTCAGCAAAGGAAAAGAGCACAGCGAGGCTATAAGGCTCGCCGACCCATCCGCCTCCATGCAGAGGGCAGGGGAGGATCCCGAGAAGGCTACGCTACGTCAGCAGCTCGCCGAACAGAAAAAGCTGGTTGACCAGCTCCTCGCCGAGCGCGCTGCAGAACGGCGGCCTGACTACGGTGATCCCAGGCCAGGACCGCAGGGACCGGAACAACCGCTCCTCGATGAGACTCTACCGGGCAACCGTGATTACTCCGTGTTCGCCGAAAGGAGAGAGGCCATTGCCTATGTCAAGAGGGCGCGGTATGTTTCGCCACACCCTCCCGAGCGGCGTGACTACCTGGGAGATCCCGCTCGGATTCCTCCCGCTGCCCCTAGGGCCGCTCCGCCCGCCATCCCACGAGCTGCCGAGTTCGACGACCCGGTCGACGACCCGATTGAAGGGCCATGCAACGCGCTCGTGGTTAGAGATCCTCGCCAGGACTGGAACCCATGTCCGGACGATCCGATGGCGGCACTCATTGCCCGCTTGGAAGCCTTGGAGACTCGGCAGGTGGCGATCCCACCGGACGGCAAGCCCTACCCAGCATGGGTGGATGACATGTCGGCGCCTCCGGGATTCGGGAATCCCACTTTCGCTCCCTTCAACGGGACTGGAGATCCGCCACAGCATTTATCCCACTTCAACTCGAGGTGAGGGCCTATGTTGGGGACTCCAGCGCAGCAAGAGGCCGCTAAGCTTCGCTGCTTTGTTCAGACACTGGAAGGGCCAGCATTTGTCTGGTACAGCCAGCTCCCCGTCGGGTCGGTAACCAGCTGGGAGGACCTCCGTAGACAGTTCCTCTACCAGTTCAGTTCCACGACCCAGAAGACAAGTATCGCAGACCTCTTCAAGTGCAAGCAGAGGCCTGATGAGCGAGTCGCGGACTTCGTCGCCCGATGGAAGGGTCTCACGTATTCCCTTGACATGCCATTGACTCAGGAGCAGTTGCTGACAATGTGCGTCGGGAACGTCAAGACCGAGCTGGTCCCTTCCCTGATCACTCAGAATTACCCCGGAGGGTTCAGGGACTTCTCAGACAAAGCTCAACGTCTTGAGGAAGCCCTGCAACAGGCCAGCCAGGCACACCCGCTGCCTCCAATGATTCCTGCAAGGAGAGTCAGCAGGGCTGAGCCCGCTGCTGTCGCCCAGATAGAGGCCCCCAGGCCATTGGAGTTGCTGCCGGCGAGGCCAGCTACACAGCCTCACTGGAATCCGCCTCCACGGGCTCAGTTCCCGGCCCAGCATCGGCAGCCTCAGAACCGGCCGGCCCCTCCGCGTAATGTACCGCCGCAACCCAGGCGAGATAATCAGGGTCCACCTCCTCGGCCGGCCCCTCCATCCCCTCGTCAAGACCACGCTCCCAGGGGCCCGCGACACCTGACTTACTCATTCCACGAGGATCAGGTCCCCGGTTATTTCCGGAGCGCCCTGGAGCAGAGGATTGTGCGATTGCCTGAGTGTTGGAGGCCAGAGGAGGCACATCTTACGAATAACCCCCGCTACTGCCCCTACCATCGGGCCGTGGGGCACACCATCCAGCGGTGCTATGTGTTCAAGGATTGGCTCCAAGACCAGATTAACAACAATGTAATCAGGTTGGGCCCAGCTCCAGCACAAGTGGCGGGCATATTCGTGGGATCAGATGACGATAGTGGCAACGAGGACGAATGGCAGCTGGTCTCCGACCGCGGATCCCAGAAGTACAATAACTGGATGGCCCGCAAGACGACCATTCGCGCCCATGGAATCATCCGTGCGCTCTTGAATCAGCCTGAGCCCCCAGAACCTGCGGGTGCTGCTTCGGCATCGTCGTCCCAGCCTGCCTCTTCCAAGAGGAGCAAACGGCGGCAGCGCAAGAAGGAAGAGCGCGCCCCGCCGGTTCCGCCACTATCCCGCACTCTCGGCGATTTCATGCCCCCGGAGATGGGGGTCCCTCCTCGGATCCGCCCGGTGATGGATGATTCGTCCGATGACGGTATTGGGTATGCTTCGGTTAATACCGTCGAGCTGGTAAATCCCTTTTCGGTTCCCGACATTGAAGAACACCAGGTGGACCTCCCTAGTGTCCCCGGTCTTCGCTACCGTCGGAAGAACCGCAGCAACAGGAGTCGCCGGGGCACAGCCGTTGGTACCTCCAGCCAGGCCGTGCACGCCACTGAGACTAGGCAGCAGGCTCAAAACCGAGCTCAGCGCGCGCAGCCCCCCCATCCGGGGATGAAAGATTCGCCTCCGCCACTGTTTGTGGTGTGGGACCAGGCAGAACCGCCTCAGCCGCGTCGCGACCAGCTCCGCCCTGCCACGAGTCCATCCCGGCCTCCTGACTCCAATACGGTGACCATTTCCCGGACTGCGACCAGTGAACAGCGAGATGCGCCAAGTACCAGTCGGCCGCCGATCCAACCGGCAAGGCCCGTCATGCCACCAACCGCAGAGCAACCTCCTGCAACCAGGGGCTCGCGCTTGGCCAAAAAGTATGATGTCCTGAAGCACTTGTCCGACATCCCAGCAAGGCTCTCCATCCTTGAGGCTCTGCGCATGTCATCTGAGATGCGCGAGGCACTCGCTGAAGACCTGAAAATCCCCCTCCAGTTTGAGATAGAGGTTGCGGCTGCATAGGCCTTTCACGCCGAAACGATCGAGGACGCCGAATGCCAGGCAGTTATCTCGTTCTCTGGTAAGGATGAAGACCCTCCTATACAGGGACATATCCGTCCGCTGTATGTCACTGGCCAGTTCAATGGCCTTGAAGTCCGGCGCTGTCTTGTCGACACGGGGTCCGGGATTAACCTGATTCCAACCCGGACGCTCCGGAGATTGGGGTTGTCTGAGGATGACTTGATTCCCTCCGACCTCAGGATCCAGGGGTACGACCGCACCGAGCAAACCCCGGTCGGCAAGATACGTTTGAAGACCCAGTTCGGTGACTTGGTTGCCAACACCGAATTCATGGTAGTCTCTCAGGACACTGCGTATAACGCATTGATGGGCAGGCCATGGCTTCACCTTCACGCGGCGGTTCCCTCGTCATACCACCAATGCCTCAAATACTCCCTTAATGGTTGAGTAGGCGTGCTTCAAGGAGATGCCTCTCCTTTTGCCTCATGTGAAGCCCGCTATCTGGACGCGGACTATTACAAGAGCAAGGACAATCAGATCCTGGCAGGTGAGGTTGAGCCTGTCGCTGTTGCAAGCGATCCCTGGGCAAGTCTGGATGACGCTTACGTCCTCCCGATTCACCGGTTGGACGTCGCCATGGTCTTGACGGTCCGCGAGTCTCCTGATGAGATGGCCGCGACCGCCCGCGCCAGCACCAGTGGCCCAGCAGGATCTGGTAGCCCCAATGCAGTTTCCAACGCAGTCTCTCTCGTGGACGATCCCTCCCCGAGCGGAGAGGATATGGAAGACGCACCCCCAGCCTTTGAGGAGGGCGTCCCCGCCACGGTCGATGAGTTAATACAGGTGAACCTTGGAACCGAGGCCGATCCAAGACCCACATTGGTTAGTGCCGCCATGCCCTCTGAGGAGCGGCAGCAGTACGTGGACTTTCTCAGGCAGCACCGTGATGTGTTCGCTTGGGGCTATGACGAGATGCCGGGGCTAGATCCTCAGGTATCCGTCCACCGCCTTGGTCTCCCGGCGAACCATCGCGGGTTCAAGCAGCCTCCCAGGAAGATGCACCCATCCCACGGTGCCATGGTTGAGGCCGAAGTTGACAAGCTTATCAAAGCCAACTTCGTGAGGGAAGTTCAGTACCCCAAATGGCTGGCCAACATTGTGCCGGTCAGGAAGAAGAACGGGCATATTAGAGTCTGCATCGACTTCCGCGATCTCAACCGCCACTGTCCGAAGGATGATTTTCCCCTTCCAGTGACAGAGCTGTTGATTGATGCCACGGCAGGGTTCCAAGCCCTCTCCTTCATGGATGGATACTCCGGGTACAACCAAATTCGGATGGCCCCTGAGGATGAGGAGTTCACTGCCTTCAGGGCCCCCCAAGGTACCTTTTGCTACCGGGTCATGCCCTTCGGCCTGAAGAATGCAGGTGCCACCTATCAACGGGCGACGCACCGCATATTCAAGCCAATCCTCGGCACACTGGTGGAATGCTACGTCGACGACTTGGTTGTCAAATCGCGCCAGCGTCAGGACCATCTCAAAGATCTTGAGAAAGTGTTCAGCTTCCTCCGGTCTCGCTGCCTGAAGATGAACCCGTTGAAGTGTGCCTTTGGGGTCACCTCCGGAAAGTTCCTTGGATTTGTGGTAAGATACCGGGGTATTGAGATCGACCCAGAGAAAATCAGGGCGATTAGCCAGCTGCCTCCCCCAGGTACCGTCCGGGAACTGCAAGGGTTCCAAGGCCACTTAGCCTATATACGCCGATTCATCGCGAATCTGGCCGGCAAGTGTAAGCCCTTTTCTCGGCTCATGAAGAAAGGTGCCACCTATGTATGGGATAAAGAGTGTCAGACCGCTTTCGAGGAAATCAAGCAGTACCTGCTTCAACCTCCGGTCCTGATGCCGCCTGTATCCGGAAAGCCGCTGGTCCTTTATGTGACCGCCCTGGAACGGTCCCTGGGTGCCCTTCTCGCCCAGAAGAACAACGAGGGAACAGAGAATAGCCTCTATTACCTCAGTCGCATGCTCCTCGATGCGGAAGTTAGGTATTCCCCCATCGAGAAGAGCTGCCTGGCGCTCGTATTTGCCGTACAGAAATTACGGCACTACTTGCAGCACCATGAGGTACAGTTGGTTTCTCGGGTAGACCCGTTGAAATATATCCTGAGCCGGCCTATGTTGACTGGCCGCCTAGCGCGGTGGGCTGTGATTCTCCAGCAGTTCGACATCAGGTATGTGTCTCAGAAGGCCATCAAAGGGCAAGCATTGGCAGACTTTCTGGCAGCTCACCCGACCTCCGCGGATCAGCCGCTGGATCTAGGCTTTCCTGATGAGGCCATTCTCTCAGTTGATCGAGCCGATCCATGCTGGCAGTTGCACTTTGACGGTGCATCCCGGAGCCCCACCGGTAGAAGACTCGATAATCCTAAGCTCAACAGAGTGGGCTTGGGCATCGTCTTCATTACCCCGGAGCGAGCCGTGCTGCCATACTCTTTCCTGTTGTCAGAGGGCTGTACCAACAATGAGGCGGAATACCATGCCCTCATCACCGGCCTCGAGTTGGCTCTCGAGATCGACGTGCCCCGTCTGTGCGTGAAAGGGGACTCCGAGCTGGTTGTTAAGCATATCAATGGCGACTACGTTGTCAGGAAGCCGAAACTTGTGCCATTGTTGGAGTGCACCCTCCTTCAGATGGCCCGGTTCCCTTCTCGGCCGGAAATTGTCCATGTTCCCCGATCGCAGAACGGTCGAGCAGATGCTTTGGCCAGCCTCGCTGCGTCACTTGCGGAGCCTGAACAGGACAACCTGATCGTCCGCGTGACGCGCCGCAGGCTCATCGCTCACGTTATCCCGGAAGAAGATCGCGGCCCGTTGGTAAGTAACCTCACCACGGTTGCCCCTATGCCCGGAGCCCCGAGTACCCCAGATGTGACAGTCGGATCAGCCCCTAATTGGAGGACGCCTTTGGTTGAGTACCTCCAACATGGCATTCTTCCATCGGATCGGGCCGAGCGCGAGCGAGTTCGACGCCGCGCATCGCAGTTCGTCCTCCAGAGCAGTCCCGGCCTGGAGCAGATCCTCTACAAACGCGGATTTGATGGTGTTCTCCTCCGTTGCCTTCAGGGAGTTGAGATCCCGCGAGTCATGCAAGAGGTTCATGCTGGTTCATGTGGCGCCCACCAGACTGGGCCGAAGCTGTCCCACCAGATTCGGAGGTTGGGATACTTCTGGCCCTCTGTGATCCATGACTGCATCGAGTATGCCAGGAGGTGCCATGCGTGCCAGGTTCATGCGAACTTTGTGCATCGGCCGCCGGAGCCTCTCCATACCACAAGGTATTCCTGGCCCTTTGCAGTCTGGGGACTGGACGTTGTGGGACCTTACCCGCCGGCGACAGCTCGCCAGTGCCGGTTCAGTCTGACCGCCACGGACTTCTTCTCCAAATGGGCAGAAGCGATTCCGCTCAGAGAGGTCAAATCCTGTTCGATCGCTGACTTCGTGACCTCCAACATCATCTATCGATTTGGAGTGCCTCACGCTATCCTCACGGATAACGGAACCAATTTCCGAGCAGCCGAGTTGAAGAAGTTGTACGCCAAGTATAACATTCGCTCGAACCATACATCTCGCTATCATGCGCAGGCGAATGGATAGATCGAGGCGTTCAACAAAACCCTCTCTAACATTCTGCAAAAGATGGTTGGTCAGAACAAGAAGAGTTGGCCGGACAAGCTCCCCAACGCCCTCTGGGCTTATCGGACGACGACTCGCAATTCCACCCAGATGACCCCTTATTCCCTGGTGTATGGAGCTGAGGCCGTCCTGCCCATCGAGATCCAGTTGCCGTCCTTGCGCACTGCGGTCTACGACCAGCAAGCTCCGGACAGAGTTGCTGAAGCCCGTCTAGTCGAGTTGGAAGCACTGGATGAGAATAGACTTCGCGCTTTGCACAACTTGGAGAGGCATCAAAGCAGAATGGCTCGAGCTTTCAATAAGAAGGTTCGCCTCCGCTCCTTCCTGCAGGGTGATCTAGTGCTAGCCCTAAGAGCGCCGATGATCCCCGGCAGGAAGCCGCCCAAGTTGGAGCCCAAGTGGGAGGGACCTTTTGTTGTCCACAAGGTCTATCCCAATGGCGCGTACTCCCTAGCGACTATGGATGGTGAGCGTGTCACTCCTCCCACCAACGCTAGGTTCCTCAAGCAGTACTTTGTCTGAGTGTGCCCACGTCCTGCACGACGTTAAACTGCATTCATCCAGGCTACAAGACGTTAAACTGTTCAGCATTCATCCGCGCTGCAAGACGTTAAACTGCCAAGTGCTTCGTCCTGCATGACGCTAAACTGCACTACGTCCGAGCTACAAGACGTTAAACTGTTCAGCATTCGTCCTGCATGACGTAAAACTGCCCCTCAAGAACTACGTGCGGCTTGATTCCCATCCTTATGGGATATGTAGGACCGCCTGAACATTCATGTTTCAGGCCCAGCCCCATCCTTCGGGAATTTCCATCCCATCCCGGGCCCTTGGTCCAGATGGCTCTGGGTATGTGGCGTATCGCGTGCGCGGGGGATTATGTCCTCATTTACGTCGGTCTTCTCGCCACGTTGTACGCCCCCCACGTTTGGGGATGCCTTCTGCTCCCCCCTTCTTTTTCCCTCATCGTCCTGCATGACGTTAAACTGCCTCTCAAAGAACTACGTGCGGCTTGAGTCCCATCCTTATGGGATACGTAGGACCGCCTGGACATTCATGTTTCAGGCCCATCCCCATTTCCCGGGAATCTCTATCCCGCGTTGGGCCTCTGGCCCCAGTTCCCCTCCTTTTTTGTGCGAGGCGTATCGCGTGAGTGGGGGATTATGTCCTCATTCACGTCGGTCTACTGGCCGCGCCGTACGCCTCCCCCGTGTGTGGGACTACCTCACACCCCTCATCGTCCTGCATGACGTTAAACTGCCTCTCCAGAACTACTTATGGCTTGATTCCCATCCTTATGGGATACGTAGGACCGCCTGGACGCTGATGTTTCAGGTCCAGCCCCGTCTCCTAGTTGATCACGGGGATCTGCCCTCTTTTGGTTGCTCTCAGGGTGAGTCCTCCGACCCTTTCCGGAGATCTGTTAACATGTTTTGGGTACTTCGGTCTAGGACTCGTAGTGTCAGATTCAATCCCGACAAGTCCTGTGTTGCTTGTCAGGCCTCGCGCTTCCTCTTGTTCGAGCCTTCACTCAAAGGGATCCTCGTTGGCGGTTTGGGTACGATGCCTCAGTGCTCTCCTACCGCTCCGGGTCGATTTACCGGCGAGTCCTGGGCCGCAAATCGATATGAATCCTGCGATTGAGCGGTTGATGCTCGTTTGCTTGCCCCGTCTTAGGCTGATGCGATCGGATGTTGTGTTGCGAATATGGTCAGCAACGTCCTTGATCGCCATGTCGGCTCTTTCAGGCTCTGAACATTGGATTGCGAAGTCCTCATCACACTCCGCCTTTATGCGTTGTAGTGGAATCTCGACACTCTCTTCATACTGACCTCCAGTACACCTCTACACGTTAGGCAGACCAGCCAGGGTAATGATGTCGTTCGAGGCTCCCATGATCTGAGCACCAGGGATATATGCGGATATCCTCCCTAAGGGCCATGCGTAGCTGGACCCTCGTCCCCATAAGGAGGAGGGAGTCGCCCGAACAATCGCGTTCTGGGCCCAGTATATCTGGAGGCTAGCATCTCTGCCCCTCGGGTGATGGACATATGCAGACCCCTATCCCAAGACTCTTCTCCTGGAATCGTGCGTGACCACAGGGCTGGGTATGTTCCCACCTCCGCCGTGTCCGCCGTACCGCGATAAGCGGATTCCTCCATGGTCCTACCACACGACCGTAAACTGTGATCGTCTTGGCCGCCCGACGAGAAACGGCACTGCATCGTGATGTTCTCCATGGGGGACACTCATGTTGGGCGCTGGTTAATAACCACGCCATTCATCAATTCCTTCCATGGCTTGATTATTGTGGCGACGCCAGAGATTTCTCAATCCCAGGCACGTCGCCGCACAAAAAAAACCATTCATCTTTAAGGACAAACAAGAAATATCAAATGCCGCTCCTTCTGTGTGCGAGGGTCAGACCCGCACTCTTCCCCGCGCTGGTGCCCGATTGTGTTGCGCCGCGTTTCAAGAACTACGTGCGGCTTGATTCCCATCCTTATGGGATACGTAGGAACGCCCGGATGTTTGAAACTTCGGGTCCAGCCCCCCACCTCTTAGAGATTCCCCCTTCTCTGGGGAATCCGCCGCCTTCAGGTCACCCTCAAGGCGTGTTCCCCGACCCCTTGCAGTGGTCCACCGGTGTCAAGAGTACTCTGGTTTATTGCCAGGAGGGTCAGGATCCGCTTGGTCAGGTTTCCTCCGCTTTTCAGGCTTCGTGCTCCCTTTCATTCGGACCCATCGTCTACGCCCTGGGTGGAGCCCCCGTGAACGGTTCGGACACAATGCCTCAGTGCTCTCCCACCGACTCGGGCCGGTACCCCCAATGGCCTCGGGCAGCAAATCGATATGAATCCTGCGATTGAGCGGTCGATGCTCGTTTGCTGCCTCATTCCACCAACGGTTAGTGCGATATTGATGCTGCTTTTCCGCCACGGTCGGCAGTACTCCCATATCGTTACGCTGGTGTCCCCAGTCCTTGAATGAATGGCCGCATGATTCACATTTTCCACCTCCCATTCCGGCCAGGCGAAACCTCGACACTCTTGACACTATCCCTCAGTGCATCTTCGCATATCCAGGGGATATGACCACGATGTGGCGTGCTTTGAGGTCCTTATGGTCCGAGCTCTAAGACCATAAACTAAGATCTCTCCTTATGGTCCGAGCTCTAAGACCTTAAACTAAGATCTCTCCTTATGGTCCGAGCTCTAAGACCTTAAACTAAGATCTCTCCTTATGGTCCGAGCTCTAAGACCTTAAACTAAGATCTCCCCTTATGGTCCGAGCTCTAAGACCTTAAACTAAGATCTCTCCTTATGGTCCGAGCTCTAAGACCTTAAACTAAGATCTCTCCTTATGGTCCGAGCTCTAAGACCATAAACTAAGATCTAGCCCTTATGGTCCGAGCTCTAAGACCTTAAACTAAGATCTACCCCTATGGTCCGAGCTCTACGACCCTAAACTAAGATCTCCCCAAATGGGGTCCTACGTCCTGCATGACGTTAAAGTGCACTCTCAGAACTACGTGTGGCTTGATCTCCAGCCCGATGGAGTACGTAGGAACGCCCGGTCATTCCGACTCGGGTCCAGCCTCAGGGATCGTTAAGTCCCGCCCCTCCTCGTTGCCGGCCGTCTGGCCTGACTTCGGGTAGAGTGGTGCAGTTGTGATATTCTCCCCGATTCAGCTCGGGATGCCCCATCGCAAGGATGGGAAGCGACGGTTTCCTCGTCAGAGAGGTGCTGTCTGAGAATTGAGGTGACTCACGGCCAGATTAGTGCATCCGCCTAATACGCTCTCCCCACGGTGGCGCAATTTTGAGAGCGTTGGATTCTGTCCGAACAAATCGTCACTTCGCCCCACGCTTCGCATGCCCTGTTGATCTGGATTTCCACCCTTGTGTCTGAAGGAACCCCAAAGCGGTATTCATGATGACATGTGGTCCGCCTCCTGCAATATGAATGATGGCCTTTTTCGGTCCGTCTATTGCAGTTGTTATGGTCGATCCACTGTCCGCCTACCGTCTTGGGCATTTCCTGGAAGGCCGACCGTTGTGGATGTCTGGATTCGGGACGCGCGATTCACCCTTTCTCATTTCCCTATGTTCGGATAAAATCTCAACGCCCCTAGCATTGTCCCTCTCGTGTGTTGGAACAGGTTGGGGGGATGGTACATTGATTAGGTCTGAGGTCTCCTTTCCTAGGAATGACCTCCCTCTTTTCTCCAGAAATCCAGGCCCAATTATGGATGCCTGATGCTTGGTTAACACTCCCGCAAGACAACGAATTGTGGTTGAGCATGTTAAACCAAAAGATGCAGATAAATATATTGATTCATACAGATGGATCAAAGTAGCGGAAGCAAATGTTTTGGGAATGGCAAAACAAAGCCCTTAGGGATTAGCGTGCTGAATGAGTCTTTCTAATGCCGCTACCCTTTGGCTGGTGGCCTCCAGAGCTGCTTCTCGCTCTCTGCGTGCCCTCTCTTCGTCGGCGGTCGCAGCGCGCAGTTCGTCGATTCTGGCCTGTGCACGCTCCCGCTCGACCTGAATTGTGACCATCTGTTGGCCCGCCTCCGTCAGCTGTACCTGGGCGTCAACCAGCTGGGCTGCTAGTTGCTCCACAAGCTCGGTACACGTTGCGACGAAGGCCTCCTTCTCTGCCGCCTGCCCTTCGAGGCGCCGGACATCCTGCTCCGCCGCGAGGAGCGCCCGCGTGCTCTCCGACATGTCCCGACTTTGTGTGACATCGGCACGCCGGCAGCTCTCGCGCATCTTTTCGGCCATGAAATCACGGACCGTTAGATGGAGGCGTTGAGCATCAGCTCCCCCGGCACACAGAAAGCGCAGCCAGGTTTGAAGTGATCCCTTGCGCCCCAGCCACTCCGACGGGTCTCGCTTGAGGAAGCGCTGGATGCACTTCCACCCCCTACGGCGCGCTATCCGGCTCTCCTCGACCGCCTCCGTGTCTGAGTCGTCCATCTCCTTGGGATCGGCAGGCCGGTAGGCAGGGAAGGCAGCCAGCAGGTCTGCTGCAGGGTCCGCCCCTGGGAGGTCCTCACGAGGGATAGGTTCCCCAACATCCGGGCGACCTTCTTCTCTCTCCCCAGCGGCGCTGACACCCTTGCCAGCCCCCAACCTCTCTCCGATGGCAGCACCGTCGATGTCCGCAGCCCCTTGATCAGCAGTTGGTGGGGCCGGCTCGGTTTGGGAAGTCTGTTCCGGAGCAGGCGACATGTCTGCCACCGGTCCACTCGTGGATGGCCCGGGTTCGGAAACCCGATGAGCCTCCAGTGTTGAGATCACTGTGCAGGACATGCCATGGTTAGTCACGGATCGTCAACGGCCAGCACCAGCAGTAAAGTAGGGAGACTTACGGGAGTCCGGAGCGTCATCTTCCGCTATCCCGGTCGCCGCAGGAACAGTTGCAGCAGGGGACCCCTTAGCGCTTGTCAGTTCGATAATGGGTGCCTGGCCCCCGCCTTGTCCTGCTGGCGCCTCTCCTACTCCCACTGAGGACGCCTGACCGACATCCGTGTGCTCCTGAGAAAGATGGAGAAATGGGTTAGAAGCTGCATAAGAGAGTGGATGAAGCAGATTGAGTAGGGATAGAAGCGGACCTCGAGGAGCTCAGTGACATCAACGTTGTCAGAGCCGGCCACCTCGCCCCTCTCCCGTGGGCTCCCCTGATGGGATCTTCCCTCGGAGCCTTCATCCTCCCCCATTTCCTCTTCTTCGGAGTCGCTGCTACTGTCATCTTCTTCCGGCGGCATCTGTTCCGGAGCGGGCTCGAGACCGAGCATCACCTTCACCAGAAGGGATGGCTCCGCGCGCTGACCACGTTGGTGCGCGTACTCGTCCATGGCCGTCAGATACGCATACTGCCGGTTGAAGTCCACTCTGTCGGCAATCTGGAGGCGCCCGACCTCTGGCAGATAGATTCCTTCTCTGAGTATCTTTCGCCAGATGGCGTCGGTCCCCAGTGACTGCCGTAGAGTCATCCAGGCCGACCACATCGCCGGGAAGACCGCATCATGGGAAGGTTCGAGCAGACGTCTCACTTGCTTCCCGGGCCGCTCGTCGACCACCGCACGTGCCCCCTCTCTGGGCGCTGAGGTCGTGGCGGCAGCTCGCGATGTGCCCGCCGCCGAAGTCCCTGCCCGCGCCGGCTCCGCTGTTTGGCGCGCCTCCGTTCTCCCCCGTGTGGCGGCGCCTCGCCTCCTTCCTTGACGCCCGGTCTCCGCACGGGTAACCTCGAGCCGCCGAACTAGCTTCTGCAAAAGCCCCTCGGGGTACGCGATGGCCCAGTGTTCGGCGTACTCGGTTGCCAAGCCTGCGTCAACTCCGGTAGGAGGGAGAGTGATGACGTCCCAGAGCCGGAAGCGGCAAACATCAGCCACATCTGGCGAAGGACGCCAGGGTTCGTCTCCTCCCGGACAGCAGTGAATACCCTCTTCGGCATCCGCTGAAGGCACCCGAACTGCCTGGCGAACCGGGTCGGCACGTAAGGCTCGCAGATCACCTTCCCGTCGATCCGAGCCACGAGCACCCCGCCCCGCATGTTCAGGAAGTATTCATGCTGCTCCAGCGGACCCTGCCCATTGTCGATCATCTGGCCGACGGGAGTCGGGAACGGACTGAAGTTGAAGTTGGCATGATTACCAATCCGGATCCGCACGCCCTCCTCACTTAGGGTCATCGGAGCGACCCCCGCGATGTTCAGCAGGGAGGGTCGCAGGCCGTTGCCCGGAGGAATGATGGCGTTCGGAAACGTGTACCCACCGAGGTGAGCAGCCACACAGCCGTGGAAGAACTGAAAGGGCCCACAGATCCTTCGTGGCGACCCCCCTCGTGAGATGCGTCCCAGGATGGCATACAGCCTCGCCAACACTGGGACCCCGAGGTTGTATCTCTTGTTGGCGGCCATAGCGCCCGCCATCGCCAGTGTCGCCGGGCGAACGCCCATTCTCGCGTCCCGCACTGGCAGGAGCCACCCACTCAGAAAGGCGGACAGGAACGCCGCGTACCGGACATTTGGGTCCCGGGCCTCGATGACACGGTACCCCCATGAGCGGTAGTCGCCCGTCTCCAGGACCCGCCAGTACGACCCGTTCCGGCTCCTCTGAGCTGCGGTCGGGCACCGCTTCCCCCTACCTGGCATCTTGACCGCTGGGTCATGCTCCAAGAACTGGCCGAACCACTCCTTGTAGGCTATGTCCTTCTGGAAGTCCTTGATCCCAAGCCGCTGCGTAGCCAGGTCAAGGAGATGCCATGTCAGGATGGGAGTCAGTGACCTGTCTTCCCAGATGTTCTTCGGGGGCAGGAACTCATCGTATTGGTAGCCCTCCAGTGGGATACCTCCGATGCAGTGGATGTCCCAGAGACCGATGCCGACCTCCCCATGGTGAAGATGGAAGGTGTTGGTATCCGGAGACCATCGGGTGAACAGCTCCGGCCCGAGCTCGGACTGCTGGTAGAAGTGGAACTGCGACGTCCACACCGCCTCGAACATGCCGATGTACCACAGCTCCTCTGCGAAGTGATCGCAAGTGTGGCGTACCCAGAACACCCAGGCCCACTCACTGGTGAAATTGCCCCCAGACCGCAAGTCCCAGTCCTTCATCCAGCCCTTGGTGTCGTCAGTGACACTCTGGCGATATGTGCTCGAGTAGAGGGATGGAGAATTCTCCGCAGTAGGCTCACCCCCATCAATGGTCCGCGTCCTCGGGTTCAGGACGTAGACATCCAAGTGCCTGGTTTCCCTGGAAGGATGCCCATTGTTGGTGATGTTATAGCGGTGAAGCTCGTCCTCCCGAGTCACCCAGGTCCGTGGCGCATCGACCTCGAACCCTGGCACCGGAACCTCATCGAGGATGCCGAAGTTCCAGAGCGGCAGGTTGTCCGACAGTGGATATGTCTTCTGGGCCGGCGTTAGTAAGTCGAACAAGGATTGATTGTTGGAAACAATCTCCTTGGCTCCGTAAACCTCCTCGTTCGTCACCATCTCAGCCCTACGAGTGGCGGCATCCCCCTCATTTCCTCTTTGCGCGGCCATCTCAGAAGTTTCGGGAGTCGTGCGGGTTAAGGGATGAAGCGTGCGGAATCGGGCGAGGCTGGTAGAGAAGTTTGAAGGGTGGCGCGCAATCCAAGTGGACGGCGCGCAATTGGGAAGAATGTCGCGCAAAATTCCGGGTTTTCGCGCAAAGACAGGCGAATTCCGGACGGTTTTGCGCGCCGATCGGGCGAATTTCGCGCCGGAAAAGGCAATTTCGCGCACGAGAGCGTTGGAGCCTATCGCGCGGAAGGCCTGAGTACGGAACGCGGGACCCAGGGCCCCTATTTATAGGCAAGGCCAGGGCCCGCGTTGTGCGGAAAGCGCTTTGCGCGACCGCAGCGGCGACTTTCACGCCCGTCGCCCCTTTTTGCGCGCCTAAGTCCCGCGCCGCCCAGGACTTCGGCATTCCGGCGTCTCCCTCGGAACCCGATCGTTGCGACCTCTTGCCGACCAGATTCCGAGGGGGGGCTTTTGTAGACGCCGGAAAAGTCCGTTGTTCCCAAACGAAGCTCCGGATGCGGAAAGCGAAGTGATATTTGGAGTCAGAGCCACGTTCCGGAGGGCCCGGAGGACTTGCGCGAAATTTCAGAGGCTCGCGCGCAAAGTTGAGTCGCGGCGCGCAATCCTCCCGGGATGCGCGCAATGCGCTGGGCCGGCGCGCTATTTTGCGCGCCCGCGGCCTGCGCGGCGCCTTTGCGCGCTGGGTCCTGATTCCGCGCCCGCGAAGCGAATTGCGCGCCCGAGACCGGATTCCGCGCCCGGGGTTGCCTATAAATATAAGGCGACCCCCGACGTTTTGAAGGTTGCCGGAATCCGAAGCGTCGCTCGTTCGCACAATCCAACCCCTTCCGCGCGCAATGCCGATCTTCAGGTAACCTCCTTTCTTTCGCGCAATAGAGCCTTGGGGTCCGCCTTCGCGCGCAATCCCCTTGGCTCATTTCCTTTGAATAAAATTCAACCCGAAGGCCTTTGCGCGCAAAAGAAGCCTCCTGCGCGCAATTGCCCCCGGGTGCGCGCAATCCAGCCCGATTGCGCGCACCCCCCATTTTCAAAGTGGCCATTCGTTAGAGAATGAGCCGTTGCCCCCGCGCGCTACCCGAAGCCCGGTGCGCGCAATCCCAATCATCCGCGCGCGAAGCGCTGGCCCAATTGCGCGCCAGCCCGCCATTTTGCGCGCCGACCCGCGGTTTTGCACGCAAAGCTCCTCTTTTGCGCGCAATCTGCCAGGGTCGCCTCCCTTGACCCCCTGAGGGTACCCCACCTGCGTGGCGCCCGATGATCCTAATCTTGGGTGCCCGAACCGTGCGCTGTCTTCCCGTGCAGCCTTCCAGGCTCGTGCGAAGTGACACAGACCCATCGGCGGCAATCATTCGTCCAGCATGACGTTAAACTGCATATTCGTCCAGCATGACGTTAAACTGCATATTCGTCCTGCATGACGTTAAACTGCACAATGTCCAGCATGACGTTAAACTGCATATATGTCCAGCATGACGTTAAACTGCGCATTCGTCCCGCATGACGTTAAACTGCCCATACGTCCAGCATGACGTTAAACTGCACATCCGTCCAAGCTGCACGACGCTAAACTGCCTAGCCCCCACCGTCCGCGCTGCAAGACGTTAAACTGCCAAGTTTTTCGTCCTCAACACACGACGTTAAACTGTTCTTCGTCCGGCAAGACGTTAAACCGTCCGCTTCTTCCTCAACACACGACGTTAAACTGTGCTTCGTCTGGCAAGACGTTAAACCGTCCGCTTCGTCCTCAACACACGACGTTAAACTATACTTCGTCTGCCAAGACGCTAAACCGTCCGCATCATCCGATCCTGTGCTCTGCACGCAGGGTCTCCCCCGGTTTGGATGTGGCCCCCACCCGCTCGTCTCTGCAGGGATGTCGGGATTGTCCCGCTTTTGGGACGATTTAATGGGAGTGGCTTTTCCCTACGGGGGCAGGGTATTACAAACCCCTAGTTTCTCGTGGGAGGCTGCACATGTGTATCTCCATTGCGCCTCCCCACTGCCGAAGCCAGTAGAGGGTGTGACTGGGATCGAGGTGTCTTCTGCTTTCGGTCCAAGTCCCTTCCAACTGAGTTTTTCCGCATCCGGGCTGCCTCAAGTGCGTAAGTCCTGACAGAATGAACTACGTGGACTTTGATCCCTGTCTTCTAAACAGGGTACGTAGGAAGCCTTCTTGAGGTCCAAGCCCGCCACCTGGTCGTCCCGGTCGTATTTACGTCGGTTCGTCCATCAGTGGACCCCTCCAGGGTTCACGCTTGCGTCGATTCACCTATGAATCCGCCCCTGTGGGAGACTGCCCGTGTGTATCTCCACGGTGCCTCCCCACAGCCTCCCCTTTTCCATTTCTCCTTTTATCGTCCAGCATGACGTGAAACTGTGATCCACCCGGCCGTTCCATCCCCCTCTGTGCGAGGTGGTTCGGTTCAATCCTCCGCCCGGCGGCCTCGACCTCTTCGTGAGTCGGCTTGCCGACGTCCAGCATGACGTTAAACTGTATACCCGAACTACGTTGACTTTGATCCGTGCTAACGCGCGATACGTAGGAAGCCCCTACGGGGTCCAAGCTCTCCACTCCATCATCCATTCTGATCCTTACCCGGGCCGCCACATCCCGGTGGGGTCATGCCACTTCACTCCACTACATGTTACTTGGGAAGCCACCCATGTGCTGGCCCCAGCGTCGGAGGTTCCCCGCAAGGGGTTCTGTCATCTGATCCACTTTTCGTGTTGATCGGTCTGATGCCGTCCCCGCTGGACGTTAAACTCGCGGCATACCCCGTGTTAAACATGGGAAGCTGAGGAAAACCTCAGGTGACACAGTTCCCTGCACCCAGTACGGGATGCCTCAGGCCATCATGCCTTCGAGAAGCCCTATTAGGGACGGAAGACAGACGTGCAGAGCCGCAGTGTTACGACACGCCCCCAGCACCCAGAGCCACCCGGCCTTATCACCGCAGGTTGCTGCCCCGACCAGACTCCTTGGAGCGTCCGGGCGGAAGCAGCGTAATTAACCGGTGTCCATGAAGATATGACGCCGGGAACGAGATTCACGAAAATTCTTAAGTCTATGAGGGAGACCCGGATTAGGCGACGAGTTCCGAGGAGACGTCCAAGGAAGGAGGACCCGACATCCCATCATCCCGGTTTCGATCAAGGAGCAGACGCCCCTGAATAAGGGACGAATGCCGCCCGCCCTTGGAAAGCGGGACTGCGGGACCACAAGCCGCGCGCCCATCCCCTCGGGTTGACGGGTGCACGCGCGAACGCGTCCTGGCGGAACAGCGTAACCCGACGCACATCCGCACCGAAACAATTACATAAAAACTTAGGGACAACCTTTTGGGTTAATTGGCTATTTTTGGCCACAATGAACTTGTTGTGTTTTATAATCCAAAAGCATAGGTAAAAAGGATTAAGAGACTATATATGAAGCATAATACGTATATTATGGTATGGGTCATCCATGAAAATGGTTTCATGACCAGAATTTATGATGGTAATGGAAATTGATAACCCGTCGTCCTTGATTGTGCTAGATTAACATATATTAAATTGCCTTTTCATTTATTTCCAATAAAATATGGGGAAGGAGAGAAGATAATAAATTACCCATTATCATAATTTTATTACATTAAATATATTTTAATGTAGTTATCATAAAATTTGGGTGAATGTAGGAGAGGAAAGAAACAATAAAAAAAGAACATAAAAGAAATAAAACAATTGGAAAGAGAAATTTACTTCTTGAGTTTAACTCATTTGAAAGCCTCTTAAGACGAGAGAAATTGGTATTTTGAAGAGACTAGGGGATTTTTTACCTAGTAAGGGATATTGGGACGATTGTTTGGAAGAATATTGGCAAGGAGCAAGGCTAGAGTGTAGTGAAGATAAGAGGTAAGGATTGCTGGTATTTACAGTGGACAAGTGGACATTTTTGATAATATTATAATCAATAATTTTTTATTTCCTAAAAAGTTGAGAAATAGTGTGTATTATAGAATCAATAATAGTAATAAATGAAGGTGATTTCTAACCGATTGGTGTTAAATCATCTGATCAAAATCAATGACTCAATAAATCCGTTATTTAGCATTAATTACAAATTATTGTATTTTACTATTCATAAAAATTAAATTATTTTTTTAATACCCCGAAAAATTACCCTAACCATTTTTAACATGTAGAATATAAATATTAATTAAATATTGAAAAATAATTTCTTAAATATGATTAATTTAATTTTTAATTAAAACACAATTTACTGGAAGAATAACATTTTTAAAACCATTATTTTCTAATTCCTAGGTATAAGTATATCGTACTCCCAATTGAATCTTATTTATATACTATCATTGGTATGGATACTATTTATTAGGATATGACACTATTTATAAGGGTAATAGAACTATTCATATGGGCTTGTTACTTTTAAACAAAAATTAAGTTAGTCATATTAGAGTACAAATAACTTAATGATCGCAACCGTGTATATCTGATTTTCAAAATTCAAAACACCAAAGTGAAAAAATATGTTTAATGGTCACATAACACATAGTAGTTCATTACGTTGTTATTTCATGGGATTATATTGTATAATCATAAGGAAGAAATTTTCATTGAAAAAAAATGTGTCATTACTGTTGAGACCCAAATATTGACCTACATGGGAATTACATTACTTTTGCGGAATACTTAATACATAACAAGAACCAACACTCTAGGACTGTAATAGTTTAGTGTATTTGGAAACTCGGAACATAATCTTCTAATCATGGTGAATGATCTTCAACATCTCCCAAAAAGATCTCCCTCTTTTTTTTCTTACCTAAATCCTTTCTTTATATCCTGGGAAAAAGAAAACATATAAATAGTGAGCTCAAATACTCAGTAAGGGTAAAGATGGATAATATAAAACCAACCATATACATCGGAAATTAAAAACATGAACATTATGTTTAAATATTCAAAATTGCGAGAAATGAAATAAAACATGGTATTACATAAGGCATAGATCATAATGGAACATAAATCATGAAAAATATCATGGTAATAAAACATGTAATTGTGGAAACCATTAAGAACAAGTTATGATTTCCATAGTAGCCAAGGCATTGCTGCCAAGCCCATCTTAATGGAAAAGCCCCTTTCTGAATCGAGTTCACCCCTCATTCTAGTCCTGTAACATTAAACAGGATTAACTTACCGTTCTAGCCATATCTATCTCATGAGATATAAATATTTACCCAATGCATTTGAGGGATATATAGGTCCCACCCATCTCATAATGAAACCATTCTTATGTGTGCCACAACATAAACACAAATAATTCTTCATAACCCAAAGAATAAAATGGGTTTCATAAACATCATCCCATCATAACATAATCCATATAGAACAAATTGATATAATTTAACCCTAAGAAAATTGAAACCATGTAAATCATATAGACATTATACTTGAAACAAAATCATACTAAATAATGAAATCTTAGAGGGAAAATAGTTTTGACAAAACACATGAAATGAATTCTTGGGGAAAATATCCTTTCTTTTTCAAAAACATTTTCTTTCCACAAAATTCCATGTAATTTTAAAAGAAAATAATTTTTTTGAAAATACTTATTAAATCTTGTGGAGTAAGAATCATGAAAATAAGGCATTATGAAACTGTAAAAATCAATTCATTCCATATAAGTTAAAAAACAATTCTTGTCGTACTTTTGCCAGAATAGTAAAAAAAGTACCTTGTAACATAAACAAAAGAAATATTCATTACATAACATGTATTAAAAGTAAAAAATGGGTAAAAATGAATTTAAACATACATGAAACAATTTTTAGAAAACAAGGACATGGATGAAAAATATAACCCTAGTAAATACTTTCGAATAAACAATCTCTTATAAGAACGATATTGGAAAATTTATCCCTTAACTAATGATTGATATGATTCGTATGTGTTCGAAACTCCTGTATAATGATTTAAATAATTTCATTTACTTATTGAAGAATCATATTCATTGTTATGATATCTTATATGGTTCAATTATGACTTTATATTACCGATTCTTTTGTAAATTCCATGTTAAAGCAGCATTTTGTGTAAAATTGTTTCATTTATCATACATGTTTCAACTTGTTGTTCTTGATATTATTAATTATATCCTGATTTACTTAATTCCAGAATGTAAAATATTATTTACAAATAATATATATTCATCATATAAATATATATGATAGATTGATAAATGGAATGGAATACACCGTTCGTGGAGACGGTAGGTCGTACGTACGCATGAACGCTGTTTTCGTTTACTTATTAAATAAAATGGAATTAAGTAAATGAATCATATATGTACATAAATAAAGTATTATTTTTATGTAATATATGTCATGATTATTTATTATATCTACCTTATAATCATACAATAATTGTAAATCATGGGAAATGAATCTCATCACGTTCGTGGAGAAGGTAGTCTGTACGTACGCACGAGCGATGATATCATTCCCATAATTATTTAATATAACTGGAGTAGATTATATAATATCTCATAATCATTATGATGTTATAGAAACCATATATAGTTATTCTTTACACCATTATACCCATCCATGTAAGGTGGTGGTGGGAAAACTTATTACACCACGGCGTGGAGACGGTATTCCGTACGTACGCACGAGTGGTGATTTCATTTTCCATAGGATGGATAGAAGGTGAAATGGGGTAGATTCATATTTATAATAACATATCAATATATTAGTGATACTTATGTAATTACTTTATAATGAAACAACTAAATAATAAGAATTTGAAGAAGAAAGAAACTTGAAAGAGTTGGTAGAAGATATTACCTCTTCCTCGACGCACCTCTTTTAAACTTCCTCTTAGGGCACTAGAGTTGGTCTTCTGAGGTGACCAAAACCTATATAATGTTTTTAGGGAAGTTGAGAAGAGACATAGGCATGGTTGGCCGATATTGAAGGCTCAATGTGTTGTGAAGAGGAAAGAGAGGAGGTGCCCTTTTATATGGGAGGAGAGGGGCACCTATGGAATCCACAAAAATATTAATTTATAATAAATTCAAACCCCACATAAAAACATCCACAATTACTCCAATATTAATATTAGATAATATAGGATTCTAATATCATCAACCAATAAAATTAATACATGTTTGGAATTTATTTTAAACATTATAAACTTGATTTATCCTTATTTAATCTATTTGTTTGTATTTGTGGTAATATGATTCTAAATATTAAATTATTATAAATAATTATTTATGTGTAGTTAATTGTCCATAATTGGATAATTTATGAAATTTTAGAACATAAAAAATTTAATTTATAATTTTTAAATATTTTTTCTGATTTTTAAACAATTTTATATTATGTTATTTTTATAAAATAACAATAGTTTCAATTTTGACACTATTCAATTATTTGAATTTAAATAAAGACCTCATATAATATATGTTCGAACTAAAATCTTTAATAGATTCATAACATGTTATATATATCTAGAAAATTAGTGTAAATCATTAAATAGTTCATATAATATTTATCTTAATATTTTTAAAACCATTTATTTTATATTTCAATCAATAAAATAATTTCAACATCACTATTGTGTCACCTTTAATGATAAATATTGTAACGCCCCGACCCCAGTTACCCAGAGTCGGTGCATTATTACATAACATTGGCATGATCACAAGAAAGATCAAATCTCGAAAGACCGATTGGTTTAGTAGCCTTGGAAACACTAGATATATTCATAAGTTTTACATTACATCATAAAAAGAAGAACTACTAAAACAACATAATGTTTCCACAGTCCACACTATAATCCCCTCATAATATCCCTGCAGGTCATTCATAACTTACATCTTCACATCCTGGGAAAAATAAAACATAGAAAAGGGGTGAGCTCAAATGCCCAGTAAGGATAACAATATAGAGGAACATTCAAAAATAAGCATAAAAATTTAAGGCAATGAATTACTAAAACAAAAGCCTTTTAAACTTGAACTTCAACATAGTATGGAAAAAGTAAAATGAAATAATGCCATTTACTTGTTCACATGGATATTCTACTAATCGAATAATCACATGCAAAATCAATAACCACTTTCATAATGTTGGAATGCATAATGCCAGACTATCATAACCACATAGCCAAGGCCTCGTGCCAAGACTACAAATAAGATTTTGTCAAGGCCTTGTTCCAAGACACTAGTTTGTCTCATGAGACCTACCGTTGCATCGAGGAGCTATAGCGGGCTCCACCCGTCACTTATTAAGTCCAATGCATTCCCATATGAAAAGGTTTAAACATAACATAAAAATTTGTATTAAAACTAGCATACGAAATGTCAATAATTTCACCATAAACTATGAATGGTATAAAAATAGCACATCCATAGTCAAACATATCACAAAACCTTCAATATAGAAGTTTTGTATCATAATAAATCAACTTCAAATAATCTTAAAATCCATCAAAGGATGTTGACGTAGATGAAATCAAAAATTTTTTTAATGAAATATCTCCTTTTATTTTGAAATCATTTAAGATCCATATAAAATAAAACATTTTATTTGAAAATATTCTTATAAGCTTGTAAGGAAAGCTTTGAAGATTTTATAACGGCGTAAAATAACTGCACCCTCCGTATAAGTTAAAAAAAACATTCTTACCTCAATTCTGTCGAAAAGGTTAAAAAGGACCATGTTTTGAAAACGACGGAAAGATTCCTTTATAAACCTCTTATAAAAAGTCAAACAAGGGTATAAATTACTTTAACCCATATTCTTGTAAATAGTAAAAATGTTTTGAAATACATTTTTAAGAAACATGGATGTGGATGATAAAGATATCCCAGTAGATTATTACGTATAAACAACCTCGGATAATGAAGAGATTGTGAAATAACCCTTACCTTTTACTTTTCCTTTGTTGGGGTCGGTTAACCTCCTGTATAATGGTGAAATAATTGTTATTAAATTATACAAGAATCATATACATTAATATGATATCATATATGATCATTTAACATTGCTTTATTAATAATATCTTAGTATTATCGTCGTTTCAGGTGATATTCGATTCGTTCTTCTTAAATGTTTGGTTACGTAAGACATGTTTGTAATGGATAGATTAAATCTTATTCATAATCAGAATGATATTAACATTATTTTTAACCCTAAAATGTGAATAAGACTTGAATGGATACGATGGAGGATGGATCTCACCGCGTTCGTGGAGACGGTAGTCCGTACGTACGCACGAACGCTACTTCCATTTAATTTTTATTTTAAAAGAATTGAATCCAAATGATACATAGGTATATTACTATTCCAGTATAATATAATATTTTATATATGTTACTTAAGTTCATCAACACCATCCTTTATACGTTCCATGTGTGGTATGAACGAGTCATATCATTTTAAGGGGGCGATAGTCCGCACTTCCTCAAATGAAATTATCGTATGTATATACAACATGAAACGAATAATGGTATGAAATAAAATGGAATTACAGAAGCTTATATATAAAATATATATCATTAATATCATATTTAATTACAGTGCCATCATAATGGCCACCATGAGAGGCGGTAAGATGTATTTGAACAATAATCGTTTCGTGAGGCGTTAATTTGCCATCCACAGAAACATTATGTTCATCATCCATTAGATGGAGTTGTGTGTATGTGTAGTTTGAATACTTATTATAACAACATCCTAGTATATTGAGGATACTGGTGTTGTTACAAAAGAAGGGAAATAAAAAGAGTTTGGGGGTTGGAGAAGCAAAATAAATGAAAATAATTTAAGAGAAATCGTTACCTTTAATTTAGGTAACTCACTTTGGTTGGAACCAAAGGACTTGTTGAAATGCTTTCTGCCTAAGGGGAAGCTTAAAGGAGGAGGAGAGGGATGTGGGGAATGAGTAGAAGTGGTCTCCTTTTATAAGGAAGAGGAGGGGCTCTTTAGGAAAGAGTGAAAGTATTATTTTATAATATAATTATATTCGGTTTCAAATGGTCCAAAAATCATTGAGGTCGAAGATAAGATGACTCATATTCTAAATAACATCAACCAATAAGAATTGGACAGGTTTTAGATAATATTTTAATCATTATAATCTTATTTATTTAAATGATTTATTAATGAGGTAAACATTGCATCATTATTGTGTCATTAATAATTTAACTTATTTGATGTCTAAAAATTATAAATAAAATATCATCATGTAGGAAATCGTTTTAGCTTTCTAATGAATATTTATAATCGAAAATCCAACATGTATAACCCTATGTAAAAATTGTTCTTCTAAAAGATGTAAGCTTATGCCATTTTTATTTTTATTTTAACTTTATTAATATAAAGTGTCCCTACCACATACAAGTGGCTCCAAGGGGTCCCCAAATTGACCCAAGGATGCTCATGGTCGGGTATGTGTCCACCAATAAGGTTAGGACACGTTTTAGGGTAATTTTGTATTATTATAATATTATTTTTTAACCCTTATTTACCGGATTTACCTTTAACCATGGTAAATAAAATATTTACCACAGTAATTATTCAAAATGTCTAAAAATAAAAGTTACCTATTTACACAATTTGGACATCCTGATTCCAAATATGGAATCCATTTTTCTAAATTCAAAACACAGAAGTGGCAGAAATTAATTTAAAATTAATTCCCGCTGTCAAAACAAAAAGCGTGTTTTTAAGAGGTAATAACTATCAAAAGATTGACACTTGTTTATGTTCGGTTTAATTGTAAAATTATGTCCAATGACCAACATTATATTAAATGGTAAAAATATATTCTAAATATAATTTAAAACCACTCAAATTCACAATTTATCACTATTAATTA
This sequence comes from Viscum album, assembly GCA_963277665.1. Classification (NCBI taxonomy): domain Eukaryota; kingdom Viridiplantae; phylum Streptophyta; class Magnoliopsida; order Santalales; family Viscaceae; genus Viscum; species Viscum album. The sequence continues at coordinate 1,612,192,779 of OY728163.1, forward strand.
TTTTGATTAAAAAAGTTGTTTTTAATTAAAATTTAGTAATTTTCACTATTCATCAAAATATTAAAGTTATCCGAAAAGTACCAAAATTTCACCCTAGGCTAATTTCAATATTCCGAATCCAAAAATGAAGTCCATTTTGAAATATAAAATATATATGATTTCAAAAATTAGGTATTACTATTCACAACGGCTATTTTAATTAGTTGTGGTGTGTGTTAGAACTCGGTGTTGCGTACAACACACGCTATCGAATTATTCAAAGAGAAGCGTACCGTAGAAGCTTGGGGTGTTACATTCTCCCCTCCTTCAAATAATTGCGTCCTCGCAATTTCTAGGGTATTACTGCATAAAAAGACTCGGGTGGTTCTTCATCATAAGTTCCTCGGGTTCCCACGTTGCCTCTTCCATCTTATGGTTTCTCCACAAAACTTTTACCAGACGCGTCGTCCGGTTTCTCAGCACTTGTTCTCTCGTATCAAGAATCTTGATGGGCTCTTCGCAATAAGACAGATCGGGTTCCAGTTCTAATTCCTCATAGGTGAGTACATGCGTCGGATCAGGCATGTATTTCCTCAATAGAGATACGTGGAACACATCGTGAACTTTGGAGAGACTTGGCGGCATTGCCAATCGGTAAGCTACAACCCCAATTCGTTATAGAATTTCGAAAGGTCTGATGTACCTGGGACTCAATTTACCTTTCTTACCAAAACGTATGACTCCCTTCCACGGAGATACCTTCAGAAAAACATGATCACCGACTTGAAATTCCAAATCCTTCCTTCGATTATCGGCATAGCTCTTCTGCCTACTTTGAGCTGCTTTGATGTGATTTTGGATTACTTTCACCTTTTCCACCGTTTCCTCCACCAGTTCTGGGCCTACAAGTTTTCTTTCACCAACTTCATCCCAACAGGTTGGTGTACGACATCTCTTTCTGTATAACGCTTCATATGGTGCCATCTGTATACTTGAATGGAAGCTATTGTTATAGGAAAATTCTACCAGAGGTAAATATTGATCCCACATACCCTGAAAATCAAGTGAGAAAGATCTCAACATGTCTTCTAAGGTTTGAATAGTCCGTTCTGATTGTCCGTCTGTCTGAGGGTGGTAAGCAGTGCTCAAATGAAGTTCAGTATCCAGGGATTTCTGAAGACTTTTCCAGAATCTTGAAGTAAAACGGGGATCACGATCAGAAAAAATTGATAGGGGTACTCCATGAAGTCTCACAACTTCATTAATGTATAGTCTTGCTAGACGTTCCAGGGGTAGATCTTCTCTTATAGCAAGAAAATGTGCTGACTTGGTAAGACGATCAACAATAACCCATATTGCATCGTTCCTTATAGGAGTCTTTGGTAGCCCCATGACAAAGTCCATCGTAATATTGTCCCATTTCCACTCCGGTATGGGAAGAGGTTGCATGACTCCTCCAGGTTGTTGCCTTCATGCTTTCACTTGTTGACAAACCATACATCTTGACACAAAATCAGCAATCTCCCTCTTCATGTTGTCCCACCAAAAATGTTCCTTCAAATCTCTATACATTTTGGTGCTCCCAGGGTGTATAGAGAAATTGGAACTATGAGCATCATCCAGCAATTCCCTTTTTAGATCAGGTAAATCGGGAACACAAAGTCTCTTCCCGAATTTCAAAATTCCATCTTCATACACAAAGTCTCTCAATCTCCCATCATTCACAGCTTTAATCTTCTTTTGGAATTCTTCATCATCGGTCTGAGAACTCTTAATCTTTTCTAGTAAAGATGGTTTGGCAATCATTTGAAAAAGCATTGATGTTTCACCTTCCCTGGTTATTCCCATGTCCATCTTCACTAGATCCATGAAAATTGGATCCCTTTCAATTCTCATCATGTTCAGAACTCCATGGTCTTTTCTGCTCAAAGCATCTGCTAATTTGTTTGCCTTCCCCGGGTGGTAGTGTATCGTGCAATCATAATCCTTGAGTAATTCAAGCCATCTCCTTTGCCTCATGTTGAGTTCTTTTTGTGAGAAAATATACTTCAAACTCTTATGATCAGTATAAATCTCACATTTTTCACCATAGAGGTAGTGCCTCCATATCTTCAAAGCAAGGATCACAGCTGCTAACTCAAGATCATGAGTAGGATAGTTTTGTTCATGAATTTTCAACTGTCGTGATGCATAGGCAATAACTCTATCATTCTGCATAAGGACACAACCAAGTCCTTTCTTTGATGCATCACTATAAATAACGAACCCATCATTCTCTGATGGTAGAGTCAATATAGGAGCATTGACTAATCTTCTCTTAAGTTCTTCGAAACATTCTTCACACTCTTTTGTCCAATCAAATTTAACCCCTTTACGTGGGAGCTTCGTTAATGGTTTAGCCAATCGGGTAAAATTCTGGACGAAACGTCCACAATAACCTGCCAAACCAATAAAACTATGTACCTCAGTTATACTCGTAGGTGCTGGCCATTCTTGTATTGCCTTGGTCTTAGAAGGATCAACAGAGATTCCATCTTTAGAGACAATATGGCCAAGAAAAGAAATCTCCTGAAGCCAGAATTCACACTTGCTAAACTTCCCATATAATTCATGCCTCCTCAAAGTCTTCAAGATAATGCGCAAGTGATTTTCATGATCTTCGTAGGTTTTGGAGTATACCAAGATATCATCAATAAATAACACCACAAATTCATCGAGATACTCCTTGAAAACTCTATTCATTAGATCCATGAATACAGAGGGTGCATTAGTCAATCCAAACGGCATTACAGTAAACTCGTAATGCCCGTACCTGGTTCGAAATGCTGTTTTCGGAATGTCTTCCTTCTTCACACAAAACTGATGGTATCCAGATCGAAGGTCAATCTTTGAAAAGTATTGAGCTCCATGCAGTTGGTCAAATAAATCATCAATACGAGGTAGGGGATACTTGTTCTTTATCGTTATAGCATTGATCTCCCTGTAGTCGATACATAACCTCATAGATCCATCTTTCTTTTTAACAAAAAGAACAGGGGCTCCCCATGGAGAAACACTAGGGCAAATAAATCCCTTATTACTCAATTCCTCTAGTTGTTTCTTTAGTTCGACTAACTCTACAGTGGCCATTCTATAAGGGGTCTTCGATATAGGCCTTGATCCAGGAATCAAATCAATAGAAAACTCAACTTCTCGTTCTGGAGGATGTCTAGGTAAATCTTCCGGAAATACATCTACAAATTATTTCACAACAGGTACATCCTCTATTTGAACATTCCTTTCCTCACCGACAGTTATTTCATTCTCTTCCTCCCCAATAATTTAATTAAGTTGAGCTATTGGGGGTGGATCTAAATAAGAATTAGGTGGTGACGATTCTGCTCTAAAAATAAGGTGCTCCTTATCATTATCATCAAGAATCGTAACCTCTTTCTTCTTACAATAAATCTTCGCATCATAGTTCGAAAGCCAGTCTATACCGAGGATTATATCAAACTCAATCATAGGTATGACGATGAAATCAGCAGATAAAGAAAATTTATGTGCTCTAATGGGGACTGATTCACAAAACTTTGTTGCAATGATACTTCCCTTAGGAGTTTTAACTGACAACTCCCTTATTAAATCAAATTGGAAATATCTAATTTTCTTAGAAAACTGGGAATATATGAAACAATGCGATGATCCAGAATCAAATAATGCATTTGCTAAACTTGAGGAAACCATTAAATTACCTGCCACCACGTCTTTCGGAGCTTCTACCTCAGCAGTAGTGATAGCATAAGCCTGGCCTTGATCCCTTGGCCTTTTATGAGGTAAGTTCTCCTGACGCTTAGGACATGCATTTTCATAATGCCCCATCTCCCAGCAATTGTAGCACTCAACGTTGGTAGCTTCCTTCTTCACCTTGCAATCATGCGCTTGGTGGCCTTTTTCACCACACTTGTAACAGACTCCCATTCCCTTCAAGAAAGTACCGGGGTGTTTCTTCCCACATTTACCACATGATGGATATTCAACCTTTCCTTTCTTCCCCTTATTTCCATTCCCAGATTGATCAGCAGGTCTCTTCTTCTCTTGCTTTGCTTTAAAGTCATAAGACTTAGAGAATTCCTTTTCGGTCTTGATAGCACATGAGACAATGTCTTCGTACGATGAAAAGGATTGTGAGACTAATGCTCGACGGAGAAATGGTTTTAACCCATCAAAGAAACGATCAATCTTACTTCTTGGGTTACGAATATAATCACCAGCGTACCTCGCTAACCTTGTAAAGTTAGCCTCATACTTTGTGACATTCTCATCCTCCTTTTGTCTCAGACTCAAAAATTGCCTTTCCATATCTACTCGATGGTCGCGAGGGAAGTATTTTTCTAAAAACAGATCTTTGAAATCCCTCCATTCCATATTTGATACTTCATCATCTTCCTTCGTATTTTGAATCAATGACCACCATTGATCAGCATCTCCAGTGAGGCGGTAAACTGCCATGATAACTTTTTCCCTTTCACTGCTCCCCAAAGCCTGAAATATTTTCTCTTGGGAAAATATCCATTGCTCAGCTACTAAGGGATTTGTATTCCCATTGAACGTTGGTGGTTGTTGCCTCATGAATCGATCTAACATTGATCCTCCACGCTGCGGATCAGGGTGCTCCATACGGGTAAGGTTATTATTCATAACCTGAGTAAGTTGTCCCAGTATGGTGATTAGCTGATCAGCACCAGTTGCATCACCAGCCCCACTATAATTATCTTGAGCAGGAGGGAAATCCCTACATGGAGTGCGTGCATTGATACTGTTTCCATTTCTTCCACTAGGTGCCATTTCTAAACAATGGCATAAACTAGATCAATTTATGAATCAAAATACATAATCCCATACTTATAAAACACTTAACATAAATTGAACTATTTATGGATATAATCCATAATCATAAGAATGTTTTCTTTGAGGAAGTATATACTCATAATCCCTTCAAAATGATTTGTAAAGAAAATGAGAGTTATCTTAAGCATATCCCCCGGGAGTGTCGTAACCAAGAGTGCAGCAAGGCCCGTTGTCGTGCACCAGTTCCCGTTCGAGTCTAGCTCAAAGCGGTGTTTTCGGGTTTTACCCCTAGGTACATCTGTGCCAGAGCTGCCTCTACCTGCTCGTATCCAGACAGGGATGTATTGCTTGGAAAACTCACAAAATCTCTACAATACCAAAATTCTAGGAAGTTATTCTATACTAATCCTAAAAGTTCATCTTAGTTCTACGTGCTCTAATCAGAGTGTATCTAAATCTAGCTTCCAAGGTTTGTACTAAACTTCCTCTGATACCAACTGTAACGCCCCGACCCCAGTTACCCAGAGTCGGTGCATTATTACATAACATTGGCATGATCACAAGAAAGATCAAATCTCGAAAGACCGATTGGTTTAGTAGCCTTGGAAACACTAGATATATTCATAAGTTTTACATTACATCATAAAAAGAAGAACTACTAAAACAACATAATGTTTCCACAGTCCATACTATAATCCCCTCATAATATCCCTGCAGGTCATTCATAACTTATATCTTCACATCCTGGGAAAAATAAAACATAGAAAAGGGGTGAGCTCAAATGCCCAGTAAGGATAACAATATAGCGGAACATTCAAAAATAAGCATAAACATTTAAGGCAATGAATTACTAAAACAAAAGCCTTTTAAACTTGAACTTCAACATAGTATGGCAAAAGTAAAATGAAATAATGCCATTTACTTGTTCACATGGATATTCTACTAATCGAATAATCACATGCAAAATCAATAACCACTTTCATAATGTTGGAATGCATAATGCCAGACTATCATAACCACATAGCCAAGGCCTCGTGCCAAGACTACAAATAAGATTTTGTCAAGGCCTTCTGCCAAGACACTAGTTTGTCTCATGAGACCTACCGATGCATCGAAGAGCTATAGCGGGCTCCACCCGTCACTTATTAAGTCCAATGCATTCCCATATGAAAAGGTTTAAACATAACATAAAAATTTGTATTAAAACTAGCATACGAAATGTCAATAATTTCACCATAAAATATGAATGGTATAAAAATAGCACATCCATAGTCAAACATATCACAAAACCTTCAATATAGAAGTTTTGTATCATAATAAATCAACTTCAAATAATCTTAAAATCCATCAAAGGATGTTGACGTAGATGAAATCAATTTTTTTTTAAAGAAATATCTCCTTTTATTTTGAAATCATTTAAGATCCATATAAAATAAAACATTTTATTTGAAAATATTCTTATAAGCTTGTAAGGAAAGCTTTGAAGATTTTATAACGGCGTAAAATAACTGCACCCTCCGTATAAGTTAAAAAAAACATTCTTACCTCAATTCTGTCGAAAAGGTTAAATAGGACCATGTTTTGAAAACGATGGAAAGATTCCTTTATTAACCTCTTATAAAAAGTCAAACAAGGGTATAAATGACTTTAACCCATATTCTTGTAAATAGTAAAAATGTTTTGAAATACATTTTTAAGAAACATGGATGTGGATGATAAAGATATCCCAGTAGATTATTACGTATAAACAACCTCGGATAATGAAGAGATTGTGAAATAAACCTTACATTGTACTTTTCCTTTGTTGGGGTCGGTTAACCTCCTGTATAATGGTGAAATAATTGTTATTAAATTATACAAGAATCATATACATTAATATGATATCATATATGATCTTTTAACATTGCTTTATTAATAATATCTAAGTATTATCGTCGTTTCAGGTGATATTCGATTCGTTCTTCTTAAATGTTTGGTTACGTAAGACATGTTTGTAATGGATAGATTAAATCTTATTCATAATCAGAATGATATTAACATTATTTTTAACCCTAAAATGAGAATAAGACTTGAATGGATACGATGGAGGATGGATCTCACCGCGTTCGTGGAGACGGTAGTCCGTACGTACGCACGAACGCTACTTCCATTTAATTTTTATTTTAAAAGAATTGAATCCAAACGATACATAGGTATATTACTATTCCAGTATAATATAATATTTTATATATGTTACTTAAGTTCATTAACACCATCCTTTATACGTTCCATGTGTGGTATGAACGAGTCATATCATTTTAAGGGGACGGTAGTCCGCACTTCCTCAAATGAAATTATCGTATGTATATACAACATGAAACGAATAATGGTATGAAATAAAATGGAATTACATAAGCTTATATATAAAATATATATCATTAATATCATATTTAATTACAGTGCCATCATAATGGCCACCATGAGAGGCGGTAAGATGTATTTGAACAATCATTGTTTCGTGAGGCGTTAATTTGCCATCCACAGAAACATTATGTTCATCATCCATTAGATGGAGTTGTGTGTATGTGTAGTTTGAATACTTCTTATAACAACATCCTAGTATATTGAGGATACTGGTGTTGTTACAAAAGAAGGGAAATAAAAAGAGTTTGGGGGTTGGAGAAACAAAATAAATGAAAATAATTTAAGAGAAATCGTTACCTTTAATTTAGGTAACTCACTTTGGATGGAACCAAAGGACTTGTTGAAATGCTTTCTGCCTAAGGGGAAGCTTCAAGGAGGAGGAGAGGGATGTGGGGAATTAGTATAAGTGGTCTCCTTTTATAAGGAAGAGGAGGGGCTCTTTAGGAAAGAGTGAAAGTATTATTTTATAATATAATTATATTTGGTTTCTAATGGTCCAAAAATCATTGAGGTCGAAGATAAGATGACTCATATTCTAAATAACATCAACCAATAAGAATTGGACAGGTTTTAGATAATATTTTAATCATTATAATCTTATTTATTTAAATGATTTATTAATGAGGTAAACATTGCATCATTATTGTGTCATTAATAATTTAACTTATTTGATGTCTAAAAATTATAAATAAAATATAATCATGTAGGAAATCCTTTTAGCTTTCTAATGAATATTTATAATCGAAAATCCAACATGTATAATCCTATGTAAAAATTGTTCTTCTAAAAGATGTAAGCTTATGCCATTTTTATTTTTATTTTAACTTTATTAATATAAAGTGTCCCTACCACATACAAGTGGCTCCAAGGGGTCCCCAAATTGACCCAAGGATGCTCATGGTCGGGTATGTGTCCACAAATAAGGTTAGGACACGTTTTAGGGTAATTTTGTATTATTATAATATTATTTTTTGACCCTTATTTACCGGATTTACCCTTAACCATGGTAAATAAAATATTTACCACAGTAATTATTCAAAATGTCTAAAAATAAAAGTTACCTATTTACACAATTTGGACATCCTGATTCCAAATATGGAATCCATTTTTCTAAATTCAAAACATAGAAGTGGCAGAAATTAATTTAAAATTAATTCCCGCTGTCAAAACAAAAAGCGTGTTTTTAAGAGGTAATAACTATCAAAAGATTGACACTTGTTTATGTTCGGTTTAATTGTAAAATTATGTCCAATGACCAAAATTATATTAAATGGTAAAAATATATTCTAAATATACTTTAAAACCACTCAAATTCACAATTTATCACTATTAATTATTTTGATTAAAAAAGATGTTTTTAATTAAAATTTAGTAATTTTCACTATTCATCAAAATATTAAAGTTATCCGAAAAGTACCAAAATTTCACCCTAGGCTAATTTCAATATTCCGAATCCAAAAATGAAGTCCATTTTGAAATATAAAATATATATGATTTCAAAAAGTAGGTATTACTATTCACAACGGCTATTTTAATTAGTTGTGGTGTGTGTTAGAACTCGGTGTTGCGTACAACACACGCTATCACATTATTCAAAGAGAAGCGTACCGTAGAAGCTTGGGGTGTTACAAATATTTAATCCCTAAAAATTATAAATAAAGTAACATGATGTAGATAATTTTATTATATTTCAAGATACTATTCATGTTCGATGTTTCATGATTTTTATCACTAAATTAAAATTATTCTACTTATAAGATTTAAGAGAGTGACATGTTGTAACTTTCTTTGGTTTTAATAATAGTTAAATTATTTTAATGGTTGAATGTCAATAAAATTAATCTATTCCGACCATTTTCTGATATGGGTCGACTTTGAGTCATCCAATAGAATTTGTTCAGGTGTAAGGAAAATTTTATAATTTTATATTTACCCTTAATTACCCGATTTACCATTAACTACAGTAAAAAAAATTACCATAGCTACTATTCATAATATAAAAAAAAATAAAATTAACCTATTAACATAATTTGGACCCTCTAAATTTAAATATGAAATCCATTTTTCAAAATTCAATACACAGAAGTTGCAGTAATTAATTTAAAATTATTCCATTTGTTTACAAAATGAGTTTCAAAAGATAAAACATTGCCAAAGATTGAAATGTTTTGAACTATGAATAAAATATAAAATTAATGGTAATGAAATAAATTATATTAAATGGTAAAAATATATTCTATTTATAATTTAAAACCATTAAATATTATAATTTAACCATATAAATTATTGTGATGAAAGAAGGTGTGTTTAAATAAAATATAGCGTGTTTTTACTATTCATTAAAATATGAAATTTATCAGAATAATATGAAAAATTTATCCAAAGTAAATATTTATATCCTGATTCAAAATAATAATTTTATTTAGTCAAATTGAACTTATAAACCTTCCAAAAGATATATTTAAAGTGGGAGGGCCATCAAAAGGTGACAAAACTGCATTTTTTGGAAAATACTTACTTTACTCGAAAAATTTATTTTGTTCTGACAAGATGTTCTAGAAAATTTGTAAGATGAATAATAATGTTATAAAATTCCAAATATAGTTAATAATATTAAAAATGGATAGATTATAATAATATTATAACCATATATCATTGTTTAGTGAAACCCGGTATTGCGTATCACACACGCTATCAAGGAAGTTTGTGATTGCGTGTAATGTAAGCTAAGTCAGGGTTTCGTGTAGTGTAAGACTCATTTATTGTTGCGTATAAAAAAGTTCAAACATATTTCATTTATACATTAAATAAATATATATATATATATACTCAATGTTTCGTAGAATAACTACTATCAAACAATCATGAAATTGTGTGTAACACGCTCCAAGATTAGTGTTTTGTATACTGCAAGATAATACTGTGTTGTGTATAACACAAGATAATCTTGTTGTAGCATAAAACAGAATATATGAATGAAATTAAAAATAATAAACCTTATAAAATCTCGGGGTGTTACATTCTACCCCCCTTAAAATGAATATCGCCCTCGAAATTCATCAGGGTTATAAATGGATTTTTACATGAGAGTTTATTTTATAGAAACCTACATAGTAAAAAGGAATACCAAAACTTATCTTTAAAAGCTAATGTATGCAACGTAATGGTTAACCAAATTAACTAATCAATGGGTTTCAACATATGAGAACATAGGTGAAAATATGGATACAGAAGATAAATCTAACCATTATGTTCTGATGAAGAGTGGTAGACGACATGGCTTTGAAAAATCCAACAATCAAAAAGCCATAAATTTTTTATGATCTATGGTACCATCTGATTCATCAGATATGAGGGCACTAGGACAACATTTTTGGTTTTCAAGATCATTTACCTAATGTTGATGAATTAAAATAAATACTTACATGATTTTGGTACAATCTCACTGTTGTTCGTGCCTTGAACAATTTACACTTCACCCCTTAAAGACGTGAAGTTGAATTTGTCTTTCGTGAAGTGTTAGAATATCATGTGATAGAATGATAGGTCATTCCATCTGTCTCAAACAAAAGTTATTAAATATACATAAGTCCATCTATAGTTATATTAATTGTATATGGTTCCTAAAATGGACTTATACTTCCTATATCATACCACTTAATATAATAAATATAATTTCTACTAACCAGGGACTTCATGTAGGCCAGTGGTAGGTGATAAAGGCATGTCTCATTTCAGTTGGGGGTCTGATTCCCACATCCTTGTCCAACGCGACATGTTGTCACCCGTTCTGCAGGTTGTCCCTTTTCTTAAACTACACTATTATAACATTCCATTAATAATATAGAAAAAAGTTCTAGCCTTAATAAATACTAAATTATTTTCAACATAATCCATTCTAATCTTTAGGGTTATCCAAAATACTTTTTTCCAAACTCTTAGTATAAAGAGAACGATTAAAAAAAGGTCATATAACAAGCACGTGAATACCATCATTTATCCCTCGTATATAATATGATATATCTTTTTTGTCAAATTAAAAACATTTTAATACCTTAATCATGTATTCTATTGAAAAATGAATACCAATTGAACTTTAGTGAAAACATGAATGTTGTCAAAATTTAACACTTTCCACGTACCAAAATCCCAAAATTTCTTTATACTCAAACCATGATATAACGTTTTCCTTGTATCATTCATGAGCTCATTTCATTTTTTCTGTATCCCTTCATTATGCGCATATCATCTTCTTTCCAAAAATATTTCAATCACTTTTCACGGTTATCGGTACCATATAATTATTGAAAACCAATTCATAGATATTCCAAAATTCCACGATACCATAAATGAGATTCCATGATACTACTTTGAAATCCTATTACATAAACACTTTATCATTACACAACATCATTGTCATACTCAACATAAAAAATAGTGATCTCATGTGACTTCCCATTATCCTTTTCCTTAAGAGGTTTCTCATGTCGATCATCATTAACCGTTGGATTAGGGCATTGATTAGCATAATGACCCATTTCCTAGCACTTGAAGCATTGAAGTGTTGGGGGAGCAATTTCTATAGTCTTTTCCCTATTCACATCATTAGCTACCTTTTTCCCATTACTTGGACACCAAACTGCTCGATGACCTTATCTTCCACACATAAAAAATTTTCTAGTCCCTTTAAGACAATATCCACCGTACTTCTTTCCACACATTGTGCGTTAAGAAGTATTCATATTCTTTTCACCATTATTCTGAGAGTTCTCCTTGAACTCCATCTTTCTTTTTTTTTGTCAAAACCATGAGATTGATATGTAACACCAACTTCCAGTTTTTCCATGATTGCACAATGCACAATTTCTTCTTATCTATTGAAGTCTATTATAGCTAATGCCCTTCGAAGACTTGGTTTTAAGCCACTAAATAATCGATCAACTTTGATTTCAGGTTGGATGATAAATCCAGATGCATACCTTGCAAGCTGTGTAAAATTCGCCTCATATATGCCAACAGATTCATCATATTTTTGATAAATATTGAGTAACTCCTTTTCCAACTTTGTTTGAAGAATACGAGGGAAGTACTTATTGAAAAACAAGTTCTTGAACTCATCCCATTCCATGGATTCAATTTCATCTTGGGGCCTTGTATTCTTTATTAGAGTCCCCCACTAGTCTGCTTCACCTTCTAAATGGTAAACAACCAAAATGAAATTTTAATGCTCTAAACAACGATGTGTGGAAAATATCTTTTCAATGGTACTGATCCATTTTTCAGCAACAAATGGTTCAGAAGGCCCACTGAAAGAAGGTGGACGTTGCCTCATGAAGGAATCAATAGAATATTGTTCCCTTCTCTGCTCATTTGGATGTCCAGAATGATGCATAGCTTGTGTAAGTATAGAAATAAGATTTTTTTCTCCATTTCCCATAACATTTGGTTGTTCAGGAGGATAACCATTTCATTGTTCATTAAATTGATCAACACGGTTCCTTTGGGTTCCAACAATCGTCTAAAACCCAAAAAAGAAAAGTCTGAGAGGAAGAAATCATTCAAACAAAACATCTTAATAAAGGGGAAGTACTTTCAATATCTAAAATATTAGGTTTAATTCTATGATCGTTACCATACTCCTAAGACTATAACCTATTGTTATACTTAACCTTATGGACATCCCTAGACATAACTTAAAAATATCTCTAGGGATCTCACTAAAGTTTTTGCATCCTAGTTTCCAAAGGTTGACTAAAACATTCCTCTTAGACAAAATTTAGAGACCCAAATATTGACATTCATGTACATTACATTACTTTTGAGAAATACTTAATACATAACAAGAACCAACACTCAATGACCGTAATAGTTTAGTGTCTTTGGAAAATCATAACATAATATTCTATTCATGGTGTAAGATCTTCAACATCTCCCATAATGATATTTATCTTTTTTTTTCTTTCTTAAAACCTTTATTTATATCCTGGGGAAAAGGAAACTTAAAATGGGTGATCTCAAATACTCTGTATGGTTATGCATGGAGAAAATAAAACCAACCATATACATTTGAACTTAAAAACATGAACATAAGGTTTAAATCTTCGAAATCTTGAGCAATGAAATAAAACCTAGTAGTATGTAATGCATAGATCATAATGTAACATCAATCATGATAAAATATCATTGAAATAAAGCATGAATTGTGTCAACCATTAAGAACATGTTATGATTTCAATATTATCCAAGGCATTGCTGCAAAGACCATCTTAGTGGACATAGTCCCTTTTAGAATCGAGTTCTCCCCTCGTTTCAGTCCTGTAACACTGAACCAGATTAACTTATCATTCCAGCCATGTCTATATCATGAGATATAAATCATAACCCAATGCATTGGAGGGAGATATAGGTCCCACCCATTACAAAATGAAATCATTCTTATGTGTTCCACAACATAAACATAAATCATTTATCATAACCCAAAGAATAAATTGGGTTTCATAAACATCATCCCATCATAACATAATCCATATAGAACAAATGGATATCATTTCATCATAAGAAAAGTGAAACCATGAAAATAATATAGACATTATACATGAAACAAAATCATACTAAATAATGTAATCGTAGATGGAAAATAGTTTTGACAAAACACTTGAAATGAATTCTTGAGAAAAATATTCTTTCTTCTTCAAAAACATTTTCTTTTCACAAAATTCCATTCAATTTGAAAAGAAAAATATTTTTTTGAATATACTTTTGAAATCTTGTAGAGTAATCTTAATGAAAATAATTCATTATAAAACTTTAAAAATCAGTTCATGTCGTATAAGTTAAAAAAGATTCTTCTCGTACTTTTACCAGAAAATTACAAAAAGTACATCGTAATGTAAACAAAAGAATGATTCCTACATACAATATAGTAAAAGTGAAAAAATGGTTAAAAAGGACATTAAACAAACATGAAACCATATTTATAAAATAGGGACATGGATGATAAATATAACCCCAATAAATACTTACGAATAAAAATTTTTGGATAAAAACGAGATTGGAAAAGTTATCCCTTACCTTGTGTCTGATATGCTTCGTATGTATCTGAACCTCATGTATAATTATTTAAATAATGCCATTGACTTATTAATGAATAATATTCATTGTTATGATATCATATATGGTTCACTTATGACTTTATATTACCGGTTCTTTTGTAAATTCCATGTTAAAGCAGCATTTTGGGTAAAATCATTTCATTTATCGTACGTGTTTAGACTTGTTGTTCTTGATATTTTTACTTATATCATGATTTAATTAAATACAGAATTTAAAACATGATTTATATGTAATATATATTCATCATATAAATATATATGATAGATCGATAAATGGAATGAAATACACTGTTTATGGAGACAATAGTCCGTACGTACGCATTAATGCTATTTTTGTTTCCTTATTGAATTAAATAGAATTATGTACATGAAAAACATATGTACATTAATCCAGAATCATTATTATGTAATATATTTCATGATTATTTATTATATATACTTTATATTCAATCATGAATGGTAAATCATGGAAAATGGATCTCTTCGCGTGCGTGGAGACGATAGTCCGTACGTACGCAAGAGCGATGATATCGTTCCCATAATTATTTAATAGAACTTGAGTGGATGATAAAATATCTCAGAATCCGTATGATGTTATAACAACCATATACAGTTATTATTTACACCATTATACCCATCCAAGTATGATGGTGGTGGGAAAACTGATTACACCATTGTGTCGAGACGGTATTCCTTACGTACGCAAACGCGGTGATTTCGTTTTCCATAGGATGGATAGAAGGTGAAACAGGGTTGTTTCATATTTATAATAACATATTAGTATAATATTGATACTGATGATATTACTTTATAATGAAACAACGAAGTAATAATAATTTGAAGAAGAAAAAAACAGGAAAGAGTTGGTATAAGAGATTATCTCTTCCTCAACGCACCTCCTTTAAACTTCTTCTTAGGGCAGTATAGTTGGTCTTTTGAGGAGACCATAACCACTATAATGTTTTTAGGGAAGTTTATAATAGAAATGGTCAGGTTTTGGCCAATATTGATGGCACAATGTGTGGATTAGAGGAGAGGGAGGAGGTTCCCTTTTATAAGCGAGGAGAGGGGGACCTTTGGAAACCTCAAAAATGTTAATTTATAATAATATCAAACCCCACATAAAATCTTCCGAAATACTCAAATCAGAAGCTTAGATGAGATAGGGTTGTAATATAATCAACCAATAAAATTTATACATGTTTGTAATTTATTTTAAACATTATTAACTTGAGTTATCTTTATTTAAACTATTTAATTTTATTTGTTTTAATAAGATTCTAAATTTTAAATTGTTATAAATAACTACTTTGTATAGTTAATTGTCCATAATTGGATGATTTATGACATTTTAGACCATATAATATTTAATTTATAATTTTTTAATATTTTTTTTTTCATTTTTAATGAATTTTATATTATGTTATATTTATAAAATAACAATAGTTTGAATTTTGACACTATTCATTTATTTGAATTTAAATAAAGTCCTCACATAATATATGTTCGAAAAAAAATCATTAATAGATTCCTAACATTTTATATATATATATATAAAATTATTGGAGCACATTATATAGTTAATATAATATTTATCATAATATTTTTAAAACTATTTATTTGATATTTCAATCAATAAATTAATTAGAACATCACTATTGTTTCACCTTTAATGACAATTATATAATCCCTAAAAATTATAAATAAATTTACATGAGTGACATAAATTTATTATATATCTGGATATTATTCATGTTTTAAGTTTCATGATGTTTATCACTAAATTAAAATTATTATACTTATAAGATTTAATAGAGTGTCATGTTTTCACTTTCTTTGGTTTTAATAATTATTAAATTATTTTCATTGTCAAAAGTCCATCAAATCAATTTATTACAATATTTTTGTTATATAGATCGACTTTTAGTCATCCAATAGAATTTTGTAAGGTGTTACGGTAATTTTATAATCTTATTTTTACCCTTAATTACCTGATTTACCTTTAACTACAGTAAAGAAAAATTACCGTAGTTACTATTCATAATATCAAAGAAATAAAAGTAAACTATTAAAAGAATTTGTACCCACTGAATTCAAATATGAAATCCATTTTTCAAAATTCAAAACACAGAAGTTGCACTAATTAATTTTAAATTAATCTCGTTGTTTAGAAAATGAGTTCTAAAAGTTAAAACATTTTCCAAAGAATGAAATGTTTTTATCTATGAATTCAATGTAAAATTAATGGTAATGAAATAAATTATATTAAATGGTAAAAATATATTCTATTTATACATTAAATCCATTAATTATTATAATTTAAATATATAAATTATTGTGATGAAAAAATTTGTTTTTAATAAAATTATAGCATGTTTTTACTATTCATTAAAATATGAATGTTATCAGAATAATATGAAAATTTTATCCAAAGTAAATTTTTATATAATGATGCTAAAGAAGAATTTTATTTTGTCAAATTGAACTTATAAACCGGTAAAAAACTTGATGTCATGTGGGTGCGCCATCAAAAGGCGGCAAAACTGCATTTTTTTAAAAATACTTATTTTTCTCGAAAAATTTATTTTGTTCTCACACGATGTTCTAGAAAAATGTCCAGATTAATAATAATGTTATATCATTCAAAATTTAGTTAATACTATTCATAAAGGTGGTTTTATAATAATATTATAATCATATATCGTTGTTTAGTGAGACTCGGTATCGTGTGCAACACACGCTGTCAAGGAAGGTCGTGCTTGCGTGTAATGCAAGCCATGTCAGGGTTGAGTGTATTGAAAAACACTTTTGTTGTTGCGTATAACAAATTCCAACCATATTTTATTTATAAATTTAATATATATATATATATATATATATACACTCAATGTTTCATAGAATAACTACTATCAAACAAACTTGAAATTGTGTGTAACACGATCCAAGAATAGTGTTGAGTATACTGCAAGCTAATATGGTGTTGCGTATAACACAAGATAATCTTGGTGTAGATTACAACAGAATATATGAAAGAAATTAAAAATAATATATCTTATAAAATCTCATGGTGTTACAATTACATTCTTCCCCCATTAATAAATTTCTCTCTTGAAATTTCTTTTTACATTCTTGGCCATAAATAGGCGTGGGTACTTTTTCATTCATTGCCTCCTCCAGTTCCCATGTTACCTCTTTGTAATTATGGTTCTTCCATAGTACCTTGTCCAAGTGAGTAGTCTTGTAACTTAGAACATTATCTCTATGATCCAAGATATTTACTAATAGCACACTGTGGGAAAGATCATCCCAAACTCTACCACCTCTTAAGAAAGTACATGTGAATGATCCGATATGTACATCCTCAAGAGTGATAGAAGAAAGACATCAAGTAACTTGTCCATAGTAGGTGTAATTATGAGTTTATATTCCACAACCCCAACACGATTATCAATCTATAAGGGGCGATGTACCTAGGACATAACTTCCATTTCATTCCAAACCTCACGACCTTCTTCCATAGAGATATGCGGAGAAATACCATGTCACCAACTTTGAACTCAAGGTCTTATCAAAAAATTTCTACATAACTCTTCTGTCTGAATTGGAATTCCTTAATATGTCACTGAATGGTTTTCACCTTAACCATCATTTATTTTACTATTTCATGTCCTAGCTGTATATTCTCATCAACTTTATTCCAACACGATGGTGTTCAACATTTTTTCCCATAAAAGGATTTATATGGTGCCATTTAGATGATCGAGTAGAAACTATTATTATAGGATAATTTGACCAGTGGAAGATGATGGTCCCATCCTCCATTTATGTCTATAAAAAATGTTGTCATCATTTCATTACGTGTCAAAATAGTTCACTAAGATTGGCCATTGGTATTAGGATGATTGGTGGTACAGAAATTTTGTTCAGTGCTTATAGCATGTTAGGGTGTTTTATAGAACATAAAGGTGAATATCAGATCACGATCAGATACAATATATAGTGGTACTCCATGAATCATTTCAACTTATTTAATATAAATACATGCAAGTTGATCCAATGATATGTCCTCTCTAATCATGATAATGTGAGTTGACATTATACGATATTCAAGAAAGATCGAAATAGAATTGTTTCCTGTGGATGTCCTTGGATGTGAAGTGGAAAAGTCCATGGTAATGTTATCCCACATCTGTGTTGGTATGGGTATTGGTCTCATAGTCCCCTTTATAACTTTTCCTCTTAGCCTTCACTTGATGACATACCATGCACTTTGATGTATATTCAACAATACCCCTTTTCATATTGTCTGACCTAATGTTATCTCGAAGATTTGGATACATCTTTGTGCTCCCTGTATTAATAGAGAAGGTCAAGATATGTGTGTCATTTAGAAGCTCCTTCTTTATCTATGAATCAGATGGTATACATAATCATGACCCAAATTTTACAACTCCATCCTTGTCAATCATGAACTCAGAGGATTTCCCATTTTCGATAGCTTCCAACCTTTCTAAATTTCCACATCTTTTTTTGAGAATACTTTATTTTCTCCATGAGTGATGGTTTTGAAATAATTTGAGGTAGTATTGATGGTGTTTCTCCCTTAATGATTCCCCTCTCCACACTCTACAAGTCTAAGAAGATCATCTCCGTTTTTATTCCCATCATTGATAAATATGCATGATCTTTTCTACATAGATCTTCTGCCACCTTATTTACCTTAACGAGATGCTAGTGGATAGAGAAATTGTAATCCCCAATGATCTTTATCCATCTTCACTAGTTTTTATAAAAAAAATTTTGTGTGAATATATATTTTAGACTCTTTTGGTCAGTATATTTCTCACACATCTCCCCATAGAGATAATGCCTCCATATTTTTTATGAAAAGATCACTACCGCTAACTCTAGAAGATGGGTATGATAGTTTTGCTCTTGGATTTTCATGTTCCATGAGGAATAAGTTATCAGTTAACAATTTTTCATTAGAAATCAACCTAATCTATTCTTTGAAACATCACTATACACCACAATGATTTTTCCACTTGTTGGGAGTGTGATTATTGGTGTAGTGATAAGCCTTTTTTTATCTCTTTGAGACAATATTTACATTCCTAAGTCCAGAAAAACTTTTCTCCCTTCCATTCCAGCTTTGTCGTTTGGTTTTTAAATCATGAAGAATTCTTAAAAAATCATCGATAATACCCTGCTAGACCTAGAAGATGACTGATGTCCATTACAGAAGTTGGCCTAGGTCACTCTTCAATTGAAATTGTCTTTGAAGGGTCTACAGATATCCCATTGTTGGTAATAACATGGAACAATAAATATAATTTCTCCATACATAACTCACATTTAATGTACTTTTCATAAATCATCTCCCTTCGTGAAGTTTTTGACATATTATTCAAATGATCCTCATGTCCCATATTGACCTTAAAGTATATCCGAATGTTGTCAACAAAGAAAACCAAAAAGTTTATGAGCTAATCTTTGAATACTTTATTCAAAAATTCAATGAAAATTTCTAGAGCATTAGTGATTCCTAAGGTCATCACTTTGAACTCATAGTTCCCATTACCCATTCAAAATGCAGTATTGGGAATACCTTCCTTCCCCACATTTAATATATGATATACCGACTGAAGTTCCACCATAGAGAAATAACAGGCCCCATGAAGCTGATGAAACAAGTCATATATCCATGTTAGAAGATACTTGTTTTTAATGTGATTTTATTGAGCTCATGATAATCAATACATAGGTGCATTGAGTCATCCTTCTTCGTGACGAAGAAGACTGGCGCATCCCACGATGAAGTAGATGGGCGTTTAAAACCCTTATACGGATTATTTTGTAACTGATTTTCATCTCTTCTAACTCTAGAATGGCCATTCAATAAAGTGTCTTTAAAAGAAACAGTGATCAAGATATAAGTTCAATTTTGTTTTCAACCTCCCTCTTATAAGAAATGCCAGGAAAATCATTAGGCAATACATCAGGGTAATCCATCATGATGGGCAATTCTTCAAGCATTATTCTCTCCATTGTCTCCATCCTTTTGGCTATATATTATTTCTCATAAGGAATAAATATCCACACATGATAATATGATTCTAAAAGAATTTCAACTTTCTCCTTAGAGTTGAAAAGAATTGGAAGAAGCATTAGGAGGTGAACAATGATTTTCCTTTCCCAACAGTTGATATTGGATTTGATTAAAGATAGAAAATACTTACCTAATATAGAATCAAACTCCACTAATGGAATTATGAAAATATTTTATGGGAGGTTATGTGCACACAGATTAATCATGGAGGATTTATACACCCTGGAAACAATAAATTCTCAATTATCTATTATAAATGATAACATTTCAACCAAATTTTGAGGTAGTGTTTAAATAGTTCTACTAAACAATCAAGATATGAATGAATGAATAGAACATGAATCAAATAGTAAGCATGCTATTTTTTAATGAATAACTAGCATACATGTCACAACATCATTGTCTAGATCCACCTCATCTATAGTGATAGAATATGCCCTTCCTTGTTTCCTTGTAGGTTGTTTTTGATTTCCTCCGAAAAACATTAACATAGAGCAATTGTTTGCATAATTCCCACACTGATTACAGTTGTAAAAATGAAAAATTGGTTTAGCGTTGAATTGAACCTTCATTTCTTCTTCTGCATAAGTGTTATTTTTCATATACCTTCTATAGTTCATGGCCACATATCCTAGCTTTCCACATATGAATAAATTCCTGGTTCCCCTGAGACATTTCACAGGATGATTCTTCCCAAAACTTCTACAAGTGGAGAATTAGTGCTTCTTTCCATCATGTGGTTTTTTTGTTGAAAAACCTATGTATTTCGTAATTTTTACTTCTTATAACTATTACCATTATGTAATTGAGAATATACAATCTCTATTTCAACCTTGAGGGACAACAAACAATTTCATCATAACTATCAATGTCTCGTATCGCCAACACCTTACACAAATTTAGCTTTATCCCACTAAAAAAGTGATCCACATTGGTTTAAATGTCCATGAAAAATCCAAAATCATACCTTTCAATACTTTTAATGTTTTCTTCATACACCTGGATTGACTCATTTTCCTTTTGCTTGAGCCCAAGGAACTCTCTTTCCATATTATTACAGAGGGTTCATGGAAGATATTTATTTGAAATCATCCTCTTGAATTCCACCAAATCCATGGAATTATTTTACTCTTGCGACTTTTTATTCTTGATATTTTTCCACCAATGACCATATTCCCCACAAAACGATAGACCACAAGTACAAATTTCTCCTCTTTAGAGCACATGAGTACAAACAATATCTGTTCAATAGAGTTAATCCACTATTCCGTTAGAAAGGGATCAGAAGATCCAAAAAAAATTCAAGTCTTTTTTAGCGTGAATGATTATATGACAAAATGAAATTTCCATGTAGGAATAGGGAATTCCACATGATTCACGTTATTATTCATAACTTGAGATAGTTGAGAATGTACTTTCATGATGTATTGAGCACCTGTTCTCATCAAATCAGTCATATCATTAGGGCAATCTTCACATTGCCTATCACATTGGTTGTTAGAACATGTTCTTCTATTTTCCACAATTAACTAAGAAAAATAACATACAATTAGGGGTCTTTAATACATAGTTATTGAGCCTAAAAAACGAAACTTTGAACAAAAGAGCATAAACTTGAAAAAGAGAAGTATATCCTAACTTTGGATTTCATAGGTTTAAATCATGGTTATCCTCGATCTATTGTTGAACATATGTTGTTTTGGTATATTTCTTATCCAATAATAATGGTTTTTACAATGCTCATAAATTTAGGAAAAATATCCCACAAGAGTGTCAAACCACGATTGTAGCAAGGCACATGGTCATGTACTAGGATACCACAGGTTATGCTTGAAACTCCTTGGTGGAGTTTTTTATCCATGGTACATCTGTGTTAGATCCACCTCTACCCATTTTTATCCATCAAGGGATTTATTTGAATTTTAAACCACTTACTCTATACTTTCCAAAATTTAGGGTTGTTTTCTTATACTTCATCTAATACTTAATGTTCTTACCAAAGTGCTCTATTCCTAATCACCAATAAATAGTCAATCCTATAAAACCAACAATTATGACCCAATCCTTTTATATACTACATTAAATTATTTTAAAAATAATTATACATTAGAGTGAAATCCATTGATTGTAAATTCTAGTCTCTTGGAAGATTGTGTAGATAATAAAACATTATAAAAACCACTCATTATTTAAAATCCACAATGAGCTCATATCTTCCATTGAGCTCATTCTTCTACATAGGATAAATTGGGGATAACATGAAAAAATGGATGAGATAAAAGCCCAGTAAGGGAATAACTATATGAAAATGAAATAACACATGGGATAAAATGAATGTCATGATGATATAAAAAGGCATGTAAAATATGGAATAATAACATATAAATAATGGATCATCTAAACATGGAATCACAGAAATTTGTCAGAAACGTAAATCATAAATTCAGTATGATCCAAGGATAACCGAAAAGACAGTTTCCCTTAGTTCCACAAGCCGAGGCTAACCGGAATGACCATTGCACATAACAACACAAGCCAAGGATAACAGCCAGGACTGTCGCACATAATGTATCATGAGACGCTACTTTACCCAATGAATTTGGAGCACTATCTAGGCACAACCATAATATATTTCATGAATGTGTTTTTCACATAAATAATCATACATTATCAATCTTACATAAGCATCAGGATTACCCCTGGAAAGAATTGGGTACCACAATAATGACATAAACTATAACCAATAGGTGTATCATGAAAGTGTCCATGAAATAAAAGAATTAGAAAATACATGTATTTTAATAAGGTAACAAAGGAAGATATCATGGTATGTTATGTAAAACATAAGTGACCACATGTATGAAAATTATTTGCGAAATTTTAGCATTAAAACATTTTTTTGTGGTATTAATGAAAACACTATAGAGCTTTTAAAATAGAAAAGGGAATTTTTTTTATAAAAATAGAAGAGAACTAGGTATATTTTCATAATAACAAGAAATATTTTATATAGAAAATGGTGGATTAAAGTAAGGGACATAGTTCACTTGAAATTGGTAAAATATTTCGATGTTCATTTAAAAGGAGTTTGCTTATTGGGATGTATCAAGGAGGGAATCATTTAAAAGATTATGTATCCAAGAAATAGAACGAGGGATGGATCCTGAAACATGTGTATGGGGAATATAAAAATAACTTAAATCATTTAAATAAAAATAAAAGATAACTTCATTTGGGAAAAAAGAAAGATAGAGAAACTCGAAGGAATAAAGGCAGTTTTGGTTGAATTCCTTATGAATTATCGGCATAGTATCATTTGTACTTATGGGGGATTATTGAGAGATAATGGAGTTCCTAATAATATATATTGAATTATAGAATTATGGGGGATGTGTGAAATCATACCCCATCATTAGAGAATTCACATATAATGGAATAAAATATAGGATATTCATGAATAAAAATAAAATGGAGAGGATCCCTTAACTTAAATCTGATGGTGTTCTACACTTGATATTAATGACCTGAATAATAAAATTATGTTCATTAATTAATAATTCCATATACTATTATATGTTTAAAATTGTCACGACCCACCCCCTGGCCATGAACCATGTCATATGACCCCATAGGTCTGTTGTAATACCTTGGTTGCCTTCCCAGCACACCATAGGCTTTTACTTACAGGGGTCGCTTATTAGACTAATGACTGTCCCCACATGCTAATTCATGTTCTTTCAGTGTGTAATGTACTCACTCACACACACCCTGGGAAAATTCCCAGAAGGTCACCCATCTTTATTAATACTCCAGTCCAAGCATGCATAACTGTGGAGTTCTGATCAGATATGCTCCCAAACATAAAGGTGCGCCCTGTTAACATGGGTAGTAACATTTAGCCTTTTAAGTCTCACTTTTTCAAGGGTGTTACATTATCCACCCGCATAAAGCACAATTCCCTCATTTTAGACCCCAAGACTCATACCAAGGTAGTGCCTAAGCACTTCTGGCTAGGTATTGCCTCTAATTCCAATTTGTCTCGACCCTTCCTCAGGGCCCGTGTCGTGACTACCCCAAGCTCGCCTTCTATATGCCAGGGGCTGGCGACTAGCACCAAAGGAAAATCCATGATAAAAAGGGAAGGTATTTCCTTTAAACCTGTAACTCACATAGTCTGAACACAAGCAATAGAAGCAACGAGAACTAATATAGAAGGACAATTGTGCTAAAAAGTGGTCCAGTATACAAACCCAACTAAACAACAAGTACACGTACATGTAAAAAGGGAAAAACAACACCTCGATTGTTTTCCCGGGAATCCTACATGAAGGGTAGGTACAGATCTCGATCAACTCGTCCCTAAGGTACATTCCGTCTAGTCCAGCTCTGAGTAGCCTCCCATCTGTCACCCTCAACCTCGATCACTGTTTTCCATCATCTGCACAAAACACAACAAAGTGCGAGCGAAACCCATGTAGGGGGTGAGTATAAAAAAACTCAATAGGGGACCCCAAGACCACCGAAGGTCTCCCAGAATGCACTAAGGATAGACCAAAGAAGAAATATACAATCAAAAAGTATCAACCAACCCTACCTAGGTATATGCCCATACATATACCTAAGTTACCAATCACTGACGGACTCCAACTATCGAGCCCAAGAACAACCCAGTCCACAAAGAAACTAATGTTGATCACCTCGATGATAAATACTGAAAGACAAGACTCATCTCACATAGGTATAAAACACATAAACTTGGGTAGAGATGATTATATGTAGCCTCTGAATTATCTCCTCTGTCAAACCCATGTAGGATCATGGAACAATATTAGTGCTATCGAACCCACATAGGTTCCTGGTACATAAGTCGTCATTGTCGAACCCATGTAGGATCCCGGTACAGAAGTCACTGCTGTCGAACACATGGTGGATCCCGGTATAGAAGTCATCACTGTCAAACCCACAGAGGACCCTGGTACATTATCTTCATTGTCGAACCCACGGAGGATCCTGTCATCTCAGTTGCATCCAGCCCTAGGGTTCTCGCACACAACATGCTCGATTCCGAGAGGGTCCACTCCTCGAGTCAAGTGTCGATACATCAACTACCACTATGTCTCAAGTTGATTTATCCCATAATTCTGTCTCATCATAAGGAACCCAACATGACATAATGAACGTCAATCAGATGATTGGTCTGTGAGTTATTGGCATTTCTGTTTCAGGGGTCCGGTTGGTTTTGAGGCTTTAACAAACCTGACCGTATCCAAAATGTGTCCAAACCTCAAGTAGGATATTCCAAAAGAATATTCCTACTCCACAAATTACACCACCACAGACGGTTTTGTATAGACCCGTAAAATTCAAGGGAAATTTTTTCTTAATTTTCTTAGGAATTTTACAAGAGCGCGGTTTTTGACGGCACCTGATTCCGAGGCCCGGAGTACCAGGAATCAATTTCCGAAGTTTGGCTCGGGTACGTTCAGTGAACGAATGAGCGGGAATTCCTAACTTTTGATCCGGTGCTCGGAATTGAAATCCGAGGGCACCGATGAACTCGCAGCGCCGATATTCGCTTAAGGAGACCTTTTCGGAAGTTGCGTTTATTACGGGTTGAAAGTTATTTTTTGGGTTTTTAGATTAAGTTAAATAAAATTTGTGAAATTCCAATTTTTATTTTAACTTGATGTTTTTTTTATAAATCCTTCCAAAGGGAGTTGGGAGTGGGACCCACACCCACTTAACCTCCCATGGGAGGATTAAGTGTGGTGGGGCCCACACAAAACCCAACCTTCCATCTTCCCTCAAAACTCCCATTAACCCTCCTTTTAATTAATGTTTGACAACTTTAAGTATTAATTGAGGTGAGTTGTTCAATTCAAACCATTGAAATTCATGTGGTAAAATTATTTAATAATATAATCTTAAAGCTTATTTTATTCTGGTTGAATTTCTTTTACCACCTTTAGATGAATTTTGGGAGCTTCTCCTTCTTCTTCTTCTACAACTCTGACGAAGAACACGAAGAACCTTCGAACTTCGACGAAGAACTCCACGTTCTCGGGAACCGTCTTCCGTGACGACATAACCGCGACATCGACGTTCTTCTTCCGTGACGCCGACCACCGCGACGATCGACATCCGCGAATCGTTATCGATCATCGAACTTTGTTCCAGAACCAAGGTAGGGGTTGTTGATTTTTGTTTAATTATTTATTCTTGTTCGTGGTTCTAGCATGATTAACGAGAGGATATTTAAGTTGTGTTATCATTTAACGTGAGGGGGCCGGACCGCATGAACACGGCCGAACCCCCTCCATCGTTCTTGTTGATTTATCTTGCGGGTGGAAACAAGGTGGCGTGGTGCAGTCGCACCACGCGGATAATTGTACGATTATATTTCGCGGCACCGTCGCGCCGCGCTGTGGAAGAATCATCAAGAACGCGACGCCGTCGCGCCGCATCAAGGGGAATCGAAGGCGCGACAGAGGGGCGCGGTGCTGTCGCACCGCGCCGGACGACGAACACCGCGGCCGGTTCCGGGCCGCGGCGAGACGGGAAGACCGCGGCAGCCGGGCCGCCGGCACTGGAGATCAAGAAGGGCCGCGGCCCTACGGCCGCGCCGGAGCAGCCAGGGGCGACCGGCCTCACCGGCCGCCGGAGTTCAGATGAGCCGTGGCAATGGTCGCGGCGGAGAGGAGGAAGGCGGCCGGCTGTGCCGGCCGCCTGTTCGGTCAGAAGGCGGGACCCGCGGGTCCCGTGTGTTTAATAAAAATTTCCGGAAAAAGCCGGCCGTGATCCGAAAAAAAGGGGGGGTTTCACCCCCCGCGTACGGCGCGTGCGCGGCACCCTGGCTGCGCCGCCGCTGGCCGGGCCGCGCCGCCGCGCCGCCACCGGCCGGGCCGGTTCCAGCGGATCGGGTCGACCCGGTTCGGGTCAGACCAGGGGGGGATCGGGCCGGGTCGGCCCGGACCCGGACCCCCCGTTTCCGAGACAAATTCGGTCTTTTGGCCATATCTTGAGCCACGTACCTCCGATCAACGAACCGTCTGCGGCAACACGATCCTTGGATCGAGACGGTCGTTTCCGTATATCGCACTCAAAGTTTCGGAACACTTTGAGTTCGGCCGGGTTGGTTCGTTCACGAAACCAACCGGGCCTTCGGAGCGGAAACACTAATATCTTCAGCTACGGACGTCCGATTGACGTGTTGTCAGCTTTTTTGTGTTCCTCTTAGTGATACAATTCTATTGGCATGCTCCGCCCGAGGTTTGGACGCAGGTGGAGTATGGTCGGGTTGGTTTTTCCTTAAAAACCAACCGGGCCCCGGGGACGAAAATGCCAATAACTCTCAGACCGGGCGTCCGATCGACGCGCCGTCTGTTGCGTTGAGTTCCTGTTGACGATACGGAACTTTTGGATACATCAACTCTGGACTTTGTGACAGTTTATGTATCAGCCTCTCGGCTCGTGGAGCGGACCCTCCGAACGAGCTTGCTGTGTGCGGGAACCCTAGTGCTGGCTGCGACTATTACTGTGACTGCTACTGCTACTGCTTTTGTGACTGCGACGGCGACAGTACAGAGATCCTGTGTGGATTCGACGACGACGACTTCAGCACTCAGCGATCCTACGTGCATCAGTGCTACAGGTCCTGTGTGGGCCCGATCCTGTGTGGGTCCGATCCTGTGTGGGTCTTTTCACTCAGCGGTCCTGTGTGAACCTGCGCCTACAGGTCCTACGTGGGCCCGATCCTGTGTGGGTCTTTTTCGGGGTTAGGTACCTATCGATCCTTCGTGGGTCTGACGACTTAGATGGATCAGAGATCATCTTTATCGTCTTTCGAAGATGTATACCTGTGTGAGATGAAACCTATTGCTTTCCTGTGTGGATTGTGTTGTGCAATCCTGTGTGGATTACGTTTTGCTTTCTTGTGTGAAATACATTTACTTTCCTGTGTGGACTGAGTTGTACTTGGGCTCAGAGGTTGGAGCATATTTGAAATTGATGACTTAGGTATATGTATGGGCATATACCTAAGTAGTGTCGGTTGTTACTTTGTGATTGTACCTTTTTTCGTGGTTTATCCTTTGTGGATTTGAGAGACCTTCAGGGGTCTCGGGGTCCCTACTGAGTAGCTTATACTCACCCCTGCACGGGCTTTGCCCGCACTACGTTGTGTTGGTTGCAGACGACGGACATCGTTGATCTTAGCTGAGGCTTGCAGAGCAGGACGATACCTGGAGGTGGACCACCGGGCGGGACGTACTCGGAGAGGACGGCTGGACCCGTGGAGCAGTGGAGCTATCTGTACCCACCCTTCAGGTGGGATTTCCAATGGACAGCTCGGTGTAGCGGCTTTTAACTTTCAGTTGCTGTTTTCCCTTTCGAGTTGTACTTTACTTTCAGTTTGGGTTTGTATACTGGCCCATTTACTTTTCCGCACTTTCAGTTGTACTCTGTTTTTACTTAGTGTTTACTTTCCGCTTGCTTACTCTGTGGTGTTTGTTTACTTTACAAAGGCAATACCTTCCCTTTTTACCGGGATTTATGCCTTGGTGCTAGTCGCCAGCCCCTGGCCTATGGAAGGCGGGATTGGGGTAGTCACGGCACGGACCCCGAGGGCGGGTCGTGACAAATTGGTATCAGAGGAGTTCGTTTCTACCGTGAACTCTGATCTTTTCTATGTGAAGCAATAATGTTTAGCGTATTGAGGGTGGTTATCAGTCCAGGGAGTCCAGTGTTGGTGTTGCGGCCGACGTATCCGTACACCAGGACCCTGACTTCTGATTTCCGACTTAATGAATGAAAACATTGATTGCATGTGTGTTTCAAAGTTTTCTTTGTGATTACTTATATCAGCTCACCAGGTATACTGTTCTGACCGTGGCGCACCTGTTCCCTTTTCAGGATGGCCCCACGACGGCAGCCAGCTAGGGTTCCGAGAGTCGAGCGTGACGACAGCCCACCGAGCGACGAGGCCTCGGTGCAGGGCCCTTTGTCAGCAGTGGCACCGGCGGTAGCTCTACCCGCCGAGCCCCCGATGCTTCCAGCACCAGCCGCTGACGATGCACGTCGCCTCAGCGCACTGCATGAGTTTCAGCGCCAGCGACCGCCCAGGTTTCGTGGGGAGACGGATCCCCAGGCAGCAGAGGACTGGCTGCCATGCCGAGGAGCAGCAGACAGTTGAGGGACCACCGAGGCAGAGGCAGAGGGTCGACCGTGGCGGTCCGCAGGGAGGTAGCGGACGAGGCAGAGGAGCTGGATGAGCAGCTGGTGGTGGGCGACGCTTTGAGGCTCTTCCACCACCACCACCAGGAGGTCCACCCCGACCACAGGGAGCTGGCGGGCAGAGACAGGCACAGCTCCAGGAAGCAGAGGCCTATGACCACGACGCACCCGAGATGATTCGAGGTACTATCTGTGTCTATTCCACCCTTGATGCTGTTCTAATAGACACAGAAGCGAGTCACTCTTTCATATCCGCTGCCCTTGTTCGGATCTCGGAGATTCCGACAGAGCCGTTGGCTCGATCCTTATGGCTAGAGACTCCTACGGGAGCAGACTCGACGATTACGCACTGGTGCCGGCAGTGTGATCTTACTCTAGGAGGCGAGAGCTTCGGCTGGGATCTTCTTGTAGCAGCGTCGAGGCCTTACGACGTCATCTTGGGCATGGATTGGCTATCTACGGTCCATGCACAGATTGACTGTTTTAGGCGCAAGGTGCGATGTGTACGCACCGACGGAAGCAGGTTCACCTTCACTGGCAAGAAGGGAGCCTTAGAAGCACAGGATGGACTTCCAGGTAGGAGAGGACAACCCATCACTCATCAGTTGGCTAGCCTTATCCTTGGAGCAGTTGACGTGCGGAGTCCTGGTTTTCCTGTGGTGGTGGATCAGTTTGCAGACGTTTTTCCCGACGACGTTCCAGGACTACCTCCTCGCAGAGAGGTAGACTTTTATATTGACTTGTACCCCGAGACAGACCTGATATCCACTCCAGCATATCGGATGGCCCCCACCGAGCTTCAAGAGCTACGGGTACAGTTGGAGGACTTGCAGGGCAAGGGGTTCATCCGACCCAGTGTTTCACCCTGGGCTTCCCCGATTTTGTTCGCCAAGAAGGCGGACGGGAGCTTGCGACTTTGTGTTGACTATCGTCGCCTGAACCAGGTGACAGTGAGGAACAAGTATCCGCTACCGAGGATTGATGACCTCTTTGATCAGCTCAAGGGAGCACGGTGGTTCTCGAAGATAGACCTCAGGTCAGGCTATCATCAGCTCAGAGTCAGAGATGAGGATGTGTAGAAGACGACCTTTAGATGTCGGTATGGACACTATGAGTTCTTGGTTATGCCTTTCGGTGTAACCAATGCTCCAGCAGTGTTTATGGCTCTCATGAACAGGATCTTTCAGCCATACCTCGATCTGTTTGTCGTGGTCTTCATCGACGACATTCTAATTTACTCTACGACAGAGGAGGAGCACGCCTATCACTTGCGAGTTATACTAGACACACTCCGAGAGAACCAGCTTTATGGTAAGCTCTCTAAGTGCCAGTTCTGGATACGTGAGGTCCACTTCTTGGGACACGTTATCTCTGAGGCGGGAGTTGCAGTGGATCCCACGAAGATTGAGGCGGTGTTAGCATGGGAGCCACCCAGGAGCGTGAATGAGGTTCGGAGTTTCTTGGGACTAGCTGGATACTATCGGAGATTCGTTCCAGACTTCTCTAGAGTTGCAGCATCACTCACAGCTTTGACGAAGAAGGGGAAACCCTTCGTGTGGTCAGACAGATGTCAGCAGAGCTTCCAGGAGCTGAGACAGAGATTGACTAGCGCACCTATCTTGAGGTTGCCCGAGGAGGGAGTAGGGTACGTAGTCTACTGCGATGCATCAGGGACCGGACTCCGATGTGTTCTGATGCAGGAGCGGGCAGTGATCGCCTATGGATCACGATAGTTGAGGCCGCATGAACAAAACTACGCTACCCATGACCTGGAGTTAGCAGCAGTGGTCTTCGCTCTGAAGACATGGCGACACTACCTGATGGGCGAGCACTTTACAGTCTTTTCCGATCATCAGAGTCTTAGGTATATCTTCTCGCAGAAGGACCTGAACCTGAGACAGTGGCGATGGCTCGAGTTCCTCCAGGACTATGACTTTGAGATAGTCTATACTCCGGGGAAGGCGAAAGTAGTAGTCGATGCCCTCAGCCGGAGGACAGGCATTCAGCTACTTGAGGAGGCGACAGAGCAGCTAGCCTCTTTGCAGATATCCTTTGTGGATAGAGATGGAGCAGCCTTCCTTCAGTCTCTCACAGTCACTCCTCCACTACTGCAGCGAGTGAGGGAGGCACAGCGTGGGGACGCTGACTGTGAGACACGGCGTGCACAAATATCCTCGGGACAGGCACCTGATGGTTTCTCCCTTGGAGCAGAGCACGACATCCTTCTCATAGGACGTACCATGGTACCAGTCACTTTGCGAGAGGAAGTGCTGAGAGAGTTTCACACTTCTCCTTTTGCGGTACATCCTGGAGTGGCAAAGATGTACCAGGACCTCAGACGACAGCACTGGTGGCCGGGCATGAAGAAGGCAGTAGCAGAGTTCGTTTCTTGATGCCTCACCTGCCAGCAGGTTAAGACATAGCATCAGGTACCAGCAGGCTTGGTACAGCCCTTGGAGGTTCCAGAGTGGAAGTGGGACGGCATGTCTATGGACTTCGTGACTGGACGTCCACGCACTTCCAGAGGTCACGACTCCATCTGGGTGATTGCTGACCGACTCACTAAGTCGGCACACTTCTTACCCATCAGAGAGCAGGGCTCAGTGGAGAGCTTGGGATGTCTCTACGTTCAGGAGATTGTGCGGCTCCACGGTGTGCCATCATCTATCGTCTCCGATCGAGATGCTTGCTTTACTTCTCGGATTTGGAAGGGGTTACAGGAGGCGTTCGGGACGCAGATACGTCTGAGCACAACCTTTCACCCTCAGACGGATGGTCAGACGGAGAGGACCATTCAGACTCTCGAGGACATGCTCCGCGCATGTGTCCTCGACTTTGGTCGTAGCTGGTAGGACCACCTACCCTTGGTGGAGTTCGCGTACAACAATAATTACCACTCCACCATCGGGATGGCACAGTACGAGGAATTGTACGGCCGACCATGTAGATCTCCTTTGTGCTGGACAGACCCTGGAGAGTCAGCACTGGTGGGACCGGAGATGGTCCAGGCCACGATAGAGAAGGTCCAGGTCATCCAGGAGCGGATGAGGACAGCACAGAGCCGGCAAGAGTCATACGCTGACAGGAGGCGGAGGCCACTGGAGTTCTAGGATGGCGACCACGTCTTCTTGCGGGTCTCACCTCGACGTGGTATTCGGAGATTTGGCCGAGGCGGCAAGTAATCTCCGCGCTTCATCGGACCCTTCCAGGTCCTCAGCAGGATTGGTGAGGTGGCTTATCACCTGGCTCTACCACCTCAGTTGCACCGGGTGCACAACGTCTTCCACGTGTCTTAGCTGAGGAGATACGTGCACGACCCGACACACATCATTGACCATGGGGAGCTTGACGTTGACGATGGGGAAACTTTTACGGAGGACCCGGTGGAGATAGAGGATCGACAGGAGCGGGTCCTCCGTGGGCGATCGATTCCTCTTGTGCGCATCCGATGGCAGCACGAGAATCTCCAGGAGAGCATATGGGAGCGGGAGGCTCAGATGCGTGCTCAGTACCCTCTTTTGTTTCCCTAGTTTTTGATGTATCTTTACGGGGACGTAAATCCCTGAGGTGGGTGTAATGTAAAGACCCGTAAAATTCAAGGGAAATTTTTTCTTAATTTTCTTTCGAATTTTACAAGAGCGCGGTTTCTGACGGCACCTGATTCCGAGGCCCGGAGTACCCGGAATCAATTTCCGAAGTTTGGCTCGGGTACGTTCAGTGAACGAACGAGTGGGAATTCCTAACTTTTGATCCGGTGCTCGGAATTGAAATCCGAGGGCACCGATGAACTCGCAGCGCCGATATTCACTTAAGGAGACCTTTTCAGAAGTTGCGTTTATTACGGGTTGAAAGTTAGTTTTTGGGTTTTTAGATTAAGTTAAATAAAATTTGTGAAATACAAATTTTTATTTTAACTTGATGTTTTCTTTATAAATCCTTCCAAAGGGAGTTGGGAGTGGGACCCACACCCACTTAACCTCCCTTGGGAGGATTATGTGTGGTGGGGCCCACACGAAACCCAACCTTCCATCTTCCCTCAAAACTCCCATTAACCCTCCTTTTAATTAATGTTTGACAACTATAAGTAATAATTGAGGTGAGTTGTTCAATTCAAACCTTTGAAATTCATGTGGTAAAGTTATTTAATAATATAAGCTTAAAGATTATTTTATTCTGGTTGAATTTCTTTTACCACCTTTAGAAGAATTTTGGGAGCTTCTCCTTCTTCTTCTTCTTCAACTCTGACGAAGAACACAAAGAACCTTCGAACTTCGACGAAGAACTCCACGTTCTCGGGAACCGTCTTCCGTGACGACATAACCGCGACATCGACGTTCTTCTTCCGTGACGCCGACCACCGCGACGCTTGACTTCCGCGAATCGTTATCGATCATCGAACTTCGTTCCAGAACCAAGGTAGGGGTTGTTGATTTTTGTTTAATTATTTATTCTTGTTCGTGGTTCTAGCATGATTAACGAGAGGATATTTAAGTTGTGTTATCATTTAACGTGAGGGGGATAGACCGCATGAACACGGCCGAACCCCCTCCATCATTCTTGTTGATTTATCTTGCGGGTGGAAACAAGGTGGCGTGGTGCCGTCGCACCACGCGGATAATTGTACGATTATATTGCGCGGCGCCGTTGCGCCGCGCCGTGGAAGAATCATCAAGAACGCGACGCCGTCGCGTCGCGTCAAGGGGAATCTAAGGGGCGGTGGAGGGGTGCGGTGCCGTCGCACCGCGCCAGACGACGAACACCGCGGCCAGTTCCGGGCCGCAGCGAGACGGGAAGACCGGCGGCAGCCGGGCCGCCGGCGCCGGAGATCAAGAAGGGTCGCGGCCCTACGGTCGCGGCGGAGCAGCCAGGGGCGGCAGGCCTCGCCGGCCGCGGCGGAGAGGAGGAAGGCAGCCGGCTGTGCCGGCCGCCGGTTCGGTCAGAAGGCGGGACCCGCGGGTCCCGTGTGTTTAATAAAAACGGGCGGCAAAAGCCGGCCGTGATCCGAAAAAAAGGGGGGGTTTCAGCCCCCTCGTGCGGCGCATGCGCGGCACCCTGGCCGCGCCGCCACCAGCCGGGCCAGTTCCAGCATACCGGGTCGGGTCGACCCGGAACGGGTCGACCTGGTTCGGGTCAGACCAGGGGGGGATCGGGCCGGGTCGGCCCGGACCCGGACCCCCCGTTTCCGAGACAAATTCGGTCTTTTGGCCATATCTTGAGCCACAGACCTCCGATCAACGAACCGTCTGCGGAAACGAGATCCGTGGATCGAGACGGTCATTTCGGTATATCGCACTCAAAGTTTCGGAACACTTTGAGTTCGGCCGGGTTGGTTCGTTCACGAAACCAACCAGGCCTTCGGAGCGGAAACGCTCAAATCTTGAGCTACGGACGTCCGATTGACGTGCCGTCAGCTTTGTTGTGTTCCTCTTAGTGAGACGGTTCTTTTGGCATGCTCCGCCCGAGGTTTGGACGCATGTGGGGTATGGTCGGGTTGGTTTTGCCTTAAAAACCAACCAGGCCCCGGGGACGAAAATGCCAATAACTCTCAGACCGGGCGTCCGATCAACGTGCCGTCTGTTGCGTTGAGTTCCTATTGAAGATACAGAACTTTTGGATACATCAACTCTGGACTTTGTGACAGTTGATGTATCAGCCTCTCGGCTC
Organism: Viscum album; assembly: GCA_963277665.1. Classification (NCBI taxonomy): domain Eukaryota; kingdom Viridiplantae; phylum Streptophyta; class Magnoliopsida; order Santalales; family Viscaceae; genus Viscum; species Viscum album. The sequence continues at coordinate 1,612,228,107 of OY728163.1, forward strand.
GTGGAGCGGACCCTCCGAATGAGCTTGCGGTGTGCGGGAACCCTAGTGGTGGCTGTGACTGTTACTGTGATTGCTACTGCTACTGCTACTGTGACTGCGACGACGACAGTATAGAGATCCTGTGTGGATTCGACGATGACGACTTCAGCACTCAGCGATCCTACGTGGATCAGTGCTACAGGTCCTGTGTGGGCCCAATCCTGTGTGGGGCTGATCCTGTGTGGGTCTTTGCGCTCAGCGGTCCTGTGTGAACCAGCACCTACAGGTCCTACGTGGGCCCGATCCTGTGTGGGTCTTTTGCGGGGGTTAGTTACTTATCGATCCTTCGTGGGTCCGACGACTTATATGGATCAGAGATCATCTTTATCGTCTTTCGAAGATGTATACCTGTGTGAGCTGAAACCTATTGCTTTCCTGTGTGGATTGTGTTGTGCAATCCTGTGTGGATTACGTTTTTCTTTCCTGTGTGGAATACATTTAATTTCCTGTGTGGACTGAGTTGTATTTTGGCTCGGAGGTTGGAGCATATTTGAAATTGATGACTTAGGTATATGTATGGTCATATACCTAAGCAGTGTCGATTGTTACTTCGTGATTGTACCTTTCTTCGTGGTTTATCCTTTGTGGATTTGAGAGACCTTCAGGGGTCTCGGGGTCCCTACTGAGTAGCTTATACTCACCCCTGCACCGCACTACGTTGTGTTGGTTGCAGACGACGGACAACGTTGATCTTAGCTGAGGCTTGCAGAGCAGGACGGTACCTGGAGGTGGACCACCGGGCGGGACGTACTCGGAGAGGACGGCGGGACCCGTGGAGCAGTGGAGCTATCTGTACCCACCCTTCAGGTGGGATTTCCAATGGACAGCTCGGTGTATCGGCTTTTACCTTTCAGTTTCTGTTTTCCCTTTCGAGTTGTACTTTACTTTCAGTTTGGGTTTGTATACTGGCCCATTTACTTTTCCGCACTTTCAGTTTTACTCTGTTTTTACTTAGTGTTTACTTTCCGCTTTCTTACTCTGTGGTGTTTGTTTACTTTACAAAGGAAATGCCTTCCCTTTTTACCGGGATTTACGCCTTGGTGCTAGTCGCCAGCCCCTGGCCTATGGAAGGCGGGCTTGGGGTAGTCACGGCACGGACCCCGAGGGCGGGTCGTGACAGGTTTGTCGATCAAACACTTGTAGCCCACGATGCGTGATAAAAGGTGTAAATGGCGATAGCGGGTCCAAGTCTGGTCTGACTCAATCTGACTATCCCAGCCCGACCCGATCTGAACTGGGGTCTATCCTAGTTTTCTGGTGTGGCCCGAACCATTCTGTGACTACCCCAAGCCCTCCTTCCATATGCCAGGGGGTGGGGACTTGTACTAAAGGCGAATCTCCGATAAAAATGGAAGGCATTGAACCTTGTTGACATGAGTCATATCATTTTTTCATTTAACCATTTACCATTTGGGGGTGTTTCAAAAATATTTATTATAACTCTTTTATGTTCATTTATAACAATTTTTTAGCAATCATGTTCAATTTAATTATTCGGGTTCGTTTTCTTGATTGGTTTTAATGATTGGTTCATGTGCGGATAAACTTGTTGGATGAAGGTGGTTGTTTAGAATTAAAATTATATTTTATTATTGAACATACAACAGTTTACATGGTTTAAATTTTAATTTGGATACTTGGAGTAATGTTGAGTCATTATGTAAATCATTAGTGAAAAACATTTGCGTTAATTGGAAGTTTTTGGCCACAATGAACATGATTTGTTTTATAAACCAAAACCATGTGTACAAAACGACTCTAGAACTATAAGTTAAAAATATGAAATAAATTATTTTCTAGTTCAAACATGAAAATGGTATCATGACCAGAATTGATGATGGTAATGGAAATTGATAAACAACCATCCTTGATGGTGCTAAATTAACACATCTCAAAGGGTGTTTTCATTTATTTCAAATGAAAGATGTGGAATGGAGAGAAGATAATCAATTATCCAATTAGAATAATGTAATTCCAGAATATTTTTGTTAATGGAGTCATCATACAATATTGTTAATGGTAGGTAAGGAATAAAAAAACCAACGCAAATGAAATAAAAGAAATGGAAAGTGGAATTCACCTCTTGAGTGCAATTCCTTTGAGAGCCTCTTAAGAGGAGTAGATTTTATATTTTGAAGAGACTAGGGGATACTGAATGTGGGGAAAGATCTTCATAAGTGATTTTGGAATAATATTGGAAAGAAATAAGGCAATAGAGGAGTTAATAGAAGAGGTAAGGATGGGTGTTATTTATAGTGGAGGTGAGAAAGGTTTTCATAATATTATAATCAATAATTTATTATTTCTTCACAAGAAAAAAAATTGTGAGTATTTCATGAACAAGAATAGTAATAAATTCATTTTATTTTTCACTAGTTGGTATTACATTAGTATATCATGAAAAATTACTCAATAAATCCATTATTTAGAATATATCGTAAATTATCATATTTCACTATTCATAAAAAAACAAGTATTTTAGTAAAACCCCAAAAATTCACCCTAATCAATTTTCAATCTATAATATAAATGAATGACTTCAATTTTACGAAAATAATTTTCTAAATATGATTAATTTAATTTATAATTAAAAAATCAATTTACTCGAAAAAAACAATTTTAAAACATTTATTTTTTTATTCCAATATATAAGTATATCATACTCTAACTTGAATCATAATTATATAATATCAGAGGTAAGTTTACTATTTGTTAAAGTATGTCATTATTCATAAGGGTTAAATTACTATTCATATGGGTATGTTAATATTCACCAAAAAATTAGCTAGGCAAATTAGACTCTAAATAACATACTGATCACAACATTGTATGTCATATTTTTTAAAAGGAAAACACAGAATTGACCAATTATGGTTAAAGGCCACATATAACTTTCTAGTTAATTATGTTGTGATTTCATGTAAATATTTGGCATATTCATAAGGAGGAAATTTCCATTAAAAATCATTAGGTCGTTACATGTATCCTATAATATGTTTTTTACACCATTTTTTATGAAAATGAAGAATTATATCATTGGGATGATATGATGCATATCATTAAAAAAGATTTTGATATTCCATGGCCTTTTGTATTCAATGAAATTTTTATCATTCATAAAATATAAAAGGTAAAAAAATTAAATTGTGGATTATTATATATATTAAATCATAAAATATGAGAGAAAAATAAGAATATGTGATTATATATATTAAATTATGAATATAAGTAATTAATTATAATTTTTTATAGTGAATATAATTAATATTTCTCAAATATTTTAAATTATAAAATTAAATTTTTCCTAGGAGATATTTTTTTGGTGTTTTTTTTCAATTATTTTAAAAAAATTTCAATGTAATGATTATAAAGGTGGGTCATTGGGTGATTGGGAAATAATCTAATGAAAGTAATATGAAGCAATTTCTTCCTAAAAAGATCAGACTAGATTGTTCTTGGGTAGTGGTTAAACAATCCAACTACTATTGAACTATTCATCTTGTTAGACCCATGATCAAATTATTTTATCTATTCTATTAATATTAGTTATATCAAATATTGAATAGTTAAGAGAATCTGAAGTTGATCTGTCCACCCACTTGTAATTTCAATCATGAAAATTCTGCATTTAATATATATTTAAAATATTTAATGTCAATGGTAAAGATATCATAAACTAGAGAAAACCTATAAGTATAAAAAAAAAATTCTTTTGTAATCAATGTTATAAAATTTCAATATAGTGGATGATGTGGTGATTGGATCCATGGATTTGTTGAAGAGGATCTACACATAATATAGATGATTAGTTCATAATAATTCTCAAATATTAAGTATTTTATATGTTTAAACTCCATAGAACTAATTTAAAAGGATATTGAATTATTTTTAATAATTTATATATTAATTTTAGGGTGTTATGTGGTTATTTTAAGATGCAGGGGAATTATAATAGAATTTTGAAGCAATATTTAATCTATTAGAGAACATCATAACTTTTTGAATATAATAAAAAATGAATAATTTATGGGTATAAGAAATTTTCTACATGATCATATAACTTCAACATATGCACAATTTTTCAAGAACTGAACTAAAGGATTTGAGATAGTTATAAAATATTGCATTATATTAGATTAATCTTCTTGATTATAAATCAATTCCCACCCTAAGACTACATCATATGACATTAGAGTTTAAAAAAAATTAAAATATATATGATCTTATGAAATTCCGTATGATAATAAGACTTTTAGAACACAATGTATTTCTTTTATGATATGATTATGTATTTTTAGTAACTATTTTATGACATCAATACTTAGAAAAAAATTAAGGTTGTACTAGATGTAATTTTTTATTTTCAATATTGTATATGATGAAAAAAATTAATTTTGGATGATGAATATACTAATTTTCCCATGTATAAAAAATTAAACACCTAGGAAAATATTCTATTTATGAAATTAAATCACTTGAGAAAATGTTTATAAATGGGATAGAGAAGATAAACTAATAACATAATAAAATTCGATAAAATTATCAGATGAGTAATGGAAAACCATGACATAAATCATGGTCACTAAAAAGCCAAATGTCAAAGTAATATCCAGAAAAATCCTATTTAAATTTTTATAAGGATAAAAATAGGTTCAAAAAGGTTATCTATACCTACATAAGAGTAAATCTATGTTTTAGATAATTTTTCAATTCCAATGAATGTTAAATATGATGATATTAATGTTTTTTTAAGATCAAATTATCTTGAATATTTTTTTTCAATAATTATCATTATCTTGTAATGTATAAGATCAATGTATGATTTAAACTACATATATTTCATATTTTTTAAAATCAACAGATTTGGTGTTAATTAATAAAACAGATGTATTTACAACAATGCTTTATCACTAATATGATCATAAATTCTTGACTAATCGTTTATGATGAATGCTTGATACAACAAATAATGATCCATTAACAATGCTTAAATTATATTAATATGATGTTTTTTGATCATTTAAAAGGAACTATGATTTAAATTTAGAACTTTACTAAACTAGGTACCACATTGTAGATGTATTTGTTAAATATTTTTGTACTGCTGTGTATAATGAATGTTATGGTATTATAGTGTATGTTTATGAGGGTAATGAAAATCTTGGAAAAAAATTAATGGAATATTTTATTTTAATAGTTTTCATGAAACTATATGAAAAATACTCATCTCTTCATAGGATATTATTATGTTTTTATGGGTAGTATAAAAGAATACAAAGGATCCCAAATAAGTGTTCTCTATAATTTTTTTTTCTGGAAGGAAGTTCCTTTTTTCAACTTGAGTTCTAGTTATACAACATTGATAATAAAATGTTCACATATATTACTCACCAATGAATTTCAAAATCATGGATCATAATAAGGGTATGAAAATGCATCTATATTCTCGCATAATCAAATAATATTATTCAATATTTTATAGTTATAGTGGAAACATTGGGAGAAATGAGAATAAAAAAATCCTTAATAATAAGACGAAGAATAAGTTTTTGTAACCTATAATGATTGATTAGAATATAATGTGTTTCAAGTCACTATAACTGGCAATTTCTCAATGAAGACGTATCATTTGAGTTTTATTTACAACTATGTATTTAATGTGAAAATAAAATATATGGATAATTTTAGAGATTGAGTTAAATATGTTTTCTGTGATGACATTATGGAATTCAAAATAACTAGGATTTAAGGAATAATATCTGATATCATTGATTATATATCCACCCAATTCATAGAAAATATTGACATTATAATAAGAAATTATGTAAAGGGATAACAGGATGAGAAGAGTATGGAACTTTTTTATAGAGAACCCTTCACATGAATAATATAGTAGAGGCATGTTACCTATGTAATATGGAAACACCACATTTATAATATGGCGTAGGAAGATTCAATATCATCATCATACTCCAACTGTAATTGGTGATTCAATTATAGTATTGAATTTGTGACTCAACAAGATTTGAATCATAAATGAGTATGTAACCCACATTGCACCCAACCCTTTTAAAAATACATGCTAAATTTTTATTTCCACTATATATATTTCATATAGTTATTTTATTGGGAAAAATACATGGATATCCATTTACATCTAAATAGGTGATAAAGTTAAAATCTAAATTGGATTTAATTTAAAAATGAAGAAATTTATTAGTAAGATTTGAAAACCATGATTCAACCCCCTCAGGTCAATACAACCCACTAGCTTATAAAAAGTGGTATCTAATCATAGGTTCCCTTTATATTTATCTATTATATTATCACAAATGATACAAGATCAAGATAGAAATATATTTTTTGTCTGATATATATGTACGACAGATCGTATACGTTTTATGAAGAACCTCATATTGAAATAGTATACTTATATTTATTCTTGAATAGTTTTGGACTTATCAAAAAAATACAAAGATAAATAGATATAAGAAATGAGAAATAATGGAAATAAATTCATTGAATATGTAAGAGGAACAAAAACTATCTGACGGTAGTTAGAGTTGTAAGTATAATGATTAATTTATTGATACATATCTATCTCTTGAATATTTAATCAATAAAGAAGCTCATTTCAATGATTTAGTTAGTAATTTTATTCTAATTTTATGAATTACATTAAAAATTACCTTGAATAAATTACATAAATAAATTTTCTCATATACCAAGGGAATGACTACTGATAATTTAAAACTAGATTAATAAGTTAATGCAATGTAATAATAACTTTTATGAAAAATGTGTTCCTAAAATACAATAAAAAAACATGAAAAATATAAGTAATAATAAAAATAACATTTCAATCATAGAGTTTATTTTGTTAGATATGAATTTAAAATATTATTTTATGGTAAATAATTTGTTTTAGAATGTTTTGAATATAGTGGTCCACATATTGGAGAATCTTCAAAACTCTACTTGGATTCCATGTATTCCCAAAATGATGTTATATCATATACAGTGAATGATATAGATAATTTATTAGTGTATACAATGAATTATATTATGGTTTGACCTTATACGGTGATTAGTTATTGGGAAGATATATAAATATTAGTGTAATATTAAAGAATATTTCTTATTCTATTATTTCTATACTATATAATATAATTAAATAATCATGAAGACAAAAAATATAACTGTAACTGAAATTATAATAACATTTTGGTTGTCATAGAATCTTATAAGGAGTGATATTTGTCATACAAGATAGTAAAAAGTGAAAAATATATATTGAGATCATGTGGAGAAGCATGTAACTCTATATCATAGAAAATGGAGACCAAAAACACAGATAATGACTCATTCACTAATTTTTTTCTATATGTATTGGAAAAAAAATATAAAATATTTGAAGTGTAAAAATATGGGTATACTCAATAATATATCAAGGATAGATAAAATCATGACCCATTAAAAATTATCTATAAATTTTTCCCTAATGTTTGGGGTTGGAGTCCAAAAATATCAAGCTTATCATGTTGAAAACCTACAATTGAATTGAAAAGAACTCGTTTTACTGCAATGTGTTGGTGCTTTTGGAGGTTTTGACACAAATCCTTCAATTATTGGAATATAAATTTAAGTACCATAAGTTATAAAGCTTTTAAAAATAGCGGTAAAAAATCTGATGAAAATAGGTAACCTATTAGAGTGAAACTGACCTCATATATGATGAAGAATATGTCTCTGAAGAATATATTTAATATATTTTAAAATTTCTATGAATTTTTTGATGTTTTTTGGTCACTAATATAATATATAATGTCATAATTATACTAGTTATCGTCAAATTAATAATGTTAATAGATAAGAATAACATGATAATATGTATGTGAATAAATAAGACATATCTGTCATTGTATATGTATCACTAATGTTGGTTATAAAACATGTCACCCACAAGAGGTTAATGAAGAATAATGGGAAGTATTTCACACCAAATAATAAGAGAAGATGATTCTAATATAGAATGTGATACCACAATAGAGAAAATTACATGATGTATATGAATATAACAAAAAATATGAGAAATTTGAAATCAATACAGAAGTCCAACGAATATAGAGATAGTAATATTATACTAGTGTTGGATACTTATGATAAATAGGTATAGAATCTACCCCAATGGGAAAGAAAAAAGTCAAAAAAAATATGTTCTAAAGGTGTAAGAAGGATTCATAGTAAAGTTAAATGTATGATATGGCTATATCCAAAATAATTATCAATGAAATCTAAATGTAAATAAACAATAAAATCCAGTTTTAAGGTTATCAATGAAAATAAGTATTACAAACTTATGAAAAATATTATTCTTATTCCTAAATGGTAAATAATTATAAGTATATATGAGAAAGAGTTCTCTAAAAATCTAAGATAAGCTGAAAATGAAGATATTTCTTTATTTTTAAATTTTGAGAAACCTATTCCAAATATGAAAAAATTCATGATTGTTCCCAAAAAATTTCATACATTGAATATCAGTTCCAGAGATGGAATTATGACATCTCCATGATTTTGACTTGTCAAGAAGATGTTTTATCTGTTGATAAACATGTATTATCCCCATTTCCAAATTATGGAGCTGAAGATAATAAAACTTATTATCATATCTATTTTGATGAGTTAAAATAATGGTAATGAAAGGATATTAAAGTGGAAACTTATCCGTAGAGGGGGATCTCTAAAAAATGTGTAAATTATCTAGAGATTTATAAAATTTTATTTAATGTAGAAATATGGTCACTCCCTTAAAAATATGATATATGGGGTATCATATCACTATCACATAAATATTTTAAACGTTTATATATTTTCTTTATAAAGGGGGTGTAATTATCTAATAGTATGGAAAATAAATTGTACTTGAAGGTTTCTAAAGTGTTCATACATGGTAGTGCATATTCCTATGATTTAAAAAAATGTATTTAATTACACTAAACATTAAAAGACAATACATGTTTCATGGTTAGTAAATATACGGTTAACTTAATTTTATAAACAATTCACTCTCATTTTCTAAAAAGGGTTTACCGATGTATACTCAAAGTTGATTTGTTATTTATTTTTAACAATGTTATGTTTTCCAATAGTTCGTATAATAATGTGTTTTTAGTTTGTAGTGATTCTTATTGAATTAATTATATCTTGGTATTTATAGAGATTATTTATAGAAGTTAAAGTGAATACTAGGTGGTTTTATTGTTTATCCATCAGTATTAGGTCATTATTAATAAATTTCAGTACTAACAAATTATAACCTTATCTCAATTAGAGAATGAACATTGTGAGAATATGGGTTATTGAAATTTAAAATTTCATTCCATTAAAATCCTTTATGTATCATATTAAGGAGGGAATTTGGAAATAACATTTTCTTTAAAATAAAAGTGTTTTTAAATATCAAAAATACTAGATAAGAACATTACAATATTACCATATTTTTTAATTTTTTGGGAAGAAGTTTCTTCCCCTTTTCATTTATATTACTTAAGGGTAGAATAATTACAGTCTAATAGAGGTAAATTCAAATTGAATTTAAACACAACGGTGGTGATTGTTGTTTCTAGAAGATACATTTTTTGTAATTTTAAAAACTATGGTTAATGTTTTAAAATATAGCGAATTCAATTTATATTCATTGAGAAATAGAGAAATAACCCACCTAAAAGAATTGGAAATTATCCCTACATATGAAAACATAGATGGAAATATTATTTTGTAGTCGATAAATCTTATGAATATGTTTAAACTAACCATGATTTTCAAGAAATGTTCCAACTCATGAGAAATATATCGACTTTTTTACTATGAGGGTTGAAAAATTGAGATAATATGGGATATGGAAAACAAATATACCTATACTAGAATGCATGAAAATGAATTATTTGAGATGTTTTTAAATGTTTATTGTTAGTGGTAATATTGTTTTAATATTTTTAACAAATAAAAGGATATATAATCATGTTGGATGATATAATATATATTTTATAACTCTGGAATGAAGGATTATGTCATTTGATATGGGTGAAGATTAATTTATAATGAGTTTCACCTAATTTGGAAGTCTTATTCTTAAAAAAACTCTAATATTGTGTACTTTTTATGATACAACACCATCAAACTGAGATGTAATAAGATTTGAATTATTTTAATAATAAAAAATTATATTTTATAATGTTCCAAGATGATTTTTATAATTTTTAATAATCCATAGATATATTTTAAATCATTTTGATGTTATCTATATAAATCTATATTTACTGACTACAATGAAAAATTATTATTTCATGAGTGTAATATTTTTTCTATTATATAATAAATATTAACTATGAATAAAATTTATTATGTGATTAATGTAATGATTTTAGGATATTATATGAATTTTTTTCTATTATATGACACCTATTGATTGAAAATATTTTAATATTTTTATACTTCATTGTATGACATTTTTGATTTAAAAAATGTGAAAAATTCCAGACCTCAAGACATTAAACATCACCTTATTCCACTAAGAACATAATACTAGTATCTTTATCCATGATTATGTCTTGTAATCACCTTGTGTAAGAAATAAACACATAAAAAAATTATAATACATGTTAGTTGAAAAATACATGTTTCCAGATTTAATTTGATGAAGAAAAAAAATTTCGGTTTATTCAAGAGTTATTTTTCTCAATGTAAAGACATGAAAATCATTTTTAATTATGTGTGACTCAAACAAAGGAATATTTGGTTGATCCTTGTGGATATATGGGTGAAAGTAAAAAAATATTCATTTAGAAAAAATGATCTAATATCTAATGGAAACTTCTATCATACATAAAGTAAGTCATAAAACCAATGGCTACGTATGGGTAACAAGAGTTCGATACAAAATATTTATAATGTTAAAAATAACATTGTAAAGGTCATCTAGACCTATTAAAGGGTAATGCAATGTTTTATATAATTTATTAATTCAAATAGATGTCAAATCAAAATATATTGATGGTGTTATTTTGAGATCAAAACATCATGATGTTTTAAATACATGATATGAAGTTATTATGAAAAATATTGATAGAGGAGTTCCACAACATGTATTTCTTGAAAAAGAAATTAACTTATTGATTTATCATGAATAATGTATAGGGAGATTCATTAAAGAGTACTCATTCACCAGAGATCAAGTACATCACTGATAATTTATGAAATAAGATAAATCCATTGATAGTCAATCAACTCCACAATTCATTAATTACCCTAAAAGAAGGATTTTCTATTTTTCAAAAGGATCTATGATAGAAATATATAATTTTTCCTCAATATAGTTCCTCATGGTTAACATTTTTATTTAAAATTATAATATATTTGTGTAGAGTGAATGTATGGATTTTATAGTAGATGATAATGAGGAATAAGAAGTAGAGGCATGATAATAAAAAATGAAGTATTTTATAAATATGAATTTTATTAAAATATTGTATTAAATTTGTGGTTATTGAAATACTCTTTAAGAAATAGCAGTGCATGAGAATATATGGGAACTCAAATCTGGGTACTCCATAATATTGACATATGTCATGAAAATAAATTTTTTTACTTGTGTTATAGTTAAGGATCATTAAAAATTAAAGGTATATTTAATTTAGTTGATCATGCATGATATAATCATTGATCTCATGGATAATTTTGAAGAATAATATATATTTCCATACAATATTTGAAGAGATGTCAGTATTATTATATGAGAGAAATAACTAAGAGAGTACTAAGAAGAAAAAACTATCTATGTATTACATGATGAAATATTTACTATAAACTATACTTCAGAAGAATATGATTGTCTATTTAAAACTAGCTTAAATTATTATGTCTCAATGAAGAATGAATATTTGAGTTCATCATCTAGATAAAATTCAATTAAGGATTTGATGTTTAGGATAGTTTCTATATATATACCCATAAATTTTATACATAAATATAACACCATATTAAATAAATATTTAATAAAATTCATAGTAATACACACATTAGGATCATTATTGGTTAGTTTATTTAGAAATAGGAAAATGTAAACAACTCGTACATAAAATATCTACTTCAATTTATATTATGGTCTTCACAAATATCACCCTTATTATATATATCATTCATACAACCATTATTAATAATCATGGGAATGAATACATAAGAAAGGGTGGGCTTATATTCTAGGTAATAGTAAAAATAATTGATATCAATCAATGATTATAAGTGAGTAAATTTTAAGAATGAGGGTATGAGATCGAGATCAATAATTATAAAAATCATAAAAACTAGATCAATTATATTCAATCATAAAATATGAAATAAGTATTTTTCAAACAAATAACATAATACATAAGATTGTGAAATCATCAATATTCAATATTGATCTATGATTAAATTTTAGGTGCATAAAATTTTTTTATGGAATACACATTACCATAGAAAATCATTAACCTAGTCAAGGATCACTACCAAGGAAACAATAGTAGACTGCATTCACTCCTCATTCCATCATTTCTATAGTCGAAATTCAATTCCAATACTATATAATTAGATAATGTTCCTTACTAAACTAGGTTCACTCCCCCATTCTGGTCTTTAATATATCATGAGATATCCTTATGTACCTAATAAATTGGTGGGAAATAACGAACCCATCAGAATTTTGTTTCTAACATAACCAATTTCAATTAGTTTATAATAGAACCAAAATTCATTTAATGAATACAATAAAAATATTGACAACAATATTATAATACATTCAACATATTATTATGTCCTAACATAAGAACATGATATGAGTTTCATAAAAAGTTCATTATCATTATCATAAAACATCTAGATAAATAATAAATAAGTTAACATAGGATTTTATCCCTTATAAATCATAAGAAACATCAGTGGTTGTTGTTAAAGATAAAAATAAATATTGAATTTCATAAGAACAATTATTTAGGGAAAATTTTAATTTGAAAATAATTGTGTACAATAAAATTTTTTCTACAATATGATGTTTTTTATGAATATATACAAATATAGTTATACTGGAATCTAGAAGGAAAATAATATTCGTGGTTGTTGGGAAGGTTTTTCATGCGGTGTATGTTAATAAAATTCCTTTCCCATTTTTGGTAAAAAAATAATCTGTTTAGAAACTGATAATAAGGTTCATTATAAACCAAATTAACGAAACTAGGTATAGTAAAAAATTATTTTTAAAATTATTTTTAGATTAGGGAAAATATTCTTGAAAATATATTAAATAAAATATGTACATGAACATAATGAATATTAATTGAAACGAAAAAAGGATGGTTTTAGATAGAATATTTATTTCAGAAACTTTTATACATAATTATAGGTACATGAATGGATATAATTAAATATACCTAGATAAATAGTAAAGAAAAAAATAAATCTTATTTAGGATAAATATTCCTTAAAATTTCATCATCGAAATAAATAATTATAAATAATCATGGTAAAAATAACACTGTAATATAAACTCGTACCACAAGTAAATCTTGATTTAAAAGCACTCTAACATACTCTATAATTCAATTAAGTTTTTTATGATACTATAATTTAATAAGAATCCGTTATATAATACCACACATGGGTTACATATGACAATTTTTCACTCATTCAATAATAATAATTAACTATCATCATTTTTAGGTGTTAGCTGTATCCTTTTTCATTAATGTGTTGGTCTAGAGATTGTGGTACGTGTAATATGATCACAATTACATAATCTCCTAAAGGTTAATAATTATTTAAATATTATATGAAATAATTATATGAATATTCACATATACTCATATAGAATGGTTATGAAAGATGCATTTGATCACTATACAGAGAATGTAGTCTATATTTACGCATGAGTGATATTTTCTATTTTTTATACTAATATAACAAAATTAAGTTAAATATAAATTCACTAATATTGTTTAATTAATATAACATAAAAATTACATGTAATAATTTAATCGACCATAATATGCAATCATTAATTACGATGGTAGAAATAGAATCATATCACTACCTTAAGGAGGCAGTCCACACGTATACATGAGTGATACATTCATCTCTCATTGGATTGAGAAGAGGTGGGATGTTGTTTTAACATCATCATTATGACATAATAGTATTTTTATGACACTTGAATCATAATTTTTCAATGATATAAAATGTTTATAGTATGTATATAAAATTTAAAGAGATTAGTTATGATTTAAACCACTTCTACGAGAGACCGCCTATGGATTACTCCTTAATCCTTGATGGATTGGTCATAAGACAATACAAAGAGATTTATGATAAATGTAATGATTATATTATGGATTTGGTATTGTTTTTTATTAAATCAATAATTATATAATTTATAAAATAATTTAGGATAATAGGTTCCCTATTATAGTTGGATGGAGATACCCATATAAAATTTCATAAAATATTTCAATGATTTAATGCCACGTTCATGGGAATGTTGTTAAAAATAATGTGGTGAATAAAGTGAGTATAATAAAATATTAAATTATCATATAAAATTAGACATTATATAGTTTTATGTGGAAATACTACCCTTATCTCTTGGCTTACACCCCAGATGAAAACATTTTATCATTAATCTTGGAAACAAAATTTGATTGTAATTACTATTCTATATGACAAAAAATTTAGTTAACCATATTAAATTATATTAATTGTTGTGATTAAAAATATTAAATCAATTTTACTATACTCATATTCAATAGTTGGAATAATTTGTTTTCAGTCAAATGAGAAATATACAATGAAAACCCATTTTGGAAAAACAAAATTTCGAACATAAATCATAATTTATTACATTTATATGCATTAAAAACCCCTAAATGAATAATAAATTAAAATATTGAATATATATTAATTAAATTTCATTTAAACCTATAATTAATTAATAATAAATTAATGTATTGAGATAAAATCACTTTTCATTCACAAACCCCATTTTTAGAAAAGTGGGTTTTGAATCACCAAATTGAAATTATTTAAAATTCATGTTTAATGATGATTATTTTGTAATTAATTTTATTATTTCCAATTAAAGGTTAAATATGTAACATTAAAAACAATTTCAATATATAATATGTCTTTTACATTAAAATAAGCTCTTAACTTTTAAAAAATTAATATTTTCAGTATTCCCTGAATAATAAATCATTAAAATTATCTAAAAATTAAAGAAAAGATAATATTTAAATAGATATTTACATGATTATATTCACTTCCTCAACACAAAATTTATAAAAATGGAAAAACGTAATTATATTATTTTTGAAAAACATGTAATAAAAACTACCTTTGAGTAAAATATATTCTTGGAGAAAATTGAATACCTATTTATTATGGATTAATTAATTAATTAATATTATTCAAAATCATTATATATATTTTTTATATTGTTATTCTTAAAATTAATACCATTTAATTGAACTAGATTATTATAAATGAGTATTATTTTATTGTTCATTTAGACTACTGGTTCTATGTAAGGATAACTATAAAATACTAAATGTTTATTTCAAAGGTAATAAATATAATATATTGTGGTGTTTAATTATTGACACCATAAAATGAATTTAAAGCATTTAATTTCATAACATTTAATCTAAAAATTAATATAAATTTTCTTCTTCCCATCCTTGGGTTTACATGTATCTTCCTCAAATTTCCGATTCATCTATAGATTTTTATCCAACAGAGTTGAATTTTTATGTTGAACTTTATCATTACACTCTATGACTTCAAACATATTTTTCATCATATGAAACATAATCCCATTGGGTTATAGCATATTATTTATGTAATAATAATGGATCATGCATATACTTCCTTAGAAGTGATACATGAAACACATCTGGAACTAGAGAGAGGATTGGTGGGAGTGCCAGGAAATAAGAATTCATCCCAATATAAACATGATTTTCAAAAGGAAAAAATATAACACGGGCTAAAAATTCCAATATTTCTAAATCACATTACCTTCTTCAATGGGTAAATTCATATTAGAACCTTCTCACCAACATACAACACCATATCTCAACAATAGCTTTCAATATAACTCTTATAGGTACATTGACATGACATAATGATTTGTTGAATGAATATAACATTCTCTTCAATTTCATAATCTATCTCATGTCACAATAGATTTCATCCTCAAACTCTATCCATGAATATTATTGTTCTACAAATCTTTACATATTGGTTTTCATAAATATCAATTGAAATTCTTTATTGAAAGATATTGTTGTATGAAAAATTTACAAGACTACGATGTTAATCTCGACAACCATTTTAGTCTGTTGAATATAATATCATCATATCATCTTAATTTTCAATGGCTCTCTTATAATAACAATATATCTATGAATAAAATGAGATACTAAAATAAAACCCTATATCTTGAATTTGATAAAGAAATTACCATTATTTTTATGTAACCCTCAGATATCGATAATATAAAATAGAATATGGTACTCCATGAAAATTTTCAAATCAATAATTTATATCCTAAAAATTATATAAAGATAGATATTTTCTGTGATAGTAATGAATTGTGATAATTTTATAAGTTGATCCACTCTAATAAAAATATTATGTTTCACATTAGATTTTTTTGGGGAGTCTAATAAATAATACCATGGTGATGTTTTCCCATTTACATTCTTTTATAGGTATTGGTGGTAATATCCCCTTAGAATTTTATCTATTTTTCATAACTTATTGATTTAAAAATAACTAAGATACATACTCTATAATATATCACTTCATGTTGTGCCATAAGAAATATGATTTCAAATATCTATATATATTTTTACATCCACGGTGAATATATTATGATGAATCTATGAGTTTTTTACAATAGAGAATTCATTAGATGTAGTATTGATGGGTCACATAATCTATTATCAAACCTTATCATTATGTAAATATCATGGTTCAACTATAGAAGATTTATCATCTTTTTGTTTTCTACTCCACATCCTCCTTATATGACACCATAATTTTAGATGGATATATGGTTAAACACTAATTTAGAAAAAACAATATTTTTCCTTTTTTTCAAGATTTCAAGGTTCATCATTTTATAATATTGTAATATTAGATGTTATTTTATCCATATCATAGATAAGACAGAATGATTTTTTGACTCTAAGAATCAAAAACCATATTTCTTCCCATGGTAGTAATGTATTGAAAAATCATAATAATTAATCAACTCCAACCATCCTCTGTAGTGAATATTCAAATCATTATGGGAGAATATATAAATTAAAATTTTCATATCGGTATATATAGTAGGCCATTTTCAGGAAAAACATTTCCTCCGAATCATTAATGAAAATTACAATGCTCGTAACTTCAAATGGCGTGTGTGGTAATTTTAATCACGTACCATTTGTTGGAAAGAGGAAAATGAAATCCATGTATTATTATATAAAATAAATATCCCTAACCACTTTTTGTTTCATCACAATAAATGATAAATCCTTTTACACTTTGAGTTAGTTTGATTATAGGTGCATTGCCAACCTTTCCTTTATTTACATGAAATATTCATCACATTCATCATTGCAAATAACCATAAAAACCTTTATATTTTACATGGTTAGAGGATTAGATATCAATGGGAAATACATAAAAAACAATTGATAATATCCTATATATTCAATAAAACTATCGATTAAAATCCTACATTTTATTCTGGGAAAATGTTCAGTAATGTTTGTCTCTAATTGATCCATCGAAAAACCCTCTATTGGGATGATACTCCTTGAAAAATGAAACATCCTATAGATAAAATTTGATCTTGGTAAAATTTTCATACAGATTCTCATTTATATGGGTATTAAATATAATCTTAAAGTAATCATAATTATCTTCGATGAACATGGAATATATGAGAATATTTTCTATAAATACTTCCTAAAATTGTGGAATATAATATCTAAGGATGCTATTTAGTAATTCCAAGAAGGTAAAGGGGGAAATTAGTAAGACCAAAATTCATCACTAAAAATTAATAGTCATTATATGTTAAATGAAATAATGTATTACGATTTTATTAACATTCAACCCTCAATAGATTCTCTCTAGATCAAAGATAAATCGTTGAAAAAATATTTAGCTCTTTATAATTGATCAACATGTCATCAATACAGGGTAGATAATTCTTATTATTGATTATGTTCTTATCATTTTCACTATCGTCAATGTATTACCGCATTGATTTATATTTATTATTAATTTATAGAATATGATTCCCTAAAGGTGGTGGAAATTACCATATTAATATATTATTAATAATCTGTTAGTGTTACTTCTTCAGTTATCAGAATTAATTTATGGCTATTATATATAGATTCTTTGAAATATTTATATCACCGTATATGAGTTTTATTGAAAACCTGTATTCATGATTTAGTAGAATAAAAATATACTGTTCCAAAAATATAGAAAAAAAGCCCCCTTAAATTGAAATATATTTAATTTTTTGTTTATCCTAAACCATATAAGGTAAAATCATCATTAAAGATGGAATTAAGACCCATCCTGTATGTGTATTTTTTGTTAAAAGATCATATTTACTATCAAACATATATAAAATCTTATGTTGGTTTAAAATATTAAATTGAACTTCATTTTCATAGTAATTAATAAAGCATTTATATAAAAATATTTAATTCATACCCAAAATAACATCAAATTCATGTAGACTGAGAATAATACGATTTACAGAGAGCACATTACCACAATCATTAATTTGGGAAGATTCAAGGACTCTAAATGAGATCATAATTCCATTAAGGGTTTTTAGTCATAAATAAATATAAAATAATTTAGGTTGTAAATTAATATTCCTAGAGTCATTTCATGACATAAATGGATTCATATAACTAAAATCATGTAAGATACTTTAATATTGTACTATAATAATCACCACCTCGACATTATCATTATTTTTAATAACTATAAATCACCACTAATCAAAGTGATCATGGAAAAAAATCATAGTAAGTCAAAATCATTTCAAATTCATTTATGTATATAAAAATTAGTATTAAAATAAGTCATACATGGCTATCATATATTCAAAACCTTTTAAATGTATAGTAAATAAAAGGTGAATTGACCCATGAATATCCCTTGTGAGTGTCAAACTAGGTGTTTATCAAGGATTCATTCACTCATAAATATAATGATGGTGTATATGTACTCAATAAACTCTTTCTGGTGGTATTTCCTAAAGTTTAATCTTTTCCAAAACCAAATGAACTTAATGTATCTTGATATGGATTCATTTTCGAAGGGAAACCACGCTACTTTATTTACCACAACTTAGTTTCTTCTAATATATTTAGTAATATAAATAAATGGTCATATTAATGATTCGTCATACCAGTTTTGGATTTTTTTTCATTTCATATAATACAAATATAAGAGAACCATAGTTTTCATACCCTAATATTATCGTATTTTAGTTGAATATTCAATAAATTTATAAATAATACACAATTAGTGACCATATTGGTTGATATGTTTCTTATGTAAATTTTTATACATAAATAATAGATTCATAAATTATCTACATAATTTATTAATATGTTATTCATTGAAATAACCCTTCATAATAATTTCATACATAGAACCTTTCTCCAAAACATAGAGAACAAAAACATTATAAAGAGTGAAATCAGATGCTGAGTAATTGTAAACATATGATTTATTAATAAATAATAAAAGGTGAATATAATATAAGAAAAAATTTATGAGAACATGATTGAGACTGATAAAAGGAATAACTAATTTATCAAATAAAATTATTCATGGAAGATGAATATAATTTTGTTAAATTTATCACATAGAGGATAAGTTTGTGTAATAAAAAATAATAAATCATGATTCATGGGAATATATCATAGGAATAATATATTTGTTTTTGGTATAAATAAAATCCAAGAAAATGATTTACTTATTCATGGATCACATATAAGGTAACCATAATGGGTGGAGTTCACTCCTCATTCAATCATTTAAATAGTCAAGGCCAACTACCAAGACAATATTATTTGAAAAATTACCTTACTTAACACGGATCACTCGACATTCTATTCCTTTTTATATCATGAGGTATCCATCTTGACCCAATCTATTTTAATGATATGAAGGACCCATCCAACCCTTGTTTTATAATTTTATTACTATTCTATGTTTGATAATAGAATCAAACATACTATAATGAAAACCCTTCATATGTGTGACATGAATAAATAAAACAATTACCACATCATCATGTAATAACTTTTGAAGAAGATACAGGTTGTAGAAAAATTTCATACTAATAATCATACACCACCCATTTTATGAAAATTTATTGACATATTGGATCATATCATTATTAAATTACAAAAAGTCATAGGATATTTGTATCGATAAAAATACCCATAAATTATCCCCATAACAAATATGGATGAAAATATCATATTTATTTAAAAACACATAATAAAATATAAAAATTAACTAAATTTAATAGAATAAATGTTATTTTAAATTATCGTTGTCAAAATATAAATTATTCTATAGAGAAAAAAGTATTTATATAAGCGGATAAATCCATTCATGCGGTGTATATTAAAAGATAAATTCCTTTCACAATTTTGGTAAAAAATCAGAAGTACCATTTTTGGAAAACATTAAATGTTTCCTTTAACAACATTTCATATAATTTGAAATATAGTAGAAAAATGAATTAAATCATTACATCCTGAATAGTAAAAACATTCTAGAAAATATATTTAGTGAAAATTTGGACATTGAAGAAAATATTCATAACACAAGGTAAAAAATGTTTTTTTCAATAAAAACATTATTTTCAAATATTGATTACATAAAAAGAGTAAAATGACATAAAAATACTAAATATATAGAAATAAACTATATATATTAAAATAAATATGATTCAGTTGATATATATTATTTAATTTCATCATTTTAAGATTTAAGAATAAATAATCAAGGTATAAATGTGATTGTATCCTAAAACCATTACCTCTTGTATTTTATTAATTTTATTAAATATATATTCCAGCATGATAAATTAAATGTTTTATAGTTATATAAAAGAATAATAATAATACCCTTAATTCCATAATTTCTTATCTTATAAAATCTCACCACCAATTCATTAACAATCTTTCAATATCATCATCATTGTGGGTGTTGATTGCTTTGTTTTTAATATATATTTTGGTTGAGTGGTTATGGTATGTGCACATTGATAATCATTCCATAATATAAAAATTTCAATCATGATATAAAAATCATATATATTAACTATATATATTTATAGTTATATATATAATGTGTTTAATAAAAATGAATTACATCACTTTGTAGAGATTACAGTTCGTACATCCACTTTAGTGGTGCTTTCTACTTTTCAAAAAAAGCAATGAAAGAAAGATAAATATTAATTAACTTTTCCAGAATTATAAATTAAATTAAATATAATATATAATCATTAAATCTATTATAATAACCAACCGTGAATGATGGTGGTGAAAATGGAGTTTTATCACTATGCGGAGGCGATTGTCCTCATGTTCGCACGAGCGAAACGTGCACCTCCAATTAGACTGATAAGGGGAAGTAAATGGTTATTATATAAAAATAATAAAATATTGTTATATTTATTATTCTTTATTAGTCGTTATTTATTGGTACAATTATTGTAAAGGACGTAGAAGAAAAAGAAAAAATGAAACAACTTGTTTATGCTCTATACAACTACTTTGAGAGACTCTTGGATTAGTCGTTAAACATTGAAGTATTTTTGTTAAGTTAATTTTAAAAGCTATAGGATAAAAGGGAAGGATTATACTATGGTTTTGGGGTTTAAATTTGATGACATATAATACTCTAATTATATTAATAAGGGTATATAATAGGTTCCCATTTATAAGTGAGGGGAGGGACAAATATCAGAATTCATAAAATATTTGAATGATTTAAGGACACTTTAGGGGAATATGGATACAAATGGATATGGAATAAAATATATAATATTTTAATGATGAAATATAGTTATAAAATATTAATTATATTTAATTTTGTGGAAATATTTCCCTTATCTCTTAGTTTAAACACCCAGGTAAACCCTTTTTAACCAAAAAACCAGAAATTAAAATTTTGTTTTTTTACTATAGATTATGAAAACATAATTTTAAAACAATTGAATTATATTAATAATTATAATTATAATTATATAATTCATTTTAATATATTACACTTCAATATCTCCTGTAATTTAGTTTTAAATAAGCACAAAAAAACAGCAATGAAAAACCGTTTTAGAAAAATGCATTTCTAAGCCTTAAACATAATATAGTTCAATTACATTCCTTTTAAAAATGATTTTCAAAATATTATAGTAAATATATAAAATATAAATTTCATAAAAAAATTAATCAATAGTTATTAAATTAATGAATTATGATAGAAACACATTAGAAGACTAAAAAGAGTTTTTAGAAAAATGAATTTTAACCTAAAATGAACATTTTCTAAAATAAAGTGTAAAGATAATTCATATGTAATGAATCAGTATAATTATATTTAAACAAAATTTAATTATAATTAATATAAAACCTAAAATACAATGGGTTGTTACATGAAAATAAAGGGCAGTTTTTACCAATTTCCATTTTTTTTACTATTTAATAAAAAATTAGGAAAATTAAAAAATGGATGCTAAGATAATATAGTAATGATAAATTGAAAAATTATATACATTTATGCTAATAAAATTAAAACAAATTTTAATAAATAATTAATTTTATTACAAAAAAAAGAATTCCATAGGAACCACATTTGATTAAAATAGTTTTTTGAAGAATAAAATGTCTACCAAAAACTAAGTAATTATATATATCGGTTAATTAAAACAAAATTTATTATTTGAAACAAAATACATATTTTAAAACATTCATTATTAATATTCTTGTCAATTTAACTAGTATATTATAATTGATTACTGTATAATGGTTTATTTAGATAAGTGGTTGCGGGTAATAAAATTTATTTAATACATCAAGTTTATTCCTATATATATATATATAATATTTCAGTGTTATATTCATTGTTTTAGTTTCATTTGATTTTTTTTATTAATTTCTCTTATTCTATGTGTCAATACATCAAGTATGTATGTTTGATATTATTTTTACAAATCAAGCAAGTTGATAGAGAAGATTTACTTTATAAGGGAGATGTGTGTAAAGAAGCCTCAAGAGTTGAAGATGTTGTGTGGTATTATGAAGTCCCATTCAATTTTTTTATTATAAAGGGGTGATTTTATCTATTTAATATGACACCAAAAATAAATAATATAGTGGATGAGGTTTTGGGATGACCATTTTTCACCCATTATAATTGGGGATTTTATTATAGTATAGAAATTGAGATTCAACGGATGTTGAAACAAAAAAATTAGTAGGATACCCACATTAAGGATGTGACCTACAAAAATACATGTTCTAATTTTTATTTTTGTTTACTCATTTAATATAATATTTTTAAGTGTAAAATACGATCCATTTATATCCTCATATGTTAAAGTTTCTAAAAATGACTTCAAAATAAAAATAATGAATTTATTTTGGTAAAATGATTCGACACAAGATTCACCACCCACTCTGGTGTATTTGTAATGTCTACTAGGCTACATCAATGTTTTTATTAAAAATAAAATAATTATATAGTGTTTATTATGTATTAATTATAAGTTTTAGAAAATTTTAATCAATATTCAATTAAAATTAAATTTTAATATAACGAATATATTTTTCAAATTTACTTGTCATGCATTATAATTTTAATATAAATTTATTATATAAAAATTAAAAGAGTAATTTATAAATATTTTATAAATTATAATGATATGGAACATTATAAATAGTTTATATATATATTATGAATATTCCATTATTAATGAATTTGAAATTGTTAAAATTAAGTCCTTAGTTTTGTTATTATTTAAACCACATAAAAAATGTTTTGATGGTTGGTATGATAAATGGTTTACATAATGATAATGATAATATATATATATTATCTAAACATGTTAATTTATAGATATTAAGTTATTAAATGATTATAATTTATTGATATATAGCATATTTAATGTGAAATTTCATATATTGTATGATATGAAAATTTCATATAAAAAATGAATATAATTTGATTATATAAAATATTATGGAATTAAAGTAATAAATAAAGGTAAAATTTAAAAAATTTGTAGCTAAGATTATGATTTTTATATATACATAGTTAATTATCTCTTCTTAATATATGTCATATTTAATTTATTTAATATATAGTCATCAATAAAATCAGTTATATAAAATGATTCAATGGTATTAATATGTGTCTAGTTTAGTTTATGAGATAAATTACATCATAAAAAATTATTGATCCCTGTATTATATACCATGAATAACTATCTAAGATTTAGTTATCATCTAACTAAACATTTGTATTTTGTTAATGTTATTATATTAATTTTAGTTATTAGATATATTTAATTCATATTTTCTGTTAAAATTACGAAGAATTATATTCTTAATTGAGAAATATATCCTTTGGAATACTGATTTGGGTCAGACTTCCCCATTGACTAGTGGATTATATATTATTTAACAGTGAAGGAGAAAGCTATTTATGGCTCTAATATTACTCAATTGGGGATTTTAATCTTTTTATAATATATGGGTCATGATTTTTAAAATCCCTAACATAGTTATTATATATATTCCAAATATTTGGGAGATAATTCATAAATTTTAAAGATTATTTAAAAATGATTTTTTAAATTATAATGGGTATTTAATATGGTATTAAAATTGTATACGTAATTTCATGTTTTATGAAATTATTTAGGAAATTAATTTTTTATTTTTTTAATTTGATTCTAATATTTTAAATGCTTTATTTGGGATTTACGAAAATATAAAAATTCATTCATTAAAGAATTTTAGGTTTTTATAAAATTCAAAATTATTTATTAAAATTTATTACTTACCATTTTAAATGAAAATACATATCTATAAGGGTAAAACTTGTTTCCCAAACGGTATGTATGAGTAACCTTGTATTTAAACCACTGTGTAAAGGTAAATGAAATTACATTTTCACAGGCGATGGTCACCATATTATGAAATCCCATACTCCTATCATGTAAGTGTAAATTCTTTATCAAATCTGGGTCATCACATATTTTCATTAATTCAGAATGGTTGACCTATGAGTTATAAATCATAGGTAAATGTAATCTAATCTATGGAAAGGGTTTTCCCTACTCGCAAAAAAGAAAATACATCAGGTTTTTTTTCATAATGGAACATCCTTTATCCTGTGAAAGTTATCATTACCAATATAAGGGTTCCAAAGCATTTCCAATACCCACATAAGGGTAACCCATGTCTCATGTAATGGTTTGACTGTTTCTCAAATAACTAAGTATGGGTAGTAAGTCTCAAAATGGTAAAACTATATTGAATTTATAAAAAGAGTGTATGTCACATATGGGTGGCAACCAATTTCCTCAAAAACCCAATCTTCTTTTTCAAAACATCATATAGGTTAATTTTAATGTAAATGATGGAAATTGTTGTGTAAATCCTTTATTATTATGTTGGTTAAGAGTTTCCAAATTGATATGTAAAATTATTTAAAGTAATATATTTTCAATGAATCTTAAATATATTTATTTAATGTGAGATGAATGTTTTTACGTAGAATGTATATGTGCATTAAATATTTCAGATCTACCACAGTGTGTCCTTATTTTTTTCACTAGTACGGATAATCTCAAATCATCGTCTAGAATTTTTCAAATCCATCTAAAACTTATATGAGATTCTCCCTTATTTTCTAATCTATTTATTTGGAAAGGAAGAATCTTATATCTTCTTATATCCACTATATTTAATAGTGCATCAATTTAAATCATAAAAGAAATGCCATGTGTGGATCTATGAGTTTTATTTCGTTTAATGATTCCAAAAAATAAATTCACTATTATTTAACATATTTTTTTAAATGGATGTAATTATGGTTAATTATGTAATAATCCATAAAATAAAAAAATTATGTATGATTTTATGATAATATGTGAATTGAAAAAAATTCAATATGAAATCAATATAGAGAAATATTGATAAAATATTATAATTTAATTAGTAAGAAAATGTATAATTATATCATTAAGATTTATCTTGAATATTCACGTGAGGGGTATTTATATTTCTTGTTGTAGAGAAATAATTATTTTGATAAATTATTGACTATTCCAGAATCTCAATTATCCCTTTCAAATTATCATACCTTGATATAAATTATTATCATTTTTTCCTAAAGTGTGGTTAATTTATGTTTTGTCTTAAAATGATAATTTGTAACTTTATCAGAATAAAGGTAAAATAATAAATCACATGTTTTATAATAATGAATTTTGTTCTATAAATTATTCAAGTGATAGAGAAAGGCATAATAACATTCCATTATGTAATAATGGTATCGATGAGAATTATTTGATATTCCTATACTTTAAGAAATTTTAATTAATATTGTCACTTATGGAATTCATAGAATTATTTTCCTAATGAATAAAATTTTATATTTTCAAATGTAATTACTCTTAGATATGTTTATCAAATTATTTTAAAAATTCTTAAAATGATAATTATTAGTTCATGTAAAAATATTAATAATATTGATAAAAATATTTTGGGATGCGTGGTCACCTTGTTTTGAAATATATATATTTAGTTTCCTATGATATTTACAAGAAAGTGTCATATATATTATTATATTAGTTAAGCATGGTTGATATGATAAAATTTTATAAAACTAAATAAACCTAATAATGATTCCTTAAAATGAAATTGGTTTTTATTTATAGTAAATGAAAAATTAATTTAAGGAGGAATGAAAAAATAAATAAATAATATTTTTCCTTCTAAATTTATAAGAATTAATATGATAGTATTACATTTAAAAATCTATTAGTTAATTAATGATGATGAAGAGAATATAATGATTTATTAAATCATTTTTTGCGCTGACAATACATGATGTTTTTTTATAAAGGTTGGAAATCAATGTATTTTGCTACAATAGACTGTGAAATTAGCTGTATGATTCTATATATAAAATTAAATTATGCTATATTGATTTATAGCCCTAATAAAATTAAATATTAACCTTGTGGATTTCATATAATGGGTAGGGTTGGTCGAGGATACGATGGTTTCCTATGGTTCCAGTTTTTCTGAAAATATGGATGTGGATGCACGATGTTGTGATAGTAGAATAATGATAAATTTATCATAATGATGTTGTAAAGGGATGTAATATTTTTTTTAATATTTGATATTATGTTAGGGATTCCACCAGTAAATATATAATGGGTTGTAGCAAGGATTGTTTTTTATTAGGTTGAATGTTAGGATGTAGACATGATAATGAACATTATTTTTTTAATAGAATGATTTCTTTCTGTTATTTATATAATTTGTTTCAAACTGGGGGATGTTGTTTAAAATTATGAACTAGGCGTGCATATTTTTTATGGAATCAAGGGATGATTACTATAATAACCAGATATTTATGAAATGATATATTAATTAATGAAATAATGGGGTTAGTTCTTGATTCTTACCTTGATAATGAAATACAGTAGAATACAATAAATGAATTAATCTTTCACAAAAACATGGAATAGAATGATAACATGTTAATCATGAAAAAAATATACTAATTTTAATTATTATATATTTATTGAAATAATTTTCTTCTTTTTGATTATATTATTTCGATACCCAGGGCATAGTAGTGGTGTCCATGAATCTCGTGCGACGTTGGATGCAGATGATTCTAAGGCTAGGTATTTTTCTATAGTGTGGTTGTAAAATTAATATATATCATTTATGATTTGTGATTTTATACACTACCCTTCCCATTATTGTAGGGTGATAATCATTTAGTTGACTCTATAAGGTTATTTTCTACAACATCTTTGATGGCTATGAATTTATGGATGACTATTCCTTATGTCTCTAAAATCTCCAACTAGTATTATTATATATTGGTATGCATGGGTTCATATTATCCCATATATTTTTGTAGATATATGTAATGGTATATTCCTTCATTAACATGTTTATCATGACATAGTATCATAATAGTAATTATAGCTATGTTTTGTATCATGTATGATAGATTGTGTTATAAAACATGATGT
The DNA here is from genome assembly GCA_963277665.1 of Viscum album. Lineage (NCBI taxonomy): Eukaryota > Viridiplantae > Streptophyta > Magnoliopsida > Santalales > Viscaceae > Viscum > Viscum album. Next base: position 1,612,256,575 of record OY728163.1, read on the forward strand.
ACGAGCTATAATAGATCCTAAAAACTACTTATTTACTATGTGGAAATGATATTGGGATTATGGGATGATATGATGCATGGGTTTCTAGATATAATACATTAACTAGGGTTTTTTCAGGCTGTCATCATTTATGGGAGAGATATGTCAAGACATGTGAAATTGGGTTTTAGAAACAAATAAATGGGAAGTTGTGACATGGAACCTTCATTTGAAATTTTGATATATATTACATTAATACTTGTGAGCGATACTTGGTGAGTGAGAAATGATGAGGAAGTAAAAATAATTATAAGCTATTTTGGGTTATGGTTTATGTTCATTTTTCACTAATGAGTATTTATTAGGATTATTTCACATTTTGGAAGAGTGATTATAGGGGGAACCCTGTTGAGTATACTTGTTATTATAAACCAATATATGGGAAATTTTTTCGTCAAAAGGAGATAGTTGGTGATCATTATGGACTCCTCTATATTGATAAATTATTCATGATCTATTCATGATTAATGGCCATTTTGGATGATTTGTTCATGTTTTTTCAATTATATCAGTTTATTGGAACTGTTTAGGGTCAAAACCTATTAATTAAACAATGATATAGAAAAAACCATTTGAAAAATAGGAAAGGAGGGAACCCACTACCTAAAAGAGGATCGATGACCTTAATGAATTATGACCTTAAGTATATAACCTAAATATGAATAATCAAAGGGATGGAAAATTCAATACAAAAGTACAGAAAAGTCTCGTCTCTCGCACACATACAAATTCAATAGTGAGATAAGTCGATGAAGATGTGTCTCCCTCATTCAATATATTCTATTATGATATTCCAACATAATGCAGAATATAACCCCTCCATATAACACTAGTACTCTAATGGATGGATAAATGATATGTTCCATCACACCTATATCTCCTAAAATATTCCCACTTAGAAATGATTGAAAATAAATAAATGTCATTTTAATAAGATGTAATGAAAAGGAAAGCTGATAACACTATAAAATTTGTCAATTCAGGGTTCACAACCATATGAAAAAAGGTTGTATAGAAGAATAACGGGTTTCAAAACACCTATCCCACTTTTGAGGTCACCCATCCAACATCTAATCCAATGCGAAACAACAACTACATAAATCAACAAAATAGATTCCAACTGTAGTAAATCCATCATTAACCAATCAGCCAAAATGATCTAAATTATAGATCATGTGTCCTTGAAAAAAAAAACTAAAATAATTAAACAAAACTATAAATATAACTTAGTTCAAAGACACAATAGTTCATTACAAACATCAACATCACTCACCATCGAAACAAATCCGATTGACTTGAATTCATCGCCTAAGAAACCACCAATGTCAAACCAGATCTCACCTTATCTCACTATGCCTGGAAAAACTATGTCTTATTGGATGTAGGATTTGGAATTTATTAGATATATTATATCATTATCAATAATGGAGTGGAAAAATTAGTGGTATGACGTCCTTATTGAGTGTTCGAGAGGTGAAGGCTCAGATATAGGATATATTATGATGTTAATAATTTCTGAGGATTTATAAGTTTATAGGTAAATAAAGTGGGTTGGTCTTAGTATGTTCTATAATCAAAGGATACTATATTGGATATTTGAGTTTAGTCACCCCTATACTTTTAAAACAAGGTCCTTTATGTTTATTTAATATTCTTATTGAACTATTGTTTCCTATATGGGAATATACCTTGAAAAATATTATAGAATATGGTTGTATGATCTAGTTTTTGTGATTTGTTGACAATGGAAAAATGATAAAAATTAAGTTACTAATTTAATTTAAACAATATGTATCATATGAAAGGATTTAATATGGTTTATTATTTTATAATAGTGGATCCAATTAGATATCCCTATCATGTTTTTACAAAGATGTTCAAAAAAATGTGTTAAATATTCCCCTTAGATTGGAGGATTGTTTCAAATATTTATAGAGGAATAAACTTCATGTTTTCCATCACCAATATCTACTAATGTACGAGGGATCAATTGTAGATAGTGGGGTAATGTTTTGGTTGATTGGGGATGTGTTATCCATTAATTATAATCATGCTCAGAGAGAGATAATTGGGTTGTTTTTATGTGATGATGTTGTTTCGTTTATCTAAATAGTAGTGGTTCTTTTTCCACATTGTTTACGATAATTTATTTATTTCAAGTGTTTGAGTTTTATATCCACTAATAGATAATTTTAAAATTCTTATAACCATACACATTGTTCCTCTAGTGATTACTGTGTTTTTAATATTGATAAATTCATGATAAGAATCTCTTGTGGTGGTTCATTTATTACTCATACCATTCTTTTCCATCTTTATTTTGTTTTAATTATCAATTATGTGAACTATTTGAGATGTATCTAATATAATTATATCTATTTACCAAGGACCATAATTTTTAGTTATTTATTTTTGGGTGGTTATGGATATTTTTCATAAATATATATATTTTTTAAAAATTATCTTATAAATTATAAATATGATTTAAAATGGGTTTAAACATTATGATGATAATTTAAATTAAAATAAATTTCATGAGAAACTTATTTGGATGTTCTTAAAGTGATTATAATATTTAATAATTGTTTTTGGGATTTTGGGGATGATGCTAATGATATTCATAAAAATTTATATTTTGTAAAGGAAATTTTAATATTATTTGGGTTATTATTATTCTTATACATAACAATGATCATTCACAAGGGTAATAATTGTTTTCCAATGGTAACATGAGGGTGAACGTGGATTTTGGAAACTATTTATGGTTAAATGAAATTACCTTAATGCAAATGGTGGTAACATTATGAATTTATATTGGACTCCTTTGGCATAAAGTTGAATAACTAGGCACCAAATGATTAACCCACATTTTCCTTAGTTTTGTAACCGTAATCCAAGATTCATATTGATGGTGTAAAGGTAATCTAAAACACTCATATGTGTACACCCATCTTGAATAAAGGTAAATACATCAAGATATATTTTGTTAAGGCACTTCTTAGACCACACAATGGATAGCCTTATCTACACAGGGGTACATGAAAATTTCAAATTCCAATATATGGGTGACCAAAATCTCATTTAAATATATGAGAGGATCTCCAATACATATATATGTGTAGTAAGCCATAAAAGTGTTACACAATGTAATAATTATTTAGAGGTTATGTCTCAGATAATGGTTGTTTAATATTTTCTAAAAACCATGTTTTCCTTCCTCGAACCTCTTGTTATTCTATTTTAATATAGACTAAGGAATATAAGGATGAAATCAGTATTTTTCATCTTTACTAGTAGTTTTCAATGTGATATTTTACCTACCTTAAATATTTATCATTTAAATTAGTCTTAAATTGAATGAGTTTTAATATGGAAATCATGGAAAATGAATTTACACATGGAAAATGTATCCTTTTATTCAAAAAAACAAAATATTCTATATTCTATTATTTCTTCATTCATGGGTCTAGATAATCACGAATCCAAATATAGATATGTTAAAAACCATTTCTAGATAATCTTATCTTCTCCCACACATGTCAATCAAATATTTCCAAGATAATAAATTATGTTTATCTCACTCTCTCATTTATCCTTTTGGGTCAAGTGGTTTTTACTAGGAAATAAATATCATGTAGGGGATATATGGAATGAAAATATTTTTATACATTGATTATGTGAACTAACCCTGAATTATATTCATTGTTTCAATTTATTTGATTAACTTTGATCAAAAAAAATATGGACAAATTTCCTCATGGTGGAATATTGTATGATAATCTGAATATTTAAAATGATGAAGTAGAAATAAATGTCAAATATTATTGATAACTACTTATCGTTCATTTATTCATAAAAGGGATAATTGTAACATGATAAAATTATGATAAATATTCAACTGAGGGACAATTATATTTCATGATGGGGATAAAACATTCTCTTGAAGATATTATATCATGTTTTGGAATCATTATTATCTCATTAAAATTACCCTCACATATGGTTTGTAGTAATTGTTTCTCTATTTAGATTTGTCAATATATCTTATACATAAAATTACAATTTATAGGATTATTTCAAGAATGGTAAAATATGAACTTTGATGATGTAGTATAATGATATTTCTTCAAGATATTGTTTAAAATAATGAGGATTGGAAAATTTCATTCCATGATGAGAAAATATTATAGTTGATAATTATTCAATTATTCTTTATATTATTAAATTATAATAGATATTGCCACATGTAATATTCTTGTTATTATTTGTAGAAGTAATATTTTGAAATTCATATAACATTAGCAATGTTTATATATTTTTAACACAAGATTGTAAAAATTATTGTAACTAGAATTGTTATCGCTTGTTGAAATATTATTATTCTCATTGGAAATAATATGGGACATGTGATCTCATGATTTAGATATATATATATATTATATGATATTTACTAGATAGTGTGATATATATTAATATATTTTTTATACTTGGTTTATATTATTGGAAATTAAACAACAACATAAACATAGTAATGCATTAATATTATAAAATTGGTATGTTGAAATAATAATCATCGAGATTATAATGACCCGAGCCTTATACATATAACATTTCATGATATTAAGCATAATTAATCATCATAGTACAAGACAAGGATCATTAAATACAGTGTCTTGGAAGACTAGGTAGATATAACATAAAACATGGGGATATAAATAACTTTATTTAACCCCCATAAAGATCTTCTAAGTTCATTTGAGCCCTTACATCTGCATAGGGTACCCTGGGGAACACATGAACAAAGGGATGAGCTGAAAAGCCCAGTAAGGGAATGAACATAAGGATACATCTTAAGCACATGAGTTTGGAGACATGACATATTGATATATAAAACATATAACATATGAAATAATATCATATAATCCTGGGATCATACAAACATAGAATCATATAAATGCGGAATAATCATAAAACATTTCTTTAGTACGGGTCAAGGCTAACTGCCAATCCCGTTTCACATCGCATCTCATGAGACATAACCAAACCCAATGCATTAGAGTGCTATCTGGGCGCACACATCTCAACATTTTCATGAATATTCATGCCACATAAATATTTTTACAACATATAAAAACATACATAATCAACCATACATAAACATAAGGGTACCCATGGAAGGTATTGGGTACCAAAATCATGATATTAATCATAACCAATGGGTGTATCATGAAAGTGTTTGTGTAAGGAAATAATAAGAAATAAATGGACATTCATCGGGTAAAATAGGTATATAACATGGTAAGTGGTGTCAAAAAGAAGTGACAACATATGAGAAATGTATTTAAAAAATATTAGCATTAAAACATTTTTTGTTTCATTTTGAAGAAAATACTACACAGATTTTCAAATAGAAAAGAGGACAATCATTAATATAAAACCAGAATTGAATGAAGATTGTTTTAATATTAAAAATACTGATATTATAAAGACAATGGTGTCTTAAAACAGATGATATAGTGCACATGATATTGGGTAAATGTTCGGGATGTTCCTATAAAATGAGCATGCTTATTGAGAAGTATCGAGGACGGGTTCACTTAAAAGCATGTATATCCCAGAAAGAGAATGAGAGATGGATCTTGGAACATGATTATAGATCATATAGACAGAATTTATATGTTTTAAATAAAAATAAAATACAAATACATTTTTGTAAAAAAAAGATAGATTAACCCAAAGGAATAATGGAAGTTCAGGTAGAATCCATTACGGTTTATTAGCATGGTATCAGGTGTAACTAAGAGAGATTTCTGAGAGAGATAAGGGGTTTCTCATCTCTTATAATACATTAGAGCAGTAGGGGGAGGTGAGAAAAGTTACCCCATCACTTGGTATTACACAAAAAAAGGCACAACATAGAGAACAATCTTAATTAAGAGTGAAAAGGAGAGGATCCCTTACCTTAAACCCACTGGTGTTCTCCACTTGTTATTAAAGACATATTGAGACTTCCTACTTTGAGAACATCTTAATGGGAGAGGTTTTCTTATTTTAAAGAGTATGGGAGATTTTGGATTTGGGGGAGGACCTTGGGGAGATATTTGGGAAGAATAATGGCAAGGCACAAGGCTTGAGAGGAGTGAAGAGAAGAGGGAGTGAAGGGGGGTTTTAAAGTGGAAGAGAGGAGGGATTTCATAATATTATAATCATTAATTTATTAATTCTTAACAAGACATGGAATAATAAGTATTACATGACCATGAATAGTTATTTTAAAATGTGATCATGAACCAAGTGGGCTTACATCAGTAGAATATCATCGATGACTCAATTAATCCATTATTTAGCATTTATTGTGAGTTATAAGATTCAACTATTTATCAAAAATTAAATTATTTTTGATAAATCCCAAAAAATCAACCTTATCGTTTTTTGATGTGTATAATACAAATATTAAGTCCATTTCTTTAAAATAATTTTCTAAATATGAATATTTTAAAATTTAATTAATCTGATAATTTATTATCAAAACTAGTTTTAAAACATTCAATAACTTATTCTAAAATATAGGTATATCATACTTAAAACTTGAATATTGTTTTTATAATATCACAAGAGAGGTTACTATTCATTAGGGTGTATCACTATTCATAAGGGTATGTTACTATTCATTAGGGTAGGTTACTAGTCACCAAAAATTATGTTTTTCTTGTCAGACTCCAAATAACTTACTGATTACCACCATGTATATTGGATTTTTAAAATTCCACACAAAGAAGTGACCAAATTACGTTTAAAGGTCACTTAGCTATTAGTAGTTCATAGGGCTGTGTTTTCATGTGAATTTACGACATACTAATGAAAAGTGAAATTTCCATTGAAAAACATTGGGTCGTTACATTTTTCCCTCGTTATGAAATTTCTCCCTCGAAATTTCGTTTTACAATTTAATCCAAAAATATGTGTGGGTACATTTCTTTCATTTCATCCTCCAGTTCCCATGTTGCCTCTTCGTACTTATGGTTTCTTTATTTTACCTTAACCAGATAAGTAGTTTTGTTGTGTAGAGCTTTGTCTCTACGATCTAATATATTCACTCGTTGCTCCTCGTAAGAGGGATCATCCTCCAATGGTACCACCTCTGAATAGAGTACATGTGAAGGGTCTGGTATGTACTTCCTTAAGAGGGATACATGAAAGACATCATATACTTTCGACATGGTAGGTGGAAGTGCCAGTCGATAGGCCATATCTCCGACTCGATCAAGGATCTAGAAAGGGCCGATGTACCTGGGACTTAACTTCCATTTCATTCCCAATCCTCATGACCTCACTCCATGTGGATATGCATATAAATTCCATGTCTCCAACTTTGAACTCAAGGCATCTTCAACGGTTATCTTAATAACTCTTCTGTTGACTATGGGCTGCCTTAATGACCTACTGAATGGTTTTCACATTTTCCACCATTTCATCGACCATTTTAGGTCCAAGCCTCTTACGCTCATTGACTTCATCCAAACATGGCAGTGTTATGCAACTTTTTCCATAATGGGCTTCATATGGTTCCATTCAGATGGTCGAGTAGAAACAGTTGTTGTAGGATAATTCATCTAGTGGATGATGTTGGTCCCATCCTCCTTTGAATTCCATTGATCACACTCTAAAAATGTCTTCCCATGTTTGAATAGTTCGCTCAGAATGGCCATCAGTTTGAGGATGATAGGTTGTACCGAAGTTGACTTAAGTTCTTAGAACATGTTGGAGACTTTTCTAGAACATTGAGGTCAACCTTGGATCATGATCAGATATAATAGATAGTGTTACTCTATTCATCCTTACCACTCCATTGATGTAAATCCGTGCAAGTTGGTCCAATGATAAGTCCTCTCAAATTTCAATAAATTGAGCTATCTTCGTATAACGATCCACAACGACCCATATAGCACTGTTTTCTCTAGATGTATTTGGAAGTCCGGTGAAAATTTCTAGGGTAATTTTCTCCCACTTCCATGATGGTATGGGTAGTGATTGTATCATCCCCTTAGAATTTTTCCGTTCAGCCTTCACTTGCTGACATACAAGTCACTTTGATGTATATTCGGTAATCTCCATTTTCATATTGTCCCACCAAATGTTTTTCTAGAGGTCTCAATGCATCTTTGTGATCCTTGGGTGGATAGAGAAGGTCGAGCTATGTGCATCATTCAATAGATCCTTCATTATCTCTAGATCAGATGGTACACATAATCATGTCCTAAATATTACAACTCCTTCCTCATCAATTTCGAAATAAGAGGATTTCCCATTTTTGAAAGCTTTCACCCTTTTTTGAATTTCCAGATCCTTTCTTTGAGAATCCTTTATATTTTCCAAGGGGGGTGGTTGAGAAATCATTTGAGAAAGGATTGATTATGTTCCTCTGTTAATGATTCCTGTGTCTATCCTTTAAAAATATAAGAAGATCAGATCCTTTTCAATTCTCATCATTGATAAAGATGCAGGATAATTTCTACTTAGAGCATTCGTCAACTTGTTTGCCTTACCAGGATGGTAGTTGATTGAGAAGTCATAATCCTTCATGAGCTCTATCCATCTTCGCTAGAACATGTTATGATATTTCTGTGTGAATATATATTTGAGACTATTTTGGTCAGTATATATCTCACATTTATTCCCATAAAGATAATGCCGCCATATTTTCAACCAAAAGATCACAGCTGCCAACTCCAGATCATGAGTGGGATAGTTTTTGTCATGAATTTTCAGATTCCTGAAGGCATAGGCTATCACATTATCATTTTTCATTAGAACAAAACCTAATCCTTTCCTAGAAGCATCAATATACACCAAAAAGAGTTCTCCACATGAAGGGAGTGTGAGTACTGGAGTAGTGATAAGCCACTTTTTCAACTCCTTGAAACTGTCTTCACATTCCAATTTCCAGAAAAATATTACTCCCTTCCGTTTCAGCTTGGTCATTCAGTATGAAAATCATGAAAAGTTCTCCACAAATTGTCGATAATACCCAGCTGACCCAAAAAGCTGCGGATCTCGATTACAGAAGTTAGCCTCAGCCACTCTTCAATTGCCTTCGTCTTGGAAGGTTCCAGAGATTTTCCTTTCCTAGGGAAAACATGCCCCATGAATGATAATTCCTCCATCCAAAACTCACATTTACTATACTTTGAATACAACTTCTCCCTTCATAAAGTTATTAACACTGTTTTAAAATGGTCCTCATATTCCTCTATGCACTTGGAGTATATCAGAATATCATCAATAAAGACCACCACAAATTTGTCAAGGTAATCTCCAAATAATCTATTCATTAAATACATGAAAATTGATGGAGAATTAGTGATTCAAAAGGGAATCACATTGAACTCATAATGTCCATACCTCATTTGAAAGGAAGTTTTGGGAATATCTCATTTCATAACCTTTAGTTGGTTATATCCCGATAAAAGGTCCACGTTAGAGAAATAACTAGCCCCATGAAGCTAATCGAACAAGTCATCTATATCTGGAAGGTGATACTTGTTCTTTATCATGATTCTATTGAGCTCACAATAATCAATGAAAAGGATCATTCATCCATCCTTCTTCTTGAAGAAGAGGACTGGAGAACCCCACGGTAAATCACTCAGGGATATAAAAGCCTTCTCCATATTCTCCTGTAACTGCTTTTGCAGCTCTTCCATCTCTAAAGTGGCCATTCTATAAGGTGTATTTGAGATTGGAAGAGATCCATGGATAAGTTCAATTGAGAAATCACCCTCTTGGTCAGGAGCAAGGATAGAAAACTCTTCAGGGAATACTTCAATGTAATCCCTCCCGATGGGCATTTCTTCAAGCACAATTCTATCCTTTGTCACAACCATCTGAGCTAGATATGATTTATCACAAGGAATCAATATTCAAAATTGAGGCGAATATTCTAAAGGAGACTCAACTACCTCGTCACACTTGTAAACAATATGAGGATGATTCAAGATGTGAAAAGTGATCTCCCTTTCCTGAAAATTGATGTCGGACTTGTACAATGATATCCACTCCATGCCCATGATAGCATGGAACTCCACTAAAGGAAGTATGAAGAGATTTTCTGGAAGGATCAATCCACAAACGTTAATCGGGGAAGAGTTATAAACCATGGACAAGATAATTTCCCCATTCACTATTCTCACAGATAACTTTTCATCCAAATTTTGAGGTGGTGTTTGTATAGTTCTACTAAACTTGAAAGATATGAAAGAATGCGTAGAACTAGAATCAAATAGTACGTTCGCTATTATTGAATGAATAACCAATGTACCTTTCACCACATCATTTTCTGGATCCACCTCAGCATTATTGATATCATAATACCTTCCTTGTTTCCTTGGCGGTTGTTGCTGATTAACTCCAACAACACCTGGCTTAGGGAAATTGTTCGAATAATGCCCATGATCCTTGTAGTTGTAACACTGAACTGTAGGCAGAGTGTTGATCTGAACAGTCTTTTCTTCTTCAACATTAGTGAGATTTTTCATATCCCTTCAGCAGTTCTTGGCCAGATGAAAAAACATTCTACATTTGAATCATTTCATGGTTTTCTTGAGACAGTCACCAAGATGCTTCTTCCCACAATTTTTGCTAAGGGTAAAGTGATGTTTTTTTCCATCATGGGATTGGTTTGATGAACCACCCATGTGGTTCTCTATTTTCTGCTTCTTGTCACTAGGCCCACCAAACCACTGAGAGTCTCCAATCTCCAATTCCACCTAGAGGTCACAACGGACAATATCCTCCTAACTGTCGATGTTCGAATCGCCAACACTTTTCGTAGACTCGGATTTAGTCTGCTAATGAAGTGATGCACCTTGATTTCTATGTTAATGAAAAATCTAGAGGTGTACCTTGCAAGAAATGTAAAATTTTCTTCATAAGCCCTGATAGACTCATCTTCCTTCTTCTTGAGTTCGTGTAACTCTCTTTTAATCTTGAGATGGAGGGTTCATGGAAAATATTTATTGAAAAACATATTCTTGAATTCCTCCCAATATATGGAATCAATTTCTTCTTGGGACTTTGTATTGTTGATCAGTATCCACCCCTGATCAGCTTCCCCATCAAAACGATAGACCGCTAGTACAATCTTCTCATCATCCAAGCACTGGAGGATGAAGAAAATCTATTCAATGGAGTTAATACATTGTTCTGTGAGGAGGGGATTAGAAGACCCGCTAAACAAGGGAGGCCTTTTCCGCATGAAAGATTCAATGGAAACATGCTCTTTCCTTGGAGGAGGAGGTAATTCAGCATGATTCAAGTTATTTATCATAACTCGGGCGAGCAGAGAAAGTATTGTCATGCAGTTTTGAGCACCCGGTCCCATCATATCAGGCATATCATTAGGGAAATCATCCCATTTCCTATCACACTGGTTGTTGGAATTTGTTCATCTATTTCCCGCCAGAAACCAAAAAAAAGAACGTATAATTAGATGTCCTGAATACTTAGCTATTGAGCATAAAAAGGAATCTTTGAACATAAAACTATAAAATTATAGAGAATAATTATATCCTGACTAGTCTTTCCTTAGGTTTATATCCAAGTAATCCTCAATCTATTTCATAACTAATTTTATTATGGGCTTATTTTTTTCCCTTAATAATGGTTTGTACTAAGCTTGAGAATCTACCAAAGAATATTTATTGGGAGTGTATTAACCAAGTGTGCAACAAGGCCCATTGTCCTCCACCATTACCATTTAGTCTAGCTCAAAGCAGTGATTTCGGGGTTTACCCCTGGATAAATCTGTGCTAGAGCTGCCTCTACCTACTCATATCCAAACAGGGATGTATTTTCTTGATAAACCACTTTCTCAATAATCACCAAAATTCTGGAATGTTTTCTTATACATAGTCTCATTCTTAAGGTTCTCACTAAGGAGCTATATTCCTAATCTCCAAAAATGTCTAGACCATCCTCTGATACCAACTCTAGTGACCCAAGCCTTTTACATATAACATTTCATGAATTTAATCAAAATTAATCCTCTGAGTACAAGACAATGATTGTTAAGTATAGTGTCTTGGAAGACTTGGTAAATATAACATACAACATGAGGCTAAAAACACTTCTTTATTTTATCTTCATAAAGAGATTCTAACGTCCATTGAGCCCTTACATCTGCATAGGGTACCCTGGGGAACACATGAACAAAGGGATGAGATGAAAAGCTCAGTATGGGAATGGACATAATGATACATCTTAAGCACATGAGTTAGGAGGCATGGAATATTGATATCCAAAACACGGAACATATGAAATAATATCATATAATCATGGGATCATACAAACATGGAATCATATAAATGTTTAAGAATCATAAAAAATTTCTTTAGTATGGGTCAAGGCTAACTACCAATCTCATTTCCCATTTTAGTACAAGTCAAGGCTAACCGCCAATCCTGTTTCACATCGTATCTCATGAGACTTAACCATTACCCAATGCATTAGAGCGCTATATGGGCGCACCCATCTCAACGTTTTCATCAATATTATTTCCACATAAATGTTTTTACCACATATAAAATAATACATAATCAAAAATACAAAAACATAAGGGTACACATGGAAAGAATTTGGTACCACAATCATGACATAAATCATAACCAATGGGTGTATCATGAAAGTGTCCATGTATGGAAAGAATTAGAAAATACATGGGCGTTCATAGGTTAAAATATCCATATAACATGGAATGTGGTGTCAAATAGATGTGACAACATATGAGAAATGTATTTTAGAATCATTAGCATTAAAACATATTTTTTGTGGATTGAAGGAAATTACTATAGAGCTTTTCAAATAGAAAAGAGGACTATAATTTATATAAAACAAGAATCGAACCAAGGAGGTTTTCATTATAAAAATACTGATTTTATAAAGACAATTATGTCTTAAAATAGAGTGTAGAGTTCGCATTTTATTGTTAAAAAGTTCGGAAAGTTCCGTTAAAACGAGTGTGCTTATTGGGAAGTATCGAGGAGGGATTCACATAAAAGCATGTATATCCCCAAAAGAGAATGAGAGATTGATCATGTAATATTATTAGAGATCATATGGATAGAATGTATATGTTTTACATAAAAAGAAGTGAAAAATACATTTTGGTAAAAAAAAAGAACGATTGAGTAACCTGAAGGAATAAAGGATGTTCCAGTAGAACCCATTTTGGTTTATCAGCATGGTATCAGGTGTAACTAAGAGAGCTTGATGAGAGAGATAAGGGGTTTCCCATCAGTTATAAAACATTAAGACATTATGGGGGAGTTTAGAAAATTTACCTCGTCACTAGGTTTTACACAAAAAAGGATTAGCATAGAGAAAAATCTTGATTAAGATTGAAAAGGAGAAGATCCCTTACTGTAAATCTGTTGGTGTTCTCCACTAGTTATTAAAGACCTCTTGAGACTTCCTCCTTTGAAAAACTATTAAGGGGAGAGGTTTTGATATTTTGAAGAGGCTAGGATCTTTTAGATGTGGGGGAGGAAATTGGCGAGATAGTTTGGCAGAATAATGGCGAGGCATAAGGCTTGAGATTAGAGAAGAGAAGAGGGAGTGAAGGGGGATTTTATATTAGAGGAGAGGAGGGATTTCATAATATTATAATAATTAATTCATTAGTTCTTCACAAGACAAGGATAGTGAGTATTAAATTACATTGAATAGGGGTTTTGTCATGTGATCCTGAACCAAGTGGGAGTACACCAGTAGAACATCATTGATGACTCAATTAATCCATTATTTAGCATTTACTGTGAATTATCAGATTCTACTATTTATCAAAAATTCAATTATTTCACAAAAAACTCAAAAATTCCCGCTAACCATATTTTAACATGTAGAATCTAAAATTGAAGTCTAATTTTTAAAAACAATTTTCTAAATATGATTATTTTAATATTTAATTAAAATAATATTTTACTATCAAAACCAGTTTAAAAACATTTATTGACTAATTCTAAAATATAGGTATTTCATACTTCAAACATGAATATTATTTTTATACTATCATAGGTGAGGTTACTATTCATTAGGTTATATCACTATTCCTAAGGGTAGGTTAATATTCATTAGGGTAGGTTACTAGTCACCAAAAATTAATCAGACTTCAAATAACTTACTGATTACAACTGTGTATACCAGATTTTTGAAATTCCAAACACAGAAGTGAAAAAAATATGTTTAAAGGTCATATAACACTTATTAGTTCACTGTGTTGTGTTTTCATGTGATTTTAGGACATACTTATGAGAAGGGAAATTTCCATTAAAAAACATTGGTTCGTTACAGAGATTGTACATAATTGAAAATAAATCATAAAGAATAAAACCATATTAAATAAAAAATATTTATAATTTAAATTATATAAGGCCATATATGTTGGAATTAATTATTAAACTAATAGGTTAATTAAATATAGTAATTAAAATTTAATTATTTTTTAAATCATTTCTATAGAGATGATAAATAACTATGTTTTTTGATAAATGGCGTAAGTACATATTTGGTTTGGCTATATGTTCTTTTGAAATTACATGTGGAAGATTACATTTGATAAAAATTAATATTATATGGATTTAGACTGTTTATATTATTGAATATTAACATATTTAGGTTGTAATAATGGTAGGGGTTTCCAGAAGCCGTGACGGTGGAATGGGTTGCTGGTTATTATAACGATATAGAAGGTGTGGCCTAACGTTCTGATCGTATATAGGGATTCTATTTTTGTTGATGATATAAGAATAAAATGTCAATATAAGAATATGATGTCATATACTTCATTATGAGAACTGTTTTCAATGATCAAACTGAGACTAATAGAAATGCTTAGAGTACATCTTTCTTTTAGTATTCATTATGTTGAAACATGGGATTCTTTCATTACAAAAAGTAATGAGGTTTAATTATTATATTGATGGATTTTATTTATATAAACTATTTCCAACTACCTGATTCATTTTTTAGCCATTCACTATGAGTGCATATTTTATGTTGTGTCATGTGATGATCCTTAGAGTACATTTAATTTTATGAAATGATAAACAAATTAAGTAATGAATATGGTTCATTATTGATGCTTACATTGATAATGAAATTTTTGAGAACACTTGCAAAAAATTATTCGTTTAATCAGATATTATATTATAAGGCTAATATTTCAATATTTAAAAGAAATAAAAATTTAATAACCAAATGGATAAATAGTTTATTAATGTTGTACGGGATGCTTGTATTATTTCGATAGCCAGTAAATTGTAGGAGTTGGAAAGAGTTTCATGCAATGTTAGTAGAATATTATTATTTGGTTATGTAGTTTTTCCTATAGTGATTCTAATATTTATATATATAATTTATGTTTTGTGATATCATATAATATCCAACCGATATCGGTAGAAAGATTAACACCTAGTGGAGTCTAGGTGGGTGTTTTCCTTAACATCCAGGTTGGTGAGGAGTGGAAGGCTGACTACCCACATTGGCCCCACAATCTTCTCCTAGTAGTATTATTTTATGGTATACAAGGTGTTTAACATTACCCATAAATTTTTATAGATGATTATAATTTATGGTTGTTATTTCAAATATTGTTATCTTCAAATATAATATAATAATAACTATTATAAGAATGTTCTATATGTGTTTTGTTGGACTGAGTCATAATTCAGGGGATATAGACTATGAGAGATCTAAAAACCTACATGATTACTTTGGTAATATGTTGTTGGGATAATAGGATGATGTGATTCGTGGGATGTATGGTATAATACATAATCCCATCTTTCATCCTGATGATTTAATTTTTGAGAGAGATGGGTTTTGGATATGTAATGACGGTTCACAACAAAAAAATAATGGAAATTAGTATTGTGGTACCTATATTTTATATTATATTAGATATAATATTACAATCTATGTATGGTACTTGGTGTATAATCAATGTTGATTATGGATAAATAATACTAAACATGTTTTGGTTATGAGTTGGTTTTATTTTTCTGATCATTAGGATTTAATATAGATCATTCACATTTTTATGAGATATTATAGGGTGGATCTTACTGTGTTTAAATTTCATGAAAACCCTATGTATATATACAATATTTTTAAACTCATAAATGGAATGGTGGTTATATAGATTATTTTTCTATTTCAAAGATATTTTCAATTGTTTTTTGTAGATTTTTGGTCACTATCAATGATTGTTTAAAGTGTTTTCAGTTTATTTAGTTGTATGTTATTACATTAATATCATGTATTGGGATTCATTCATCTTTATTCCTGAGAAGGAGTTGTTTACTTGTTTTAATCATCACATTTATTACCTTTAAAATCATAGAGGGTAATACCACCCCTATATGTTTATTTTATACCCTCAACGATAGTCACCAATCCATGACCTTATAGAAGTGGGATTCAGATATCATTATCTTTAATATTTCAATATAATCCAAGGAGAGTTACCTTTAGGGGGATAGAGTCATGAAATATAATTTCAATATTTTATAATAATATTTCATGTACCTTAATAATGAGATTCATATTAGTATTATATATATATTTGGACTATATTGTTGGATGTGTAAAACATTTTGTGGATTGTGTAATGAGTTAAAAATAAATATGGATAGATGATATTGATTTGTCTAAAGTAATATATTTCAAAAAATGAATAATTATAATCATGTATATATAAATGGAAACAACATAAGACTGGATGGTAAAAAAGTTCCCTTCCCAATACTGCGTGTACTATTACATCCAATGTGGAACTATTCAAGACCTCCATAATCCAACTAGGATTATTATACTAAATTTTTGTTCCTGGGATAATCTTGTCTATGGAATAAAAGTTATGGGTGACTGAGATTTTCCATTGGGTAGGTTATGAAAAAGATTTGAATCCCTTGGACTGTCATATTTTATCATATTATTTGTGTTTACTTTGGTTTACTCATAGTAGTGAAACAATAATAAGTATGATTCTAGATGAATTTTGATCATTTTAACCTTATGATTGATTTTTCATGGGGTCATACACTAGATTCTCAAATAGTTATATGGTATTATAGGAACAATGTACTATATATTATATTGAATTGGATATTTTATCAATAATAGATAATATTTTTTCAAAGGGGGTCATAATTTTACAAGCAACCCATTAAATAAAAGTTCATCTTGGTTGTAATAAAGCATATAAACATATATTAATTTATTTTGTTATATATAATATTATCACCAATCACAAAATTATCGTGAGATTAATCCTAAGTAAATATAATCATAACCATAGAAAATCCTCAGACATGTATCATATGAATGTTTCTCATGGATGAAATAATTTTATGTGATAGAGAGACACCTTCTTGGTTAACCAATTATTAAAGTGCACAACAAGAATTTTTAATTGATTGTAAGGAAATGTATGGTTGAATACATGTTTCAAAGGAACAATATTCCATATGAACAAAGAAATTCTAGTCTCCACTCAACAAATTATATGATTATTTATTATAGGGACTATGTGATTCTAATAAGTTCACATAAGGCTTATTTTATATTATTATTTATAATAATTGTAATCTTTATAAATATTATGATAATATTCTTGATTTGAAAAATTATTACTCGATGTTTTCAATAGTTGATAGTTGATGGATTATTCATGTAATGTTTAGGTTTTATTGTCACAAAAATTATATCAATTGGTAAATGATCAAACTAAAATAATGAATGTTCATTCAGATTCAGATGACATTACCCTGAGTAACTAGCTGATTTCATAGATAATTAATTGTGAAATCATGAATGGGTAATGATTCCATAAAGTGGAATTGATTCAAAAAATTTTTGGACCTTTTGAAACTCCATTGAATGTAAATGAAAGGTATATATGCTAAAAATAAGTTCATTAGTCTTAAATAGTATGTGATACCAAATTTATACATTACAATTTTTGAAACATAAAATATAATTAAAAATAAAATGATAAAATTAATGATCTTATATATTCATTCAAGTCATGAAGAAAGAGTTTCTAAATCTTGTATTTAAATAAAATGAAAATTTTCAAGCATAGATGAATCAAAGTAGAGGATGAGTATCTTCATATCATTTCACTTATATTATGAAATATGTTTATCATTAATTAATCTTTGTTATTAAAATAGTTGATAATTTATTGTATACTCATGTTTTACCGATCATTATATTCTATGACATGTTTTGAGAAGAAGATATGGATGAAAATGATTTATTGATGTCAAATTGTTTAACTAAATGTTTGATAAAATATGAATAAAACGTTACTAGAACCCATAAGGGACATATATTGATAAATAGTATTTATTTTAATGAGAATTTTTAAAAAAATAATTCCATATATGATATAGAATAAAACAATTATATATACATACTTAAATAAAATAATTTTTATTTCCTTATACTAAATATTCTCTCTAATTAGAAAAATAATATTATAATTACAATGTATAAGAGTCTAGTGGGAGTATGATTTAACGTAGAGAAGTTCAAATTTAAAATGAAAAATATTATAAAATCCTTAATTATGTAATTCAAAATTACTATCCATGAGAGTTTACGATATGTGATGGTAATGTGAAATGTAAGAGTTATATTTTGTTATAGTAAGAAAGTAAATATCATTATTTACTAAAGGATTATAACCATAATAAAAATATATATAATAATTTAACTTAATGTAGTTTAGTATGTGTTTGAGAATAGTAAATTAAATAATTACATTTTTATTCTTGGAAAAGGTTTGATGAAATATGTATCATGTATGATGATGATAGTGTTATAAATTTTACATCAAAGCATTTGGTATTGTGAAGATAATAAGTTTGAATATGTTTTATGATTGGAAAACATGAAATATGATTCTCATTAGATAACCTAATTCAAAAATGATTTCTTTATAAATGTCACTCTCTAAATAGTTTATATGTATTGTTTTATCAAATTATTACAATTATATACGGTGTTATTTATATATATATATGTAATAAGTTAGCATTACTCTAGAATGTTGAATAATCAAATGGTTGATATAAATTTTTATGATATATGATTTGATAGACCATTGATTTTGTTAGGAATTTTAAAATATTCTTAGTAGTGGTTTCAGAGAATAAAATATATCATATAAAACAAAACATCTGATTTACCATTCATTCATGTTAGTTGTATAATTTATTGTATAGGTATACATTTAATAAAATGTAAAGATAATTGATCTCTCTGTGTATGACTTTTAGATTATACATATCTAATGTTCATCATAAATTTTCAAATGTTGTAATGAAATGTTATCATTAACTAGAGTATGATTCATGTATAAGATATGAAATATGCTCATAAGGCCCAAACATTGTTTTTGTACATTGGATGATTGACAATTTATACCACATGTAGTGTAATACAATGTGTCTTTGGTAGACTAGGGGTGAATTGATCATATTTATTCTAAATTACTAATGTTTGGGGAGATAGATTTCATGATAACCATTATATTATGATACCTTTATACCCAAATCATTAAAAAATAACTAATTAGATGGTGGTTGGGAATGTTATTGATCACGACATTGATTAGAGATCAACTTAGATGGGGTTAATCCCCCCATGTGACAAATACGATGTTAGTTCCCATAATTTAGAGAGAATAGGTAGTGTGTTGTCTCACATTGTGACTACATATGATGTTCTTTTCAATGTGATGGAGGGACATGTGACACATTCATTAATAAATGAAATTTATATTTGGTGTATTCATCAGTCAGATCTATCTATACATACAAAATTGGGAATATTTGACTTCCAATATTTTGGTTTGACATAAATTTTCTCCCATTATGCCATGTTGTCTTTTATAATGGAAATTTATGAAAAATCAAGCAAGAATGAGATGCAGTTAGTGGGCACAGGTATATATATACATTTTCGTGATGGAGATAACACTTTTAATTTTGATATCTTTACTAAAATTTTAAATTTTCTAGTGGAAATTTCTTATTTTTATAAACATATCGATTCATATTTATTATTAATTTTATAATGGATCATAAGGACACACATTGTGGTTGAATCAATGGGCATTGAGTTTGAGAAGGAGAGTTAATACAATTGTTTTTTAGAGATAATACATGGGTATTGGATTCTTATTCACAAGGAATTTCTTGTGATTTGATGAAAGGTGTGATTAATGATAGATTTTCAATATTGTTTTTTATTGTATCCAAAAAATTTAGGGATATTAATTTACATGTTGTTGTATATGATACAATATCAGGAGATATATGACAAGGGTTTTGGGATTTAGTTCAAGTGGGATATTAAAGGATATATATATACCCTCAAATCATATTGTAGATGATAAAAATAGGTGGCTCATATGTAATCGTGAAGAAACCATAAGACTATATAAATATTGTCCTACAAGTGTTGCATGGATCTATTATATCCAATAATTAATGGATATTATAGGGGGCATGAAAATATTTTTATCAGGAAAACGACTTCACAATCAAAAAGTATGACTTGGGTAGTAGTATGGTAGGAATGAAATAATATTTCATCCCACTACGTTCCATAGTCTACACAATTGAATGAAATGACTCTAATAAGTCATATAGAGCCTTTTCCTGACATTTTTTACCACTGTCATTGATAGTTTTTGTTAGCTCATATCTTCAACGTCGTATATTAGTAACAGATATTTTATGAGATATGTAACAAAAGGGAGATGATTTTATGAAAGAATATGATTTATGGTAATAGAAATATATTATGTATTATATTTCATTAGTTAATATATTAATCACAAATTATATACACTATATAAATATAAACGAGGGATATCGCTTTGGACGACCTCTTCCCAATCATTCCCTTGGTGGCGATGGTAATTACATTGGTCCCTCCCCTATGGGAGGGAGATAGAGGAACACCATATTTAGTGGGTTTACTTCCAGAATAATTATATGACTCATTCAACCTATATTTTGTTCCACATATCCCTCAAATTTCATTATTTCCTGAATTTCTTTATTTTATTGGTAGAATTACATAGCTTTACCTCTCATCCTTGAAGTCCAATAATTCCCCATCTCCCATATATATTAATATAGTTTCTATATCAATTAGGGAAGGATATCTGTGATCCAATTTGATAGGATTTTCATTGAATTTTTGGGGTTAGATGAATGATCTATAGTTAGTCATCTTGATAATATCCATATAATGATTATATTTGATATGAATGAGTATATGATATTGTCTGGGTCCAGTACTACATGTTCCTACAATAGAATCCACATATCCCTCTTCAGTAGGTCCGAAGATTTACATATGAACTAATAAAAAAATACCCTAGTGATTTGGGTATGTTTTCCCAAACTCCCACCCAGTTTTCAGAACCCCTCAAACAATTCCATTGCATTGTAATTTTGATGAATTGTTTTTTTGTGTTTCTATATTATAACTCCTACTATTTTCAACAAAATTATATAATAATATTTGTCAAAGTATATATCTCATGTATTGTAGTTTTTTATTTGTGAATATCGACAGAAGAAGAATTTTAATACAAACATCCAATATATTTTCAGAAGTGGGTTTATTATTTATCTTCATGAAAGGATCACTATTCATATGTTGGTGGTGTGTAGAAGGGGGATTCTTAACTGACTATAGAATTTGAATGTGGATGATTTAGTTCATGGTGGAAGTGTATATAATAACATTTAATATCTAGGTGATAGAATTTCTTATTGATGACTCCATGCTTCCATAGTTCTATTCCATTAGGGATGCATCGAATCTGCTAGGTTTGAGAGAAGAAAAAAAATGGGTTGTCTTCAGGATCCAAAAATCAGGGATGTGTATATCAATTTGAAATTTGATTTGGCTATTTTATAAGTTTTTTTCCATTTATGGTTTAGAGTGGATTACGGGAATGTGTGCCTCGAGTCCATTCATTTCATCCAAGGCAATATCATTTATTGAGGCTATGAAAACTATAAATGAAACCCTAATAAATGAAGGTTTATAGGGGAATGGGAAAATGTTTCCTATCATTAATTCACCCCATGATGTGTTAATATCTCCAAATATTTAAGGAATTTCAATGTAGTAAATGATTCTTGAAAAGTCGCTGAAAATCATAACAGTAATGGGAGATAATTGGTAAGTTTCTAGGAAGGTAATGCCAAATATTAATATTTGAAATCATTATTAAGGTTTGGATATTGAAGGTTAAGTATAGGAATAACCAAAAATATTAGGATGAGTTTTCTTATGATGTATAAGGCATCTCTGGGAAAAAGGAATGTGATGAGACCTCCAACTATTTTTCACATGATAGTACAGAGGGAAGTCATGATAGAGGGATTCACAACTCAACGAGGAAGAAGAGGTAATAGGGGAATGAGGATTCAGGTTTTAGAATTCTAATTAAAACCCTAATATCCAAAAAACATAATGGATATTCATAGATTACTAAACCAATAGTTATAATTTTTCCAGAGATATCAATACCATATAAGATGGACATCAAAACCAATTATATGGACAAGGATCGTAATGTGAGTGTGAGATTTAGTATGGAACAAAATTTATTTAAAGTTTTCTATAGAAACAAAAAAGTTATGTCTGGTTATGTGGTTGTAGAATAAAATAAGATACATGAAGACTTGGTGGGGGGGTGGGGGGCTCACCCATACAGTGAGGACACCAATGAATAGGCTGATCTCAATAAGTGTACGCCTACTGAACTGCAGTAGGAGGCATGGATGAAGGTTCTAAATAATGTCATAACATGGGATAATATCCTACACAATGGGGAAGAAATATTGGAGAAATATCCCCCAAGGAATGCCTCATAAGATGATGATTATAAGATTGTTGAGACTATAACTTTTTTAAATTAATATGATATAATACTATTGCATCAACAAGATATATCATATATTAGTAAGTGAATTCAATGAATTAATGAAAAAAATTGAGGAGTTAATGTAATCATGGGAAGATAAGAGTTATTGGTTTAAATTCATTATCAAGGGTAATCTATTTAAAAGGAAAATAGTCTATATTGGAAATTATTTACCAAGAATGTGTCTAAAAGGACAAATTAGATTTAAATTTTTTGGCCATATCTTATGGTATTTCATGTTTTTTAATTTTTAATTTAACATGTTATCACTTTTCAATAATGTGTTTTTAAACAATGTAATTTTCAATGATTCATGTATTTATAAACACAAACACATAATATGGTTGGTGTATATGTCTGAGTGTGGAACTTTTTTTAGTATATCATTTCAAGAAGCTAAATTTTTCACCTTTTCGTTTGTCTCATTAGATGCTAGCATGTCATTGATGAAGAAAATATCATTTTCTTAGTGTTAAAATAAATCATATTTTCTTACGTATATTGTAACATCCCAAGTAAGTAATTAATAATATATATTCTTAGATATGCCTATTTATTAATTAGATAGTGTTTTAGAGGCTTAAAATGAGAATAAACCCAATCTTAAGAATGGAATACACTAATATTTTTTAAAGACTGTTTTACTTCATTTTAATGGAAAACCAAATTTAATTCAACCTTTTGAAAGTTTTATAAGATATATTTTTTAAAATAAACTTATTCTTTTTTATTGTGACATTGAAATTTACTTTGGAAAATGTTCTGGTATTTTTCTGACAATTTTCATTTTTTAATGAATAGTGAAAAATACTGCATTTTACATCAAAACTATTTTTTCATGTAATTTAATTATATGTTTATATTATCTTTTTAATTGGTATTAAAGTGTAATTAGAATATATTTTTATCATTAAATCCAATGGTGGTAATTATAATTAATTTTACTTTGGAATTGAGCATAAACAAGTGCCAAACTTTTCATAGATATTGTTTCAAAAAACCTTCTATTTGTTTTGACAACAGAAATTATTTTTAAATTAATTATTGCAAATTCTATGTTTGGAATTTGGTAAAATGGATTCCACATTTGGAATAATAAGGTCCAAATTATGTAATTAATATGATTTTTTTGGACATTATGAATAGTAACGACGATAATTATCATTAATTATCTTGTGTAATTAGTAAACGGGTGGTGAAGGATAATAAAATAATATCATAATAATAACAAATGACCCAAAAATGTGTCCTTATGCTAGTGGTTGTGTCATTAACGACCATGGTATTCCTTGTGCCAAACATAGGGACCCCATGGAATCAATTTTGGGTGAAAGTGACACTTTATCGTTTTATTTTTAAAGAAAGGAGAATATCATTAAAGAATGTATCACCCGAGTAAACATTTTTAGATTTGTCTGTGTAAATGATCTCTTAGACTATAAATATTCATTAGAAAGATAAAAATATTTACTACATCATTGTATTTTTTTTTAAATTTTAGACATTAAATAAAGTAATTTATTTATGACATCATGATGATGCAACGATTATCTCATTAATGAACGATTTAAATAAAATGAAGAAATCATGTAAAATATAATACTTACACTTGTAAGAAAACTAATGGATGAGTATATTTCGAACCCTTATCACCTTATCCTCGATATATATCAACGTGGGACCTTTAAAATCCGAAACTCATTTTAATATAAAGTAACATTTCTTGGCTTTCCAAGAGTGCCCTTCCTCCCTCTTATAAAAGGCCCCCAACTCTAACTCCTTACCCACACTTCTCAAGCCATTGGCTCAGCCAAGATCGGATCCTTTTATCTCTAAAAATCCCTCTCTTCATCCTATAAGCCTTACCTTATGGAGGAATCTCTTCAAGAAAGCCTTTTGATTCAAACCAAGAGGAGTTACCCAATCCAAAGGTAATGTCTTCACTTGTCTTCTTTTGTTTTATTTTTCTTCTCCAACCACCTAAACTCTTTTTATTCCTTTGTTTTGTAACAACACCAGTATCTTCAATATACAAGGAATTTTTTGTGAATTATTCGAGCGACAGTTACACACACCTTCGTCTAATGGTTAAAGAACATATTGTTTCTGTGGATGGAAAATTTATGCCTCACGAAATGATGATCATTCAATAATCTTTTAACACCTTTAAAGGTGGCCATTAATATGTCACAATATTTATATATGATATATAATATGTTTATTTTTTCTTTATGCTTCTTTATTTTTCATTTATGGCATACCTTTATGGTTTCCATTATGGGTAAACGTGATATCTTAATTTTAGGAAGTGCGGACCTACAACCCCCTCAAAGTGATTTGATTCGTTAATCCCGTATGTGGGATTTATAAGGGATGGAGTTAATGGTATTATATATGATATTATACTGGAATTATAATATAACTTAATATAATTATGATTTCACTCCATTAAGTAAGAAATAGAAATCAAAGTATCGTTCATGCATACGTACGGCTTACCGTCTCCATGAACGGTGAATTTCATTTCTTACCTCTATGTAATATTATAAATTCATGTATATATTAGATATTTATGATATATATGAAATATACTACATGAATATAGTTCTGGATATAATGGGTATTTTACCCCATGAACAACATGTATTTATAAGAAGACCATTTTTGACTCAAGTACCAATGAACGACAAACAAATCGTTATTAACTTAAATAATTACATAGTGTTCATAACATGGTAATAAGTGATATAAAAGGAATGATGAACTTGAAAAAGGATCTTAAGCATATTGAAATTAACTCAAGTTTATTATTCAGGATGTTAAAGAGCGATCGAGTCAAGTCAGACACGAGGTATAAGACGTCGTCTCAATCTCCTTTCATTTAGGCATATTTTGTTTTAAACACAACTTTATATTATATGGTGTATAAAACCCTTTGAGTTTTACGTTTATTAAAAAGGAATCTTTTTTATATGAAGCATTTTACTAAACGAAAAAAGGGAATGTTTTTGTCGTACGTATGCGGCGAAAACGACTTCTCCTCCGCCATAACCATTATTTGTGTTTCGGCTTCCTCTACAGGCCATAATTTTTTTTTAAAAAAGAAAAATAAATACTATGATTTACATTTATTTTATTTTGGTATTGAAAATGGATTTGATAATGTTTTTATTATATCAATGTGTTATTGATATCTTGTGATTGAAATGTGGAAATGTTATGTTTCCTTTATGAATGTTTTATGTGATACGATTATGTTATGTTTCTTGGGCATTGTTTATGAAGACAGGTGGTATCATGATAAACTAAGGGAGGGTGAGCCCGATATAGCACACCACTGCATTGGGTAACGCGAAGGGGTTTAACGTTAAGGTTTCTCCAAATTTTTTTTGGGAATATACGTTGATGGATATTCCAAACATAACCATGAGTGTTACTCCCTACGTAAAAATGTTATGAATGCATCAAGTTACCTTTATGTCTTACCATTTCTATAATTTATTCATGATTTGATGAGGTATGATAAAATGCTTATGTTTTATGAGTAAAGTATGATTTCTTACATGAACTAATGTTTTCATTTCGTACATTTATATCACATACTTAGCTCTTTATCCTCATCCCAAATTTTTGAAATGT
Source organism: Viscum album (assembly GCA_963277665.1). Classification (NCBI taxonomy): domain Eukaryota; kingdom Viridiplantae; phylum Streptophyta; class Magnoliopsida; order Santalales; family Viscaceae; genus Viscum; species Viscum album. The sequence continues at coordinate 1,612,283,270 of OY728163.1, forward strand.
TTTTCACAGGTCAAGGGAATGGTACATGATGTGATGATAGTGTCAGGGAAGTGTTAAGAAAGAATCCATGTTTTATTTATATTTTTTTTATTGATGAGAAAAATGAGTACTATGTTTTATGTAACCACTTTGATTAAAAGTGGAATGTAATGCATGATTTATGATCTAATTCTATAAAACTCTAAACCCGAAAAGATCCTCAATGTATAATCTTATAATAACTCAAGATTAAGTAAGGTTTTAGGCTAGGGCCTTATAGTTGGTATCAGAGGTTGGTTTAGATATCTTTAGGAGTTATAATTCTATTAAATGATTAACTAAAAAATATTTTTAATGGTAAAATTGAAATGATATAGTATTTGAAGATTACCATGTTGCTTCATCTAATACAAGTTTGTTCAGAATGGTTTTCCGTAGAGGAAATAGGGACGCAGTGCTAGGAAGGTATACAAAAATAAGTGACCTTCTGAATCCGCATCCTGAGATGGTCGAAATTGGGACTAAACAGTTTGTTGAAGTAATGGCCGAGTTGATTCAAGCGATAAATGGTGGTGGTATCCATGCACGAGATCAGACAGATCAACCACAGAGGAACATGTTAGTGGTGGAACATTTCACGAGGCAACATCCCCCCATCATTCATAGGATCATCTGACCCTGTGCTAGCTGAAGGGTGGATTAAAGCACTAGAGAAAAATTTTGATGTCATGGGGTCTTCAGACAATAAAAATTTTAGTCATTCAATTTACCGTTTGGATGGTGAAGCAGATCAGTGGTGGTCGATGGTTAAAAATATCAGGGACGCTGATGAGATTGATGCTCTTGACTGGGATGAATTACAAGGTATGTTTCTTGAGAAGTATGTTCCTAAGGCTGTTAGACTTAGGATGGAAAAACAATTTTGTAATTGAGGCAAGAGGACGATTTAGTGGCTGCTTATGAAGAAATGTTCACTCGATTGGCAAGGTATGCTCTAAATTTTATCAGAGACCTTGATAGAAAAATCAATTTTTTTTACTCAAGATTAAAGCCAAAATATTGAAGGGATTTAGCTTCTCGCGAGTTCAAGCGTTATGAATAGATTGTTTGATGTGCTGAGAAGGTGGAAATGGTGTTTTCCCATGATCAAGTTATCTATAACAACCAATAGAAGAAGGGATCGAGGTGGCTGGAGAACGGGAATAATTCTTCAAAAGGTTTGATGTTAAGAAAACTAATTTTCCAGTTTGTGATAAATGTGGTAAAAGGCATGCAGGCGAATATCTTCAGAATTATGGAAAGTCCTACCGATGTGGTAAGATGGGACATAAGGCTCGTGATTTCACTGAAAAAGATCAAGGTGATGGTAAGAACAAATTTGATATACAATTAGTGAAATGATTCAAGTGCAATGAGATGGGTCACTATGGAAATGAGTATCCGACATAGAGATTTAGTGATGGGAAGCAGTTAGACTATAAGCAGAAAGGGGTGGTGAAATCCTTTTCAACTACTTCAGCAGATGTTGGTCCATCAGATGAAGTGGTATCAGGTACTTTGTTTTCTCAGATTATGCAAATGTGTTGTTTGATTCAGGGTCTACACATTCTTTCACCTTTGAAAAAATTTCTAGTAAATTGGGAATTCCATCTCAATAATTGACTCTCAAACATTTGGTAAAAACACCTGGGGGAAATGTTGAGGAAAAAAGAATTTATAATAATCCTCCTATCCTTATCCGTGGAAAGAACCTACTTGAAAACCTTATTGTTTTACTTTTGGTAGAGTTTGATGTTATCCTGGGTATGGATTGACTCTCTGTTTACAATGTTAAGATTTATTGTAGAGCTAAATAAATATCGTTTCAGAAAGACTTTTGGTTTTTGTAAAAGAATGAACCCTTACTATTGATAACATATCAAGAGGCTAAGAAACTTGTAAAAGATGGAAATGAATGTTACCTTGCACATATTGTTGAAAATAAAGGAACCGTTCAGATTAATGATGTACTAGTGAAAAATGAGTATCCTGATATTTTTCCAGATGAGTTGCCTGGAATAATACCAGATCAGGAAGTTGAATTTACTGTTGACTTAGTTCCTGACGCTAATCCAATTTCAAAACACCCTTATCGAATGGCTCAAATTGAACTTTTAGAGTTGAAGGAGCAATTGCAAGATTTATTAGAGAAAGGTTTCATTATACCCAACACATAACCATGGGCTGCTCTTGTCTTATTTGTTAAAAATAATTATGGTTCAATGAGACTTTACATTGATTATAGAGCATTGAATAACATCATTGTTAAGAACAAATATCATTTGCCTCATATCGATGATTTGTTTGATTAGCTCCAGGGTGCTTAGTTTTTTTCAAAAATTGACCTGAGATCGGGGTACAATCCTTTGAAGGTAAAGGAATCATATATTTTGAAGACCGCATTTAATAGAAGATATGGCCATTATGAATTTTTAGTTATGCCTTTTGGGTTTTCCAATGCACCTACTGTATTCATGGACCATATGAATAGAATTTTCCATGAGTTATTGGATAAGTTTGTGGTTGTTTTCATTGATGATATTTCGGTGTTTTCTAAAATTAAAGAGGAGCACAAAAGACATTTAAGGGTTATTTTTAAAAACTTAAAAGAAAATAAATTGTATGTGAAATTCCGCAAGAGTGAGTTTTGGTTGCAAAAAAATATCTTTCCTTGGTTACATTGATTATAAAGATTGAATAACTGTTGATCCTACAAAAGCAAAGGTTGTTGAAGAATGGCCAAGAACCACAAATGTAACCGAGATTCGTATCATCCTTGGTTTGGCAGGCTATTACCGAAGGTTTGTTAGAATTTTTTCCCAATTATCAAGTCCAATGACTAAGCTAACTCAGAAGGGTGTTGTGTTTATCTGAAAAAAATGTGATGATTGTTTTTAGGAATTGAAAAGAAGATTGGTGAATGATCAGATCCTAAACTACCTTCAAGGAATGGTGATTTTGTTATCTACTCTGATGCTTCATTTAATGGACCTGGTTGCATCCTAATGCAGAATGATCAGGTAATTGCTTATTCTTCACGTCAGTTGAAAACTCATGAGGTAAATTACCCTACACAAGATTAGGAATTAGCTGTTGTTGTTTTCGCTTTAAAAATTTGGAGGCATAATTTTTATGGAGTAAAGTGTGAAATATAAACTGATCAAAAAAGTATAAATTATATATTCACTCAGAATGAATTGAATATGAGATAGAGGAGATGTCTAGAATTAATCATGGATTATGATTGTACAATTCATTACCATCCAGGAAAAGAAAATAAAGGCACTGATGCTTTGAGTTGAAAAAGTAATGATTCATTAAAAATGTTTTGTTTGGAACATGATCCTTTGGTTAAGGATTTGATGAACATTGGCATAGATGTTTTTGGAGAAAGATTTCCTTCTATTTTGTTTCAGGTATCAGTGAAATATTCTCTATCATAAAGAATTAAACAATCACAAGAGCAAGACAGTGAGTTGCAGAAAAGGTAGAGCTGATTCAGAAGGGTATGTTTCCTGAATTCAACATTGATAATGATTGTGTTTTGAGATTTGGGAAGAGATTGTGTGTTCTCTGTGATTCACAGTTGAAGAGAGAGTTGTTATGTGAATCTCATAGTTTTCTGTTTTCAGTTCATCGAGGCAGTACTACGATATATAGAGATCTTCAGGAGTACTACTGGTGGGATGGTATTAAAAGAGATATTGATGATTTTACTGTGAAGTGTTTGACTTGTCAACAGGTTAAAGTAGAGAAAAAGTTACTGAATGGGATGCTTCAACCTTTACCAGTACTAGAGTGGAAATGGAAGAATATATCCATGGACATCGTTGTGGGATTGCCGAGGACACCTTAAAGTAATAATACAATCTGGGTTATTATTGATCGCTTGACTAAATATACTCATTTACGTGATATACAATATACTTGTTCCCTTGATCAACTTTATTGATTGTATCTTAAAGAGATAGTCAGGTTACATGGAGTTCCCCTCACCATTGTATCTGATCATGATCCTAGGTTCACTTCTAACTTTTGGAAAGGCCTTTAGAAGTCATTGGGTACTGAATTAAATTTTCGTACAGCTTCTCATCCTCAATCAGATGGGTAGTCAGAATGAACAATTTAAACTTTGGAGGAAATTATACGTGCTTGTTTGATGAAATATCCGGGAAGTTGGGACCAACATCATTCTTTGGTTTAGTTTTCTTATAATAATAGTTTTCATTCTAGTATACAGATGGAACCATTTGAGGCCTAATATGGGAAGCAGTGTAAAACTTTAGCTTTTTGGGATGAAGCGGTGAAAGGAAGTTTATAGGACCAGAATTGGTAGAAGAGTTGGCAGAAAAAGGTCAGCTGATACAGAGACACATGAGAACAGCTCAGAGCAGGTAGAAAAGTTATGCGGACAACAGGAGGAAAGATCTCTCTTTTGAGGTAGGTGATCATGTCTTTCTCAAAGTTTCACCATGGAAAAGTGTGATGTGATTTGGTAAGAAAGGAAAGATGAGTCCATTGTTCATTGGACCATATGAAATTATAGAGAGAGTTGGATCAGTTGCATACCGAGTGGCTTTACCTCCGAGTTTTTCTCAGGTACACAATGTTTTTAATGTTTCAATGATAAGGAAGTACATGCCATATCCATCTCATGTTTTGATTCTAGAGGTAGTTTTGATAGATGAGAATCTATCTTATGAGAAACAAACTATCCAGATTCTTGAACACATGGAGAAAGTGTTACAAAATAAGGTGACTCATCAAGTAAAGGTTTTGCTGAAAACCCACATGAGTGAAGAGGCAATATGGAAATCTGAAAATGCAATGAGGGATAAATACCCTCACTTATTCGATAAGTAAATAAATTACGGGGAAAAAATTTTCTAAAGGGGGAAGGATGTAACATCCCAATTACGTAATGAATAATAAATGTTCTTATCTATGACTATTTATGAATTATATAGTGTTTTAGAGTTTAAAATGAAAATAAATCCAATCTTATGCATGGAATACACTAATATTTTTAAAAGATTGTTTTACTGCCTTTTGATGGAAATCCATTTTTAAATCAAAGTTTTGACAATTTTATAAGCTATATTTTTCAAAATAAACTTATTATTTATTATTGGGACATTGAAATTTACTTTGGATAATGTTTTGGTATTTTTATGACAATGTTCATTTTTTTAATGAATAGTGAAAAATACTGGATTTTACATCAAAACTGCTTTTTCATCTAATTTAATTATATTGTTAGATTATCATTGTAATTGGTATTAAAGAGTAACTAGAATATATTTTTACAATTTAATCCAATGGTGGTCATTATAATTAATTTCACTTTGGAATTGGGCATACACAAGTGCCAAACATTTCATAGATATTGTTTCAAAAAACCCGTAATTTGTTTTGACAACGAGAATTATTTTTAAATTAATTATTTCAATTTCTATGTTTGAAATTTTGTAAAATGGATTCCATATTTGGAATCAGAAGGTCCAAATTATATAAGTATGACTTTTTTGTTCTTGGACATTATGAATACTAACGACGGTAAGTATATTTAATTATTTTGATTAATTAGTAATCAAGTAGTTAAGGATATTAAAATAATATCATAATAATAACAAATGACACCAACATGTGTCCTAATGCTACTTTTTGTGTCATGGCCGACCATGGGTTTCCATGTTCCATACTTAGGGACCCCATGAAACCACATTTGGTTGAATGTGACACTTTATCATTTTATTTTTAAAAAAGGAGAATATCACTAAAGAATGTATCACCCGAGTAAAACATTTTTAGTTTTGTCTGTGTAAATGATCTATTAGACAATAAATATCCATTAGAAATATAAAAAAATTTCATACATCATAGTATTTGTTTTATAATTTTTCGACATTAATAAATTAATTTATTTTTGACATCATGATGATGCAACGATTATCTCATTAATGTATGATTTAAATAAAATTAAAATATAATGTAAAATCTAAGACTCACACTTTTCAAAAACCTGTTTGATGAGTATATTTCGAACCCTTATCACCTTATCCTCAAATTATATCAATTTGGGACCTTTAAAATACGAAACTCATTTTAATATAAAGTAACATTTCTTAGCTTTCCAAGAGTACCCATCCTCCCTCTTATAAAAGGCCCCCACCTCTACCTCCATACCCACACTTCTCAAGCCATTGGATCATCTAAGATCTGCTCATTGTGTCTCTCCACATCCCTCTCTTCATCCGAGAAGCCTTATCGTAGGCAGGAAGCTCTTCAAGAAACCCTTTTTGTTCAAACTAAGAGGAGTTACCCAATTCAATGGTAATGTCTTCACTTATGTTCTTTTGTTTTATTTTGCATCTCCAACCACATAAACTCTTTTTATTCCATTATTTGGTAAAAACATAATTATCGTAAATATACTAAAATGTTTTTATGTGAATTATTTGAGCTAAACTTACACACACCTTCATCTAATGGTTAAAGAACATACTGTTTCTATGGATGGTGAATTTCTGCCTCACGAAATGATGATTGTTCAATATTCTTTTTACACCTTTAAAGGAGGACATTAAGATGTAACTATATTTATACATGATATATAATATGTTTATGTTTTCCTTATGCTTATTTATTTTTTATTTATGGAATACCTTTATGGTTTCCATTATGGGTAAACGCGATATCTTCATTTTAGGATGTGTGGACCTACTGCCCCCTCAAAGTGATTTGATTCGTTAATGCCATATGTGGGACGTATAAGGGATGTAGTTAATGATATTATATATGATATTATTATGGAATTATAATTTAATTTTATATAATTATGATTTAACTCTATTAAGTAAGAAATAGAAATGAAAGTAGCGTTCATGCGTACGTATGAATTACGGTCTCTAGGAACAATGAATTTCATTTCTTACCTATAAATGTTATGTAATATTATAAATTCATTTATATACTGGATATATATGATATATATGATATCTACATCATGAATATAGTTCTGGATATAATGGATATTTTACCCCATGAACAACATGTAATTATAAGAAGTCCATTTTGACTCAAGTACCAATGATCGAAAAAACGTCCGTTATTAACTTATATACTTACATAGTGTTCATAACGTGGTAATAAGTGATATAAAAGGAATTATGAACATGAAAACATTTCTTGAGAAAGTAGAAATTAACTCAAGTTTATTATTCTGGAGATTAAAGAGCGATCGAGTCTAGTCGGACACGAGGTATGGGACTTCGTCTCAATCTCCTTTCATTGAGGCATATTTTGTTTTATACACAACTTTCACTTATACGGTGTATAAACACCTTTTACTTTTATGTTTATTCAAAATGAATATTTTTTATATGAAGCGTTTTACTAAATGAAAAAAGGGAATGTTTTTGTCTTACGTATCCGGCGACAATGACATCTCCACCTCCGTGACCATTATTTGAGTTTGGGCATCCTCTACAATCGATAACTTTTTATAAAAAAGAAAAATAAATACCATGTTTACTTTTCATTTATGTTGGTATTGAAAATGGTTTCGATAATGTTTTTATTATATCAATGTGTTATGGATATCTTGTGATTGAAATGTGGAAATGATATGTTTTCTTTATGCATGTTTTATGTGATAATATTATGTTATGGTTCTTGGGAATTGTTTATAAAGAAGGGTGGTTCCATGATAAACTAAGGGAGTGTGAGCCCGATATAGCTCTCCAATGTATTGGGTAATGCGAAGGGGTTAAATTTTAAGGTTTCTCCAAAGAGATTTAGGGAATATACTGTGATTGTTATTCCAAACGTAACCATGAGGGTTACTCCCTATGTAAGGATGTTATGAATGCCTGAAGTTACCTTTATGTCTTATGATTTCTATGATTTATTCATGATTTGATAAGGTGTGTTAAAATTATTATGTATTATGAATAAATTATGGTTTCATACATGGACTAGTGTTTTCATTTCATACATTTATATCCCTTACTGAGCTCTTTATGCTCATCCCACATTTTTGAAATGTTTTTCATAGGTCAAGGGAAAGGTACATGATGTGATGATAGTGTCAAGGAAGTGACAAGAAATAATCCATGTTTTATTTTAAATATGTTTCTGTTGATGATAAAAATGAGTACTATCTTTTATGTAACCACTTTGTTTAAATGTGGAATGTAATGCATGATTTATGATCTAATTCTCTAAAACTCTAAACCTGAAAAGATCCTCAATGTGTAATCTTGTAATAACTAAATATTAAGTAAGTTTTAAGGCCGGGGCGTTATATATATAACTATGAAATAGGGATGTTATTTAACTAGACAAGGAGATCTACATTATACCATACTATAATGACCATAGTTTCTTTTATGATGATATTTGTTTCCTAATAAAAGGTGTCTTATGTTAAATGACAAGAAAATCTATTTTTTCAGATGAAGACATTATTCACCCAAATAAGAAAATATGGATCGCTCTAATATGTTATAATAATTTCCTAAATACTCAATAAATAAATAAAGATGTTAGAAAATGAAAATATATAACCTTGGTAAGAATTGTAGTGAACATTTAATAAAATAATGATGTTTTATTTATTCGGTATGAAGGGACATGTGACCAATTGGATTAAACCATTTTATGATGAATATTCAGTATGACCCAATAAAAATATATCATTGAGTTTTAATTTTACTGTTTATAATTAGTGATGACAGAGAGTAATTAATGGAGAAAGGAGAAGTGTTGTATAAAACAAGTAGAGTCATGATGTATGAATACCATTTATTAGAACATGGGAGGGATGTACTATCACTATGGTTCACCATTGATCAATCCTATGATGAACATCAACACGTGAATCTAGAATGAAATATCTTATGTTAAAAGTTCATGTTATTGGAAATTACCTCTCGGTCGATGTTAGGAAAGCCACATTGTGAATCTATCACAATTTCTCACCATACCCTTATGTTTTATGCATGTTTTATAAGTGGATATGTTTATATGCCTCAGTTACATAAATTATATTTCTTTTTTATAAATAAAATTTTTATTCCTCCAATCTCGTTTAGTAATTATTTATCTTAATAAAATGTCATTTTAATTGAGGATAGAATTAATATATTTATTTTTTTTAAAAAAAATTGTAATTTTAAGAAATGATATAAACTATTATAATAAAATATGTCATTCTTACTAATATTTTTTTAATGATATGGTATATAAATAATTTTCTTACTTGAAAAAATATTGATAAAATAGTTGTCTATTGTCCTATTAAATTTGCAGGCGTAATTTTTTACGATTCCATACATCCTATTAATTTTTTTTATAAATAAGAAAATATATATTTTGAAGATTAAATTTTCAAATTTGGATAATTACTATGATAATATAAAAATTATTTTTAAATCCTTTCATTCAATAAAAATTACTGTGAAATTATGAAAATTTTAAATAGTATATTTTTTATGTGAATAATAAAAATACAGTTTCAGGTTTTGGGAATGTTTAATGACATCATAATTATTTAATAATAATTTAATAACCAATTTAACACAACATATAACCTAAAATAGATTATTAAATTTATATTATTTATTTTAATTTATTTTAATCAATTTCTAAAACCTATAAATGACATTCTAATGATGAAAATGGAATCAATGGTTTTAATAATGTTGTCATTTGTAAAATTTAGTTTTCCATTCCAAAAGAAGTAATATAACATTATGCTCAGTTCATGTGTGTTAAGATAACATAAAAAATGACCCAAATATAAAAAACCAAATGAAAAAATCATGGCCATGACAATGGGAGGTTTTTATTCAATTTACATTTCCACAACCAATATTTTAAAAAAACCAATCCTACAATTTTTATATTAATACACAAACTATTCTCCATTTAATTTACCTCCCAATTCATTATCAATGTAGATATGGTATATTTTCATCACATGGAGTCCCCCAAGGAGTACTAATGCTCCCATGGTTCCATTTTTCTAAATTTAGGAGTAACATTTCATGGTAAGGAAATTTTCCAACCTTTATCTTCAATTCATGAAATTTTTTTAATGTCTTATAAATTTTATGGTTAGTCCATTTCTAGGTCAATTTTTAGGGTAACATTCATTATAAATTATGTTTTATCAATGTGGTACCCTTGTATTATTTATTTTTTCCCATTTCTAAAACATTATTTTATACCCATCATGTCACCAAATTTACTCCTCAATATATTTCTGTATAATTAATCAACATGTTTTGCCTTTGTAAATTCCTAGTCCTCTTTCTATTATATGGGTATTCAAATAAACATAAAAATTAATTTTTTATTTTGTTTTTAATGATGAAACCCACATTCCATTTATTGGGTTTAAATTACATAATTATAATTTCTTTAAAGAATTTGAAGACAACATCATTTTGATATAAAACCAATTATTTTTCCCCATAAGTTATTCCTGAAATGGTTTATTATGATTTATGTGGATGTAATTAATCAATTCATAATTAGTATGTTACAGAATATCCATTTAGTGTATTGGTTTGTCAATTTAATATATATAGAAGATATGTTTTAATATACCTTGGTGAATAATATTTTTAATTTATATTTATTACACTTTGGTGATATACCTTGGTGATATTATTATGAATGTTTCATTTGAATTTTTTGTCCACATTTCCATGTTATGATTCATTTTCATATTATTATGATATTCCTAATGTTTCCTTGCTCACGTTATGACTATTTCCTTTGTATTTTTAGGTATATTCCTCTTGATCACCTATAAACTATTTCCAATCCTTATTCCTTACTAGGTCTCATGCTCTCCCATCTCCCATTTTGTATTCCTCCAAGAAATGATATGAAATAAATGTACTTCGGATGAACACATAATGATACCATTCAACTGAATTTGGATGATGTTTAATATTTTCATGTATTATATTCTTTATTTACATGATAATAACCATTAAATGATATTATATTTTATACCATTTAAAAAAATATTTTTTGATAAAAGGGGGGATTCTATACATATGATAGTTTGAAGATACTACCGAATCTATTTGGTGAAGTATATGATTTTAAATAATTTTTTCATTTATATATTAAACAGATTTAATATATTTTATTATTATAGATTTTGGTATTGGTTTCAAATTACACTTATTGGTTAAAAATGTCTTCTTCAATCTCTTACAAAACCTTTTTTTAGTAACCCATCTTTGGGAAAAACATTGTAAAAATATTTTTTGACTTCTGTGGATTTACATTTCTCTATCATTTGGGGAAATATGTGATTTTACACTTGAGTGGATCCTATATAATAAGTCACAAAATTTTATTTCAGGATAATAAATTATAAAAAATGAATCACATATTTAACCCCCCATTATTAGTGGTACAACCCATTCCTAGGGACTTATAATCGAAATGTGTTTGGAAAGATTTACTGTATTATTTTTATCATATTAAACATATAATATTAATATTAGTTACAATTTTTTGTTTTGTAAAATATTAATATATGTACCTTGTATTTTGTATTCTTGTATAGATGTTCAATATTTGGTGTCTATGAAACACTGAAATGATTATTATATAAAAAAAATTCTGTTTTTGAGAGACCCTAACATCACGGTTTGGGATTAAAAAGTGTTACCTATTTTAACCATTTTTTTACAAAATTAACATATTCACATAATATATTATATATATCTAATTAAACCATATGAAATAACACATTCTTCATGAATCTATGAAATCAAAGGGGGTGAGTTCACACAATTTGTAATAGATTTATCCAATGATATGGAATACCACATAATTTCTATGCATTTTAATTTCCATGATTCATGTTATATAAAATATATTAGAAAATTATTAAAACACAGTGGATAAGATACTTAAATCCATAAAATTGATATATAGTCTCATCATTTTTTATAGCTATCCTATTTGACATTCTTAAAACCCATTTTAATTCTAAATGATTTCGTGTGATAGTATGTATTTAAAAAATTAACTTTGAATAGATTCTAAAAATTTAACCAACAATAAATAATTTTCATCCTATAATGACTTTAAAATATATCTCATATATAATAACTATCACCCTTATCATTTCATAAAACATTCTATAAAAAGGAATGTGAAATAAGGGATTCATGAACTCCATATCATTCATCCTTATAACTCTAATTATAATTTATGTGTGTTCTCATTATTTTTCTTTACTTTTCAATTAGAAGTCAAATGAACCATCCCAGATAACTCATCTAAATTCACCCAAATCAGAAAAGTTATGGAATGGATGGAATTCATGATCCACATGGTCTAGAAACAACTTATTGGTTATCAAGGATAGATATTAGGGAATGATTTTTTCATAAGAAAAATCCCACTAGATAGTTTGGGGGATATGTATAAATAAACTATTAGTATCCCAAAAACCCAATAAAAGACAAAACCCACTGTAAGACAGATAGTCGTCCCAAATATATTATTTCATTGTAATTTGGAACATAATTACATAAAATACTTCTTAAGAAGACCAACATGTGATAAATGGATCACATACAGCACCCATCACTAGATACTCCCAAGGTCCAGCAAACAAGAACACCCATCACTCCCAAGTGATGCTTTTACAATTTTGGAAGTGAATATGAAAATATAAAACCACCGAAAATGAAAATTAGGCTGTGATCAACACAATAATGATAATATCCCGCCAATAATTCCATAGGAAATCCATATAAAATAAACCAAATATTTTCTATTATAAATAAAACATGTAATGAAAACATGTTCAATTTTAAACTCAAATCAATATTATCAAATAATTTCCCAGTAATGTATAAAATGAGTACATAAGATAATTTCCATCAAATCGAATATGAATAAGCTCTATGAAAACATGAATGAATAAATAATTTCATAAAATTTTCCATGTGAAATTAAATTTTAAATAATAGAACCATGGTTAGGAGACCTGGGGATATGATAAAACATATAATCTCATTCATCTCAGGGAAATATGGCTCTATGTGTGCACACATCCCAAGCTCTAGAGCCCAATAGGACAAAGAGAACACCCCAAGGAATGATCTCACTACCATCATCATAGTATATTTACTAATTTCATAATTAATATATTTCCGTGTAGTGCAAATACAAGACTAATGTTTATTCTTCACACCTAACTACATAGGTTTTTATGTGATTTAAGTTAACCAAACATAAAAGGGGTTTTATTTTATTTCAATCCAACTCCAACTATTACATTCATTGATTTCAAATCATCTCCATGTTCAATTCTAAAAAATGCCAATCCTTTTGAAAACCCAACATCCAAAGATTTTCCTGAAAAATCATTCCATTCAAAATATTAATTTCATGTAAAACCCTAATCCTTTTTATTCCATGTTTTCTGAATAAATCAACATCAACATCATTCATAAAATAATCATTGATTTATATTCCATTTTGTTAAAACCATTAAATTATTTTCTAATCCATAAAAATTAGTTTCAGCACACTCAAAAATTATGAAAATATCTATCAATGGTTACAATTGATTCTTCTAAAATAATTTATAAATTAATATAAAATCAAACAAGGAATAATTGTTTCAATATATTTGAGTTTCATTACGGGACCACCTACCTCAAGTCATGATATTGATAAACACCCAACATAAATTCTAAACCCATAGAGTTAAAAGGATTCGATTGATCGAGGGAGAATACATGAATAAAAAATACTGAATAATAATTACTAATTATTCATCTCTATAAAAAATGTGAATAGAGAAAAAAATATACATCAATTAATACCAATGACCACATAACAACCGATGATGATTTTATTAATGAATTTCAAAACAATAATAAAACTATATTAAAATCAATAAGATCATTAAACAATCCATATATATAGAAGAAAATCCCTAATTTATGGGGTTTTTAGAAGAAGTGGTTTTATCAAGAATAAATAATAATAGAGAAATGAAATTGGGTCATACTTTTGAAATTCTAGATCAAAAACCATTAGATCCATCAAAAACAATCTCTTAGATGAAAATTATACTCAAATTATCCATGTTAAGCCTCCTTTTTTGAGAACCTATTCCAGTAGGATAAGAACTAGACATGTAAGGTGTATATTGGTTCATAAATTTAAAATTGGGAATAAATAATTCCCATCACTTGGTTTGGATTTACTATTAGTAAAACTATGTGCCAACCAAGCACCCCTTATTGGGATACAATAAGGGCTATATAATTTAAAAGAACTATTTGGTAAAACATGTACCAACCATTAAATATCCAACTATATCATGATTAAAAATTAAAGTGAAATGACGGATTGTTAGTTCTAACCATGTTCCTAAACACGCTCCCTCATATGAGACTCAAATAGAAGGAAAATGGTTTCTTGGGTTGACCCACATAGTTTGATACCAATGTTACAAATATAAAAAACCCATCCAAAAACAACAAAATTCTTATGAAAAAATATCTGATATGAAACAAAAAATAATATCATAATAATTAATATGAGTAAATAAATGAATTTTTAAGGATGTTGTATTTATCCTCACTATAAATTCTTTCTTCCCCAAAAAAATCACATTATGAATTCTAGTCCACAATGATATGAGTCTACTGAACTCTCATTAGGATCTCACCCTCCCACATATTATTATAATCCCAAATATGTTTCCTTAAAACCCACACCATTGGAAAAAACTTTTCATAAAAAACCTTTTCCATAGAATAAAAAATTTTAACTGGAAGCTTGGTCACAGTCCTATAAACATCCACATTGACGACCTATGAACTCATAACATGTGTTGGGTCTAAAATTTATTTACTGATATATTTTACATGGTACATTTCATTGATATATTTCCTTGTTGATTGAAAATTCAAATAGTAATCAACCTTACCAATGTGATCAGTATTCTCAAATGGTATCACATATATCACTGTTAGCATCCCCTATTATCTATGTCATTGGTGACCCAATTGAGGTGAGGCCCCCCAAAATACATAGTATTAAACTAATAAAATTATAGTATTTTTACTTGATATTCATAATACATAAATGATATCTACATTTTCATCAAAATAAATCAAATAATGTTGATTGTTTCAATCATTCCTTACACCACTGAGGTCCCATAAGGGAAGTATCACTAACTATAGATAATCATTGTTGATGTTAAAAAGACTGACCATACATGGACTCGAAGGGTACAATATAAATTAAAGAATGTTAATAATTGTAATAGAAAAACTCAAAAAACACAAATAGAATTACATATCTCTTCCAGAGTCAAGGGAACCTGAATAAATAATTGTTTTCATTGTCTATTTAACTCATTCAATGTGACCATATATCTGAGGATTGTAGGTTTTGGTCAACTTTAATTTGGATATCATTGGCTCAGAAGGGACTTTTTAAATCCAATATGTGAAATGGTATCCATATCAGAACCAATTTCATATAGCAACTCATTATATCTAATATTCTGGTACACATGTATCTTTCTCTTCCCCTCAGCCCACGAATGCAATAAAGTGATCTGATTTGTTCAATAGGTTAATGAACACAAAAATTTTATTATTTCCTAGAGAATTATGTAGAACCAAAAACAAAAAGTATAAGAATATTTAATTGCATTTCCATGTTGGATGTAGTAGGGATTGAATAAACCCTAATGTACTCTTAGGCTCGACCATGATTTTCTAGAAGGTATAAAAATGTAAAAAATAAGTTTTTTTCTAAATTTATACATATCCAATAGAAACAACACCACATATAACAAAAAAATCATTCTTCTTCAGTGATCCACCCAATAGGAATAATGAATATCCACCAAAATGACCATCCCCATAAGTGACAGAATGAAAAGATGGTTTCTGATGGAAATAATATTGTCTGATGATAAAGACCATTCATCAATGGTATACCAACTATATAAAGAATATATAAGGCCTTGAAACTATTTATAAATCCACTAATAACTAATAATAAACTTAATAATGTATCATTTCAAATACTAAATCACTAAAACACCCTCAGACTGATCCTCATGGACTCCCAGGTTTATGTGATCGATGAGATACATGATATTAAACACTTTTTATGATTCATCCATGACATGGGATGGAATATTATTGTTTATGTCACCATTTACATCACTCCTCATTCCATGATTATGTTATATCAATGTCAGACACTTTCAGGTAGTGAACCTATCACTTCTAATAAAGATTCATTTCTTTTTTTGAGAAGATATAATTCAAATTTTCTTTTCAGAGTAAATAGTAATCATTTCCTTGAAAAATTAATGTCTCAAAATAATTTTAGAATACATAAAATATATTAATTTGATATTATGCATGGGGTAGTTTTTTTATGAGGATAATTATAATGAGAAACATATGTCACTTTGTGAGAAGAATGCATGATAACAAATCCTAAACCCAATCCTGAATAATTTAAAAAAAATATAAACCTAATCAGCCTATGGAAGAGTCAACATTAGAGTTGAATTCAAATGATTTATTAGATCAGTGATGTAATTATGTCATATTTGATAAGAAATTATCTACACTAAATTTAGAGTTAATGTGGTGAATAGAGAATCCAACATTAATAATTATTTTAACAAACTCATGGTAATACCCTTTTAAACCAACGGAACTCTAAACCACAAAGACAACCCTTGATTCATCCCAAGGATAATTAGCATTCAAAATCATAGTATCAAATTGGATACCATGTTTTATGATTTCATTCCCTGATAACATCACATATTGAATCCAGAATTTGAAAATTCAATGTTTAGAATGATTTTAGTGATTCATTAAGATGTCTATAACTCTCTAAAGTGAAGAACATGGTCTTTCTTAGATTTAGAGTAGAATATAATGTCATGAAAAAAATTCAATAATAACATAGTCAACGTACTGGTGGAATATAATTTTCATTTACTCGATAATATTAGTAAGGGAAATGGTATGATCAAATATCATACCAAGGTATTAATAGGGATTATACTTTCTATTAAAAGTGATCTTATAGATATCAGACTACATGATGAATTGATAGTGGTAACCATATTGGATATCATTATTTGATAATCACTTCTCCTTTTTTGTATAATATAATAAATAATCAACATAAGTAAATGGAATGTTTTAATTTATTATAACCTGATCAATATTTTGATAATCAAAACAAATGAGACAATTCCATTGGCCTTCTTGGAAAAAATAGCACAAGTACTGCCCATGGTGGAACACAATATTGGATGAATCCATTTGATATAAAATCATTCAATAAATCGTAATATATATTAATTTAGTTCTAACCATATGGTAAGAATGAATAGATATCATCTATGTACTTGTCACTAATTAGAAAGAGATATATAACTCCCTCCTTCATGGTAGAAAGTAAATGAATGATAAAAAATAACCTAGAATATCAATAGATTCTAGAGAAAGACCACAATATAAATATTTCAACTGTGGTTCAAAAGAAAACATGGATTTGATTCTACTAATTTCTAGAAGCAAAGGCCTAGCTGAGTAATACCTCAAGTCCCATTCTCCTTGAAAAATGTGACACTTATCATCAGGAGATGTGAGGTATAACCCATGATGACAAAATTATATATGGGTTCATTAGAAAAAATATTCCATCATTATAATTTTATCTATAGGGTTCATATAAAAACCCAAAAAAATTATACAATCATGATTTACAACAATGAGAAATAATAAGATGGAAATCATAGACCCTACACTCTCTTCATTTCTAGAGGAATTGATATTTTCATCACATAAGTTCCAAGATCAATTTGATGATTTAACCAAACATCATTGAATAAACATTTCAATGAAGAAGATGAAAAATTACCAAATAATTTAGAGACTAAATATGATGAAATTGTTATAGTAACTATGACTATTAGAAGGAAAACATTAGTTCCTACAAGAGAATCATCAACAACCTGAATATATTTTTTTTATTCTTATACATAAAAACCCATTATTAATGAATAAATTTATTATTATATAGATCCTATCATTACTAAATATACTGTACCACTATGTGAAGTGGTGAAAACCTAAAAAATGACTGCAAGTGTCATGAGTTTCAATAAGATTTATAGATTTTCCGTGATTCCATGAAATAATTGATTGTGTTCTCAACCTTTCCACACTAAAAACATGTTAGTGTGCCTTTATCAAATTTTTTAAAAGATTTACATAATTTGAGTTACATAGATCCATGAATAATGTTTCAACTAAGATATTCATCCATATTAGTATTCATTTAAATGGGATCCTAAAACTTTAAATATGAGTTTAATGAACTACAATCACCCCATAGTTACAATATGTTTCAATTGAATCCATTATATATCTATCCAGATCATCAATATATGTTGTATTATTTATCATAAATACATGAGACTATATATCTAATCGATGAACCTTCTGGAACCTTTGAGAATTATAATTTTTTATACTTCCTTAGGTGATAAATAAAAATTTTCATCAAAACAATTGGCATGTGAGTTTTCAATCTATCACCAAGATTAATGTTACATCCTGCACCTTCCCATTATCTTGAGAGGGAGAATGAATGCTACTTGGCTATAATACAAATTTCCATGTTTCCAACGACTGTAAATAAATTCCATGGGATTCAAAACTATATAGGGGATCGATTTTCCTTTGAGAGAAAATCAACCAACCAAACAAACCATTACCAAAATAACTACATTATGCATGATAAATAGAAACCCAAACCATAAATTTCCAAAATAAAACCAATTTGTTCCATAAAAAATCCAAATGAAAACTACAAATAAACAAAAAGTAGATTACCAAAAAGAATAAAAAACAACATGACCCGAATAACTAGGAAACCATCCGTAGCTCAACATCAAGCTCCATGATCCAAGCATCACAAAATCACCAAAGAATCATGCCAAACATCTAGTAAAATGAGATGTTTTACTCTTACCTGTGTCCTGAAATAAAAAATTTGAAAAATAACCCATGTTACAAAGAATGGGTTGAGTACAAATAGTTAGAATTTTTCCTCAAATGACTCCCTTACACACACCTCAATGATGATACCATCATCATATATATATAATTTTTTTTATATAGGATAGTTTAAATAAAACATTAAATAGTTCAATAATTTCCAACAATCCAAATGCACCCATACCAAGCCACCTTACCCAAAAAAAGAATCCCAAGAGAAAGAAAAAAAACATGCCATAATCCATTTCACCATTTCACAATATCACAAACATATCAATCTTGAAAAACAATACCCAACCTAGAAACAAAATCAGTGATATTCCCGTCCAAACCAGTTTACTACATTCCCAATCAAGTTTTTATTCCCACCTTATTATCCTGAAGGTGGCCCTTCCATACAATCTAAAAATTATTTTTTATTGTGGTAGTCCCTACCCACATCACATAATTCCAACCACATCATGACACAACTTATCACAAATAATCCAACAACCAAGCACATAACATACTGTGGCCACAACATTCCAATAAAAATTTCATAATCAAAACATCTCTTTTAACATTATCCATCTTACATCCCAATTCAAAATATAAAACCCATTTTATTGAAAATAATCTTCTAAAACCATTTCCATAAATCAACCCAAGTTACCAATTTTAAAATCAACATTTTAAAATCCAACAACAAAAACATTTCACCACAAAACTCCTTTTTTCCATGAAAATCCTAAAAACATTACCAAAGGGATTCTAATAGAATTTTCACGTTATTTAAATTGTTAAATTCCAATGAAAACAAAATAATTTCAACAAAAACAACTACTTTTAACCATGTGGACTTGAGAGAGAACACACTTATCTTTAGGGTTCTAGCAAAATCGACCCCCAAGCAGCCGTACCACAAAAACTGGAAAACGCTCACCCAAAACCACTCAAGATATCATTCCCTATCATAAAAAAGCCTTAATTTCATCACTTAAGGCAAAAAAACTCTAGATCTAAACACAATGTGTGTAGATATAGAAAAATTAAAGATATGGAAGAATATATCTATAGAAACTAGAATGAACTAAGTGAGGAGACTTACCAGAGAAGAATCAGATCTACCACACCAATAAAACTCTTCGATTTGAGTGAAAATTGAGTGGGAGAGCACCCCTAACCCTGGGGAAGAGTAAATACTTATTCCATAACGAATTGGAGAAATTTTGTGTGTCTTTAGGGTAATCTTGACTAATACAAAATTTTAAAAAACCTGTATTTACGGGCCGGGCAATTAGCTCGCATGATTAGACAAACTGTGCACTAACCATGCACCTGTTTCAGCCTCAAAAGAGCATATTGCATGGCCTTCACACATAGTTTGACAAATAGTGTGCATGTAATACATAACCCCATTGCTCGCATGGTTTTATCTCACATAGTTCCCCAAAATTGTGCACAAATTGTGAAACCTTAAATAGGCTTCCAAAACATTCCAAATACATTCCAAACGTTCTGAACATATTCCCAACTCAACCAAAAAACATTAACCACGTAAGAAGGAATAAAAAAGTTATAAATACCTCAAACAAGGGGTGCTAAATTCTCCCCACCATTGGAAATTCCCTCCACTGAATGTGAAGAACAATCTCATTGTCGGAAGAGCTCTGGAAATATATCAACCATTTCTTTATTATGCTCCAAAGTCTCATATTGAATCTGATAGTGCAGCCAATAACCCCAAAATAAACTAATGATTTACCACACAGAACATTTTCTTTCCTATCAAAAATATTTACTAGCATGTGCACCAAGGAAGAATTCAGTTCTAGCTCTATATGATCCCACTGAATCACATGGATGCGATTTGGCTGATACTTTATCAATTGAGACACAAGAAACACATTGTGCACTACAATAAACTTTTTTGGCAAAGACAACTAGTAATCCACCTCTCCAATTTAATAAATATTCTAAAAAGGCCTAATATACCAGTGAGATAACTTGATATTCATCCCAAACTGATGATGTCCCAACCCAATAGAGATTCTCAAAAAAATATTATCACAAACCTCGAATGACAACGGTCGTCGAAAATGGTCCACATATGGTTTCTGATGACTTTTAGCCATCTCCAACCTCTTTCTAATTAACATGATCTTTTTTATAGTATCTTGGATAAGGCTTGGCCCGATCATTAAAGTCTCACCCATTTCAACCCTACATAGTAGAGAATGACAAGATTCACATACAATGCCTCAAAATGGATCCATATGTATTGAATCTTGATAAATTTTATTTTAGGAGAACTCAACCAATGGTAAGTGATCCTTCCATGAACCACAAAAATATATCACAAAACCCCTTAATAAATCCTCAATAGATTGTATAATCCTCTCGGATTGGCTATCCATTTGAGGATGATAAGATTTTCTCATCATCAATTGTGTTTTCATAACTTGCTTCATGGATTTCAAAAAACAAGATGGGATCCTCAAGAGTTTTCGTGATATAGTCAAAATGTGGAAACCATGTCTCTTTTACACTTCCCATATATTGATTTTTGATAGATATTACACCGTAAGAGATTCACGAATCGGGATGAAATTGACCGACTTTGTGAGACGATCTTCAATCACCCATATGGAATCATATTTCTTGATCATTCAGGGAAGACATGTCACAAAATCCATTGATATATGATCTAATTTACACACTAGGATAGGTGGAGGCTACAACATGCCAACTAGCCACTGATGCCCAACAATGACTTGCTAACAAGTCAAGCATATTGAAACAAACTCGACCACATTCCATTTCATACATGCCCGCCAAAACTGCGCTTCCAATGCCTTATACATCTTCTGAATTTCTGGATGGACAACCCACCTAAAATGATGATAGGTCCTGCGAATGTCTTCCTAACAAGCCACTCGTACCACCATCCGATTCTGAAAACAGAAGACTAAATTCACATTCAATTCCCACTCATCAATGGTCTCCCCACCATTGTTTTTCAACCTCATCACCATAAACTCTGAATTAGATTGATGTTCCTCATTAATGAAACCAACCTAGTTTGGAACTGACAAAAACAGAAATTAGACCACTCGATCTCCCTGGTCCTCACATTTCAATGGTATTTCGGCTATGACCGATGATAATTGCCACTGATATGATTCCTTTTTCACTACATGAGAAAATGATTTCGTACAAAATGCATTCTCCACCGAATTTCCCTAACCCAGTGTGTACATTATGCCAAAATCAGTCATTTAATGTATTCCATTCATCTCCTTTTCCTTATGGTCAAATATAACTATGAGAAAATATACATCAAGCTGTTTTGATTGGTAAACCCCTTGAATTTATCACCTAAAAGATAATGATGCCACATTTTTAAAGCATAAACCAATCTTGACAACTCCAATTATTGTGTCGGTAGTTCATGTCATGAAACCTGTACTATCCTGAGCCACATGCAACCTTATGATTCCCATTCATTACCACACAACCCAACCCGTATATTGATATGTCACAATACACCACGTACCATTTAACCAGTTCTAGAAAATCCAAAATAGGTGCAAATGTAAGGTGACCCCATAACTCTTAAAACCATTTCTAACACAACTCATCTAATTGAAATGAGATATTATTTCATGTAAAATCATTAATTGTATATTTAAATCATGATAGATCATGTAAAAATCATCGATAATACATAGCTGGACCACCAAAGCTCCCTATCTAGAAAAAATTATTTGGAGACTATGATGAGATAATAATCTCTATGTTTTCTAGATCAACTAAAACACCTCTCTCATAAATAACATGGTCAAGGAAACTAACATCATATATCCAAAATTCATTGTTAGAAAATATGGCACACAATCGACGACTCCTTAATATCTCATACACAATCCAAAAGTGTTTCTCATCCTCCACCCTTTTCCTCGAATACACAATTATATCATCTAAAAATACCACCACAAATGAGTGCAAATATAAATGAAATATTTTATTCATCAATTTGATGAACACCAATGGGGAATTTTTTAGACCATAGGGAATAACCACATAATCGTAATGGCCATATCCAGTTCTGAAATCTTGTTTAGTTATATACTCTTTCATTATTTGCAATTTATGATACCTTGATATGAATTCAATCATATGGAACCAAATTTCTCCCCTCAACTGGCGAAACAAATAATAAATATATGGATGTATATATAAGTTTCTTATCATAACATGTTTAATTAAACGATAAGAAACCTAGAGTTGCATAGTTATATCCACATTTTTATCAAAAAATGTCGGTGCTGCCCAGAGAGACATGCTAGGCTAGATGACGCTTCTGTATTCTATGAATTCCAACTGCACATTAAATTCATGCAATTTTGATGGTTCCATACAGTAGGACGGAAGTGTGCTAGGACTTGTCCCCAGAAGAATATCAATAAAAAATTCTCTAATGGGTGAAAAAAACTAATAATTGTTTAGGAAATACATCCAAAAAATGATTCAAAACTATTAGAAGAACACACTTCTCAACACATTCCATTTATTCCAAAGAAAAATATACCAACTGATATGATATCATTCAAAATGCATGTGCCAAAAAGCATGTTGCACCATACTTCTCACTCTTCTCCCCGTTAAATAGATGTCTAATGACATCCTTCTCACAAAATTAACCGTTTGTTTATAGAAATAGATGTGGAACATAAATGTCTCCAACCAATCCATTCATAGGATCATATCAGAAGAATAAATCTCAATCACTGACAAATACCACATCAATTCAATACCATCCACAACTAAGCAACACACTCTACATAGAAAGGCTCGACACTAGCTTTGACCCAGATGAGTTTTGAATTTTTAAATAAAATGAATCATTTCGACATGTAATCCAAACAAATCAACAATTTAATAAGTAAGAAAATAATGCGAATCACCATTATCAAAAAAATATTCTTCAATGTGGAATTTAAAGTAATTGTATCTCTCACCCTAGATGGTCATGACTAATAATCCACCACAACCTACTCAAAATAAAACAAATGCTTTCTTGCCACGCTCTGCTCTTTGTTTCCCTGCAGATGAGTTGTGGTGTTCCTTGAATCATAATAACTCACTTTAGTCTGCTGCTGAGGGGTATGTTACTACCCCAGTGCTATCGAGGCATAAGGCCCTGACAACCATTGAGGAGTGTCACAGACACCTGATATCAGAGTGTTCCAAAAATAACACTGAAAATTCCCCATATACTTATAATTACTACATGGTGGAGGCTATGAATTATAATATCTTTTGATGTGGCTCATAGAACCACACTGAAATCTTCCTAGCATACTTTGAGTCTTTAGAAGAATATTCACTAATCCTGCCATTGGATTCTGAGTCATACTTCCACCGTAGAAAGGAGTGTCCCTCTTCCTCTGAACCAAGCGTTCAAGTTCCCATAATTCACCATTGGAACAATCCTGCATCCACAACTAGTATCTCCCCAAAGACCCCACTTAGCCACCATGGCCATATTAACCATTTATGTGTAATCATTTATACACCGCACCATTATCTTGGAACGGATTTTTCGGTTCAACCCAACTTCAAAATTTTCTTCCTTTAATGATGTACTAACCACCACCTCGGGTGAAAACCACACCATGATCATAAACACAGGTACAGTTTATGTTAAATCCATGTTCCATTTCTTTAAACTAAAGAAATCATTGTACACTTAATTGGGAATGTATGAGGATAAAATTTTTTGTTAAAAAATTCCTTAAACCCTCCAATAGAACACCTTGGTATGTCCTAGCTTGGACCACCAAATCCCACCACTAAAGGAAAATATATTTCAACATATATGTGTATAACTTTACTTTTAGCTCAATTGATGTTCCCATGAGGTCAAATATTCTATTCATTCTATTCTTCCATGCTTCAACACATTCTGGCTCCGAATCACCCCTAATCATTGGTGGATTCTACCTTTGAAAATGAACTGCATGCTCCACATGCTTTGGTTCATCCAATTTATTCGACCTTTCGATAGGTTAGAAATATTTCACTATACTCTGCACTAGATGATGGTTCACTTGAGCCTCAGGTGCAACCACATTTTAAGCTGGTTCCTCTAGTTTTTCTCTACGATGCCTAGTCGGTTCTATTTCTATCATAACAGAAAACAACCATATGTCCCACATCATTAGATATTAAGGGTATAAAATTTTAAAATTAAATAATATAAAATCTATAAAAAATAGGATTTCCTCAAGTTCACATTTCCCATGTTTCATGATTCTGAAAAATCCACCAACTTTTGAAATTCAACCCATTTTTAAAATTTCTATAATTTTCATGTTTCAAGTCATTATATTTGAAGTCTAATTAAGATTTCAAAAAATCGACACATTTCTATCAATACATAAATCATTATACCGCAATGATATATTAATCCTATTTGGAAGTCATTATAACCATACATCCATGCTCATTTCATTGTCTACACCAACAACAATGAGATATCCAATGCCTATAAGTGTCTCCAAACACCTGTGTACCCAACTTCCAGGTAACTTGGAGATTATCATAAAAGAGTTAGCTACATCCTTTTATGCTATAAATTTAATGTTTCAATAATCAAATTCCCTTATACCATACCATCTCAACGAATAAACCATGAATGAATATCAACACCAAGACTAGCAATCAATGCCAAAGAGCTAAACAACGGATCACACTTAAAATCCAAGGACCAAACAAACCGATTCCACTGGTAACATCCCAACCCTTCCCATTTTCTTTAGGTGATGGAGGAATGATACATGGATATAAGTGAAATTCCCATGGGGCCAAAGGATGGAAATAAATTCCAGGGGATTTGATAATTTATTAGGGAACGATTTTCTCTTGAGATAAAATCATCCATCCATACAAAACTACATGATATGTTCTACATAGAAACCCAAACCATACATTTCCAAAAGACAACTAATTTTGTCAATAAGAAATCCCAAATACCAATAAATCTAAACAAAAATCAGAGTACCAAGAGGAAGACTGAACAACATGTCCCAAAGAACATGGACCCCATCTGTAACTCCACAGTAATCTCCACCCTCTAGGCACAACAATAACATAAAAGCATCATGCTGAATCGTAAGAAAAAATGGCATACTTTACTCTTACTTTTTTCTTGTAATACAACAACTAAAGAATCACCCATGTTACAAATTATTGGGTGAGTACAAATAATCTTTAGTTTTTTCCCAAATTACATCCCTACACACGCGAGTAGGATGTAACCGTTAGAGAATTTATATAAAATAGGTGATATAAAACACTAAATAGTTCAATAATTTCAATCAATACAAATGATCCAATACCATGAAACCATACCCAAACCATTAAACCCATGGTAAATAAAAACAAAATTTTGATAAGGAATTTCCCTATTTCACATTAGCACAACCATTTCCATCTTGAAAAAAACACACAATAAGCCAACCAAAATGGTGCAACTTCCCATTCAAACCTCTTTACTACATTAAAAAACCAAGTAGAACTTCCCATAACCTTATCCATGATGGTGTACCTTCTGTACACTCTCTATCATTTTTTAATAGTTGCAATCCCCACCCACTTCATATCATTTTGACCACAACATCACACCACGTATCACAAATAAGACAATAACCAAGCGCATGACATTCCAAGGACACAACAGCATGCCAATAACAGTTTCATAAGAAAAATTCCCTTGAATAATCATCCATGACACATAAAATTTAAACAAAGAAACACCCTTTTATTGAAAATCATTTTCCCAAACCATTTCCAGAAAACAACCCATGTTATCGATTTTAATCTACATTTTAAAATCCAACAATAAGAAAATTTCACCACAGAACCCCTTTTCCCCGAAAATCCACAAAACATTACCAAGGGGTTTATAAAAAATTTTGAACATAATTAAAACAACTATTTTCAAGGAAAAAACGAATTTTAACCAAACCCATTAGTTCTAATCATGTGAAGTCGAGAGATAAGCCACCTACTTTTAAGGATCTGGTGAAATCGACCCACAAGCCACCGCACCACAAAAACCAAAAGACGCTCCAACAAAACCACTCTAGATCTCCTTCCCTACCATAAAAAATCTTAATATCATCACATAAGGAAACAACAACCGTAGATCTAAACAAAATGGGTGTAGATCAAGAAAACCAAAAGAGATGGATGAATAGATCTAGAGAACATCTCAAAGAACTATGCGAGGAGACATACCAGAGGAGAATGAACTCAACCACACCAAGAAACCCCATCTATATGCTTCAAAAATTACTGGGTGAGTACCCATAACCCTTTTAAAAGAGTAAATCTCGAGTGGGTATCAAATGGTCGAATTTTTTGGTGTCTTTTGTGTAATCCTAACAAATATCTGAAATTTAAAACTCATTTTTATGGACCGCATGATTAGCTGACATAGTTAGAAAAATCATGCGCTAACAGTGTTCCGGATGCTACCGCAAAGAGGAATCTTGAGAGACCTCCTCGCATGCTAGACAAACCATGCAAAAGCCATTCATAACTCCACTGCCCACACTTTTTCATCTCCTATGGTTACTCCTAACTGTTCCCAAACCGTACAGCCCGAAAAAGGATTCTAAAACATTTTAAAACATTTGCAAAATATCCTAACCTCATCCCAACTCATCCCAAGATGATTAAACAAATAAAATTCTTATCAAAGGATACATACCTAGAACATTGGATTCTATAATTAATATCATGAAATATAATTTATTTATCCAAAACCATTCACTTTCGAAGTTATTAAACATTAAAATGACACTTGATGTAGTTACACTCCAATAACCCATTCTTCTCTTTTATTATTGTCATATCCCACCACCAACTACTAGTTTGTTCATGATTAATTATAGAGTATTTAATATTAATGGAATATGAATCCACCAAAAAACATAAAAATGTTCTAAATCATAACTCACTAGTCCTCCACCCGTTGTGGATCATTTTTCCCTTATAAATATGGTTGTTTCTAATGGGAAAAAATATGGGTCATGATATCTACTTTTTTACCTCTACCATAGAGACACTTTCTCCTAACTAGGGGTATATTTAACCCCTTATCCTAAATATTGGACAACATTATCATCAAGCTCTACAAGGCTCTCACATACTTGATAGTATTCTTGTTGTTTTTTATCATTTCATGATTCATTAATTTTGTTCAAACATATTCCCGCATGAATGGTACTAGGAAACATCAAAAGATACCAAGAAATAATAAGTCATGAAATTCAAGATCATCAAATCTATTAATAAATTGTTAACTCAGGAACATATATCTCAGATCAATTCATGAAAAAACTCAAGAATCATATAATCAAAACTCCTCAAGAAATATTTTTTTTCTAATAAACATGGTGAGATATTACTCGTTACGATGATAGATATCCACGAAATAAATCATATCATACCCCTTACATCATAATATTCATTTCCCATATATTCCAAAACATATTTATCTGCATACTAACATTTATAAGGTGGATAAAACTCCCTCTGATAACATTTTTCATGAAGCAACCTGGATAACATTCCTAAATTGTACCCACATCAATCTGAAAATTTCACAAAGGGTATTCCAAATACACCTATTCTAGTATGTAGAACAAGATGAACAATAAAATATAATAAGGAATTATTTCACTAAAATATTAACTCAATAAGAATAAGTAGTTGATAATAATCATTAAATAGTATGTATAAAAAACATCCCAAGAGAAACACACATATGTATACAGATACATGTCTCAGATATGGTACATCATCCAAAGTCAACACATAAAATCATAAAATAAAACATCACTAGATCCATATATAATATCTGGATCACATGCTCCCCTAGTAACTGAAAACTCCCAAGTTGACCCCAGTCAAGAAAACCCCCAACCTCCATGAAGTTGTTTCCATTTTATTGTATATAAATAATTAAATCATAAAAAGTACAAAGAAAAAAGTGGTCTACATGAAACAAAATCCATATTGTATATCACCTTGAATTCCATATACAATAAATATAAAATAAACTAAACATGATCAAATTTAAATAGAACATCGACTGTTTTTATTTTCACAATTCAAGAAAAATTAATACTTATTATGTAATTTAAAATTCATGTATAAAACACATAAAAGTATATTTTCCTTCCAAAAAACATGAATATGATATTCTAGAAGAAGAAACAAGAATAAATAATTTCCACAACCTTTCCATGTGACAATTCATTGGTAATTAAATAAACATGGTTAATAGATTAGAATATAGGTTAATACATGGCTTCTCATGAATCTCAGAAAAACATAGCTTCATGTGTAACCACATAAATAGATATAAATCTTGGGGTGTGTTGGAGAACACCTCAAAGAATAATCTCCCTTCCTGCATTATAGTTTAGTTACCATAATTATCATCAATAAATTTCCATGTAGTGTTAATAAATACCTAGAATAAGTTATCATTTCTTAACTACCAATTATCCCATTTTATTTAGGAAAATCAAACATCCATTTGAATATCTGTAATTTCATTCAATCTTGAGTCTTTTCAGTAAACCTTTTCAAAATTTTCCCATTTTCATCAATAAAAATGTTTCATTTATTTTAAACACCCAACACCAAAACTCGTACATCACAACTCATGGATTTCAAATTTTTCTTTTTATTATGAACCGTGAACCAGTTTTTGACATATTTTCAAAATAAATAATAAAAATATTTTGTCAACAGATAATCCATTAATTTCAAATATATTTCCCCAAAATCGAGACTTTATTTAAAATGACATCAAATATATAGATTTAATATACCCATGAAATTTTTAAAACATCCATCATGTATTCAGATTCATGAATCTAAAATAAAATTCTTATCAAATCAATCACGGAATAATGGTTTCTATTGATTATAACTAATTCGCAAATCCACCTTCCTCAATTCAATATTATTACATAAAATAAACACATGATACCCAACTAGTGGTTTAACAGAATAAAATTGATCAAGGGGGAATCCATGAACGTCAATTATCAAATATGAATTCCCATTACATCATCTCTAGAACAATTTATGAAAGAGAATAAATGCACAATAATAATTACTATATTTGAATAAATGATTAATATAGATCCATCAAATGATTCTGAAAAGAATAATGGTGCGATAAAAAATTCTATTATATCATATCATAAATCATAAAAATAGAATTGAAATCCTTGATCTATGATTTCATTCATCAAATGATGGTTTTGTATTTAAGAACTATGAATAATGAAAAATATGGATCATACCTTTGAAAATCATGATTCAGCTGCCATACACCTATTGAGAATAACCACATGGAGGAATGTAATTTCTAAAATATCTCAAACTAGTCTCATTGGTCGAGGGAATATTCTTCTAGGATAATAATGAAACAATTAAAATTTTTATCAAGTAATAAAATTATGATTCAGAATAATTAATCTGTATCAAATGGTTTTCCTAGACATATAAGAATACAATGAACCAACAGTGATCCTCTTTTGGGGATACCATAAGAGATGAACGTTTTGAAAAAACATTCTCTAACCATGCAAGATCCCATTGTATCAATATATAAAAATTTAGGGGTATGCTAAATGGTTATTAATGACATTGTTCCAAATCATGAACACTATAATGGGACTCATCCAAAAGGTGTATAGTGTTCTGGACTGTCCCACATTGTTCGATCTAACTCTGAGCCAACTGTGAACAAACCCAGAAACCATCAAAAATTAAAAAATCCACCCCAAAAATCCATTATAAGTCTAGTAAAAATATGATCAGGGCAAATAATTTAAGCACGTGAAAGTGAGTGTCATAATGTTTCAAGAACCCTCACACATTATTTTTCATTGATTTTAATCATCTAAAAAATTTATATTCTATTTAATATATTTGAAAATATCATTGATAGGCCTTCAAGATATTTCATTACATCTAATTTTTTCTCATCCCATAAATCATGAATATGACACATCCTGATTACCCATAATCACTATAATATCCCATCTTTTTAAGATGGTAGATATAATATATTTTTCAATTGAAATCCTTTTTTTTATTCTTGGTAAACTTGTATAATAACCTACAGAAGGTTGTAAGAGAACACTAGACTTGATCAAATCCTACTGTTCCATAAAAAGGGAAATTTGGGCAGGCCTCATAGTTACCACATGGTTAAGACTAAATATATGGGGTAATATTATAGGGATTCATGTGAGTAGTAAGAGCCGCACTATTTACCTACATCCATGAAACGTGATGTGCAAGAACGTGAATAATTTCAGACCTATTGGTAAAATGGATTGTTTCTTGGTTTGGTAATGGTTTTGGAAACCATGTCACTTAATCGTGTGTGGTCCCAATTTGGATAGTTATGAGTTCATTGTTTCTGCACTATTTCAAGAAACCCTATGGCCAAACAATGAACCCCTCATTTATGGGTGAGATATTTACATTTTGATAAATAAAACTAAAAAATAAATCCTATATTACTTTTTATTATTTCTAGAAGACTAAGATCACGTCTCCCATGTTGTGATCTCCTACATCCTAATTTATGTCTTTAGATATACTCTAGATCCATACTCAAAATATTTCTCTGTCAGAAGCATGGGATAAATCATTGTAAGATCTAAATTCTTATATCATAATATTTAGGTTTCTCTTCATATCGAATGTTCTATTTATGGGTTAACTCATTCACCCAATTGTAAGTGACATGAACTGTTTATTCAATCTATTCTAAACTACATTGAATCATGGGACACTATTGAATGAGGATTAGTCAAAATACTAATGGTAGGTCATCTAGTTGTTTTATTTAAAAATGCGGGTTAATATCATAGTCATGCCTTTGTACCGCATTCCAACCATTACCTCCTATTTCCCTAAAATGAATTCATTGATTCTAAATTGATATATTCATGTTAGAATACTCATATTGAGCCATTATAGGTATTTGGAGGATATTTAGATGAATTTGGGACATCCCACGGGTGTTAAAGATTAAAATCACCCTTGTTGTTAATTGATTAAATGAAAGAAACATGTCATAATAGATTGGATTTTGTTTTAATTGAAATGTAAACCTTCCATTTGAATGATTATAGAACCAAGGAACCCCCTACTTACTTATCGTGATGTTTGAATAGAAATTACTATGTAGGTAATTTTTTAATTGATAAATAAATCCATTAAGTGCTTCATTGAACCTTGAAATTGAATTTACAATCCATTTTTGATTAAATTGATTGTTTTATGTTCGTTTTCCCTGCATAAATGAGATAAGTATTCTAATTTAAAAAATTCTAATTGGTGGAAAGTAAATTTTGATTTTTTAAAGCATTATATAAATAATATAATATATGAAACCCTTTTTTATATATTGGGATTGATGATTATTATTCATATTTGAAGACCCCACATTATATTATTATTATTGTAATTATTTCATTTATATTGGATTCAGAACGATGGTTAAGGATTCTGTTGGTTATGACCTCTCACACTACAATACATTAGATGTTGGGAATGGCGTGTCACACCATTTATTGTAATTGGGTGATGAGAATTACACACCACATTCCTTAGTATGGTGTTGTGAATGACCTATCAACCCACCTATCTTATGTATAGAGCATGAGATCTCACTTTCATTATGTGTTTAATGGAAACTACCATCTGTTGGAGATATATCTCATTTAGACTACTTATAGAATCATGAATTATGCCCTAGTCAATCCCTAATTTTGTTTCTTGGTATATGGATTCTTATGTCTTCACATAAATAGTCTATATAGGAGGATAAGGTATATAACTAATATATATATATATATATATATATATATATATTAATACTATATATATGGTTACTGATACGACATTTATTCTGGTATATACTGATGAATGTAGAGATTCAATATGTTATCTAGGAACCTAAAAATGAGGGTATTTAGTTTTTCAGATTTGAGGATTATTTATTTATATATTCACACTAATGAGCTTTATAAACTACATATATTTTTTCTGGGCATCATTGGTGGTGTGAAACTATAATGTTATATCACACCATACTAGGACCTCCTTCTGTACCCGAGTAGATTTCTTATCTATAGGTATGGAAAATAGAAAGATCACTATTATAAATTTTTGACATGATTTGATTATATAAAGAAGCATGGTATAACATGACTGATTATAAGCTCAAGATACTAGTGGAGCATCCTTTTTTTATTTTTTTATAGCATTTGATATATTCTTATATCATATTACCCATTTTCATAATTTCATGTCATCATCAACTATCTAACTATGTTTTTTTCCTTTAGATGTTATTATTTATAGTCCCATTTATTTATCATTCCATAGTTAATTATTATTATTTTTTGTAATCTTCTTAAACTATGGTGGGCTAATGGAAAATCCATTATTGTGTTTGAAAATATATATCCTTCCACTCTAATCATTTTATTTATTCATTCAGATATGCCTCTCAAATATGAGGTTATATTTTAAAACCTTTAAAAGAAAACTAATATTTATTCCCCTCTCACGTATGTTGAGGGGGGCTTGAGACCACATGACCCACATACTTGGGGAACAAGATTTGTGGTTCCCAGTTCAGGATTATACAAAGTGCTATGATGTCTTTTTTTCCTATTGAAATACTATCTGGGTATTAGAGTGAAGAGTAGGAGTTAATGGAATTGGGTAATGAGCCTATGCTCAGGTGTAGCTGACCAATGTACATGAGAAAACCAAATTTCCTAGTATGTTTTAATGAAGTTATTGATTGTGCAAATAAAAGTGGATTTGACATCACCATTGGGCGAAACGCATGTCTTATAAGGATTTTAATATTTATATTATATTAATAGTATTTAATTTACTATTTACCAATGTAATATAGGTGTTTCATTACATGCATCACTATAAGAATTATAGGTCTAATATTCCATGAATTTTTTCATGCCATGTATATTTTCAGTGTGCATATTCCTTAAACATATAGTTATCTCCTGTATTCTTCCTAGTTATATGTTCTAATGTATCGTTCATGGAAGGTATAATTGAATTAATTAATGTTCTAAGACCATTCGAAATGGTGTATTACCATATAGGTTGATGATGAAACATTAAATAATCAACGATG
Organism: Viscum album; assembly: GCA_963277665.1. NCBI lineage: Eukaryota > Viridiplantae > Streptophyta > Magnoliopsida > Santalales > Viscaceae > Viscum > Viscum album. The sequence goes on from OY728163.1 coordinate 1,612,317,665, forward strand.
ACTTTTTTATGGTTCTGGACCAATTGGTTTAGGACCGTGATATATATATATATATATATATATATATATATATATTTCTATATCATATTATGAATGCATGTGAAATAAAATATTTAAAAGAGAAATGGTTATCACTAAATGGGATAAAACTGTAAATTAATGGTTGTTTTCCCCCATTAATTGCAATATAAATTCTGTAAAATATAACACTTATATATTTATATGATTCTTAAACCAGAAACAGACAATTTTAGTTGGTAATTGTTAGACTCATAAATTTTTATGGACTAATATGGTCTTTCCTTCACCACATATACATGAATTTTTGGATCATGAATTGAGGTTTTATATTTTTGTAGAAATAAAATGTACTTATCCTAGTTATATTTTTTTAAATATATTCCACAATTAATATATCCTATGAGGAGATAATTTTGAATTCTATCATTATTCATCTATGATATCCTTTAGTTATAAACCCTAAAGGATGTGACAACCATACACCTATGATGGAGGTCCACGAGCCTTATCTGATCTATCATATAGTTCCTCATGTAAAACATATTCATATTACTAATATTTTCACCCACTCTATGTTTTTGTAGGGTTTAGTTTATATGTTTTTGACTATTCAAGGTGTTGTTCAACATTCCCCAACTATAGCTGAGTTGATTCAGGTGTTCTTGTTGCAACATCCTCTTAGATTTTTGGGGGATGGTAGAACTCATCATGTTGAGTCTTTACGCGATTATATTACTACTATAATCATGCTTGTAGATATTCCTATAATGAATAGGGTCAAAATAATTTCTTATATTCATTGGGATTCTTAGAATAGGTGGTGGTATGTTTTTTCCCATGCATACTTACATCATGATATCATATGGATGAATTTCATGAATATATTTTATGAATACTAAATTCTAAGTCCACGAGGTAGTAATAGGCTAGAGTGATCATGAATGTGTAGTATGGAACATTGGATATTATATAATATTTTTATCATTTTACTGAGCTATAGTAGTTTTCACCGACTTGATCCGGTGATAATCTTACGAACTTTAGATGATTTGGGGATGAGCTTGTATACACCATAAGATTATAGGTCAATGATTTTATACTAACTAATATTTCATAGATAACACACTAGGGCATTATTATTCAGAAGATTATTGGGGAAGTCAAAGGTTCTATTCATGGTGGTTTGGAATCCAGGCCGACTAGTGGTTCTTCTAGTTCACCAATGTGTTGCTTTGAGGCTACTAATGAAGGAAGTAGTACTCTAGCTCCACATTCACAGATATTTTTGATATGTCACCAGTACAATAAGTTAATACATTAAAAAACCCAAGTATTTAAAATATCTAGAAAAATATAGATGTTACAATAGGATGGGGTAGATCAAACACTTTTGCAGGACCATTCCCTCAATTCCTAGTGAGATGGGATCTACACTTACGCATTGTTCTGGTGTGTCGCCGGTAGTATCTTGTCGGGCATGTAGCTCAAGTACCACTAGCTTTTTAGGCCTAGGATGTTTTCATGGAATAGGTTATCACATTCGGTATTCTCAGTGCTAGAATAGTGAGCTTTCTTAGGTAGCCTAGTTGTGGCTCACGTCCATGGTACATCGTAGTTACAGGCAGTGCATCTAATTAGGAAAGCGAATAGTTCCGCAACATCAATTCTCTATGTACTATTCTTGATGTGTTTACATTATTGTATGATTTTTTGGACATGATAATGTCACTTTAATTTATATGTGAGATAATTATGGAGATTTTGAGTGTTGATATAAAGCAATTTTTTGGTTTTATGATGCTTAATACCCAATTAGATATCTAACTAGTGGTTGTTTTCCATTTCATGGATTTTCCCTTTTAGGTAAGTGAATATCATTTTTAAGGGATATCTACTTCTTCTACATGATAGGTTTTGATGTAATCATATTAATGGATTTGAGTGTTCGTTAACTTTCATGTGTTGAATGATATCATTGGAGGGTGTTGGTTACATCATAAAATCACAATAGTAACATGGATAATGGAGATTGGAATGTTCATGCGACTCGATCTCAACTCAAGAAGGAAATGTTGGGTTCTGTGATAGATCAGATCCCCTGTTTCTTCTAATGCAATTCATGGAGACAACAAACTATTCTCTTCTTATAGTTGATCATTTCATCTATTTCTTCCCTAACAGTTTTCCTAGTATTCCTCCAGAGTGAGAGGTGGAATTAACCATTGAGAAAGTGCTAAAATATTCACAAGTGATCATTTTTCTTTATTGGATAACACAAAAAGATCTTATAGAGCATAATAAGTAGTGGAACGATATCGACGATAAAGGATTTATTTGAATCATTACTTCAACTAGGCGTTCTTGGTAATTTTTTATATATGAAGGAATAAAATACCCTTAGGCTTGGTGGGGATTACTGATGATTAAACACGCTAATGATAACGAACTTGTATCTAGTTACTCAAATAGTGGACCTATATGATCAGATATGAGGAGAGTGTGTGTTTTAAATAATTTATATTCAGGATATCTTCTGGTTCATGTCAAGATATCATATATTCCTATTATATATTTTATGAGTATATATGGTCTTCTTGAGAATCCTTTCATGCATTCTGATCTCACACATGAACCTCTTGATTTTATGGATAATATGAATCGGGGTTTCCACCTGTAACTAAATTCAACAGTGAAATTATTTTTTGATGATATATTTTTGTATTAATGTTCTAAAAAAACTTGGAATCCATCTTGAGATTTTATATAAGACACTAAAAAAACATCAAATTTACACTAATATCAGCAAATACCACTTCTGCAATGATAAATTCCACTTCTTGGGTAATATCATGTGGGATTTTGGAGTATCAAAAGACCTATATAACATGAAAAATATATTTTCCATGTGAAATATCAAGAATATAATGTTAATATGAATTTTATAAGGACTAGATGGATATTATATAAAATGTATCCAGGTTTTCTCATGCCATACTAAATTTCTTAATGGCTTCATAAATATGTGAGTGAATCTGGTATGGTCCAAATCACGAGAGGTAGTGAAAGTGCTTCTGTGAATGTCAAATTGATTATGATTTTAGGATGATTATATTTTCTAGGGTAGACACTAAATAATCTATAAAGGAGTGTTGGTGGGTTTTAGTGTGAATGTTTAATAAAAATTACTAAATGAAGGGGTGTTTCATAAAACTGTTTTAAAATAAAATGACTTAATTAAATGAGTTTAGATTTTTTAAAACAAGTTTATTTTTGAAGAATATGAGATAAATTTGTAATTTGTATTTCACTACAGACATTTCTAGATAATGTTTCAATGATATTCACATGAGTTTGAAGTATTTTATTGGTTGGAATTAATTGGAATTCTGAATAATTCATAATATTTTATTTCAATGATTGATGAACAAAAACATGACATCATAATCATATTGAAAAGTTACAGAACATATGAATGAAATAATAGGTTCTATATCCAAGTGAAATCTCAGGATGGTGGGTATTAAAATTACTATCATGTAGTCCAATGGGAACAAAAAAAGTCACCGACTCAAATCCTCATACAGGTCGGTCAGAAATGAAGAGAAAATCAATCCCAATCATTAAAAAATCATTCAAATAAAAAATAATGTATGATAAATGTATTGAAATGTTTTATAAAATAAATTATTCTACAATAGTATCAAATATATGCGTTGTAACACCGTTGACATGCCTGTAGCTCCCTCACAACAAACATCCAACGGTTACCCAAACATTGAGATGATGAGGAAGCTCTGGTGGATCGCTTTCCTAATTTCAGATCACCCAATGTGTATATAGTGCTGCAAAACCTCCAGTATTGATTAATGAAACCCTTTTAAATTATTTTTTCGTAGTAATTCACTATCTATTTAATACATGATAATGAGGAACCCACAGTTCACATTTATAGCCCAAATGGGAAGTGATTTTGGGCACATAGTTTTTGAGGTAACACTCATTTTGTGGTTTTGTGTTGGTAAAAGGACATATCATGACATTTAAAAGAGGTCAAAGTTTTATTATGTCTTATTTAATGGATCTCTATAAAATTGGGGGGGGGGTTATTGGAAACCTTTATTGGGAAGTATTTTCAAAATACCGAACCTAACATTTGAATTCGTGCAAATTATATACATTGGATAAATAGGTATCTATGGCCCCCTTAATGAAGAAATTGGTATTTGGTTTCTTTCAGATGATTTTTAAAATAAGGGGATTTGGATTGGATTAGAAAATTTTATCCCATTTGGAGGAAATAAAGATAAATATACAAAAGATTTGAAATGTTCCCTTAGGCTTCACTACAGTTTGGCCCATTTTCTTTCTGGATCATCTTCGGGGCCACCAAATAGCCCCCACCTACAATGAAAATATAGAAAACATTATAATATACAATATTAATAGAGATAAATATTAATTAATGGAATAAAACACGATGTTAAAATTGATATTATATTGGTAATTTACACTAAAAAATCAGTTTAATACAATGGTGTTGCAGGTGAAATAAAATAGTGAATCACCGTGCAATCACACCCCCACACCTAAAAATTTTCACTCATGTGAAAAGTCACATTTTCAAAACATATTAATGGAGATGTTACAAAGTTCATGAATATTTATCATTTACTGAAAAAATTATACAATTATAGAAATATGACTCGTGAAAAAAACACCAAGGAGTTATTCTTAGTGATAATGGAAAATGATGTCTCGTAAATTATATCAGAACGAAATTTAAAGTGATGTATGATACCAATGTAATAAAATCATTAAAAACATAATAATTTCATTAATTCTCTACATGTGTGTGTGAAAAATATATCATGCTATTCTTTACACTTTCTATCAAGTAAATATAGGTTATATTAAATTTTTTCTATTTACATGATCCATGCCACCAAACCTTTTATACATCTTTTGTAATCTAATTTAAATACCCACTCACTTAATCATTAATATTTGTCAAACCATAAACTCTCAAATTACATATCCCCATATTTTGTATATTTCTTCACTCCCCATCAATGTTTATTTATTTTTTTCTGGTATTATTTTTTTAGGGCATACCATAGTCAGATTACAGGTACACAAGCATAGGACGATCTAGTATAGAAACGAAATAGATCAGATATGTAATGAACATATGGAGAAATAATTTTTGATAGTATTGAAAAATTAACTTAACTTATATTTAGAATATATTAATGAATAAATGTTCAGACATAATGGTTGGACTAAAAGATGCGTGGATATATAAACTGATATAATTTTCCCTTAAACTATTTAGAAAAGATTACCATTCTTCTCAAAGGATTAAAAATGATACAACCATTTATATCATATAAAAACAAAAAAAATTCATTATAAAGGGACACAAATAATTAGATGTAATCCTGAAATGAACATTTGATAAAAATAATAATAACTCGAATGTTAAAACAACCTTAAATAGAGAAATACCTCATGAATTTTCAATATCATTGATGATTTAGATGGCATAATTTTCCATGATAATGTGGGAATATGAAATTAAAATTCTGGAACAAAATTGAGGGTGTGAGGGAGCGGGGAGAAAGTGACAGTACAATTCAGCAAGTCCAAAAGGGAAAAAGTGTAAAGATGATCCAAATTCCTAACTATCCTAGGAATATACACACCCCAAAATATAGAGTGTTTAGTGTCCTCATAGTAATAAAATAGAACATGGGATGGACGAATAAAACAATGTGGGTGTTATTGATAAGTTTCTTTTTGAATTTGGAGATTCCCCATGGGGGACTCAAGAAGGGATTTTTGGATGCGATTAATCCTCTTCCCATTGAAAACAATGGTTTTGTTAAATTCATTATATTATACCAGAACAACACCAAATGGATAAACATTAGTCACAATGTATGGGCCAAACCATTGGGAATGAAGCATACCTGGAAGGAACTACAAAATTTCATTATAAAAGACAACCATCTTTCCAATGGGGAATTGATGATGAAGGATGATACGGATGTGGGAGGCCTTGGTTCTCCCCATATATTCTAGAAGTTTTCATATGAATCTCATAACATTTCCTCCAGATCATGAATCTACAATATCCTTTGAAAATCTTCATCATAAATTTTAGAACTACATCGTTTGATGGCCCAGTAGGCCTAGTGATCTTTATCAAAAGGGTGGTGACAACTCTTTACAAACACTATCCCATATGGTGACATTCCAATGGGAGTTTTGAATGTAGTACATTGATCCCACGGTGTATCATCGAGTATAAGAATGCAAGATTTTCTATTTGGTTGATCTATTTTTCAATAATCTTTTATACCACATTATTCATCACATCCAATTGACCTTTAATTTGTGGGTGATAATCAGTTAACACTCAATGAATGACCCAATCCGATGGAAAATAGATTTCTTTGTTTTATTGATGAAATGAGACCGTAAAATCTTATGATAATCCTTGGCTATACCAAACAATAAAATGTGGGTTCTTAAAAATTACACAACAATAATTGAATAATAAAACATTATAGCATGTTCTCCAACCCATTTTGACACATAATCTTATTCAAGTAGATTGTAAATGTTTCCATAAGAATTGGGAAATGGCCCCATAAAGTAAACTCCCCAAATATCTAAAAACTCATGAAAGTTAAAGGGTTTATGTGGAATTTAACTTGGTTTAGAGTCAGTTCCCAATCATTTTTCGGGAGGAAATGATTTATAAAAATCATTGAAATCTACAAAATGTGTTCCCAAAAGTGTCCAGAATCAAGTAACTTTCATGAAGTCTGTTGGGGACCATAGTTTCCCCCCACAAGAATGTGTTTGGATGAACCTAAGGAAGGAATGAAACTCATTATCAGGAACACACCACTAGATGAATTTATCACAACATATACACAAATGTAAGGGGTCTTTCAATAAATATCAACATGACTAATGATTTAGAAGTTTGGACTAGTTTTTGTAGAAATCATTATGATTTCAAGATGGTACCAAATAATTTACAATCTTAGCATAATAAGTAATAACATATTAAACTCGGTATATTTTCACATTATGAAACATGTCATTTATTGGAATATTGGGGGATGACTCAATTTTCTAGGATGGATGGATACTACAGATATAGCCCGCAAACAAAATCTTTACTCCTTTCTATCTCTAATTTCATGATTGAATTCAAATATGAGTAGAATCTAGAGAATGTGAAATGATTTTTCTTTACATTTTATAAGGATATAACTTAAGGATATGTGGTAAGAAAACACAATTACTTTTAACCCTAAAAGTTATGACTAGAATTTAACCATTCCAATAACAATGGGAATGAATTATTTTTTACTTTTGGGGTAGTTTTCTTTAGTAGGGTCCAATTCACTTGAGGAAAAGGAAATGACATAAAGGTCTCAATAAACCCATTGTGATAAGATAATCACAAATATAGTTTCAGAGGCACCACACATTATCTCAATTGCTAAATACTACTAAAGTGGTCAGATTATCAAAGGATATGTGATGATCTATTGTATTTTTTTAATTTCTTCCTCATATTATTTATCAAAACAAATTAATTTTCTTTTTGGAGTAATCAAGAGAGGGGGTGTGCAATATTACTAATTTCACAAATGAAAAAAATGGTAAAAACGGGCATGACCTAAAAAATAACACACATTGCACACATTTTTGGGTAATGGTACGGAATAAATGACAT